>OZ007596.1:226142904-228642904 GCA_963931845.1 Maratus michaelseni
TAGTAAATTACCTAGTTGTTTTATATTATTGTTGTTAATTTTCTTTACTATCATGAAACTGTTGTTGAATTGTTTGTTGTACTAACATTTTAGCCTGCTTTTTTGTTGCGTATTATTTTAGGATTTCACCAAATGAACAAATTTTATATATTCCTATTTTTGAAATAAAATCTTTTTTTAAGAGTGTCGTATTTTGTATTTTCTTATTTATTTTGTGTATTTGAAATCGTATTTGTATTAAACTATAAAGTTGAGGAAAGTTAGTTAAGTTATTGAAACGTATTGAACTATACAGTTATGATTTTGTTTCTGATCTCAATATCTACAGTTCTAATTATGTGCAATTTCTAAATTTAAATATACTGGTATACCTTTTCAAAAACTTTCAATCACCTAACAGTTGAATTTCAGAAAACACCTTTTTAATGGATTTTTATGTCATAACAGGAAGTAACAAATAAAATTTTACGATTTCAGGTGCAGGCATTTCGGTTTCTGCTGTGCATTGATAATGCAGTCAGAAAGGACATTGTTATATATTAAGACTCTCAAATATTCGTTTAATGAATTGTGTTTTCCCAAATCGACAGGTATCCGAATTTGATTTTATAAAAGATTCTATTCATGCATGAACTTAATAGTAAAAGGAGATAGTCCTAGGAATTGTTTAGAAATGGGCAGACTGAGAAAATGACCGATTTCCAAATAATCGTTCCGAAATGGAGTGACTTTGAAAACGGCCGGTTCCGAGGACTGACATGTAAATGAATGGTTGGTTATCTTGGGGTGGTTTTGAAGAGGGATCTAATTATAAGGCTTAAAATTGCGTAGACCCTGGTGCCAAACATTAGAACTAGAATAAAGATTCCTGCATAAAATAATTAATAGTATAAATGGAGGGTCATTCAACGATATATTTTCAAGAGGAAACCCGATTACATTAAAAATCAAATGGGTCGCCACCCTGGTGGGCAAAACAAACAGCTACAATAAAATTTCTTTCATAAACTATAGCGGTAAATGAAAGGTCATCCAGGGGTAAATTTTCAAGAGGAATTGAGTTTAATGCCATAAACCATAAAGTCAGGGAGTGTACTTGTATTATGGTAATCAGAAATAATTGCTAATTAATTGCACACACTCATCAATGAAATTAACTCTTAAAAACGAAATCATCTGTCCAAAAAATTTAAAAATAAGGCGGATGGATGCGTAAGAAAATGGACGAATACGTAAGAAAATAAATTAGTATTATTAATATTATGGATTTCATGTTCATTCTAATGCTTCCGGATTTGTTCATTTTTTCTCAAAAGTTTCTCTTTTATCTTGAAATCGTTATTTTTATCTCGAAAGCGTTTATTTTTCTCGAAAATCTTTTTTTTTTTTTTTGGAATCGTTCCTTTTTTTCGGAATCGTTCCTTTTATTTAGGAATCGTTCCTTTTTTTCGGAACGATTCCAAAAGGAACGACTACAAAGAACTCGTTCCTTTCGGTGAACGATTCTGGCTGGAACGATTCCTTAAAAGGAACGATGTTGCCCATCTCTAATTGATGCAATGCCCGTACTTATTGTTAACCTCTGTGGTTTTGGTTTTTCTGATTTTAATTCCTGAATTTCGCAGAGTAGTTGCTGTATCGTTTTGATCTCTTTCTTTTACTAACTTTTGAAGATCTTTCCGTACCTGCTCAAGGAGTTTTACATCTGTTAAGAGATTGTTTATTTTCGTATTTTCTTGGATGAGTTTAGCTATTTGTTCATCTTTTGAGATCAATGATTCTTTTAATTTTTTATTTTCTTCTTGTGTCTTTCTGATTCCTTCTAATTGTTGATTTATTAGTTGAGCCTCGTTTTCGGTTTTATCCTGTTGATTCTGTCTTTGTGTTGTAGTGTCCTGTTTTAATTTTTCCAGTTTTTCTTCTAGTTCTTTCTTCTCTTTTTCTAAGCTTAAGATCTTTTCTTTCTGGAATGTCCTTCCCTTTGCTGTTTTTTCTGTGAGGTTGAATCTTTCTTCATATTTTTCCAGTCTTTTGTCAATTTCTTCTTTGTATTTACTCGCCGCGTCTGCGTCACTTTTTTTCATTCTTCGTAGGAAGTCGTTGTATTGGTTCATCAATGCTGTTAAGTCCATTCTTATTGCGTTTTTCTGTGTGAATTTTTGATACTTTCTACTTGGGTTTTGGGTGTTATAGCGTCTGGATCTTCGTTTTAATAATGTTCGTGAGGTATTAAAAGCCGTAGTTGCTTCTGGACTTGAATGTGCAATTTTGTATTCAGACTCCGTGGTTTTCGAGTCATCTGAGTCATGTGAGTCCTGAGGTTGAATTGGCGAACTTTTTAGTTTGTCTTGCATGATGTTTCATTTTTGTCCAGGACTATAATTTGTTGTCAAATGCGTATTTATAAGTATTTAGCGTAACTAAGTGATATAGATTACAACTTATTTTTGTTAACTTTTCCAACTATAAGTTGAGGAATTTGATTAATTTGAGCTAATGTTTTTTGCCATTTAACACTATTTAACAATCTATTTTTATGTATCTGAATAATTACTATATTTTGTTACTTTTACACGTCTTTGGACCACACTACGAGGCACATTAAGATGTCAATCAACACCTGCTTGTTATAAACCCATTTCCACCCATACGATTGCCCGTCATCTTAATGAATCTGGTAAACGACATTTCTTAGATATGGACAACACTATTTTAGCACCAACAATTAAAGATCAACAAGCATAAATAAAATTCCACAAAAATTACAAAATTGGGATATTCGTAATTTCCCTTATAAATGTCCAATTCTTAAAAAAATAGAGATGGGTATAAATATTTCACAAGATTTTATTGAAGCTGCTTATGACTATTCATATAAACCATATTTTTTACCTTTATTATCGTTCTTTTAATAGTGAGAATCGAAAAACAAGTTGTACCTTAACCTTTGGAGGCCAGTGTATATTGTTTTATACATGACGTAATTTTTACCATTATATACTTAATAGCCTTTTTTTTTTTAAGTTTCCCTTTTTTTTAAACATATCCATTTGTAAATATATTTTTTAATTGAAAGTGTTTGTAAATATTATTATTTGGAACAGTAAATAAAAAATCGGCTGCTTGAAAATATTAACTATATATCTGTATTCAGATAATGAAGTTTGTATAAAAATTGACAAAAAAAAAAAAAAAAAAACTTTAAGAATTAGACAAATTAAAAAAGTGATTGGACACTGCACACCACAATCTAGTCAAGTATGTGCCTGCATAAGATGGTTAAATTACTACGCATAGTTTTTGATTGTATAAAACTTTTTTAATTGAATTATTATGACCGATTTCAACATTAATTAGCACTTAAAATAATTCTTCGTTTTAAAAGCTGTCTGACTCGACGTGTTTATCCTACATTTCTCTAAAAAAGTTTTCATATTCTTATAGGCAACAGTTATTTTAATATACGCCGAGAAGGAGCCCTTTTCGCAATAAATTTAATTGCGGCAGCAGCCGCAATAGCATTAGTTATTTTTTTTAGAATAGAGAAATACAAAGACAGGGTTATAAATAACGGAAGAAGGTTTTAACTAACTAACTTTAGATGATTTCAAGATATTATTAAATCTATTTTTATATTTAAATATTTATTGTTAAAAAAATTTCTTAAAAATTTGGTGATGTTGCATACAATAATAATCAAAATTTTTCACCGCATGAAACTGATCTTTTTTTTATTGGAATAAATAAAAACATTTTAAAGATCTAAAATTTCTGAAAGTGCAAACAGTTTCAACATTTTATTTAACTTTATTAAGAATTTATGCTAGTCATCGATTTTTGTATCAGAGGTAATAGTATAACTCAAATTAATAAATTAATTTCTTTTTAACTTGGTTAGCACAACAAACTATTTATAAAACAAACTATTTATAAAATTAAAGGAAGATACAAAGTGTGATGCATAAATAAGTTGCGTTCTTTTTTAATAAACAAAATGACCTGTAATTAAAAAAATCGGCATCCTATATTCTCCTTAAAAGATTTTAAAATATTCGTAAATGTGCAGAAGCTTTTACATTATTAAGAGTGTTAACGATAAGAATATTTTGCAAAACGCTCAACCGTATTAAGTTACTATCATCCGTTTATCTAAATGTGTTCAATTCTAAAGAACTGTGGCTTATTAAATTTATACGCTTTTAAATCATTTAATTAAAAATAAATAAAAATAAATCCCTCTTAATTATTTTAAAAACATGAAATTAGAATAGTTATTAGAGTTAACTATAGTTAATTAGTGTATTATAAGTTTTTATATATTTAAAACCAATTTCTTTTCCCATTAAAAGTGCTTGAAAAAGACTTCAGCATGTAAAATTTATTGTTCAACGCATACAGAAAAATAATTTCACTTTTTAACCGACTTCATAAAAAGGAGGAGGTTCTGAATTTGACGCATATGTATTTTTTTCATGTATGTTCACCGATTACTCCGAAACTACGCGACCGATTCATGAGATTTTATTTAATTGAAAGAGGATATTATCGAATTGTTCACTTCATTATCGAACATTTCATCAAAATTAGTTCAGTATTTTTTAGAAATTCAAATAAAACGAAATAAAATAAACAACTTTAAAATACTTCACTTTCAGCGATTTTCTTCAAGTGACGTAGCGCTATCTGTCAAAAAAGTAACTATCCTTTTTTTTTTAAGTTAAAAAGTTTATATTATCTTGTGATCAAAAGCTTCATATATATCAGTAATATACATAGTATTTTAGAGATTTTTAAATCCTATCCTAATCCTAATAATATTATAAATCTGATTGTGTGCAAATGTTAGGCTGAAGCCAGCGTCAAAATGGAGCATTTAATGATCATCCATCTTTGCATGTAGGTTGATTATAACCCTCAAATGAACATAGGCTGGTTTTTGTTTATTTTATTCAAATATTTTTCTTAATAATTCAAAATTTCGTTATATTCATAGAGAATAAATGGACATTTTTTCGTATAATATTTTAAAATGGTTAAATTTACTTTACCGTTTATGATATGAGAATCATATATTAAGTTTGAACCTCCCCTATTCTTTATTTAAATTATTTTGTTTCCCCTGCTTTTTCAAAAAGTTAATTGAGTTATCTTTAACTACAAACAATAATCCCGCTGTAATTTATACCCTTTCCCTTTTCATTTTCACTTGTGTTCGATCACTAATATCTCACGGCTTTTCGACTAAAATAAAAAGAAAAGAATTAGATCAGCACACATGCTTTTTTGTAACTTACTTTCCGAAACCAAACTGATAGCACAATGTGTTCATAACGCATTTTTGTGGTCACAAAGTCAGTTAAAAATTATGTGAGTCTTTCATTCGGCCCAGATGCATGCCCTTATTTGGTATTCGTAATAACTCAATCACTCACACCCAGGTCTAAAAATATATTCTCTTTGTTAAAAAGCACAAGCTGTGTGGTTTCTCAAAATGCCGTTCGCATGAGAAAATATTTGTAGGTTATAGTCTCCTTGGCGATATTAAATTTTGAAACAAAATTCGTCCTTATGCCAATAATCTGGCAACCTGGCCCGGCAAATACCATTTGTTATGCGTACCTCTGTCTGAAAGTTTTCTCGCCTAGACGATACTTAGCAATCCTATTTGGCGAGATATATGTCACTCCGACTCGAAGGCCAGTAGAGAGAGCAACTCCACTTTTGCCTCCTACCATCTCCGTATCATGACCGTTTAAGAACGGCTCCCGTGTTTTTCCCCTCTTCTGCCTTCGAACATCTTATGTTTACTGAATAAAAATCCTGATATTATACTGGAGTTTTTCTTTTCCCATCAAACATGAACCTGGATTTTTCTTTACTCAATCGCGACCAATGAAAATATAAACTATCTCGAACAAATAATATCATTATATAATTTATGGTATCCGTAACCAGCTCTTTTCTCCAGTTAAAAAAAAAAAGAAGTAAGCATTGGCAGAAGAGGGAACGCTTTTGCTTCACTCATCATCGCTAATTTTTCTTCAGCGCCTCCTCCTACAAGTATAAACGCCTTTGCCTGCACTTTTCTGCTTGTAAGGTGAACTCTTTTGAAAATAACGTGTCCTATTTTGCTAGTCAGAAAGAAGTCTGATGGTTCTGCAAAACAAAAATACAGACTGGCTCTTGATTTAAGAATGCTAAATTCCGTCTTACAAGGTTCTTCATATCCACTTCCCAAAATACCGACCATTATTTCAAATTTATCTGCATATAAATATTTCACCTCATTAGATTTTCAACAGGCCTATCATCAGATTAATTTGCCTGAAAAATATCAAGATCCACTAACATTCACATGCATATACGGTACTTTTCGTTTTAAAAGGTTGGTTTTCGGATTAAAGAATAGCAGTAGTTTCTTTCAAAATTTAATGGACACTTTATTGATGAATTAGAAATGGAAGGTATTTTTGCATACCAAGACGATTTAATCTTTGGCTCTAATTCTTTTGATGAAACATGTACAAAATTACAGAAAATATTGGAAATTTTATCGAAATATAATTTAACTCTTTCTCCCAATAAATGTTCATTTCACAAAACCGCTGTTGACTACTTAGGTTTTCACTTTGAAAATCATTCCATTTCTCCCGTCCAATCAAATATTGTCAAAATAAATTCTTTTCCTACGCCGACAACAAAAAGACAATTAAAAAGGTTTATTGGTCTGGTCACATTTTACAAATCTCTAGTCCCTTCTTTTTCAAAACTTATCCAACCACTTATCGATCTCACTACACCAAAAACAACATTTAAATGGACTCAAAAACATAAAAAATTATTTGATCAAATGCAACAGGTGTTCTTTAATTCTCCCATGGTTCGTTTACCTGATTGGTCTAAAACTTTTTATGTAAACACGGATGCGTCAATTATAGCCATAGGAGGTGCTCTGTTACAGGAACATGAAGGACAATTACTTCCCATTGCATTTTTTTTCAAAATCTCTTAAACAGTCTGAAAAACGTTATCCAGCACTAAAACTAGAATTAATGGCTATTTACAAATCAGTAATTGCTTGTAAATACTACCTATATAACAGAAAGTTTGTATTTTTATCCGTTAGTGCTCCGTTAAAAAAATACAAGAAAACAACTAATCCCGCTGATATAACAACTAGGTGGCTAACAGAACTATCAGAATATACATACACTTTTGATCACATTCCCGGTTCTTCAAATGTACTTGCAGATTATTTGCCCAGATGTTCTTTCGAGAAAAACACAGTTGATTTAAATTCCTACCCAGAGCTTATCAATGAACCATATGCAGTGCCAATTGTCGATAATGACCTGCCTGACACTAATAATGATCATTTATTACACAGTACACATTCTCTAAATTACTTAGTTATTGGTAACAAGGATCAAAAAGACCCTTTATTGGAAATTTCAAATGAAACATTTGTAAACGAACAAAAGAAAGACACAAAATTATCCGAAATTTACAACGAAATTATGCAAAATGGCTCATCGAAGCAATTCCCTATGTACTTCATTCATCCCGATTCAAAGGTTTTAATGTTAAAAAAAGAAAACATTTGTAATGACACCTTTTCTTACCACATTATTGTCCCAAATTCATTAAAAGCAAAAGTTCTAACAGTATGTCATTTTTCGCATTTTAGATTAACAAAAACCTATGCATTTGTCACAAAAAAATATTTTTGGAAAGGAATGTATGCTGACACTGTAAATTTTGTAGCATCTTGCACAAAATGTTTACAGGCAAAACATCACAAAACTCCACTTGCTCCACTACAACCTACATACACACCTACGCATCCAGGAGACACAGTCAGTGGTGATTTGGTTGGTCCCTTTAGTAATGGACAGTCGGTATTGACATTAATTGACCATTTTTCTCGACACCTAGAACTCTTCCCTTTGCGTACCATCACTTTAGAAAAGATAATTAAATGTTTATTCAGTTACATAACTATCTTTGGAAGACCTTCTGTAATATTGTCAGATTTGGGAAAACAATTCACTTCACACATATACGACAAATTTAACGACACATTAGGCATAAAAGTACGTCATTCCAGTGTAGCCAGGCAACAAAGCAATGCCGTGTCGGAGCGCGTTAATAAATCAATTAAGTACTCAGTTTCAACTTTACTTCAAGAAGGTCACACTTTTGAAAATGCTTTATCAATTCATAAATCTCTTTATAATGGATCTCTACATTCCTCCACAAAATATTCTCTCAACTTGCTTCACTTTGGAAGTGAACTGTCCTTAATATTTGATACTTTTGACCATAATGTCAATCAGGTTCTAGACAAAGATTTTGAAGCTTACAAATTGTTACAAGATTTAAATTCTATTTACAGGAAAGCATATAATAACATCAAAGACTCTCAAAACAAAAGAAATGATCATTTTCAAAAACGTGCTAAACTAAGAAAAATTATGAATAAAGATATTGTGTATTTAAAATCTGTAGATAAGTTCAAACCAAAATATTCTGGACCTTACATTGTTATACACAAATATTCACCTGTCTCTGTTTCAATCAAACGCTTACATGCACCTGATGACTCTGCTTTTAGAGTACACATTGATAGGTTAATCATCGCTCCACCAAGAAGCGATCACTTACTTACAAGTCATGATGGTTACAATAATGTTAACTTTCCAACTTATTCAAGACGTTATGATTTAAGACCTAGAAAATAGCTTATAATTTTATAATTGTTGTATTTCGTGCAATTTTTTTGGTTTTGTTCACACTTGTGTATATTGCTGCGCACAATGTACTGGTGTTATATTTGATGATTCCTTGTGAAAGTTCTCGGCTGGTCCAAGTTTGTTTCATCAAGGGAATGTCAGGTATGGCAATCTTGTTGTGAACATTATCTTTTATATTTATGGGGTGTTTGCACATATACACTTAAAAAAAATCTCCTTCTTAACTTTTTGTCATGTCATATTTTTTTAATCTCATAAATAGTTATAAACATAATTGTAGTAACATTAAATTCCACTAAAATAAATTTTTTTCTCTTCATGTCAGTTTTTTTTTCTAATTTTAATAATGATAATTAAGTGAATATTATTTTTACCTCATGACTTAACATTTTACAGAACTTGACAAAACTCTCTCTCATTACTCTAGGATTGACTTTTATTCGACATACACTAGGTGTATTTTTTTATTTCTGTAATTATTCCCTTTCGGAGTGGTGATCTGTTCAAAATTATTGCCCTTAGGATCTTCCACCCCATTGTAATGAGAGACACATTCGAATTGTTATTCCAATTCACCTTAAAACCCCTGTCAAAATGAGTATACGAGACTGCTCCTCAGTTTGTTGCATTACTGCTGCGGGAGCAACGGGGTCTATGTTGTGACAACAATGTGGACCTCGCCCTAAATACTCCTTCACAAATAAGGCAATAGTCCTAAACTTGCGCCATCACACTTGTCCTTAGACAAGATTTAGGGCAGGAATTTTTTTTTGGATCGTGCGTCACTTTCCTTATCCTGTCCTGTGCGAATGCACAAATTTTTCACCATTTTTAAACTCAAATTTAATTCATTTTTTTTTACCTTCATCACTTTTTCATATTTCATTTTTTACACATGTGTAACTGTTAATGTTAATGTAACTGTAACTGTATCTTATTTTATATCTTGTATTTGCATTTATATATTTCATGTTTATTTTATGCAAGATTATATATATCATTATTTTGTATTATGTTCGAACAAAGAAAATGTTATTGTATTGTAGTTGCAACTTAACAAAAGCTTATATGTTCAGAGTTATGAACATTTTTAAATTCATTCAGCATGCTTATGACCAGTTGTCGGTAAAGTAAATGTTAGTTGATGATAATGCAACTTTTTGGTCATATTTTGGTCATCAATATATATGTAGAGTATTAAACGGCTATATGTTCCGGAACAGCAAGAACAACAACAACATCTACATCTACAAAAAAAAAAAACTCTTAAGAAACTATGGACTCAAGGAATAAAATAGTGTACACTATGATGACCAGTAGCAAAAATTTTGGTATACCATTTTTCATTTTTCATTTTTGATATTTGTATGTGTTTATATTTTTATCTTATATTGTGCATTGATTATATGTAAACTTTCAGACGGAGCATACCTGCAATTTAAACCCTATCAAATTATTCTTTTATCTGAGCAAACGGGGGAAATATATGATATGAGAATCATATATTAGGTTTGAACCTCCCCTATTCTTTATTTAAATTATTTTGTTTCCCCTGCTATTTCAAAAAGTTAATTGAGTTATCCTTAACTACAAACAATAATCCCGCGGTAATTTATACCCTTTCCCTTTTCATTTTCACTTGTGCTCGATCACTAATATCTCACAGCTTTTCGACTAAAATAAAAAGAAAAGAATTAGATCAGCACACATGCCTTTTTGTAACTTACTTTCCGAAACCAAACTGATAGCACAATGTGTTCATAACGCATTTTTGTGGCCACAAAGTCAATTAAAAATTATGTGAATATTTCATTCGGCCCAGATGCATGCCCTTATTTGGTATTCGTAATAACTCAATCACTCACACCCAGGTCTAAAAATATATTCTCTTTGTTAAAAAGCACAAGCTGTGTGGTTTCTCAAAATGCCGTTCGCATGAGAAAATATTTGTCGGTTATAGTCTCCTTGGCGATATTAAATTTTGAAACAAAATTCGTCCTTATGCCAATAATCTGGCAATCTGTCCCGGCAAATACCATTTGTTATGCGTACCTCTGTCTGAAAGTTTTCTCGCCTAGACGATACTTAGCAACCCTATTTGGCGAGATATATATCACTCCGACTCGAAGGCCAGTAGAGAGAGCAACTCCACTTTTGCCTCCTACCATCTCCGTATCATGACCGTTTAAGAACGGCTCCCGTGTTTTCCCCTCTTCTGCCTTCGAACATCTTATGTTTACTGAATAAAAATCCTGATATTATACTGGAGTTTTTCTTTTCCCATCAAACATGAACCTGGATTTTTCTTTACTCAACCACGACCAATGAAAATATAAACTATCTCGAACAAATAATATCATTATACCGTTGCTAATACTTTATCGTTGCCAAAACTAATTCAAAACCCGGAATAATAATTTTTACTCAACAATTTAGTTTCAATTGAAAAATTTTCACGTGAAAAATGAAAATGAAATAAAAAAATTAAAGAATTAAAAAGAAGATTAAATAACATTATTAGAAATAAAACGTATAAAACGTACTTTTTTTTTTGTTTTTGATAATAATACAAGGTTTCAATATGCGTAACCAAGGAAGCAGGCGAATATGTCGTCATACATCTAAAATAAAGCGGATATGCTTTGATTGGTGAAATAAAATGATCTTGTTTTTTTTCTTTTGTATGGTAACAATGCTTTGCGTTTTACCGTCTGCGCATGCCTAATATAACTATACCGTATTTTTTATTTAAATTTTAAAAAGGTGAAAAGAAGTATCAAAAGAAAATGGTTAGCAAATGTCAATAACAAGCTCCGTAAAATTATCCATGTCGAAAATGATATCATAGATAGCGATAAATATTTATTTTCATTTTTAAAACTAAAAGAAATAACCCGATTACCTAAAAAAATGACGAATGTTAATAGTTCCATTTTTGTTGATAAAACCTAAATATTTAATATAATTTCGTTAAAGTAACATAATTTCCTCTATGCCAGTATTGAAATTAATTGCCTGGAAAAAAAAATTAACAAGAATTATGTCATTAAATAGGGATTTCTCTGGGGAAAAAGAGACGTCATATTTGAAATACAACGGGATTTTTCAAATATGTTTTAAAATGAGTGTGAATCAATTCCTTACATTAATAATACAAGGATCAGTAGGTATAGAAAGTAGATGGGTTTAACGCCATTTTTATAACGAAAAATTTTAATGTTTTTTTTATCTATACTGATTATTAAGCATGAGTATCCGTTATATGCAGATGAGTTTTCTGCTAAAAATCACATCATAATTTTAAGAAAAGGAAAATGAACACGAATCTATTATATTAAAATCTGACCCTGTGTTTGTATTTCGCAACTACTCCTAGACTATCGAACGCAACGCGATTTACTTAGTACCAGTTATCATGGATCCGAGGATGTCACACAAACTCTCAGAATTTAAAAAAATAAATTAGATGCCAAATTTTTATTTATTTATTTATTTATTTTGTAAATTTAACGAAGTTTCTCTACAAATGGAAAGCAAATTACTCCATACTTGTGTATAAAAAAAGGAGAAATAAAACAGATCAGTAAATTTTTTACACCATTTTCTCATTGAAACTGAAAAACAGAATTTATTTTTACTTTGAATAGATGGTGAAAGCAAAATCTTGATTTCAGTAAATTATCCGAAAAATAAAAACATATTTTCACATATTCAAACTTCATGAATCAATTTATTCTAGAGAACAAAAATTGTCTGTCAACATACTGTCATTTAGAAAACAAGATTTGTTTCAGCTATACATTAAACCAAGGAGGCAGAATTGAATTTAAAGAAAAAGCATGTACTATTTCCAATTAATGTTTTTTTGAAGGATGGCTGTTAAAATGTTTCACAAAGCAGTTAAAAGTAAAAATTGTTTATCAGGTAAAATTGACATTTGTTTTTACCCAATTCGTCTATTTCCACGATTTTATTTGCCCCCCCTTTTTGTATTGGTTGCAATTTCATTTTCGCGATTATTTGGCACAAAATGTCACTTTTTTAAGACAGGGTTATGTCAAGGTCCCTATAACAAAAAATATCGTATTGTCTCCTATGAAATGTGATAAATAGTTAGTTAATTATTAACGTTTTTAATTATCGGGAGTGAAATATTTTGCTTAATTAATGTATTTATTCTTCTTTTAATGTTGCGTGAACGAAGTCACGGGTAACAGCTAGTAATATTATAAATCTGATTGTGTGCAAATGTTAGGCTTAAGCCAGCGTCGAAATGAATAATTTAATTATCTTGTATCTTTGCATATAGGTTGATTACAACTCATAAATGAACATAGGCTAGATTTTTTTTTTCAAATATTTTCTTTAATAATTAAAAATTTCATTATTTTCATAGAGAATAAATGGACATTTTTCCATACAATTTAACTATTTTACTTTATCGTTGCTAGGGCTTCAATCGCTGCCAATAAATAAAAATACGGAAAAATAATTTTTCCTCGACAATTAATTTTCAATTGAACGATTTTCACGTGAAAACTGAAAATTAATAATAATTCAAAAGAATATGAATTTCCGTGATATTTGAAACAAAAATATGGAGTATTTGTTATTATACATGGAGTATGAATATCGGTTACATTAAAAAGATATTTTTCTGTCAAAAACTGCGTTATAATTAGAAGGAAAAATGCAACAATAATTATATTATTAAAAAATAGATTTCGCTTGGACCATGGAAGTATGAAAAGGATCCTCCTCGGCTTGGAAAAATATGACGTCATAAATAAAACTTGTATTTTCAAATATTCGTAATAATACAAGGAGCATGAATGTCAATGTATAATAAAAGTGATAGATAATGGACGTAATATTTAAGATGAAAAACTGAAATATTTTTTACCGATACTGATTAATAATTAACTCGAATACCAGTTACATACAAATGTGAGTTTCCCGCTATAAAATTTACGTCCTGATTGCCAGAAAAAGAAAATTAACAAGAATTATGCAATTAAAAAGAGATTTCTCTGAGGAAAAAGTGACGTCATATTTGAAATAAAACGGGAATTTTCAAATGCGTTTACAAGGAGCGTGAAGCAATTCCTTACATTAATAATACAAGAATCGGTAAGTTTAGAAAGTAGATGAGTTTCACGTCATATTTAAAACGAAAAATTTATATATATATATTTTATCTATACTGATTATTATGCACGAATATCAGTTACATACAGATGAGAGTTTTTTTCCAAAAACCACACCATGATTATTAGGAAAATAAAAATAAATATGAATCTATTATATTAAAATCTGACCGCCTGTTTGTATTTCGCTACTACTCCTTTTATGATTGTTGAACGCAACGCGATTTACTTAACACCGGTTATCGTTGATCCGAGGATGTCATAAACTCTCAGAATTTAAAAAAATGATTTACATTCCGAGATATTATTATTATTATTATTATTATTATTATTATTATTATTATTATTATTATTATTGTAAATTTAACGAAGTTTCTCTAAAAATGGCAACTAAATTATTCCAATTTTGTGGATAAAAAAGAAGAAATAAAACGAATTAATATATTTTTTCTCATTAAAACTGATAAAAAGAATTTATTTTCAATTTGAATAGATGGTAAAAGAAAAAAATCTTTATTACAGTAAATTTTTTTTAAAAATAAAAACGTATTTTCACATATTCAAACTTCATGAATCAATTTATTCTGGAGAACAAATATCGCCTGTCAACATATTTTCATTTAGAAATAAAGATTTTTTTTTTAGTTATAGATTAAATCAAGGAGGCAAATTTAAGCTCCTTGCATTTAGGTCTACAATTATTGCTCCCTATTCACAAGAATTGAATTTAATGAAAAAGAATATACTATTTCCATTATCTTTGAAGGATGGCTATTAAAATGTTTCACATAGGCGTTAAAAGTAAAATGGTTTACCAGGTAAACTTGACAAATGTTTTTACACAATTCGCCGATTTCCACGATTTTATTTGGCCCGCTTTTTTTCATTGGTTGCAGTTTCCTTTTCGTGATTATTTGTCACAAAATTTCACTTTTTAAAAACTTAGTTTCGCCAAGGTCTGTATAACATAGAAATACTGTATTGTCTCCTATGGAATGTGATAAAGAGTTAGTTAATTATTTACATATCTAATTATCGGGAATGAAATACTTTGCTTAATTAATGTATTTATTCTTCTTTTAATGATACGTGAACGAAGTCACGGGTAACAGCTAGTACTTTATATAAGTGGGAATTAAAAGAATGTTTATGTGGAAGCCTAAAAACCTAACCAAATTATTATTACAAACGTCTCATGTGAAGAAAGCAATCTATTTCTATCTATACTAATATCATAAAGAAGTAACGTTTGTGTGTTTGTAGGAGTAATTTCTGGAACTACCAAGTCGATATCAGAAATGATGGTGATCATCCCTGCTCCAACATAGGCTATATTTTATGTCGGTACAACAATCCCCAAGCGGATGCAGATGCAAAAAAAGTTCTAAAACTACAATTTCACTGATATTGTTAGGACTCGAAACTTGATATTTGGTATGGTGGTCACTTATAATCCTTTCCGGCACAGACAAATTCTATTCGTAAAATGAGAAATTACTGACTGACAGCGGAATTTACAAACGACTTTTTTGGAAAATACGAACTCCTTATTTTAAGCTTTCATTGTAGAAACAAAATTTTATTAAAATATTCTTGGTGCCGCATGCAAATTTGGAATTTAAATTATGTGTGCCCGAAGTGGGACCACTGTGCCGGAAAGGGTTAAGATGTAAATGTTGTTGAAGTTATTAATCTCATCTCGGGAATTATAAAATGATTTCACTCAACGAATAAACAACCGAAAGGAGCAGATGTATATTAAAAGTAACTTTCATCGCCGCAGAAAAATCTCAAGCATTCAGCATACGGAAACGCGGAAGTAATCAACTGTGATGAATAGACTTTCGCCCTCAACATGCAACAATCAAAATAACATTTAACGCTTAATGACTGTTTGTGAAATATGTAAAAGAACATTTACTATACAAAATTTCTCTTTTTAATACTATGGATAATTGATTGTTGCAATCGATGTATAAAAACCCAGAAATAGTGTAAACCCCAAAACTCGCCATCGGAAAATGAGAATTCAAAGATTGATCATTATTATCTATTTAAAGCTAACCCGTTTTTTCATCAATTCGTGCAAAAATGGGTTTTATACGCATGCGCGAGCATTCAGCCAATCAGCTAGAGGCTTTTACTGCCCAGAGACAGATTTGAATTCCGGGATGTTTCAGCCAATGAGGTGAGGGCTATTTCCTCTATAGAAGCGTATTTGGATTACGACGATTAATTAACGCATTCTACATCAGATACGTGCGTTCCATGTGGTTGTTGAAAATTTATGGATTTCTTTTATTAAGGTATTTTTTCATTTTACCGTATTTATTTTCTTTTTATGTCGTATGTATTTTACTACTTTGAATTTTTTATAAATAACCCTTTTTTTTGAGAGAGAGAGAGAGATTTAGTGGCACGAAATTCCGCAACTCGTTTCCGATGTAAACAATGTAACTATTAATATGCAAGTGTAAAATTTCAGTTTTTTAAACTTTTCATGTCCTTCTGTACACATTTTAATATGTAATTCTGTGTGATATGATTAAATTCAGGTTTTCTCAGCGACGATCACAGTATTTTTACCAAATAATTTTTGTATTAATCAAGCTTTTCTGGTTATTAAGCATAGCTAAACACGAAAGAAAACTTTGTTATTTTAAGATTTTGATGTGAATTATTTGCGTACATTTATAAGGCGAGTTTCACTGAATAATTCAAGAAAAAAAATTAAAATCTCATCATTATAAATATTTAGTTATGCATTATTAATTATTTACTTGGCCTTTACGTTTAATATTTCAAACTTACAGCTGAATGTAACTATTAAAACATTTGAAATACTGTATTCGAAAAATGAAATTTCAGCTTAAACAGTAGACAATTACTTTTAGGTTAAATTCAGGCTTTCTCAGTGACGATCACATTATTTTTACCAAAAAATTTAAAGTACTACATGCATGCATGCATCTATCTATCTATTTATATATATATATATACCCTTAAATCTGCATAGCTTAAAACCGGAGTTTATGCAGATTTTAGAAATTTGCAGGTTTCTGGTTTGTTTACATACTGGTCTGTTTTGTTGGCACTGTTTTGTTTACATATTTTAAACAAAAATTTGAATTTAATAATGCACTAAAAATTATAATGAATGCTTACAATTAAACACAAATAAATTGTCTTACAAAAGCTCTCTAACCAAATTGTTAACAAAACAAAAAATTTCATGAAAAACACATTATTTCTCCTTTGCAGGTTTCTGGTTTGTTTACATACTGGTCTGTTTTGTTTACATATTTTAAACAAAAATTTGAATTTAATAATGCACTGAAAATTATAATGAATGCTTATAATTAAACAAACACAAATAAATTGTCTTACAAAAGCTCTCTAACCAAATTGTTAACAAAACAAAAAATTTCATGAAAAACACATTATTTCCTCGATATTTTCCCACAACCAATCAATAAATTTCATGATATTTTATTGTGATTTTAAACCATGAACTTTAGTACTTTTCTGTTATACGGACACTATGCCAAAATGTATGTATGTATGTATTAAATGTATGTTTGGCGACAATAGTGTCCGTATAATGGAAAAGTGCCTGAATTTTTTTTTTAATATATATAAAATATAAACATGATTGGCGACACAGCAAGTTTTCTGGATTTCTTCCTGTAGGTGAAAGTCGAAGATGAATTTCATTCATTCAATGACCTTTTTAAAAGTTTCAAGTTTGGATTGAGTGCACATGAACATAGAAACCGATATCTATTTCTATGTTCATGATTGAGTTATTTGGATATCTTTTCGTATAGCACAGAAAATCATTTCTCCCGCTTTTGTAATAGAGATACATTCTGGTGTATTTTTTGTTCTTCTTTTTATATCATAAGTACTTTTCTACTTAAATTTTTTTTAACCTAATAGTAATTGTCACGTTTCTAAGCTGAAATTTCATTTTTCGAATGCAGTATTTCAAATGTTTTAATAATTACATTCAGCTGTAAGTTTGAAATATTTAAAATATTAAAAGTAAAGGTCAAGTAAATAATTAATAATGCATAACTAAATATGTAGTATAATGATCAGAATGACATATTAAAATGTGTACAGAAAGACATGAAAATTTTAAAAAACTGAAATTTTGCACTTGCAACTTAATTGTAAATTTCATTGTTTACATCGGAAACGATTCGTGGATTTTAAGAATTTGCGGAACTTCGTGTCACCAAATTACTAAATCTCTCTCTCTCTCACTCTCTAAAAAAAAAGGGTTAGTTTAAAAAAATTCAAAGTAGCAAAATACATACAACACAAAAAGAAAATAAATACGGTAAAATGAAAAAATTACTTTAATAATAGAAATCCATAAATTTTCAACAACGACATCAAACGAACGTATCTTATCTTTCGTTTGTGATAAGGAACGCTCCTTTGGCACCCTCCACTCATTGGCTGAATTGTAAAGGGCAAAATTGGGGGACAAAATGACTACAGCATTTTTGAGTAAAGAAAAAATCAGAAAATTCACAGAAAAGTTTCTGAAAAGTTTCAGCACAGGGAGAGAGGGTAAATGCTCTCTCGGCAATAATTATTTTTGTTGCAAGTTGGGTTAACTGTCTTTATGGTTCGAGTCGATTTCAGACTGAGTGTAGATTTCTGCAAGTTGGATTTGGGTTAACCCGATTTTTCAAAAGTTAGTTCAGTATATTATTTCAGATTAAAACTATACCTATAATAATATGTTTGTGTGTATTGATGTTTGTATAGATGTTTGTGTGTGTGCTGTTTTTAATAAAGACAGTTTCATTTTTCACACGAACCTTTCAAAAAATCCACATTCTTTGCGCAATCCTTTAACAAAATTCGCATTTTTTTTCGTGATTCTTTAACGAAATTCGCATTTTTTTCTGTATCTTTTTTTTGTCGAGATTCACATTTTTTTCAGCTATCCTATGACTTAATTCGTGTTTTTTTTCAGCGATAATTTGACGAAATTTGTGTTTTTTTTGCGACTTTTTTCACGAAATTTGCGTTCTTTTCCGCAATTCTTTTACGAAATTTGCGTTTTTCTGTGATCCTTAGACGAAATTTTCTTTTATCGCAATGCTTTGATAACAATCACATTTTCTCTGCTGCCTTTTGATAAGATTCATGAATTTTCAGCAATCCTTCGATGGAATTCGCGTTTTTTCAGCGATCTTTGAAGAAATTCGCATTTTTCTCGCGATACTTTAACGAAATTCGTGTTTTCCAGCGATTTTTTGATAAAATACATTTTATTCCGCAATTTTTAGACGAAATTTGGCAAGAAAGCTATCTTTTGGTGAAATTTTCTGTTTTGCGATTCTTTGACAAAATTTGCTCATCTTTTGCGTAAATCGCGTTTTTCTGTGGCTTTTTAACAAAATTCACGTTTTACATGATCCTTTGATGAAATTAGTGTTTTTCCCGTGATCATTTGACGAAATCTAGGATTTTTTTCCCGCGAAGATTGATTATATGTTTTTAGTCTGCAGGTGCCCTAAAAAGTTTGTGACGCCTGTCGCTGCATTGCACACATTCTGCCACGGTGTATCAAACAAACAAAATTCATCCAAAAGAATTATTGTTTCGTTTCTGAAAATGAACAACTGTCAACTCATTGGCTGAATTATAAAGGGTAAAATGTGTAGGCACTGAGTATCATCTATACTATTAATGTCGGTAAACGTCTGTCTGTGTGTGTGTGTGTTGGTGTGTCTGGCGTCTGTAAGCGCAAAACTCTGCGTGCAGACGACGGACATAAGCGATTTTGGTATAAAAAAATTCGGAAGGGGTGTTTTTAAAAATTACAACATTTTGCGGGAGAAGAGGGATGCGAACGAATTTTAAAAATGAGTCCGCATCAAAAATTATGGCGGCGGGGGGGAGTAAGTTTTGCCCACACGGGGCGGAGACTTTTCTAAATTTTGCTGACACCACTCATATGATATATCGTTCGAAAGGCCTGCGATTGCCTTTTCATGTTATGCATCTGTGTGGTCCATCCCCCCCCCCCCCAATTGGGGCACTTTTCTAAATTTTGCACATACCACTCATGTTATATAGCGTTAAAAAGGTCTGTGACCGCTTAATCATATTATGCATCTTCGGTGTCCATCCCCCCACTTTGCCCCCCCAAAGGAGGTTATTTTGTAAATTTTGCACAAACCCTTCATGTTACGTATTGTTGGTAAGGTCTTTGACTGCTTATTCATGTTATGCATCTCCGGGGTCCATCCCGCCACTTCCCCCCCTTAAGGGGGGCACTTTTCTAAATTTTGTTGACACCCCTCATGTCATATATTGTTGGAAAGGTCTGTGACCGCTTAATCATATTATGCATCTCCAATGTCCATCTCCCCAATTTGCCCCCCCCCCCCCCAAGGGGGCAATTTTCTAAATTTTGTTGACACCCCTCATGTCATATATTGTTGGAAAGGTCTGTGACCGCTTAATCATATTATGCATCTCCAATGTCCATCTCCCCACTTTGCCCCCCCCCTTCCCCAAGGGGGTACTTTTCTAAATTTGGCAGACAACCCTCATGTCATATATCGTTGGAAAGGTCTGTGACTGCTTAATCATATGCATATCTCCAATGTCCATCTCCCCACTTTGTCCCCCCCTCCCCCAAGGGGGTACTTTTCTAAATTTTACAGACAACCCTCATGTCATATATCGTTGGAAAGGTCTGTGACCACTTAATCATATTATGCATGTTCCGTGTCCCTGTCCATCCCCTACTTTACCCCCCAAGGGGGTCCTTTTTTAAATTTTGCACACACCCCTCATGTTACATATCGTTTGAAAGGTCTTTGACTGCTTATTCATGTTATGCATCTCCTTGGTCCATCCCGCCATTTCCCCCTCCCCAAGGGGCACTTTCCATTTACTTGCACAACAGTGCTAAATGTGTCAGATGAAAGAAATTCTGCGAGTGCATGTGCCAGTGAAACTTAGCCAATTGCTGTTCTTCAACCTAGCTTTAATTCAAAGTGGG
The DNA here is from genome assembly GCA_963931845.1 of Maratus michaelseni. NCBI lineage: Eukaryota > Metazoa > Arthropoda > Arachnida > Araneae > Salticidae > Maratus > Maratus michaelseni. The sequence goes on from OZ007596.1 coordinate 226,163,841, forward strand.
TTTTTTATTTATTTGAATTATTCTGCAAAAGTTTCAAACATTTTAAAGCAGCTATGAATTTTATTTTTATGGTACTATCAAGTTTTTTGCCGTCAAATTTTGACGGTTTCCATCTAGTAGAACTCTAAATTAAATTAGAACTGCTCAGAAATGTAACAGCGTTAACACTAGCGAATGCAAGCTCCTCTAAAATGCTTTACCAACCACTATATATTATTAAACGTAAATTGTAATGTAAATGTAATGTTAAATGTTTATTTATAACAATTTAAATTGATCAACCTACCTGCGTATTTACTCAGAGTCATCTAATATAATAGTTCAGTATGTCAGCAGCACGAAGTGTGAAATCTTTCAAAATGCTTTCAATCCAATTAAACCAGGAATAAATAAATCTGAAAGTGCATGGATACTGACTCGTTCAAATGGATTAACACAAGGATATCGCAACATCAAAAAAGGTAAGAAAACTTTTCTTATCTTAAAGTATCAAAGTATTGAAATGAACATTTTTAGTTTAATTCGTATAATAAGATACGCGCCGCCCTGAACTCCGCCTTTAAATGTTTGGTAAGAACGGTTTCCGAAAAGTTCGAAATTTAAATAGATGAAATGAGCGGAAAACGTTCTAAAAATGTTCGAAATTATGATTTATTTGGAATTGTTATAGCTAGAAACTTGAAATTTGGCATGGTTGTTACTTTTAAGACATAAGTACTCGCAATAGAACAACTTCTATAAAAATGGAAATACGAAAATGAGCAGGAAAAACAAACGTTCTAAAACTGTGATTTTTATGAGACTGTTGGGGTTAAAAACTTGAAATTTGCATGGTGGTTATTTTTAAGATGTAAATGCTCTTCGAGTACGGTTTCTAAAAATTTCGAAATATATAAAAGTGTAATGGTCGGTAAACGTTCTATAAACTTTCTAAATTACGATTTATTTGGAATTGTTTGGGCTAGAAATTTGAAATGTACAGGGTCATCGAAAAAGTTTGGACATATTTGAAATAATCATAACTCTAAAAGTAATTGAGTAAACGCAATTATTTTCTTTCCAAAGTACTCGGCCATTATCCAAGATTTGTTTGATGTAGCTCTGTTAAAGTCGTGACATTCAGACGATGTGCAGAATCGATGATCTGAAAAGGCAAATTGCACCACACATTCGCAATTTTCCCTTTTTGCTTAGGCTATTCGTGTACATAGTGGATCCTTTCCTACTAAATCGAAGATGCTGAAGATCTTTCTAATTGACATTTTCCCATACCTCAAATAGTTTTACACTTATACGCTTTCCACCCCGGAATCATCGAAAAAGGTAGTAGATAACGAAGGTCTTGTTCACCGTGCAATTGCTTATTTGCCTCGTCTGAATGTCATGACTTTAAAACAGCTGCATCTAACAAATCTTGGATAATTGCCGAGCACTTTGGAAAGAAAATAATTGCGTTTACTCAATTACTTTTAGAGTTATAATTCTTTCAAATATGTCCAACCTTTTTTGATGACCCTTAAATAAAACAAGATTTCTTTTCCGCTAAACAATCGAAATTCCTCAGGCAATTTAAATTCAAAACAGCGCATTGCAACGCAGCTAGTCAATCATAATTAATAAAATTTTTAAATTCTGGTTGTATCGTTTATTGTTTTAGAGATACGATTTATAATGCCAAAATTTAAGGTTATGGTGGATTGAAAACTTGCATCCCCAGGTAGTACATGACGTTTTTATAGCGTTTAAAATAAGTCTATACTGTTAAAAATTGATTACACTGAAAAATAAACTTTATATTGCAATATTTTTTATTTAACAATTTGGAAATTTAAACCGTCATAGATTTAACCCCTTGGGTACATTTGGCGATTGAGACTCGTCTTCAGTATTGTCTAGGGATTTTTTTTTTTAAATTCAGAAATTTCGAATTTATATTAGAAAATTCAAACAGTACTTCTCGCTTCTTTTTAATTAGGGAATATCTGTCAACAAATACAGAAAAAACACTATTCCAAATTTCTGGTGTGCCTGTTCTGTATGTTTTTTTTTTCAAATAAATCTGTACCCAAAGGGTTAAAAGACGTTTTTTATTAGTCATAATATTGCGTTATTTGTCTCAAAGATTGCCAACGATTAAAAGACCCGTTTCCACAACTGAACTAAAAATTAAAAATTGTATTTCGGTTAACAGTCGCCATCTTGAATAAAAAACAAGAGAGGATTGGTAATCTTAAACCTAGTTCGTCAATGAGACATTTATTGAAAAAAAATGTGGATGGAAAATTAATTATGTTGTATAAAAAGCGCCCAGTAGTGCAACAAAATAAGAAATACTTTGAAAGGAAATATCATTTCACAAAACCCCGTTTCGTATTTTTAAATATGTAAGCGAGTTTAACTTTGTGTTAATTTTATATCGTCGTCTACCTTTCATCTGCCGTTAACTGCAACTGCGTCTCACGATTCCATCGCCATCACACTAGGCTCTGTGCTGTTGTTCCAATCATTTGGAAGTGGATTTTATGTCATTTTAAATTAATTGTACAATCATACGATGATTTTGATCTCTGTATTTTGATTAGAATTGTTCTATCGGATTCATTTACAGGAAAATCTTTATCAAAATCGTACTCAGCGTGTCTACGATTATTTATTTATGAAAAGGAAAAAGTACATTTAATGCAAGTAATTATTTGTAGTGGCCGACATTTGTTAATTTAATATTTCATATATTATTTGGAAAATTCTTTCAGAAGGTAAGATTTCACACACATATCTTTTATGAAAACTTTTGCGAAGTCCTAATTCATACTACCAAAAAAAAAAAAAAAAAAGAAAGAAAGAAAGAAAGAAAGAAAAAAGAAATAATGAGAAGAAAAATGTGAGGTCTGGGCATGCCTTTTCTTGCTCTAATAGCGCCCCCTTCTGGGGAAAAAAACGCAGCAAGAACATTGAATGACGGCAACGAAGAATGTATTTCTCTGTTATGAGAACCCAGAATATGCCATGTGAATGACCGTGAATATTGCCGTGAATATTGCCATAATGATGAAAAATGAAATCAATTGTTTATGTTATTTAATATAATCCGTGATGTTTCTGTCCTCGTAAAGTGATGTAATTTTTTGTGGCAGATCACTTAACAAAACTAAAGAAAACCAGAGGCGTAACAAAATCATCTATTACCTTTCCTATTGGCTGTTCCCTTAACTTGTCCTTCTTTATAAATATTACTATTTAAGCATGGCAGATCACTTAACAAAGCTAAAGAAAACCAGAAGCGTAACAAAATCTTCTATTACCTTTCCTATTGGCTGTTCCCTTAACTTGTCCTTCTTTATAAATATTACTATTTAAGCATGGCAGATCACTTAACAAAACTAAAGAAAACCAGAGGCGTAACAAAATCTTCTATTACCTTTCCTATTGGCTGTTCCCTTAACTTGTCCTTATTTATAAATATTACTATTTAAGCATGGCAGATCACTTAACAAAACTAAAGAAAACTAGAGGCGTAACAAAATAATCTATTACCTTTCCTATTGACTGTTCCCTTAACTTGTCCTTCTTTATAAATATTACTATTTGAGCATGACAGATCACTTAACAAAACTAAAGAAAACCAGAGGCGTAACAAAATCATCTATTACCTCTACTGTTAAAAAGTTAGAAGGAACATGGGTGTCGGAGTCGCCTGATTTAGATGAAATTGAGAAAAATTTAGCTCATTTAGAACAAAAAGGTATCGATCTCAAACGAGAAGATAATAAAATTTTATCATGAATTGATGATTTAAACGCAGTTGAAAAAGACGCGTAAGCATCTATCGAATACCATAAAAAGAAAACTATTTGGAAATTTAGATTTAATAAGAAGTTGAAACAAAATAGTAAAAAAGAAATTACTCACGTCGATAGTAAGCCTGCAGATGTAGTTCCAAATACTGTTAAACTCCCTACTTTTAAAATAGAAAACTCTTACGGCGAAATAAGAGAATCGAAAGAACTTTGTCTTTATTCATCAGACGTAAAGAAGACGTGCAACCACTTTGAAGGCAGGAGCAAGACTGAAAGGAAATGGGAGGGAAAGAGGGACAAGCCAATTGGAAAGCAGAAGGCATCAGCCAGTCACAGCAGAGAATTACCCAGAATGCAGAACATAAGAAAAATTATGAGGAAAATGTTAAAAAAATTAAATTGAAACGCATAAAAAAAGAAAGTAAAATGGGGATTAAATATGCAAAATATAAACAAACATAAAAGTTAATACCAAAATGAAAAAAAAAATTATTATATGGTTGAGCTGAACAAGTTTTTCCAAGCTGCAGAGAGCATGGTGGAATTAGATTTTTCATTAACTGTAATCTCGTGATTAAGATAAATAGCTAAATTTTGCAGAAAGTCCAATTCAGAGGGGCTATTTATTGGCATTAAAGATAATTTTAGCATTTTGAAAATCAAAACTATGATCGGAATTCCAAGAATGTTTGGCAATAGAAGGTTTAGAAATTTACTGGTTAGTGACATAACGGGAGTGTTCTTTTAAGCGGGTTTCAAAATTTCTTTTAGTTTGACCTATATAAGAAAGATGACAACCATTGCAAAGAACAGTATAGATTCCCCATTTTCGAAGATGAGGAACGAAGACTTAGTGGTAGGAAATTTAAATTTATTGGCAGGTTTAAAGACAGCACTAAAGATATTCCTTATTTTTATGATGTTATTAAGAAGTTTTTTATTCTTTTATATCACACCAGTTTATTCAATACTTTGATGTGAAAAAAGCCAATTTAAAAATTTCTGGAATTCATTCAAGATCGCAGTGCATGACAATGAATCCTTGTCAAATGTTGAAAAAATGAGCTACTTACAAAGTTATTTAAGTGGTAGTATCTATAGTACCATTGTCGGAATCGCGTTATCTGATAAATTTATCTGTAAGCAATAGAAATCCTAAAACAACAATTTGGACGAAAAGTGTTACTTGTTACAGCACACATTAATACTCTTTTATCTTTGAAACCCGTATCAAAAAGTTAGCCTCGATCAAAAGCACATGACGTCATCGCCCTACGAAAATTATTTGACATTATTCAAACGGAAATACGAAGTCTTAGGTCCTTAGAATCAAATCGATTTGATAATCTTTTGACACCCATAATTCTCATATCTTTTCCACATAATCTTTCATTAGAGTCAGGGCCGGTGCCAGGGGGGAGGCAGATGAGGCAGCCGCCTCAGGGAGTGCTCCTAGAAGGGCAGCATTTGGCTCGCATATATTGAACATATAATCCATTATATATAACGAAACTTAATAAAAAAGAGAGAGAGAAAATTATTTTTTCTTATTTTAAAATAAAAATATGGAGTACATTGCATATTATTACAGTCAAAGAAGTTCCATATAATTACAGTGAAAGAGTTCTGGTTACAATGTTTTAGTCCACTTTTGTAAATTTTTTCTCGGCGAATTTCAATTATTAGTGTTTTATGATGAGGATTTTAGCATTCTCTTACGTTTCGCGCTGATTTTTTTATATTCGTTAAAAAAATTCTGTTTCAAACTTTTAGCCTTTAATACAGTAAATTTAGTTCTCCACGATTTTTTGATTTATTGCTATATTTAATGTGATTTTCAATGCGATTCTTAGGATTTTTTTCGCATTACTTTTAACCTAATTTTGTAAATTTTGTATTTCCGTGATTTTTGAAGTTTTTGTGATTTTCAATGCAATTTTTAGTATTTCCTTGTGTTCCGCAGCCATTTCTTTCACATTCATAAAATAAATTCGGTTTCAAATATTTAGCATAATGTATTTTGTATTCCGCGATTTTCAATGCGATTTTTTGCATCTTTTCGCGCCGATTTTTTTACATTTGGAAAATAATTACTTTTAAAATGTTTTAGCCAACTGTAGTGAAATTGATCCTCAGCGATTTATTTTATAGCAATTTTTTATGCAATTTCTAGAGTTTTTTTTCTTTTCGTTTTGTGGCGATTTTTCTACATTAGTAAAAGGAATTCGGCTGTAAAATTTTAGTCCAACATTGTAAATTTTATCCTGTTTTCAATAAAGTTTATTCGAAATACGTACAACGATTTTTGAATTTTTCTATGCGATTTTTTGTGATTTTTCCCGTTTCGCGGGGATTTGTTCACGTTATTAAAAAGAATTCGGTTTCAAACTTCTAGACTAATATAGTAAATTTTGTCCTCCTCTATTTTTGAATTTTAGCAATTTTCCGCGGCGATTGTTTGACATTCGTAAGAGGCATTTGGCTTCATTCATTAGCGCAATTCAGTAAATTTTGTCCTCCGCAATTTTTCGACATTCGTAAAAGATTTTTTTTTTTTTTTTTTTTTAATTTCTTAGCCCAATGTAGTAAACTGTGCCCTCTGTTATTTTTGTATGCAACTTTTAACGTTTTTCCGCGAATCGCTGCGATTTTTCCACATTAGTAAAAGGAATCCGGTATCAATATTTTAGTCCAATATAGTAATTTTTTTTCTCTTTTCAATAAAGTTTATTTAGAAATCTGTAGCGATTTTATATTACGATTTTTAGTTTTTCTCGCTTTGTGCTATTTTTTTAAGTGCCTGGGCAACACCGGTTCGGGTCAGTTAGTTAAATTATTCTAGCGAATGAAAAGGCAATTATTTTTTAATATTACGGTGATATAATAAACGATTTTGAAAAAGAAAATTCTTGGCGAATTAGTATCGAATTATTTATTTCCCTGTTGATAGTTTTTGTATATTTTATATTACTGATGTAAAATTAAATCTTCATGTATACAATTTTAAATGATCATGTAATTTTCTAGTCGGATCATAATTTTTCAATTTAATTTAAAGAATATAATGCGTAGTTTGTGTTAGTATGTTTATCTATTTTTCGCTTGATAATGTGGATTGCTTTATAATATTGATTTCTATATTATAATAAGTAACTTCGCCAAAGAAAAATCAAAGAAAATTAGATCTTGAAGTTTTGTTTTATTTTTAATAATTGTTTTATTTTAAATACTTCTAATATGGGATTTTGTTTTTGTATATATTATCTCAAAAAGATTTTATAATTTGTTACTGATATCATTATTTTACTATTTGAAATTCTAAACAAATGTTATAAGTAATTTGATTGTTTTTAAATGTTTGAGATATTTTGGCTTAATAATGTTTATTTTAAACTTAGCTCCACCTCATGTAACTGGGATTTTTTCTAATATTCATAACGTCGACACGACAAATGCATTTTCCAAGAAAAAGCAAGGCGAATGAGATTTTGAAACGTCAGTTTAATTCTTGATATGATGCTTTCTTGTAAATATTACTGGAAAGTGATAACAGTTTTATTCATTTAATTTTAAGTTAACCGTTGTTATTTTAACAAAATAGATGCAAAATTTCTAAGATGTAAAAAAATCTGATATACATTTGTTTTATTTTAAATAAATTTTAGTTAGCATATTAATTTACTTATTCTTTAAAAAGTTTAAGAAGCGATGAAAAAACAATCACGGTAGGGGCGGCAAAATAATGCTCACCTCAGGCAGTAAAATGTCTAGCGCCCGCCCTGATTAGAGAAATTCCAGCGGCTTACAAACAAGCATTCATGATTTATTATTGTTTATTCGTACTGGAAATAGAATCGAGATAAATGAAAAATCAGTTGATTGGTACTAATTACCCTTTAGAGCACCCAAGGTCAAAACAATCATACAATAATTCCTCGCCCGCAATTTGCAAACAGGCGTTTGCTGGCGACAAAATTACTTCTGAAGTTTCTCATATTGCAGTTAAAGCAGAAAACTTTTTTATATATTGTTCGAGTAATAATCATTCAACGGAAGAATGCAATAAATTTTCGATTGAACAGAAAATAGCAAAATTAAAAATAGAATTTAATTTCTTAAAAAATAAAAAATGTAGTAATTGCGCAATACCATAATATCTCAATATGTAATTATTTATTTGGTAATGCTTATGAATCAGAAAGGGAAGATAATATGAGCGGAAATGAAGAAGACAAAACATTAAGTGCGAGGGTTCGATCGAGTGATTTATTTAATTTCAAAACATCGCAAAGAGGAAAAAAAATAATTGAAACACTACCGACAGTGGACTTCAAATGCAAAAATAAAATATTGCAGGGCGTAATAGTTTCTACAACACAAAGTTCTATAATAAAGTCCAGTCGTGTCCCCGAATACTTTAAAAATTCTTGTGGTACTATAATACTACAATCCGCATTTGGACAGCAATTGAAAGCTTCTTTAATAAATATCCCATTGAGTATTGCAGATGATAAATTAAACCCTAAGATATTTCCCAACGTTATGATGACATGTTCCATGGTTGATAATTTAATTAATGATTTATTACTTTCTTTGGACACGTACAACGAATTAAAATAATCAAATGAGTATAATGAAAAAAGAAAGGCATTAAATTGTAGTGTTGAATGAAATGCAGTACGAATGAAACTGACACCGCAGATTTGTATTGTTCAATTTTAGATCATATGTCAGTAGAAAATGCGAATGCAAGCGAGAACATTGATCATACAGCAGGCGATGACCCTGACAATTTTACAAATGATTCAGAAAAATTTAGATGGCAACAAAAAACGACTCTTCTTTAAATCAGTGTTGGACAGATGTCAAAAACGAATTTAATAACTTTTCGTTCATGAGAATTTCTTGTATCATTTAGATAAATTATTCGATGAGACGGAAAATAACCCTCAATCGAGTACTAGTACACAATCAATCGCGCAAGAATATAATAATAATGAAAATGACATATTTACTGTTGCCGAGTTAATTTTAATAGAGAGTGGAGATAAAATTGAAACGGAAATTCAGTATGAGGAAGACGACCCCCAAAATAGGCAAGCAGAATAAATTTTACACAATTCGAAGGATTAAAAAGCCAAAATTATTTACTAAGTGAACACAATATTATGAAGTATACTCCCGTAGAAAACAACGTAATTTCAATTTTGGAATCCTCGAAATATGCAATTACGCCTGATGAAGAAACAGAATAAGAAACAGCAAATGACGCTAAAAAGAATGCAAGTACTTCGGATAAATATTTCACTACATTAGCAAACATGAAGGGAGAAAATATAAAACGAAGCATAATATCTGAAAATAAAGATTCAAAAGTTGATGTCAAGACAACAGAAAAGTCTTACTCTATTGAAAATTATACAGTGCCCAGAAACACTTGATGAAAGTTGCGAATTCAGCACGATTGAGTCCAGCGAAAAAAAAAAACTTTTGTTTTCAAGGAAAATTCTGACTACATTAAAGTCTATGGTTGTGTGAAATCATATGAAATAGCAAACAAAGAACCCGATGAATTCCTTAAGTTAAATAATCCTGAGAATATGATGTTAGAAAAATTCCAGAAGAAACCTGAGAAAATTCATGAGTTTACAGAGACTAGGGAAGTGACAATTGACGAAAATAAAAATGACACTGACCTTTCTAAAAGTTAAGATAAAGTGAAAAGAAAGCGAAAAGAAAGAAAACTGTGAAGAAGAAACAGTATACACGTGATGGCTTTCGCCGAATGAACAATACATTTGCTACAGGAAGTCGGCGAAAACAAGAAAAAAATTAAATTCCATAACGGATTCCTTAAAGGCAAGATCAGACCCAAAACGAAAAACTTATTTACCCCCTTCGGAGACCGACTTCTCCACATCGTAAGAAAATAGACATTTTCTAGATTGTGAAAGCCCCGATGAGCATAAATTCTCTAAGTAGGCTACATGCCTCACATTGGACTTAGGAAAAAAAACAACTTTGAACTTTCTCTTTTTTTTTTGTAAGATTGAACTTAAGAACTTTGAGAAATTTACCCTAGAACTTTAAAATATTAGTAATAGTATATTAGTGTTATAGTATATTGATTTTGTTTATTTTCTTTGATGTTCTTTAAGTGTTTGAATTTTAGTAATATTGGGCTTTACTTGTTTATTTAGATATTTACTATATATTGATTTTTCTCAAAAGACTAAATCAAATTCTCGAAAGGTGGAGGTGTGAGGTCTGCGTATGTCTTTTCTTGCTCTAGTAGCGCCCCCTTCTGGAAAAACGAAAAAAAATCCGCAGCAGAACTTGGAATGGCGGCAACGAAAGGTGTTGTCTGTTTATGAGAACCCAGATTATGCCATCAGAATGACCGTGAATATTGCTGGTCATAATGAGGAAAACTGAAATCAATTGTTTATGTTATTTAGTATAATTCATGATGTTCCTGTCATCGTAAAGTGTTGTAATTTTATGTGATATATTAAACTTTTGCTTGTCATTAGAACGGCCTTTTATCAATTACCTTATTCCCACGATGATCAAAGTCTCACAAAAAATAACTGAAATCTTTGGTTTTATTATATTTTTTTTACAATTCAATTTTATTATCTTTAATTCTTTTATTACATATGATAAACGTAGCATTCTACGTTAATGTATGTCTGGTTTTACAATATTAAAAAAAATGTTTTATTAAAGTCTGGGTCTTTCTTGATGGTTTTACTAATTCATTTTAATTTTAATTCAAGATATTATTTAATTTTTTTCTAAGCTTTCATTTTAGATGTAAAAAAAGTTTTTTAAACAAAACTTGTTCATTGTCTGCTTAATGGGATAAATTCAATTAATGTTTATGTTATTTAGTATATAATTCCTTAAATTTTTGACACAGATTAGTTATCTAAATTTTAATTGCTTAAAAAACGTATAGCCAACATAGTGAAAAAGTACTCAAGCCGGGACTCGAACGCGGGTCATCAGCATAGTGCACTGACTTTCTACTAACTGAAATACTTGGCAACGATAATCAGCCACTCAGAACAATACTATAACATGTTGGCAAGGCTACAAACGCAGCATAAGATAGAATATTTTCCGTGAGCCACCAACCCTGGGGCAAACACGAAACCAAAGATAATCCAGCATCGATAATTGAATAAATCTATATTTAATACTTGGAAATTTTTCCATAGAAAATTTCTCACGCCTTGCATTCATAATATTCAAATTTTAATTGTTCAACTGGTAGAACGTCAATGCACTATACTGATGACCTGGGTTCGAGTCCCGGCTTGGGTACTTCTTCACTATGTTGGCTATACGCCTTTTAAGCAATTAAGGCGGAAGGATTTTCAGAAAGATTTGAATACTCTGATTATTAGTCAGATAAGGTATTCATATGACTAAACATAGTAAATATAAAGAGTAATTTTGCAGAGGTGTTATTTTGCCAGTGTTATTTATTTAATAGATTGCTTGCATTGTAATATATTTTATATAAAAAAAACGATGATTTTAATGATTAGTTATCTGATGAGTTTTAAATAATTAGCCGTTACACTATCACTGGTTCATTCATAAATATACACTAATATGTAGTATATTTATAAATGAATTTATATCCCAAAGTCATTCATTATACTAGAGATCATTTTAAATTATTAATTTTAATATGGGTATTAATTTTAGTATACTGCCTTATGTTATTTTTCCAATTTCTCTAATTAATGTCATAATAGTTTTATTCATTTCATATTTCTAAAGCTGGTTTCATAATCAGTATTTAAAAGAAAAATCCAAATTAATTTTTAACCAAACTAATACCAGAACTTCAACGCTCGACAAAATTATGCGGTCATTGCAAATTTGAAATTTATTTTTCTAAAATGTACTCAATGCCATTGTTTAAAAAGACGCAGAATGAAATTCAACCGACAGACAACAGTTTTTAACAATGAAATATGAAAATATTTTTCACATTTCAATATCTTAATTAGCGAATGAGATTCTTATTTCAAATTTTGATTAGTTATTGTAAATATCTTCATACTGATGCCTCTTTTTAATTATCTTCTTTTGAGATTGGTGTACAGTTTCAACATTTTCTTCACTCTTAAAATGATACTAGCTGTGTGGCAACCCGATGTTTTGCATTTACATTGCATGAACTCTTCCGATTTTTTGAAGGAGAAAGAAATCTAATGTACCAATGGTATATTTAGTTATCTAATGGTGCATTTTGAAAAAAAAAATCTTATAACATTATTTTTATTAAATTCTAAATTTCAAGTAAGTATTCATATTTATAATTAAACAGAAATTGCGAAAATTACATTTTGCAGCTTTTTGATGCAAAACTTTATTTGTCCAAAATATATAGTTATTTTATGATTTGATTTCTAATTTCGGAACTAGTGACATGAAAATAACGTCACTTTATAAAACGTATAAAAAATATTTTAGTTCTTCGAATTAAAATATGTTCTTTACATATAGGGGGAAAAAAGTCATTTTTACGCAATAAACCTTTTTTATTCTCAGCGCCTTTGTGAAATGTTCTGGGCGTCCTCTTTCAAAAATAATTAATTGAAAACAGTATAGGCTTTTTTTTAACATGTTCGCTACCGAAGACGCATACGTGGCGTCGCTTGGTAACTCATTTGACATTCCACTTTTAATCCAAAATTGCAAATTCACACCGGAAATTTCGAAAGAAAAAAAATATTTTATGTAATCCTGAAATGTCTGTCTTTAAATAAAGCAAATACTGCTATTAGTATTTTCTGGTGTAAATTCTGAATTTCAGAATAAAATAAAATTCCGTTAATTTTAACTTGGTAGTGAACGTGTTAAATTCAATTCTTGTGAAGAGGGGTCAATAATTATCTACCTAAAGGCAGTTTAAATCTTCCTCCTTGGTTAAATGTAAAGAAGAAAAAAAATCTGCTATGTAATGATTTCTAAATGTTAATATGTCAATATACGATTTTTTATTTTATTTTATTTATTTATTTATTTATTTTGTAGAATAAAATAATTCACAAAGCTTTAATACATAAAAACATGTTTTTATTTTTTCGAATTTTCTTGAAAAAATTATTTTATTCAAGATTTTTTTTCACCATCTATTTAAACTTAAAATAATTTCTATCTTCAATCTTAATTAGAAAAGGACGTCAAAAAAAGAAAAAAAAAAAAAAATATATATATATATATATATATATATATATATATATAATTCGTTTCTTTTTCTCTTTCTTTTATTTCCCAAAAAGTAGTAATTTAGTTGTCACCATTACAGAAATGTCATTAAAAATTACAAAAGAAATTAATATCTCGGAAACTAATTCAAATTTTAACAATCTGAGACCTTTTATGACATCCTCGGACCCATGCGAATAACTTGTGTTAATTTCATCACCCGATGCAATGCTCAATTTCCTAGGAGGAGCAGATGTGAAATACTAACAGGCAGTGAGATTTTAATATAATAGATTATATTTTAGGAGATATATTTTAGAAAATTTAAAACCAAAAATATACCTGAAACGTTGAATCGTTTATGTAAAACTGTTTATCCCTTTAAAATTGTTCATTTAAAAAATAATCTTGGAATTTAAAATCAGATATTAACTTTATTGAAAAGTGAGTAATATCCGAAAGCTCAAATTTACACTGGTTATGACAATAACTTGTAAATGACAGGAACAGAATCAAAGTGGATCAAGCCCCATAAAACATTTTCTAGATATATTTATAGGCAAATGAATGGTCTCTCCTGCATTTAATTCAGAATCATAGACGGATACCGCCATTTGTTGACAGTATAAAAAATCCAGAACATACTTTGTTTCTTTGTAACAAATCTATGTTATAAGCAAAAACATATCTTTGGTTAACTTTCATGACATATTGAAGGTATCAACAATTAACTAATAAATTTCGCTTTACTCTAATTTTTTTATTTCTAAAAATTGCACAATTTCAATTTTTACGCCGTCGATTAGGTAACAAAATGCTCTTTCAAATGCAATTTGTTTGAAAACTGTATCTCATTGCAATAAAGCCTGATTGAAACCATTATGTTTGAACAGACAGCTGCGTATTTCTTAATTAGCCTAAAATTGCATTTCTCACTGCAATGAATCTGAAAAAAAAAATCAAGCTGATTGAGAAATAAATGGTCATTTTCCAGTTACCCAAATGGTCCATATTAAGCTCATTGCAATAAGCGTAAAAAATATCAGGCTGATTGTGAAAAAAAATGGTCATATTCCAATTAGCCTAAAGCTGCATAGGGTCTTTGCAGTAATCCTAAAAAAATATCAGGCTGATTGAAAAAAGACAGATGTTTCTCTAATAAGCCTAGCCCTTTGGAAAAAGTCAGATTTCTGAATTAGCCTGCAAACACTCACACGCGTATATATATGTATGTGTGTGTCTAGTTGTTTATGGATAAACTATTTCATCTAAAAACTAATAGGATTTTTGTTTGTTAAATAATTTAACTTATTGACATTGTTTTGCCAGAGATTAATTCTCAAAGGTTTTTTTCTTTTTCTTTTTTTCTTTTCTATTTTTTTTTTCTACAGAAAATACTTAAAACGATCATTTTAAATATACCTTTATTTAATAAATGTTGCTTTTGTTTAATATAAAATTAATTCAAATAATCGCTTTTCTTGAAATTTCTTTTATTTCACTGAAAACTTATTTTAACTTTATCGTAATTTTGGTTTACGTTTAAAAACAGTGATATCATAAGCATCAAATTATGTCTTTATACATATACAATGTTTTAAGAAAAGTATTCGTGTTTGACTGCCAGTAAATAGTTATTTTCTTTCCATTGCCGGAATGTCTAAAAGGATAGAAATAAAAAAGTGAAAAAAAAATGCCCCTGTAAATGCTTTTTGGCTCTTACAATTATCTAACGGGAAGGGCTCGATATATATTGACCCTTATCAGTTTGAACATACTGATACATGAAAAAAAAAACGAACTAAGAAAAATGAATTTAAAGATTGTATCTCTGAATCATTTAAAGAAAAACAGATGCAGTAAAAAGGCTTTCTTTACGTATTCATAATTATCCGATGTTTACTTCCCCTGAATATAGTAGTGATGTCTAAATACATTTTAAGCAAAAAATTGGAAAAGTGATAGTTTCATCATTTTCTGCTAAATAAAGGATAATTACTGTTTCAGAAGACTGTATACTACAAAAATATATATTTATCATTATTTATGTTTTTCCAATAAGAATTCCTTCAAAAATGTGTTTTGCACATTAAGTTCAATAAATAGTTGAAAAAAATCATACTGAAAATTTGAATATTATAAAACTATTAATTAGTTTTTTTAAACACACTTTGGTAGTTTCATATTATAACGGTCCCCAAAAATGAATCGTCAAACGACCAAGGCTTATCGCCAAATTATAAAGTGTATATGACATTATAATAATTACATGATGTATATACCAAATTTGTAACGTATATGGCCAAGTTTTAGTCATATATGACACATATATGATGTATATATATTATGTATGTATAAGACTAGCAGCAACCTTGGCATAATCGTAATTGTGGGGACCACTATAACACGAAAGTACCCAAACTTTCAAAATGCTCCATGCATTCAAATTTTCAAAAAATTTTCTCAATTGTTTAATTTTTATTATTTGAACGAACATTAATAAAAATGTTTGCATACATTGTTTAATCCGACATACAGCTATTGAAAAATGACACAAAAGTTAATTTCCATTCAAAACTTCCAAATTATTAGACATTATTATTAATTTGAGGAATTTAATAAACCAACATTCCAAGACAAATGCACAGATTCGTTGCAATTTTTATCAAGATTACCATTTATAGGTATCTATAATTTTGAACAAAAGTTAAAACGCATGGAATTTTTATAAATTCATACATTGAAAACAAAATACATTCGAAATACATTATGATGTGTTATTTTCATCACTTACCTTTAAAAAGTATGAAAACACACTTATACAATGACGCATATAGGAATATATTTTTATTTAATTTTAATTTTAACATTTTAACAACGTAAAAATAAAAATAGTTAAATATTGTACTATTTGCTCATATTAATGTGGACAGATGACGGCCGTCGTATATCAGAGTTAATATTTTTTTTTTTTTTTTTTTGCAGTAAGCTACCTTAAGTAATAAAATTAAAATAAAAAAATGCTCTTACTATCTGGCAAATGAGATAAAAAAAAAAGGATATGTGTACTTTTTATTTTTACTTATGTAAACAGTTTGGATTTAGTAGAGTTACCTGAAATAATTATATTCGATTGATTGCAAATAAATCGACTGTAGTTATTGTTTGTCGTTACTTTTTTTTTTTTTTTTTTTTTTTTTTTTTTTTTTTTTTTGTATGAAATCGATGACATTTTTAGGGTACGTTATTGTAAGTGGTTTTCTTTTTGCTAACTGAACTGTAAAAATATAATATTCTCTTAAACAGATTTAACATGTTTCATACAAAAAAAAAAAAAAAAATCAAGTTTAACAATTTTTGCATATTTTTCGGTAAAATGTACTTATAACTTTACAGTCCCCAATGTACCCTCCAGGATGCGCCAATATTCATTTCTCCGTAACTAAGAAAACAAAAAGGCCACATTCAAGTATCTAATCAACACTTGCAGTTATAACCAGATGCTTTTTATAATTTTCCAATTACTTTCTTGCCTTTTTTTATTCTTGGAATTATGGTTTTGCCTATGTTTTGTGCTTTTTACCAAGACTTGTAAAATGTGTTTACTGACATTTGTATACAATTTATTGTTAGCAACAGTAGTTTTAGTTGTCTCTTGTGTGTAAAAATTGTCAATGAACTGTTGTTCCAGTGACGAATGCACAATCCAGTGTGCGAAGTTATAGTAACCAAATAAAAAGAAAAATACAATAAAAATGCATACATTTACTTTATTTAGACGCTAAAAAATTAAAACCAGTCATCTCTGGTACATCCTGTATGGGAACTGAAGATTTAAAAATGATCTATCAATCTTTTCTAAATATTTTTCAAGATTTTGTTGTATATTAGTATCAATGTATATGAGTAATTCTCAGAAAAGTGACAATTTCTTGTCCCAAGGTGTCTTGTGGAGGTATTTTTAAAATTATAAAAAGAACAGGTGATGTAAATTATCTATTTTAATCAGTTATGCGTATAAACTGTGATTTTTTATTTATTGAATTTAATATATTTTAATTTAATATAATTTAATGTAATGTAATATAATATTAAAATTATTTTTAAAATGCAAATATCACTCTCTCACTGTGTTCCTATTCAAACATGTAGGAAATAAAATGGTTTTTCTGCGATTATGTTTATAATGTTTTTTAAACCACCTTTTTTGTTTTTTAGCCATTTATTTATATTAATATTTTAAGCAATAAAATAAATTGGGACACTTTTTTTTCTTGTCGCTAGTAATTGCCATCATTCCCTCACATTACTATAAATCTGTATCTACTTACTCAGTAAATGGTAGAACATGCAGGTCTAGGAAAATTTTTTATAGAGGTAAAGTAATAAAACCGTCTTGTTTTTTTGCTCAACAACATTCTTCAATAGCTGGCACATGGTGTATAAGTATCAGATCAAAAAAAGTATTTCTATTACCTATCATTCTCTCATCTGTAATAAATTCAATAAAAACAAATAAATTTTTTTTTTCGATTAATATATTATTGGAAATGTGTTGCAAAAGATATTTAGCAATTGAAAATATACCTAAGCCTAATCATTTTTGTATAAATAGATTTTCACACGTATTCCATCATTCCCTAATGCTTATTTCCACGTACATTATGAGGCAATGATATGAATTCATATATATATGTACTATACAATAATATAAGACTAATCTAATGCAATAATATACATAGTGAAAAACTCATAAGATTTTAAATTAGAGTAAGTAAGATTAATTTACTTTGAAGAACTATCTTTTGTGCTCAGTTATTTTAACGAAACAGTCACTTTTCAGATAATTATCCATATACCATATTATGATGTACATTAAGCGTGTGAAGATATGTTACTTGATTCGATTGTTCTGGTTTTGTTTCCTTTAAAAACTAGCGTAAAGTTAAATAATTTGAAGTGGCTTATTTTTACTTAAATTGACACAATAATTCTTAGCAATTATCCATTGCTTTATTGTCCAAGTTAGCACATAATATACATTATATTCTTTCAATTTAAACATCACAAAGTGCAACATTAGAAAGATACAAACATGTATGTGTATAATTACAAATTCAATGAACAGTAAAGGATAGTCTTGAAGCATAAATGATAGTAATAATAAATTACACTAACAATTATATCAGTGAATTTTGGACATACACCATTAATGAGACAATACAGACCCTTTAAATTCCAACTTATTTTATGTATACAAACAGAGATGACTGTATACTACATCTTAACAATAAATGTATTACACTCAGAAAAAGGAATTGATTAAAACTACAAAACATTTTTTGTTGAGTACATTTTGGTTGTTTTAGCAAAATTCAAGTAAAATTGAACCATTTTACTTCAATTAACAAAACATTTTTTGCTGGCGATACAAAAATTTTTTGGAATTGCAAAAAAATATGGTTTTCAACAAAAAATTTTTTTTTCTTGATTCAAACAAAATTTCCATTGACCTATATTTAAACAAAATTTTTGTTTAAATATAGGTCAATAAAAATTTTGTTTAAATCAACAATTTTTTTTTTTTTTTTTTTTTTTTTTTTTTTTTTTTGCAATTCCAAAAAAAAAAAAAAAAATTGTATCGTCAGCAAAAATGTTTTGTTAATTGAAGTAAAATGGTTCAATTTTACTTGAATTTTGCTAAAACAACCAAAATGTACTCAAAAACATGTTTTGTAGTTTTAATCAGTTTCTTTTTCTGAGTGTAAGATATCTCATTTTATAACCAGACATTGAAAATTACACGATAGTAACAAGAAACCTTTGCATGAAGTACTTACAATCTACAGAAATTCGGCACGTTTTAACGACATTTAAAATACAATACCACTTGTGTTGAACAAAAACTCATAGAATCACATTTATTTTCAACAATCTGACATGTCTATTTTGATGTATCTGAAGAGACAGCGTGAGAGCCTATTGAATTTTCTCCAGCCTATATATGTTTTATGTATTATATATCTAATAATTTGTATATGTATCGGGCTAAATTAAGATCAGTAAGAAAATTAAAAGCTCGTTTTAAAGTTACATTTCATATCAAGCTCATTACATGTTGCTTTCATGATATCTCATGATATTCTAGACTAATAAAAATAATGCTTTAAAAATCAACATTAAAGCATTATTTGTAAAGTTAAAAGAGTATATAAATATTATTTCATGACAAATGTTATGAATAATGCCTGAATTTACTCAATGCTTTATAAGCTCGAGAAGTAGGATCTTTTATCTTAATTGCCAGTCGTTGTGACTTCAATATGATTTAAAAAATGGTCACAAGTGTCACAACATTCATCAAATTGTGAGTTCTTTCGATAATGACTCTCACTTTGGACTTCAACGTGGATTTGTCATGACAGATTTTTTACTCATTTGTGTGAGATTTCGGTGAACAATAAGACAGCAAATTGTATGAGAATCAATTAAAATGAAAAGAAAAACGTTTAGCTTCAAATCACATATAAATAAAATAAAGTTAACTATATCTCAGACGTTGCATAATACAAGAAGAATATTTTTAATGTCAGCCACTTTTAATAGATACACAGATCTATTCTAATTTAGAGAATCAAGTTGTTTAATTGACACAAAATATGGTTTTAAAAATATTTATTTCTTCAAAGGGCATATTTCATAAAATCTGTTTATACCTGCTCCAATTAAAAAGTGATTATAGGAACACTGATGTTCTACAAATATATACTTATATTTGTTAGTTTTTTATTAAAATTTTCATTTTGGATAATGCATACTATACACTTTACATAAAATTCTACATCATCGACATCAACTTATAATAGTAAAAATAATAGCAATTATATAAAATCTAAAGCTGTACATTTATATATCTTTTTAATATCGATTATCCTGTTTAAATTTTATCAGCATTAATTCGCAATTTTTCACAATTTTATTTTTGATTTATATAATTACATTATTTTAATAAGTGACCTGAGACAAATTTAAGGTGGTACGACGCAATTTTGTTTTCCTTATTTAAGAATATTTTTTATTCTTCGCATATCCTATTTCAAAGTAAATTCCAATAAAAAATGTAATTACATTTTTAACAAATACAAGTATTAATTTTAGTCATATTTAAACTTGATATATTTTCTGAAAGAATAGCGTTTTTTACATACTTTTTCATTTTGAAAGTATTAAAAATAATAAATATTTATTAGATTTGAGGAATTACAAAGAAAAAAAAAAGAAAACTAAGAAAATAAGTCTGTTACAAACAAAATACATTCTGAGATAAGTGGATTTAAGCTTTTCAGTACTCCTTCGACAATCATAGATAGTACAACATATAAAATCTTCTTATAAAATCTTTATAAAAAAAAATCTTCGATCTAATTGTTGTACTTACATGCGGTTTTATTGTTATTGTTCCACATCATCTACAGTTTTTTTAGACAAAAATAAAAATTGAAATTGAAATATTAAATACTGAAATTATTTCAGTACAAACAATTTGCTATCCAAATATCATTCTTTTATTTCATGTGAATAAATTTAAAAATATGATATTTTCAAGAGTTTTGTGTCACCACCTTAACATAAAAAGCTTTTAGAACTAAAATACAGGAATTATTTAAGTACAAAATTCAAAATTCAACAAAAGTACAGCATTCTTTTATTTATGTGAACAAATTAAAAAATATGACATTTTCAAGGGTTTTGTGTATCACCACCTTAACATAAAAAGCTTTTAGAACTAAAATACAAAAAAAAATTATTAGAAATTTTTTCAGTAGAATAATTTCTAGAAATTATTTCAGTACAAAAAAATTGCTATCCAAATATCATTCTTTTATTTTCTGTGAATAAATTTAGAAACATGATATTTTCAAGAGTTTTGTGTTTCCACCTTAATATAAAAAGCTTTTAGAACTAAAATACAGAAATTATTTCAGTACAAAAAATTTGCTATCCAACTATCATTCTTTTATTTCATGTGAGTAATATTAAAAATAAGATATTTTCAAGATTTTTGCATCTCAGACCACCTTTTACAACTAAAATGCAGCAGTTATTTCAATACAAAAAATTCGCTATCCAAATATCATTCTTTTATTTCTTGTGAGTAATTTTAAAAATATGTAGATATTATCAACATTTTTTGTATCTCAGACCACCTTTTACAACTAAAAGCAGCAGTTATTTCAGTACAAAATATATTTCTATCTAAATATCATTCTTTTATTCATGTGAATAAATTTAAAACTATGATATTTTCAAGATTTTTGTTCCCGAGACTACATTAACATGAAAAGCTTTTACAACTAAAATACAGCAATTATTTCTGTACAAAAAGTATTGCTATCTAAATAGCATTCTTTTATTACATGTGAATAAATTAAAAAATATGATATTTTCAAGAGTTTTGTGTCATCACCTTAACATAAAAAGCTTTTAGAACTTGAATACAGGAGTTATTTCTGTACAAAAAATTTGCTATCCAAATATCATTCTTTTATTTCATGTGAGTAATTTTAAAACTATGATATTATCAAGATTTTTGTATCTCAGACCAGCTTTAACAAATAAAATGCAACAGTTATTTCAGTACAAAATATATTTCTATCTAAGTATCATTATTTTATTTCATGTGAATAAATTTAAAAATATGATATTTTCAAGATTTTTGTGCCCCGGACCACATTAACATGAAAAGCTTTTACAAGTAAAATACAGCAATTATTTCAGTACAAAAAAATTTCTATCTAAATAGCATTCTTTTATTACGTGTAAATAAATTAAAAAATGTGATATTTTCAAGAGTTTTGTGTCACTACCTTAACATAAAAAGCTTTTAGAACTAAAATACAGGAATTATTTCAATACAAAAAAATTGCTATCCAAATATCATTCTTTTATTTCATGTGAATAAATTTAAAAATATGATATTTTCAAGATTGTTGTCTCTGAGACCACTTTAACATAAAAACTTTTACAACTAAAATACAGCAGTTATTTCAGTAGAAAAAATATTTGTATCTAAAAATCATTCTTTCATTTCATATGAATAAATTTAAAAATATGATTTTTTTAAGATTTTTGTGTCAGGGACCATCTTAACATAAAAGATTTTACAACTAAAATACAGCATTTATTTCAGTTCAAATAATATTTCTATCTAAATATCATTCTTTTATTTCATGTGAATTTAACACCATAAATGTGGGTGAAACAGTTTTAAAGTTATAAAAGAATATATATTTTAACAATAGCACCAACATTTTGTGTTACATGATATAGTGAGTATAATACAATTTTAAATTTATATTCCGCCCTTTTCAACTTTAAAAATCCATTTAATTAAAATTGCACATAAAAAGTTTTGATAAAGATGTGTAATATTTTGCATTAAAATATTATGATTTTTACTACATTCCTGATTATCCCTTTATGCCAAAAATTTTACCTTCCCTGAATTTTTAGAAAAAATTAGAAGATTTGTAAAATTATTTTAAAGCATTTCAGAAAGATTTCCTCTATTAAAATCGATAAAACAATCGATATTTAACAAGGTTAAATAGTGTGATATTTACAACCGTACTATTTCATTAAACTATTGTTTTTAGTATTTTATAGAATCAGAAAATGTATACAAATAATTTTCTGACATCTATAAATATACAAGGTTCTTAGAACTGAAACTTTCTATTCCACGTCTTTCAACATCTAAAAAGCTAAAATGTTATGTTTAGAAAATAAATTATCCATTCAAAAATATTTTTACTTTGTACAACTAATAACATTTTGGAACATTATAAAGTAAACTATCAATAACTCGTCTCAAAGTATATTACTGACAATCGATTTGTTAAACAAATTCTACAATAAATATTTTTAATAGTACTTAAACTCTCTGACTATCCAGCAAAAGTGCAAAATTGCTATGCTATATTCTCTGTAATTTTTGAACACGTTGGCGGCCACAGAAGGTGACTAATCGGCTTCTTTGGCAGAAAATAATTACAAAGTTGTTTTCAGTTTCAACCGAGTCTGTTTACAATTCTAATCGCTGCAATATTTGTTAATTTTATACACTTTTAATTAAATAATATCATATTTTAGCACTTTGAACGCAAAACTGAAACCACTAAACATGGCTGAGAGGAGGGGGTCTTTTTTTGAATACATAGCAATAAATTAATCACGTTTCATAGAAATAAATTGTTGTCTATAACAACATTGATGGCACAGGTATTCGTGTGATATGGCACATCTGGGCATATTTCTGGCACACGCATTCGTGTTACATGACAATCAATGTGTAAAAGGCTAAAATAACATGATTATTCAAACATTACATAAAAAAATTAAATATTAGAATATAAACTTTGAGAATATTAGTTATTATTCAATGTTTTAAAATCTTTTGAAATCTGCAAAATTTTATGTATTTAAATAATGCATGTATTGCAATCAGAGAGGTTTGACAGTCAGAAAGTCAAAATACCGTCGGGCATAAAGGGTTAAAATGGTGATCTCATGAAGCAGAATGTGCTTCAGAAGCAATGAACAATAGTAGAGTCCATACATCCGAAGGAATCATACCTATTGAGTAGGCTGGCCGCAGATGAACTTAATCGGCATCGTACATTCAAATTCCAGAAGTACGTTATTCATAAAGTTCGAAAAAGTAGGTGCATGTTTTTTAGCGAATGCATAATGAATATGTTTGCTAAATTTTCAAATGTATGAACTCCGAATTCTATGAAGAATTATTGAAAAAAGAAAGAATAGACGTCATTTTTCAGCGCTTACGAATTTTGCATCTGATAAAGGACGGAAACCACCTATGTAATATACCCCTTATATAGTATGTTATATACCATTTATATATTATGTTACATATTAGATACTACATATAAAATACCACATATATCACCACATTGTTTGGAGGAAAGGTGACACTTTTACTTACATAAAGCTCGTTACTTAAAATTACATAAAGCTCATATATATGTTACACGTATAATTTTACAATTCCAAAGATAGTCAATAAGAGATAATACAAAATGAAAAAGCATAGGCCATAAAATTTAAAAGGTTAATATTACAGGCATATCAAAGTCAATTACTTAACGAAACACTTGGATAATTCAGTTTTCATTAAGAAGAGGTTCTTCCGATACGACGTGACATTTAGGGCATTTTCGGGAATAGATTTTTGGTTAAGGTGATAGAGGGCATCAAAAATTGTTTGAGTAAAATCAGCTGAATTCTTAGAAACAAGGGATAGGGAATCTATCATTTTCTCCCGCTACAAGTCGCAAGGATTTTTTTTTTTAAGTTTTCGAATTAAACCTCCCCTCAAGATTTCGACGGAAGTACACACAGGAGCAAATAGGGGGTATATTTAAACAACAACAACAACACTTGGGTTTAAAGTGTTCTTAAGCTCGCATTTTCATCATCGCTTAATTCACTAGAATCAGGTGATGGTGGTGGTATTTCATCATTTCTCTGTTCTGGATCTGTGTCTTCTGTTTCGATTTTATTCAAAATGTTTTTTAAAATTACAGGATTAAATGTTGAAAATATGCTGCCAGTAACAACCAGTGCCAACTGGAAATATTCCACTAATATTCTCATTAGTGGGAAATAAATACAAACTATTGAGACAATAAAAAACGCAATATAAACGTGAATAATCACTATAATGTACGCTTTCATCTGCAGCCATTTCATTTCTGCCTGTATCCACCACCACGATTTTGGGCCTGAAAAATAGAAAGAAAATGAATAAATCTTGTTCAATCAATAAAGCTTGTTTTGTACATGTTCTGACCATGATTTTGTACCCGAAAAATAGAAAGAAAATGAATAAAGCCTGTTCAATCAATAAAGCTTGTTTTGTACATGTTGTGACCATAATTTTGTACCCGAAAAACAGAAAGAAAATGAATAAAGCATGTTCAATCAATAAAGCTTGTTTTGTACGTATTCTGAATGGGAAAGATTAATCTGCAACACAGAGTTAAGAGAATAAATAGAGATGATATGTTTACGTTTGGTGTGACGCTCAAAATACAACCCTACAGTCGGCCCAAATAACTGGCGGCTTGCTTTGAAAACCTCTCCCCCGTCCAATGAATTCAGTCCTTGTTCCACGTGCAGCCTCTCTCCGACCAATAAAGATAGCCCTTGTGCCTAATGATTTGAGCGATAACCGTTTTCATATTGCAATAGAGAGGCAACAAACCGCAAGGATTGTTGCCTCTCTATATATTCTATGAACTCTGTAAATCTGCAGTCACCCACGAAATTAAAAAAATAATAATAATAATTGCCAACTTTACAGAAAAAGCCCGAAATTTCAAATTGTTGAATAGAAAATCATCCATACTTTCTTTTAATCTTTGTATAAACACATGCCTGATTATGCGTCTCACTTTGTTTTCTTTCGGTATTTTGAATTCCTTTTATTTTCCATACTATACCGACAACCATGATTTTGTATCCATAGTTGAAATTTCGAATGCATAAATACGCAAAACGATTCATGCATGAAATTTTTGACAGCTCTTGGAAATTCTTAAAGGAATATTATAAAATCTATAATTTTAGACTCAACTCCACTCAAATTTTCAGTACTTTTTTATTATAGCTGCCACCAACATTATGATTACGCCAAGTTACTCTCAATTTCGCCAAGGACGTTAACAAAGCTTGTGAAGCACGAACGTAGCGCATACTTATAATAGAGATATAGAAACAAATACCTTTGCTTTAAATAATATCATATTTTATGTTAATAATAAGAATGTATTACAATTTTTATAACAGATGCATATTGATGATTCATAACAATTTCTTAAATACTTCACAAGAATATTTTTTATTTTTTATTTTTTAAAACTTCTCTCGTAATTATTCCAACCAATTGTTGCATTTTCACGCATATATTGCTTCTTACACCCTTTTATGCACGTTAATTCCTCTGCAGAATAGTCCATAAACCTTAAAGCAAGTTACAAACGCTATTCTCAAACCAGTAAACCGATTTTCATCACGGAGGCCTTTTTTATATTGCATCTCCATATAGCTTCATTTTTAGTAACATGCAGTTTCATATCATGGCCACTTTGTCATATTTTTGTGTTGGTTAAAAGTCCTCTCTTTAAAAAAAATGAGATTACATTCATCTCACAAGGGGAAGGCCAAACATGATGCGCACAGATTTTGATGATTTTAATGTATGTTGTAGGGGTCATACTCCTAAATATTCAGGTCAAAAGTTTCCTTCAAATAGGCCTTAGTTTTCGAGAAATTTCGGGTTAGAGTTCAGCATGTGTTTCAAATACACATTAGTTCGTTTGTCTGATTAAGGTCTCCGTGGCGAAGAGCTAGCGTTCGCGATTCGATTCCCGGAGATGAGGGTTCTGTCCTATCAAGTCACTTTTACATTTTTAAAGATTAATTTTGTGTATATGACGCGCTACAAGTTTTATGCAGAATTCTGAATTCTGCGTCTTTGAACTTTTTGATATTTTCCTAATAAATTCCATTTACATTTTCGAATTTTTCGTGAAAATTTATATTTTTTGCGCAACTTTTAATCTTATATTTCTGTCGACGAAAATCCAAACTAATACACTATATTACCAAAGGTGACCGGTCACTTGTGATTTTAAACGTTTTGTTAACTATCTAGAAAAATACATGAGGAATTAACCTGAAACTGCAGGTATATAAACAGTATAGTATAGGTTATATATTTCCGCGAAGATTTTTTCACCAAACCCCATAGGGGACTGTCAAAAAATTGAAAAAGAACGAATATCTTTTGGATAACCCTGTAAAAACTAATGCAGCAAAATCGTTCAACTTCGAGATTATTAATAAGTGGCTTATTGTAATATACTGTGTTCAGTTTTATGAGGATAGCATGTATACTCGTAGAGAAATAAAGGTTTTTTATAAAAACAGTCCCAAATTTCGCCTAGTTTTTTGCTTATAATTTGCAGAGTTCTTAATATAAAAAAAAAAGTTATTTTGAAAAAATATGTCAAACAACATTGTACATAATACTCTGCAATTGGAATTAAAAAATAATGAAAATTGGATAAAAAATCAGCAGGTATACTAAAAACTGTTTCACTGCGCATGCGCGAATGCAATCAAAATATAATATGCATAATGCATTAGCTAAGTATATAGAGCAACTTTTGTGAAAGTCTCAAAATCATAGCTTGAAAATTCTGAAAATTATCGTCGATAGAATAAACTTGAAATCCGTTGTTCCTAAAAGGAAGCAAAAAGATGAGGGGTTGCATCCAAATATGTGCAATATTGTGTGCGGTATCTTGGCACTAATCAACAGATAAGCAAAAAATAAGCAAAAAAATTATAAGCAAAAAACTTGGCAAAATTTGGGACTGTTTTTATAAAAATCTTAATTTCTTTACGAGTATATGCTATTCTCATAAAAATGAACACAGTATATTACAATAAGCCACTTATTAATAATCTCTAGTTTGAACGCTTTCTCTACATTAGTTTTTACAGGGTTATCCAAAAGATATTCGTTGTTTTTCAATTTGTTGACAGTCCCCTATGGTGTTTCGGGAAAAAATCTTCACGAAAATATATAATCTATACTATACTGTTTACACACCTGCAGTTTCAGGTTAATTCCTCATGTATTTTTCTAGATAGTTAACAAAACGTCTAAAATTGCAAGTGACCGGTCACCTTTGGCAATATAGTGTATATGCCTTGATTTCTCGTCTTTTTAAAACGATTATTGTTTACATTTATGTATATTTATTTATCATATTTATGAAATAATGCATTTTTTTTATTTGCATTTTCTATTTAAAAAAAATTAAATGATTAAGAAAAAATTCCCAAAATAATATATTTTTTCAATATTTGATTTGTTCTAAATATGTTGCAATATGTTAAGTGAGTAAATACTAAAATATTTATCATCACTGACATCGACATTTTTAGTTTATTAAATATGGAACTAATTGTGTGATACATTTCGTAAAAATATTCAAAACAAAATATCGCATTAAAAATTGCCCTAAAATATTTTCTTTACGTAAATTGTTTTAACAATATTGGAAGAATGTATAAATGAACATATTATATATTCTTTAAATACTTAAATTGTGATAAATATATTAAAAAATGCATTAAAAGTTGAAAAAGAATTACTTCAAACGTGGTAATTGTCTGCAAAAGAAGATAAACGAAATGAATATATATATATTTTATTTATTTATTCAGATATTATCGTAAAAGTCATTGCAAACGACTTTTTTTTCAGATATTTTTTATATGTATTGTAATTTACAAACGATTTTTCATTCCCACTTGAATTTGTCTGTATGATATCAACTTGTTAGAATGAAAAATAAAATAATAATTGTAATAATTTATTTCATTTGTGCAAATCAAAAATTATGTTGAGTTTGAACTTTACAGTTAAATGTATGTAAAAAATATAAAAAAATTATATAACTATTTAAAACTTGGATATAAGTGTTACTGCTTTCATACTTTATTACTCCTTTCAAGATATACTATTGGAATTACCTAATAATACATACGTTTAGAAGATTTGAGATGAAAAATATTTTGTATAAGTTATAAAAATTGATAAATTTTCATTTAAAATTCCATAAAGTAAAAAAAAAAATGTATTATTTCAGAACGGTTATTAAAATGTAAAAGGTAAATAATAATACATTTTAAACAAAATCTAGACATAAATTAGTTTGGAATTTCGTCAATAGAAATATTAATTTCAAAACTGCGCAAAAAAAAAAAAAAAAAAAAAAAGTAAATTTTTACGAAAAGTTTGAAAAAGTAAATGGAATTTATTAGGAAAATATAAAAAAGTTCAAAGATGCAGAATTCCTAATTCTGCATAAAACTTGTAATGTGTCAAATATATAAAATTAATTAAAAAAGGTAAAGGTACATGATAGGACAGAACTCTCACCTGCGGTACTCGAAACGCGAACGCTAGTTCTGCGTTACGAAGACCTCGTTAAGACTGTCAAACTAATGGGTGTTTTAAACACATGCGGAACTTTAACCCGAAATTTCTCCAAAATTAAGGCCATTTGAAGGAAACCTGTGACCTGAATAGTTACGGATATGACCCCTACACAGGGGCGGATTTAAGGGGTCGCGATGGTCGCAATCGCGAGGGGCCCCGCATCCCAAGGGCCCCCAAATCTTCTTTTATGTTCAAAGAGAAAAATTGACTTTTGATCAAAGATTTTTGTATTTTATTTTTCAATTAGTTTTACTACATCATTTAAATATAATAAATAGGATATTTCTTCTACTATCTGTTATTTCCAGAAATATTTTAGTTTTTCCTTAACTTTTTTTTCTATTACATTCATTAAGTCTGTGAACATTTGTGAAGGAATGGGGTGGAGTTTAAGGGAGACAAATGTGCTTTTCTCTGAGCTGAAAGGAACCCTGTTAGAGACCCTTTACAGCTGGTATTTTAATATAGATATACGGCATACCAAGTTTGGGGGCCCCCGAAATCAGGACAACATACGTTATTAAAAATAAGGGCCAAGTGAGTCGTGACTCTGAGACTCCAGATTTCAGGGCTCCTAAGCTTGATATGCAGTTTCATAAAGCTGATATTTGAAATCTATTGTGATTTTGTTACCGGTTATAATCATTATTTTGTATTTCTAGAGTAGGATCAGGCCCCGATTATGACTAATTGGGACCCTGGGCAAAGATAAATTAGGGGTCACCATTCGAATCGTTGCAACATTATTCAAACTAGGAGATAAACCCAAGTTACAGAATATAGGTAAAATACCACCACATATATTATTTTTGATGTCAACATCCCTTTTTTTCTCTGCACATACTAAAGGCACATCGATGAATGTGGTATTTTTCGAAAGGTTCTGCAGGCGGCTTTTGATGTAGTATAATTGTATATTATTTAAACACGTTAATTTTAAAAACTGCAGTTAATGAAAAAATGTATCAACAAATAATTTCAAAGATTGCGGGGAGGCAGCATCGCACGGATTTTTTTTTTAATTGGTAACTCTAACATATTTTTTTTTCATTTAATATGCTTTTTAGAATGCCCATTAACAATACCGAGCAGCTACAGCTGCTCGGTGCTAAAGCTACGGAGTGGTTGGGGTTAGCTTTGCGAAAGCACTGAGCTCTGTGAGTTATAAATAATTTTTTTTCCAGAAAGTTTAGCTGAATCAGCGCTTTTAAGGTGTTTGGTTTCTTTTACCCTACAAAAATTTTGAAGACAGATCTCCTCTCATAAAAGTGCATACTTTTAAACTTACAAGCGTTAATGGTTTTTTTGTTTGTTTGTTTATTCTACAAATTATTTTTACATGCAATTACTGATGTACATGGACTTAATGAGATGAGATGATGTTTATCTTATAAGACGTTGTCTTGCCAATTTAAGGCATTTTTACTCAAGATATCTATCATTACTTCTGTACACCGATCTTAGTTTTATTTAGTTTCAGCCGTTAGGAGATTAAATCTAAGAATACATTTCGAAAATAGTGGTTAGATATTTTCAACAAAAAACGCGTTAAATTCGTAACACAGACTTGTGTGTATTGCTACCACTATTACAGAGAAAAAAAATTTGTTGCATGTTTTGAATCATGTGAATAATGGGTCCCTTCAATGTTTGCCACTAGCTGAGATGCGCCCCTACTTAATTAAAGGTTAGACAGAACTGTATAGAACGACTTAACTTTACCTCATTGAATATTTTATTTAGAATAATAAAAAATGATGACTTTTTAATTGTTTTTTTACAGATTTCAGTTTACGTCAATACTCCAGATAAAGTTTGAGTTACAAAGCATTTATTTTATTTTATTTACCTCAACCTAAGATTTCCATCTGTGATTCATATGGAACACTGAACCAAAATTCTGAACCAATGAATCAGCTGCTTAAATGTTCTTTAAATGAAGATTTTCCGTCTGATATAGCTCTATGGCCTTCGAATCCTTCTTCAGCTATGATAGAATTATTTATTAGAAATAAACCCCAAAATACACTGAAAAAAAATTGTTGATTTTACAGTATAATACTGACATCACAGCTGCCAGTATTATACCGTAAAATAAACAGTAAAATAAGCAGTAATACGCTACTGGGCATGCGCGGCAGCATATTACTGTTTATTACTGTTAATTTTACAGTATAATACTGGCAGATCGGATGCCAGTATTATATTGTAAAATCAACATTTTTTTTTTTTTGCAGTGTATAGGAGAGCTCAAAAATCTAAAAAATTATTTTCTGATTCTAAAAAAAAATATTTTAGAAATTTACAAGAAAAGCATTTTTATAGGGTGAAAGCAAACGGCACTGAAGAAAAGAGAAGCTAGATGGTTTTTTCTGAAACATCTAAATCAGTTTACTGTTACGTATGTAAACTTTTCCCAAATCTTAAGTTACCTCAGCCAAATCTGGTACAAGGGTTTTCTGATTGGTCTAGGTCTGAAAAAGTTTTAAATAACCATGAAATTTCGAAGTCCAAGTTATCGGCTATTGCAAACTTCCAGACAAGACTTCAACTATCTAAAAGACTTGATTGTCAAATAGCTAATCAAATTGAAAATGAAAGAGATTATTGGAGATAAGTGCTTCGTTGAGTAGTTGCTACGGTAAAATTGCTTTCTGGACTTGGCCAAGCATTCAGAAGTCATAGAGATACAGAATTACCAGAAAATACAAGAAGAAGTAACTTTTTAACTTGTATGGGAGTATCTCGCCGAGTTTGATGATTTTCTGAAAAGCCACTTAGAAAAGTATGAGCATTGCGGTTCAGGAAATACAAATTATTTGTCTCATCAAACTTATGATGAAACCTAAATATAATGGCAGATAAAGTTGAGAAGAATTTTTGTGAAGAAGTAAAATGTTCCAAATATTTTTTAATAATTGCCGATTCAACCCCCGATGTAAGTCATGTGGATCAAATAACTTTTATTCTTCGATATGTAAAAGCTGATGGAGAAATAGTTGAGCGATTTTTTGGTTTTGTAACCATTAAATCTCATAAAGTAGAACATATCAAAGATATAATTTTGAAGAAGATTTCAGACCTTGGTTTCGACATAAAAAAACTGTAGGGGTCAATGTTATGACAATGCTTCGAACATGTCAGGAATTTATCGTGGCCTTCGGCCAAAAATACTCAAAGAAAGTCCGACAGCATTTTATGTGCCTTGCTCAAACCATTCTTTGAATTTAGTAGGGAATAATGCTGTTGAATGCTGCAGATATGCGTAAGTAATTTTGATTTTGTGCAAAATATATATACATTTTTTACAGCTTAAACCTATAGATGGGAGATTCTTAAATATCATATTCTAGCAAAGCGTGCAGTAAAACAATTGAGTGACACTCGACGGTCAGTAGACGATGCTGTATCAGTATTACGTGAAAGTTACAGCGAAATTAAAAAAGCACTGATCAAAGTTTCTGACTGTGAAACTGAAAGGCCATCAACCAAATTAGAGGCTAACTCTTTAGCAAAAAAAAAATTGATAAACATGAAATTGCTTTTATGACAATTTTGTGGGACAGAATATTAAGGCGAATGCACAAAGTTAGCAAATTTTTGCCAAAAAAAAAGAAGACGAACTTAAAGATGGCCATAAACCAGATTCATTCCTTAAGGCTATTCTTTGAGGAAGTGCGTGATGATTATTCGGGAATTGAAGCGGAAGTTTTAACTTTATCTTCATCCATTCTGCAATCAGATGATGGCAAGAATAAGAGAAAAAGAAAATGGAAAAGATTTCCAGACGAAAATGTTTATGGCGAAATACAGTTAGAAGGAACAGAGAGAGTACGTATTGAGATTCTGAATGTCATTTGCGACAGCCTATAGTAGTAAAACTTGAGAAAAGAACGATCTTTCTTGAGATCTTTCTAATGTATTGAAAGAAGTTTTTGTTGATGAACCTCCTATTTCCCCCCAAAACTATCACCAGTTCCATTTATAAAGTATATACGAACGATATAAACGGAAAACAGTTCACTGATCAACTGAAGCTTTTCCGTTAATTTCTTAGTTTAATGGGGCATTATGAGCACTCGGCAGAGCCCGATAAATGGTATAAATTGCTAGTAAATAGTGACGGGTTGAAAGAAATATTTCCAAATGTGGAAACAATTTTGAAAATTTTTCTCGCATTACCCGTATCAAATGCAAGTGGAGCAAGATCGTTTAGTGCTCTTAAAAGAATGAAAAATTATCTACGCTCAACTCTTTCTCAAGTGCGTTTGAAAAACCTCGCAATATTATACATTGACTGTAATTCTCTAAACTCTGTAAACTATGATGAAGCCATAGACAATTTTGCTGCAGTTAAAGCCAGATGAAAATCTTTATAACATTTAAATTTGATGTAATTAAAATATAGGTTGTCCTATCAAGACCACCCAAACTCTGCACAGCCAGATTCCTCGCTTAGACAGCATAAAACAAGACCAAAGAACTATACCTCTACGACCCATAGTTTTCGAAAAAAATACGAAAGAAAAGTATGACGTCATATCCGGCGCAAGAAAAAAATATTGGAAACACGATTATCAGTATTTGCTTATGTTTTCAGACGCAGAATATCCACCGCGGTTATTCAGGGATGCATGCGCGCACCGTGGAAGGATGTCAAGCCGTTATTTGAAGCGTATTTAAAATGCTGCATCTAGTAACTACTCTTTAGTGAACATCACGCTGCAGCAATGTGTGCACTTAGCCATTCCACGGTGCGCGAATGCTCGATATGCACGGTGGACATTTTGCGCATCTTCGTGTGCAAGCATATGGAAATACCAATTTCATGTTTCCAATGAAGTTTTTTTTTTTTTTTTGCTTGCACCGGATATGATGTCACACTTTTCTTTCGCATTTTACTTGAAAACAATGGGTCATAAAGGTATAGTTCTTTGTTCTTGTTTTATGCACTCCAAACGAGGAATCTGGTTGTGCACAGCTTAAGCGGTCTTGATGGGAAACTTTGCATAAAGGGAATTTTGTATAATTAACAATTAACGCTTTCAATAAATTTTAATTAATCTGTAATTATTCTAATTAACGACTGTTTATTATTTTAAAATGATAAAGATACCCAATTTTTCAGATGGAGGGGGGCCCAAAAAGTTCCAGCGAGAGGGGTCCCTCACTTTATAAATCCGCCCCTGCCCTACAACATACTTTAAAATTATCAAAATCTGTGCGCATCATGTTTGGCGGTCCCCTTGTCAGTACTAGGTAAATCAAAGATTGTTTCTACATTTATAAAAATGAATACAGGCAATTAAAGAAAAAATAATACAACATACAATTAAGAAAATTATGAAAAATGTTCTAGAATATCAATGAAAAAGCAATATGACGATAGCATAAACATGTGCTGTTTCTTTATGTAAAGATCTCGACAAGATCATCCTAACTTGGCGATTTATCTTTATCACTTTGCGATTCATGCTTTGAAGCCGCTATAAGAAAGAAGTACCAAATTTTCTTCTAAAACACTCCCTTTATACATAGTGTCGTATAAAATAATAAGTACTGAAAAGCATACATTATGCTTTGTGTTACAGCTAAATAACCGACATTTTTTTTAAATTATTGATTGGTACATTTGTCAAATATTTTACATCTCATTAACAAAAAACCTTTAAAAATTCATTAATATTTGTGTTTCTGTTTTTTGCGGCATACTGCATTTATATATACAGGGTGATTAGAAAGAAACTATCCCGACATTTGGGCCCCTAACTATCATACCATTCACAGAAACTGAATGAAATTTTGGCAAAAGGTATTTTGAGGTATGCTCTCAAGAATGATATGGAAAACAACAGTGTCACTCAAACAGTTACGGTTACAGTGAGAAAATTTCGAAAAGATCAAATGGCAACATCCAGTTTTTTGTATTGAATGTGATCTCCATTGTGAAAAATTCTAAATAGCGTTGGAACGGCAACTGTAGCATGAAAATCACCGGCGGTAGATAGGCTAAAAGTGAGGACAACCAATAAGGACAGAGACGCAGCATAAAAAAAAAGCATTTTATTGTGTTTCACAAATTTTCCACATGACCTCCTTCACACACGATGACACTTTGCATGCGGCTGATGGTGGATAGCACTACAGCATTTATCATGGCAATAGGAATCTCTTGAATCGCAGTTCTGATGGCATCTTTCAAATCAGATGCAGTTTGAGGACGAAACTGATACACTTTGGATTTCAGATATCCCCACAGCCAGAAATCCATTGGTGTCAGATAAGGAGAACTTGGTGGCCACGGGAGATAACTCTGTCACCAAACTGTTGAGTTAAGACACGTTTGACTGAAGACCCGACATGTGGAGGAGCGCCATCATGCATCCACACAACTTCAGATAGAGCATTTTGCCGTTGCAATGCGGGAATCGCGTAATGAGTTAACATGTCCAGATAGTGAGCACTCGTTACTGTACACGTTTGCAGATCACCGGCAGTAACCTCTTCAAAAAAGTAAGGGCCGAGGATGAACGTACTCGTTATACCACACCACACAGTCACTGTTTACTCGTGTAATGGACGTGCATGCGCATCATGTGGATTATTCTCTGCCCAGTGCACACAATGTTTCGAATTCACGTTACCAGTTAACGAGAAATGCGCCTCATCTGTACACAGAATGCGTAAAGGCCAGCTGCTATCTTCATCGTACCGGATAAGGAATTGATTTGCAAAATCCAGCCGTAATTGATTGTCTCCCGCTTCCAACATCTGGACACACTGGAATCGATACGGAAACATGTTTAGAACAGAGCGCAGAATCTTGCGTACAGTTCAATTCGGCAGATCCAGAACATGTGAAACACCACGTGCAGTTGCGAGACGAACTATGCTTATCGTCTGATGAACTTCTGAAGGTCGTCCAGACTAAGGTCGATCGCATGTGCAACCTGTTTCTTCAAATTTATGAATCAAGTCCCGTACAGCTTTGACAGTGCATGGGCCTCGCCGTAATCCATGGTTTCTGCGATAAACACGCAATGTCTCTGCGGCATTTTGTCCATTCAGGTAATAAATCTTTACGATTTCCCCACGTTCTTTCCCTGAAAGCGGCATCTTGTTCGGAATGGCAGAAAGGAACATACGCGGCTCGCATTTCACAGTGCCTTTTCTTTCACCTAGCGTGACGACGTCAATCATGAAGAACCCGAAAGAGAACGAACCAGAAAGTCGTAGAACCCGAAATTTGCGTTTCTTGGTTTCTTCTTCTTGTTTTGTGGAGTACTAGTCAGGCTGGGATATCAGCCAAAGAAACGGTGTGTCGTGTGACGTAAATGAAACGAAAATTAATGCTCTGGTGCACGGCAAAGTCCTTTTTACTTTTCCCTTGCCTAGTTCCGGTGATTTTCATGCTACAGTTGCCGTTCCACCGCTATTTAGGATTTTTCACAATGGAGATCACATTCCAATACAAAAAACTGGGTGTTGCCATTTGATTTTTTCGAAATTTTCTCACTGTAACCGTAACGGTTTGAGTGACACTGTTGTTTTCCATATCATTCTTGAGCGCATACCTCAAAATACCTTTTTCCAAAATTTCATCCAGTTTCTGTGAATGGTATGATAGTTAGGGGGCCAAATGTCGGGTTAGTTTTTTTTTATAATCACTCTGTATATAAAACTTATGGTGTTAAGTTTAAAATTTTAAAATTTGAGTTCCATTTTAAGGTATCTCGTAACATTTAAATATGAAATTTTCGGGAAATATCATAGATTTAAAAAAAAAATGTGTATTAGAATAATTGTGCAATTAGCTTCCAAAAGAGTTATTGTTTTTTTTTGTACGATCATTGGAAGTGTAGTCATGATTATTTCTTTTACAGATCTCACAGAGTAAATGTGTATTTAAGTAGCATTAAGAACAGAAATATCTTCTAATATTGAGATTAAAGAATGCACAACATATAAATCAGGACGTGAAATGGTATGATAATGGTTTAAAAATGTTTTAAGTACATAATCCACCGGCAGATTTTTACTATCTACAGTTCTTGCGACAAATGTCTATAACATAATCACCAAATGGAAGTTCAGTTGAAAATATCGTTTGAGAGTTACCGTGTTCACTCACAAACAATCCACACCAATCATAATTACAAGACTTTCCTCGCACTATGTGTTCTAAAAGTAAAAATTAATATACAAAAATTATATTTGTCGTGAGAACATTTGTATTATTTTTCCTTCAAATTGTAAAAATTAAAAAGAAATTATATTAGAATAATTTACGTAACAAACAAATTATAATTTTATACACTAACAATCTGTGTTATACATTTTTGCGTTATTTTTGTTAAATGTGTGCCAAACACACCGGGATACCTTAATATGTAGCTGAACTCTTATAGAAAAATAAAACATAGACAGTTTAGTAAAGTTAAATAGGATTTTTCACAGATAATTGATGGTCATTCACCAGAATTTTGGAAGAACTTGCTTTTGTCCTTAGATATGAAGATCCAATGAATCTCCCCCATCCCCAAAAAAAAAAAGTTATTTTAACATTTTTATGGGGGAGGGGGGTGAAAATGGGGCATTTTAAAGCACGGTGGGAGGGAACTCAACTTTGTTTTAAGTATGTCAAGTGGAGTATCGTTTATTATGTAATTTTTAATTCTGAATCGAATGACACCATCCGCAAGTCGATACGATTTGTTACAAAGTTACGGCAGGTTTTAAGAATTAAAAAAAGAAAATTATATTTTAGTGCTGATAAAATAGATTTTACAGCAACAACTGCTAGCCATTGATAAAAATTTGGAAGGAAGAACTTTGTTTTGGCACTTGAAACGAAGATCCAATCAGGTCCTCAAAAAGAAAGTTGTTTTACTATGGCTTGGGGGTAAAAGGGGGTATTTTAAATGAGGAGGGAACTCAACTTTTTATAAATAGGTTGAGTGGGGTATTGTTTACCATGTTTTTTTTTTTAATTCTGAATCGAATGACACCATTTGCAAGTTGATACAATCACTTGTAACAAAGTTAGGGCAAATTTTATGAATAAAAAACCCAAAATTACATTTTATGTGGGAACACAACTTTATTACACTTATTTTACATCCACAACTTCCATGACCTCGAAAAAGACTCAGATGACCCTGATTTTGATTATTGCTATTTTGAAGACATTAAATAAGTTTAAAATTAATTAATATGATATAGAGAACATGTTTTGAACGTAAAATAAGTGTAATGGAATTGTGTTCTCTTATTATAAAGAATAATTTTGGACTATTTTTTCATAAAACCTACCGTAAACTTCGTAAACCGTAACTTTGTATCAACTTGAGAATGGTGTAATTCGATTCACACTTTAAAAATACGTGGTAAATAATACCCACTCGACTTATTTAAAAAAAGTTGAATTACCCCTCAATTAAAATGCCCCTTTTGCCCCCAAGTCACAGTAAAACAGCTTTATTTTTGGAGAACTCATCGGATCTTCATTTCTAATACCGAAATTCTTCCCAAATTTTCGTGAATGGCCATTAGTTGATTCAATTTTTGGTATATTTTACCTGTTTCAATAAAAAAATTTCTACGATTTTTTTTATTTAATTAAAACATTATTCGATTAAGACTTTAAAAATACGTGGTAACCAATACCCACTCGACCTATTTTAAAAAAAAGTTGAATTACCCCCTCAATTAAAATGCCCCCTTTTCCCCCCAAGTCACAGTAAAACAGCTTTATTTTTGGATAACTCATCGGATCTTCATTTCTAATATCAGAACGAAATTCTTCCCAAATTTTCGTGAATGGCCATTAGTTGATTCAATTTTTGGTATATTTTACCTGTAACAATAAAAAATTTTCTACGATTTTTTTAAAATTTAATTAAAACATTATTCGATTCAGACTTTAAAAATATGTGGTAACTAACCCACTCGACCTATTTTAAAAAAGCTGAATTTCCCCCTCAATTAAAATGCCCCCTTTTGCCCCCCAAGTAACAGTAAAACAGCTTTATTTTTGGAGAACTCATCGTATCGTCATTTCTAATATCAGAACGAAATTCTTCCCAAATTTTCGTGAATGGCCATTAGTTCATTCAATTTTTGGCTATTTTACCTGTACCAATAAAAAATTTTCTACGATTTTTTTAAATTTAATTAAAACATTATTCGATTCAGACTTTAAAATAGGTGGTAACTAACCCACTCGACCGACCTATTTTAAAAAAGCTGAATTTCCCCCTCAATTAAAATGCCCCCTTTTGGCCCCAAGTTTCAGTAAAACAGCTTTATTTTTGGAGAACTCATCGGATCGTTATTTCTAATACCAGAACGAAATTCTTCCCAAATTTTCGTGAATGGCCATTAGTTCATTCAATTTTTGGTCTATTTTACATGTACCAATGAAAAATTTTCTACGATTTTTTTAAATTTAATTAAAACATTATTCGATTCAGACTTTAAAAATAAGTGGTAACCAATACCCTCTCGACCTATTTTTAAAAAGCTGAATTACCCCCCAATTAAAATGCCCCCTTTTGCC
This sequence comes from Maratus michaelseni, assembly GCA_963931845.1. NCBI lineage: Eukaryota > Metazoa > Arthropoda > Arachnida > Araneae > Salticidae > Maratus > Maratus michaelseni. The sequence goes on from OZ007596.1 coordinate 226,203,526, forward strand.
CCCCAAGTCACAGTAAAACAGCTTTATTTTTGGAGAACTCATCGGATCGTCATTTCTAATATCAGAACGAAATTCTTCCCAAATTTTCGTGAATGGCCATTAGTTCATTCAATTTTTGTTCTATTTTACCTGTACCAATAAAAAAATTTCTACGATTTTTTTTTAATTTAATTAAAACATTATTCGATTCAGACTTTAAAAATACATGGTAACCAATACCCACTCGACCTATTTTAAAAAAGCTGAATTACCCCCTCAATTAAAATGCCCCCTTTTACCCCCCCCCCCCCAAGTCACAGTAAAACAGCTTTATTTTTGGAGAACTCATCGGATCGTCATTTCTAATATCAGAACGAAATTCTTCCCAAATTTTCGTGAATGGCCATTAGTTCATTCAATATTTGGTCTATTTTACCTGTACCAATAAAAAATTTTCTACGATTTTTTTAAATTTAATTAAAACATTATTCGATTCAGACTTTAAAAATATGTGGTAACCAATACCCACTCCACCTAGTTACAAAAAAGTTTTTCTTTTCGTACTATACATACTAAATAACTAATTATTACAAATACATGCAAATAGCTGCCAACCTGCCACTGATTTTCAAACCAAATTGAAGAAAAAAACTTATTTAATAAAATTTATCTTGCCTCTCTGCGATACTTATTTAATTCAAATTTTTAAGTGAAATTTCTGGTTTAAATTATGTTTGACTTGAAGAAAAGGTGAAAGGTTGGCAGCTACGCATTCATTACGAATAATTATATGAATATTTACCCCTGAATATGTAATAAAGAAATGAATGTGCCATCAGTAGACATAAAAAAGGAACTACGAAAAATAACATCTTCAGGTAGGCAAACAATTCTCCATTTCCTTCTGGCACGTCTTCTTCTCCTACCGTACACTGTGTTTCGTTGTTTGGTCCCACAGTGTAAACTTTATAGATGAAAAGCTATAAAAAATAAAACAAAAAAGTTATAGTTTGGAAATTGCAGTGTCTGTTTTTTAAAATTATATGAAAATATATAAAAAATGAAACAAAAAAGTTTAAGTTTGGAAATTGCAGTGTCTGTTTATTTTAAATTATATGCAAATCACATTAAGTGAATTTGTTAGATTTATTTTAAAGTACACATCAAATTCATAACACACAAGATGAGGAATGAGGGGGGAGGAGGGGGGATGAACTTCATATTAAAATAAAATGATAATCTTTTAAATCTTTAATTAACATTAAAAGAACAAAAAACATTTTGTTCTTTTCAATGGTAGAATTTTTTAAATGATGTAAATATCTTTATGTAATTGAAGGTATGAGTGGCGAACCATGACGAAACGTTTAACTTTGAGTAAGCGACATCTCTTGACATCCCAGTATACAGCATAACAATTTGTGGAACAGAGAGAGTGTTAGATCTAATTTGGATGTTTTACCAGCTGCTCAAACGGTGTTTAACCTGTCAGACTTTTCTCATGACTTTTCTCTTGAAGATAATGTAGTGAAATTTAAATCACAGTTATTATTATTATTAAAAAAAAACGTCGTGTCAGATAAAGCAGATTATCTTAGACAAATTTTTTAAAAAAAGTAAAAAGAGAATTAGTTATTAACCCATTTATACCTGGCGTCTCAAAATTGGGACGTTGGGATTTTTCTGAAATAAATTTATACAGATTTTCAGACAGATTTTTTTCCATTTTGTAAGGATTTTTTTTATACAATGCACAAACAGAATATTTCAATTTGTAATAATGAAATAACTATTGTAATATGTATATAGCAGTCATAATTAAACAATGCACGGAGAATGAAAATTTTCAAAGAACAAATGGATTTAAAGTGAATATAAAATTATTACAAGCGACCTATATATCAATCTTAAAATCTATTTTGTTAGCGGATCAGAAATAAATGAGTATAAGGTAAAGCTAGGATAGCCTGTGCACAATTCAAAAGAATAACAATAAAAAATCTAAATATTAATTTTTTGCTAAACTATCCATGAATAACTTTGACTTCATTTGTTTTTTATGCATTTCCATTGGTATTTTGTTGTTATGTTGTAATTTAATAGAACAGTTGTAATAAAACCAAGAAAGTTATTTTGCGCAATCTGTCCTTACAGGGTTGGTGTGATTGCGCACATGGATAGGAGAGGTTGTTACTAAAAATAACTATAATTAAATTGTTAACAATAATATTTACACTTAAATGACATTGTTGTAAGATTTTTGTGAACAAATATTATTGCATTAGGAGGGAATATTTCAACCTAATGATTAAAGAATCAGAAAAAGGAAGTAATTTTAAAAACGATTAAAAATTTTTAATTAAAGGTAAAAAAATTAAAGAATCAGAAAAAGCAAGTCCAGATAAGATTACAAAATAACATTAAGTTACTTGATAACACGTTTAACTTAAAATTGCTCCATTTTTATTTTTCATTTTTTTATGCAAATTTACCAATAAGCTGCGTAATCTCTCCTAGCATGGAAACGAATGGAAACAATGCGCCATCTCTCCTAAGTAGCCAATACGCAAACTCTCCAATTTCGGTAGGAGAGATTGCGCGGCCTTTTATATAAACATGGCCGCTACTAAAACGAACCGTTAATGTTCACATTGTTAGTCTAAGATTAGTAGCTTATGATAAATCGTTTAAGTTTAAAATATTTTGTACTACTGACATTGCATAGAAATTCTAATGAATAGCTATGAAAATTCAAGCACTTACTTTGGGAAAACAAAACAAAATAGAAATGATTTATCTTAGATATTCAAAACAATCAGCATGCACTTTCAAGTAGACACTCCACTACTGCTGTTGTAGAACTACATGGAGTCACTGCGCGCTCATTCTATTCCTTCTTCCCGAACCTCTATGTGCGCAATCTCTCCGACCGCGCTAAATTTGAAGAAAAAGCAATTAAGATAACAAGACGCACTGAAGCCACGTCGGCGTATAGATTTATAAAACAGATCTTCGCCATGCGGAGAGCAGGCGAATTCTCGCCCCGTTGCCACCCATTGAGCTGGGCAAAAAATCTGGCAGGTAAGAGCCTGGTCAGCGGTCTAAAAAAAAAAAAAAAAAGCTTCCAATGTTCATCTCGAAAATCACGCTTAATATTTTGACTGCAATTCATGTTTTTCCCCTAAAATTTCCTTTACAATACATTAATTTGACGTGGGCACCTGGTCAGCGGTCTAAAAAAAAAAAAAGCTTCCAATGTTCATCTCGAGAATCATGCTTAATATTTTGACTGCAATTCATGTTTTTTCCCTAAAATTTCCTTTACAATACATTAATTTGACGTGGGCACCTGGTCAGTGGTCTAAAAAAAGCTTCCAATGTTCATCTCGAGAATCACGCTTAATATTTTGACAGCAATTCATGTTTTTTCCCTAAAATTTCCTTTACAATACATTAATTTGACGTAGGCACCTGGTCAGCGGTCTAAAAAAAAGCTTCCAATGTTCATCTCGAGAATCACGCTTAATATTTTGACTGCAATTCATGTTTTTTCCCTAAAATTTCTTTTACAATACAATAATTTGACGTGGGCATCTGGTCAGCGGTCTAAAAAAAAAAGCTTCCAATTTTCATCTCGAAAATCACGCTTAAAATTTCCTTTGCAATACATTAATTTGACGTGGGCACCGAATTCAATAATGAAAAATTCACTGCATTTTTTGTACTTGACAGAACACGCAAGCAAGTGATTTTATTAAGAAATATATAATTTTTGCTGCGTTTCTTTTTTAAAGATACGGCAAGAGGAAAAGAAAATGAAACAATATTTCAACTATTTTTTTTTAATTGATTTTGATTTCTCAAAGTATAATAATAAATTTATTAATATTAAACTATTAACTGATAGACACGTATTTTTTTTTTTAAATATTACACTCCTTATTTTTTATCTATAATTTATAGTCTACTTTTTAGGCTTTAATATTTCATTGTTGCAGTTTCACAGACATTTAGACTATTTTGGCGAGTGTTTATTGGCACATCATTAAATCCATTGTTGTTTCAACTTGTATACATTTGTACGAGTTGGAGAGCATATTTGGCAATTTACCGCCTGTGGCTGGCTAACAGGAAAATGCCTTAAAATTAGTGCATATTAGCTTATAATTAAGTTCTAAAATATTAAATTTTTGTATTGTCATCGGAAACACACCTGTGAACGTAATTTTTATCCTTCTAGCATATCCGGAATTGGGTTAAATATCGATTACAAAATTCCATCTTTACATACAGAAACCAGGTTGAGTGTATTAAAAGAGTGTAACAAGTTAAAATTGTACGTTAAACGTGACGAATGAGGTGCGTTCGTGCTATAACTAGTTTTACAATGTAAAAACATCATCGTTATTATTTCAGTGAAATTAATTATATCGTCTGTTATGAGCGAAATGAGCATGCTTTTTTTCCGTATTACGTACACCATGTTTACAGATGTGATTTTTTTTCGGCACCAGATAGCGTTGCAAAATTCACCATAGAGATCTTGCTTTGCGAATGATTACCTCCATGGTTTAATATTTCTAGGACACGATGAATGAATCTCCTTTATTTATTTACTTTAATGGATTGGGATATTCGGCTATTAACCACATTTTCACTGAAGTTATCCCAGAATCTATACATTTTTCAATATAACTCATCTCTCAAGCAAACAATTTTTTTGATCAACCTTTCTAAAAATATAACTTTTATGCAAGTTTATTCGAAAAAATAATTTTGAATAAAAATGGCCTCTTGGTATATGAAAAAGAAGTAACCTGCCCCTATTTGTTTTCCTCAGTCAAATGATTGCGCTCTTTTATTATATAGATTACGTATGATAGGATTTAATAGAATAAAGAAAACTTTTATTAATATATTTTTAAGTTTTGATTCGATTGTCATTAAATTTGAAATGTCTTGGCAAACTTTTGCAACGATTATACATATTAAATTTCAAACCATTCGGTTGGGTAGTTTTTGCGCTGTTATATGCGGACGGACAGACAGACGGACGGCTAAACGACAACTATAGGTCCTACGGGTGTCGCGTCAATTCATCTCGCACAATTCATCGCGGAACAATTCATCGCGCACAATTCGTCGCAGCGTCAATTCGTCGCAGCGTCAATTCATCGCGGCGACAATTCGTCGCGAGCTCAATTCGTCGCAGCGAAAACGCACAATTCATCGCGGAACAATTCATCGCGCACAATTCGTCGCAGCGTCAATTCGTCGCGGCGTCAATTCGTCGCGGGCTCAATTCGTCGCGGGCTCAATTCGTCGCGACGTCAATTCGTCGTTGTATCAATTCGTCGCAGCGAAAATGTCTTTGAAGGCTATTATGATAAAAATAAGGATAATTTAGTAAAATTATTTAATGATACTTTGTTTTTTAGGTATACAGAATTAATTATAACTAACATTTTAAAGGCGATTTCGGAGGAATTTTTTTTTATAAATGATTTTTTTAAGAATTTCCTTATTCTGAACATGACAGTTTAATGAATAAGAGCAAGTCATTTCTTATTTAAATTAGAGATAGAATAAATATTGCTTTAGATAACCGAAAAAATGGCGAAGGATTTAGGATAAAATTACCCAGATCATGAAAAAATGACGAATACAAATGCTAAAATTTTTTTTTAAATTATTAGTTGACATATGTGTACACAGGGTACAACCCCCCCCCCCCTCCCTTATATTTGAAAGAATTAGGAAGTAAAAAGAGTATTGAGAGATGTAAACATAAAATACTTTTTGCGATTGCGATTGAACTGATTGCTGCATGAATGCAAGTCGTATTTTGGTTTTATAAGTTTTTTCATTTATTTCATCTATACTAATAAAAGGAAAGTGTTTGTCTGTCTGAGTTCTATGTACGTGTGCGTGGTGACAAGCGAAATCTACCGCACGTAGAAGTCTGAAAATTTGGGTGTGGATAGTCCAAGGGAGGTCATACAGACCTGACGCTCAGATTTTTAATATTTTAAGAACCGGGGCCCCTAGAGCTCTTTTAAGGTTTTTGCATCTAAATTGTTAATAACTTGCCCCATTTTCATCTGATCACCCTTCTTTTTGTGGGCCTTTCTTCATTAAATTGGCCGCCCATTTCTACATTTCAGTTAGGACCCTGTCCCCCTGGGGCCCGATGCGGTGTTGACTTGAACCTTTTGTGAGTCATGCATTTTTCACCCTCTCAATGCGTAACTTTTAAGTTGAGTCTTTGACTCCTTTTCCCGGGCCAACACCTTCATATTTTTACTGTGGCACTAGAGCTCTTTTTTAGCATTTCTTTCAAATTTTATTCTAAAGATTAATTTATACCCTATGCTTAATTTCGACTAATTGAAGATCTAAAGCGCTACGTACTAGGATCTTTTAATAAGTTTTCCTCTTAAGGCCTTACTCAAAACTATCATTTGGCCATTTTTGGGACCTCTAATATAGCTCTTGTTTCCTCTAATATAGCATTGTTTTATGAAAACAATGGGAGGATTTTTTTTCTCCCATTTAAAACTAAAATTAATTAATTTAATTTAATGAATGAATTACTATTTGAAAAAACTGTATTATCATAAAGTGTCATCCACTACAAGTTTTAAAAAAATTATTTGAACTTGAGTGGATGAATAGAAAATATTTTATTAACGATTGAAAATTTGAACAAGATATATATAGAGAGAGTGTGAGCTAGTAGTAGGAATTTAACAAATTGATATCGAGGGATACGAACATCAATACAGTGGAACAGTGCAAACTTTCTTCTGCGAAATGCAATAAGAGCTGAAAATAGTATGCCCATCCTCTGATAAAGCTGTATTCCAGCAGTGATAAAGTTACATATCAAACTCGGCAACAGGTCGATAAAAAGCATTTTGAGTTTTCAAATGTTTGTTTAGAATTTTCAGAAATATAACGGCAGATAATTTTTATTTAAATATTGCACGGCAGCGCAATACTTATTTATTTCTAGTGTGACTTCTTAAGGTTAATTTAACACAGTAAAGCCTATTTAGACTGCATAACATTTTCATTTTTTCTTACCCTTTTGTCCCGATTCCACAAAATTTTTACTCTGCGACAATTCTAATCTATATATATAAATGAAAGTCCTGACTGGATAGATGATCAACGCGCCGCGCAAACTACTGAACCTACAAACACGAAACTTGGAGGGAAAATACTTCTTAGTATGTAGAGGTGCACTAAGACGGGATTTTCAAAAACTCCACCTCTAAAGGGGATAAAAAAAGGAACAAACATTAAAAAAATTTCTTAAAAATCGGGTATTATAGTTAAGTGACAATTATAACATATTTTAATGTATTTTTGTATGCTGAATCGAATGATAACAAGTACATTCTTCTAAGTCCAATAGTGTGTGAGATAGTGCATATTTTTGTAACGATTATAGTATAATAGTTCTACGTTGTATAATTACAGAACTAGGGGGGAAATTTCTATAATCAATTGAACCCGTGAAACATTAGCCTATTTAAACAAGAACGAAAAATCATGCGTCAAGCATAGATTATGTAACACTTTCCAACGCTTCCAAAATAGTTTTACAAATCATTACCGTTTAATAAGCTGAAAGACAACATCGAAGTAAACAATTTGGAAAACGCATAACAAATTTAAAAACGTAATTTTGGGAATTTCAAAACATTTATTTCCAGCATATACAATATTTGGAAAAATATCCGAATACTTTTATTCAGCCCTGTATATGATCTATAGATTTGTATATATACTACATAGGATGCTAAATTTTAGTTCAGTTAAAAAACGCGTAGCACAGTTTACAATTCTCCTTCTGGAGTTTCTGTCAATAAACGGAAATGTGGTCGGGAACTTTTATGCTTACCTGTATATGATGTACGGAATTTATAGACACCACGTAATACACAAAAAGGGAGTTAAATTTAAAATTGCGTTCAGTAACTTAAAACGCACTTCCAGGAATTATTGTTAACAGACAGTAGAGAATTCTTTTGTGTGTCCCTGTAAATGAACGATGACTGCTATACACACACTATTCTGTAGTAAGCCTCTGGTAATGCACCTTAGTGATATATATAAATTTCAATGCGTTTAAAATTGTGAAACATTATTTAAATAAACCGCAGACGATTTTTCTCCATAGACGTAATGTAATGGAATTCTTTTGACTGTCCCTGTAAAGTAACTATAAGTGCTATGCACACCCTATTCCATATTAAGCTTCTTGTAATGCACCTTAGTGATATATATCAATTACGATGTGTTTGAAACTGTGTAACATAATTAAAATGAACCGCAAATGATTTCCCCCCATAAACCGTAATGTAACGGGACTCTTTTGAGTGTCCCTGTAAACAAAACTATAAGTGCTACACACTTCAGTTGAAATAGGGAACATGCTATAGATAACGACAATAACATATAAAAATTGCAGAGCAATCCGCGCATATTTACGGGAGTTAGAGCACGGACAGACGGCAGATGGCCAGACAAACCGAAGTCATAAAATACTTTTCAACTAGGTTGGAAAGTGTTAAAAATACTGCAAAATGGATTTCGATTGAACTTGCATTAATAATTTTCCAGGGGTAATATTAATATATTGCACATTGTTACATTAGTTCTTTAGAAAATCATACTGTAAATGATTAAATAAAGAAGTTGGTCTTTAATAGCCAAATTTTGTGCAAAAAATAGAAAATATATCAGAGCAGTGGAGTCTATTTCGTTTTACAGCATTGCGAATGACAATCAAGGTAAAGGTGAATATTGCTTGAAAACACAAGATGATCAAATTCACGGGTATATTTCGTTTGGAGAAACCGACCAGCGCAGCGGGCAAAGCCTGCTAGTAATATTATAAATTTGAAATAGTAAAATTGTTTGGCTGACATCAGGGTCAAAGCGGATGATTAAGTGCTGTTGCATATAGATGGATTATAATACAAGAAGTAAGATAGGCTACGTTTTATTTACTTTATTCATATATTTTTCTTAATAATTAAACAATTCATAATTTGGGAATGAATATCTGGGAATGAATGGACACTTTCCCTATAAAATTTAACTATGTTTCTTAATTGTTGCCAACAATTCAAAGACCGTAATAATAATTTGTCAACAGCAATTAATTTTCAATTGAAAATTTGCCACGTGCAAAATGAAATTGGAATAAATTTTAAGTATTTAGAAAAGGGTGAAAATGACGTCATAGTCTAAATAAAAGGGACATTTTCAAATTTTTGGAAATAACACAACCAGAGAGCAGGTAAATATGTCGTCATATATGTAACAAAAAGAACATTTTCAAACATTTGATAATAATACAAGGAGCATCAGTATGAGTAAATACAGAAAGCAGATGAATATGACGTCATATTTAAAACAAAAATTTAACTATGTTTCTTAATTGTTGCCAACAATTCAAGGATCGTAATAATAATTTGTCAACAGCAATTAATTTTCATTTGAAAGTTTGCCACGTGCAAAATGAAATTGGAATAAATTTTAAGTCATAATGCACAAATGAAAGTATATTCAACTAGGTAAATTATATCCAATGGGTGGAGTACCATAGTTGAGAATTTTTCCAACAGAGCGAAAATATGCCGGGACCAGGACTCGAACCCGGGCACCTTGGTCCGCCGTACCAACGCTCTCCCCACTGAGCTATCCCGACGATATCCTGGGCTATTTTCGCTCTGTTGGGAAAATTTTCAACTATTATATGGTACTCCACCCATTGGATATAAATTTTAAGTATTTAGAAAAGGGTGAAAATGACGTCATACTCCAAGTAAAAGGGACATTTTCAAATTTTTGGCAATAACACAACCAGAAAGCAGGTGAATATGTCGTCATATTCATAACAAAAAGAACATTTTCAAACATTTGATAATAATACAAGGAGCACCAGTATGAGTAAACACAGAAAGCAGGTGAATATGACGTCATATTTAAAACAAATAATTAAAATATATTTTACAGATACTGATTATTAAGGATGAATATCAGTTACATTACACACAGAAGATGATTTTCTGTCAAACAGGATATAAAAGATTTTACTGGGGAAAAAAAGGGGCATTTTATTTTATATATTAATGGCATAGATGGCTATTATGAAATATGTTGTACTGGTTCAACACAAATTACTTTTTCGTTTATAGTGCCCCCTGGGAGGAAATAAGGTAACCAAATTTAAGTAAAATTGATTTTTTAAATGTTTCATTGTATAGTAGCTATATTGAACTTAAAAGGTAGTTGGCACATATTCAACACAATTTTCTTTTGTATTTATAGCGTTTACTGGCAGGAAGTTGGGTTGCTAAATTTTTATTTGAATTTTTTTCTTGTGTTTATATCGGCTCCTGAGAGAAAATAGGGTAACCAACTTTAAGTAAAACTGTTTTTTAAATGTTTTTGTGCATGGCAGTTATACTGTTGTTAAGTGTAAGCTGTAAAAATTCAACACAATTTACTTTTTGCATTCATAGCGTCCCCTGGTGGGATGGGAAATTGGATAGCTAAATTTAAGTAAAATTGATTTTTTAAAGTTTTTATTATTGATTTTTTATCCTTAGATTGGCATTTTTTGTCCAAACTACAAAAACCTGCATTACTGAACTGGTGAAACATTTTGGATTAATGATTACTAAATTTACACCACAAATTGTGATCAATATCGCATAAATCAAACCTTGATGATGGTAACCCTCTGTTAATTTTGAAATTAGTTCGTCTCTATGCAGTAGTTTTAAAAAATATGGCATGTTAAACAAAAACATAATTTGCAAAACAAATAAAAAAAACCCAACATTGTTTAGGCCTGAGAAGGGATTAAGATATTTCATTCAGTTGGTTTCACATTTGATGTTAAATTTTTGTTAATATATAACGTTAAACCAATTGAATTTAAAAAAAAAGAAAAATCCATCAATATGATGTTTAAATGACCCGTAAAACTTACATCCCGTTCGAATGAAATTGATATAAATCTTTGACCTTTTTTCATTTCTAAGCTTCACAAGCTGCAAACAATTGTATTACAGATTAAACTTTAATATGTGGGTGCGTGAAAAATGACAAGTTACATGCAAAATACAAACCTTTACATCAGTCTAAGATTTATTTCAATTTCATTCGAACAGGATATAAGTTTTACGGGTCGTTTAAACATCATATTGATTGATTTTTCTTTTTTAATTCAGTTGGTTTAACTTTATATATTAACAAAAAATTAACATCAAATGTGAAACCAACTGAATGAAATATCTTAATATCTGCTCGGGCTAAACAATGTAGGAAATGTATATATATTTTTTAAATTGTTCTGCGAATTATGTTTTTGTTTAATATATATATTTTTAATATATCCAATACCAGTTTATTCATTCACTATTAGTTTTTTTAAATATATTTATTATTTCAATATTAGATATTTCAAGAACTGTTTATTATTTCTATATCAGTTCTTTCAATATAAGTTTATTCTTTTAATATTAATTCTTTCAATATCAGTTTATTCTTCTGATATTATTATTTTTAAATAACTGTTTATTCTTCCAGTGTCAGTTATCCTTTCAATGCCAGTTTATATTAGTATTTTTTTTAATTACTGTTTATTCTTTGCATATCAGATATGCTTTCAATGCCAGTTTATATTAGTTTATTCAGAACCAGTTTATTTTCCGGAAAAGTATTTAAAAAGAATGCTAATATCATTTATGAAAAGCAAATAAATAAAGTTATCAAAAACTCTAATATAGCAATCCGTAGAAGAAAATGTTTTTCAATTAATTTTTGTAAGAAACAAATAAACATACTTAAAAAATAAGAAATAGAAAAAAAAAAAATATATATATATCTAAAATCGTAATGACCTGGGAAGTAAATTTGAAAATAAGGATATTTATTCCCCAACTTTACGGCAAAGACAGTTCTCAAGTATTCGATAGACAACTCTAAATATTTATGATCGTAGCGCCCTCTACGATGCGTCGCTTTTAAGGAAACAGAGCTGTCTGAAGTATTGTAAATTGATTCCAAAAGTTTTGAAAAAGTATCTTTTATAAACAACTAGCTTAGTAAAAAGTAATACAGGGTGTCCCAAAAGTCCTTGACATATTTTAAAATTGAATAAAAGATCAAGCAGTGGACGTACGAGAATGCGGTTCGGACGAAAATGCTTCTCATGATCTGAAATTTTGCTTAAGCAAATAAAAAAAATTAGTTCCAAAACTTTCTCATAGATGGCGCTGCTTCTGGAAAGTTATCGACTAGGTAGAATGTCTTTATATATAACAATGGCGAAAGACGCACAATGCGTACGCACAGTTTTTGTCCAAACTACGGCAACCCACATTCCAGAAGTTAACAATACTCGTCTATACATTCTCAATCGTTTAATCGAACTCAGGAGGGCACGTAAAGTTCTGGAATGTGGGTTGCAAAATTCCAGATCATAAGAAGTATTTTAGTCCAAACCGCACTCTTGTACGCCAATTGCTTGATCTTTTATTGAATTTTAAAATTTGTCAAGGACTTTTGGGACACCTTGTATATTCAAATACAATTAATTTCAGAGTAATTGGGAATAATATTGAAAAAACAAATATGTGTCCTCACCCTTATAAAATTTAATGAAACACTAAACATAAATAAATGATTAAATTCTTTTATATCTTCAATGAGAATGCATATACAAGGTGACCCAAAAGATTGAAACGCGGTTAAAGTTTTATTTGTTGTAGGTAAGTAGACAATGTAATTGGTAAAAATGTTCAGAATAAGGTTAGTTATTAAAATAGTTCTCTCATTAAGTTCAACAACTATTTATATTATAATACGATCCCCCCCTAGACAAAATTTGTCAATTACAATTCATTTTTTCTGTTGTTAAAACAAGATCATTAAAAAAACAGAATACTTTTATCTTTAAAATCAACTGGAATATGAAAAAGAATTAAAAGCTCCCTTATTCCATTTTTTTGTACCATTCTAAAGGCTATTTTATCATAAAACATCTTTAATAAATTACTCATATCCTCTAATAGTTGTTCAGTAAATATTTTGAGTTCTCCGCCACTAATACTTTTGCAAGCAAATAATTTTTTGTTTAAGGTATACTGGATATGTTATCATCCGTGTATATTTTAATTTTTTTTTCCATATTTCACAAACTAAATTTTTTATTTGATATGTAGTCCCCATTCACAATGGTCAATTTTTATTTAACAATAACTTCTTAAATTTTAAAAACTAGGGGACTCTGCCCCCTCCGAGCTACGCTGGCCAACCCCCCTTCATATTCCGCAGCTATAAAAATGTGCTAATGTGCTCTGTTTTAAAATGATTACTCGGTGACGGAAGATTGAATGATATTATCGCGAACGGCGACGATTTTCTGTAATCGGGTTGCCATGCCTTTCCGTTTGAGCAGAGGATTTTTTGGTACACAAGCCTCATCCACCACTGTCAAGATTGTTGATTGCTACTTTTGGGATTGAAAGGTAAGATAAATTACACATTTGAAAATCAACATGATTAAAATAGTTAAGTAAAAATTTGGATTCTTATAATGACGCTATGAACAATATTTTTCTTTCGAGTTCGAGGCTACAAAAATTCGTCTGCTTGAGAATAACATTTAGAACCGCGGTATTGAAAAACACTGTGCATAGAAAATTTACGCTTACGTTTTATGTTTATATCGAGTTTTAGATATTTTCAGGAACAAGTAAGCTTACGCATGAATATTTTTCTCTATTTTAACGCCCCTTCACGCATATTTTTTATTTTATTTTTAAAATGTAAATTGTTTATTTTAATTAATAAATATATAATTTTCTAATATGTATTTATCGAATACAAATTAGACGTACAAAATAAATCTAAAGTACTTTACGCATCCATTTACATGTTCTGTATTTATGCTGCATCGAGTGATAAAATACATAAACAAACTTTCTGGCGGAAATACTTTTATGCCATGTGACTTCATATGAATATTGTCTATGAGAAAATTGTTTTGAATATACATATATTTACAATATATGACGTAATTTTCACCATTAAATGCGTTTCACGTGTAATAATTTAATAATTTTATTCTTTCTTTTTTTAATATTTTCATCCAAGTACATTTTTCATCACGTAATTTTCCCCATTTCTTAATTTAGCACATGACCATTTAATTATTATTTTAGAGTTTTCTTTCTGTTTTTAATAAGTCACATGTAGATATATTTTTAAACTGAAAGGAATTATTATTATTTGCGCTATTTCACAATTCTGCAACAATTTAAAATATAACCATTTTTAAATACGAAATAAATCGCTATTAAAATAATAAAAATTTGAATTAAAAAAAAAAAAACCTCGAAAAATTAATCAAACTGAAAAAATAATTGTGCACTGCACACCGCAAGCTTGTCAAGCATGTCCCTGCACAATATAGAAAAATTACTACGCATAGTTTTTGTTCCTATAAAACTTTTTTAATGGAAGTATTTTAATCCGACTTCAACATTAAATAGCTCTTAAAACAATTCTTAGATTTAAAAAATTTCTGCTTCAGTGTGTTTATCGATATTTTTCTATAAGACTACCAATTTTCAATTTTAGCTGCAATAATTTTTCTTAAAATTAGCTGAGAAAAACTTCCGAAAAAAAAAATCACGTTATATTTACAGAAAGTCGGTATACCACAAGGGGGATGTACATCTAGTATACTTTCAGACTTATACTTGTATCATTATGAACGTACTTTTATTAACAGTAATATACATTTATATCGTTATATTGATGACATAATTTTAATTGCCACTGATCACACTAATATTTCTATATTTCCAGTTAATTATCTTACTAATTTAGAATTAATGGAAAACCTCCTTTCTAACAATACTATTAACTTTTTAGATCTTAAAATTACACTTAAAGAAAACAAAACAATAATAGATCTATTTGATAAACGTAAAGCATTTAAATTTAAAGTTAATTCATTTACTAATTTTAAATCATGTCTTCATAATTCTGTATATCGTAATATACTCCTTAATCATATTTATAGAATAAAAAGTTTATGTTCTTCTCAACTTATTAACAACAATATTAAAAAACTTATCTATGATGCATTACAACATGGTTTTCCAAAAATGTTCATATATTCCTTAATATATAGTTAGTTCTTACATGATTTTTATAACCAAATTAACACATGCGTTAAAAAATGTATAAAAAAAATCATATAATCTTAGAAAAAAAATATTATAACAGGACGGTTGGGTGGGTAGATGTTGGATTGAGGAGGTGTGTGGCGGAGTTGTATGGAAAAAACGCATGGTTAATTTATATTATTAAAAAAATGGGGGCATTTTGATTTTCACAATTGTTTGATATTACACATTTTATAATGGACTGTGATGTGATATTTTTATGCATATTAATTTAGTTATATTTACATATTCATTATTTCATTATTTAATTAATTTAAATGAATTTATATTCATTAATATTAAGAATGTTTTTGATCTAATGATTTGGATTAATACCTACGGTGGACAATATATCATATTAACTTCTAATGTAATGTATACTTTTCTAAAGTGTTAATATAATATGTTTTAATTTTTATTAAACGTTCTACCCTTACCACTTATATTAAGTGTTTATAATTTTTTAACTTTGTCTGAAGAAACATTATATGTTGCTAATTCATTTCAATATTTAATTAATATTAATTTTAAATTCTTTGTATCTTAATTCAAATATTTAGTATTTTATTTTAATTTAATTTATGTGATGTTGCATTTTTGGCACAGTTATTTAATAGTTTTTGTCATTTAATGGTACATATATTTTTATGTTGCTTTAATTATTAATTTTTCCATCTTACAACTTATTTTTAACATAGAATTATTCATTAATACATCCATTAGTTTAATGTAATTAGATATTCTATTTATTTATTAATTTCATTTATTTATTATTTAAATAATTGCTATCAGTTAAGATAGTAATTTGCTTTAATTATTAAACATTAATTTTCATCCAATACTTTTTATTCAGATTAGATTCACTTTTCCCAATATAGATGGCAGCACTAATGTTCCTGTTTGCTTTACAATATTCATATTATTCTAACATCATTTCTGGCAACATTGTAAAGCATTTTCTATTTCTAAAATTGGCAACATGTAATGATTTTTTTTTTGCAATTCATTCCCTAGTTTTGGTTGGGTTTCATGTGTGGTTCTTGTGGTTCACAGGTATCTTTTTTAATCATAATGGATTTTATACTTTCTGACTCTATTTAATGTTTTCTCTGTACATTATAGGCATGGCTTCTTTCCTTTTTAATATTGTATTTATTTTTTATTTTTTCACAGGTTTGATTTATTGTTTATGAGCAGGTAGTCCCAAAATCATATTCTTTAGCAATGTTTGGCTAATATGATGATGAAACCTCTCATTTCATTTTATTTGTGGTATTTAGGCATTTGGGACTTGATAATTCTGTCTAAATTCAACAAATTTCATTTCATTTCATTCATTTAATACCATTTAATCAATTTTAATTTAAATTCTTATTCTTTTAATATTTTTTGTTTCCATATTCAGTGTGTTGGGGAATCGTTCATTGTCAACTAATTATTACATACTTAATTATTATTTCATTGTTTAAGTTGGTGTTATGATAATGTTTCATTTATGGTTATATATATATATATATATATATATATATATACATCATTTACAGCCGTGACAGCGTTAGTTACTTTTTTTTAGAATAGAGAGATACAAGTATGCTGTTTTTTGTAATGATCTTGTAGGAACAAACCAAAAAAAAAAAAATCACATTGAAAATTTTTTTAGAAGTGTCCTATAAAAATTTTAAAAGGTAACTTTTTTAAAATTAAGGAAATGACTATACTTCATTAACATAACGATATTTTCTACCTTCTTTTTAATATTCTTGCAATCTACATTGCATACATGTTCCCACACTGCAAACAACAAAAAAAAAAACCTCGAAAAATTAGTTAAATTGAAAAAATAATTGCACACTGCACACCGCAAGCTTGTCAAACATGTCCCTGCACAATATGGTAAAATTACTACGCATAGTTTTTGTTCCTATAAAACTTTTTTTAATGGAAGTATTTTAACCCGACTTCAACATTAAATAGCTCTTAAGACAATTCTTAGATTTAAAAAAATTCTGCTTCAGTGTGTTTATCGATATTTCTCTATAAGACTACCAATTTGCAATATTTTTTCTTAAAATTAGCTAAGAAAAACTTCCGGTCACAATATATATATATATATATATATCATTTATAACCGTGACAGCGTTAGTTACTTTTTTTTAGAATAGAGAGATACAAGTATGCTGTTTTTTGTAATGATCTTTTAGGAACAAAACGAAAAAAAAAATGTCATTGAAATTTTTTTTAGAAGGGTCCTATAAAAATTTTAAAAGATAACTTTTTTAAAATTAAGGAAATGACTATATTTCATTAACATAACGATATTTTCTACCTTATTTTTAATATTCTTGCAATCTACATTGCATACTTATTTCCTCACTGCAAAAAAAAAATGTTGATTTTACGATATAATATTAGCAGCTGGGATGCTAGTATTATACCGTAAAATCAACATTTTTTTTAAAGTGCAATAAGTAAAAAAATAAAGGAGCATGGTTCAACTTTATGTTAATTTTGAAGATAATTCGATGTTGGAAGTAATTATAAAACAATATTTAAAAAAAAAATACCTCAAATATTTTAATAATAATAATGAAAATAATAATAATAATAATAATAAATGTTGATTTTACGGTATAATACTAGCAGCTGGGATGCCAGTATTATACCGTAAAATCAACATTTTTTTAAAAAGTGCAATAAGTAAAAAAATAAAGAAGCATGATTCAACTTTTTTTGGACATATTGTACATTGTAATCAGTTCTACAATAATGTTAATTTTGAAGATAATTCGATATTGGAAGTCATTAAAAAGCAATATTTAAAAAAAAAAATTATCTCAAATATTTTTATTCAGTTTGCATAATTTTACGCATTGAATAAAAATATAATAAATTTTATACTAAACTTTCTAATGTGGGATAATTAATTTTATTTTGGCAAAGAATTAAAAAAAAAAGTTATGCTGAAATTTAATGAAACTGTAAAAAGAAAAATTAATGATTCTAATTGATTTAAAATTTCATTGAGTAAAAATAATATATATAAGTATGTGTTTGTGTGTATGTGTGTGTGTATTGTTATCGATGCTATAATAATATTAATAATAATTTGGTACTGGCAGTGAATCAAGTTCCAGATCCGAAAAATAAGTTTGCCTCAAATATTTTTTAACAGACTGCATAATTTCATGCAAAGGAGAAAAAAAACGAAATAAATCATTTGAATCTTACCTGGGGGGATGATAAAAGTGGGCCTATGACCCAAATCACCAGGGTAAACACATTAATTTTACTGCAAAAACTGTCATATCGAAATAGAGTCAATATCAGAATTATAAATCCAGAAGAGAGGATGACACTAGTGGCCTGTATAAATTTAATGAATTTACAGGCCACGTCCCCTGCCCGAAACACAATTTCAATGGTTAACAACCACTGCACAGCAACGCAAGTGGCAATCACAATGTGATTTAGCATTGATATGTACACCACTGGCATGAATAGATAGCTGTATTCTATTCCCCAAAGTATCCAAAACAAATTAATTGGGATAGCAGTATACATCAGTAATCCAAAGAATATTGATTTTAGGGGGAGAAAACTGCTAATAGGTTCGATATAAACAACCATCCCTTTGCCAGTGGTGATTACAAAGTTAAACACTAAGCTTGAAAGTATATCCTCGAAGATCATTTTAGTTTACAAATGTTTGTTTTAAATTTGTAAACGAAAAGACGAATTATTTTATTGTTCAATCAGCTTTAAAATTCAGCTCAATTACTTTAATTATTTTCCAGTGGAAATATTGAGAGATAATTTTAAAGTCATTTACGAAAAATAAATTAAATGAGCTGTCAGAAAAAAAAACAAAAAATCTTATTCCGTAATTCTGGTGGAAAGAAAAGTTTTCCGGTAAAAGCTGTAAACAAACAGTGGTGCAGCTTCTTTAGCAAATTTGAAAGCGGAGCGTCCCGCTCAGTAAAGTGAATTAGAGTGGAGGCCTGTATCTTTCAACTTTCCGCGGAGCAGATCTTTGTCCCTCTAGTATGGTATGCGATCGAAAATACAAAGTATAGTAGCGCCCTCTTGCGACACGTTTATACAAAGTATGATTTCTGGAATGTATTGCGGTTTGATTGAAAAAAGTTTTAAAACTCTCTTTCTTTTTAACACTTTCCATCAGGGCCCGACTTAGACTATTTGGGCCCCCGGGACAAGCATCATTCTGGGGGCCCCCTGCTATGAATCCATGGTAATTGTTCGGGAATTATGTTGAAGTGACTAATATTAAACTTCATACCTATTGTATGTATACATAAATTTCGATCCAAGTATTATTTACATCTGTATACAAAGATATCACAAGAAAGATGGTCACAACTTTAAAAAGTGACAGAACACTATTTTTACTTTCTTCTATCTTTACAAGAAGAAAGTATTGGATTCATGAAAATTTTCGACTTCCGGTTTTCGACGGATTTATGCGTTTTAGAAATTCCTGAACACGATTTGACTTTTTTTAGAAAATGTCTGTCTGTGACAAAAATTTTGTGGGCGCTCTATCTCAAGAACTAATGCACTAAATTTAATAAAACTTTATATTCCGTTAGTCCCTGATATAAATTGGTGCTGATTAGGTTTTGGAGAAAATCGCCCAACAGGTGACGCTGCTATGCTGCATTTTTCGCGAATTTCCTCAATAGCTGTATCTCAAGAACTAATGCACTCATTTTCATAAAACTTCAGATTCAGTTAGACCTTGACATAAATAGACGCTAATAACGTTTTGGTGTATATATCCCTACAGATGGCGCTGCTATACTACTTTTTTCATGATTTTTACGATAGCTATATCTCAAGAACAAATGCACGAAATTTCATAAAACTTCATATTCTGTTAGACCTTGACATAAGTGGATGCTGCTTACGTTTTGGTGAAAATTTCCCAACAGGTGGCCCTGCTATGCTACTTTTTTCATTATTAACACGATAACTATATCTCAAGAACTAATGCACGGATTTTCATCAAACTTCAGATTCAGTTAGACGCTGACATAAGTTGTTGTTGATTAGGTTTTAGTCTAAATCTCCGAACAGGTGGCGCTGCTATGCTGCATTTTGCAAGATTTGCACGATTTTAGCAATAGTCATAATTCACGAACTAATGCACGGAATTTAATAAAACTTTAGATTCAGTTAGACCATGATATAAATTGGTGCTGATTCTTTATCATGCATGCGAAACCTGTGTGAGATAGAAGAAAGTTTTGGAATTGACACATCCGACTAGTTTTGTCTAGGAATATAACGACTCATGTGAGCTTTTGAAGTATAAATACAGATCTTTCAGTCACTCTTGGTCATTTGTTATAATATAAAATTTTCTACCACATTATAAAATTTAATCTTTGTATTGTATCAGCATGCATTTCATTTGGGAGATTCCATAATATGAAATGACATGCACTTATACTAATAGCAACAAATTTCAACACTTGTTATGTTGTTCCTTCATTCCTCATGCTCTAAAGTACTTTTGTATACAATTTTATAACATTAGTTTTCTGATGATGTAGATTGTTCCTGTTTTGGGAGGTGGGGACATATAGGGCACAGGAAGCAGAGGGTGAAAGTGGAGGGCTACACTCCCTTCCTAAATCTTTGAAAATCTAAGAATTTTGGATTTTTTTGGATTCTTTGGATTTTTTGGATTTCTTTGAATTTTCAAACCAGAAGGGGGGGGGGGGGGCGATGCAGCTGCCCCAAGTCAGGACCTGCTTTCCATTATAGCTGAAAAGTTTTTATAAATTCGGTTTGTCTGTTTGCCATCTGTCCGAGCTTTAACTTGCTTAAATATGGTCGAATTTCCATGTAAAGGTAATACATTATTGATGTTTACAATGGCATGTTTGTTGTTAAAATAAAGTGTGCAGCATTTATAGTTCGTTTTCAGGAACACTCAAAAGAATTCCATTACATTATAGTTTATGGGGAAAAGTCGTTTATGTATTTTAATGATGGTACACTATTTCAAACATAATGGAATTGATATATATCAATGAGGTCAGGGTCTGTTTACCACATAGGCCCGGGAAGCCCGTGCTTACCCAAAGAAATACAAAGGGGCTCCAAAATTTACTTTTCAAAATTAATTTTTAGACAAAAAAAATCCCTCAGGTTAAAAATGCATTTTTTCCCTTACAAAACTTTTATCTAAATTATAATCTACATTATTTTATCTAAATCTTTCTAAAGTGTTGTTTACTCGCAATTTTGATGATAAATTTTCAAGTTATTGCAGCATACAAAAAATGAATTTAGTAAATAACCAAGCAATTGGTAGAGTAATAGCCCCCCCCCCCCCCTGAGTAACGTCGGGCTTCCCCTATTTCTATGTCTTAAGCGGGCCATGACTGGGGTGCATTGCAAGAAGCTTGCTGTAGAATATGGTGTGCACAGCACATATCGTTCATTTACAGGGATACAGAAAAAATTCTTTTACAGTACTGTTAAAGAGGGACAATTGTTGGGAAAGTGTGGTATTGTGGTATGCATTTTACTTACCCATCATACGTAGTATAGGGTAAGTCTTGTAATCGTTTTGAAAATCGAATTTTTTTTTGACGGATTTACACGTTTCAGACACTGGAGATTCCGAAAAACATATTTTTAGAAGAAAAAATTTTGCCGTCCGTCTGTGTGTGTGTCTGTGTGTCTGTGTGTCTGTAAACGCTCTATCTCCCGAAAAAATTGAGATAGAGATTTGTAATTTGGTATATACTTAGTATGTAATAATGGGAAGAAGCCTATTTAATTTCAATAACCTCGATTAACCGGAACTATTTCTTTCGGACTCTCGAAATATTCGTTCTGATAAAAGGTATATAAAAATTTTCGAAATTGTTTATTTTAAGAAATGAATATAAAAGACAATAAAAAAACATAAATTTTGCATAAAGCATGAAGTCGATCGGAAAATTAGTTGCCGAGAGATTTGAAATCCTATTTTCCACATTCTTCGATTTTTCATGACCCTGTATTTCATCCAAATTTTACTTCAAAGATATATTTTAATTGGAAATTTCATGCTTAATCAGATGCAATAAACCGCTAGTTAATAGGATTACTATTTTTGGAGTTATAAGGATGTTTCTTTCAAGCAATTCAGTAATCGAGCCTTTAAAGTTTACGACGTCATCAAGCCACGATTTTATTTGAATTGCAATGCATTTTATAAGTAGTTTACACATTTTTATTTTAATATTTTACATTATGCATATCCATGATGGGTAAGTATTACGGTGGCCCCCAACGACTAGTTTAAAATTGAACTAATATTTTGTATATTGCTGGCTGTGTTCTATAGACCATATATCGGGCTGCACCATCGAATTCGAGTACATTTCCGCTTATTGACGAAAATTGTCCCAGGGGAATTTTCAACTGTGTTAAGCGTTTCCTAACTGAACTAAATTTTAACATACTTATGTAGAATATATACAAGATCGTATACAACGCTGCACAAAATAATTCGGATATTTTTCCTATTCCAAATGGTATTGTCTGAAATTATGTTTTTAAATGTGTATACGTTTTCGATATTATTGACTTAGACATAATCGTTCAGCATATTGTACTGTGAAGTTTTGTTACAGTATTCTGAATGTGTTGGAAAGTGTTTCATAATCTATGCTTGACGCATGATTTTTTTTAAAAAGATAATCAAGTTTCTAAAAAACAGTACATACAAATAAGATTGATTTAAAAAATTGGTGCATAAATGTACAACAATGCTATTTCTCATTCACACCTTTCACATATTAATATACATTTATATAAAACATAAAAATAATTTGGTCTCTAAAATATACTTCAGAGCATATCTAAGCGGACCGTGCGACCGATGCGGTAAGCATGGGGCACGGAAGGAAGAAAGTCTCCTGCAATGTCCGTTTTTCAGGGCCCGAATAACCTCTAAATCTAGGGGAAGTACAGTATTATTTTGCTCCCCCCACCTTTCATTTGTCAAAAGTTTTCTTAATTCTTCATTCATGAAAACTCATCGATGATACTAATACTATTCCCGGGAGTAGCTTATCCAAGGTCACATACATTTCATTAAACACCTTTTTTATGTTCTCTGTACATACTTTACTGTATATACTTCAGATACATATAGCTGTATGTTCAGGGCATATAGCTGTAAGTTCAATTTCCCGGGTGGTTTCTAACAGGCACATCAGGATGCTTAATTAACATCTTATTGATGAAATACATAGATCCCTGTTAAATAAGTTTCGTGAATAGTGCGTGAAAGTCCTCTTGGATTAAACAAACTTTCTTTTCCAAAAAATAAATAAATAAATAAATAAAAATAATAAATAAATAAAAATAAAAATACAATTTAAAAAAATAAAAATGGAAATTAGTGGGCTCTCTTCACTGTAATTTTGGGAGCTCTTTTAAATTTTAGAGGGGAAGCATGTGCTTCACATGTGCCTTTTGGATAATCAGATCCTGCCGTTGTTCGATGCGCAGTTTTTTTATATTTCGAAATCGCCGATGTTGAATTTTACTACGGTAAGCAGATATCTTGAATCAGTTGATAATGTTTAAAAGTTAAATTTATTAAAATCTAACTTATTTGTATCAATTAATTTAAACATTTTTCCTCGAAGACAATGACTTTCATTAATTAAAATAAGATATAATATTCTAAATGGAGTTTTAAACACATGCAGCGTCCATTAAATAATCATTTTAAATAGTCTAAAATATTTTAATTTTACTTGAGAATCTATCACTACTTTTACTATTTCAAAATGATTACGCTCATTTTAATGCCTTCCTTCAACTTACAACTTACATTCTTAACTAGGGACATTGATTTTATTTTGTGGTTTTAATTTGTGTAAAATAATATATATATATATTTTTTTTTTTCGCGGTCGACATTTTTTCGCTTGTATATTTCAGATTCAATGCATGAGTAAAAAAGTAAACTTGAAAATTTTTCTAACTCCCTTAAGGCGGTCATTTTAAAGAGATTTTATTTATTGAATTAGAATTGCGAGAATTTTTTTTTTTTATGATTGTTAACCATATAATTTGTAAACAACAAAACTGAATCATAAAACTTTTCATAAAGTTTAATTTTTTTTTAATTTTAAAAATTAAAAAAAAAATGGGGTAATTTAAAATCGTTATAACTCGAAATATTATTCGACAAATTTCAAACTTTTTTTATTTAATTAAACAGTAATATATAAGTTTTAATTTTGATTCAGAATATTTGAAAATATTAATTTAAAAAAAAATAATAAAAATATTTAAAGTAAAAATTTAAAAAAAATAATGTAACTTATTTTTAAAAAATCATATTTTCAAAAGTACATTTTTTTTTTCAAATTTGCTGAATCAAAAATAAAGTAAAATAATTGAAAAAGACATGCTCCAAGTTTGGACCATTTACCTTTAACGGTTCTTGACTTATAACAATTTAAAGACGAGAATTGTTGAAAAATCCGTCATGCAGAAAAACGCAAAAAAGTTTCCATGACAACAACAACTTGAAAGCTAGATTTTAAAAACAAAATAATAATATATCCTGTTCTAATTAAGATAAAAACATGATTTAAACGCCATTTTAAGCGAAAAAAAAACAGAGAATTTTGTTACACAATAAAATATTTTTCAAAAATTTGAAGATTTTTGTGTCTCGGAACCCCTAGAATTAATATAACTTTTGATCAAGTACAGTATTCAAGAGCATTGAGGTCGTTAACAGTGAAACTTTTATGAAAGAAAAGGAAAAGTAAGACAAAGACTCTGGAAAAACTAGTTGTTGGGGGCCACCGTAATACTTACCCATCATGGATATGCATAATATAAATTATCAAGATAAAACATGCGTAAACTATTTATAAAATGCATTGCAATTCGAATAAAATCGTGGCTGGATGACGTCCTAAACTTTAAAGGCTCTATTACTGAATTGCGTAAAAGAAACATCCTTATAACTCCAAAATTGATAATCCTATTAACTAACGGTTTATTGCGTCATATTAAGCGTCTCATTTCCAATTAAAATATATCTTTGAATTGACATTTGGATGAAATACAGGGTCATGAAAAATAGAAGAGTGTGGAAAAAAGGATTACAAATATCTCGCCAACTCATTATCCGATCGAATTCATTCTTTATGCAAAATTTATGTTTTTTTATTGTCTTTTATATTCCCTCCTTAAAATAAACAATTTCGAAAATTTTTATTTACCTTTTATCAGAACGAAAATTTTGAGAGTCCGAAAAAATAGTTCCGGATAATCGAGTTTACTGAAATTCAATAAGCTTCTTCCCATTATTACATACTAAGTACATACCAAATTTCGAGTCTCTATCTCAATTTGTTCGGGAGATAGAGCGTTTACAGACACACAGACGGACGGCATTTTTTTTTCTTCTGAAAATATGTTTTTCGGAATCTCCAGTGTCTGAAACGTGTAAATCCGTCTTTTTTTTTTTTTTTTTTTTTTTTTTTTAAACGATTACAAGACTTACCCTATACTACGTATGATGGGTAAGTAATAAGTAAAAGGGGCTGGAAAAAAATATATCTTTTCTTTTTTTTTTTTTTTTTTTTTTTTTGTCACACGGGGAACACCAAACATTGTGGATACAGATTTTGATGTTTTTAAAGTTGTAAGGATCATATCCCTAACTATTTTGGTGAAAGTTTTTCTTCAAACGGGCCGCAGTTTGCGATAAATTGAGAGTTAGAGTTCAGCATACGTTTCAAATATCCATTAGTTTCAGTTTTTACATTTGATTTCTGTGACGCTGGCCGCACCATTGGCTGAGAGGTTCTGTTCTCAAAGCTGGTAGACGGGAGGTGCTGGGTTCAAACCCCTGTCGCGCTCGTCGACCTAACCGTTCGGAGTTTACAGTGATTTTTTTTTTCGAATCTTTGTATAAATATGGGTTAGGATCCTTTAGAAAGACCCACACGGAGAGCGTTCCTCCCGTCAGCTTATATCCCTAGCGCAGATAATCGGCCGTAATAAATAACCAACCAACCGTGGCGTCGAGGTGGCGGTCCAGGAGGCGAGGGTTTGATCTTACCTTGTAACTTTTTTTATTTCTCAGTTAATTTTATATTTTTGATAAGTTACAATAAGTTTTAAGCAGAATTATGAATTCTGCACCTTTGAACTTTTTTACATTTTCTAAAACAAATAAATTTGCGTTTTTGCATTTTTCATGAAAATTTGTTTTTTTCTGAAAATTTTTAACTGATTTTTCTGTTTACGAAAATCCAAAGTAATTTATATCTAGATGCCTATCTTTTTAAATCTCACTATAATTGTTTCCATTTATATATATATGTATATATAATTGACTAGAAAAAATAATAATAAAAGGAAACATCTTTTTAATATTTGATTTGTTCTAAATATTTTACAATATGTTAAAGGATAAAATACAAAAATGCTTAACGTTACAGACCTGGGCATTTTTAGTTGAGTAAATATGTAATTAATCGGGCGATACACATGATAAACATAGTCACGACATAAAATGACATTAAAAATATCATGGATGTATTATATATACATCCATGAAAAATATCACTATAAAAATTTCTTTTTGCATGATTTTCTATGAAAGCTAAGGAATTTCTATGGAAAAATGCATTCATGATCATATTATATTTCTTTTAAACACTTGATTTGTGATAAATATATTAAAAAAATACATTAAAAGTTGAAAAACAAAAATACTATCATCATTCCGTTTCATCCGTATCATCGGCGTTTCTTTTTTCTTTTTTTTTTCACAGTAATAATTATCAGATTATCTTAAGTATTGGTACATAACTTCTTCATAATATTTCAATTACATTCTTGAACTTTTCGTCGCCTGAAGATACATTGTATCACCAGCATTTCCGAATGAAATAAATTTTTCTTACAGTTGGTACTACAGCTTCCTGATTTTATTTTGTTCTGGGGTCCTTGAAAAGTCTAAAAAAATAATTCCCGTTCCTCACTTAGTAACTCTAAGCCGCTATTTCCGAACAATGTATTTTTTATGCTTTTTTACGATTTCTTCTTCCTTTATGGTACGATTTCTACATTTATTTCTTTGTTGCGCAGGGATTTTTTAACAGTTTTTCCCCAGTCATGTTTTAATTTTAGTGCTGCTCTTTCACCACTAGAGGGAGGTTTTAATTTCGGTTTCATATTTTTTTTTTCACAGTAATAATTCTGAGATTTTTCTAAGAATTGGTACATAGCTCCATCATAATATTTTATTCCAATCCGTCACCTTTGGTCACCTAC
Source organism: Maratus michaelseni (assembly GCA_963931845.1). Taxonomy (NCBI): domain Eukaryota; kingdom Metazoa; phylum Arthropoda; class Arachnida; order Araneae; family Salticidae; genus Maratus; species Maratus michaelseni. Next base: position 226,231,107 of record OZ007596.1, read on the forward strand.
AGATAGGTTGTATCACCACCATTTATGAATAAAATCCATTTTTTTCTACAATTTGCCCTACAGCTATCTGGTTTTATTTTCTTGTTCTGGGGTCTTTTAAAACCTAAAAAAATAATAATATTCGTCCCTTATTGTCTGTATACGATCTACGGTGCCGTAGGCAGCGGGAACCCCTGCCGGAGATTCGTTTGGAAAAAGGTTTGTTCATAAAAGAATGCGCCCCAGGGCTGTGGAAGGTGGAATTAAGAAATTTTGCACGCAGCACGCCCAGTATACGGTGTGAAAGCAGCGGGGATCCAGGCCAGAGTTTTACTTTTAAAGAGATTTAAGGTTATTACACGTGTCCGGGCACCACCGGCTGGGGCAGTTAGTACATATATATATATATATATATATATATATTAAATATTGCAATATATACTATATATGTATACATTTCAAAATATTGCAATATCTATATATGTATATATTTCAAAATATTGCAATATATATATATATATATATATTTGTAATATATATATATATATATATATATATACATGAATGACGAAAAGAGAAAAAAAATCCCAGAAAATGATCGACGGCAAGAAAAATAAATAATAAACAAAAAGAACGAAGTTGGCAGAAATTTGACGCCCCACAATTTCCGCGCCGAGGGCGAGCGTCCCCCCCCCCTCCCCTATTTGCACGTCGCTGCTTCAGTTGTGAATGGGTGCAAAATGATAGCAGGTACAATAGTTGCATATCAATCCTTCGTAAACACCCGGTTTGGTTGTAAGCGAGTGTCTGATTGATGCTTTGGTTATCACGGTCTTTAAATACATATGCAATAACTCCGATATTCCGTTTTTGTTGTCCCGTACATCTGGTATTGGGGAGAAATCCAAACGTTTAATCTTTAAATCTCAATTTTTAATGTTTTGAGCGTTTGGCAATATTTGTTTAACACTAACGCAATACGAAGGCGGCGCACATTAGAAGTTTGTAGATTGATATTTGAACAGCTTACATGTTTATTTTAAGCAACCGAAAAAATAAAAATCAACATACATTTCAAAATTTTACTGCACCAGCATTTTAAATAGAGGGAAGAGAGGGATTTGAGGGATAGAGGAATTTGAGGAACTTGAACATTAGAAGTTGTAGATTGATATTTAGACAGCTTACATATTTATCTTAAGCAGCCGAAAAAAAAATCAACTGAAATTTCAAAATGTTACTATGCACTAGCCTTTTAAATAGAGTGAATAGAGAGATTTGAGGGAAAAAGACAGGTTAAAAACTTATAGGATTAATTTGTAGATTTTCAAAAAAATGCATTTGAAAATTGTCCTGTCGCTGTTGAACGAACGAAAAGATTAATAATTTCTCCAAAACAAGAAACTCAAATATATGATGAGTAAATACTAGTTTGCGTATTGATCATTAAGGCTTCAACTATTCTACAACCTGCATCATAAACAAAAAAAAAATCATCAAAATTAAATAGAAATCAAATGTTAAATTTCGCTTTTGTTAAAAAATGCTTTCTCATGAAACTGTCTAAACGATTGATAATTCAGATTTATTTTTACAGATTATGCTTTGTTGATCTTCGGAATTATTCTGTTCTCTTTGTAAATTTCTTCACTGGTATAGCATACAGCTTTTTAAAAATTTTGCAAAGCAACGGTTATATAGTTTTAAATTAGTTTTTAAAGTATTTCATAATGATAATATGCTACTAGGATTTTTATATAACTGAGATATCTCTCAAAATTAACAAATACGTTATGACCATAACGTTTATTTAACATTGTTGAGTCCAATTTCTTTTTTCAAATGTTGTAAAATATTTATTAAAAAATTAAAAGTAGTTTTCTAACGAAATCTAATGTTTACTGAAATTTAACGAATATTTAATTTATAGGAATGTAACGAATATTGTTATTTTATGTACTGTTAACATGGCAACAGCCTGTAGATAAACTTTGGATTAAATTTTGAACGACATTTTTGAAAATTTTGAAAATGTCATATAACAACAGCATTAAAAAGACATAACAACTTTTCAATACTTTTCGCTTTTTATAGTAAATTATTAGTTCAAACAAGTAGCCCCTGTTTTTAAATTAAAAAAAAATGAAAAGCATGCTTGAAATAAAAGTCACAGCAACGGTGTATAGAGCATTAAAGGAATTTTTTTTTTCTTTGCTTTATTATCAAATGTTGAAATATATACACTGAAAAAGAACAAATGTTTCATAATCTAGTTTTTAGATCACAGGCTATCAAAGCCTGAGAGCTAATGTGCCCGCCGGTTCTGTATGTACGTACGTATGTATGTACGTATGTATGTAACGCGATAACTCTTGATAGAAATATCCGATTCGCTTCAAAATTTGTATATAGGCTCATTCTGATAAGGTACTTCTCTGATTAGTTTGGGGGTTCATTGGTTAAGTATAAAGGGGTAACGGGGGGACTAATACCCCCCTTAATTTAGATAAATGGGTTTTTCATGCGGAATTATCAGATTTGCTTCAAATTTTGTAAATAGATTCATTCTGATAAGGCGCATCCCTGATTAGTTTTGGGCGTTCATTGGTTAAGTATAAAGGGGAGGGGGAATGGGGGCTAATCCATCCCTAGGCCCTTTTCTTTATTATCTTACTTAATGCTTATAAAAATATAATAAAACTTCTTCCCAGTTAACCGCAATTCCAAAAAGAGTTTGTTTACCTTTAGAAGCCCCTAAATGCAATAGAATTCCGAGATTTAATGAAGCATTTCTGAAACAAAAGTTTATTTCACTGCCCGTAATTTTTGGAAACGTTTCCGAGTAGTTTTTACAGTGTATTAATCAGTTTTCTCTACACGAAATATCTTTTTTTTAAGTTATAAATTCTCAAGCAAACGTTCTAAGTTGCATAACAGAATTTATAGATAGTAACAAAATAATGTTCAAAAGAGTAACAAAACAATAGAAGAGTAATAAAATAATGTTCATTTTAATGTTAATGTTAATATTGTTAGTTTATCACGCTTATTGAACATGAAAATGTTTACTTGAGAATTGATAGCAACCGAAAAACTGATATTTCGGGAAGATGAAACTGATTAATACTCTGTAAAAATTACTCGGAAAGGTTTCCGAAAATTACGGACAACAAAATAAACTTGTTTTAGAAATGCTTCTTTAAATCTCGGAAATCTGATGGTTTCGGGGGTTTCTGACGGTAAAGGAAAACTTTTCAGAATTGTTGGGTACTCGGAAGAGGTTATATGATATTTTTGAAAACCTTGAGAAAGGTAGGAGGTAGATTCAGAAAGATTTAGAAGTCTGGCTCAAGAAGTCTTTCTTGTTTACAGAGTACAAAATGATAATAGTAAATGTAAACATATATGGTATTGTGCTTAAATGCGAGATCCCATAAATGCAGCAATGTTGTTGTACTTAAAATCTTAACGTATCGTATATAAATGCTGTAAAATGAAACATCCAAACCTCAAGAACAAAACGCAAAACATATCGCTGCATTTGAAACGTTTTCTAAAATAAATATTCCCTTTTGTTAGAAATAATTCCTCATATTGGATTCAATTGGAATCTCTGCAAGCACTCGAAAACACAGATGTTCAAAAAAGAAAATGCAGCAGACGTTTTCCTCCACTTAGTGAAATATCTCATGAACAGATCCGCGAACATAAATATCTTGTTGACTATTACATCCAATTATCTTCAAATGCAGTACCCAACTTATCATCTTTAAAAGTGATAGTGAATTAATGACTGTTTTATTTTATATCATCAAATAATGAACAAAGTGACTGAAAACATAGAACTTGTATAATTGGTGAAACAAGTAAGAAATCACAGCTAATTAGTGGTGTATTATATGTGCTTCGTGATGTGCTCGTCTATTTGTGAAATATGCCAGAAAACTCCAATTAAACAGAATCCCATGACTCTAAAAACAGTTCAAGGACTAAAAACAAGAACATTCTCTTTCTTTTGGACTGAAAAACATTTAAGTTAGTCTGCCTACAAAACTCAACCGGTCAACACATTTAAAAAGAGCGAATGGCTCTTGTAATTTCTAAAATATGAATATCTTTTTGTAACTTACTAAATTTAATCTAAAATTTAAATTCAATTAACTGTAAAATTACGTAATATATATTTTTTGCTTATACAAAAAATGACTTATTATTTTAGTCAGTTCTTTTTTAGAAACATAGTCACAAACGACTATAGTGATTTATTACGTGTATTGTGAACTTGCCCTGGATTACATTCTATCTTGGATATTACTATGGCGATCATCGAAAGAAAAGGTAGGACAATTCCAATTTTCATTTCCCAATTGTTGATCAGTCTCAGTAGGTATTTACTTTCTGAAAAACCAATTCTTTGAGATAACGCGCAATCGAACTTACATTTCTAAGACCTTTAAATATACGTCGTTCATTATCAAGTGCCCTCATAACTCCCTAATTGCGATGAATAGTCTCGAAAATGGATCGCGGTTTCGCTTTTTTAACTTTGAAGATCAAATAACTTTGTCAAAGTCAAGGCCTGAAACGTCTTTTCATTTATCTGAAGTGGAAGCTCCAGAAAAGGCGACAAGTTTTCAAATAAGAATTCTAAAATATTTTACGCCTTTTGGTAACTTATTTTTTTAAGGGCCTCGATCCGTGCAACTCAAATATGGTGTCAAAAGTGGGTGTTGCGGTTTAAAAAAATAAATTTGGTGCAATTTTTAATGTGTAGATGACCCCTTATAACAAAATAAAACACATATGATTATAAAGAACTTCATACGATTAAAAAGGGTATTTTTAATTTATTTTGCATTATGTAGAACTATAGTCATAGTCATCTTTTGGATTTTTTGGGATGAACTGTACATCATGTACGCACTAATTGGATTGTTAAAAATTAGTGTCTAATCCTTAGAATAAAATTTCTTTTCTATTTTATATACATTATGTTTTTTTTTTTTTTTTTTTTTTAATATGTTTATTGTAAATCAGTAATTCTCTTGTATTTTGGTATTTCTATATATATTTACATGCGAGTTCAATGCACCCGATTCTTGTACAGAGCCCTTTTTCCGGTAGTCGATGTGTTAATTGATGCATTAGTTATGACTAATAAAAATTTAAAAAATATTTTAATGAAAAAATTGCATAAGAATTATTTTTAGACTTTTACAAATTATCATATTAAAACAAAGCGAAGAAAAAAAATTGCGTCAAAATAATAAAAATTGCTCTTTAACATTGTATTTAGATCATTTTCAGCAATTACTGTTTCTGAAACAAATAATTTAAAATTGTTCATCAAAATTTTAAAGAGTGATAAAACTACGGTGCTGTGGTTGAATTAAAAAATATATATATATGATTCGGTTTTAATTTTAAAGGCAACTCCTTTGTTTTAAGGAATATAGATAATTGGCAGCATTTGTTTTTCACTTCATTATTTGACATGCAACACGATTGCGGAAAACAATTCTATTAGCGCTTCAGGATTTTACGATTTTTGTTTTGATCTTCAGATTTATGATTGAAAGGTTTTCCACTTTTGAACACGGTAATAAGAACGTGTTTTCGTTATTATTTTTAAAAATATTTTTATTTTTTACGTACTCTTCTTTGAAAAGTAATTTTCATTGTGAAGTCGATTTAATGCACTTAGGGCAAAAGAAAAGAGAAACGAAATAATAAAAATAAAAAAGAAAAGAAAAAAATTCGAACTCAAGTCACATTTCCCTTTTTAAGAGTTGCAGGATAAAGCTGTTTTTACCACTATTCCTTGTTTTGGATTTTCTATACAACTGTTATGGTGGCATTTTCTTATGGATTTATATATATATATATATATATATATATTTATACTGACTTAGAAATTCTCAACAGGAACCCCTATGTACGTGTGGCTAATTTTCTTCATGGATTATCCATTTGAATATGCATGGTGGAAATAGCAGTGGAAATAGCAGACAAATGTGACGATGTCACAAAAATTAAATAGTATGTAATAATAATAATTATTCTACTAATAATAACAATAATAACATGAAAAACAATCGCACTGCTCTCTAAATGTCATTTATTAATGGTTCTCTGTTATACTATTTTACTATTTATAAAAATACAAGAAAATATTTTTACTGATTACTATATAGAGAAAAAAATATATTTTTAAAATTTTTAGTTTATTGAGTTTATTTATTTCTGTGTTCTACTTATTTCTATAACATCATATATATATATATATATATATATATAATTGGCACATTATAGACGATCGCTATTGCTGTCGACTTGAACGTTCTTTCCACCAGACAATCGGAACATCTCAGTCCGAAACCACTAAAATTACCTGATAATCATATCGAGGTAGCCGCAGTCGAGATCGTTGAAATGTAGTCATGACACCCGGACAGGGCATCACTTCGAGTCGCTCACCATGAAGACAAATCTCGAAGTATATCACATCGGAAATCGTAGTGTATTAGCAGTCGTAAAAATTGAGCAGAGGCAGTGAAATCCAGAAGAAATTTCCCAAAAACATTAAAAAGAAGACTTAATAACTTAATAGATGAGCAGTGGCTTTATTGTGATCACAGAGATGAAAGCAACTCCACCAACTTTCGCTTCATTAAAACTGAACACATTTGAAGATCTTGAAGAATTAGCATAGCTTGAAGAACATACTACCGATGCATTAGTGTAGACTCCCCAGTGACGGCAATTAGATGACAACCACTAATTCGTGTAAATTCTGTCTCCGAAGCCAGTGTAACCGTATAAATACTTCAAAATTTGGCCCAAAGGTACAAAACGCGCGAACAAGCTGGTCCACTCGCATCCATGTTCGGAGGGCGCTAGTGGGATAAAGAAGGCGGAGCTTTCTCGCTAATGGATGAAAAAATGAGGCCACGAAGACGTGTCTCTGACGTATGATTAAAACTCTTTAACAGAAGTGGCAAATTAAAAAGGTAAAAAGGCCTTTGGGCGCGAAAACCGCTTGGAATCATGGGATGCCGAATGAATTAAATAGAAATAAAAATGGTATTATAAAAGTTCCAAAGAATAAAAATTAAATGTCTCAAAAGAAGAAATTAGGCAGGTGCGTTTAGAGGCAGTGTTGCAATTTAAGAGAATAAGGTTTTAATAAATACGTGTAGCTTTTAACAGATTAAGATTTTTAGAATGATAAATAACAGAATATTTTGATTAAGTTATGGAATAAAATACAAAATAGATTTAAGAGATATTTTAAAAAGAGAGGGAAAAAAGAATTGAAGAATTTGGAATAATTTAACTAAAGAAATAGGGCGAAATTTTTTTATTATTACATATCCCCCCACCCAAAAAGACGAATGAACCGGTAGGTCATATGACCTGCAAGTTCATTGAAGGGAAATGTTACACAGACTTGGATTACAATTTATCAACTGGAGGAAGTCAAAATAAGTACATTTCCAAAATTTATTCATTAATGCCCAATAACATTAAATTTAATAACTATAACGCGAATTGGTGGAGTTGTTAATAAAAATACAATTACAAGATATTAATCTTGTTAACAATGACATAAAAAGCTTTAGAAACTATTAAACAAAATAAGAAAAGAATTGTAACAATTTAAAATAATAGATAACATACTTCCAGAGTATCATCTTACAAAATTTGTTGCAAATTGCTTGTAGAATTGTTGCTTAATTTGTCGTTCAGTTCTCGTCTGAGTGATAGTCCATCCAAAAAAGTTATTTGCATACCTCACAAACTGAACAGTTTACAAATTGAAAGAGAAAAATCCTTCAAATTTTAGATCTTACTGATCTTCCTTATGAAAGTCTATTTCAGAATTAAAGTTCATCTGAATGCTTTATATTTACTAGCAACAACTCGAAAATAGTACTAAGATTAATATTAACAACAATAAAACACAAATAATACAATAATAATAATAAGAAGAAGAAGAAGAATATCAACAATAAAAATTTTAAAATAATAATACTTAACAATAACAATAATCATAAGTTAATTTTCAAATATTAAACTTATGTTTGTCTGAAAAACTCAGTCCTGAATGGAATGCTAAGAAAAACTTAAGAGAAATGAGTATTTTGTTATGGTATAGTTTGTCTGACAAATGGTAATTACCTAAAAAGGCAAATAGGTAATGTAAGCAGTATAAGAGTTTTTTACTCAACATCAAAATTACTATTACCATTATTACCTTTATAACTTCCATTACCTTTACTACTTTATTACTTGTTTACTTCTAGAAGTAAAAATTTATATATCTCAAAATATTCAAATTCAAGTAGTATTCAAATTCAAGTAATATTTAATCTCAATATCAAATTATAAATAGTATAACTAATAATAATAATATTCAACAATAAGTTCAGCTATAACAAGCATTATAATTCAAAAATATCACACTCTTTCTTTAATTACTTTCTTAAGTATATAATTAATATCTCATCCATATAGTAGTGAATGAGGTATGAAATATATTCAATAAAATACATAATACAAAAAAAGGAATAAATAAGAAAAATTCGTGAAAACAATCATTATTATGTAGATGATGGTTATGTAACTATCTTGCTTTCAGTCAAACAAGAAAACATAAGTTGTGAAATGAAAAAATGGGACCTTGTAGCATATTAAGAAAGGTTGGACAATTCTCAATTAGTATTAAGATATCATATTTGATTAGTTTAAGATATAATTTAATCCAGTTTATTTTATTAGTTTAGTTAATACTGTTTAATTTATTATTCTAATCTAATCCAATTCAGTATCAGAAACTCCTAACTTAAATCAACTAAATTACGCCAGCATAAAAAGTTGACTCAAGTGGAAACTTCAACAGTGACACTCTCGTGTGCACAATCAAGAACACCACGGTTATACAGAAGAGAATTGATTAGTTAATTATTAATTTATTTTATTTCGTTTATTTTTGGATTATTTTAAAATCAAGACGAAACTATAAATTTAACATTAGTTTGTTGTTGGTTCTCATGGGATAATTTTAATTGATCAGGAGGATAATAAGGGCGTAATTTTGATGCATGTACTATTTCAGTAGGTTTATTTTGAATTTGTCTATCAATTTCAAAATTGACATCAGATAACTTATTAAGGATTTGATAAGGACCACTAAAGACTTGTGAAAGTTTTCTGGTATTAGGATATTGGAACTCTTCATTAATTACAAGATCTCCAATCTCAAATTTTGGTTCTAGATAATTTCGATCATAATATTTTTTACTTCTCCAATAGAATTCATCAGTGCGTTTTTTAGCAAGTTTAAGGGCTTCTTGAACAGGAGGGTAATAATTTTGTTGAAGAGGAGAATCATAGGGTAATTGGCCAAAAAGTAAGTAAGCAGGAGGGAATTTAGTGATAGAATGAGGGGTATTGTTATACTCATTAACTACTTCTGTCAAAATTTTTGTCCAAGGAATTTTGGAGTTGGTAGAATTGACTTTACACTTCAATCTAGTAACTATTGTCTGGTTCGCTCTCTCACATTTGCCATTCGTTTGAGGATGATGTGATGTGGTTAAACGTTGCTTAATATTGTGGTTTCGCAGAAATTTTTTAAATCTAGATGAAGTAAAGGCTGCATTTCTATCACTTAACACTTTTTGATGGGTCTGGACATTAAGAATTTTATTAAAACAGAATAATTGTTGTGGTGTTTGAATATTAAAAACTTGGTTTAGACAATTAGTATAAGTTTCTGTGGTAACACTTTTTGAGGGGAAAGCCCAAACATATCTAGTAGCATGGTCGATGATGATGTGTAGATATTTTTTGGTGGAGTTATAATAATTGAATCCTCCCACAGTATCAATAGAAAGACATTCAAAAGGTTGATCTGTGGTGGGCATAGCTTGTAATAAGCCAAATTTTTTCTGTCTGGGTTTTTTATTCTTTTGACAAATATCACAATGTTTTACAAAATTGGTTATATCTTGCGTCATGTCAGGCAAAAATTATTAGGGGAGATTAAATTTAACATTTTTTGGATACCAGGATGACCAAATTTTTCATGAGCAACATTTAGTATTTTTCTCCTTAAAGACATGGGGACTACTATTTTTCTAAAACCTTTATTTTTTACTATCATAAGTCCATTTTCCTTTAGATAATTTTTACCACACACATTATCTTTTTCCTGCCTCTCTATAATTTCTTTAACGTCCAGAAGAAAAGTAAGTGGTTGAATAAAATGTGAAATTGGGTTTCTCGACAACATGTCGGCTTCGACATTTGTGGATCCCTTTTCGTAAACTATATTATATTCAAACATGCTCAACTTCAAAGACCATCTAAATAACCTGCCTCTCAAATGTTTAGTATTTTTTAACCATACAAGAGATGCATGATCAGTATGAATGGTAAATTTTACACCATGAAAATAATGATAGAATTTGTCTAAGGTGTCAATGATGGCAAGACACTCTAACTCGGTAATAAAATAATTCTTCTCATAACTTCTCAATCCTCTAGAGTAATAAGCAATTGGATGTAAAAAATTATTACTATCAGGTTGTTTTAAGACTGCACCTACTGCCACCTGTGAGGCATCAACAAACATATGGAGGGGTAACTTAGGGTCATAAATTTTTAAGATAGATTTGGCTATTAAGGCATCTTTTAATTTTTGAAAAGAATTTTGACAATCTGTATTCCATTCCCATAGTGTATTTTTTCTGAGTAATCTGTTAAGAGGGACTCGAATTTCGGCATATTTATCTATAAACTTGTGATAAACATTGATAGATCCTAAGAATCTCTGAAGTTCCTTTACATTTGAAGGGGGTTTTAGTTTTTTTATTACTTCAATATTAGCATTAGCAGGAGTTAATGTGCCATTCTGGATGGTATATCCTAAGAAGTTAATTTTATTTTGGACAAAATTGCATTTAGAGAGTTCAAGTTTAATGTTTTCGCGTCTACATAATTCAAATATTTGGTTTAAATGTTGCATATGTTCTTCTAATGAGGAAGAAAAAATAATGATATCATCAAAATAATGGCAAGCAAAGTCTATTTTGTATTTACTAAGTATTCTTCTAAGGGTTCTATTAAATATCGGGGGGCCTAATTTAATCCCGAAGGGCAGAACTAACCATTCAAAGAGCCCAAAGTTGGTAGCAAAAGCCAATTTTTCAGTATCGGATGGATGTATGGGTATGTGCCAGTAGCCAGAGGCTAAATCTAAAGTTGAAAAATACTGCGCACTACTCAGTTTATCTAAAATTCCATCGATACGAGGTAGGGGTTCTGCGTCATTTTTCATTATTGCATTTAATTTTCTATAGTCAACACATAATCTAGTTTTTTTACCTTCTTCTCTTTTCATTACTAATGTAACAGGGGCAGAATAGGGACTATTGCTCTCTTTAATTAAACCAGCATCTAATAGTGAATGAATTTGATCCGAAATCTCTTTTTCTTCTAAAGGGGAAGTTCTGTATGGCCTCAGAGATATTGGTAGGTCAGAATTAAGAAGAATACGTTGCGGTTCGATATTAATTCTCCCGACATCAAATTTATTTTTAGAAAATATATCTAAATAATCCCTTATACTTTCCCTTAAAGTTTCATTTTCTATAGAATTTATTTCCCCAATTAATTTAGAATTATCAACATTAGATGGAACAAAGGATTGAGGAGATATGATCTTTCCATAATCGGGTTGCACTCTCTGATAATAATAGTTAACTTTAAAATGAAGTAACCTTAATTTATCACTGGATATGTTCTTAGATTCATTTAAAACAAGGTCTCCTTGTAATACTCTACATGTAGCACAGTCAATAATTAAATTAAACTTACAGCATTCTTTTAAACCTAGTATAGCATAATCTAAATTTGTATTACATATTAAAAATCTAATATTTTGTTGCACATTACCTAATTTAAACAATAAATTACAAGCTTTATCTATTACAACAGTTCCTTTGGCTTGGCCAATAATAACAGGTGGAATATTTATAACTTTAGCATTTAAGAATTTAACAAATTTAAAAGGCAAAATACTTATGGTTGAGCCAGAGTCAATCACACAAGGTAGTTCCCTGTTATTTACATATCCTGATACAATTAACTGTCATATATTATCAGTAGATGGTTGTGGTTGACTAAGAGGGGGTGCAGAAGATTGCAGAGGCCTAACATTGAATACACAATTCCTCTCCCAGTGATAAGCATTTTGGATACCTCTATTTAAACACATTCGACATGGTCGACTAGGAAGCCTTCTTTGATAATGATTGACAGGCAATCTGGGACTAACGAACCTGGACGTTGAAGGGTTAAAATTAGTTGCTGCTTGGAAATTTGGATTCCTGTAATTAGGTTGAGGGCGAATCCAATGTCTAGGTGAATTAATTGGTTGAGAAAAAGGTCTGGAATTTTGAGACATATTTCTAACATTACTATTATTGTTACTGCTAGAATGAGATGGAATGACAACAAGTTGTTTAACTAATCTATACCAATCGGTAGTAGATTCAGGAGGATTTACTATTAAAAAGTTCTGGTATTCAGGTTTTAAGCCATCTGTCAATCCTTGTAAAATAATAGTTTCACATAGTTTAAGTTGTCGACCTATCTCTATTTTCTGACGGAAATAATTTTCTAAGTTGTTTAGGTCATGCAATTTCAGCGAGGCGAAATCAGAAAAACGGGGGACTGTTACTTTCAGAAATTTTTCAGTTAAGATCTCAGCAATTTTTTCATACTCTTTACAATCTAGACATTCATTAACATACACCTTTAATGCTTCGCCCTTCAAATATTTGGAAATATTGTTGATTTTCCACTCTTTTTATCTGGAGGGGCTGATCCTTCAAAGTGTCTAAGCCAAGACACAACATTCATCCCACTTTCTGGGTCAAAAATAATAACATTAAGTTCTTTTTCAGCCATTTTGGTTTGAGTACCCTCACTTTCAACAATAACTTTAACAAACCCTGACTTTAATAACATGTAAAAAAAATAACAATGTATAAAGAATTCTTTAACTTAACAACAACTGTAAATATCTAACTCTTAATAATTTAAATAACAAACTAAATAATATTCAACAGTAAAAAAGTCCAATTCATATTAAAATTCATTTCACTTAAATAGTAAATGTAAACTAATACATAATCTTTCTATAAATAGATCCACTATATATGAATATCACAATTTAGAATGAAATAAATAAAACACTTTTTTAAAATAAGTATCATTATTTCGTAAGAACAATTTTTTTGGCTCTTGAATTGTACTCTCAGAATATAGCATCAAAAAACAAAAGTAATAAAATAAACAAATAAATTAACTGCACAATAATTTTACCCTTTCAATGTTACTCAACTTTCTTTTGAGATAACACATTTTTTTTTTTCCACATTAATAAACTTCAAAAGCTATTTTTGCGATTATTATGCAATCAGTGAAGCTGTAATTTCAGATAATCTAATAAATTTTTATGCATTTTTAGAATGGCATAGAATATGTTCCAATACATGTTACTTGAAAAGAGATTACTCATATATTTTTTCAATAAATAGAAATTATTTCCTATGAATAAATATCACCGAATGAAAAGGGACAATAATTAAATGATAAAATAAGAACATAAAATGAAGTTACTCTTGTAAAATGAAGTAATATAATTATAGTAATATAATAGTACAATTCCAATTTTCATTTTCCAATTGTTGATCAGTCTCAGTAGGTATTTACTTTCTGAAAAACCAATTCTTTGAGATAACGCGCAATCGAACTTACATTTCTAAGACCTTTAAATATACGTCGTTCATTATCAAGTGCCCTCATAACTCCCTAATTGCGATGAATAGTCTCGAAAATGGATCGCGGTTTCGCTTTTTTAACTTTGAAGATCAAATAACTTTGTCAAAGTCAAGGCCTGAAACGTCTTTTCATTTATCTGAAGTGGAAGCTCCAGAAAAGGCGACAAGTTTTCAAATAAGAATTCTAAAATATTTTACGCCTTTTGGTAACTTATTTTTTTAAGGGCCTCGATCCGTGCAACTCAAATATGGTGTCAAAAGTGGGTGTTGCGGTTTAAAAAAATAAATTTGGTGCAATTTTTAATGTGTAGATGACCCCTTATAACAAAATAAAACACATATGATTATAAAGAACTTCATACGATTAAAAAGGGTATTTTTAATTTATTTTGCATTATGTAGAACTATAGTCATAGTCATCTTTTGGATTTTTTGGGATGAACTGTACATCATGTACGCACTAATTGGATTGTTAAAAATTAGTGTCTAATCCTTAGAATAAAATTTCTTTTCTATTTTATATACATTATGTTTTTTTTTTTTTTTTTTTTTTTTTAATATGTTTATTGTAAATCAGTAATTCTCTTGTATTTTGGTATTTCTATATATATTTACATGCGAGTTCAATGCACCCGATTCTTGTACAGAGCCCTTTTTCCGGTAGTCGATGTGTTAATTGATGCATTAGTTATGACTAATAAAAATTTAAAAAATATTTTAATGAAAAAATTGCATAAGAATTATTTTTAGACTTTTACAAATTATCATATTAAAACAAAGCGAAGAAAAAAAATTGCGTCAAAATAATAAAAATTGCTCTTTAACATTGTATTTAGATCATTTTCAGCAATTACTGTTTCTGAAACAAATAATTTAAAATTGTTCATCAAAATTTTAAAGAGTGATAAAACTACGGTGCTGTGGTTGAATTAAAAAATATATATATATGATTCGGTTTTAATTTTAAAGGCAACTCCTTTGTTTTAAGGAATATAGATAATTGGCAGCATTTGTTTTTCACTTCATTATTTGACATGCAACACGATTGCGGAAAACAATTCTATTAGCGCTTCAGGATTTTACGATTTTTGTTTTGATCTTCAGATTTATGATTGAAAGGTTTTCCACTTTTGAACACGGTAATAAGAACGTGTTTTCGTTATTATTTTTAAAAATATTTTTATTTTTTACGTACTCTTCTTTGAAAAGTAATTTTCATTGTGAAGTCGATTTAATGCACTTAGGGCAAAAGAAAAGAGAAACGAAATAATAAAAATAAAAAAGAAAAGAAAAAAATTCGAACTCAAGTCACATTTCCCTTTTTAAGAGTTGCAGGATAAAGCTGTTTTTACCACTATTCCTTGTTTTGGATTTTCTATACAACTGTTATGGTGGCATTTTCTTATGGATTTATATATATATATATATATATATATATATATTTATACTGACTTAGAAATTCTCAACAGGAACCCCTATGTACGTGTGGCTAATTTTCTTCATGGATTATCCATTTGAATATGCATGGTGGAAATAGCAGTGGAAATAGCAGACAAATGTGACGATGTCACAAAAATTAAATAGTATGTAATAATAATAATTATTCTACTAATAATAACAATAATAACATGAAAAACAATCGCACTGCTCTCTAAATGTCATTTATTAATGGTTCTCTTTTATACTATTTTACTATTTATAAAAATACAAGAAAATATTTTTACTGATTACTATATAGAGAAAAAAATATATTTTTAAAATTTTTAGTTTATTGAGTTTATTTATTTCTGTGTTCTACTTATTTCTATAACATCATTTATATATATATATATATATATATATATATATATATATATATATATATATATATATATATATATATATATATATATGTGGTGATTTTTAAGGCCGAGTTGCTTGAGTAGTAACATTTTTTAATAAATGTTTTTATGAAAATAAGATGGGCTCTTTTCACATAATCAACCGAAGAGGAATTTCCAGCACTCCATATTAGATAGCGTGTGTACGTAATCAATTAAGCATCTCATTCCAGAACACAGAAGTTTTTATTCTCAAACTTAAATTGACATGAGGGAAGAATCTGCTTTCACTCGAGTCCTCTTTTCGTTTCAATCACGGCTCCCACTACTGCAGAGCACGATGGACATTTATTTAAAATAAACATTCCGCAGGCATATAAGAAAAAACATACTGGACTCCACGCCAATACCAGACAGAGATTCCATCATTAACCTAACAAATCAAACTTCGATCTAGCGTCTCTCTATTCGAGCTTTCATCAGTGCATCACATCTTCGGATCTCCGAATAGAATAGAATGCTCTCCGAAACGGAAAAGGCGACGATATATTCTTTCAGTAAGAGTAGGAATACATGGTCACGTGCGCCAATCGTGAGCAGGGATTCTTTGCGCTGGCTCCAGAATATGGTAATAAAATGGTTTCCGCTAATTTTTGGCGCGAAAGAAAATTCTCGAAAGTTCCATGTTGTTCGATGATTTAGCTATGACCCAGAGTGTTTCAGATTAATTGATTATCGTTAGTTAATTGGTTCGAGAATATGGAATGATTTTGACTTTTAGGGAAAGAAAAAAAAAGAAAAAGAGAAATGGTTTATCGAATTTGGAACATAGCCAGAATGGGATTAGAATAAATGCTTTGACATTTTAATATAAAAAAAAAAGATTTTATGATCTGGCGAATTATTTTTAATATCGGAACTGATTAAAATAAATACAGTCTTTTTAGGAATTTAGAAAATTAAAAGGAAATTATGCGGGTTTTTTAAAGTATGAATATTAGGGAGTTTTATAATTTAAAGATAAAGACGCGATTTATTGAACTAATTAGCAGCCATTGAAATATTGAATTTAGATATGAGGTTTTTTCGGAATACATAGAGTTAAAATATTTTAATAAACGGAGGAAATAAATATTATAGAGTAAGTTAGACTAGGATGGAATAAAAATACTTTGGTTTATCGCGATAAATTTTAAATTTTGTTAGATTATCCCCCCCCCCCTTTAAAAACTCTTGACTGAACAAGCTGTTTTATAAACGGCGGTTTCAGACGAGAAAAAAAAATTAAAATTTAAAGTTGTTTAGAGTGAGCCTGCACTGGCATTGGCGAAAGAGAAGAACTTAAAAAGAACGAAGTATAATAATTTTGGAAGTTAACAATTTTGAAGAAGGACGTGAAAGAAGATCTCCCTGAAATACAAAAATGTTACAATCTCACTTACCATTTGTAAGTGCACAAGAAAAATACAATAACAATAATTAATAAATATTAATAAACAAGAAAAACAGAATAATAATAATAATAAAAATTTTTGCTTTCACGAAATTCAATAAGTTTAGACTAAGTAGTCACAAGCAATTTGTAGATCCAACTTTTTTATTCAGTCTCTTTCTTGGATCTTTATAAGTCCTCATTTTGTTTTTTAAATAATTAGTACAGTCTCTTTTATAAATACAGTTTTTATATAAAGGCTGAAAATTAAGACATTTTTCCATCAAATTTTAAAACTATAGTCATTTTTACCAATACTTTATAATGACTGTATAATGTTAGCACTTGTCACAACATCTTCTCTTAAGCATCACATTAATTTTTCTCACATAATAAACATGTCTTTTGGTAATATGAAACTACCTTTAAAGGTTTGTTTATCAAATTATTTTCTTGGTCATTTATTTCATACCTGGAATATGTTATCTTTGTTATATTCCTGTGGGATTTGTTATATTTCTCTTGGGATCCCAACATCTTTAACTAATATTTGTCAAACATTTTTTCACTAATAAATAATATAACTCTTCAATAATATAAATAAATGCTTTCAATATAACTAATACTTCTCAACATATGTAGTAATTCATAATATAATTCAATAGTAGAAATAATAATAATATAATAAAATTAGTATAATTTAAGAAAATATCACAGTTTGTTTATTTATTGTTAGGGAAAATATTGGTTGAGGATAAAATAATTACATAGCAAATAAACAAATTTCCTATTTTTTAATTATATAAGAAAGTATTTTTGCCAGTCGAAAGTATACAAAAAAAATATATAATTTCAAAATCCAAATAAATTTAAATCTAAATATTTAGAAATTGAACTCTCAACCAGTAGTTCCTTACAATATTTTTTTCCTCTGATACCCTTTTACAAAATTATACTGTTTAGTTATAAGTATTCATCCTAAATGTAGAGAGTTGTTTTTTGGCAACTGAGAATAAATAAAGACAATACATAACAATAAAAGATGTTAATTTTAGCTGAGAAATGGAATACAATGGCAATTAGTTTAGATGCTTAATTTTCTATTGTCACACAAAACACTCACTGTAATATCACATCATCACTATCCAATCATTTATATAATTATAGAAATACTTATAAACGGTTACTATTTGATTATCTATTGAAGTAAATAACATAATATTAAATTTTTGAAACAATTGGTTTAAGATAAAGTAAAAATAGTTTATTTTGATATAGAATTAAAACATTTAATTTCATTTTTCAACATCAATTTGACAATTCCTAAAATCAAAATACACATCTTATGCCTGCATAAGGTGTCTACTCAACCTCAAAAACTCTCAAAAACAAGTAATATTCTCGTTGCGCACCAAGAACATACCTGATAATGTTGAAAACTATTGTAATAAGAGATATTTAAATAATTAGAATTTACTCTATTGTTTTTACTTTAGTTTGATTTTGTGATGGTGATTGTGATGTCTGTGTTGGTTTTGATTGTTGTTTGGGTTGCTCATGAAATAGTCTGAAATTATTTGGTGAAAAATATGGTCGTAATTTAGACACATGTACAATAACTGAATTTAATTTAGTCTCATAATTAAATTTGTCTATTTCATAGGTCACATCAGAAAGTTTATTTATTATTTTTGTATGGCCCAGAGAAAGTAGGTTCTAATTTTCTAGTGTTAGGATATTTAAATTCTTCACAAATTACATAATCTTGTATTTCTAGTGGAGATTCAACAAATTTTCTATCATAGAGTCTTTTACTTTTAAGGTGGAATTCACAAGTTCGCGCTTTTGCAATTTTGAGTGCTTTATTAACAGGAGGGTAATAATTTTGTTTTAAAGGAGATTCATAAGGTAATTGACCATAAAATAAATAGGCAGGTGGGAATTTGGTTATGGAATGTGGTGTGTTATTGTATTCTTGGATGACTTGGTCTAATAATCTAGTCCAAGGTATTTTAGAAGAAATGGAATTAACTTTACATTTAAGTCTAGTAACTATAGTTTGGTTCACTCGTTCTACCTTCCCATTGGTTTGGGGGTGATGTGATGATGTAAAACGTTGTTGAACATGATATTTTCTGAGGAATTTTTTGAATCTTGGAGACCTAAAAGATTTATGTCTATCGCTAAGTATTGTTTTAGGTACTTGAATATTGAAAATTTGTTTTAAACAGTTAGTATATGTTTCGGTAGTAACACTTTTGGATGGAAAAGCCCCAACAAACCTAGTTGCATGATCTATTATTATGTGTAAGAATTTTTTTGTTGAATTGTAATAATTAAATCCACCCACAGTATCAATAGAAAGACATTCAAAAGGTTGATCTGTGGCTGGCATAGCTTGTAACAAGCCAAATCTTTTTTGTTTTGGTTTTTTATTTCTCTGGCATGTATCACAATGTTTAACAAATTGTGTAATATCTATTGTCATGTTGGGCCAATAATAGTTTGGAGATATTAAGTTAAGCATTTTTTGTATTCCTAAGTGTCCAAAATTATCATGAGCAGTATGTAATAATTTTCTCCTGAGTGACATTGGTACTACTATTTTTTTGAATCCTTTTCTCTGAATAATTATAATCCCATTCTCTTTTTTGTATTTTCTGTCACAAACATTATCTTTATCTTGCATCGCTATAATTTCTTTTTTGTCCAATAATAAACTTACATGTTGATTAAGATAAGCAACAGGATTTCGTGACAACATGTCCGCTTCGACATTTGTAGAACCTTTTTGATACTTGATCTCATAATCGAACATGCTAAGTTTTAAAGACCATCGAAAAAGTCTACCTCTTAGATTTTTAACATTCTTTAACCCTACCAGAGATGCATGGTCGGTATGGATTGTGAATTTAGTACCATGAAAATAGTGATAAAACTTATCAAGAGTATCTATGATAGCAAGGCATTCCAATTCAGTTATAAAGTAATTTTGTTCATAACTCTTCAAAATTCTAGAATGGTAAGCAATAGGATGCAAAAAATTGTCTTTCCCTGGTTGTTTTAGAACTGCACCTACTGCTACCTGAGAGGCATCTACAAACATGTGGAGGGGTAATTTTGGGTCATAAATTTTTAGAATTGGTTTTGCAATTAGAGTATTTTTTAATTTCTCAAAAGAGTTTTGACATTCTGAGTTCCATTCCCATATTGTGTTTTTCCTAAGTAATTTATTGAGGGGGTATCTAATTTCAGCATATTTATCTATGAATTTGTGATAAACATTAATGGAACCTAAAAATCGTTGTAGTTCTTTAACATTCGAGGGAGGTTTCAATTTTTTAATTGTCTCAATATTGGTATTAGCTGGAGTTAAAGTCCCATTGATGATCTCATAGCCTAAGAAATTAATTTTATTTTGATTTAGTTTACATTTAGAAAGTTTAAGTTTAAGGTTTTCTAGTTTACAGATTTCAAAGATTTTTGCTAAGTGATTTAAATGTTCTTCTAGAGAGGAGGAGAAAATTATGATATCGTCGAAATAATGGCAAGCAAAATCAATTTTATACTTATTGAGGATTCTTCTAATGGTTCTATTAAATATCGGGGGCCCTGTCTTTATACCAAAGGGGAGCACCAGCCATTCGAAGAGGCCAAAATTGGTGGCAAAAGCTAATTTTTCTGTATCGGATGGATGTATTGGTATGTGCCAGTAGCCAGAGGCTAAGTCCAAAGTGGAAAAATACTGGGCACTACTCAATTTATCTAAAATTTCATCGATACGAGGTAAAGGTTCTGCATCGTTTTTAACTATTGCATTTAATTTCCTATAATCTATACATAGTCGGGTCTTTTTACCTTCCTCTCTTTTCATAGCCAAGGTGACGGGGGCAGAATAAGGACTATTGCTTTCTTTTATGAGACCAGCTGCTAACAAAGATTGAACTTGATTTTTTATTTCTTTTTCTTCTAAGGGGGAAGTTCTGTAGGGCCTCAAAGATATAGGTAGGTCAGATTTTAGTAAAACGCGTTGTGGTTCAATATTTATCTTACCCACATCATATTTATGTTTTGCAAAAATATCCCTATAATTTTGAACTATTTCCCTTAAATCCCCATTTTCAATTAAATTTATTTCCCCAATTAAATCTGAATCATAATCATTAATATCGCGAAAATTTTGAGGAGTCATTGAACTTCTGTAATCAGGCTGCACGTTACAATCATTGTAATTAGCTGCAAAAAAGTCCTGAGTATTCACAAAATTTTCATTAGTATATGGTGATACTTTGTCATCATTATATCCATTTAAACTCTCATTACTATCACCATTTGTTAATAACTCATCTTTACATGAAATAATATCTTCATTATAAGTTGTTATCAAGTTACCATCATTAAATAAATTCAAACTGTCACAATCAGAAGTTATCAAGTTATCATTACCTTGTTGCAATTTATTTACAGTCACAGTATTAAAATGAAGTGATCTCTCATCATGTATGGATATACTCCTATTTATAATCTTCCTTCCCTGTTTTACTGTACAATTCTTACAATTTATATTTAAATCAAATTTTGAACATTCTTTTAACCCCAAGATGCAGTAATCTAAATCTGTATCACATACTAAAAAGTTAACATATTTTTGGATTTTACCCACTTTAAGAAGAATACTACACTTTTGATTAATTTGTAAAAATCCCTTTGCCTGACCAATAGTAACTGGAGGAACAATTTCAATTTTAGCATTCAATTTTTTAACAAACTTTAGTGGTAAAATTGCGATAGTTGAGCCGGTATCGACGACACATGGTAAATTATAATTATTCGTATATCCATACACAATTAATTGTCAAATATTAGGAGTACCAATTGGAAGAGTATCAGAGGGTGTTGAGTTGTTATTAAAAATACACTCTTTTTCCCAGTGAAAAGCATTCATTACACCCTTGTTTACACAAATTCTACATGGCCTAGATGGGTACTGGTTCTGAAAATAATTGTTTTGTACTCTGTTTTGAAAATTTCTAGGTCTTTGAAAATTATAGTTTGGTCGAGGAACCCAGTTTCGAGGAGAATTAAATTGATTATTGGGCCGATTTGACTGAATCCAATGCCTAGGAGTATTAATTTGTTGAAAATTTGGTCTATTAGGCTGCACACTATATCGAGGAATGTCAAAATTAGTTGCATTAGGTTTACTTGGTAATGATGGACTTGTAACAGCAGGGGTGGAAACTTCCACAAATTGCTTAACAATTCTATACCATTCTGTAGTACTCTCAGGAGGGTTAACAATTAGATAATTTTGATATTCTGGTTTTAAACCATCGGTTAATCCTTGTAGTAATATAGTTTCACATAAATGCAATTTCCTGCCAATTTCAATTTTCTTTCTAAAATAAGTTTCTAAGTTACTTAAACTATCCAATTTTAAAGCAGAAAATTCAGAAAATTTCGGGATATTTACCCTAATAAAATTCTCGGTTAAGATATCAGCTATCTGTTCGTATTTAGTGCAATTAAGGCAATCATTTATGTAAATCTTAAGAGCTTATCCCTTTAAATTTTGAGAAATATTTTTAAACTTCCAATCATCATCCTTCTTTTCTTTTTCACAAGCATCATCAAAGTATTTTAACCACGCTTGTATCTCAACTCCTAAATCTGGATCAAATGCTATAAATTTTGGTTCTGCCATAATATTTAATCTAACAAAAGAGTTAACTCGATCTTCTTTTAAATATCCGGATCTTAAAAACATTAAATGTTAAACTTATAACACTATATACCATACAAATAACGAAATAGATAAAATAGTAAATAAATATGTAATCTACGATCTCAGTAACATAGAAAATTCTATATACCATACAAATAACGAAATAGATAAAATAGTAAATAAATATGTAATTTACGATCTCAGTAACATAGAATTTTTTTTTTTTTTTTTTTTTTTAAGAATATCTGTTCTTAAAACATGAAAATATAAAATTTATACCGCTGTCTTTAACATTACGATGACATATCATACTAAATCATCAAATAAATTAATTAATTAACCTTAACAACACTTAAATATTTGTATACAACTATATTTGCAACAGAAATAATTTTTAAAACAGTAATCTAATCAACACATAATAGCATTTAAACCCTGTAATTTTCAGAGTAGATTAAAACTTAGTTTGCTATTAAATAAACAATGAAGAACAAGAAAAATAAAATATTTTAAAAATAACAAGTAGTAAATATCAACACATATAAAAATATCAATAAATAAAAATACCAACTTACAGTCATTCTGGACATATTTCACAAGAAGATTTCCTGACAATACCAAATTGTACACTTTCCTAATCCCTTAGGATCAACTTTACGAAATCTTTTTATCACCGAAACTTTCGTGCATTGGCTTGCTGTAAGAACATCAGTCTCCGATCCGAACAAAAGTACCATGAAAATGTTCCATCACTCGATAATTCCTTCAAAAATTACTAGTCGCATCCTATGTCGCACATATAAATCCATCCGAAATCCATTGGAACACAGATAAAAAAATCCTGTCCGACTAAAATAATTCTGTGGTGATTTTTAAGGCCGAGTTGCTTGAGTAGTAACATTTTTTAATAAATGTTTTTATGAAAATAAGATGGGCTCTTTTCACATAATCAACCGAAGAGGAATTTCCAGCACTCCATATTAGATAGCGTGTGTACGTAATTAATTAAGCATCTCATTCCAGAACACAGAAGTTTTTATTCTCAAACTTAAATTGACATGAGGGAAGAATCTGCTTTCACTCGAGTCCTCTTTTCGTTTCAATCACGGCTCCCACTACTGCAGAGCACGATGGACATTTATTTAAAATAAACATTCCGCAGGCATATAAGAAAAAACATACTGGACTCCACGCCAATACCAGACAGAGATTCCATCATTAACCTAACAAATCAAACTTCGATCTAGCGTCTCTCTATTCGAGCTTTCATCAGTGCATCACATCTTCGGATCTCCGAATAGAATAGAATGCTCTCCGAAACGGAAAAGGCGACGATATATTCTTTCAGTAAGAGTAGGAATACATGGTCACGTGCGCCAATCGTGAGCAGGGATTCTTTGCGCTGGCTCCAGAATATGGTAATAAAATGGTTTCCGCTAATTTTTGGCGCGAAAGAAAATTCTCGAAAGTTCCATGTTGTTCGATGATTTAGCTATGACCCAGAGTGTTTCAGATTAATTGATTATCGTTAGTTAATTGGTTCGAGAATATGGAATGATTTTGACTTTTAGGGAAAGAAAAAAAAAGAAAAAGAGAAATGGTTTATCGAATTTGGAACATAGCCAGAATGGGATTAGAATAAATGCTTTGACATTTTAATATAAAAAAAAAAAAAGATTTTATGATCTGGCGAATTATTTTTAATATCGGAACTGATTAAAATAAATACAGTCTTTTTAGGAATTTAGAAAATTAAAAGGAAATTATGCGGGTTTTTTAAAGTATGAATATTAGGGAGTTTTATAATTTAAAGATAAAGACGCGATTTATTGAACTAATTAGCAGCCATTGAAATATTGAATTTAGATATGAGGTTTTTTCGGAATACATAGAGTTAAAATATTTTAATAAACGGAGGAAATAAATATTATAGAGTAAGTTAGACTAGGATGGAATAAAAATACTTTGGTTTATCGCGATAAATTTTAAATTTTGTTATATATATATATATATATATATATATAATTGGCACATTATAGACGATCGCTATTGCTGTCGACTTGAACGTTCTTTCCACCAGACAATCGGAACATCTCAGTCCGAAACCACTAAAATTACCTGGTAATCATATCGAGGTAGCCGCAGTCGAGATCGTTGAAATGTAGTCATGACACCCGGACAGGGCATCACTTCGAGTCGCTCACCATGAAGACAAATCTCGAAGTATATCACATCGGAAATCGTAGTGTATTAGCAGTCGTAAAAATTGAGCAGAGGCAGTGAAATCCAGAAGAAATTTCCCAAAAACATTAAAAAGAAGACTTAATAACTTAATAGATGAGCAGTGGCTTTATTGTGATCACAGAGATGAAAGCAACTCCACCAACTTTCGCTTCATTAAAACTGAACACATTTGAAGATCTTGAAGAATTAGCATAGCTTGAAGAACATACTACCGATGCATTAGTGTAGACTCCCCAGTGACGGCAATTAGATGACAACCACTAATTCGTGTAAATTCTGTCTCCGAAGCCAGTGTAACCGTATAAATACTTCAAAATTTGGCCCAAAGGTACAAAACGCGCGAACAAGCTGGTCCACTCGCATCCATGTTCGGAGGGCGCTAGGGGGATAAAGAAGGCGGAGCTTTCTCGCTAATGGATGAAAAAATGAGGCCACGAAGACGTGTCTCTGACGTATGATTAAAACTCTTTAACAGAAGCGGCAAATTAAAAAGGTAAAAAGGCCTTTGGGTGCGAAAACCGCTTGGAATCATGGGATGCCGAATGAATTAAATAGAAATAAAAATGGTATTATAAAAGTTCCAAAGAATAAAAATTAAATGTCTCAAAAGAAGAAATTAGGCAGGTGCGTTTAGAGGCAGTGTTGCAATTTAAGAGAATAAGGTTTTAATAAATACGTGTAGCTTTTAACAGATTAAGATTTTTAGAATGATAAATAACAGAATATTTTGATTAAGTTATGGAATAAAATACAAAATAGATTTAAGAGATATTTTAAAAAGAGAGGGAAAAAAGAATTGAAGAATTTGGAATAATTTAACTAAAGAAATAGGGCGAAATTTTTTTATTATTACATATATATATATATAACTTATACGTTTTTATAAAGGAATCATATAAAGGTTTCAAAGCTGTTCAGTAGATGGCAGCAGCACAAAACTACACAAGAACGAAAAATCATGCGTCCAGCATAGATTATGAAACACTTTCCAACACATCCAGAAAACTGTAACGAAAATTCACATTTAAATAAGGTAAAAGAAGATATGCAAGTAAACAGTAGAGGAGAAACATACCACATTGAAAAATACAGTTTTCGAAATTACCTTCCATTGCAAAAAAGTAGTCAAATTATTTTGTGTAGCCTTGTATATGATCTTTAAATTTGGATATATAATAGATAGCATGATAAAATTTAGTTCAGTTTGAAAATTCACATTTAGCATTTTTTGCCAATCGATGGAAACGCACTCGAAATCTTTTGTACAGCCCTGTATATTATCTAAACACTTTTGTTCACATCACATATTAAGCTAAAATTTAATTCGGGTAAAAAACGCATAAGGCAAATTAAAACTCATTACCAGCAATTACCGACCGTAAACGACAATATATTTTGTTATTTGCGTAGCCCTGTATATGAATTTATTTATATTCCACAAACTTATATTGGTCTACTAAATATAGTTCAGGAAGAAAATGCGTAATACAATTAAAAACTACCCTTAAGCAATTCACTACCATAGTGTGTAATACTTATAAATTCTCTTGTGTAGCCCTGTATATGATCAACCGAATTTATACACACCACGTAATATGAAAAAATTTAGTTAAACTTAAAAACGCAAACCAATCTTGAAAACGCACTTATCACGCATAAACTGTAATTATCGCACGTATACTGTAACCGAATTGTTTTGTGTGTCCATGTAAATGAACGATAAACTCAATGCGCACCATACTTTTAAGCGAGCAATTTATAGTGAACCTCAGTAATGCGTATAACTTTCATTATTTTTGAAATAGTGAAACATTATTAAATTACACTGCAAACGTTTTTTCCCCGTAGAACAATGTGTAACAGAATTATTTTATTTTACCCTGTAAATGAACGATAAATGTTTTGTGCCCCATATTCTACAAAAAAAAAACTTGTTTTAATGTGCTTCATAACTATATATCAATTTCATCATGTTTCAAATGGCATAACATTATCAAAATGCATTTGAAACGATTATTTCCCATTGACTGTAATGTAACGGAATACTTTTGAGTGTCCATGTAAGAAAACTATGCGTGCTACACCCTTTTTTTGAAATAGTGAACATTCTGTAGTAGACGACAATAACATAAACAAATTTCAGGGCAATCCAAGCATATTTATGCGAGTTAGAGCACAGACAAAAGTCATAAACACTTTTCAACTAGGTTGGAAAGTGTTAAAAATCATTCTGATCGACGAGGGGCTGAGACGTTCCACGCGTCCTATTTCACAGGTCTTGTCAGCTGTAGCCGTGCAAACAACATACTGACGTTTTGCATACGTCATCAGTTACTACGCCATTCATAAGTTATTCAGCTGATGGCAGAGCAAAACAAAACATTAGATCCAGGAAGAAAGAAAACATAGACAGATTGGCATGTGCAACAACTACTATGAAAACAATTGCATCATCACTATTTTGTGTGGCGCTGTCCTCTATTTTAATAAACGAGAACTATTTAAGTAATATTTCGGACTATTTGCTGTGTTCGAGAATTCTTCAAGAATTATAAAAAAAAAAAAAAAAAAAAAAAAAAAAATATTTAATTCATCTAAAGTATATCTTTCATTAGAATGCATGCATTAAATACATTTAAATTAGACAATTCAATAAGTTATCCTAAAATATTTTTTTTTTTAATAAGAAATATCATAAACCGAAAGCATTTTATTTCAACAGGAAAGCATCGTTTTAGATATATATATAAACTTGGTTAATAGCGTCAGGTGCCGCCATCCGAAAAATCTACAAGAGACCACTCCATTTCTTCCGGTCAAAGGTCCATTCTTCCTCCAGACCCCTATTCCTCATGGCTTTTTTATATCATCCATCCGGGGACGCTGATTAACATCCCCATGATATATGCCCCCATACGTCATTTTTACGTCACGAGAAAAGGGGATATAAATCCAGTGCTTGAGCATTTCACTTTTCACAAAATCCTGATTAATGTCCCCCTGATATATGCCCCCATATCTGAAAGGAACACAAATGTAAAGCTAGAGAAATTTCGTTTCGTTGAGAGCCTGATTAACGTCCCCAGGATTTATGCCCCCATACGTCATTTTGACGTCCCAAAAAATGGGGGTGCAAATCCGGTGTTCGATCATTTTACTTTTCAAGAAATCCTGATTAATGCCCCCGTGATATATATCCCCATATCAGAAGGGGGCCCATATCCAGTGATAGAGAATTTTCCTTTCATTGAGAGCCTGATTAATGTCCCCCTGATTTAAGCCCCCGTACGTCATTTTGACGTCACAAAAAATGGGGGCAGAAATCCAGTGCTGGAGCATTTTACTTTCGACGAAATCCTGATTAACACCCCCATGATATGCATCCCCATACGTCATTTTGATGACGTCACAGAAGATATCACGTCACAGAAGACGGGGACTTAAATCAGGGGGCACAAATCCAGTACTAGAACATTTTATTTCGTCGAGAATTCCTGATTTACGACCCCATGATATAAGCCCCCATACGTCCTTTTTATGTCGCAACAAAGGGGATTCAGATTTCATGTAGGATAGGCAACTAGAGTTTTGCACGGGCAGGAATTTCCAATCCGATCCCGGTGCAAAAATTTGATGTTCGACCCCAAAAATTTTTGTGTTAAAAAGAAATAATCTTGCGTAATCACGTGTTCAACGTTTTCTGGCGTTTCCATTACCTGCGATTTTATTTTGTTAAGCTGATCATAATTATCAGACCAGAAATATAATTAGTAAGGTTCACTGGGTGAATTAGTCCTTCCAGCTTCTCCAGGATGGCATAATTGCAAGATCATTGGCGGCTTCAGCCAGGATATCTTGGTTCGAATCCTAGCCTGGACATTTTTCGCCCACTTCGAAAAATTAAATCTCATATGATTTATTTACCTATTCTAATAATTGTATTAAAAAAGAAAAAAAGATTCTTGTATAATTACGTGTCCAGCGTTTTCTGACGTTTCCATTACATGCGATTTTATTCTTTTGAGCTAATTCATAAATATCAAACCAGATTTATAATCAAGAAAGTTAACTGAGTGAATTAGTCCTTCCAGCTTCATTCAGGATGGCTCAGTTGGTAGAGCACTGGCGTCTTCAGCCAGGATATTCCTGGTTCGAATCTTGGCCTGGGCATTTTTCGCCCATTTAGAAAAATTAAATCTCATATGATATATCAATTATTCTAGGGAAAATCGGGGAAATGTTTTGCAATAAAGAAAGTAAACATTGTTTACGCAGACGGCATAAAGCTGTTTCTATCCCACTTGCTACAAATTAGAGGAAGATATTGTTTGTGAGGCATGATTGTGAATAGATTTTTTTCCGTAAATTGTTTTAATAGTTCCATATTCAAAATTAGCAAATTTTGAATTTTGATTATGTTTTTGTCATTAAAATGTTAAATGTAGCATTATTATTATTTTCCTTCACACTAACACACTAAATAAATTAAGTATGTAATTTCATATATTGGACTGGACAATAATCAAATGCTTATATATATTACAATTCTTAAAAAAAAAAAAAAAAAAAAAAAAAAAAAAAACTGTGAATTTTGTAGCATTTTGTAAAATAATTAATCAAACAAAACTTAGGATTTTTTTTATTTATTGTATAGTAAAAGAAAAAAAATGTTAAAGAATATTTACTGCTGTTTTCAAATCCAAAGAAGCTACTTTCTGCTAGGTGACTGCCTGGGACAAGAAAAACAAAGCGGGTGGAAAATACACAAAATAAAATACTTAATGATAACTTGATATATATATATATATATATATATATATATATATATAATTGAAGCACATGCTATGGTAATTTTATGATTGCACTAGTTAATTATTAGCTATGTGGTATTCTGATTACACAATATCATTAATTATCTCTTTGTAGATTTTAGTAGAATGATATTAGAACTTGATATGTTTTTGAAATTCATAGATATTATAATTATTTAACATTCTATAAAATTATGCTGCATTGCGCAAATTGGTATGGAATGGTTTTTACATATTCTTTTCAATATTCTTTTCAATTATAGCTGGTTGAAAGTATTGAGTTTTATGATACCATAATTTAGCCTAGTTGGCACATAAATCACTTTGATTAACTTCTGTTTAAAATACATAGTTAGTATAGCTGCATTGCGCTTTTAATGGTGTATTTAATAATAATTTAATAATAATAATTTTAGAATATTACTATTATTTCTTGGTATCATTTGTTTATCTATTGAAATTTCAAATGCATTTTTTTTTAAATTTTATTCAGGTTCTTTTAATTTTTTTTTTTTTTTTTTTTTTTTTTTTTTTTTACCAACATTAATTTTGTATTGACTTATGAATGCTAGGGGATTCTATATTGTTGTTTTTTGATGTTAGCTTGCTTAATGGGACTTTATGTATATATGTATATAGTTTTATAATATAGCCTTATTATATTTAATCAAGTATTAAAAAGTCAATCTTATTATTTTTATTTTTATTTTATTTTATTTTATTTTTTATGGATATTCAAGTACTTTATAACATTAAGGTTGATTCAAAACATTTTTATCTTTAAATATATTTTTATATGTATCTCTTGCAATTTCTATTGCTTTCAAACAATTATGGCAGTTATTAGTAAAATGTTAGATACTGGCAATTTAGGCCTTGGTGGATCCAGGACTAATGCTCGGTACAGGAAGATTATTAGGGATCTTCCTGGATCGTTATCAGATAACCTATTCTATTGTCCCAAGCCTGTACTATGTTTTCGTGAGTGTGAATCAAAGCATTGCCTTACATGTCCATTAGCTGATAAGTCACAGATTTCAAATAACAATCTTAATTTGGTAAAATTTTGCAAAGCATACAATGTAATCTATTCATTGAAATGCAATTCGTGTAATATGGAATATATAGGACAGTCTCGACAAAAATTACATAAGCGGCTAAATTTACATGGTTCTCATATTGATAAATATAAAAAATCTAAATTTCAAACAACTCATAATATTGAATATACTCATTTCAAAAATCATGATTTTAAAAATATTACTATTAAAATACTTAAAATACAAAAAAATTTTACTGAACGACTTTTTCTAGAATCTAAATATATAAGACATTTTAATACTACATAGCCTTATGGATTAAATCAATTAGTATACAAAAAATCACATCCTGTATTTTCAGATTTAACTAAATAGGAAAATTATAAAAATCTTTATTCCGGTTTAAATTTTTCAAACATAAAAAAAACTTCAAGATCTGGTAGAGGTAAACATAATAACAAAAAATACACTGATGATATTGTGATTCAAAAGGAGCTTGATGATCTTGAGGCAAAATTTTGTAATGATTATTGTTGGCTTGATATAAGAAAACATGTTTTTAGTATAAAAAAGAAATATTTGAACCAATATTTCAAGGTATTTAAAAAGAATCAATATTCTCCACATTTTTGTGATATCTTTTATGATATTCTACATTATAGAGCAAACCTATTAAATACATGTCTTTCTAATAAACCTAAATATAAAACTAATAATACACAATTAATTATAAATTTTTCCAATCATGTATTTAATAATATCAATTTACACAATATAATAAACAACATTACTAACAATTTTCCAATAAAAAATTTTACCATTCACAAGACATACAAATATAATCGCACACTTGGACGTAAAATTTTTAATTACAATTCTTTTGCAAAACAAATGGTCTCTTCAAATAATTACCCATGTTATTGTAATGATCCAAAATATCAAAAGTACATAAATACAACACATGGTCATATCATTACTGGTGATCTTAATATTGTAGAACAACCTATTTTACAAAACTTAATGCATAATGGAACAAAATTTCGCCTTCCATATAAGTGTAATATCAAATCCATAATATTGCAGTTTATTCAAGATATTGATTTATTTATATATAAAATTGCTATTGATTACAATAAACCAATCGAGTATTTTAGTGAATGGAGACTTTCTGTTATAGATAAAATGAAAAATGAAATTATAAAAAATTATCATCATATTACACATGCAGCTTTTAATAATATAAATAAACATATATCAGAATTACAAAACAAATTTATAATTACTTATGTAGATAAATCTCCAAATAATTATGCTATCATTTGTAAAGAATACTATAAAGTGTTAATTCACAATGCAATCAACACAAGTAATATTTTTAATAAAACTAAATTAAATATTGAAGTAAATAATAGAAAATTATTAAATTATCACAAATTACTAAAAATCAAATGTAATAATTTAAATTATCCTTATCTTGTTATAATTCCAAAATTTCATACAAATCCTATTAAATTTCGCACTGTTACCATCGGGTGTAAGACATATAATAATAATGCAAGTAATTTACTACTTAATATTTTAAAGCAGATATATGATATAACGTTAAAACATAATAACCAACATTGCCTAAAAAACAGTTTTCAACTCATTAATAAAATACATAATATCAATCCGGTAAAATTCATAAAAACATTGGATTTTAATGATTTATTTAATAACATTGATATAAAAGACTTACGTAAAACAATGTGTATATTATTTAAAGAATTTAAATCTCAATTAAAATTAAAAGAACATATTTCAGTAAATTTTTTAAAAACTTTACTAAATTTTACATTGCATAATAATTACATCATATATGACAATATTATTTAAAAACAATGCCAGGGAATTCCGCAGGGCGGAACAGCATCTAGTATTCTCTCTGACCTTTACTTATATTATTATGAAAGAAATATTAGTACAAACAATGATTATGTATTTTATCGCTATATTGATGACATTATCATATTTTATTTCAATGAAAAAAATTGCACATCACCACTCAACTTTTATTCTACTCAACTTAAATTAAGCGAAAATGATTTAATTAATAATAATATTAACTTTCTTGACTTAAAAATCAATATTAATAATAATTATAAATTAATTTTTGATATTTATGATAAGAGATTTGATTTTCCATTTAAAGTAAATTTTTTACCAATTATGCTTCATGTTTACATAAATCTGTATATAAAAATATAATTATCAATTATCTACATCGTATAAAATACTTATGCTCAGACATAAATAAAAACAAAAATATTAGATTTATTCGAGATCAAGCAAAAATATATGGTTATCCAATTTTTATGATAAATTCAATTATCAACTCTTTTAAATAACATTTATTATATCATTTAATTATTAACACTGTAGGTAATAAATTTTTGTTTTAATGTGCGATAACATATAACAATAGATATAATATTACAATTATAACATACATTAATACTATTATAACATATTAGGAAATTTAAAATTTGATTGAACATTATATACACTCTGTATAGTATGTGATTGTGCGTTGCCGATCACATATGTTTAGGGTGTCTTTGATGAGCAGTTTTCATACATTTATAATTTAACTTATACAATAACACATAAAATTATACATGGATAAGATTGGTTATTATAACTCACAAACATATCTATTTGCAAAGTGTATAAATATATATATAGTTTTTTATTTTTATCTATGAAATTAAATTTAATAAGTATTTTTAATTACTGCATAGCATAAATTTGATTGAAGCACAGTAGTAATAATAATAATTATTTAATTTGATATTTAATTAATCTCTGAAATCTAAAATATAATTAAGTATAAGTATAAACAATACATTAATTATTTAATAACAAGTCTAAAATATATTTAAGTAGAAGTAACAATAAAAAATTAATAATTTGATTATAAGTTTATAATATATATATCAGTGGTTTAACACAGCTGGCAGCAAAGCACTTTGTTTTAAAATAATATCTTTTTTACAAAATATACTCTTGTTAGGAATATCTGAAATGCTGTGCAGGATGAATAAATTCTGTGTATATTTATTCATATTGTAGGATTTTATTCGAATTTAATGTAAAAACTACAAGGAAGTATTGTTTATTAAAATTTATATATTGATTAAATCTAATGAAGTGATTATGTTAATAATAATATGGATATGTAACTAAATATTAATTATGAATAATTATAATACCAACAGATGGCGACACTTTACGTTTTAGTTAGTTGATGATATTATAGATATTATTTTTAATTTAACTATAGAGGGAGCTATTGCTTGTATATTAATTTTACTTTCAGGAATTAAAATTAGATGGAGTAATTATATATTCACGGATATAATTTTGTTATAAGAGTATTATCAACAGAATAGTTTTGTGTGTTTTTGAATTATTTTGTGTTGGGGTGTCATTGATCGAGTAGTGTTTAAAAAAAAAAAAAAAAAAAAAAAAAAAAAAAAAAAAAGAGCTCTCAACTTGTCTTTCAAATCATTTCTCTCAACTCGACTCGAATGTCAACATGTTTGATACGTGCCATGTGGAATTGATCATTATGCAGAAGTTGCTATATTTTGAGGATTCTGTATCATTCTTGTGAGTAAAACATTTTTTCTACAATTTAAGGGTTCTAATTTCCAATATTATTTCAAAAATGATATCTGGTGGTAATTTAGTGTGGTGATTTATAAAGATTTTAGGATAATTGTTGTAAGTGATATATTATATATTTTTTAATGTTTTTTATTTACATTTTACATATTTCCAATTTAAAATTTTTCCAATTGTTGTCTGGTAATAATTCAGTATACTTGGCTGATTCTACTGTTCTTAGCATCATGCCAGTAGAATTATGAAATACTGAATTATTTTTAAAACACATGTGGGTGCAGCCAAGCTGACGAGTACATCCACATATGTTTTTTCATATCCAATTCTTGATTGGTTCTCTTGTAGTCCAGTTTTTCCACTGAATAATGTTCATAATTAATTTGTTAATCCATTTGTGTTTACTTAATAGCAACTCCAAATTATATATATTTTTTTCCCCTTTCTCTCTCTTTCTTTTTAAATGTTCTTCAGGTATGAGTAAATTTGGCTAATTACCATTGAAGCACATGCTATGGTAATTTTATGATTGCACAAGTTAATTATTAGCTATGTGGTATTCTGATTACACAATATCATTAATTATCTCTTTGTAGATTTTAGTAGAATGATATTAGAACTTGATATGTTTTTGAAATTCATAGATATTATAATTATATATATATATATATATATATATATATATTTTTTTTTTTAAGAACATATCAATTGCGGAGGTGTAGAAATATCTCACTCAGGGTGAAATGGCTAGTAAAACCGCCCCTGCTCTTACCCCCCCCCCCCTTCCACAAATTATTTTTCCTCGTCATTTTGCCATTTCTAAACCAAAAAAGCCAATTTTATTTTATTTTTAACACTTTCCAACCTAGTTGAAAAGTGTTTATGACTTCGGTTTGTCTGCCGTATGGCCGTCTGTCCGTGCTCTAACTACCGTAAATATGCTCTGATTTCTCTGCAATTTTTATATGTTATTGTCGTTATCTATAGCATGTTCCCTATTTAAACGGAAGTGTGCAGTACTTATAGTTTTTTGACAGGGACACTCAAAAGAATTCCGTTACATTACGATCTATGGGGAAAAATCATGTTCTGTTTATTTTAATAATGTTACGCAATTTCAAACACATTGTAATTGATATATATCACTAAGGTGCATTACAAGAAGCTTAATATGGAATAGGGTGTGCATAGCACTTGTAGTTACTTTACAGGGACAGTCAAAAGAATTCCGTTGCATTACGTCTATGGAGAAAAATCGTCTGCGGTTTATTTAAATAATATTTCACTATTTTAAACGCATTGAAATTTATATAGATCACTAAGGTGCATTACAAGAGGCTTACTACAGAATAGTGTGTGTATAGCAGTCATCGTTCATTTACAGGGATACACAAAAGAATTCTCTACTGTCTGTTAAGAATAATTCCTGGAAGTGCGTTTTAAGTTACTGAACGCGATTTTAAATTGAACTCACTTTTTGTCTTTTACATGGTGTGTATAAATTCTGTAAGTTCTATACAGGGAAGTACAAAAGTTCGCGAACACATTTCCATTTATTGACAAACTCCAGAAGAAGAATTTTAAACTGTGCTACGCGTTTCCTAACTAAACTAAAATTTAGCATCCTATGTAGTATATATATAAATCTATTATAGATCATATACAGGGCTGAATAAAAGTTTTCGGATATTTTTCCGAATATTGTATATGTTGGAAATTCCTGAAATTATGGTTTTAAATATGTTATGCGTTTTCCAAATTGTTTACTTAGATGTTGTCTTTCAGCTTATTAAACAGTATGATTTGTAAAATTATTTTGGAAACGTTGGAAAGTGTTACATAATCTATTCTCGACGCATGATTTTTCGTTCTTGTTTTTTTACATTTAGATTACGGGCGTAGAAACTGCGTGGTCGGGTGACTGTACGGAAACCTAAAAAATAAAGTGTGGAAAATTCACAAACTAAAAAGTAATATCTTAAGGTGATTCTTAAATTCCTTGCTGAACAACAGGAAACTTTCTGACTCATTTTTAAACGTAAAAAAAATAAAATTGGCATGTCTGACTATGGAGATGATTGGAAATTGTGAATAAATTACTTATTGAGTTAAAACGATTGTTGTCACCCGACGACCATTTTTCCCCTTTCCCGCTTTGCCGCAACAAGAAATTCTATTTAAACCGCCAACTTTGACAGTATTTTCTCAAAGAAATTCCTGTCTTTACCAAAAATAGAAAACGCCATTCGATTATATAATTTCTGAATAAGAGCATCTCTCAATTATTTGATTTACACTCAATTACTATTAAACGTAATCACCGGAATTTAATTACATTTACTTCACCGAAAAAAGATAATTCACAGCGGTGTATTTTTAAAATAAGATTCAGATTTCCATACAAATTTAGTTACTGAAAATTATCTATTTATTATTATCATGAGAGACGGCAGTATCTCGAGTGACGCAGCAAAAACCGAAAACCGAACGCCCAAAACCGAAGATTTCCGTCACTTTATATATACGCCTAGAAGGACATCAAAGAGAAATCAAAACGCCGACATTTAATATCTCAGCAAATATGAGGCATACCGTTTTGATTTTTTCACATTAGTCTTATATCTATGGTCTAATTCAATCCTGAAATTTATACATTTCTACGTGCAGTAGATTTTAAGTAATTTATGTAAATGATTATTTTGCGTCATATTATCCACTTGAATACATCACCCTTTGTTTGGATACTATGACGCAAAATAATCATTTACATAAATTTTACTTATGATTTTGCATAGCGTGGCACAAAAGATAAATCAATTTATTGAAATAAATACATTTCAATGCATAATATAGGTTCAGTGAAAGTAATATATTTAACAGTGTATTGGAAAATTATAAGCATTTTTTGTATGTGTAAATATACTTTAGAAGACAAACCAAAAATAATTTAATTTTAATTTTAAAACAATCCTATTAAATTCACGTGAAGGTGTCACTCGAATTTTGATATCATTTCTTTTAAAACCCATATTTTGAATTCAGGAGAGATGTGAATGAAAAAACATCAGCGAATAAATTTTCTATATCTTTTCATGTCAAAAATAATAATTGCATCTGTGAATGTAAATAAAACCAAAAAGAAAATGATGATATATTTTTTTAATTCTTAACATAGCGTCACTCAAATTTGATATCATTGCTTTTAAGACGCATATTTAAAATTCTTAGAGCCAAAAGAAAGTGCTGCGTCACAACTTTTAACCCGTTAAGGGTGTACTGATTTGATTTACACTCAATTACTGCAAAACGTAATAACAGAAAAAGATCATTTCAAGAATCATATGACAGAAAAAGATAATTTTCACCGCAGTACATCATTTAAAACTTATTTACAAACAAAGAATTACTTCGTTCAGGTAAACAGCTTTTTTTTCAGGAAAAATAAAAACCCCAACTGTCCCACGACCCACTAATGATTACCAGATGTGCTTACTGATTGCTTACTTACTCTGATCACCTGTGGTGAAGAATCATTACTAAAGGGTGTTGAAATTTTGATATTCTCCGGTAGATAACGCATATGTAAGGAATTTATTTCCTGTAACGTATATGTTAATAATGTCTAGAGAGGACTCAAACTCAATGCAAATGTTTAGGTAAAAACGTCAACGGTAATAACGTCAACGGTAATAACGTCAACGGTTAAAACGTCAACAGGTAAAATGGTCAACGGTAAAAAGGTTGGTCAAAATAAAGATAATACATTACTTTATTGAACATAAAATTGAGATATGTTATTTATCGGTTTCGGATTGGGTTTTGACTCTTGCGTGTCGGATTTGGGGAGCATGGGTATAGGAGGGGAATCCCGGAAAAAATCACTCCGCTAAAAATCACCCCGGAAAAAATCACCCCCGGAAAAAAGCACCATTAGTAAAAATCACCCCCGGAAAAAATCACCACGGTAAATATCAGTAAAAAGGTCAACGGTAAGAATAAAGATAATACATTTATACATTACTTCATTGAACATAAAATTGAGCTATATTATTTATTGAGATATATATATATGTTCAGCTATAGAAAACCGATTCTATATTTTTTCAAGTAAAGCACGTGTATCTGTGAATATGTCTAACATTAAAAGCATTATATTATACATATCTTTATACTAAAGCATACAAATAAATAGGAGTTGTGTACTGCATAAATATTCGCTGACCGGAGAAGTCGGCTATTCATTATGGGATCCCTGAAAGGGGGGAGGGTTAAATAAAAAATACAATCTATATAGTTTCTATCAAAACACTACATACAGGAACTTTTTTATATTTATGGGAACTTTGACCGAGGGTATTCTTTGTGGGGGGGGGGGGGGGCGATGAACATTAAATTAAAGACAAATAAATGACATTTTTTAATTCTTTTTTTTTACCTTTACAAAGGAGGAGTGGGCAGAGTTAAAGGGGAGCAACAGAA
Source organism: Maratus michaelseni (assembly GCA_963931845.1). Taxonomy (NCBI): domain Eukaryota; kingdom Metazoa; phylum Arthropoda; class Arachnida; order Araneae; family Salticidae; genus Maratus; species Maratus michaelseni. The sequence goes on from OZ007596.1 coordinate 226,270,153, forward strand.
AATATAATGAGTCAAAATTTGGAGATTTGGTAAAAAAAAAAAAAAAAAAAAAAAAAAAAAAAAAAATGCAACGTACGAAATAAAAATGTTTTTCCAAAAGGTGATTTGAAAGAAAATTCAGGATCTAAATTAAATGGTTATGGTAACTGTAAAAAAAAAAAAAAAAAAAAAAAAAAAAAAACATTTTTTTTCCTAACTGACAACTAGAGACTTTAAAAGCATGAATTTTTCATTTTTTTCATTTTTTGACAAATGAAGTCTGAGTTATAAGTGAGTTTTTCCCCATGATGACATTTATCGGGCTGTCGCGTGCAGAAAGTCTGTTCAAAAAGAGAACTTTCACAACATTTTCTAAAAGACCGCTTTCGAAAAATGGAAAAAACTGTTCGACTTTATAGTTTCTAAATAAGAGCATCTGCCAGTTCCATCTGTTCCATGGGTTTATAAACGAAACTGAATTCAGAAATCTATCAGAAAATAATTAATTTGTATTCCAATATAGTTGAAAAGATTATACGATTTATCTATGGGCAAGTGTGGCATTTGTCCAGAATCCTTCATAATTTAGTGTTCAAAAATTAGAAGTAGTTGCAATTTTATTAATATACTTTTATTTTCTACTTTATTCGAAAAACACAAAAGACATTTTAATATATTTCATGTGATATCTAAGTATCCTCTAATAAAAGTATTGTTTTAACTATATTTGTCATACAGTATTCACAAATGTACTACTTTACTAAATGTACTAATTCTAATCATATGTCCATGTGACATAGGGGGGGGGGGGTAAAAAATTGAATTTTCAAGATTTAATTTGTCATTTGAACAGCATGATTGTGAAAAGCAAAGTAATAATAATAATAATAATAATTTTATGATATATAATGCTTTCGTATGTGTTATTGATAGAATCTGTATGATAGCGACCCTGTTTTTACTTATATTAAAAAAAGAAAAGAAAAAAGAAGATATATTTACACTTATTCATATCTGTTATTTTAATTGCATTTAATCTACTGATATTTGTGAATAATTTGATACTTGTACTGAGCATTAGCATCTTTATTCATATATAGTTGCAGCTTTACAAAGAATTTTTGGGTCTAATTGTGAGGGATTTCAAAGAAACTTTGGCTCGCATCTTAGAAGTTCTTTGTTTTCAGAAAAAAATATGTTAGGTAAATACGTACTAAAACCAAAAACACTGGCATAACAAAACAATAATAAAAAAAAAAAACGTAAATAGTTTTATTATTCAAATAACAAGAAATCGAACACTGTTTCTCTCTCTCCTATAAGGGCTTCGTGTCTTTTGAAAGTATATTATCAAGTTGATATCTTATAAGCCAATTTTTGGCACACAACTTTCAGAAAAAGATCGGTATCGGGTAGCAAATCAATTATAAATTTGGGGGATCAATTATAATATGTATAAGAAAAGAAATATATTTTCAAATCTTTTGCAACTAAATATCAATACTATCTGAAATTTCCATTAATTTAGTAACAACATCAGTTTTGAATTTTTTCTATTAAGTCTTATGTGCATTAGAACAATATTTCATAAAAGTTTTTACAAACACGTGTAAACTGTTTCACCTAGTTGATGAAATCCTGAAATGCATTTTATAAAGTTCTGTTTTCCTTCTTTGTGTATGTCTGTTATTTTTATCTTCAAATTGTTACTGCTTCGTCATATATTTAGATATTTAAAAAGGATTTCTAGTTGAATACTATACCACGTGTAAAAGATTTAAAAATCGGATTTTTAATAACATTTTATTTATTTATTTTCTTTCTCCCGCTTTTAAAATTTAAATATATTATCATTCATGATTTTTTTTCTCCTGGGGTTGCTTTTTTTTTTCTCTTAAACTCTCTATTAGACGAAAACTATCCCTTCAGGCTCTTCTCAAATCTAAAAAAAGCCACTTTCTGACACATTTCTAAATTCATTTTTGTTCAGAAACGCATAAAACTGGAAAGTGTTATTATTCAAAAGCTTTGTAATTGAAAGAATATTTCCATTTTTTGGTAAAAGTGGAAGATCTTTCAGAAAATACTGTCAAAACTGGCGTTTTGAACCAAATTTCCGACGCCACAGCACGAGAAAGGAGAAAAACGTGTCGTCACGCGACACAAATAAGTTTTAACTCGATAAGTAATTTGTTTATCAAAAATGAAAATCTCATTTTAATTCCAAATCGCTTCAATAGTCAGGCCTTCCAATTTTATGCCAATGCATTTAAAAAATGGGTCAGAAAATTTGTCAGACAGTTTCTCGTTGTTGAGCAGGTCATTAGAGAAATCACCTTAAAAACAGGGTTCTGTTCCGATCCCCCTTTTCTTTTCTTCAATGCTTTTCAATATATAGGGGAGATGGGGGATGAATGGGACATTTTTACAAAAATGTTTATTTTAAATATTTTATTTAAGTTATTATCAATATTATATATCACATTTCATATATGAAATGTGATATATAATATAACACTATATCACTAATATAATAAACACTCAATCTATAGATTGAGTGTTTGACTACATCTTATGCACAATATTTATTCAAGATTATTATTATACAGAAATGTATTATGAAATTAAAAAACAATTCCTCTATGTCCCAATCACCCACACAGCAGGGATGAATGGGACATAAATATTTCCCTCCCTTTATTCAATGTTAAAGACTAAAAGCTGAAAAAAATGCCTTCTGGGCAAAAGCTGAGAGATTGTAAATTGTAATATGATCTCCAGGATTATTTGTTATCCAATCATATTGGACTCATCTCAGCTTTCCCTTAAAAGGCCCATAAACGGAAGCATTCAATGGCTGAAGACGATGGCTACAATGAGGATGAAATGTTAAAAGAATAAACCATAAATTATTAATTTATCAAACTTTTTATCAAAGCTTTTTATTTATCAAAGCTTTTGGTTCTGAAGCACACTATGGTAGTGAAATCTATAAGGATAGGAAGCAACTAAAAAAAAGTTTATTGCGTATAATTTTAGAATTAAAAATTCTGTTGAAAGTAACAATTCACAGAAATTTGAATGAGGTTATGTGAAGTAATGAGCTTCAATAAAATAACGTTAAAGGGTAGAATAAAATGAGTCTTTAAAACAAATTGATATATCGAATATAAAATTGGTTACCTCAAAAAAAAAAAAAAAAAAAACTGAAAGTTTTTGTCAGTATCAATAGGTTTTTGTGCATTGTATCCCTACGAAAAAAATTATTTTTTTTAATTAAATTTTTGGCGATTTAAATGGTAATAATTTTTAAATCTGGCATTGCTGTATTTTTTAGTTGCGGTAAATTGCCCGAAACTTTTTCGATCATCCATGTAATTACTATCCTAAAATCATTTATTTTTTTATTCAAGATATACTAATAAGCACGCATCCATTTCAGAATCATAATCGGATTCTGATTCTGAAGGGCTGCGTGCTTATTGGTACATCTTGGATAAAAAAATAAATCATTTAAGAGAGTAATTACATGGTAGATCGAAAAAGTTTCGGGCAATTTACCGCAACTAAAAAATACAGCAATGCCAGATTTAAAAATTATTACCATTTAAATCGCCAACAATTTAATAAAAAAATAAATTTTTTCGTAGGGATACAATGCACAAAAACCCATTGATACTGGCGAAAAACTTGCAGTTTTTTTAGTCAACTAATTAGGTAGATTTCGTAAGAAATACTACCTATTACATTCTCCCCTAAGTTGGAATTTTTGAAAATTTTTTGCAGATCTACGCCACTTATGACTCCCAGAACCTCGCCCCCCCCCCCCCCACCAGTTCAAAACTTTATCTATCTATCTATGTCACTTTTTTATGGACACGATAACTGCAATAATTCTGCACAAATCTCGTCCAAACTGGTACATAAAATCAAGGGGCATAAAATCTCGGTCAAGTTCGTTAATGGACAAAATCGAACTAGGGAGGGGAAATGGGTGACTTTTTGTGAAAACAGAAAAACCCCCATAATTTCTTAATTATGATACGTATCGAATCTGTTTAAAGTTATTATTACTTCTAGGAAAAGGGCCGAAAATGTATGTATGACAGATTTTTGATAGCATTAAAAATGGCCCCAAGGGGGGTTTAAGAAGAAAAAAAAATTATAACTTCGTCAATTCACAAGATATCAAATCCGCTTGAATTTATTATAAATCCTCTTAATATTATCTAAAACTTTTATATTGACAAGTTTTTTATAGGACCAACCCTTATAGCAAACAAAATAAATAAATAAATAAATAAAATAAAATAAAAGACATCTAAACTTAATATTCCTTCTTCGGCGTAAAAGAAACAACATACATACATGTTTTTTTTTTCTTTGTTCTTTCTTTCTTTTCTTTTCATTTTTTTACATGTTTTTAGCGTGATAATTCATATATTTAATAATAATCTCATTAAGGCATAAGAGGCGCAGACGACCCAACCTATTTTGAGATAACCTCACACCAATGGCTTTAGGTATGTTTTGGCGTCAAAATTAGCACCCCCCCCCCCCTTCCCACAAATGCACACATAAACTGACGTCTTAATTCAAATGAGCTGGGTATTCCACAATTCCTTAATGATAATGGAAGTTATAATACCAAGACTCTAATTTTTTACAAGATATTGCTATGTAAACTTGGTGTAAACTTTACCTTTGAAAGAAAATTTTAAAAGTAGATAATTTCTTAGCATCCGAAATTGCGAATATCTAAAAACTCTTTATAAACGGTATCTCTTTCAGCGTTTTAAACAACTTCTGATTTACAAGTTGAAAATACTCATGTGTCATGTAATTAAAATATATAGATAACTGATAAATCCCTGAAAATTCTACAGGTCGTATCACAAAAAGAACTGGTGGAAATAAGAAGTAATGAGAAGCCCAGATGTGTTTGTGTTCAATTTTTCAGTACTGCTATAGTCAATAGTTTAGGCGTTTCTAAGAAAACAAATTACTATTTCGGAGCGGTTTCAAGTTATTTATATGGGTTCGTTAGTTTCCTATGACTGGTTTCTTTGGTGATACCAGATGCGAAACTTTTTATTGATTGTACCGTATTCTGAAGTCTTCTTCTGAAGTGATCTATGCTTTCTTCAGGACGAAATAGAAATCGGATGTGAAAGAATTTTTCATGATATACCAAATTACTATTTCGGAGCGGTTTCAAGTTATTTATATGGGTTCGTTAGTTTCCTATGACTGGTTTCTTTGGTGATACCAGATGCGAAACTTTTTTTGATTGTACCGTATTCTGAAGTCTTCTTCTGAAGTGATCTATGCTTTCTTCAGGACGAAATAGAAATCGGATGTGAAAGAATTTTTCATGATATACACTCGGTTTCAGCGTACGGGCGTGTATCAAGCAAAAATTGTTAAAAACAATTGTTATAGCAGATAAGTGTTAACGGAGGAAAAGTGCGAAAACAATTCACTGCACTTAAAATAACTTTTCGTTTAACTGTTGTTCTTTCCATATTGAAAGATGAGAAAAAAATACTTTTATTTTATTCCAAGATGCAGAATATAACTAGTTTCAATTTAAATTTCGTCAGAGAAAATATCAATTAAAGAAAATTTTGGAATAGTAATCCTTTGTGTAATTACACGAGTCATACATTACACAAAATTATTCCTCACTCGGTTATTCTTAATTGTTTTACTTATGTTTAATGAAATTATAAGCTACATAACAACATATTACATATCTTCAAATTTTCAGATCAAGTAAAAAGAAAAAATAACTTTGCCAATAAATTTGATCTTTTTTTTTTTTTCAAGATTTCGTGTAAGAAAGAATGCCTATACGCACAAGGCGCATGCGGTAAAAAAAAAAAAAAAAAAAAAAAAAAAAAAAAAAAAAAAAAAAAAAAAGATGTATACTAAAAAATTAGTATATGTATTTTTTTCCTGTTCATCAGGCAGTTAACTATTTGTGTTTTCTTTGACTTTCATTTTTATTAGGGTTTCGTTAATTTCACGAAACCCTATTACTCCCGCTCCGTTGTCTGTCCGTCACAGAGCCGTTCTCAGAACCTATATAACTTACAGAGTTGAAACTTTGTGTATACATAACTAAATATCTGCTATGAATCTCAAAATATTAAAATTTGAAAAAATCGTATTATTTTAATAGAGATAAAAAAAAAACCAAAATTCTAACAGCCTTTTCCTATTAAATTTAAACACTTTTCGTTATAACAGTTGCCAACAATTAAAAATCCACAATAAAATTCTTTCTACAATAATTAATTTTCTATTGAAAGATTTCCACGTGAAAAATGAAAATGAAATAAAAAGTTTCCATAATAGAAAAAAAAAGAAAGATTATGGCGTCATATGGTTAATAAAATGGAAATTTTCAAAGATTTCTCAATAATACAATGAGTATAAGTATATGTATGTACAGAAAGCAGATTAATATCACGTCATTAGAAAATTAAAAAGAAAATTAACCTGAGGTCATATTTGAAGTTAAACAGATTTCTCAAATGTTTGAGAATAATACAAAGCGAGTATCAATATGAGTAATAGAGAATAGTAAATATATGACATTATAAATAGGTGTTCATTTGTTAATGTCTGTAAATTTACTATGTATTGTCCATTTCACCAATTTTCATTCAGACATTATTTAATAAACATGGTCAAAATTTTTCACTAAAAACGTCCCCCATTTAAAAAAATTCCCTGACGGCTCGGCCTACAGGCACAGGTAGATTTCGAAGACGCAGACCGTGGGGCGCCTGTTTGTCAGGAATTGCGGAAGAAATAACCTTTTTGCGATGATGCGGCAGTTGGAACCGCCTACTTCGAAACCTAATTTGTTTGTTTGCAGGCGGAGCCAGCAGGGATTTTTTTTTTTTTTTTGGCTATAAGAGTTGGTCCTATAAAAAACTTGTCAATATAAAAGTTTTAGATAATATTAAGAGGATTTATAATAAATTTAAGCGGATTTGAAATCTTGGGAATTGACGAAGTTATGAATTTTTTTCTTCTAAAACCCCCTCTCCCCCCCCCCCTTAAGGCCATTTTTAATTATATCAAAAATCTGTCATACATAATTTTTCGGCTCTTCTCCTAGAAGTAATAATAACTTCAAACGGATTCGATACGGATCATAATTAAGAAATTATGGGTTTTTTTCAGTTTTCACAAAAAGCCCCCCCCCCCTTGGTTCGATTTTGCCCATTAACGAACTTGGCCGAGATTTTATGCCCCTTGAAATTAGCAAAATGTTAATAACGTTATATATGTACAGCCCCCAAAATTGGCCCCTTCTGGCTATTGCTTAATTGATTTGCAATCTTAAACTGAAATATCTTCAGGTATTGTCATTCACAAACTAAAATCGAATTGTGGTTTCCAGTTTTTGATAAAAGTAAAGTAAATTTCATAAAATCTGTGAAATTTGGCTATTAGGATTAAATTTCTGGATAATACTGATCAACAGAAGTAAGTGTGTATGATCACTTTGTGTGTATGTCCGCAATATCGAAAAAAAAAAATTAAAAAAAATAAAACAAGGGCTTTCAAATATTGTTTGAGTGCAGCACTAACTGAAACTCCAAAATTTTAATTGATATTTTTTATTGCTAATAATAATAGTAATAATAAAAATTTTCTTACTAAAATAAATTTTCTGCACCATCAAACATTAGGATAAAATTATTTTCGATTTTCGAGGATGTTTTAAGCTCAACTAATTTTTAGTATATTACGTAGTTTAAATAGCCATCTTTAGACGTGAATGTCTTAAAAGTGCATTTCGAACTGTGTTAATTATTTTCCAGCTGAAATATATTGATTATATTCTAAGGAATGTTTGTAGAATATAATAAATTCATATAGAAGCCTTCTCCCAGAGAAATGAGGCACATTGCCGTTTATGAATGATGATTGGCAGAGCTTAACAAATGCGGTCGCCAGGTCACCACTGGCTACCAAGTTTTTTGATCTGGTGATCAAAATGATTGGATCTTTCGGGGTGATTTCTGTAAAAAAAAATTGACATGCACAAATGGCATTTTTTCTCTCCCCTACTCCTACTCGTGCGCGACAAGCAGTGATCTTCCTCTTCTCTCGTACTTTTAATGGAAGAACTAAATTTAAAAGGCATTTTCCAATTCGTGCACAGAAAACACAATTCTTTTCAACTATAGCCAACTAGTATGTGTCACGTGATTGGAATGTGAGGGAGGGAAGATATTTCAATAAAACACTAAGCAATAGTGTCAATTCAATCTCTGAGGCATCTAAAATTGGATAATATGCTAAAAAATGCTCGAGTTTTTTTTTTTTTTTTTTTTTACGTTTCAAATCTGATTTATGTCTTTATATAAGTTGTCAACATAATATAAGTGATTATAAGTTTTATAAGTTTCATTAGAAAACATAGTTTATGTTTTCTTTCTAAATTATGTACTATTCTAAACTACGTAACTAATAATTCTAAACTATGCTTGTTATTATTTTTTCTCAATTAATTCATAAAAAAACTCTCATTTTTTTGTTTTTAAATCGATGAAAGGGAAGCGGGGGGGGGGGGGGGGTTTATAAAAGTTTTTTACTGGCGACTATTCTTTTTTTTTTCTGGCTACCAGATTTTATCAAGTTTGTAAAGCCCTGGTGATTGGTGTAAGTGCAATTTTAGTTATGCTATCAGTGTTACTGTTGAAATAAATGTTATCATATTCTGTGAAATACATTAATATCTAAAGATCATATGCAGGACTGCACAAAACAATTCGAATGCATTACAGTCGAAAATTGTTGGAAGTCAATTTTAAACTGTGTTATGTACTTTTAATTTTATCGTTGAGTTAAGTTTTAGTATACCATGTTCTACATAAAAACATAATGGCTGCATAAATAAATTCGAATAGCATACTGCCTATGGGTGGTAATAGTTAAAATATATTTTTCAAGTGAATTAAAAATCTTCCCTGGACCGGCCGCATGATTTTTCTTTGTCCTTTGGTTACAGCATTCTGCGTAGTCTGAAAAAAATAAATAATAACAAGAACGAAAAATCATGCGTCAAGCATAGATTATGTAACACTTTCCAACGCTTCCAAAATAATTTTACAAATCATACCGTTTAATAAGCTGAAAGATAACATCTAAGTAAAGAATTTGGAAAACGTATACCATACTTAAAAAAAAAAAATTCAGAAATTTTCAACATATGCAATATTCGGAAAAATATCCGAATACTTTTATTCAGCCCTGTATATGATCTATACATTTTTATACATGCTACATAGGATGCTAAATTTTAGTTCAGTTAAAAAACGCTTAGCACAGTTTAAAATTCTCCTTATGGAGTTTCTGTCCATAAACGGAAATGTGTTCGCGAACTTTTGTGCTGCCTTGTATATGATCTACAGAATTTATACACACCACGCCGTAATAGACAAAAAGTGCGTTAAATTTAAAATCGCGTTCAGTAAATTAAAACGCACGTCCAGGAATTATTGTTAACAGACAGTAGAGAATTCTTTTGTGTGTCCCTGTAAATGAACGATGACTGTTATACACACAATATTCTGTAGTAAGCCTCTTGTAATGCACCTTAGTGATATATATAAATTTCAATGTGTTTAAAATAGTGAAACATTATTTAAATAAACTGCAGACGATTTTTCTCCATAGACGTAATGTAACGGAATTATTTTGAGTGTCCCTGTAAAAAAACTATAAGTGTTACACACTTCCGTTGAAATAGGGAACATGTTATAGATAACGACAATAACATATAAAAATTGCAGAGCAAACCGAGCATATTTATGGGAGTTAGAGCACGGACAGATGGCCATCCGGCCAGACGGCAGACAAACCGAAGTCATAAACACTTTTCAACTAGGTTGGAAAGTGTTAAAAATAAAGCGTTCAATCTGTTATTTAAATATATTTATTCATATACTATATATTTATTATTTATAAATAAATATTTATCTAAAAATCAATTTTATTCTATTAAGTGGCTAATTTTACTAGAAAGCAAAAATGACGTAATTTTTTTCATTTGACTTGTCTGATGTATAAATGCTTTTTTCTTTTAAACAGTAATTTGTAATGTATAAATAGTTACAGGGATAATTAACTTCTGCGTAATCAGTGGAAATATGCTTTAAATCTTTTTCAAATTCCCAGCTCAACAATATGAAACTGTCTGAAATATTTTCGTCTTATTTTTAACTGTAAAAGCATGACATTAGCAGGTTTGACATTTGAAGAGATTTGGAATCGAGTAGTGTTTTCCATTTTTTGTTAAATAAATTGTTTATCGAGATATAAGTGATTATTGTCACATGATGACAGATTTTTCTCCTTCCTTTACCGTGCTATCGTGTCCGGAAATTTGATTCAAAACGCCAATTTCGACAATATTTTCTGAAAGATCTTTTTTATTTTTCAAAAAGGGAAAACGCTATTCAATTACACAGATTCTGAATAAGAACACCTGCTAATTTTATGCTTTTCTGAAAAAACTTGAATTCATTAATTAGCTCTTTTCGATTTGAGAAGAGCTTTAATAAATTACTGAGAAACATTTTCAAAAATCTTCATTTTATTATACACAGGCTTCGATCATGACTAATTGGGGCCCTGGACAAAGATAAATTAAGGGGCCCCATTCGAATCGTTGCAACATTATTCAAATCGAACTGATATGTGTAATGCATAAACAATATTATCATACCTTGGATTTTAAATAGAAGAAAATTCTTAGCCCCGTCAATTCTAAATTAAGTACTTCAATTAATAAAAATACTCTTTTTTTTCCTTAGTACAGAACAAAACTCCTTTATATAACTTTATAAAATTGTTATATTACTTTAAGATGAATTTAATAATTTCAACTTATGGAAGAGTATCAAATATGTACATGTAAATATGAGTTAATCAAGCTACTTTTTTTTTTTACATATTTTTAAGTTGTACTACACACAACACAATATCAAATCAAATCAAATAGATTCTACTTCACAAGTAGAAAGTGTTTATTTCCATAAATCTAGAAAGATGGTAATTGGGTTGAGATTAGATAAGATGGTTGAGATTAGTCCACTAACATCAAAATATAACATTTTACTCAGGGATATCCTCATGGTTTCACCCTGTACTTATTTAATTTTTCTAGGCGTGGAGTGGGTATAGACAACAGGTGCAAACTAGAGCCCTTTAGGTTTGAGTAACAAAAGGGCTTAGGTTTGAGTAACAGAAGGGCTTAGGTTTGAGTAAGTAAGATATAAACTTGTATTATGATTTTGACAGACTATGTCAGGTAAATAGAAAGACCTTTAGGATAGAAATATGAAATTCATTCATATCTCTTTGTATTTAAATAGAGGAAAATGGTTTGTAAACTGTATCAAAATCCAGTAATGTGTTTCAACCGGTTTCAACAAAACTTATTGCAACTAAGGAATGCAATTAATATTGAAATACCCTGAAAATCTCCCGATTTCTAACATTATTTCTACATTCTAACATATTCTAAAATTTTTAAATCATAATATATATCTATTTATTCATATATTCATATATATATATATATATATATATATATATATATATATATATATATTGAAAAGCATTGAAGAAAAGAAAAGGGGGATCGCAACAGAAACATGTTTTTAAGGTGATTTCTCTAATGACCTGCTCAACAACAAGAAACTGTCTGACAAATTTTCTGACCCATTTTTAAACGCATTGGCATAAAATTGGAAGGCCTGACTGTTGATTTGGAATTAAAATGAGATTTTCATTTTTGATAAACAAATTACTTATCGAGTTAAAAGTGATTTGTGTCGCGTGACGACACGTTTTTCCCCTTTCTCGTGCTGTGGCGTCGGAAATTTGGTTCAAAACGCCAGCTTTGACAGTATTTTCTGAAAGATCTTCTACTTTTACCAAAAAATGGAAATATTCTTTCAATTACAAAGTTTTTGAATAATAACACTTTCCAGTTTTATGCGTTTCTGAACAAAAATGAATTTAGAAATGTGTCAGAAAGTGGTTTTTTTTAGATTTGAGAAGAGCCTGAAGGGATAGTTTTCGTCTAATAATAAATTCGTCTAAAAAAAAGCAACCCCTGGAGAAAAAAAATCATGAATGATAATATATTTAAATTTTAAAAGTGGGAGAAAGAAAATAAATAAATAAAATGTTATTAAAAATCCGATTTTTAAACCTTTTACATGTGGTATAATATTCAACTAGAAACCCTTTTTAAATAAATATATGAGGAAGCATTAACATTTTAAAGATAAAAATAACAAACACACACAAAGAAGGAAAGCAGAACTTTATTAAATGCATTTCAGGATTTCATCAACTAGGTGAAACAGTTTACAAGTGTTTGTAAATACTTTTAAGAAATATTGTTCTAATGCACATACACCATTTTAATAGCAAAAATTCAAAACTGATATTGTTACGAAATTACGAGTTGTTTTGGACACTGGGTTTATTTCTTTACGTGTGTTCACGAATTTCTCATTTTATTACACAATGCGACATATTAAAATATAACTCATTTTTATATGTAGGCATAGCCGGATTAAGGGGGGGCTACGGGGGCTGCAGCCCCGGGCCCCAACCTGCCAGGGGGCCCTCAGCAGTGGCTTAAGTCGTATCAAAGTTTCGTTTTTAAAATGACTTAATTTACAAAAAAAAAAAAAAAAAGGTAATCATAGAAATGGTGAGAAAAAATTCACTTAGTCCTCCAAGACTTTTTTCTTTTTCTAATTCTAAAGCTTTGAAAATCCGATATAACTGTTGCTATCCTTTTCGTATTTTAACCCTCTTTCCCCGAGACAAACGAAGAAAAACAACTTTATTTTATTTCCCTCTTCTACTTTGCAATCTCAAAAACACATGTGCTTAGCATAAGTTTTCCAAGAAATTACTAACGAGCACAGGACCGATTCCCTACTGTGTGACATCTACACTTCCAAAGGACATTGGCCAGTAAGTACCTTTCAACAGTGCGCAAGTGACCATGGTGAAATCGCCTTTATATCGTTTCCTCTCCTGCACAAAATCCATGAAAAAAAAAAACATAGAATAGAAGGGTATGTTCAAAGAAACTAGATACTTATAGTAATTCATCTTCTTTGGTATGTTTTTCGTAAGCTTTTATTTCTGTCTGGGACCCGTTATCAGAGCCGTGCAAAACGGGGGACGAAGGGTGTGGTTGTCCCAGGCGCGGAAATTGAGGGGGCGCCAAATTTATACAACCAACCACGTTTCTTTCTTCTGTTTTATAAAAAAAAATATGTATACACATATTGAAAATTTTTGTGACGAAAAAATACATTCTCAAATTAGCATGTGGCTTGTGTTTTGGAATCAAAAAGCGGTTGCAAGCTATTATATTGTACTATTAGATACATTTTTTCCACATCCGTTTTCCAGACCTCCTTTGCCAAAATATAAATGCAACATTCTCGATATATAATATTATTTTTTTGGAGATTATATATATATCTACATATAATATTTACTTGTTAAAATTAAACCTTTCAAAATTATAAAAGTAATGCGAAATGTGTATTCAATAGAATATATTTGTGCAAAAAGTCGAAGGAATTAAGAAGTTGTTAGGAAAAAAAAGTGAATTGGGCCATTTTTAAGAGAGCTATAATATGGGGCACAAAAAGGTCCAACAGATAGTTGAGAGCAGGGCCCTAACATGAAAGCATGTTAAAAGGTCTTGGTATTTAGTGCTTTACATTTTCAATTAGTCGGAATTAAGCATAGGGTGAGAATTAATCATTAGAATTAATTTTTTTTAATTAGAAAAAAAGGGGGGGATGCTTAAAAAAGGGTGCTACGGTACCAATAAAAATATGAGGATGTTGATACAGGGAGAGGAGTCCTAGGCTCAACTTTTTAAAAGTTAAGCAGTGAGAGGACACATAATTAGGGGCTGAAAATGCATGGCGTCCAAAATGTCCAAGGGACGCCGGACCGGACCCCGGGGCGCCAGTGTATTAAATGAAATGCAGAAAGTTTGAAATAATAAAATGGAGAATGGGTCCTGAAAACAAAGAAAATCGGATTAAAAGGGGAAAAGTTATTACCAATTTAGGGCATAGAAACTTAAAAGGGCCCAGGGAAGTCGGACCTTAAAAAATTAAAAATCTAAGCCCCAGGTACACCAAGACCTGTCTTGGACTATTCTCGCCCGAATTTTCAGACTTCTACGTGTGATAGATTTCGCTTGCCATCGCACACAGAGACACACATAAACGCACACATAGACAGAGCGAAACTTTCTTTTTTAGTATAGATCATAAGAAGATTTTAGAAAATGCAATTGTTTTATTTTTCCTTTATCTTTAACCCCTTTTTGACGAGAGTCCTTTACAGAATTTTTAATCTTTTGCCATCTGTTTATTAAAACAGAATTTTTTACCTAATTGAATCGCAGAAATGCTAAGATTAAATGAGGTAAAGTATACAATTAAAAATAACTGGTGGGAATAATCGAGGATTCTCAGCACATTCAGCAGCATGTATACGTGACCCAAAGTGTTAACAAATGCTTTTATTTCAGCTTGTGCTTGAAGAAAACCATTTTTTAACTGTATATTTTTAAATGGATTGGGGAAAAAATGTGTTCGATTGTTTGTGAATTATTCGTCGTCATCTTGTTACCTTATTAATTTATTTTAGTTGATTTCTTATGAATTTCATTACTTAAACAGCTTTACACACTATTCTTTTTTTTTCCTTATTTATGCATTTTTAGGGTTTCGTCCATCTCACGAAACCCTTCCCGCTCCGTTGTCTGTCCGTCACAGAGCCATTCTCAAAAAGTATGTAACTTACAGAGTTGAAACTTCGTGTATAAATCTGAATAGCAGCTGTGAAGAGCTCAAAATATTAAAATTTGAAAAATTCGTATTATTTTAATAAATAGAGATAAAAAACCAAAATCCTAACAGCCTTTTCCTATAAAATTGAATTTTTGTTCATTATAGCAGATGCCAAAGATTTAAAATCCACAATAAAATTCTTTCTAAAATAATTACTTTTCTATCAGACGATTTTCAAGTGAAAAATGAAAATGAAATAAAAAGTTTCACCATTTGAAAAAAAGATAAATATGAAATAAAATTGATTGTCGTCATAGTCGTATAATAAAACGGAAAATGTCTAAGATTTCTCAATAATACAAGGAGTATGAGTAAGTGTAAGTGGTCAAAGCAGATGAATTTCACGTCATTAGAGAATTAAAAAGAAAATCTGACGTCATATATGAAGTTTAACTAATTTTTTAAATGTTTGAGAATAATACAAAGCGAGTATCGATATAAATAATAGAGAATAGTAAATATATGAGTTTGAAAAACATATTGAATCGTGATAAAAATCCGATTATGGAAATATTCGCATATTTTAACATTTTGAAGGTGTACAATTTGTTTAATTTTGAAATTATTTTTTTAAATATTGCATTTAGTCCGTATGACGGATATTATTATGACAGAATATAATAGCGGGCTTGGACCGCTATCCGGATGGTTTAGATATTCGAAAAAAGGAAAACATAGACCGGTAAATTTTTACTTTATAAAAAACATGACTTTTTTTTGTTGTTGTTGTTGCTAATGAAATTTGTTTGAATTTATTAAAAAAAAGATAAAGTGTTTTGAAAGGAAAATATTAAACGAAACCCTTTGAGCGATCTTCGATCACACTTACCCACTTGTTCTTTTGTACCTTTTACTAAAACTCTATGCGTATGGGTTAAATTGTTTAAAAAATGCTCACATTAATTTATTTAAAATGATTCTAAACTTCCCAGTTCAACAACGCGAAACTTTCTGATGCATTTTCTGACAAATTTTCAAACGAGCTTAACAATGACAGTCCTGACTGTTGAAGCGATTTGGAATCGAATAAAGTTTTCATTTTTGAAAATAATACGTATTGAGTAATAAGCTATTATTGTCAAGTGACGACAAGTTTTACCCCTTTCTTGCTGCCGCATCCTGAAATTTGGTTCAAAACACTTACTTTGACAATATTTTCTGAAAGATTTTCTGCTTTACCCAAAAGTGAAAAACGTCATTCGATTACATAGTTTCTGAATAAGAACACCTGGCTATTTAAAAAAAAATTGAATTAAAAAATTGTCAGAAAGTAGTTCCTTTGTATTTAAGAACAGTCTTAATTAGATTTATCATATTTTGCACAAAATTAACTTATTTCATTAAAAACGAAAAATTCTAGCATATATATTTAGAACTTTTATTTCACTGTCAAGATACGGATTGAACTAGGAAAGTAAATTTTGTAAACAGTTTGAAATGTTAAATATTTTTAAATCAGAAAAAAATGTTTTTCGTAATAAAAATGTATCTCACAATTGCATTTTGTAACAAAATTTGGCGGCCTGCACAATTACAAGTTACGCTTGCTAACTTCCGTGCAGACTCCGCTCGATGATGCTACTATTACGAATGAGTAAAAGCACTTATTTAAATTATGACAATATTTTGTGTGGTTTAGAACGTACAAGTCGTATAAGTACGAACTGTGAAGAGAAACTTGATACTAGAAGAGAAGAAAAATCCCTATTAAAGAAGTTTTCCAAATTTGAATGTGTATTAATGTGTACACTTTGATACGATATTTTAGAGCGATTCGACAAAGTAGATGCATCCTTTAAAAAAATAATGCTTTATCTTTTTAATGGTTGCAAATATTTAGAATCGCTCTTAACCCTTTATGTCCTGACGGTACTTTAATGTACCATTAAAAAAGCTTGTTATAAAATTCTTTTAATACATCGATTAGCAGTAATACAATTTACAATGAGTTACAGATACTTTACTTTATACTTTTCCAAAAGATGATGCATAAAACAAAAGTGTTTTTAAAAGGATGGTTTATCTTTCATTGCATCTGTTTAGTTTTTTTTTATGTCTGAAGGTTGGAAGTGGATGGTTTCAGTTCTTAAATATTTTCGTATTTTTATTGTAAGGGAATTATATTTGTACATGCCCTAGTTCTATAAAATACTTTTAAAAAATTTTATATAAAAAAATTGAGTAGAGTTATAAATATTCTTCAAAATCCCTATAAATAAATATTTCGTTCTTTAATTTTAATTGACAATATCCTTTTAAAATTTATTGATCTTCAAAAAATCAGCAAAAATACTTTAGAAGATGAAATTTGTATTATTTCATAATTTGGGACATAAATGGGTATTTAAATATACGTATTTAAATAAAATAATTAAAAGCATGATTAAATATACAAAAAAAGAAAGTGTGAGTAACATAATCAATTTTAAAAATTTGTGTTTAAGGATTAAAAAAAAAATTGTGTGTGTGTGGGGGGGGAGGGTTCCAGTAGAAAGGGGGAGAGGCCCAAAATTTTCAGTAGCCCCGGGCCCCAGAAATGCATAATCCGGCTCTGTATGTAGGTGCATGAAAATTTCAGATAGTATTAATATTTAGTTGCAAAAGACTTAAAAATATATTTCTTTTCTTATACATATTATAATTGATCCCCCCGAATTATAATTGATTGCTACCCGATACCGATCTTTTTCTGAAAGTTGTGTGCCAAAAATTGGCTTATAAGATATCAACTTGATAATGTACTTTCAAAAGACCATATTCCCTTATAGAAGAGAGAGAAATATTGTTCGATTTCTTGTTATTTGAATAATAAAACTAATTACGTTTTATTATTATTATTATTATTGTTTTGTTATGCCAGTGTTTTTGGCTTTAGTACATATTTACCTAAAATATTTTTTTCTGAAAACAAAGAACTTCTAAGATGCGAGCAAAAGTTTCTTTGAAATCCCTCACAATTAGACCCAAAAATTCTTTGTAAAGCTGTAACTATATATGAATAAAGATGCTAATGCTCAGTACAAGTATCAAATTATTCACAAATATCAGTAGATTAAATGCAATTAAAATAACAGACATGAATAAGTGTAAATATACCTTCTTTTTTCTTTCTTTCTTTTTTTTATATAAGTAAAAGCAATGTTGCTATCATACAGATTCTAGCAATAACACATACGAAAGCATTATATATCATAAAGTTATTATTATTATTATTATTATTATTATTATTATTATTATTATTATTACTTTACTTTCCACAATCATGCTGCTCAAATGACAAATTAAATCTTGAAAATTCTTTTTCTTACCCCCCCTATCTCACATAGGCATCTCACATGGACATATGATTAGAATTAGTACATTTAGTAAAGTAGTACATTTGTGAATACTGTATGACAAATATAGTTAAAACAATACTTTTATTAGAGGATACTTAGATATCACATAAAATATATTAAAATGTCTTTTGTGTTTTTCGAATAAAGTAGAAAATAAAAGTATACTAATAAAATTGCAACTACTTCTAATTTTTGAACACTAAATTATGAAGGATTGTGGACAAATGCCACACTTGCCCATAGAGAAATCGCATAATCTTTTCAACTATATTGGAATACAAATTAATTATTTTCTGATAGATTTCTGAATTCAGTTTCGTTCATAAGCCCATGGAACAGATGGAACTGGCAGATGCTCTTATTTAGAAATCATGAAGTCGAACAGATTTTTTCATTTTTCGAAAAAGGCAGGAGGTCTTTTAGAAAATGTTGTGAAAGTTGTTTTTTGAATAGACTTTCTGCACACGACAGCCCGATAAATGTCATCATGAGAAAAAACTCACTTATAACTCAGGCTTCGTTTGTCAAAAAATTAAAAAAATGAAAAACTCATGTTTTAAAGTCTCCAGTTGTTAGCCGGGAAAAAAAATGTTTTTTTTTTTTTTTTTTTTTTTTTTTTTTTTTTTTTTTTTTAAATTTACAATTATCCTAACCATTTAATTTAGATCCTAAATTTTCTTTCAAATCACCTTCTGGAAAAACATTTTTATTTCGTATGTTGCATAATTTGGTTTTTTTTTTACCAAATCTCCAAATTTTGACTCATTATATTTTCTGTTGCTCCCCTTTAACTCTGCCCCCTCCTCCTTTGTAAAGGTAAAAAAAAAGAATTAAAAATGTCATTTATTTGTCTTTAATTTAATGTTCACCCCCCCCCCCTTACCCTCGGTCAAAGTTCCCATAAATATATAAAAGTAGCTGTATGTAGTGTATTGATAGAAACTATAGATTGTATTTTTTATTTAACACTCCCCCCTTCCAGGGATCCCACAATGAATAGCCGACTTCTCCGGTCAGCGAATACTTTTGCAATACACAACTCCTATTTATTTGTATGCTTTAGTATAAAGATATGTATAATATAATGCTTTTAATGTTAGACATATTCGCAGATACACGTGCTTTACTTGAAAAAACATAGAATCGGTTTTCTATAACTGAACATATAGTATGTATCTCACATATTATGTATCTGAACATATATTTTTAAAAGCGCTGAACTGGCAACACTGGTGTTTTCGCCTCAACGCGTCACTTGCGCCCATACATTCCTATATAATAAATGATTGTTACCGTTTCCTGTACCAACCCTTAAAGTTTATACCATGAATTCGAGATCACCCTGTATAAATATTTTATTTATATAGATGTATTATTGATTTTTATATAAAAAAAATTGCTTGTGAAAGAGTAAATAAGTTGCCAGAAAAATATGCTGCCAAATTTTCTTCTCTTGCCAAGGACCCTATACTGAAAAAGTTACCAAATAAATAATTTAAATAAAAAAAATAATAACATGAAAATATGTATACCCGCATGTCTACAGGATACACAGACAAAGTGGTATGCGTTATTAAAATGGTATGTATAGTGGTTAATCATTGGCGTCCTAAGTTGGAGGTGGCTCATCTAAAAAATTGAACAAAAAACATATCATAGTAAATTTAACGTTACATTTTTCTGAGGTTTGGGGATGAAAAAGAGGGGGGGAATTTTAAAGACTTTTACATGTAAAGGAGGCAAAAATCTTAATAACACCTGTAATAAAATAAAAAGTAAGCAAATATTAATTATTTTAAGACAAATTTACTTTGGAGATGGAATTTTGTTTAAAGAAATCCAGAAAAATTAAACATTTGAAGGGGCGCCAAAAAAATCTTCAAAGGGCGTCATGGCGCCCGCGGGAGCCAGGTTCACAGTCCTGCTCTATAGCATCGATATAAAAGTGCGAGATGCAGTAGCAATTTCAACCTTGCCCTTTTGTGCAAACTGATTTTAAAATGTGTAATTGATATTAATTATCAATCCCAAAAATAGCCGTCAACTGTCGCGATAGCGATGGATGAGGCCATGGTAAAAGAAAATTACACAATTAAAACAGAAAAGTATGGCAACCCGATTGCAAAAAATAATCGCCATTCGTAATAATATCATTCAATTTTCCGTAACTTGCTAATATTTGTAAACCAGGGCACATTACCATGTTTTTAAAAGCCGCGAAGTCTGAACGGGGGTTGACGAGCATAGCTCAAAGGTAGATTAGCCCCTTAGTATTGCAAAATTTCCCCAAAAATATGTATCCAGTATTCTTTAAAAGAATCGTTAATTGTGTGTTTGGCAAAATTGGATTTTCTGTAGAAACTGAGTAGGCCGGATCGGACTTGATTTAATTAATTTTGTCATGGGCCGCGCCGGGTCCGAGTCGAACTTTTAATTTTACACTGCTCCCGGATCGGACTGGAAATTCCTGCCCGTGCAAAACTCTAGTGGCCTATCCTACATGAAATCTGAATCCCCTTTGTTGCGTCATAAAAAGGACGTATAGGGGCTTATATCATGGGGTGGTAAATCAGGAATTCTCGACGAAATAAAATGTTCTAGTACTGGATTTGTGCCCCCTGATTTAAGTCCCCGTCTTCTGTGACGTGATATCTTCTGTGACATCATCAAAATGACGTATGGGGATGCATATCATGGGGGTGTTAATCAGGATTTCGTCGAAAGTAAAATGCTCCAGCACTGGATTTGTGCCCCCATTTTTTGTGACGTCAAAATGACGTACGGGGGCTTAAATCAGGGGGACATTAATCAGGCTCTCAATGAAAGGAAAATTCTCTATCACTGGATATGTGCCCCCTTCTGATATGGGGATATATATCATGGGGGCATTAATCAGGATTTCTTGAAAAGTGAAATGATCGAACACCGGATTTGTACCCCCATTTTTTGGGACGTCAAAATGACGTATGGGGGCATAAATCCTGTGGACGTTAATCAGGCTCTCAACGAAACGAAATTTCTCTAGCTTTACATTTGTGTTCCTTTCAGATATGGGGGCATATATCAGGGGGACATTAATCCGGATTTTGTGAAAAGTGAAATGCTCAAGCACAGGATTTATATCCCCTTTTCTTGTGACGTAAAAATGACGTATGGGGGCATATATCATGGGGATGTTAATCAGGCGCCTCATCCATCCAGGTCTTTCGGGGTCTTCTTCGTTTCCTCTTTTGTTTTGTTCTGTAATTAGATGCGATTTTGGGTAGTCACTAGTCACTCGTTCTTTTAACATGACCATACCAGATTAAGTCTTTCTTTTTTAGAACTTCTAATAGGGTTCCCTTGTTATTTTCATCATTTCTTTTATTCTTTCATTTCTTATACTTTCTATTGTTGATATCCTGCATGATCTTCTTAGGACACCCATTTCCACTGCTGCTAATTTCTTTCTATCTGTCTCCATAATTCTCCATCCCTCTGCTACATACAACAATACGCTCTTTACAATAGAATTGTATGTATTATATTTTAAGCAATATAGATAGTTGTAGCATCACTTATTTTTCACGTCATTACTTGGCATGCAACACGATTATGGAAAATTATTCTATTAGCGCCTCAGGATTTTACGATTTTTGTTTTGACCTACAGATTTATGATTGAAAAGTTTTCTACTTTTAAACACAGTAATATGAAACGTGTTTTTTTTTTCCTTTATGTGTGTGCGTTTAAAAATATTTTTATTTTTATATTTTTATTGTTACTTTTTACGTAACTTTGAAAGGTAATTTTCAATGTGAAGTTGATTTAATGCACTTTAGGCAAAATAAAAAAGAAACGAAAAAGAAAAAAAAAAAGAACAAAATCCGAAAGCAAGTCATATTTTCCGTTCTAAAAGTTACAGGATAATGTTGTTTTTATCACAGTTCCTTGTTTATGCTTTTCTTTATACTGATAAAGTTGGATTTTCTTGTGGACTCATATACATATTTATTTTTATACGTACTTTGAACTTCTCAACAGGAACCCCTGTGTACGTGTGGCTAATTTTCTTCATGAATTATCAATTTGAATATGCATGGAGCAGTCTGAGAAAAACAACGTTATTAAACTTAAATAGTATCTAATAATAATGAGACTACTAAAAATAACTATAGAAAAATGAAAAACAATCGCATTACTCTGTAAATGTCATTTAATTATAGTTATCTTATATACTATTTTACTATTTATAAAAATACAAGAAAATATTGTTACTGATTACTATAAAGACAAAAAAGAAAAAATATATATATTTAAAAAATTTTATTTTATTAAGTTTACTTATTTCTATGTTCTAATTATTTCTACGAAATCATATATATATATTTTTTAATAACGCTAATAATACAAGATTACCTTTCAGTGAAACTTATACGCATATAAAAAAGGAACTTTTAAAGTTATTCAGTAGATGGCAGCAGCATAAAATATAAAACTAAACGATCGTTTTCAGATTCCATTTAAGTAAAATTTCGGAATATTTGCTGTATTCGAGAATTATTCTGGAATTATTTAAAATAAAATATTTTATTCATTTCATCTAAAATATATCTTTCATTAAAATGCATGCATTAAGTACATTTAAATTAGACGATTCGATAAGTTATTCTAAAAAATATATTTTTTTTTAAATAAGAAAGATCACAAACCGAAAACACTTTATTTCAACATGAAAGCATCGTTTTAAATATACACGCGAAAAAAAAAATATATACAAAAAAGTTAAAAATTCAAATTTATTTTTTGCTTAAGTGTTAGGCCTTGATACAAGGATTCCAGAGCATTTTTTGGTTTACCTCTATCTTAAAAAAATGGCTAAAATAGAGCAGTTTGAAATTCTAGGGTGACTGACATTTTGAAACAAGACAGCACATTACAAACAAGTGGGTAAGTGTGATCGAAGATCGCTCAAATGGTTTCGTTTAATATTCCTTTCAAAACACTTTGTCCTTTCTTTAATAAATTCAAATAAATTTCATTTAGCAACAACAAAAAAAAGTCATGTTTTTTGTAAAGTAAAAATTTACTGGTCTATTTTTTTGTTTTTTCGAATATCTAAACCAGCCAGATAGCGGGCGAAGCCCGCTATTATATTCTGTCAAAATAATATCCGTCATGCGGACTAAATGCGATATTTAAAAAAATAATTTCATAACTAAACAAATTGTACACTTTCAGAATGCTAAAATATGCGTATATTTCCATAATCGGATTTTTATTACGATTCAATATGTTTCTCAAACTCATATATTTACTATTCTCTATTACTCATATTGATACTTGCTTTGTATTATTCTCAAACATCTGAAAAATTCGTTAAACTTCCAATAGGACGTCAGATTTTCTTTTTAATTCTCTAATGACGTGATATTAATCTGCTTTGTGTACTTACACATACTCATACTCCTTGTATAATTGAGAAATCTTAGCCATTTTCCGTTTTATTACCACTATGACGTCAATCAATTTCATTTCATATTAATCTTTTTTTCAATGGGTGAAACTTTTTATTTCATTTTCATTTTTCACGTGAAAATCGTCTGATAGAAAATTAATTATTGTAGAAAGAATTTCATCGTGGATTTTTAATTTTTGGCATCTGCTATAATGAAAAATGTTTAAATTTAATAGGAAAAGGCTGTTAGAATTTTGGTTTTTTATCTCTATTTATTAAAATAATACGAATTTTTTAAAACTTAATATTTTGAGCTGTTCACAGCTGATATTCATCTATATACACGAAGTTTCAACTCTGTAAGTTATATAGTTTTTGAGAATGGCTCTGCGACGGACAGACAACGGAGGGGGAGTAATAGGGTTTCGTGAGATGAACGAAACCCTAAAAATGCTGTTAGCTAGAAAAAAATAAAAATAAATAAAAAATGTTACTCGCGATATTTGCCCACGGCTGACGAAAAAGTATTTATGGCACAGCCAATTAGTGTGTTAACTTTTAAAGACATATTTTAAGACTTAGTCTTTTATACTAAGTGGTATAACGTTATATATATGACAATTTCCGTGCACAACCTCACCTACGTCCGGTATATTAGGGTCTCTTGCGCGGAGCGCTGTCGCTGCAAGCGGACAAGAGCACCGTCAAACGTCCTTACGTGCAACCCGTATGCCTTAGACTCTAAATAGAAAAGGAAAGAAAAAAAAAAGAATTGATAAAGGACAAATTTAAAAGGAAAAGTACAGAAATTAAAGATACCGAAGAGCGGGGAGGGGGGACTAGAGACGTTAATATACCGAAACATTCTACAAGACCCGAACATGTTCGTCTCGGTGGCGGTTGGGTCAACTGCGGCGGTGAACGGCCAATTTCCGTGCGCAACCTCACCTACGTCCGGTATACTAGGGTCTCTTGCGCGAAGCGCTGCCACTGCAAGCGGTCAAGAGCACCGTCAAACGTCCTTACGTGCGACCGGTATGCCTTAGACTAAATAGAAAAGGAAAGAAAAAAAAAAAATGAAAGAATTGATACCAGACAAATTTAAAAGGAAAAGTACACAAATTAAAGACACCGAAGAGCGAGGAGGGTGGGTTCCGGATGTTTAATCTACCGAAAGATCCTACCTACGACCCGAACATGTTCGTCTTCCAAATATGTAGGGAGCATATATAACGTCATGCTCGTCCATGCATGTCTAAAAAATCCAAAAGCCAGCCATATTTCCCGTTCTAAAAGTTTCAGGATAAAGCTGTTTTTATCACAGTTCCTTGTTTATGATTTTCTTTACTACTGTTGCAGTTGAATTTGTTTATGCGTTCATATACATATTTATTTTTATACGTACTTTGAATTTTTCAACAGGAACCCCTATGTACGTGTGGCTAATTTTCTTCCTGAATTATCTGCTCTCTAAGCTGGTAGACGGGAGGTGTTGGTTTCAAAACCCTGCCGCGCTCGTCGACCAAACCGTTCGGAGTTTTCTGTGGTTTTCTTTGAAGCTTGGGTAAATACGGGTTAGGATCCAGACTCCCACGGAGGCTACTCCCCCCGACGGCCTATATACCTAGGGCAGACAATCGGCCGTAACAAATAACCAACCAACCAACCTACCTGAATTATCCATTTAATTGGAGCAGTTTGAGGAAATGAGTAAACAACATTACTAAACTTAAATAGTATCTAATAATAATGAGACTATTAAAAATGATAATAGAAAATGAAAAACAATCGCATTACTCTCTAAATGTCATTTAATTATAGTCCTCTTTTATAATAGTTTACTATTTATAAAAATACAAGAAAATATTTTTACTGATTACAATAAAGACAAAAAAATATATTTAAAATTTTTTTTTATTGTATTAAGTTTACTTATTTCTATGTTCTACTTATTTCTCTTAAATCATATATATATTTTTTAATAACACTAATTGTATAACATTACCTTTCAGTGAAACGTATATGTTTTAAAAAAATAATCATATAAAGCTTTCAAAGTTATTCAGTAGATGGCAGCAGCATAAAATACAAAACCAAAGGATCGTTTTCATCTACCAGGAGTTCCACGCTTCATCTCGTCATACAACGAGCGTCGTACGAGTACTTAGCCGTGCGTACAACATTCTGACGTTTTCCATACGTCATCAGTTACTTTGCCATTCATAAGCTATACAGCTGATTGTAAAGCAAAACAAAAACATTCGATTCAGGAGGAAGCAGGACATACAGCGTGGCATTTTCCGCAAATATTAACGACAATTGCATCATCAATATTTTGTTTGGTGCTGTCGTCTATTTTTTTTATACGGGAACAGTATAAGTAAAAATTTCGGAATATTTGCTGTATTCGAGAATTATTCAAGAATTATTTAAAAAATAAATTTTTAATAATTCTTGCAAAATATTTGAAACTGTGTAATCAATTTCAGATTGAACAGATTTAAAAAAAAACAAAAAAAAAACACCTTTTTAAAATACAATTCGTTAATGCGTTTCATAAATGCGTATAAAAAGGGATGTTGACAATAGAAATAATATATATGATAAATGGAAATGTATCGTATTCTTTTTGTAGCCTTATATATATAAATTTATTTATATTCAGCAAAATTCTATTAGTATTTACTAAATACAATTCAGCAGGAAAATGCATAACACAATTAAAAACTGCCCTTAAGAAATTCACTCCCGTAGTGAGTAACACTTACGAAATCCTTTGTGTAGCCCTGTATATAATCAACAGAATTTATACACATCATGTACCACGCAAAAATTTAGTGAAACTTAAAAAACAAATCAAAGTTCAAAACGCACTTCCAGCAATAACCGCTCAAAAACTGTATTGTAACCGAATTCTTTTGTGTGTTCCTGTAAATGAACGATATATACAATGCGCGCCATACTTTTAAAAAAGAAACTTATAAATTTCATTAAGTTTGAAATAGTGCATATAAATTATTAAAATATACTGCAAACGATTTCCCCATAGACCTCTATGTAAAATAATTAGTTTGTGTGACTCTGTAAACGAATAATAAATGTTTTGGACTCCCATATTCTGCAAAAAGCATGGTTTACCGCACTTCATCAATGCATATCAATTTCATTAGGTTTGAAATGGTGTAACATCACCAAAATGCACTTGAAACGATTTTTTCCCATTAACCGAAATGTAATGGAGTATTTTTGACTGTCCTTGTAAACGAACTATAAATGCTACACATTTCATTATCAATAGCGATCGTGCCATCGTAAACGTCAATAACATATATAAATTTCATTGCAATCTCACCATATACGAGAGTTAGAGCACGGATAGACAAACCGAAGTCATAAACACTTTCCAACTATGTTCGAAAGTGTTAAAATGTAATGAAAAAAAAAGAAAACAAGAATGAAAAATAATGCGACAAGCATAGATTATGTATTAGATTTTGTATGATTACTTTCCAACACTTCCAAAATACTTTTACAAATCTTTTAAGGTTAAACTCAAACGAGTGTTACTTATGCATTTATTAATTATTCATTCGATTGTAATTATTTTTTGTTTTGTTTAAATATTGCGTATTTCGTATTTAAGATTCCGTTAGGACTAATTTTTGTCTTCCTAAGAAGAATGAAAAATCATGCGTCGAGCATAGATTATGTAACACTTTCAACACTTACAAAATGATTTTACAAATCTTTTGCGTTTAATAATGTGAAAGGCATACCGTATTTAAAAATACAATTTCAGATATTACCAACAATATTCGTTAAAATATCAGAGTTATTTTGTACGAACCTGTATAGGAACTATACATTTTTACATATACTATATAGAATGCTTAATTTCACTTCGGTTAGGAAATGCGTAGCACAGTTTAAAATTCCCCTTCTGGAATTTTTGTCAATAAACGGAAATGTACTCGAGAACTTTTGTGCTGTCCTGTATAGGATCTATAGAATTCATACACACCAAGTAATAGGCAACAAATGAGTTAAATTTAGAAACGTGTTCAGCAACTGAAAACGCACTTCCAGCAACTTTTCTTAACAGACAGTCCCGAATTCTTTTGTGTGTCTCTGTAATTGGACTATTACACTTAATATTGTATAGTAATCCTCCTGTAATGCACCCTGAGTACGGGTCGATCCAGGAAAAATTTGGAGCCTATTTAGGACCCCTTCACAAAATTCAATTTTATGAAACAGGTCCCTTCACAAAATACCATTTAATAAAACAGGCTCCTTCACAAAATTCCATTTAATAAAACAGGGCCCTTCACAAAATTCCTTTTAATAAAAAAGGATCCTTCACAAAATTCCTTTTGATAAAATAGTCTCCTTCACAAAATTCCTCTTGATAAAATAGGCACCTTCACAAAATTTCTCTTAATAAAATAGGTCCCTTCACAAAATTATCTTTCATAACAAAATGTTATTTTTCACAAAAATATAATAAATTTCACAAAAATATGATAAAATTCTCAAAAATAAGATAAATTTCACAAAAATAACTCTTAATTTTCACAAAATGGGCCCCAAGAAAAAAAAAAAAACTTGCATCGACCCCTGCTGAGTGATATATATCAGTTTCAATATATTTGAATTAATATAACATGATTAAAATACATTGAAAACGATCTTTCTCCATAGAGCATAATGTAAAGGAATTCTTTTGAGTGACTATGTAAAGGAACTGGAAGTGCTGTACATACCATATTCTATAGTAAGCCTCTCGTACTGCACCTCAGCGATATATATTTGAATTTCAATATGTTTGAAATTGTGTAACATCATTTAAATAAGCCACGAATGATTTTTCCCCATAGACCGTAATGTAAAGGAATTCTTTGAGTGTCCCTATAAAAATACTATATGTGTTACACACTTCATTTTCAATACCGAACATGTCATAGTAAACGTCAATAACATATATCAATTGCATGACAATCCGTATATATTTAAGTGAGTTAGAGCACGGACAGACAGACAGACAGACAAACCGAATTCATAAACGCTTTTCCACAATGTTGGAAAGTGTTAAAAATGATAGCATTTTTCCAGGGTCAAAACCCTTTTCAATAACTCATAAGTGTTACCTTTTAACCCTTTGAGGGGCGGTGGGATATATATATCCCACCTAATTTTAATCCGATTCGAACCAGAAACTTTTAATTAAATTTTACTTTTTAAACTTTGACGGGAAAAGTTGAAAAATTGCTTTTCCTTATTTTAAACTAAATTCTTTCTTAAATACCGGTGTGAATTCGACGTTACAGGAACACAATTGCTTGCCCCTGAAAGGGTTAAATTGAAAATTAATCTAAATCACAAATTGTCAAACTTTATTTTATTTAAGAAAGAAACTCATAAATATTCACTTTTTTACTTTATATTAAACTTCAAGAAATCATTAATACGGTTCTTTTTAAAACTTTCCAACATAGTTGAAAAGTGTTTATGATTTCAGAGTTTGTCTGTATCTCTGTTCGTGCTCTAACTCTCGTAAATATAATCGGATTGCCGTGAAATTTTTATACATTATTGAATTTTACTATGGAATGCTGGGCATTGGAAATTAAGTGTGTAGCATTAATAGTTCATTTACACACAAAAAAATTCCGTTGCTTTATGATCTATGGGGAAAAATTGCTTACAGAGCGTTTTATTAATGTTACGTTATTTCAAACATAATGAAATTCATATGCATTACTGAGGTGGACTACAACATGCTTTTACCGGCAAATTCCTAGCACACATTGGGAACACATTTGGAACACTTTGATTAAAAAAAATGTGTTACAGTTACCTTAATGTGTACTGAATGTGTTTCCTTAATGCGTTCCGAATATGCTCCTCCATAAAGAATGTGTTTTGAAAGTGTTCCGAATATGCTCCGCCATATAAAGAATGTGTTTTGAAAGTGTTCCGAAAGTGTTCTGCTCAGGATATATGTTAAATCTAAATTTGGGAACACATTTGAGAACGTATTGGGAGCACATTTGGGCACACTTGTGAAATCATCGCTTTCAAAAAGTGTGCTAAAAAGGGCATTGGGCAAAAGAAGTGTTCTCAGAAGTGTTCTAGAAACTGTTCCAAAAAGTACGCTTCAAAATCGTCTAAAAAAGGTGACAAAATAAGTGTCCTGAAAAGTGTATAAGGATTTGCAGTGTACAATTAGTAGCATTTATAGTTCAATTATAGAGACGTACAAAATAATTCCTTTACCATTATGATCTATGGGGAAAACATCATGGAACATGTTATATGACACTTGAAACATAATGAAATTTAAATGAATCACTAAGGACAACTTTTTTTCTATAGATTATGGAGGGCGTAGGATTTATCGTTCATATACAGAGACGCACAAAAGAATTCAGCTGACTATACTCTTATTTTGTGTATTATGAATTTATATTTTTATGGCAAATGGCAGATAAGAACACATTTCATGTTCATAGAAATGAGTTTTAGTTTGTAATATGAACCTATTACGATTTTATTTCAAATAAATCTAATATTAAACATAGACTTTTTATTCATGAAGCAAGATGGAAAATTTCATATGAAAAACTATATTTGAAATTTGTAATTCTTTTTTTTTTTTGGGGGGGGGGGGGACTAATGTGAAAGCAATCTTTGTTATCCTTCATGACTCAATGAAGACTGGTTTAATATATATTTCCATTAATGTAACTTTACAAAAATATTATGTATCAAGTAAATTATTTTTATAATACATATTACTTTACCGACTACGCTTTTCTGCATTTTCTTAGAACAAGTTAATGCATTAGATGCTGCATTATTTAATACATTTTAAAAATATATCCCAGCTATCCTGTTTCATATACTAACATCTTCAAATACACAGTAATAAAATACGAAAAGTATTGCATTCTATACAACTTGTAAAAGATTTCTATGATTCAGAATTTTGAAAAAATGAGGTATAAAGTTCAAAGAATCTGTATTAATGGAAACTTTCTGATAGTATTACACGTGACGTTAAAGCTGGGGAAATTCTCTGAAATGCTGAGCAGAAATAACAATATGAAATAAAAATAATTTAAAGTTTCGATATATTATGCCCTTTTAAACTTTATTAAAAAAAAAATTGTATCAATATATTTACGATCTTTACGCCACCGTAATACTTACTCATCATGGATATGCATAATATAAAATGTGAAGAGAAAAGAAAAGGAAAAAAGAAAAAAAAAAAAAAAAACTTTGTCATTTTAGCACCAGTTGGACATAGCCATATTTTGGTCACTTTTTGCATTTTACAACTTTTATTTTTTAAATGTCTTTGTAATTTATAGTTGGTCTTTAACTTATTTTTATCATTTTTTAGCTTTTTTAGTAAAACATAGCCGGATTTTTGCCCTTTTTTGCACTTTTTCATAAAACAAAAATTTTTAGTCTCGACCCTAAAAACTAGTTAATGACTTAATTATCATAATTAAAATACATTCCTGGTATTATTTTTCTTAAATTCAAATTTTTTTTCCGAGTACGGCACCTGCACTTTGACGGTACTCGGGGACTTTATGCCGTCATTGACGTCGGGTCCCGAGGAGCCGGTGCAGGTGGGAACATCACTTCAAACACTTTACTTTGCGATAGTTCCTAAACTACACATACAAAAACCACAATAATCTGTTTTTAAACATTTCACTAACCGTACTCTTGCCTCCACTCAAAATAATAATTCTTTTCACTTTTAAAAAATTTAACTTTTTCACGTAGAGCCCAAAATTCAAACTTTTTTAAAATTCTTAACTCTTCACACATACGATTTTCAAATAAACTGGGTTTCTAATCAAACACATTTTTCTTTTCTACTTTTCAAAAAAATTCAATCTTCACATGTAAATTTATTGAGTTATTACACGTTTTTCATCCATTATTTACACTCTTTCTTCCCCTCGTAAATCCGGCTAAGTCTCGTTCATTCTCACTATAATTCATGTTTTCTAGTTATGCTTGCTTCCCTATTCAATCGTATATTTTCAGTTTCCTTTTTGCATCATTTTAATTTCTTTATGTTTGTCGTTTTATTTTATAAGTTTTTCTGTGCTGAAAATCCATCAAAGTCTGGACCCCTCTTCGATTTTCTTAAGTTTTTCTAACACCTAACTGCGAACTCAGTCTGTTTTTCGCGCACTTGTCCACAGCAATCCCCACTCTCTACCAAAACACCGTACTCAACCATATCTTTCACAAATATCAATTCAAGTAAACCTAACTTTAACTTTTCAATACGTCTCTTGTACTTTAAAAAGGAAAAAAAAAGAAAAAGAGAAGAAAAAAAAAATCCACGAACCAGACTTAACTTCTTTCGCAGGAAATTTTGTGGTCGAACACCTAACTCGAACTCAACTTCCATATCTTTATCTTTATTCACAAAACTTGTAAATTTTCAATGACATCGCAAACCAACTTTAACTTTTCAACACCTCTCTTGTACTTTAAAATTGTTTTCCCATCATCCAGACTTGATCTTTCACGCAGGCAAATTAGTAGTAGAACACCTAACTCGAACCCAATTTTTTATTTTATCTTAATTCACAGAACTCGTAAACTTCCATTGGCATCGTAAATCATAGTAGGTCTCTAACTTATTTTTCTCATTTTTATGCTTCTTTAGAAAACTTAGTCTTTACAGCACCTGTTGGACAACCATTTTTGTCACTTTTTGCATTTTATAAAACTTTTTTTTTTTTTTTTTTTTTTTTTTTCTCAATGTCTTTGTAATTTATAGTTGGTCCTAACTTTTTTATCATCTTTAAGTTTTTTAGTAAAACTCAGCCGGATTTTTATTTTTATTTATTTATTTTTTTTTTTGTCCTGATTGGCACTTTTTCACGAAACAAAAATTTTCAATCTCGACCCCAAAAACTTGTGAAACACATAATTTTCTTAATCAAAATCCATTCTCTGCAATTTTTCTCTAAAATTCAAAATTTTTTTCAGAGTACGGCACCTGCACTTCGACGGTACTCGGGGACTTCATGCCGTCTTTGATGTCGGGTCCCTGGGAACCGGTGCAGGTGGGAACACCACTTCAAACATTTTCCTTCGCAATAATTCCTAAACTACACATATAAAAATCACAAAACTCAGTTTTTTAAACATTTCACAAACCATACTCATACCTCCACTCAAAATAATAAATCTTTCCACATTTTTAAAAATTATTAACTTTCTTCACGCACAGCTCAAAATTCAAATTTTTTAAAATTCTTAACTTCCCACACATACGATTATCAAATAAACTGGGTTTCTAAGCAAACACATTTTTCTTTCCTACTTTTCATAAAAATTTCAAACCTCACATGTAATTTTAATGAGTTATTTCATGTTTTTCATCCTTTGTTTACATTCTTTCTTCTCCTCGTAAATCCGGCTAAGTCTCGTTTCTTCTCACTATAAATTATGCTTTCTAGTTACGCTTGTTTCCCCATTCAATCGTATATGTTCAGTATACCTTTTGCATCATATTATTTTTTCATATTTATCGTTTTATTTTCTAAGTTTTTCCGTGCTGAAAATCCATCAAAGTCTGGACCCCTCTTCGATTTTCTTAAGTTTTTTCTAACACCTAACTGCGAACGCAGTCTGTTTTTCGAGAATACCCAACTTTAACTTTTCAGCACTTTTCTTGTACTTTAATTTTTATCCCCCAACCAGACTTAAACTTTTTGGCAGGCAATTTTGTAGCAGAACACCTAACTCGTACCAATTTTCATCTTCTCATCTTTATTCCCAAAACTCGTGAATTCTCAATGACATCGTAAATTATAGTTGGTCTCCTTTTTTTTCTCATAATTATATGCTTTTTAAATTTAGTTATTTCAGCACCAGTTGGACAAAGACATTTTTTTGTCACTTTTTGCTTTTAATAAAACTTGAATATTGTCAATGTCTTTGCATTTACTGTAGATCTTTAACTTATTTTTATCATTTTTAAGCTTTTTTAATGGAACTTAGCCGGATTTTTGCCCTTTTTTCCACTTTTTCATCAAAGCAAAAATTTTCAATCTCGACCCTACAACTCGTCAAACACATAATTATCTAAATTATAATCCATTCCCTGCAATATTTTTCTAAAACTCAATTTTTTCAGAGTACGGCACCTGCACTTCGACGGTACTCGGGGACTTTTTGCCGTCATTAACGTCGGGTCCCGAGGAACTGGTGCAGGAGGGAACATAACTTCTAACACTTAATTTTGCAATAATTCCTAATCTACACATATAAAAATCACAAATATCAGTTTTTTAAACACTTCACAAACCGTACTCTTACCTTCACTCAAATAATAATTCTCTTCACCTTTTTAAATTTTTAACTTTTTT
The DNA here is from genome assembly GCA_963931845.1 of Maratus michaelseni. NCBI lineage: Eukaryota > Metazoa > Arthropoda > Arachnida > Araneae > Salticidae > Maratus > Maratus michaelseni. The sequence continues at coordinate 226,304,261 of OZ007596.1, forward strand.
CACGCACAACTAAAAATTTCTAACTTTTTAAATATCTAAACTTTCCACGCATACGATTGTGAAATAAACTGGGTTTCTAAACAAACACATTTTTCGTTTCTACTTTTCATAAAAATTTTAATACTTCACATGTAATTTTATTGAACACCGTACTCAACCATATCCTTAACAAATATCAAATCAAGCATATCTAACTTTAACTTTTCAGCACTTTTCTTGTACTTAAAAAAAAACAAAAAGGGAAGGAAAGGAAAAAAAGAAAAAAGGGGGAAAAAAAAGGGAAAGGAAAAAAAAAGAAAAGAAGAAGGAAAAAAAAAAATTCCAACTTTTTCGCAGGCACTTCTGTAGGAGAACACCTAACTCGAACCCAACTTTCATCTTTTCATCTTTATTCACAAAACCTGTAATTTTTTAATGACATCGCAAATCATAGTTGGTATCTAACTGATTTTTCTCATTTTTATGCTTTTTAGTAACTTAATCATTTCAGCATTATTATCATTTTTTAAGCTTTTTTAGTGTTACTTAGCCGGTTTTTTGCCCATTTTCCCACTTTTCATAAAAACAAATTTTCAATCTTGACCCTAAAAACATGTCAACTCATAACTATCTTAAATTAAAATCCCTGAATTAAATTAAACCCTGCAATATTTTTCTCAAAATTCAAAATTTTTTCCGAGTACGGCACCTGCACTTCGACGGTACTCGGGGACTTTATGCCGTCATTGACGTCAGGTCCCGAGGAATCGGTACAGGTGGGAACATCTCTCCAAACACTTAACTTAGCAATAATTCCTGAACTATACATACAATAATCACAAAAATCAGTTTTTACTCTTTCCTCCACTCAAAATAATAATTCTTTTCACATTTTAATTTCTTAACTTTTTAACACATAGCTCGAAACTCAAGAGAAAGAAGGGAATAAAGAGAAAGAGGGAAGGAAAAAGAGGTTTTTTTTTAGAGAAAAGTTTTAAAGAAAGTTTTTTTTTTTTTTTTTTTTTTTTTTTTTTTTTTTTTTTTTTTTAAATCTTAACTTTTCACTCATACGATTATCAAATAAACTGGATTCCTAATCAAACACAATTTTCTCTTCTACTTTTCAAAAATTTCAAACTTTACATATAAATTTATTGAGTTATTTCGAATTTTTCATCCAATGTCTACACTCTTTCTTCCCCTCGCAAATCCGGCTAAGACAAGTACTTCACACAAAAATCAACTTTCATGTTATACCTGCTTCCCCACCCAATCATTTTTGTACACTTTCAGTTTGGCATTGTTTTTAACTTGCCACTAATTATCTATGTTTCTAAAATCTCCTTATTTAGACTTAAACTTTTCTGCAGGAAATTTGAGATCAGCATCTAACTCGTTCCCAACTTTCATCTTTCCATTTTTATTGTGCACAAATCTATTCTTACCCCTTTCACCAGTTACCTTCGTTTCGTCTTTAGTGTTTTGTTCTCCCTCTCCCCAGCCTGGTCCGGTGTCCCTCTCCAGCCCGGCCCCAGTCTAGCTAGCATCGGCCACAGTTCTGGCTCCGCCTCCTTTCTTCATTTATATTTTCTTCCCTTCCTCACATAAAGTTCCCCTTCCCTACTTTCCCGCCTCACCTCGAAAGCTCAAAGCTGCCACTCATCTAGTCCATTTCCCTCCCCCTTGCTTTGCATGGCAAACATCCCCCTCTACTCTCTCCTAATTTACAGAAACGTGCTGCACAATGGTCGAGACATGGTGGCCTGGAAGAAGCAGATGTCGCTAGTGCCCAAAGGTCTGTCAGTTTTGTTATTTTCTCTCTCAAACGTTATAATATTCTTAGTTAGTATTTGCCATAACTTCAGCCATGAGTAAAGTTGACGAGACAGCAAAATCGGAAGAAGTGGTATTTTTGCACCCCGAACAAACTCTTAGTCGAGCAGCTAGTAATTGCTCTTTGGCCTCTAACCCAGAACATGCACACACAATAGCCGGCGTCACCAAACACTCCAGACAAATCATCTTCAAGATCGTAAAAAGACTAAACGAGAACTACCTTCCAGACCCCAAAATGATCCCAACGCTCAAGACAAATCTCAAAATCATAGACGAAATTGACACAACCACACAACAAGAAATGGAAGAAATCACACGTAAAAACGCGAAGCTCAGTGCAAGAATCCACCACTTGGAAGAGCAACTACATGAAGCCAGAAACAATTATCAACAGTTACTCCACAAATTCCCCGACACCACAGCCATCATCGAAGCCATAAACACAGCAGTCAACAAAAGACCATCAACACAAGAGTGCCTGGCAGACGACATAGATGCAACATCGGAATCCTACCGAGACAAAGATTCATCACCTTCATACAGCCAAGTTGCACAGAAGCCACGCAGGAAAAAACTCCCCAATCACAGCACAAGAAATACATTAATAATCAAGGGAGTACATGACATCAGCGTCAAAGATATAGACACAACACTTCAGAAAACATCATACACAGCCCCAATTCACCCCAACAAGATCACACGCAAGAGAAACCAAATCGAAATAGAATGCAAGACCAATAACGACCTAAAAATACTACAAAACGACATCCAGCAACACAGACAACTCAACAAGACACTCAGCGTAGTACGCAAGTCACTCCCACAACAGAAAATGATCCTTTTAGACATCAACACCAGAATAACAGAAGAAAAACTCAAGGAAGCAATTACAGCACACTACGAGATCACAACACAGGAAATAACAGTCCTAAAGGAGCTCCCCAACAGAAGAGACGAGACTACCAAAGACGTGATCCTGCTTCTACCGAAAACCTTGGGACACTCCATCATTACAGACGGGGGGCTCACTATAGGACTTAACACTCACAAGCTCCGGCCTCACACCACAGTACCCCGATATCGTAAATGCCAGGCACTAACACACGTAGAAAAGCATTGCCCGAGCGTCGCACACTCTTGCGTCAACTGTGGAGAAGAACATGCCAACCCCAACTGCGCAAAGTCTCCCAGTTGCGTAAACTGCAAATTCTACAATGAAGAACAAGGGGCACATTTCAACACCAAACACCAGGCGTCGGACTCATCCTGCCCCACATACAGGGAAAAATATGCAACCCTCAGAAGACGTCTGGATGAGGAATTTGCCCCAGTATCACCAACACCACCCACACTGAGAAACCCAACATACCAACAACAGCCACAGCCACAGCCACCACTACGCCAAGACAGAAACACATCATCACGACCACAAGAACGCAGCACCTCGAGACCCCCACCAGAGGGAATCCTCCCACTGCAGACTCAACACCAGGATGAATGGAGTAACTTTTGGTTCCCCTACTTCCATCCGTACTCCCGCTCGCCCAATCTTCCAAACCCCTTCAGGCCACCAATGGATCAGCTGAGCGGTTCCCGCAACTCACGGTAAACAAATTAAAACTTAATCTAGTAAGTGAAATCTTATTGCTTATTATCTTTAGCTTGTTAGTTAATTTATTTTTATTATCTGTGCAATGTCTTCTCCGTCCCCCTCCAATCCAGAGGACCCCCCCCCCTTTCGGCCACATCAAAATTCTACAAATCAACCTTAACCACTGCAAAGTGGCAAATGCGGCCCTTAAGGCGCATCTAATCGATAATAAAATAGATATAGCCCTGCTACAGGACGCATACTGCAGGCCGGATGGCACTCTTGGGGACATACCCGCATCTTGGGCTATCTTCTCATCCAAAGCAAAGAGTGCACATCTAGTAATCCAGAACACATCACTACAATACTCACATCTCTACACAGGCATGCACTGTGCATTTGTCACAATTACTGCAAAGGAGGGCAAACTAATTGTTGGTTCCACCTATGCAGCACCCAAAACAAACTTTGAAGATTCCCTCGAGGAGTGGAGCTCACTTATCACGCAAAGGCTATTCTTTATCTGCGGAGGTGATTTCAACGCTAGCTTCACCTTATGGGGTTACGATCATGAAAGCCTTCGTGGGGATACCCTTATTGAACATCTGACAATCCATAAACTATCCCTAGCTAACATAGACAACACATCACACACCTTTGTCAAAACAAACATCAGAGGTGAGATAATAGCTCAGGGCTTCCCTGATCACACCTTGGTGAATTCCAAAGCACTCCAAAAAATCAGACATTGGCGTGTTTCAGATGTTCACACCGCCTCGGATCACAAATACATAGAATTTGGCTTCGAAATTACAGCACTCTATACAACACAGCGTAGATTTAACACAACCCGAGGCAACTTCAAAAAATTTACCCACATTATCAAAACACAAAAATCACTCCTCACCAGTCAGATAAAGGACGTTTCAAACACAGCACAACTTAACGAATTTACATCCACACTAATCAAAACCATGCAAACAGCAACGCGAGCGTCCTTTAGACTCAAAAACACTCGAAGAACACCTATTTTTTCTTTCTGGACATCCGACCTCAAAACGAAAAGAAACCATCTCACGGCACTTCGTAAAAAACTTAAAGCACTGCGCAACACAGACCACGACACCGAATACTTCCGCGATCTAAGTGCCCAAATACAAACACCTTTCGGCAAAATACAAACGCAGTGTTCTGGATGCACGAACAACGGCCTGGAGGAACTTCTGCAGCAACCAAACAGATCCTTTCGGCACAGCACAAAAATTTTTCTCAGGCAAGTACTTCACGCCTGACGAAATAAAGCTCGAACTGCCGCCTAGCAGATCATCCAGACAGCATAATATGGAGCACCTCACGACAACCCTTTTCGGCCCATCTCAATATCCAAACATAGATAACTCAGACCTACGTTTCGACTCACCTCCAGATAAACCCTTCTCAAAATCTGAAATAGCAAATGCACTCAAAACATTAAATGACAAAAAAGCCCCAGGCCCAGACTGTGTGGATTTCAAAATCCTAAAACTCACGCACAAAATTATACCCGGTGTTTTCACCAGTTGGGCCAACCTGTGCCTTAAGCACAATTACTTCCCGCTCACTTTGAGACAGGGCGAAGTGGTATACTTCCTCAAACAAGGAAAGGATGCCTCTGAACCCACATCATACCGTCCGATTTGTTTGCTTACAACTCTAGGAAAACTCCTGGAGAAACTAGTAGTCATCAGACTAGTTCACTTCCTGGAAAGCAACAATCTACTCCACCACAGGCAGTATGGATTCAGAGAGGGTCGGTCATGTGATAAGGCCCTATTTGACATCCTTTCTACATGCACAAAAAGCATAGAGGAAGGCAACTATACCTCGCTCGTCTCCCTCGATATCAAAGGTGCTTTTGATAATGCGGAGTGGCGGGACATTTTGTTACAACTAATAGAGATTCACTGCCCGGGCAACATAGCGGGAGTCATCGCATCTTATCTAAGCAATAGGAGTATATTTATAAACTGGGGCTCTGGGTCCTCAGTACACCAATTGCAGAAGGGTTGTCCTCAGGGCTCCTGCCTTGGGCCAATCCTTTGGCTAATTATTGCAAATATATTTTTAGTAGAGTTAGAAAAATTGGGATTCGTCCTGTATGCCTTCGCCGATGACTTCAGCTTTGTACTCTCGGGCCGCAGGCGTTTGGACCTGGAAAACTCGGCAGCTCGAGCTCTCCCGGTCTTTTGTCAACTTTTGGAACGTCTCCACCTCCAGCTCTCTACAGACAAAACACAATCCCTAACATTCGCAAAACCCAAGAAGCTTAAGCGCAAACCCATAATGAGAATTTATGGGAAAAGCGTTTCACATGTCACACACCTTAAATTACTAGGAATCGTCATAGACGAACACAGGAGCTGGACGGAACACATCAACACCCTCAAGACAAAACTAACTAAGTATCAACACAATGCACGCAGATTAGCTTCTAAGTCTTGGGGAATTAAACCTGCAATGTTAAAAATCTGGTACCACGCAATCATAGAACGGATCCTCTTTTACTGTGTGGGTGTCTAGGGAGGAAATCTCACCAAGGCAGTCAAAGAAAAGTTGGTTTCGATCCAAAGGATGTTCTTGCTGCAAATGGTGAGAGGGTATAGGTCAATCTCAACGGACGCACTCACAGTACTAACGGGGATCCCTCCAATCCTAATATCACTAGAATACGAGCACCAGAAAAACAGAATCCAACACCTAGAATATGAACCAACTACTATGCTATACTTCCCAAAAACAATAATACAGAGAAATGTTCCAAGTTGGCACCTGCACCCCGCGGAGGAGACATCACAATTACAGGTATGCATCGCCAAGAACAGTCACAGACCCTCGCAGCATCCAACCATCTACACTGATGGGCCACGCACTGAAACCGGCGTGGCCGCAGCCTTCTGCGCCATGGTAAATGGAGTGCCGACCTATGAGTGGGCCTCCAGAATTGGAGACGATAACTCAGTATATCAAGCTGAACTGTTTGCAATTCTGAAGGCTTTGGAATGGATTGCTGCCTCCCCCACGCAGGAAAAATTTAAAATTTTCAGTGATAGTCTTTCTGGACTTCAAGCAATTTTTGCCCTACGGACAAAACACCCTCTCATACTGGAAATTAAAATTAAACTTCACCAACTGTACAAAAAAGTTACCCTTGGCCACGTCACTGCACACATTGGTATCGCAGGCAATGAGCTGGCGGACAACCTTGCAAAAGAAGCCACCAAACGCCAATCAATAGACTTCTCTCTTCCGGTACCCCCATCTTTTATTCGCAGAAAACTCAAATCTAAAATACTCCCCAACTGGCAAATCTACTGGGACACCTCCACAAAAGGTAGACACACTTACAACCTAATTCCAAAAGTTTCCAGAGAACTACTTAACCTCACTCCTTATACAAGTGCTTTCTTATCCGGGCATGGTCCGTTTAAAAATTACCTCTTCAAATTTAAAATTTCACGAACCAATGTGTGCGAGTGCGGCGATAGTGGTACCCCCATGCATTATTATTTCTCCTGCCCACTGACTGTTGCTTGGCATCTTAGGCCTGCTCCTTCTAACCCACCCCCTTCTTGGCTGCTGAACATAATTACGCGTCCCATCTTAACTCATAAACTTTCAGAAATTTACAAATTACTAACACACCTATCTAACATAACTTAATCATTCAAAGCAGTTTTCTTTCTCCATAAATTAATAATAATAACTCGCTTATTTTAGTCCTTAACGTAATCATTCTATCATTTTTTATCTGCTTAGCTTTCTCCATTTAGCTGTTTTGCAGCTTAGTTGTTTCTCTCATCCGCAAGTAATGTTCTCTTCCTAGCAGGGGCTGAGTCCCCATTAATTAATCCATATACTTAAAGCTAACCTGCTTTTTAGTTTTTCGTGCAAAAATGCCTTTTATAGGCATGCGCGAGCATTCAGCTAATCAGCTAGAGGCTTTTACTATCTTCAGACACGATATTTCAGCCAATGAGGTGAAGGCTTTTTCCTCTCTCTAGAAGCGTGTGTGGATTACTACGACTCCATTTGGTTGTTCAGTTGTTGAAACTTTATGGATTTCTTTTATAAGGTATTTTTTCATTTTACCGTATTTATTTTCTTTTTAAGTCGTATGTATTTTATTACTTTGAATTTTTTATAACTAACCCCTTTTTTTGAGAGAGAGAGAGAGATTTCGTGGCACGAAATTCCGGGAATCGTTTCCGATGTAAACAAGTGTAAAATTTCAGTTTTTTAAACTTTTAATATGTAATTCTGTGTGATATGATTAAATTCAGGTTTTCTCAGCGACGATCACAGTATTTTTACCAAAAAATTTTTGTATTAATCAAGCTTTTTTGGTTATTAAGCATAGCTAAACACGAAAGAAAACTTTTATTTTAAGATTTTGATGTGAATTATTTGCGTACATTTATAAGGCGAGTTTCACTGAATAATTCAAGAAAAAAAAATCTCATCATTATACATACTTAGTTACGCATTATTAATTATTTACTTGGCCTTTACTTTTAATATTTCAAACTTACAGCTGAATGTAACTATTAAAACATTTGAAATACTGTATTCGTAAAATGAAATTTCAGCTTAAACACTCGACAATTACTTTTACTTATGCATTATTAATTATTTACTTGGCCTTTAATTTTAATATTTCAAACTTACAGCTGAATGTAACTATTAAAACATTTGAAATACTGTATTCGTAAAATGAAATTAGCTTAAACACTCGACAATTACTTTTAGTTATGCATTATTAATTATTTACTTGGCCTTTACTTTTAATATTTCAAACTTACAGTTGAATGTAACTATCAAAACATTTGAAATACTGTATTCGTAAAATGAAATTTCAGCTTAAACACTCGACAATTACTTTTAGTTATGCATTATTAATTATTTACTTGGCCTTTACTTTTAATATTTCAAACTTACAGCTGAATGTAATTATTAAAACATTTGAAATACTGTATTCGTAAAATGAAATTTCAGCTTAAACACTCGACAATTACTTTTAGGTTAAATTCAGGTTTTCTCAGTGACGATCACAGTATTTTTACCAAATAATTAAAAGTACTACATGCATGCATCTATCTATCTATCTATCTATATTAGAAATTGTGCAGGTTTCTGGTCACTGTTTTGTTTACATATTTTAAACAAAAATTTCAATTTAATAATGCACTGAAAATTATAATGAATGCTTACAATTAAACACAACAACACAAAACAAAAAATTTCACAAAAACACATTATTTCCCCGATATTTTCCCACAACTAATCAATAAATTTCATGATATTTTATTGCGATTTTAAACCATGAACTTTAGTACTTTTCTGTTATACGGACACTATGCCAAAATGTATGTATGTATGTAAATGTATGTATGTATGTTTGGCGACAATGGTGTACGTATAACGGAAAAGTGCCTGAATTATTATTTTTATATATATATATAAAATATGAACATAATTGGCGACACAGCAAGTTTTCTGGATTTCTCCCTGGCTCTCTAACCACATTGTTAACAAAACAAAAAATTCACGAAAAACACATTATTTCCCCGATATTTTCCCACAACTAATCAATAAATTTCATGATATTTTATTGTGATTTTAAACCATGAACTTTAGTACTTTTCTGTTATACGGACACTATGCCAAAATGTATGTATGTTTGACGACAATGGTGTCCGTATAACGGAAAAGTGCCTGAATTATTATTTTTTTATATATATATAAAATATAAACATAATTGGCGACACAGCAAGTTTTCTGGATGTGAAAGGCGGAGATGAATTTCATTCATTCAATGACCTTTTTAAAAGTTTCAAGTTTGGATTGAGTGCACATGAACATAGAAACCGATACCTATTTCTATGTTTATGATTGAGTTATTTGGACATCTTTTCGTATAGCACAGAAAATCATTTCTCCCGCTTTCGTAATACAGATAAATTCTGGTGTATTTTTTTTTCTTCTTTTTATATCATAAGTACTTTTCTACTTTAAATTTTTTTAACCTAATAGTAATTGTCGCGTTTCTAAGCTGAAATTTCATTTTTCGAATGCAGTATTTCAAATGTTTTAATAATTACATTCAGCTGTAAGTTTGAAATATTTAAAATATTAAAAGTAAAGGTCAAGTGAATAATTAATAATGCGTAACTAAATATGTATAATGATCAGAATGACATATTAAAATGTGTACAGAATGACATGAAAATTTTAAAAAACTGAAATTTTGCACTTGCAACTTAATTGTAAATTTCATTGTTTACATTGGAAACGATTTGCGGATTTTAAGAATTTGCGGAACTTCGTGTCACCAAATTACTAAATCTCTCTCTCTCACTCTCCAAAAAAAAAAAGGTTAGTTTAAAAAAATTCAAAGTAGCAAAATACATACAACACAAAAATAAAATAAATACGGTAAAATGAAAAAATTACTTTAATAATAGAAATCCATAAATTTTCAACAACGACATCAAACGAATGCGACAGATCGACGAACATTGCGTTTTTTAAGCGACTGATCGACGAACCTTGCGCTTTTTGGGGACATATCGACGAAGTTTGCGTTTATTCCACAATCGATCGACGAAATTTTTCTTTTTTCCCTGACTGATCGACGAACTTTGCATTTATTCCGCAATCGATCGACGAAATTTGCTTTTTTCCGCAACTGATCGACGAACTTTGTGTTTTTTCCTCGACAGATCAACGAACTTTGCGTTTTTTCTGCGACAGATAGACGAACATTGCGTTTTTTAAGCGACTGATCGACGAACCTTGCGTTTTTTGGGGACAGATCGACGAACTTTGTGTTTATTCTGCAATTGATCGACGAAATTTGCTTTTTTCCCCCGACTGATCGACAAACTTAGCGTTTTTTCCGCGACAGATCGATGAACTTTGCGTCTTTTCCACGATCGATCGGTGAATCTCAATCAAGTAAAATCTAAAGTCAGAAATTTATTTAACAACCTAATTGTTAAGGGTCCCTAACACATTTAATGGAACTTGAAAAATACACTGCATATATAAAACTTAACTTTCTTCCCTTTTTTATAATAAAAATAAACATTTTACATAATCATTCTCAGTTGACTTAATTTTTTCAATGGTATTTTGTCATGTCTGCATTAATGTAATTCTTTAAATAACACATAAAATAATAGTGGGGTTTAAAAATTTTTTTTCTCCCTCCCAAACATTACAACTCCCCTCCATTTAAAAATGTTAGTAGGGAGACTCCCGTCCTTGGAAAAATTGAATTTCAAGCCCTGCCTATAATATGTTTGTGTGTATTGAGGTTTGTATAGATGTTTGTGTGTGTGCTGTTTTTAATAAAGACAGTTTCATTTTTCACACGAACCTTTCAAAAAATTCACATTCTTTGCGCAATCCTTTAACAAAATTCGCATTTTTTTTCGTGATTCTTTAATGAAATTCGCATTTTTTTCTGTATCTTTTTTTTGTCGAGATTCACAATTTTTTCAGCTATCCTATGACGTAATTCATGTTTTTTTTTCAGCGATAATATGACAAAATTTGTGTTTTTTCTGCGATTTTTTTTTTTCACGAAATTTGCGTTATTTTCCACGATTCTTTTATGAAATTTGCGTTTTTCTGTGATCCTTAGACGAAATTTTCTTTTTTCGCAATGCTTTGATAATAATCACATTTTCTCTGCTGCCTTTTGATAAGATTCATGAATTTTCAGCAATCCTTCGATGAAATTCGCGTTTTTTCAGCAATCTTTGAAAAAATTCGCATTTTTCTCGTGATACTTTAACGAAATGTGCGTTTTCCAGCGATTTTTTGATAAAATACATTTTATTCCGCAATTTTTAGACGAAATTTGGCAAGAAAGCGCTACCTTTTGGTGGAATTTCCTGTTTTGCGATTCTTTGACAAAATTTGCTCATCTTTTGCGTAAATCACGTTTTTCTGTGGCCTTTTAACAAAATTCACGTTTTACATGATCCTTTGATGAAATTAGTGTTTTTCCCGTGATCATTTGACGAAATCTAGGATTTTTTTCCCGCGAAGATTGATTATATGTTTTTAGTCTGCAGGTGCCCTAAAAAGTTTGTGACGCCAAACAAACAAAATTCATCCTAAAGAATTATTGTTTCGTTTCTGGAAATGAACGACTGTCAACTCATTGGCTGAATTATAAAGGGTGAAATGTGTAGGCACTGAGTATCATCTATACTATTAACAGAGTTTCCCCCAGGTTTAAAAAGGGGCAAGGTGCTGCTGGTGAGAAAAAGGGCACTTTTTTTATTCTTAAGGGCACTTTTTGAATTTTTGAGGGCACTTTTCAGAATCTTAAGGGCACTTTTTTAATTGTTAAAGCTTAAAGGTATTCTTTTGGTTTTTAAAGCCACTTTTGATATTTCAAAGTCAAAACACTCTTTTTAAGACAACATTGAGTCAGTTTTTATTATGAAACCAAATTTTTTAATGCAAAAAGGAGAAAGGGCATTTTTTTTACTGAGAGCAAGAAGGGTGCTAATTATTTTGCTGGAGGGGGCAAGAAGGGTGCTAATTATTTTGCTGGAGGGGGCAAGAAGGGTGCTAATTATTTTTATGAGGGGCAAGAAGGGTGCTATTTTGCAAACCAAAGCGCAGGCAGGGTGCAGCACCCTTCTGAAACTGTCTGGGGGAAACACTGCTATTAATGTCGGTAAACGTCTGTCTGTGTGTGTGTTGTTGTGTCTGGCGTCTGTAAGCACAAAACTCTGCATGCAGACGATGGACATAAGTGCTTTTGGTATAAAAAAATTCGGAAGGGGAGTTTTTAAAATTCACAACATTTTGCGGGAGAAGAGGGGTGCGAACGAATTTAAAAAATGAGTCCGCATCAATAATTATGGCGGCGGGGGGGGGAGTATGTTTTGCCCACACGGGGCGGAGACTTTTCTTTGCTGACACCACTCATATGATATATCGTTCGAAAGGCCTGCGACTGCCTTTTCATGTTATGCATCTGTGTGGTCCATCCCCCCCCCCCCCCCGGTCAATTGGGGCACTTTTCTAAATTTTGCACATACCACTCATGTTATATATCGTTAAAAAGGTCTGTGACCGCTTAATCATATTATGCATCTCCGGTGTTCATCCCCCACTTTGCCCCCCCCCAAGGGGGTACTTTTGTAAATTTTTCACAAACCCTTCATGTTACGTATTGTTGGAAAGGTCTTTGACTGCTTATTCATGTTATGCATCTCCGGGGTCCATCCTGCCATTTCCCCCCTTTTAAGGGGGGCACTTTTCTAAATTTTGTTGACACCCCTCATGTCATATATTGTTGAAAAGGTCTGTGACCGCTTAATCATATGCATCTTTAATGTCCATCTCCCCAATTGCCCCCCCCCCAAGGGGTCAATTTTCTAAATTTTGCAGACAACCCTCATGTCATATATCGTTGGAAAGGTCTGTGACTGCTTAATCATATGCATATCTCTGATGTCCATCTCCCCACTTTGCCCCCCCCCCCCCCAAAGAGGTACTTTTCTAAATTTTGCACTCAACCCTCATGTTATATATCGTTGGAAAGGTCTGTGACCACTTAATCATATTATGCATGTACCGTGTCCATCCCCTACTTTACCCCCCCCCAAGAACGTACTTTTTTAAATTTTGCACACACCCCTCATGTTACATATCGTTTGAAAGGTCTTTGACTGCTTATTCATGTTATGCATCTCCTTGGTCCATCCTGCCATTTCCCCCTCCCCAAGGGGCACTTACCATTTACTTGCACAACAGCGCTAAATGTGTCAAATGAAAGAAATTCCGCGAGTGCATGTGCCAGTGAAACTTAGCCAATTGCTGTTCTTCAACCTAGCTTTAATTCAAAGTGGGTTTTTTATTTATTTGAATTATTCTGCAAAAGTTTCAAACATTTTAAAGCAGCTATGAATTTTATTTTTATGGTACTATCAAGTTTTTTGCCGTCAAATTTTGACGGGTTCCATCTAGTTTATTTTTATCGGGAACCGCAAGTTTGGTCAGCAAGCAACGTATCGTTACATCTAACACGAAGTGCATCCAGCCTCCATCCAGTGTGAGAGTTCCAGCGCAATTGTGTGGCGCTCCTTGTCGCGTGGGAATCTCACACTGGCACGTCCACATCTCAAGTGCCGTCATTTACGAACTGTACAATTGGTACAGTCTTACATAAGAACTGCACCTTTCTACTAAATTAGCGGACTGTACAACTGGTGCAGGCGCACCTGTGGACCTCGTCTACCCTGTCTGTCGCTCCTTGTCGCGTAGGAACGCTGGTTCCAGCGACAGACCCTGTATTAAATTATATATACATATATATATATATATTTTTTTTTTTTTTTGTATGTCTTTAGTTCCTGCCACCTGTCGCGTGGGGCTTTGCCCGGCAGGACCAGCCATTGGCGAAGCTTGTACTGCCACGTTTAATCCCTGCGTGCCGGGGAGCTAGCCGGGGAAGACATTAAACGCTCAACGGCTGGGTTCGCCCTCAGCCGAGTGGTCTTCCTCAGGCATTAAAATATAAAATGTGAAAATAAAACATGTGTAAACTATTTATAAAATGCATTGCAAGTAGAGAAAATTCGCGGCTTGATAACGTCATAAACTCTAAATGCTCTATTACTGAATTGCGTATAAAAGAAACATCCTTGTAACTCCAAAATTGATAATCCTATTAACTAACGGCTTACTGCGTCGGATTAAGCATCTCATTTCCAACTAAAATATCCATATATTTAAAGCTGTTTGGTAATTCTGTCAAATCTATTCCATCGAAATTCGATCGAATACGCATGCGTCAAAAAATCACCGGCCAATGAGGTGAGGGTCTATGACTGTCTCTACAAACGTGTTTGGGATCGTATCATCTGTTGTTTTTTTCTGTTGTCACGTTGCGTTAAACCTAGGAAGATATTTATCTAGAACTCACTGTGGAGTGTTTAGAAGGTATTTATTTATTTTATTTATTGTAATTTGTATGAATACTTAGATGTCCATTTCGGATTTACTGTTTAAAAATGAATTTAGGCTCATAAGTTGGCGAAATCCCGATGGAAATTTTCTTTTTAGATCTCTATCATTTTGTTTATATAGTACAGAAAATAATTATTCAAACGTGTAGAACACGTAATACAAAATTGGACCACTTATGGTCTGTTTATTATCGGGAATGAATCTTATGGTGTTCCGATTGATAATGAATTCGATTATGTAAATATAATGTCAAAAGACAGTACGCACGGTAGTAATATTTTTATTATTATGTGTTCGAAAAAAGCAGAATCTGAGCATCTGAATATAAGTTATAAAATAAACAGAAATATATTATCTCTATTCGATTTAAAAGTTTTGTCATTATATAACTGGCCTATTTTATTTGTAAAGAGTATGTATGCATTATATTGTTTGTATGTATACAAATCTTTAGAATGTTTTGATTTGCAAACTCTTAATATTTGAATAATGTTTACATTATATTTGTTTGTATGTATACAAACAATATATGTATACAAAGAAGTATATATGCAAACAATGTATATAATGTATCATGTAACAATATTAATATTTACATTGTATTGTTTGTATATATACAAATCTTGAATGTTTTAAATGGGCAAATTTGTAATGTTTTTTTATGTTATTTTTTTTAAATGTCAAAAAAAGATAAATTTTCAAACTTGGTATAAAAAACTTGAGTACTTCTCTATTATCCCATCGACCACTTTTCATAACAAAATACTATCGCCAAACTGTATGATTAAATGCCAAAATTGCAGTCCCATTTACTTGATGTCGAAAACATTATAGGTGTTTTTTTATGTCATCAAGTGGTTTTTAATTCAACATTTGCGTGTATTTTTCATTATGTTTATTTGATTTATTAGTTATTTCATTAATTAAAATAACAATTGTATCCTTAAATTCTTATATTTTATTTATTTATTTTGATATTCCAATGACAACGTTCTCCCATTTATTTGGCGATAGTTTTTTTTTTTTATGAAAAGTGGTTGATGAGATAATAGAGAAGTACCAAAACTTAATTACGTATATGAGTATATTCTTTGACAGTATTAATCATTACTCGATATTTTAAAACTGCATCATATTTGTAGAATTATATTAATTTAAACAATGCTTCTATTGAAGTGTGAAGAACCATATACCTCTATGAAGAACCATATATTTACATAATTGTCTTCATTAGCAATCGGAACACCATAAGATTCATCCCCGATAATAAACGGACTATAAGTGGTCCAATTTTGTATTACGTGTTCTACGATATTTTTACATACATTTAAATAATCATTTTCTGTACTATATAAACAAAATGATAGAGATCTAAAAAGACAATTTCCATCGGGATTGATTTCGCGAACGTTAAAAGAGCCTAAATTCATTTTTAAACAGTAAATCCGAAATGGACACCTAAGTATTCATACAAATTATAATAAATGAAATAAATAAATACTTTCTAAACACTCCACAGTGAGTTCTATATAAATACCTTCCTAGGTTTAATGCAAAGTGCAAGAAAAAAACAACAGGAGATGATCCCAAACACGTTTCTAGAGACCGTAATAGACCTTCACCTCATTGGCCGGTCCTACCGGAAGATTTTTTTTATGCATGCGTATTGGGTCGAATATTGTTGAAACATTTGACAAAATAAGCAAACTGTTTCCACCTAGGTATTTATACACAATACAACAAATAAAATAAATGCCTTCAAAACCCTTTTGATCATCACATCAGCGTGCAAGACAATTTTTTTACCGGAAACCGTTTGATGAATTTCATTATTTTTCCGTTATCGATTGACAAATTTTACGATTTTACCGCTAACGATTGCAGAATTTCACAATTTATCGACTATTGATTAACGAATTTCATGATTTTTTCCATGAACATTTGTCGAATTGCACAAAAAAAATTAAGAATATCGTCAAATTGTCTTGGGTAAAAAAATTTTGAATATTGTCAAATGCCATCGAGAAAAAAGTCTCTTTGTCAAATGATTTTGAAGAAAAAATCGGGAAATTCACAAAATGGTTTCGGAAAAAACTTCACCAAATGGTTTCAAAATTCTTTGAGTGACAGCGGGAAAAAAAATTTCATTTTACATTCAATCATCGCAATTGGCGAGTGTGACTAAGTTTAGCCAGTGGTGGCAATAACATCAATCACCAATTTCCAGTATTACTCGCCGATTGGTGAATGTTAATTTTGTCTTATATCACAAACTGTATTTACATATACTACTAGATATAATGATTATGAACCATGATTTTTCTGTTATTGGGCGAGATTCATGTTTTTTCAGCAATTCTTTGACGAAATTAGTGTTTTTTCAGCGATCCTTTGAAGAATTTCGCATTTTTCTCACGATCCTTAACGAAATTCGCATTTTCCAGCAATTCTTTGATAAAATACATTTTATTCCGCAATTTTTAGACGAAATTTAGTAAAAAAGCGTGATCTTTTGGTGAAATTTCCTTTTTTGCGATTCTTTGACAAAATTTGCATATCTTTCGCGATCCTTTTGCATAATTACGTTTTTTCTGTGGTCTTTTAACAAAAGTCATGTTTTCCCATTATCCTTTGATAAAGTAGTGTTTTTTCCTCAATCATTTGACAAAATCTGTTATTTTCCCCCCGCGAAGATTGGTTAGATGTTTTTAGTCTGCAGGTGCCCTAAAAAGTCTGTGACGCCCGTTGCTGCATCGCACACATTCTTCCATGGGGCATCGAACGAAGTAAATTCAACCTAAAGAATCATTGTTTCATTCCTGACATTTCTCGAAAGAAACAACGTTCAACTCATTGACTGAATTGTAAAGGGCGAAATGTGTCAATTAGCAGAAAGTGCGCAATTTGTTCGTTCATGGAAAAAATCGTGAAATTCGTTAACCGATAGTCGATAAAATTCGAAATTCGTCAATCGATAGCGGAAGTGCAAAATTCATTAATCTACACAGTGGAAAAATCGCAAAATTCATCAACTGGTTTCGGGAGAAAAATTTTTCGAATATCGTCGAATTTCTTCGAGAAAAAAATTCACAATCTGCCAATTTCGGGGATGAAATTTACCAAATGGTTTCAAAATTTGTCGCGCGACAGCAGAGAAAAAAAATCTTTTTCCATTCAATCATCGCAATTGGTGAGTGTGACTATTATGTTTGACCAGTGGTGGCAATAAAGTCCATTGCCAAATTTTCAGTATTACTCGCTGTTTGGCAAGTGCTAATTTTGTCCTATACTTCAAAACCCTTTTGATCATCACATCAGTGTGCAGGACAATTTTTTTTACGGGAGACCATTTGATGAATTTCGTGATTTTTCCGTTATCGATTGACCAATTTTACTGCTATCGATTGTTGAATTTTATAATTTATCAACTATTGATTAGCGAATTTCCTGATTTTTTCCATGAACGTTTGACGAATTACGCAAAAAAAAATAAGAATATCATTAAATTGTCTTGGGTAAAAAAAAATTTAATATTGTCAAATGCCTTCGAGAAAAAGGTTGCAAGTTGAAACGGCTATGACTTCTTTTTCATGTTATGCATCTCCGGTGTCCATCCCTCCCCCCCCCAAGTGGGACACTTTTCTAAATTTTGCACATACCCCTCATGTGATATATCGGTGGAAAAGTCTTTGACCACTTATTCATGTTATGCATCTCCGGGGTCCATCCCGCCCCATTGTTGGAAAGGTCTGTGACTGCTTAATCATATTATGCATCTCCGGTGTCCATCTACTCACTTTGCCCCCCCCCCCCAAAGGGTACTTTCTAAATTTTGCACATTACCCTCATGTTATATATCATTGGAAAGGTCTGTGACCACTTAATCATTTTATGCATCTCCAATGTCCATCTCCCCACTTTGCCCCCCCACCCCCCCCAAGGGATACTTTTCTAAATTTTGTTGACACCCCTCATGTCATATATTGTTGGAAAGGTCTGTAACTGCTTAATCATATTATGCATCTCTGATGTCCATCTCCCCACTTTGCCCCCCCCCCCAAAGAGTACTTTCTAAATTTTGCCCATTACCCTCATGTTATATATCATTGGAAAGGTCTGTGACCACTTAATCATATTATGCATCTCCGATGTCCATCTCCCCACTTTGCCCCCCTCCCTCCCCCAAAGGGTACTTTCTAAATTTTGCACACAACCCTCATGTTATATATCATTGGAAAGGTCTGTACCACTTAATCATATTATGCATCTCCAATGTCCATCTCCCCACTTTGCCCCCCCACCCCCCTAAGGGATACTTTTCAAAATTTTGTTGACACCCCTCATGTCATACATTGTTGGAAAGGTCTGTGACTGCTTAATCATATTATGCATCTCCGGTGTCCATCTCCTCACTTTGCCCCCCCCCCAAAGGGTACTTTCTAAATTTTGCACATTACCCTCATGTTATATATCATTGGAAAGGTCTGTGACCACTTAATCATTTTATGCATCTCCAATGTCCATCTCCCCACTTTGCCCCCCCACCCCCCTAAGGGATACTTTTCTAAATTTTGTTGACACCCCTCATGTCATATATCATTGGAAAGGTCTGTGACCACTTAATCATATTATGCATCTCCGATGCCCATCTCCCCACTTTCCCCCCCCCCTAAGGGATACTTTTCTAAATTTTGTTGACACCCCTCATGTCATATATCATTGGAAAGGTCTGTGACCACTTAATCATATTATGCATCTCCGATGCCCATCTCCCCACTTTCCCCCCCCCCCCAAGGGATACTTTTCTAAATTTTGTTGACACCCCTCATGTCATATATTGTTGGAAAGGTCTGTAACTGCTTAATCATATTATGCATCTCTGATGTCCATCTCCCCACTTTGCCCCCCTCCCTCCCCCAAAGGGTACTTTCTAAATTTTGCACACAACCCTCATGTTATATATCATTGGAAAGGTCTGTGACCACTTAATCATATTATGCATCTCCAATGTCCATCTCCCCACTTTGCCCTCCCACCCCCCTAAGGGATACTTTTCTAAATTTTGTTGACACCCCTCATGTCATATATCATTGAAAGGTCTGTGACCACTTAATCATATTATGCATCTCCAATGTCCATCTCCCCACTTTGCCCCCCCACCCCCCTAAGGGATACTTTTCTAAATTTTGTTGACACCCCTCATGTCATATATCATTGGAAAGGTCTGTGACCACTTAATCATATTATGCATCTCCGATGCCCATCTCCCCACTTCCCCCCCCCACCCGAAGGGGTACTTTCTAAATTTTGCACATTACCCTCATGTTATATATCATTGGAAAGGTCTGTGACCACTTAATCATATTATGCATCTCCGATGTCCATCTCCCCACTTTGCCCCCCTTCCCCCCCCAAAGGGTACTTCTAAATTTTGCACACAACCCTCATGTTATATATCATTGGAAAGGTCTGTGACCACTTAATCATATTATGCATCTCCAATGTCCATCTCCCCACTTTGCCCCCCCACCCCCCTAAGGGATACTTTTCTAAATTTTGTTGACACCCCTCATGTCATATATCATTGGAAAGGTCTGTGACCACTTAATCATATTATGCATCTCCGATGCCCATCTCCCCACTTCCCCCCCCCGAAGGGGTACTTTCTAAATTTTGCACATTACCCTCATGTTATATATCATTGGAAAGGTCTGTGACCACTTAATCATTTTATGCATCTCCAATGTCCATCTCCCCACTTTGCCCCCCCACCCCCCTAAGGGATACTTTTCTAAATTTTGTTGACACCCCTCATGTCATATATCATTGGAAAGGTCTGTGACCACTTAATCATATTATGCATCTCCGATGCCCATCTCCCCACTTCCCCCCCCCCACCCGAAGGGGTACTTTCTAAATTTTGCACATTACCCTCATGTTATATATCATTGGAAAGGTCTGTGACCACTTAATCATATTATGCATCTCCGATGTCCATCTCCCCACTTTGCCCCCCTTCCCCCCCCAAAGGGTACTTCTAAATTTTGCACACAACCCTCATGTTATATATCATTGGAAAGGTATGTGACCACTTAATCATATTATGCATCTCCAATGTCCATCTCCCCACTTTGCCCCCCCACCCCCCTAAGGGATACTTTTCTAAATTTTGTTGACACCCCTCATGTCATATATCATTGGAAAGGTCTGTGACCACTTAATCATATTATGCATCTCCGATGCCCATCTCCCCACTTCCCCCCCCCCGAAGGGGTACTTTCTAAATTTTGCACATTACCCTCATGTTATATATCATTGGAAAGGTCTGTGACCACTTAATCATTTTATGCATCTCCAATGTTCATCTCCCCACTTTGCCCCCCCCCCAAGAGATACTTTTCTAAATTTTGTTGACATCCCTCATGTCATATATTGTTGGAAAGGTCTGTAACTGCTTAATCATATTATGCATCTCCCCACTTTGCCCCCCCCAAAAGGGTACTTTCTAAATTTTGCACATTACCCTCATGTTATATATCAGTGGAAAGGTCTGTAACTGCTTTATCATATTATGCATCTCCGATGTCCATCTCCCCACTTTGCCCCCACCAAAGGGTGCTTTCTAAATTTTGCACATTACCCTCATGTTATATATCATTAGAAAGGTCTTTGACCACTTAATCATATTATGCATCTCCGATGTCCATCTCCCCACTTTGCCCCCCCCGTACTTTCTAAATTTTGCACACAACCCTCATGTTATATATCATTGGAAAGGTCTGTGACCACTTAATCATATTATGCATCTCCGGTGT
Organism: Maratus michaelseni; assembly: GCA_963931845.1. NCBI lineage: Eukaryota > Metazoa > Arthropoda > Arachnida > Araneae > Salticidae > Maratus > Maratus michaelseni. The sequence continues at coordinate 226,325,516 of OZ007596.1, forward strand.
CCATCTCTTCACTTTGCCCCCCCCCCCCAAGGGGTACTTTCTAAATTTTGCACACAACCTCATGTTATATATCATTGGAAAGGTCTGTCACCACTTAATCATATTATGCATCTCCCGTGTCCATCCCCCCACTTTGACCCCCCAAGGGTGTACTTTTCTAAATTTTGCATACACCCCTCATGTGATTTATCGATGGAAAAGTCTGTGACCACTTAATCATATTATGCTCCCCACTATGAAATTTGTCAAGTTAAAGCAACTATAAATTTTACTTTTATGGTATTATCAAGTTGTTTGCCGTCAAATTTTGACGGGTTCCATCTAGTATCTTTGAATTGAAATTTGAATGAAATATCGAAGAGTGTGGGAAATAGGATTACAAATATCTCGGCAACTCATCATCCGATCGACTTCATTCTTTATGCAAAATATATGTTTTTACTTACCCATCATACGTAGTATAGGGCAAATCTCGTAATCGTTTTAAAAATCGAAAATTTTTTTTGACGGATTGACAATTTTTTTTTACACGTTTTAGACACTGGAGATTCCGAAAAACATATTTTTAGAAAAAAAAAAAAAATGCCGTCCGTCTGTGTGTCTGTAAATGCTCTATCTCCCGAGCAAATTGAGATAGAGACTTGAAATTTGGTATGTACTTAGTATGTAATAATGGGAAGAAGCTTATTGAATTTCAGTAACCTCGATTATCCGAAACTATTGTTTTCGGAATCTCGAAATATTCGTTCTGCTAAAAGGTATATAAATTTTTTCGAAATTGTTTATTTTAAGGAGGGAACATAAAAGACAATAAAAAAACATAAATTTTGCTTAAAGAATGAAGTCGATCGGATAATGAATTGCCGAGATAGTTGTAATTCCATTTTCCACACTTTTCGATTTTTCATGACCCTGTATTTCATCCAAATTTCAATTCAAATATATATTTTAATTGGAAATGAGACTCTTAATCCGACGCAATAACCGTTAGTTAATATGATTAATAGTTTTAGAGTTATAAGGATGTTTCTTTTACGCAATTCAGTAATAGAGCCTTTAAAGTTTATGACGTCATCAAGCCCGATTTTATACGAATTGCAATGCATTTTATAAGTAGTTTACACATGTTTTATTTTCATATTTCATATTATGCATATCCATGATGGGTAAGTATTACGGTGGCCCCCAACGACTAGTTTTTTTGTCTTTTATCTTCACTCCTTAAAATAAACAATTTCGAAAATTTTTATATAATACATTTTATCAGAACGAATATTTCGAGAGTCCGAAAAAAATAGTTCCGGATAATCGAGGTTACTGAAATTCAATAAGGTTCTTCCCATTATTATATACTAAGTACATACCAAATTTCAAGTCTCTATTTCAATTTGTTCGGGAGATAGAGCGTTTACAGACACACACACAGACACACACACACAGACAGACAGACAGACGGGCGGCAATTTTTTTTTCTAAAAATATGTTTTTCGGATTATCCTGTGTCTCAAACGTGTAAATCTGTCAATTTTTTTCGATTTTCAAAACGATTACAAGACTTACCCTATACTACGTATGATGGGTAAGTAATAAATCTGAAGAAACATGCTAGATTTATAACTTATACGTATACAACAAAATCATACAATATTTATGTTTAATATAAAAATTGTTCTGATTTATTTTTCTCATTTTCAGTAAAACATATACAGAGTGAAATAAATATGTAAATCGGGATTTTCTGTGTGTGTGTGTGTGTGTTTTAAACAGCGTGTTCTGCCAAGTTAGCATAAAGTATTTGAACGAGAATCCTTGCTCAAAGTACAGGGTGATGTATATCCCAACTTTGAAGGACCAATAACAGGTAGTTAGTGTTCCATTCACACATCGAAGTGAGTGAGAAGTTATGGAGTTTCATAAATGTAAAGCTTCGGTTTTTTTGCGAGAGATGGCGCAACGAGCGGTGGGTTGAAAGTGATGCGGTAAGGCTAATAATAAATTCCTAATTTGCAGCATCCGATCCTTCAGTGTAAAATTTTATTTGTCATAAAATTAAGAAAAAGCAACAATCTTTGCATGTATGTCCTTTTCTTTTCTTTCTAAAAAAGTAACGTTACTTACGTATTATCTGATACAGGAGATAGATCGCCAAAGATGGTTACCAATTGCTAATTTCGTTTCAAACAGTAATTTAACATTATTAAATACATAACATTGTTAAAAATGATAAATAATATAACATAAATAAATAAATATAATATAATAAATTAACATTAATAAAAAAATTGAAAAAACTATAAATTATAATAAAAAAATTAACTGTAATAAATAAGTAAACTATACGGATGTAAAAAAAAAATCAAACAATGGCACTCCGGGAGTACCGACAGAAGTGAAAACTTGAACAATTACGTGTGTATTTTTTGAATCGTCAGGAAATGTTTTATTGTGCAGGAAATACTTTTAAATGAAGTGTTTTTTTTTATTCATTATTATAAACTACTACTACAAAAATTATATTACAATTTTCATTTAATGCACTATTGTACATGAAAAATAATGCATATTATTTTACATACAAAAATTGCAATCTATTGCTTAAAACGTAAATTTACAAATACATAAAATATGAAATTTAATTAATTGGTATTCTTTGAAATGAATACCAATGAAACTTATGAATTTTCATCCACAATTTTAACAACTCTCAATACATTCATCATCTCTTCCATGAGATGTAGTTTCATATCTTTTGTAATAACGTTTATCTGCAAAATAGGGTTCCCGCTTCCTATCACTCCAAAAATTATGACTTCTTTGCTGCCTGTCTTGTTTTACGGTATAAAATGATTTCACTTCATTTCCGTATCAGTAACCACTTTCTTAAAACTTTCGTGAAATATTTCCTTATTTTAAATTTTACTTTTTATATTACTTCCGTCTATTTTTTTTCCCGTGCTAGTTAAATTGGGACTTAAAACGGCCTATAGAGGCGCTGATTGCAGCCGTCGGTACAGGAAAATTGGCCCTTTAACTAATGCTAAAGTGCCATTGAAACCATTATTTATTGTAAACGCGTTTTTTAAAAGTGTTAGATATTCAAATTCGGATAATTTTTACTTTGACATATAAACACAGAACACAAATAGCACATGAAATCTGAAATTTGGCATAAAAATAATCATTATGAACAAATTAAAAATGCATGTAACGCAATGGGATTGCAAGGGATTTTCCTGAAGGATTTTCCTTATATCTTTTTTCCACCAGATGGCGTATTCGAGCGCTTGAATTCCCAATTATAATATTTTCCGTGTTTTGTTATTTCATTTCCATCTTTTGATTTGGTCTCGCGAGTTGAGTCACTTTTATCTGTTTTCACCGCGCGTGCTAAATTTATCTTGAAATTATTTTCTGAATTATTTTTATTCATAAAACCAATCATTTCGTTTTCTGCACGTGAACTATTTCCTTTTGATACTTTCGCTTCATTGTATGAATTGGCAACATAATTTAATTTGGTGTCGGTAACGGGTCGCGAATTCAATGTTTTTTTCCCATCTCAAAAATGCCCAACGCGCCTAGAAGTTTAAAGAAGTTTTCACTTCAAAAATAAGGGTTATTGTAATTGATATAATAGGCACCATGTTTGGCGCAGTTGTATTTGACCCGGCCCGAATAATACCAAGTACAAAATTATCAATTGAGACTTAAAAATGCCTAAAGAAGGCGCTAGTTACAGCTGTAGGTACATGAAAAGGCTTTGATGTCTTACACTCACACACCTTTTGTTTTAATCGGTTATTAAAAGAAAAAAAAGTCACCAAACTTTGAGGATTTTTTTCTCTAATAGTAACCTGGTGATTATGCTTGTATTAAGTAATTCGTGTTGAATTTTTGGGAAAAAAAATTGTCAAACATCGGCGCGTTCCAAGAAAATTGTCTCTTTAACTAATGCTAAAGTGCCATCGAAATCATTATTTATTGTAAACGCTTTTGAAAGTGTTAGATATTCAAATTCGGATAAATTTTACCTTGTCATATAAACACTGAACACCAATATCACATGCAATCTTAAATTGAGCAAAAAAGTAATCATTATGAACAAATTAAAAATACATGGCTTGCACGGGACTTTCCTGAAGCGTAAAGCTATATCTTTTTTTTACACCAGATGGCGCAGTCGAGCGCTTGAATCGGCAGTTAACTCCATTTTTCACGTATTATTTTAATGAAACGTTCAAAGAGTCTTCATTTTCCGCTAGATTTGAAATTTGTGGTTTTGAATGGCAACAGTATTTGCTTGTTTATATCTTTTAATCCGTTGTTTATAATAGCTGGTTATCCGTCTTTTTAATTTAGACCTTAAAACATTATAATTGACAGTTTTTGAAGTTTTTGGAGAAAATAATGAAGAATAGATATGATACAAAGCAGATTATGTGTATATTTCCATAAGTTGAGCAATCGGCATACTTACGGCCATGAACATAGATCTAAAGAAGGGCTTCTAACGAAATAGCCTTTCCAAGAAGAAAATCATTCCTCGAAAAAAGTCTCAAATAGGTGACGCATGTGGTAAGACGGATTCTCCATACGTCACCAGTTCGTCTGCTTCTTCAAACCGTCTGTCGTCTGGTGAGTACACTGTTAAAAATCTTCAGCTTTTGCTGCATAGTCACTCCACCGCTTTTGTAGAATATCTCTATTTTGACCAATGAAAATGCTGCATAATACAGCAAAGTAACCGTTTTCTTTAAAAGCGGTGGAGTGTGTCTGCAGCAAAAGCTGAAGATTTTTAACAGTGTACACTGTTAAAAATACAGGTTCAACCATTCACCAAAATATTCGTTCAAGCAAAGAACTTCGAACGATTGAACCATTATAATAGTTATAGTAAAATGCCATGGAAAAGAGAAACACCAGTTGAACGACAGTGTCGGTTCAATGTTTGTTATTTTCAGGTGGCAACACCACAGAGCAAGCGTAGCTTTTTAATGGCGTCGTAAACACACCAGAGATCCCGCTCCCACAAACAACATGCTGAAGTATATTGTTGCAATCCCAGAAATAATCAAGGTAAGTGTACAAGTGATTATTTTTTATTTTTCTGTTATACGCATTCTAATGCATTAATGTTTCTCTCAAATATAAAATTTGTATTGAAACTTGAAAAAATTTTGGGTAGGATCTTGCATAAGCCTAAAAATGTTGTTTCCGCTTCATATACATGAGATGTATCAGAAACAAATGGCTATTTCAAAGCTATTTCTATAGATGTAATAACTTAAATATAATAACGTAGTTCATTTATAACAAACGAAATTAGATTTCGATTTTAATTATTTGTTTTTGTTGACATGTTTACTTCATTAATGAGATGCCTACACAAGTCATTCTTACTATCGCGAGATCTTGATATGAATCCGCATAACTGAATTTTTTATATTGCTTAAACATGACTAAAACATTTTATTCAGATAAATTAAATAATAATAAAAAAAAGTTTTATTGATTTTCTGAACTATTCATTTTTCAAAAGTATATTAAAGTAGAAAAAAGTTTTTAAAATTATAAGATAACTTTACATTTATCAAAAGCCTCATTTTGTAAGTAAGCAATAGAAACCTCCAACTCTATTTGAAGGAACAATTTTGTTTTTAAAACTTAAGATTTCATAAAAACTAAAAATAGTGGAATATATATTTTGATTTTTGTTACTAAAGCTATATATTATCACAAAATCCTGATATATGTGTGATAATTTTATTTCTTGCACTAAAGCATGTTTTAGGCACTTTATGTAGTTAAATTTATTTTTAAATGATTATGAAGTTTTTAAACCATGAATTTATCAAAAAGAAATGAAGTTGAGACTGAATATTGAAAAAAGCTTAAGCTTTAAAAAAATCAGGGGATGCTTTACTTCTCTGTAACCATTCGCCAAGCCAGTCCCGATAACTTCTGCTGTGTGGTTTGGCGAATGTGAATGTGACAGTTCGTCTTTATTATTATTATTATTGTAAGATTTCTTTACATTCATATATAGCTTTATTTTGAATGTAAAGTATAGGCCTCATAGTCTTAATTTGTCGTATCATCAGGGACGTTTTCTGTAGTTTCTAAAAGTTTCCAGTTCCTCATACTTTTCAGCTTTACAGAATCCTGCACTAACAAAACAATTTTTATCTGTAGCAGATAATCAATTCCATTCCATGACATTACTAGAAGATTAGTTTTTTTGGCTAGTTCATTCCCGCTGTTGCTTACGTTCCATTATTGATTAAATGTTCTCCTGCATCTGCAAATTACACACAAAACAGAAGATACACACAGGGATAATTTGCTGTATTCTTTCTTACTTAGAATTCATGCTTTGGAAGGACTTTTTATCAGAATTTCGCTTTCAATTTCAAAATCTTCAGAAACTGGTCTGCTGAAAAGCGATAACATTAAATGAAATATTGATCATATGAAGCGATGTTTTTAGCGTGAAGCTGAATACAATTGGTCGGGACAGGGTCATTTTGATAACATAAACTGAATGAAAATATTAACTGGGATCACATTAAGCGGCACATACTGCATTGCTTTTAATCAAAATTCCTAAATTTTATATAAATGAGTGTTTTTTATATAAATTATTTCTTATTTTAGTTGTTGAGAGCAATCAAAACACACTTTATTTCTCAAATGTAAAAATTTAAGAAGCATTCTTAGAAAAACACTTGATTTTTCATTTGCAACATAATCGTTTACTCACATAAATATGTAAATCCATAGTTTGTGGTTGTTTATATAAATGTTTTTGCAACTTTTATGTGTAATAAGCTAATAACAATGTTTAAAGTAAAGAAGTTGCATTTTACATACATTAACGAGAAAAAAACAAGAAATTATTTTTATCGTTTCTGATTTTATCGATTTTAAATTTTATTTACAACTTTTAAAAAACTGTGAGTGTAGTACACACAGTATGTATCCAAAACATTGTTTTAAAACAAAATATAAATATGTTTCTAAGAATTTTAATTTGTTTTGATATCAAAAAGTAAAATTTCTCAAAATATCAAAAGGTAAACACTGAAAGTTGTACTGTAATAACCAAATTTCCTAAATTTTATATAGATGAGTGTCTCTTTTATAAATTATTGCTTATTTTAGCTGTTGCAAGCAGTCTGGGCACACTATATTTCTCAAATGTAAAAATTGAAGAAGTATTCTTAGAAAAACACTTGAATTTTCATTTGCAGAAGAATTGTTTACTCACATAAATATGTAAATCCATAGTTTGTGGTTGTTTATATAAATGTTTCTGCAACTTTTATGTTCGTGTGTCATTTCTAGCTGTGCGTAATAAGCTAATAACAATGTTTAAAGTGAAAAAGTTGCATTTTACATACATTAATGAGAAAAAAACAAGAAACTATTTTTATCGTTTCTGATTTTATCGATTTTCAATTTTACTTACAACTTTTAACAAACTGTGAGTGTAGTACACACAGTATGTATCCAAAACAGTGTTTTAAAACAAAATATAAATATGTTTCTAAGAATTTTAATTTGTTTTGATATCAAAAAGTAAAATTTCTCAAAATATCAAAAGGTAAACACTGAAAGTTGTACTGTAATAGCCAAATTTCCTAAATTTTATATAGATGAGTGTCTCTTATATATATTATTGCTTATTTTAGCTGTTGCAAGCAGTCTGGGCACACTATATTTCTCAAATGTAAAAATTGAAGAAGTATTCTTAGAAAAACACTTGAATTCTCATTTGCAACATAATCGTTTACTCACATAAATATGTAAATCCATAGTTTGTGGTTGTTTATATAAATGTTTTTGCAACTTTTATGTGTAATAAGCTAATAACAATGTTTAAAGTGAAAAAGTTGCATTTTACATACATTAACGAGAAAAAAACAAGAAATTATTTTTATCGTTTCTGATTTTATCGATTTTCAATTTTACTTACAACTTTTAACAAACTGTGAGTGTAGTACACACAGTATGTATCCAAAACATTGTTTTAAAACAAAATATAAATATGTTTCTAAGAATTTTAATTTGTTTTGATATCAAAAAGTAAAATTTCTCAAAATATCAAAAGGTAAACACTGAAAGTTGTACTGTAATAGCCAAATTTCCTAAATTTTATATAGATGAGTGTCTCTTATATAAATTATTGCTTATTTTAGCTGTTGCAAGCAGTCTGGGCACACTATATTTCTCAAATGTAAAAATTGAAGAAGTATTCTTAGAAAAACACTTGAATTTTCATTTGCAACATAATCGTTTACTCACATAAATATGTAAATCCATAGTTTGTGGTTGTTTACATAAATGTTTTTGCAACTTTTATGTGTAATAAGCTAATAACAATGTTTAAAGTGAAAAGTTGCATTTTACATACATTAATGAGAAAAAAACAAGAAATTATTTTTATCGTTTCTGATTTTATCGATTTTCAATTTTACTTACAACTTTTAACAAACTGTGAGTGTAGTACACACAGTATGCATTTAAAACATTGTTTTAAAACAAAATATAAATATGTTTCTAAAAATTTTAATTTGTTTTGATATCAAAAAGTAAAATTTCACAAAATATCAAAATGTAAACACTGAAAGTTTTGCTGTAATAACCAAATTTTCTAAATTTTATATAAATGAGTGTCTCTTATATAAATTATTGCTTATTTTAGCTGTTGCAAGCAATCTGAGCACACTATATTTCTCAAATGTAAAAATTGAAGAAGTACTGTTAGAAAAACACTTGAATTTTCATTTGCAGAAGAATTATTTACTCACATACATATGTAAATCCATAGTTTGTGGTTGATAAATGAGTGTCTCATATATTAATTATTGCTTATTTTAGTTGTTGCAAGCAATCTGAGCATAAGGGTGAAAATAAGCACTGGCCAGTCGGCGATTAAACTTTAAAAACTGGCGATTAAAAATATGGAAAGAATCGGATAAATGCAGGATTTCCCGATTATCATTTTCCCCTAAATTTCGTGATTTTTCCGCATCTGTTCGACGAAAATCATAATTTGTACGTGCCTGCTGGAAGAAATTTATGATTTTCCGTACATAATCGACAAAATTTATGATTTTTACACGTCCAATTGATAAAATTCATGATTTTTACGAATGCGATCGACAAAATTCATGATTTTTACGAATGGGATTAACAAAATTCATGATTTTTACGCATATAGTTGGTGAAAATCATGATTTTTACGCTCCCGAATGACGAAATGTAAGATTTGTATGTTGCCGATCTATGAAATTCAAGATTTTTACGTAGCCAATCGACAAAATTCAAGATTTTTCTGCACCCGATCGACGAAATTCGTAATTTTTCCGTGCCCGTTCGAGGAAATTCATGATTTTTAAGCACCCGTTCGAGGAAATTCATGAATTTTACGCGCTTTGTCGATAAAATTCATGATTTCTACGTGCCTGATCAATACAATTTATGATTTTACGCGTCCGATCGATAAAATTCATGATTTTGGACATGAAATCTGGTATAAAATATATGTTAAAAATGATAATAAATAGCAATATTCAAGATTTGTGTACCTACAAACAATATAATGGGTACTTTTCCATTATATAGACACCATGCCATAATGTATGTAAAATGTATTCTTGGCGACAATGGTGTCCATATAACGGAAAAGTACCATATAATGTAAATATTTCTTAAATATTAAGAGTTTACTAAGAAATGAAAACATTCAGAGACGTGTTAGATGTATGCTTTCATCAAAACAATTATAATTTGTAAGTATGAGTTTAAAAAGAAATCTCCATTTTCTCACATATTATGAGTTTTATTGTAGTAATCGGAACACCGTACGAATAAATAATAAACGGACTATAAGAGTTCCAATTTTGTATTATGTGAATTATTTTCTGTACTATACAAACAAAAGGACAGAGCTCTAAAAAGGCAATTTCCATTTGGATCGATTTGGCAAACATTAAATGAGCCTAAATTCATTTTTAACGAAAAATTAAAATCGACACCTAGGTATTTATACACAATACAACAAATAAAATAAATACCTCCAAAAAAAGGTAAAAATTAACTTTTTTACTCACTGGCCACTGGCCAGTACATGGATTTTTTTTTACTCGCCAGTGTTTTTCAGTAGTGGCCAATAACAAAATGGAGGCAATCGAGCAATTTTAATTTTAAAAAAAGTAGCAAACTGGCAAGAAAGAAAAAACGCACAAATCAGTAGCAGGAATGTATTGTGAATTTTGTCAGTCGATCGGTTGCAGAAAAATACCCAAAATTCTGCCATCACCGTCAGGCATGTGAAAATATCTCAAAATTCCTCTATTGGTCACAGAAAAATATTGCTAAATGCATCAGTCAGTCACCACAAAAAAAAATCTCAAAATATTTGTACTCGTACAAAATTGTGAATTTCGTCTATATATTGCAGCTAAATAGCAAAATTCGCTGATCGGTTGTGAAAAATATCATGAATTTCGTCGAACGGGCGCGTAAAAATCCTGAATTTTGTTGAACGCGCACGTAAAAATTTTGAATTTCGCCGAACGGGTGTGTAAAAAATTATTAATTTCATCATTTATGAGTGTAAAAAACACAAATTTCGTCCAACAGGCACGTAAAAATCATGGATTTTGTTGAATAGGCAGATAAAAATCATGAATTTCGTCATTTGGGAGCGCAAAAATCACGAATTTCATCAAACGGGTGCATAAAAATCACGAATTTCGTCATTCGCGAGTTTAAAATCATGAATTTCGTCGAACAGGAGCGTAAAAATCATGAATTCCGTTGATCGGACGCGGTAAAATCTTGACCTTGTTGACCTTAAATCTTGTCAATCGGGTGCATAAAAATCATGACTTTCGTCATTCAGCAGTGTAAAAATCCTAAATTCCGTCGATCGGGTGCATACAAATAATGAATTTTGTCAATCGGGAGTATAATAATCATGAATTTCGTCGATAGGGTGAGTAAAAATTATGAATTTTATCGAATCAGATGCGTAAAAATCATGTTTTTTTTTTCGAACGAGCGCATAAAAATCCTGAGTTTTGTCGATCAGGGACGTAAAAATTATGAACTTCGTCGAAGAGGCACTTAAAAAATCATGAACTTCGTCGAAGAGGCACTTAAAAAATCATGAACTTCGTCGAAGAGGCGCATAAAAATCGTGAATATCGTCGAATGAGCGCAGGAAAATAATGAATTTCGTCGATCGAGAGCGTAAAAATCGTGAATTTTAGGGAAAAAAAGGAAATCTGAAAATTATGCTTTTGGCCGGTTCTTTCCATATTTTTAGTCGCCAATTTTTCAAGTTTAGTCGACGAGTGGCGACTGGCGAGTACTTATTTTCACCTTTAGTCTACAGCAGATTGTGAAAGGGGATTGAGTCTCGTGAATACAACAAAAACTGATTTGAGAAATAGACTGACAATCAAAAATTTAAGTAACTTAATTATGATTAATTTGGAAGGGGAACTTTGAAAAAAAATTTCCATTTAAAAAAGCATTTGATGTGTGATGTATGGCCAAATCTCCAGAAGGTCAATCTTACAGAGTAGTGTACTGTTTGTATATTGTATAATTAAAAATAATACTCATTTATATAGAAATTATGTATAAAAAAAGTTTTTTTTTTTCTTGGCTAAAGCTATTTTTATTTGGCTAACAGTTATTGGCGGCAATTAGCCAAAAAGCAACAAATCTCTTTTTCCTAGATTAAACTCTAAATAATTACAGCTCAAAATAAGAAAACAAATCTACTGTTCTCATTTTTTTTTATATATAAAGTAAAATCGGAAAACGGGTAAATTTCTCATTGTTTAACTATAATTTGTTGCATATATTTAAGTAAAATTGTGTTTTCTGCAAAAATAACAATTTTATATCTTAATAATTTCACCCTTTTATTATTAAAACAGGTGGAGAAATTAACCAGATGCTTGGGGCTATTCCATTTAACCAAGCTGTTGGATGAGCATTTTACTCGACTTTTGGATGACCATTTTACCCGACTGTTTGATGACCATTTTACCAGACTTTTTGGTAGACAGAATGCTGCATTCTCATGAAACTGTACTGTAATTAAATTGGTTAATATTAATCTGATATTTATATATTTTTTAATAAATATATAATTTGTAATTTTCAATAAATGGAGCAGCATACTGCAACCCAACCGAATTTTTTTGCTATTTTATTGTGTCAATGACCATTTTTCTTTTAGCTATTGTAGACCTGCCATTGGCGACTATTTTTAACCGCTATTAAAAAAAAAAAATATTTGTCACAGATTATTATTGTTTAAAAATACTGAATAGAAATAATATAACAAGCAAAATAATCTCCTGTGTCAGCACTGTTGTATATTTTTAAAAAAATTCAATTTTTATTGCTGCGAGTTTATCTTGTGTAATTGAGGTGCATGCTATAGAGATATAGTTTTTTAAATAATTTTCAACCTAACAGTAAAAATGAAAATTATATATGTATATTACATGGATTTCTAGGAAATTAAACCAGCAATATCTAGAAAGTTAAGTTTTTATTTAATGCTAATTTTTAAATAAATTAATAAGTAATAATAATTTTTCAGAATTGAGGTTTTGGGCAGTACATGTGAATTTTACTGCCTAAAAGTTCTGAAAATTCTATTAAAAGTATAAAAACCTAAAATAGTGAAAATATATAAAATTTCCATATGTGTAACCATTGCACCTTTATTATAAACAAATTTATAGGAATATTTTTTACTAATTATTAAATAGTGGAGTACCAAGTAATTGTGTGCAAGAAAGAATTGCTGATGTGAACATGAAGTGTGCTTAGAAGTAACACTTCTCTCTGTGTGTGTGTGTGTATGTGTATCTATATATATGTTCATAAACATGCATCTTGATCATATAATGATATTTTTTGAAATTTCATTTATTGTGCACCTTTTAAAGACAATTTTCTTAAATTCAAAAATTTTAAACAATAGCATTGTTTTAAAAAATATATATAGAAAAAGTTCAATCAACCAATATATATGAAATTAAAACATTCTTTAACCCAACATTACTCATTTGATAAGTGAAATCTGTCTATCAAAATTGGTTTTTGCATGTTGTAACAATTCCTCGAATATTCATGTTTTCTAAAAGTACCTTATTTTCTTTTGATTAAAAAATTGGGTACTTTTATGTTATAGTAACCCCCGAGGATGAATCGCTAAGCTAAGCGACCAAGATTTATCGCAGCAAATACATTTTTTTTTTCTGAAGCTGGCCAAATTTACAATAATAAAAGGAATTCATCTCCTGAAAATGTAGAACAATATAAGTGTTTTTGCACTATAATTTACAATATAACAAAGTTATTTTTTTTTTTAATTGCATTTATTGTATTTTCTGTTTCTACACACTGCTTCTTTATTCAAAATCATAGTATTTTCTTACAGATTTAAAAATCCCTTTAAGTACCAAGTATTGCATATATTATACATATATTCAAATCACTTTTTACAGATCAGTTATAAATTTATTTGTCGACAAATATGCTTAAAAACCGAAATTCTTACAACAACTCGATATTGGCTGAGTACCGATTACTTGGTACGGCTCTATTATTAAAATATTACTTTTTTTTTTTTTTTTTTTTTTTTTTTTTTAAATAACCACTCACATGTGACCACATATTTACATCATTATCACTTTAAAAATTAATATCCTCGGCGCCAGTGAAGGTGGGCACCAGTTGTAGAGTGGATGTCTTTTAATCTTTCCAAATCTTACAACTATTATTCACTGATTATCGCATTTTTTAAAATTATTACTGTTTACAATTTGCTTTTATTTTTTATTTCGAATTTTTCCCCTTTTTATCTAGAACTTTGAAAGAGAAAAGATACCCATTGAATGTTAGTAAAAAATAAAGAAAAAAAGTAACGAAGGAGAAAAATAAGTAAAAGGAAACATTTGAAAGGGTGCCATGAAAGTCTTCAAAGGGCGCCAAGGTGCCCGCGGGTGCCGCGTTGGACAGCCCTGCTCTACGCATTTAAGGATTAAGAGAGAATTGATAGCATCTAAAAATCAGACAATACGGTTTGTGAAAACTGATTAGTACGTTTTAAAACTTCTTGAAAACGTGGCAGAAAAAGATGCTTTAAGTTTTTTTAATTTAAAAATGGTTATTTATAAATATTTTTTTAAATCTAGAAATCTATTGGTTTCTGAGTTTTCTAAATTTAAAGAACACTTTTTCTAATCGTCGGTAAATCGTAAGTGGTTATTGTGTTTATTTTTAAGTAAGTGGATTAAAAATAACCACTTAAATAATTGCATTTTTTTTCACCAATGATGTTATAACATCATTGGTGAAAAAAATGCAATTATTTTGTGTAATTAAATTTGAACCAGCTGTTTATATTTTCTTTTTAAAATATATTTCAAAGACGATAATTAAAAATTAAAACTCTAATAATAATTTTCAGTTTAATGTTAATAAGAAAATTAGTAAGCTTCTCTAGAGCAATATAATCTCACAGAATCTGAATATTAGTTCATTAACTGCATCATAAAATGATAAATTAAACACCAAAATCCTGGTTCAATCTGGTATAACCTTTCCCCATAAAATACGTTTAGAGAAAAACCTGGATCATGGTTCAACAATTCACCATAAAATGGATTAGAAAAAAATCCTGAATCATGGTTATACCTTTTACCATTAGATTAGTTAAAACCCTATCATGGATCAACTTCTCACCATAAAATTGGATTCGAAAAAACCTTGAATTATGGTTCAACCTTTCACCATTAAATTGGATTTGAAAAAATCCTGAATTGTGGTTCAACCTTTCACCATTAAATTGGATTAGAAAAAACCTTGAATTATGGTTCAACCTTTCACCATTAAATTGGATTTGAAAAAATCCTGAATTGTGGTTCAACCTTTCACCATCATATTGGATTAGAAAAAAACCTTGAATTATGGTTCAACCTTTCACCATTATATTGGATTTGAAAAAATCCTGAATCATGGTTCAACCTTTCACCATAAAATTAGTTCAACATTTCACCAATATAGTGGTATTTTCAAAAGCACCATAAAAAGGGTGAAACTTTTCACTAAGATCGTAGTTGCAGCTAAATTTCAGCTACTTTTCACCAGTTTTTTGGTGAAACGTCGAACTTTATTTTTAACAGTGTATCTGATATACAGTTTCGGTTTGATGTTGTAGGTAGTGCTGCCTTGGCAGGAATTCTCGCCGGATGCGCAGAACCATGCGCGTAGCTGTGCAGCTGATATTTCGTTCCAAAGTCGCGACACGATATTAACACTATTTCGTTGGAAGTTCTTCTTTAGATGTATGTTCATGCTTACGGCATAGGAATACTTACGCCAAACATGGCTGCGATATGTTTGCCTTTTCTCTAGCATGTGTAAAACCCGGAATCGTCACCTCACTTGTGTATTATATAAATAGATTTGAAACCATTCAGTAGCTCGAGCCACAATTGTGGTAAGTTAAATGATGCTGCATTGTTACATATTATATTTTACGTGTTAAATTCTCTATGGTTTCTCTTATTATGGATGGGTAGTATAGATTAGAGGGAAAAAGTATCTTACTTTCACTGAAATTTATTTGGATGGTTTCTTCTTGATATAATCTTCTCAGGGCTGTGGTTTTTCTATTATTACTTAATATCAGCTACATGCTCCTTTTTTCTGTAACTAAATTTCCTGCTTGTCATGCCAATATAGTAATTCTTTGATCCGTCTTTTAATAAATGGTATTTCATCTATCCCTGAATAATTCTCAAAATTAATTGGGTCAATTTTACTGCAAATGTTTATTATCTTATTATCTTATTTTGTTTAGAATAAAAATTGAAATATTAAAGTGGTCTTATATTTCCTTAACAGACTGCATATCACTTAGTCGCTATTCTCAATCTATTTCCTTAGTGACCGTACTTTTATGAATTATAGGAATTTTAAGTTCTTTTTCAAACTAATTATGAAACATTTACAACATTACAGAAATTCTATTCTTCAGAAAAGTTTCATTAGCTTTGAACTTTGCGATAAACTGGAAAGTAATTTAACTGTTTACTACCTGTTAAATATTGCATCCAGAATTCCGATTATTACTCTTCAAACTCATACTTTAAATACAATCTAAGCAATATTGTAATATATTTACAATTATGTATAATGAGATGTAAATTGATAGTTTTCTGTAGATCTTAAAATTGAAATTCCTTTCCAAATGCGGATAAACAGATACTCTACTGAAATTATACTGCCGGAGTTGCTGATTTCTGATTAGTTTCACTCAAACTTGTTTAGAAGGCGTGGCGCTCGTTTATTGACGTAAATTAGCTAAACAAAATTAGAAATTTAATTTCGAAAATCACTGAAACTGATGTGTCCTGCAGTGTGCATTGGTGTGGATGGCGCGAGTAGCTGGTGCACATTTAAGCATGATGGCGGTGTAACGCTCTTTAAATTAAGTTCCTATTTGTAGGTTTTTGGAATAAAAAATTCTTATTTTTAAGCGGAAATCATTATTATATTAAATAAACTTTAAATAACAAATTCCATAAAAAATAATCTAATAATCAGGAACTTCAGAACAATGAAATGATTCGTAGTATTTCTTACTGGTATGGGCACTGGTCCTTGATAACGGAGGCTCTGAAAAAAAAAAAAAAAAGGTTATTTTTTATATATATATATATATAAATTGAATGTGGAAATATGGCATATCGTTCATATACCCCAAAAGAACTGTTATCATTATTTTATTTTAAGTGAAATAACAAAAAGAGGCATGATACTTTTATAGAGGCCAAGTTTCTCAAAA
Source organism: Maratus michaelseni (assembly GCA_963931845.1). NCBI lineage: Eukaryota > Metazoa > Arthropoda > Arachnida > Araneae > Salticidae > Maratus > Maratus michaelseni. The sequence continues at coordinate 226,342,407 of OZ007596.1, forward strand.
AATATAAATTCTAAGACAAAATTCATGATTTACCTTGCAGTCTAATGTAGCTCCTTTCCAAATTTGATGTCGATCGATTTAATATAAATTTCTAACAATGCCCACCATTTAAAGAAAACATCATTTTGAGAAAAACGCATTTAAATGGAAGAGGCGTTTACGCTTTAGAAGATGACAAAATAGTGTATAGAAGCGTGGTTATTTTTAATTCAGCACTGATCATGGCTGTGTTGGAAACGGAAAGAAACATATATATGTTTCACTCTAACGAAATGATTTTTTTATGTTTTTTACAGCATTCCCCTCCTTCTTTCTTCTTCTATTCCTCTCTTAAGTTAAGTTATACCCGGTTTTACCCCAAAATGACACAGATTTTTTAAAAAAAGTGGCGTCACTACTCTCAATTCTATCGTAAAAGGTCAGTAAAAGTTTTAAAATACTAGCAGAAAAGTGAAGAATTAGATATAATACTTACCAATATTCAATACGTTGACAAATAGTGCTTATATGCGTAAAACCTAGAATCACACAAAACAATTTTTAACAATAATTTAAACGAAATCCTTCACACACACACACACACACAAAAAAAAAACAAAAAAAAAACCCGTAGACAATAAAGTTGTTCATCTACAAATGCCGCAATGGTGGTCGACAAGTAATTCCATGTGTTGACCTAAAATGCATAGCAGTACAATTCGAGGAGGAATCGTACGGTACCTGGTTTTTTGCCCACTTTCCCGGTTTTGTACAACTCTTTCCTATATATAATATTTTCTACACTGAGTATATAAAAAGTTATATATAATACTTTAGTTCATTTCTTTTATACTCTATATTTTCTTCTTTTAAAGAGACAGCTTACTTAAACGTGTTAAAAAAAATCGAACTTTCAATTACGATTTTAAATGAGATCTATTTCATTTCAGAACATTCTAAAAACTTTAAAATCTTTACACTTTTTGGTTTTAAAAACATCAAAGAAACAATGAACACATTTATATTATTTTGATTAACACTAAAGTTTCAAATGCTTATATATATGAATATAAATTATAGTTAAATTATTTTATTGTACACAGGATGCTTTCACAACCATTGAATGAAAGGCTATGGAATTATCATATCTTGGGAATGAAATAAATATCTGTAAAATGAAGTAAAACCTTGAAGATATTGTAGAATCACGATTATCCGAATCCTGTTTAATAAAGTTTCCGTTTTAACCCAGTTAACGAGAAAAAATATGTCCATTTTTATCCATTCTGACCAGAAAATCAGTGTTCTAAATTTTTGTGATTTCTCTGTCTTCTGCACCTAATACTTTATTGGCGATGATTGTTTCGGAAATTAATTTAAGTTTAAAAATTACCAGAGTTATTAGGATATTCTCGGATCCATGCGGATAACTGACTTTAGTTTTATTGTGCATCAATGTATATTCTAGCAGAAGTAGTTGAGAAATGCAAACTCACCGTCAGAGTTTTAATATAACAGATTTTGAATAACCCTGTTTATTTTCATTCACTGGAGGTACTCTAAATGATCATTTCCTCGCTTATCATTGGCGCCAATTTTGGCTGTGAATATGGTTATGGAATTTTAGCTTTTTATATGGATTATTTTAGTTTTAAAATGAAAATGAATAAGTTGTAAGCTAAAAGTCGGATCGATATAAAATTATTATTTTTTATAGATCTTTCATAATAGTGTCCACTACCAATTTTCATGTTTTAGAGAGAGTGGTTTGGCGTAAGATTATATATATATATATATTGTTGAAACTAGCTTTGTATGTTTTATGATACAAACATTCCATGGTATTCTCTGTAATTATTTCATTGCTTATCATATAGGCTAAAATGGCTGTGAACGGGATAATTAAATGTTAGCTCTTTATGCTTACTAATCAGTTTTAAATTAAAATTAATGATTTGTAAGTTAACAATCGGATTCACTTAACCCCTTGAAGGGCAAGCACGTGGTCTAAAAATGCTAAATTTTGCGATGTTTCGACACCAGTAATTTTTAGTAATGAATTTTTACCTTCTCAATCTGAAAAAAAAACAATACTAAATATTTTTATTTAATAATACTGGTGGCAAAGTTATATATTAAAAAGTGGTATGTATTATATATCGATGCCCCTCAAGGGGTTAAAATAATCACCATTTAGAGATCTTCCGTAATCGGGTCCACAGCTAATCGGCGTATATTTAATATAACGTGGTTTGGCGCAAAATTAAATGCATTATAGTAACTCTTTTTTTTTTTTTTGCAATGGTATCCTAGGTGATATTTTATTTGCTTATCAATGATGTAAGCCTTGGCATTGGACCAGATCATGGAATATTGAGTCTTGATACTTACCGATCCAATTTTTAAATTAAAATGTATAATTCATAAGCTAAAAATGATCTTTCAAGAACCGTAAAATCCTTCAAAACGGATCAATTAGTTCTCGAAATTTTAGTACTGAAAGATTGGTTGATTGATATATTCTTTTGGTTTTTCCCTGTTTTATCAAAAACTATTCCACATACGGGAATGCGACAAATGACAGATTGTATCCAGAAACATTCTTTATCTACACCTGATAATTTTGGTGTTTGTTATGCGACCGTGTTTGGGCCTATTCTGGACAAACAGACAGATTGACAAACATTTTTAAATATTATTTTTGATTATACATTGTCTAAATAGCCGAAATAACTTAAAAATAGATGTTTGTCTGAAAATCACAGACAGACACACCAATTTTATATATATGTACACATCACTCATTTTGAATGGTTTGTGATACTTATATGACATTTTCAAATTACATCTTACAACAAACTATTTTTCATCTGTTTGTTTCTCCCTCATTATTTTTTCCATAGCTAAACGGCCACTAAATATCCCGTAAACTCACTATATCGTTTGATTCGTGTATAGAAAAACAATTTTTTAGTGCCGGAAAGTTCTAAAATTTCGTAAAATTCAAAGTATTGTAACTCCGTGAGTTTTGGTCATAGAAGAATTGAATTTTTACATTTTAACTGGAATGAGTAAGGATAAAATGTTTTTAAATATAAGGTAAAGAACCTAGAGACCGCATAAAAATTTCGTAATTTAAATATACACACACACACATATATATATATATATATATATATATATATATATATATATATATATATATATATATATACAGCCACTTGCAAAATAAATGCCATATCTAAAAGCCATACTTGATTTCTATACTTTTGTAATTGGAAATATATTTCTATCATCAATTTAGATATATTCACTTAGAACCTCTATTATGAATCAACGGGTATATTTCCGATTATGTACCTTTCTGCGATTTCATTTTATCCCAAAGACGATCTTATGCTGAATTATTTGGTCTAACTATTCCGAACTCAGTGGCATTCCCTCTAGCTATCTGTGGTAGCTTTTGTCATCCCGTGCTTCACGGAATATCATAATTATGTTATTTCATAGAGATATGTTTACTTTTCTCCCACTGCTCCCAGGCAATATGTTCACAAATAAAACAAGTTGGAAATTGTACGTCAAACGAAACGAATGAGGTGCGTTCGTACTATAGTTTCAGTGAATTAATTATATCGTCTGTTATTATGATATGATTAATTTCCGTAATAAAATAAGTACATTTTAAGGTGGCAAAATTTTATCGTTTGTTGACATTTACTGAAAATTCCAATGGGAAACTTAAGCGTATAGCTTCGACAATTTCAGAACTTGAAATCCATATTTAGACTCTTTTTCTATTTAATATCTATTTCTCCGGAAACATCTATCCAAAAAACTGTGGATAGATTATAGGATTGCTATAATTAAACAAATTTAGGATACAAATTCGGTTTTTAAATTACGTAATACGGAAATAATAGGACTCCATCTTAAATAGGACGTAATAACCATGGCAACCTAGAATCATTACCTATCATGGGATATCATTGAATTAATTACGTATGATAAGATTTAATAGAATGGAGAATGTGGCTATAACATAGCCACATTCATAGAGGTCATAGAGGTTATAAACTGTCATATACGTCATATATGGCTATAACGTCATACATGTCAGATTAATTGGCGATACATCTCGGTCGCTTGACGATTAATCCTCGAAAGCTGCTATAACAAGGAAGTACCGATTTTAAAAAAATTCAAATTACTTAATAAAATTTTTAGTAATACCTTTTTAAGTTTTAATTCGATTTTCATAAACTTTGAAATGGCTCAACAAAATTCTGCAACGATGATATATATATAACATTTCAAAACCATTCGGTTGGGTATATTTTGCGCTGTTATATGCGGACAGACAGACTGACGGACGGACGGACGGAACAGACGATGACTATAGGTGCTACGTCTTAAAATCAGACAGTAACTAAGGATAAGAGAATCTTAACTATCAAACCTGCTCCAACGAAGAAATATAATTTCTGTTTAACGTTAAATCTTAGTATAAAAATTTAATGTCACAGATTTAAATTATGTACTAATACTTACACAATGCGATTCATTTTATTCCCGTCGTATACTGAAGGAACTTTTCAAAGTACACTGTAAAAAATGATCAATGTTTCTTATTTTATAAAAATATACTATAACCACGAATGAAAACATAATATAATCTTCTGAGTTATCCGACATTCCGAAAAAAGTGTTCCATTGTCTTTTGAATCCCCACAAAGCAATACATTTCCAAAATTTAAAGAATTATTTATAAAAACAAAATTCCTGTAGCTGCCCGTATTTTTCAGAAACGTTTCCGAATAGTTTTTATAGTGTGTTAATCAGTTTCTTCAGCCTGGAATACCTATTTATCGAATGTCATCCATTCTCACGTAAACGTTTTCAGCTGCATAAGTTAATTTACACATGAAAGAGTAAAGAAATAATCTTAATTTTAATGTTAATGTTAATGCTGTTAATTTTGCATGTTTGTCTGTTAAACATACTTGTTTAACATGAAAATGTTTACTTGAGAATGGACAGCATCGGAAAAAAACTATATTCCGGGCTTAGAAAACTGATTAATACACTTTAAAAGCTACTCGTAAACGTTTCCGAAAATTTCGGGCAGCTAGAAAAATTTTGTTTTTCTAAATGATTCTTTAAATCTCGAAATGCCATTGATGTCTGAGGTTTCTAAAGATAAAGAAACACTGTTCAGAATCATGGTTAACAAGGATGAGATTATATTATAAATTTATTCGTCATTATATTATATTTTCGTGCATTCAGAAACATTCGTCATTTTTTACAGTGTATAGAATGGTAACATGTAAACTGCGAGATGTAAAGATGCAGATGTGTGGAAGTGTTAACACCACACATCTACATCTAGACATATATATCTACACACATCTACATCGACAGGCCAGATTCTATTTAAAATGTTTAGCTTTCCATAGAATGTGTTATACATTTTATACATTCTCATGTTTCTATATTCATTTCGTTGACCCCTTGTTTCTTTACCAAATCCGTTGGTCAGTTTCATACGCCACCTTGTTCCAAAATGGCGGCCACTTAAAACTTCCAAATTAAATATATGTAGCAAAAAAAATAGGAATTCAAAAAGTTTTCCTTTAAAGCGTTTGGCCTTGATACAAGTATTCCAGAGCATTTTCTCTTTTATCCCTATCTTAAAACAAGTGGGTAAGTGTGATCCAAGTTCGCACAAAGAGTTTCGTTTAATATTCCTTTCAAAACACTTTATCCTTTCTTTAAAAAATCCAAATAAATTTCATTTTCTAAAAAAAAAAAAAACTGTCTATTTTTCTCGGTTTTTCGAATATCTGAACCGGCCCGATAGCGGGTGAAGCCGGGGCCTCCAAGATGTCGCTGTGTGTCCTACACCGGGCCTGCTATAAGTATTAGTGACGTCACAATAGTGATCCACTTTGGTCAATGTATCGCAGCAGAAAGATGTAATAAAAAGAGCATTTTCGCTCTTATAATTTGTGATTACATAAATAATATTAAATTTCATAATCGTGAAATAAAAGGGAATTAATATACTTGTTTTATTAAAGGAAATTAAAAGTTTTAAATTAAAAAAATTGCTAAGATTAATAGATCAGATTGAACCCATTGACTTACCTTTTCCTAAAAACATTATTTTACAATAAATATACGTACAAAAAATATAATAAATCTACCAAAAACTTTACAAAATCAATCCCATGCCTCCCTTTTACAACTACATACCATAATTTAACCATCAAAACACAATAAATGTCAATTTAAATAGAGAAATAGACATTTTTTAACTATAGAGACCTTGGCACTTTTTTTTGACGCTTTGGCGTAATCCGGGCTTCAGAAAGTTAGATATGTTTTAAAATTATATACACAATTATGAAAACAAACCTAATGTACTTTTATGTTTATTTATATATATATAAAATTAGTTATACATACAATTCTGTTCTACCTGCATATAAAAAGAGATAAATGGCTTCTTTATATTAAATAAAATATATAAATATTGAAAAAAAAAATACTTATTTATATGAAACTACGAATAGGTTGCCAGAAAATATGTTGCAACTTTCCTTCTCTCGCCATAAGCCTTTTTCGGTACTTTTCGGTTAGCCGGGCGCCAGTGATACATGTACATATATAAATATATATATTAATTCATACATATATGTGTGTGTGTAGATATGTGTATATATATATATGTGTGTGTAGATATATGTGTATATATATGTGTGTGTGTATATGTATATATATCACTGGCGCCCGGCTAACCGAAAAGTACCCAATTTTCTATCTTGACTTTGTAACTGATTTGTAATATTTTAAAAATTGTCTATTTATTGTACTTGGGTCTAGGACCTAATAACCACTCAAATTAACTTATCAAAAGATTTATTTTCATAATATATTTGTACACTTAAGTTAGCTAAAATGTTAAATTGAACTACGTAGAATTACTAAGTTGTGTAAATCAGTAACTTTTAATTTTATAAACAAAGCACATCACTCACTTCTAACTAAATGTATCCAGTTATTAGTCAGTTTATTACAGTATTTCTTTCAAAATCATTTTTTAAACTGTTTATCGTCTGCTTCTTTTATTTATTTATTTATTTTTTCTAAAGATCATTTGACTCTTTTCGATTTGGAAGTACAAATTCAATCAAATATGCCAGAATATTTTCATTACAGTAGGCTAGACATTTGTTGTTAGGTTTTTTTTTCTCTGCACAAGTTCAATACCATCATATTAATTCTAGCTTCACGAATTATGAAAAGTATATCGAAACATTTAATGCAGACCACTTCTGTTGAAATGTAAAAATAATTATCACAAGGTAATTTTCGTAGCTAAAATTTCTTCTTTTCATTATCAGTAGCGAATTTGAAAACTTAGATTAGAAACTAGGAGCACAACATTTTCTTCTCATTATTTTATAGATATAATCTACACTTTCTTTAATAATTGTAATCAATAATTATTATTGATAGCATTATAATCTAAATACACTAAAAAATATTATTAATTACTATATAAAACAATAAATAAAATCAAAATACTATCGTAAACAATACGTACAAACGAACAAAGTACATGAAAATTTTTAAGTTATTATGGATCACTGTTTTGACGTCAGCAGGTTGTGACGTCACTTGTAGCAGGCCCGGTGTAGGACACACAGCGACATCTCGGAGGCCCCGGTGAAGCCCACTATTATATTCTGTCATAATAATATCTGTCATGTGGACTAAATGCAATATTAAAAAAAAATCTATTTCAAAATTAAATATGTTGTATAGAGACCTTCAAAATGTTAAAATATGCCAATATTTCCATAGTCGGGTTTTTATCATGATTCAATACGTTCCTCAAACTCATATATTTACTATTCTCTATTACTCATATTCATACTCGCTTTGTATTATACTGAAACATTTGAAAAATCCGTTAAACTTGCGATATGACGTCAGATTTTCTTTTTAATTCTCTAATGACGTGTAATTAATCTGCTTTGTGTACATGCACACATACTCATACTCCTTGTATTATTGAGAAATTTTCTGTTTCATTACCACTATGACGTCAATCTTTTTTATTTCATATTAATCTTTTTTTTTTTTTCAATTCGTGAAACTTTTTATTTCATTTTTATTTTTCACGTGGAAATCGTCTGATAGAAAATTAATTATTGTAGATAGAATTTCACCATGGATTTTTAATTTTTGGCATCTGCTATAAGGGAAAATGTTCAAATTTAATAAGAAAAGGCTGTTAGAATTTTGTTTTTTTTATCTCTATTTATTAAAATAACACGAATTTTTCAAATTTTAATATTTTCAGCTCTTCACAGCTGATATTCTGATTTATATACAAAGTTTCAACTCTGTAAGTTACACAGTTTTCGAGAATGCCTCTGTGACAGACAGACAACGCAGCGGGAGCAATAGGGTTTCGTGAGATGAACGAAACCCTAAAAAGGCTGGATATACCAGTTTGAAATACTAGGGTTTCTGACATTTTGAAACAATGACATTTTAAAACACAATTTTTGTCATGCGTTAACCTCTTACTTATAAACCGATTTGGATGTGACTGAGCATGTGTACAGGACTAACCAAGGTTTCGACCGAGTTAGTTGGCCAGCTTCATATGCCATCTTGTTTCAAAATGGCTGCCACTTAAAAATTTTAAATTCCAAAATATGTACAAAAAGATTTGACATTCAAAAAGTTTTTCCTTTAAGCGTTCGGCCTTGACACAAAGATTCCAGAGCATTTCTTGTTAGGCTTTATCCTAAAAAATGGTTGATCTACAGCAGTATGAAATTATATGGTGACTGACATTTCGAAACAGCTTGAATTTTGTCATCCTACAGCCTCTTAATTATCAACCGAGTTGGTTGTAACTGAGCATGTGCACAGGACTTACCAAGGTCTTGACCGAGTTCGTTGGCCAGCTTCATCCACCAACTTATTTCAAAATGGAAGCCACTTAAAAATGTCAAATTAAAAAAGATGTAAAAAAAAATTAGAAATTAAATGTTTTTCCCCTTAAGTTTCCTGTCTCCTCACGCGAAAACACCTGCTCGCTAATGTTAATCCTATGGGACAGTCATTCTACAATATTTCGCTGGAATTTCAGTATTTTTAAATGATTTTTTTTTTGCATTGGTTAGCTGAGATCAATCTCTACAACCGCCGTTTTTTTACTTTTTCTATTTTGTTTGCAGGTTTTTTTTTTATGGGGATACTTTTACTTTCGGAACAAGTTTCGAAAGTTAAAGTATCCTCTTAAAAATAATCCTCATAAATACTTATTTGGCGACTACACGTAATCGCCATAAACGAAGTCAACTTTGATATATCTGACCAATTTGACGACATTCTCATTCATTCAAACAGAGTGTTGACGGAAACTTCGTATTGAATCTTCTATAATCGCTTTCACGCATTTTATCTTCGTGTGCTTCAGTAAAAGTTACATGAATTTTTAAAAATAAGGAATAAGAAAGCTACCTTTTCCTCCCGGTACTGGCTGGAAGGACTTTTAAAAATTTGGTTCAATATTTCATCAAAACAGCTGCTACCATGAGACGGCGAAACCTTATTTCAACATTTGGTACAGCGGTTGAATAACAACACACTTGTTTAGGACGAACCATGACCTGGTGAAATTTTGATACGAAAATTTCTAAAATATTAATTAATAAACTGGTTCACCATAACGAGACTACAAGTACGCTGTGTAAACAAGGGAAAACCAGTCCGGGACATCTGTTTTGAATAGAATCTGGCACAGTGCGAATACCTAGCATGGAGTTCGAATCTAATACCTGACGTTCTAGTAATGTCTAAACAAGTAAGCGGATATCACCATGACAAATTTAGAGTGCATAGAACTATTTGATATGATTGACATTTACATATTGCCATAAATTGCTTAAAAGTTGAAACATTATTAAAACTTCATCATAATGAGGAGTTTTGAAAAACCCAGTCAACCATGTGCTTTGGTGCTTTTACCTTTGTTTGCACCAAACTTTTGTTCAGCATTTTTTTCAAATGTTTCAATGTTGGAAGTGAAATTTTTTACATTGCATCTTGGACGAATTGTTATAAAGTTTGATCCCCATAATATTTGTAAGAAAATCTACAGCACACAAAGTAACAAGTAAAATAGTTATTGCAAAAATAGCGCGATAATTAAATTCTCGAACAATCGAATGTACGGATTTTTAGATTAATTTAACTTATTAAACTGGCGAACGAAAAAAAAAAAAACGATCAGAAAGAAGCTCAATTTTAATCAGCATTTTCATTTCATATCATATTAAGAAAAGGACTAAATTAAGTAGCTAAATAAAAAAGAATATATTAAACTAAATAAACAATGCACCATTATTAATTACATTCTGAATAAAAATGTGTAATACACTCGTTTTATAAAAAAAAAAAAAAAAAAAAAAAATCTGTTATAAACAAAGCTGAAAACAGAAAATAGAAACTTGTCGTTATTGGATTGGCTCTTTTTTATTTCTCTATTGCTATATAAATATTTCAGCGTAAATATTTCCATATACATATACTCCCTACAAAATAATTTTTAAATGTAATAATTTCCAGATACATATTCTCCCGAGAAAATACATTTTTTTTAAAGTTTCTTCAAATAAAATACATAAGTTTCAAAGGGTCGGACTAGCCTGAAGCTTCAGTGTCTGCTATTTTATACGTCACTGAAAACCTTACCCAATACATATCATTCTTCCGTGATCATTATTTGAAATTTGATGTTTTTCTTTCTTGTTGGGGTGTTTCAGTTCTTTCCGTCATAGTTGTTGAAAATTTGAGGTGTTTTTTTCGTGTTGGAGTGTTGCAGTCTCATGCTACCGTGTTTGCTATTGAAAATTTGAGGTGTTTCGTTCTTGTTGGCGGGTTTTTGCATTAATAAGAAATATATTTTGATATTTATTTAAACCAGGGCATCCAATCCGGGCATCCGGGATAGAGAATAAATGTGAAAACATTTATTTTTTTACTGCAAACTCTAATAGATTTTTCACATTTAATATTTTTTCTTAGATTACAACCTAACAACAGCAAAGATCATTTTTATATGAAAAATTGTCAATTATATATTCATATAAAATGTTGAAATTTATTAAAAGCGGTAATTTCGCATTGCCCTCGTGCCAGAAGTTAATGGCCGAAGAAATCACTAAATAAAATAGCAGTTGATTTTTCATTCTGATTATTTCACAGTTTTTAAGCGCTTATTTCAATTACATGTCTGTTAAATTTGTGTTTTATTTATACTATTTTATACATTGATTAATGAAGTTTTCATTTCGTTATGGAATATTATCTGGAAACAAATGCTGAACTTTTTATAATGTTTAAAGTACAAACGATTAATATTTTGTAATCGTCTGTAAGCGATATAAAGATATATATATGAAAGTATAAAAAGTAAAACCCTTTTTAAAATGCAAAATTAAAATTCAAAATTCAAAATTTAAAACCCCCCAAATTTTTTTCTAACTTCATAAATGCGTATTAAATCTAATTTGCCCCTGATATCTTCGTTTTCCCGCATCACAATTATTATTTTCAGGCATAATTTTTTTTTATCTCTCCTTAAGATTAAAAGTGCTGACTATTAAGTTTTTTGCAAGTGCTGTGGTTTGGGCTTGGCGTTCAGAGTCTGCAGGAACTGGCCTGATCAAAAACCCGGGCAACATGCGAGAGCTAAGTAACCAATTAAATGTCTGCCACCACGTACTCTTAGGAGCGCACTCTAGCAAAAAATATTGGAGTTAGGCTCCAACAAGAAGCAGGAACACGGATTTTTCGTGGCTTTTCGGCCGCTGCTGACTGCTATGAGGAACCACGCTCGGCCATTTCCTGAAATTATCGTTCTCGGGACCTGTTTGAATGTTTTCACCTTCTAAGAAGAGAGACGGAAAATGCTCCGCCATTCCGGGCCGGAAACGGCCATCTCCAACGGAAATCGGCTCTCTAAACCCCTGGGGCTGACTTGGTAAAAAAAGAGACTGTATTGACAAAATAATAAAAAGTCAGACTCCAGGAAAAAAATCTCTGGTCTTATTTCCACAGTCACGACACGATGTCGCACCGGCCCCGGAAACTTCGCATACGTAAGGTCAAAGGATGATGCCAACCTTCTCCAAAATATTCATTACATATGTATTTTAAATCATGCTTGAAATTTAGTTTAAATATTATAAAAAATGAGTAAATTTCGATACAGTTTTCAAACAAATTGCATTTGAAAGTAGTTTTTTTTCCTATATAACAGTGTAAAAATTGAAAATGTGCGATGTTTAGAAATTATAAAATTGCAGTAGCAAAAATCGCAAAACGAAATTCATCGCCAGCTGTTGCCATTCGCAAAATAACGTCAGCGTTACGCACCGACACGTTTGTCCTTTATAATATAATAGATAATTTACAAAGATTAAATATTTTTAGGTAGCGGTAAGTTTTCACCACAAAAAAACTTTAAATTTTCACAAAGTAAAACTCTATTTGTGTTATTTTGCACGTTATTTTGTTTTCACAAAGTATTTGTGTTACTTGAAACTGAATAATTTAAATTTGTGTATACATGATGAATATTTCGTGAAAATAACTATTAACATTTTCATACTTTAGTTTGTATAAATAGTTTAATAAAATGAACGATTAAAAGTAAATGAAGAAACGTGTATAAAAAGATTGAATAAACCTGTATTAAATATTTAAAAAAATTCTCTACGAACGATTAAAGGTTTTAAATATCAGCAAATTTTCACTAGACCATGATTTTTAAATGTAAATTATAAAACAAACAAGAACAAAAAGTTATGCGTCAAGCATAGATTTTGAAACACTTTCAGAACACATTCCAACACATTCATAATACTGTACCTAAACTTCACAGTTTACTAAGTAAACAATTTAGAAAACACAACACATTTAAAAACTCAATTTCAGCAATTACTACCAATAGTCAAACAAAAATTCCGTTTTTTTTGTGCAGTCATGTATATGATCTATAGATTTTTACGTATACTGCACTACACAGTAATAAACAAATATACTTCAGTTAGGAAATACATAGCACAATTGAAAATTCAACAATTTCCTTCAATAAACGGATATGTACGTGAGATCTTTTGAGCAGCTCTGTATATGATCTGTAGAATTAATATGCACCAATTAATATGTAAAAAAATTAGTTACATTTAAAAACGCGTACCACAACTGAAAATACCTACCAGGAATTAATTATTGTTCATACGCAGTATTGTAACCAAATTCTTTAGAGTGTCTCTGTAAGTGAACGATACATTCTATTCACACCATATTCTACAGTAAACGCCTTGTAGTGCACCTCAGTGATATGTATCAACTTGAATGTGTTTAAAATAATGAAAAATCATTAAAATACGCCGCAATCGATCCGCAATGTAAATAAATTCTTTTGAGTGTCCCTGTGAAAGAACCATACATGCTACACACTATGTTCAATATCAAACATGCCATAGTAAACGCCAATAACATATATCAATTTCAAGACAATCCCAGTACATTTACCTGCGTTAGTGCAGGGTCAGACGACAGATAGACGATAGACAGACAGACAAACCGAATTCATAAACACTTTTCAACTACGTTGAAAAGTGTTAAAAACATATCCATCAATAAAGCTGACGTCTGGCAATAACTTGAACATCTAATTTTGCTCTTATCGCACCGGGATAAACATGTTCGATATACTTCCCGGTGTACAGAGCGCGAATAAAAATTATATATAATTGAAAACTCTAATAGATATTTTAATATTTAATTTATTGTCTTAGATTGCTCACCAAGTACATCAGAAAGCCTCTTTGATAATTTCGTAATTCGCCGCATGTCACAGGTCAGTTGAGGAACATTTCACTGTTTATACAAACCTTTGTAAGTATGATTATTTCAGTTCGATTACTTACGAGGAAAGTCATTAAGTAAGTCACAAAAGATAATTAAATAATAACTCACACTTAACTGTCACAGGTCAGTTGAGGAACATTTCACTGTTTATAGAAACCTTTGTAAGTATGATTATTTCAGTTCGATTACTTACGAGGAAAGTCATTAAGTAAGTCACAAAAGATAATTAAATAATAACTCACACTTAACTGTCACAGGTCAGTTGAGGAACATTTCACTGTTTATAGAAACCTTTATAAGTATGATTATTTCAGTTCGATTACTTACGAGGAAAGTCATTAAGTAAGTCACAAAAGATAATTAAATAATAACTTACAATGATATTCATTTCAAAACTATTTTTATTTCTCTACATACTCTCCACCCATATTTATGCACTTATATCACCGTATTATCAGTGCCCCGACACCAGCAGCATAACATTCTTTGGGTTGCTGTCTCAGCCACATTAAGACTTCAAGTTAACCTTTTCATCATCTGTAAACATCATCTTGCTTCCAAGATGGCTTTTTAGTGGACTAAACAGATGAAAATCGCTTGGAGCTAAGTCGAAGCTGCATGGTGGATGTTGAAGAAGTTGCAAGATGATGTTCACAGATGATGAAAATGTTCAACTTGAAGTCCTAATGTGGCTGAGTCAGCATCCCAATATGTTGAGGAATAAAAATAGTTTTGAAGTGAATATCATTGTAAGTTATTATTTAAATATCTTTTGTGACTTACTTAATGACTTCCCCTCGTATATGTTAAATTCGTGTTCTATTCATTTATTTGTAAAGTTTTAATTTCTTTTGACAATTTAGTTATGGAACATATTATACGGAAACAAACAAATGCTGAAATTTTTTAGTTAATTTAAATGCAAACGGGTTAATCTTCTGTAATTGGCTGCACGCCGATTTCAAAATATCCATACTTGAAAAATATTTTAAAAACTGTAAAAAATCAGTAAATTGAGATACAGATATCAAACAAAGTTAAAAAAAATTGTAGTAAGAAGTTAACAAAATTGCAGTGAAAGCGAAATTTATTGGTCAGGTTCGTTGCCATTGCCGATATTATGTCAGCTTTACTCACATACATGTTTTTGCTTTATAATATACAAATTTAAATGTATTAAGTTGATTTTAATGCATTAACTTTTAAACATCGCACAATAACTTTTTTTTCCATAGAAATGAATGTATTTTTAAGTGAAATTTGTTTGGTAACTGTATTTCAATTTACTGATTTTCTATGGTTTATAAAATAATTTTCAAGCATGACTTTCCTCTTTAATTATATCTTAAAAATAACATGAAACCCGATTACGGAAGAATAACCCGTTTTAATTTAAAATACTGTGAATAATTCAGTATTGATTTGCTTTCGTGCAATATTTTATAACTTAAAACTTAAAACATCTGCCATAAAAATAAATGACATCTTATGAGAGTTCTGTGTGAAAATCTATCACCATTCATAATTGCTGCAAACGCTTCGGGTCCACAAGTTTGCATATTTTGTTGGTTATCCCTATCTCGGTTAAATCTTCTTCATGAATGTTCCTAAAGTTGAAAAATACCGATTTTTAATTATCATCTTGTACAATCGATTAGTTTGTTTTAAGACGGACATCGTATGAAAGGGGGACATCAATGTATATGGAAGAATAGTTTTGGTATGCGCTGTGTGCTTGTAAAAATAAAACAAAAACTAGTCGGATGTGCCAATCCCAAAACTTTCTTCTATCTCATACATGGCAATACTTCAAAAAGCGTAATTTGTTTTAAATTATGCATTTTATGCACCTCCGATACGTGTTCCCACTGTCTACGGCACCATATAGCAATCATGTCGCGTACGCACAGCAAAATTGTTAGTTCCACTTTCCACTGCCAGAGGGCGTATTCTGCTCTTAGCAAACATCTTTACGAATGAAACACCGGCACGTGTGCCAGCTGCCTGCGACACCGTTTAGCGGGCGTGCTATGCATGCGCTGAAAAACTTTTAGTGCCATTTTCCACCTACAGGGTCGCTAAATCTATGCATTAATTAGTTCATGTTAAGTTGAATAAACCAATTCCAGTTGAAATTGGACCCATAGAACCCGAGACAATAAATCTCCCCTTGCAGATTAATATTCAGAAATTGTGGTAGCCATCTAGGAAGAATCCAGATTAACTTAGCTCTCAACTAATATTGCTATGACTAAACCTAAAATGAAACCAGAATCATTGATTATTAACGCAATATTTAATTTAAAAAAACCGTTAAACCTAATTATCTTTGATTAAGTAGATAAAAAAGTTTCCAGCCGATTTTTTTTAGAAAATTAGATTTTGTAACATAGAATTTTTTTTTTGCGTACATTTCCAAATCGCGACGTGAAATAGTTTTCATATTTTTAATATACCCTCTAAATTCTGACCTGTGGTTTTTATTAATTTAATCCATTGTCGATTTGCTTTTTTTTATCTTCCGTTTCGGAAAGTAAATAGAGAGGTGGGGTCCCGAAGCGGAAGTAAATTCAATGCGACCTTCTCAAATGTATGAGCCATTTTGATAAAAAAAATAGCATTTTCGGGAGATTTTTAATGAGTTTTTAATTAATAACTCGGAGAATTATGAACCGATTTTTACAAAATTTAAAACAGTGGATAGAAGACAAAATTTAGTATATTTGGATAAAAATTGAAGCCGTATTCTGTTTATTAATGTAAAAAAATCACCTCGTAATGTAAAAAACCGCTAAAAATGCATAAAAATTTAAATAAAAAACCACTTGATCAAAAATTTCAAAATAGGGCTTCAAGGTGCAAAACTACATACATAGATGTACCTTCCTACCAAATTTTGTAGCTCAGCGTGCAGCGGTCTCTTCAGAACATAGTCGACAGACACACAGAGACACACACAGATACACATACAATTTTTTTCCCTTATTATTGTGTTGTTGTTTCTAATCCTAAATGATCTAGCCAATAGGGTAGACGAAGTTCATGAGCCCAAAAATTTGGAGGAAGTCCAAAACGATGAAAGGACACTCCTAAAAGTCACTCCTAGTCAAGTCCAAACAGGAAATGAGATGGCCAGGGGTGGACGGTGCAGTCTTGCACTTTGGAGAAAATCTTGATACCGTTGTCAAATTTCAGGTATCTCAAGTGTCCACTCATGAATCTTGAAAAAGCAGACTGCTGGTCACGGCTATCCCCAAGAGTAACAGCTCCTCCAGGCTTTTTGCCACAGTACCAGTTGCGAACTGGAGGGGAACGCCAAGTTGCGTCGAGAGTAGATTTCGTTCTTGAACAGATCTCTAGAAAAGTCAAGGTGGAAGCCTTATTATTATAGACTAGCCGCCACTGGCGACCAGTTTGGTCTCCCTTAAATGTATGTTAAGCACTGTAACACGTTACTTTTATTCATAATTTATTTTTTTTCCGTAATCCTTCGCCAAACCGGAAGATTCTAATAGACAAATCAAAAACTTTTTCGATCATGGTAGCATTTCGCATATTTTTTGTTGTTATGTATTTCATCTTTCTTGACAAGAACCGCTTAACCAACTTAAGCATTTATGTTTCATATCCGTTTGCTTATCAGTTGCAATATGCTTTCTAATGAGGAGATTTTAAAACATATTAAGTAGTTTTCCGTAATTGGATCCATTGCCAAATGGCGTATTTTGGTTAATACGATTTGGTGCAATGAAGTCTATTTTGTGAAAGTCTTTAATGATATCCACCATTTACACTGAACCATATTGTTGCCAATATATATTTTTTGTTTGTTTGTTTCTCGCTAACTTTGGCTGTAGACTTGATTACGGGAAAATCAAGAAGAAAATCTATCATTATTCTCATTTAAAACGTCTTGAATAATGTGACATAATCGGAGTGCATATTATAACACGTAATTTTCGAGTATGGTTTGGTGAAACATTGAACTTTTGGAAGCCAGTTTTGATAATCACGTAAATATGTCACACCAACATTACCGCCTATAATTCTAATTACAGCAACCCGTTTTTTCTCTCTATATTGCAACTCTATAGTTAATATAGTGCCCCGGTGTGTCTACGACAGCTGTTCCATCAGAACATTTGATTTCAAAATAAAAGTATCGTTTCTAATTTGCACACACGAAAAATAAAAGCTGGTATTGGCGATTTTAAAAATTCTATTGGCGAGATTTGCCCCCAAATAACACAAAAGTACTTAATGATGTTATGTATTTTGTAAATGTATATTAAATTACTGTTTTGAAAGCGATTGGTCATTAATAATGGTAAATATGATTGGTGATTAACAATCATTTTCGGTGGTCTCTCTTCCTTTCACGTATAATACATAAATACCAAATTAACTGATAATTTGTTTCGAAATTTGATTCATTAAATATCATTACATGAGTTGTATTTGTTTACATTCAGCTTACATCAAGAAAAGATAAAGAATGAAGTTGAGTTGTATAGCACATAATTATGGTAAACTTTGATTGTGTCACTGGTACGAATTATTTTTTTGACACCAGGCAGCGCTCCAAAAAATCTTTCATGGAAAACTAACTTTACGAACGATTATCTCCATGGTTTAATGGTTTAATATTTTAAACCTTCACGACGAATGAATCTTTTTTTTGTTTACTTTCATGGATAGAGAATTTGAACTGCGAAGCTAATTTCAACTGAAGTTATTGGAGAATATATACATAATTGAACGTAAGTCATCTCTCAAATATTAATTTATTTTGAACGATCTTTCTAAAAATGTCACATTTATGAAGTTTTATTCGAAAAAATAATTTTTAATAAAAATGGCTGCCTGGCATATGAAAAAGTGAAACGGACATTCCGGAACTGTTGATGACAGTCACATGACTTACGGTTTTATTATAGAGATACTACTACTGGACATTATATTAAACAAGGATATCATTAAAATATGTTATATAGGCAAGGCTTTAAAACGCATTGACGCATACAGTACGTAGCCCGTGTTTTATGTTACTACAAACCGTCCTTGTTTTAAAAGTAAATTATTAAGTGTTGAAACACAAGTAAAGTTATAATAATAAATGTAAGTTCACACACATTCAGATAGTATAAAAAATTATTTTAAAGGCAAAATAGTAGTAAATGTAAAGTCATGTTTTATTATTAAGGCGACAGTCTCGAAAGAGTTATGGTGCTTTGAAAAATTCTACTCACTTTGTAGAAACTAGCAACTGTCTTATAAAGGCATTCTAGAGTTTTGAATGAGAACGTGATGTCATCGTCAATAAGTGGGAATGGACTCGAATTCTTTTGTGCAGTCCTGTACATGATCTATAGTATTTATACACACCACTAACTATGCTAAAATTTTGTTAAATTTAAAAATGTAAACTAAAGTTCAAAACACACACTCCAGGCAATTATCGCTCATAGAGAATATTGTAACATAATTCTTTTGTGTGTCCCTGTAAATGAACCATAAATGCAATGCACACCACACATTTCAGTAAGCAACATATAGTGCACTTCAGTAATTCATATAAATTTCATTATGTTTGAAATAGTGTAACATCATTAAAATATACTGCAAACGATTTTTTCCTCGTAGACCAGTTTGTAAGGGAATTATTTTGTGTGGCCCTGTAAATGAATAATAAATGCTTTGCACCCCACATTCTAGAGAACGCATGTTTTAGTGCACCTCAGAAATGCATTTCAATTTTATTATGTTTGAAATAGTGTAACACTATTAAAATGCATTGAAACGATTATTTCCCATTGACCGTAATGTTACGGAATACTTTTGACTATCCCTATAAACGGACTATAAATAGTACACACTTCATTTTCAACAGAGAACGTGCAATAGTAAACATCAATAACATATAAAAATTACAGAATAGTAAACATCAATAACATACAAAAATTACAGGGCAATCCGAGTATATTTATAAGAATTAGAGCACGGCCAGACAGCCGACCAAACCGAACTAATACACACTTTTGAAATATGTTAAAAAATAAAATAATTTTTACGGAAAACAATTATATTTTTCTTTATACAAAGTATTAAAATGTATATTAAATTAATATAAAAAATAATTCTTATGTACAATGTATTGAATATAACAAAATAATAGGAATAATTAATATTTTCTTAGAATTTCTGTTTCAATTAAACGCCTCGGTTTAAATGAGTTATGTAACAGAAAATCGATCGAAGTTATGTAAAAGGATTCCTTGTTTTCACTGCGCCGCGCATCTTTAAATAGCATTTGCGCGGGGACGAGGTCCGGTAGGATATTTCATAAGTATTTAAATACCTTAATTTAATTTAAATACTGCCCTTTATAAATATAGCTTAGCAAGAAATATGAGATTCATTATTTTTCTTTCACAGTGTGAAGAAGAAATTCTTTTATAATAATAATAAAGATTGCGAAAGATTAAAACGTGGGAAATATTTTATCTAAAGAAATGCATTAAAAAACAGTGTCGTTTCAATTAGCTTGCATTATTCATTAAATTGACTTTACGTTTTATGATTATTTTTCAATCGCTGCCCACCTGCTAGTCTGTCGTGAAAAAATTAAAAATTGCATGAAGAAATCGCTGTATGAGATCGAATAAACTTTATTGAAAAAAAAAAAAAAAGAACAAAACTTACTATAGCGGGCTAAAGCATTAAAAACGAATTTCTCATATTAATGTGCAAAATTCTAGAAAAAAAAAAAAAAAAAAAAAAAGCAAAGCACAAATTTTACTGTTACGGGCTAAAAATTCAAGCAGGATTTCATTTAATAATGTGGAAAAATCGCAGCAAAAGGCAAAAAAAAAAAAAAAAACGCTAAAAATTGCATTAAACGATCGCAAAAAATTCAAAAATTGCTGCACGAACTCTTTTTATAAATGTGGAAAAATCGTCTAAAACCCCCAATAAAATCACTATATACCGCATAAAATATTGCTAAAAATTCAAAAGTAGTAGAGTACAAAATTTATTATAATGATCTGAAACATTGTAACAAAAATTCTTTCAGGAATGTCAAAAAATCGCCGCGGAACCCGAAAAAATTTAAAATCACATGAAAAATTAAAACAAAAATTAAAAAATAGCTGTCCGAAATCCGAATCAACTTTTAAAAAAGGAACCGGATTTCTCTTAATAGAATGGGAAAATCCCAGGTAAATCCAAAAAACCCTAAACATCACAAAAAATTAAAAATCTTAGAGCACAAAATTTACTATAACGGCCTAAACGATTGCACACAATTCTATTTAATAATGTGGGAACACCGCAACAAAATGCTAAAAAACGCTAAAAATCGTATAAAATTATCGCAAAAAATTCAATCATTCTGTACGAATTTTTTTTTACAAATGTGGAAAAATCGCCAAAAACACTAAAAGAACTAGTATGTACCGCATAAAATATTGCTAAAAATTGAAAAATTGTAGAGTACAAAATTTATTATTATGAGCTAAAACATTGTAACCGAAATTCTTTCATGAATGTCAAATTATCGCCGCGGAATGCGACAAAACGCGAAAGATGGCAGAAAAAAATAGCTAAAAATTCATAAATCGTGGAGGATAAAACGTATTGTGTTAAAACTAAAAGTTTGAAACAGATTTCATTTTAGAATGTCAAAAAATTGCCGCACAACGTAAGAAACTCTTAAAATCATAATAAAAGAATTCGCAGAAAAATTAAATGTCGCTATATGGATTTCGCATAGACTTTATTGAAAAGAGGAAAACGTTTATTTATATCGGGATAAAAGATTGCAACCGGATTCTTTTTATTAATGTAGAAAATTCGGCTCAAAAAAAAAAAAAAAAAAAAAAAAAACCTTAAGTCAAACTTTGCAGTGAAAAAAATTTACTCTGTAGTTTAAAACATTGTAACCGACATTATTTCACGAATGTCAAAAAATCGCCGCCACATAACGCGAAAAAATTAAAAATCTCTTAAAAAATTCGCGAAAGATTAAAAAATCGCTGCACGAAATCCTAATCAACCTTTTTTGAAAAAAAGGACAAAATTGTCTGTATTGGGCTAAACCACTGAAATTGGATTCCTCTTAGTAATGTGGAAAAATGTAGAAAAATGCAAAAATCAACTAAAAATCGCAAAATATCAAAAACGGTGGAGGACAAAATTTACTTTAACGGGCTAAAACATTGGAACCGGATTTCATTTAATAACTGGACAATTCGCAGCAAAATGCGAAAAAAACTCTAAAACTATTCCAAAAAATTCAAATATTGCTGTACGAATTATTTTTACTAATGAGTAAAAATCGTCAAAAAACACTAAAAAACGTTACCTAATGCATAAGTAAGTGCTAAAAATTCAAAAATAGAAGATTACCAAATTTAGTATAATGAGCTAAAACATTGTAACCAGAATTCTTTCACGAATGTCAAAAAATAGCCACGGAACGCGATAAAACGCTAAAAATCATATTTAAAATCACTAATAATTATAAATTGCGCAGGACGAAACATATTAGGCTAAAAGTTTGAAATCGTATTTCTTTTACGAATGTCAAAAAATTGCCACAAAAGGTGAAAAACTGTAAAAATCGCATAAAAGAATTCGCGAAATTTTTTTAAATCGCTGTTTGAATTTTGAATATACTTTATTGAAAAGAAGAGAATGTTTGCTATAATGGGATAGAAGATTGAAACCGGATTCCTTTTACTAATGTAGAAAAATCGGCGCAAAACGACATAACAGTAAATAAATAAATAAATAAACAAATAAAACGATAACAATCGCATAAAATTCGATAAAAATTCAAAACATGCTGCGACAAAATTTAGTATACTGGGCTAAAACATTGCAATCGAAACTATTTCACGAATGTCAAAAAATTGCCACGGAACGATACAAAACTAAAAATCGCATAAAAAAACGCGAAAAATAAAAAAAATTCTGTCGAAACCCGAATCAACTTTATTGATAAGAGAACAAAATTTACTATAGCGGACATGTGTAAAAATCTCAGCAAAATGCGAAATAACGCTAAAAATCGCATAAAACTATCGCAAAATTTTTTTAAATTGCTGTACGAATTCCTTTTACTAATGTGAAAAAATTGTCAAAAAAGGTAAAAATTGCTACATACTGCACAAAAATTCGCTAAGAATTCAAAAATGTCAAAGGACAAAATTTATTATAATGAGCTAAAAGTAACCGAAATGCTTTCACGAACCTAAAAAAAAAAAAACGCCATGGAACGTGGCAAAAGTCTAATATCGCATTAAAAATCGCTAAAAATGTATAAATCGCGGATTAAAAACTTATTACGTACTAACTAAAAGTTTGAAGCCATATATCTTACTTTTATGAATGTTAAAAAATAGCCCTGAAACACGAGAAACTCTAAAAATTGGCGTACAAATACCCAATAAACATGACTGAAACTAAAACAAAGTGTATTATACCAGTCTAAAAGATTTAGACTGGATTCACATTATAATGTCAAAGTGAAAAACCACTAAAAGCACATTAAAAAATTAATAAAAATAAATTTGCGAAAAATTCAAAAATCGATGTACGAATATAAATTTGAATAAACTTCATTGAAAAGAGGACAATGTTTACTATTGGGTTGAAAGATTGTAACCGGATTCGTTTTATTAATGTGAGTAAATCGGGACAAAACGCAAAAAAAAAAAAAAACTATAACAATCGTTTAAAATACTTCTAGAAAAGCAAACATTGCAACGGATAAATTTTATTATAGTGGGCTAAAACATTGTAACCGAAATTCTTTCACTTATGTCAAAAAATCGCCGCAGAACGCGAAATAAGGTAAAAATCGCCAAAAAAATTGCGGAAAACTCAAAAATCCATGTACGGAATCCGAATCAATTTTATAGAAAACAGGGCAAAATTCACTATCTAAAAGAATTTAGAAGGATACCTTTTATAATGTGAAAAAGTCGCACCGAACTGCAAAAAATACGCTAAAAAACAAATTAAACTATTGGAAAAAATTTAAAAATCACCATACGAATTTCCCGTACTAATTCAGAAAAATCGCCACAAAAAGCTAAAAAGCGCTAGAAATCGAAACAAATATATATATCGTTGCAGATGGGGCCACGGAAGAAGTGGGGATGAAGCCAGATGAAGTTGGCTGTTGAAGCTGTACGCAATCAGGAGATGGACTATAAAGCTGCCAGTAAACAGTACAGTGTCTCAAAGTCAACATTGAAAGATTATATAAACTAGTGGGATGTGCCATTCCCAAAACTTTCTTCTATCTCAGTCATGTTAATACTTCAAAATTCGCTATCGCATCGCCAATAAAATCAATATTTTTCGTCATTCTGTTGTACGTCAGCTGCTTGCGAATCGTCGGGTTACAGGGATGTGAACAATCGATGTATACTAAACTACGAAAAGTCCTTCTGGCTTGAACGACAGGAATAGATAGCCTCCCTATTCCTTTGTTTTACGATTTTAGCTAATTTTACTGGAAAACACGAAGGTAAAATGCGTGGAACCTAAATAAAGAATACTCAATCCCAGTTCTCGTCAACATTGAATTTGAATGAGAATATCGCCAAATTAGTCCTCTACAGCCAAGTTGGCTTCATTTATGGCAACTTACTTTGGTCGCCAAATTTGTCGATATTCCGCAAACTGTCGCCAAGTTTGGCGATAATTTGACGTTGGCGAATATAAATATATAGTGATAAGCATATAATAGGATTAATGGTTACAACAATGAAAGAAAATTTGCCGAAACCATGTTAACTAAAACTCATAAATTAAACCCGTTTATGGATAAATTCTGCTGTCTTGTTTGAAAATGTCAGCCACCCTAAAATTTCAAACCGCTCTATCTCAGCCATTTTTTTAAGATAGAAGCAAAACAAAAACTGCTCCGGATTCTCCGGATCAAGGCCGAACATTTAACGAAAAAAAGTTTTAGGATTTCTAATTTTTTTTAATTTGCACATCTTTTTGAATTTTAAATCTTTAAATGGCTATCACAGCGCCCCCTTTCGTCGAAATATCCCCAAATTGTAATAGAACCTGCTTACCATAGCCAAAAACAGAGAAAAAAAATGTGGTTCAATTTGAAGCATAACTTCATACACTTTTCGATGATATAATAGTTAAAATGGAACAAAAATATCGATCACAGCGCCCCCTTTCATAGAAATATCCCCAAATTCTGACAGAACCTGCTTGCCATAGCCAAAAACATAGAAAAATTTTTTTGTTCAATTTGAAGCATAACATCATACACTTTTAGATGGTACAATAGTGAAAATGGAACAAAAATATCAATCACAGCGCCCCCTTTCGTCGAAATACCCCCAAATTCTGATAGAACCTGCTTGCCATAGCCAAAAGCATAGAAAAAAAATGTGGTTCAATTTGAAGCATAACATCATACACTTTTAGACGGTACAATAGTGAAAATGGAACAAAAATATCGATCACAACGCCCCCTTTCGTCGAAATATCCCCAAATTCTGATAGAACCTGCTTGCCATAGCCAAAAACATAGAAAAAAATTTTTGTTCAATTTGAAGCATAACATCATACACTTTTAGATGGTACAATGAAGACACACAGACGGACAGACGGACAGACGGACAGACGGACGGACGGACAGACGGACAGACGGACGGACGGACAGACGGACATTTTGTAAAAACATGTTTTTCGGAATCTCTGACCTCTAAAACGTGTAAATCCGTTGAAAACCGGAAGTCGAAAAAAATTTCGATTACAATACTTTCTTCTATTATAGATAGAAGAAAGTAAAAAAGGTGCAGATAAGAGTACACTAGCCGGATGTGCCAATCCCAAAACTTTCTTCTATCTCAGTCATGTTAATACTTCAAAATTCGCTATCACATCGCCAATAAAATCAATATTTTTCGATATTCTGTTGTACGTCAGCTGCTTGCGAATCGTCGTGTTACAGGGATGTGAACAATCGATGTAATACTAAACTACGAAAAGTCCTTCTGGCTTGAACGACAGGAATAGATAGCCTCCCTATTCCTTTGTTTTACGATTTTAGCTAATTTTACTGGAAAACACGAAGGTAAAATGCGTGGAACCTAAATAAAGAAGACTCAATCCCAGTTCTCGTCAACATTGAATTTGAATGAGAATATCGTCAAATTAGTCCTCTACAGCCAAATTGGCTTCATTTATGGCAACTTACTTTGGTCGCCAAATTTGTCGATATTCCGCAAACTGTCGCCAAGTTTGGCGATAATTTGACGTTGGCGAATATAAATATATAGTGATAAGCATATAATAGGATTAATTGTTGCAACAATGAAAGAAAATTTGCCGAAACCATGTTAACTAAAATTCATAAATTAAACCCGTTTATGGATGAATTCTGCTGTCTTGTTTGAAAATGTCAGCCACCCTAAAATTTCAAACCGCTCTATCTCAGCCATTTTTTTAAGATAGAAGAAAAACAAAAACTGCTCCGGATTCTCCGGATCAAGGCCGAACATTTAACGAAAAAAAGTTTTAGGATTTCTAATTTTTTTTAATTTGCACATCTTTTTTAATTTTAAATCTTTAAATGGCTATCACAGCGCTCCCTTTCGTCGAAATATCCCGAAATTGTAATAGAACCTGCTTGCCATAGCCAAAAACATAGAAAAATGTTTTGTTCAATTTGATGCATAACATCATACACTTTTAGATGGTACAATAGTGAAAATGGAACAAAAATATCGATCACAGCGCCCCCTTTCGTCGAAATATCCCCAAATTCTGATAGAACCTGCTTGCCATAGCCATAAACATAGAAAAAAAATGTGGTTCAATTTGAAGCATAACATCATACACTTTTAGATGGTACAATAGTGAAAATGGAACAAAAATATCGATCACAGCGCCCCCTTTCGTCGAAATATCCCCAAATTCTGATAGAACCTGCTTGCCATAGCCAAAAACATAGAAAAAATATTTGGTTCAATTTGAAGCATAACATCATACACTTTTAGATGGTACAATGAAGACACACAGACGGACAGACGGACAGACGGACAGACAGACATTTTGTAAAAACATGTTTTTCGGAATCTCTGACCTCTAAAACGTGTAAATCCGTTGAAAACCGGAAGTCGAAAAAAATTTCGATTACAATACTTTATTCTATTATAGATAGAAGAAAGTAACAAGGCTTGATTGAAATGAGAATTGGCCGGAAAACAGTTTTCCCACTTCAGCTGGAGAGTGAGTTAGTTATATAGTGTAAAGAAATGGATCGAAGTTTCTATGGACTAACCCTAAAAGATTTGAGACGAATGGCATTGCAGACAATTGGCTTTTCGCAATACTTTACCACATCCATTCTCATCTGAGACAAAAATGGCACGGACCAAGTGGTTGCGATGCTTTTTGAGGCGATACACGGTACTCTTTTTTCGAAAACCTGAATCATTATCGCTTGCTCTTATTCAGGGGTTCACAGAACAAAGTTTTCAACTATTTTTCTCTATACTGAAGGCAGAATTAGAGAAAATAAAATTAGACCTGACGAAAGTGCACAATGTAGACGCAATTGGCATCACTATTGTCCAACACAAAGCCCAAACAAGTGGGTAAGTGTGATAGAAGATCGCACAGAGGGTTTCGTATAATATTCCTTTCAAAACACTTTATCTTTTCTTTAATAAATTAAAATAAATTTCATTTTCGAAAAAGAAAAAAAGTCATGTGTTTTATAAAGTAAAATTTTACCGGTCTATTTTTCTCGTTTTTTGAAAATCGGAACCGGTCCGATAGCGGCCGAAGCCCGCTATTATACTCTGTCCTAATAATATCTGTCATGTGGACTAAATGCGATATTAAAAAAAAAATCAATTTCGAAATTAAACATGTTGTATAGAGACCTTCAAAATGTTAGACGTCAGATTAATTTTATTTTTAATTCTCTAATGACGTCATATTAAGCTGCTTTCTGTATTTACACATATTCATACTCCTTGTATTATTGAGAAATGCGTGAAAATTTCCGTTTTATTACCAATATGACGTCCTATTAATGTTTTTTTCAATGTGCGAAACTTTTTATTTCATTTTCATTTTTCACGTGGAAATCTTTCAATAGAAAATTAATTACTGTAGAAAGAATTTTATTGTGGATTTTTAATTGTTGGCAACTGCTATAACGAAAAATGTTTAAATTTAATAGGAAAAGGTTGTTAGATTTTTAGTTTTTTCTCTCTATATATTAAAATAATACGATTTTTTCAAATTTTATGATTTTGAGCTTCATAATAGGTATTTAGCTATAGGTACACAAAATTTCGTGACTGTAAGTTACACAGTTTTTTGAGAACCGGCTCTGTGACGGACAGACAACGAAGCGGGAGTAATAGAGTTTCGTGAGATGAGCGGAACCCTAAAAATCGCATACTTGAAAGGAAAGAGAAACGTCCAAGTATAGTCTAAGGAGAGGGGTTCCGTAATCACTGTAGTGAGATGCATGTCAGTCGTAGGGATGTCTGTGCCATAAATATATGTTTTTTCCGTAGAAAGTGATGTTATATTTAGGAGATTAGTTTTCTTCCTGGATTTTTTTTAACGGAAATGTCTTTAATGTACAGGGTCATTCATAATTCCCTCCGGGGTTTCGAAACGTTATAGTAAAAAAAACGAAGACGAATATGAAAAAAAGAAACATGAAATTATTCCGAAACTATTCAAGTTTTACTTACATACATTACAGGTGTTCTATGTGTGAACCCTTTGTCACACGGCATACATCCATGCGATAGTCCAGTTCCTGCCATACTCCGTTTCTTTAAATTTCCGGTACCACACATGAATTGTTTTATCAGTTGGTCCCTGTTTTCGATATTTATTACGAAAGGCCCGTTGAACTGACACCACTGATTCAGATTTAAAGAAACGGAGTATGGCAGGAACTGGACTATCGCATGGATGTATGCCGTGTGACCAAGGGTTCACACATAGAACACCTGTAATGTATGTAAGTAAAACTTGAATAGTTTCGGAATAATTTCATATGTTTCTTTTTTTCATATTCGTCTTCGTTTTTTTACTATAACGTTTCGAAACCCCGGAGGGAATTATGAATGACCCTGTATTGCAGATGCTTTAGTCCGTAATACATTTAAATAAATAAATATATATTTTAGTTAGTGCGGATCCTAATTTAATTCATTAAGTTTCTTCCTTAAAAAGTAACGCCATATTTAGAAGTTATAATTTTTCAAGGATTTTTTTTTATATTTTTTTTTATTGAAATTGAAATGTTTGTAATGTATATTAGATGCTTTATATACATTTAAATAAATATATTTCTTCATTTTAACTCTTTATATTAAACCCTTTTAATATTATACATGAGAAATGCACATTATCTGCTAAGAATGGCGTCGATTTCGTATGGGAAAATATAGCGAGTGAGTCTGAAGTGTTATTGGCTTATAAGAATATTGTCCATACGCTTCTTTTTTGGTTCAATAAAAAAATTAAATTGGATAATTTAATTTCATTTGGAAATTTAATAAAAAAAAATAGAATTGTATACAGATAAATTATGAAAGGCGGTTGAAAAAAGATGTAACGAGCGTGAGAAATTTGTACAGCAGCCAGTAATTTTGCCCGTGTTGTGAAACGTATGTATTAGAGATGAGACGGTATCAGTCCGAGCTCGTGAGCCCAACCAGAGCCCGATAACAATCTTCAGACTCGGAATCAATGAAAATATTGTAATTATTCACAAATGGAAAAAAACAAAAACTTGTTATTTGAAAAACACAACGACAAAGTCTGTCTTGCATTTCGGCCCAAAATTCCCTTCATTCTCTGGTGCAACTTATCTATTAGTGGCAACCCGTTTGTGTGACTCAATTAATGATTAATTAATTGACAGATAATTAATAATTTCATAGATAATTAATATATTGTGTGACCCATTTGTGTGACCCACCCTTCCGATTATTTTGCAAGCTAAGTTTGCACCGCCTATTTTGTCCCCCAGAACTTCCATTTTATGTTCAGCTAGCACTACGGTGTTAATCGCCGTGTTGTGCGGCACCGAATCAACAAAGTTAACTAGCAATCTAGAACCGGTTTACCCAGAAAACTAAAAAAAAGCACTAACTAGCGCTGCAGCCACAACGTCCAAAGTGCTTGTCAGGTGGATCACCGCCATACGGCGACCAGGCGAATTTAACACCGCGGCCAGGTACACAACTCGTCCCAACAGGTAGGATCTTGGTCAGCGTTAAACCATATGCATGAATTTTTTAAAGAGTTTTACCATCCTTTAAAAATCAGTTTGAAAGACTGAATTTTTAGTGATGGGATATAAGAGAAATATTATATTTGATCCTGAAGTCTTTCCATTGTCAATGTAAGTAACGTAAAGAAGCCGTGGGATATCCCTTCTCTATCGTCGCTTTTCTTTGAAGTCCTTTTCCAGAATGACAAGAAAACAGACCTCGTGTCTTTCTCCTGTAGTTGTGCAATAATATTTTTGATGAACAAGCATTGTGACTTTTGAATATTTCTAATAGTGTTTGGGTATAAATAATAATTTTTTTATTTTAAACAGATTTTAAGAGACATAAAAATCACGAAATGTTGTCATGAGGGAGTATTTAGGATTAATAATTATTTATCTGAAATAAGACATTTTTAAATGAGAAAATTAATCTTAAAACGTTTTTAAAATGTTATTAAGAATTTTCTACTGCTTATTTTCGGTATCGGGATCGGTTTCTGATGGCATGAATGTTTTCGCGCTGGGATTTCTTACCGTCGGATTCGGCTAGAAAAAAAGAGCCCGACTCATCTCTAGTATGTATATCAAGTCGTGAAAATCAGTCGAAAATTGTAGATTTCTGTAAGGAACACACAGATTTTAACTTTTATATATGTAGATGAGTTTTTTGTAAGAGTGATTTTTGCTTAATGTGTTCTTCAAAAAATATTTATAAGGTTTAAAATAGTTTTTCAATTTCACAGATTAACATAGATAACAACATTGAAAGTTTCTCATTTAAGTTCAATTAATTGAGGGGGTCGGGCAAGAGATTGCCAAGCCATATTTTTGAACTTCTGAGATATTTCAATTTGAAAATTTGATCCAATACTCAAATCAAGTTATATAACCTAAAGTCTTAGTAACATTTGAGATATTCTGAGTAACAATATGGCATTACTTTAATGATATTACTATTAGGTTTTTTGTAAATTAGCTATCTTCATTGGGGGCATAAACATCTTGGTCAAAAACGAAAGCTGTCACATAGGCTGCCACCAAATGACATTATAAACAAATTATAAGTTGGATATTATAATTTACAATATTAAGCAAAACAGATTACAGTGTTAGCTTTATTTCATCAAAAATGTGGCTTGGTACTTTCTTGCCCCGACCCCCTCAATTGGATTTTAAGGCATTATCAAGAATCAACCACAATAAGGATCAACTGAAAGAATTATCCAGCTTTAAACTCAAAATTTAGGTGTCATATCAATTAAAAAATATATATTTGTTTTATAAAAGTAAAATTAAAGGCAATTCGGAAAATACGTATGCTAAACCTTTAGAAAATAAACATAACAATAATGATGAATAAAACATATAATAAAGCTATGAATTAAATTGCGGAAAATACTACACGTAAAAAATTACTAAACAGTGATGAAACATTGGAAAACAAATATATACGACGGGTTCAATTATATATAAACACAAAAAATACTAAATTTTAAACAATACAAATAAATATTCAAACAATCAGTTAAATAAAATCGTTAGAGTGACTTCAGGTATCTCAAAATAGATGACATTTTATGTCACGCCTTACTTTTATTTTGCTGTGAATTTTGTTTGATGTTTCTTCTAAAGGTAAAAAATAAATGCTGTATCAATGCCTGATACACAAATAGGTGGGATTTGAGTTGAATATATTTAAATAAACATGTGAAAACATTAAATGGCATTTTAACGTTAAAAAAATGTGAATCGCCATTTCTTCTTATCTAGAAAATGTGATTCTATAATAAGAGATAATAATGCAGACAGACATGATTGTTCTTATATTTTGAAAAATAAAATAGTCAATATAAAGAGGTATAAGTTTGTACAGTATGTCCATAAAAAAGGGAAAAAAAAACTCAAGATGTCTATAAATTAAGCTCATATTAATAGAAACAAAAAGATTTAAAATGACGAAAAAAATTTTTTTTTAATTATTTTTATTTTAATGTTTGAATCTTAAATAATGTCGTACATTTGATATAATACGGAAATTACAAAAAATACTGTCACACGAGCCGTAAACGTGGAGCCGCGCGATACCCAAGATACGCGGGAAGTTAAACTTAAAAAACTGAACGTAGAAATCTGGCAATTCAATCATTTTCATGAAGAAAAATTATATTATTATTATGGTTTTAGTTTTAAAGTGATTATTTATTATTATTATTATTTTTTTTTTTTTGAGGGAAGGGAATACAAAGGAATTTCTTAGAACCCATGTTTGTAAAAAAAATAAGAATTATAAAGAAAAATTTAACAGTTCACCAGATAAGTGCGTATTTTATGTATCTTTGCTCTCAATTAGAAGTCTATAGCTTAATTATTAACTTTTCCACAGTGCATGCCAGTTCAAGAAACATCATTTTGAGATAAACGTGTTTAAAGAGTTTTGAAAGAATGAATTGTTAGAACTTAAAGAGCTTTTATTTTCAAATTGAGCGTTGAACAAGAGACATGGAAAACGGAATGAGACATAGAATGGTTTAAGCTAAATATATATATATATATATATATATATATATTAATTTTTTTAAGGTTTTACACGGACTGTCATCTTAATTAATTGAGAAATCTTTTCAATGTTCGCCTTCGGAGCTCCTGTTAAGGTGGTTCTCAAATGACCTGCTCAGCAACGCAAAACTTTTTGACATATTTTTTGCCTCATTTTTTGCATAAATTTTTGGCATAAATTGGCAAGATTATTGAAGCGATTTGGAATCAAAATGAATTTTTCCATTTTTTTTTTTTATAAATAAATTACTCATTGAGATATAAACGATTCATGTCACGTGACAACGCGTTTTTACATTTTCTCGCGCCGAAGCATCGGGAATTCGGTTCAAAACGACGACTTTGACAGTGTTTTTGAAAGATCTTCTGCTCAAAAAAAAAAAAAAAAAAAAAAAAAAAAAAAATTGGAAAACGTGTTTCGATTACATAGTTTCTGAATAACAACGCCTACTCTTGTCTTTCCTTTCCAAACAAAAAACAAGTGGGTAAGTGTGATCAAAGATCGCACAAAGGGTTTCGTTTAATATTCCTTTCAAAACACTTTACCCTTTCTTTAATATATCTAAATAAATTTCATTTTCAAAAAAAAAAAAAAAAAAAAAAAAAAAAAAAAGTCGTTTTTTTATAAAGAAAAAATTTACCGGTCTGTTTTTCTCGTTTTTTCGAATTTCTGAACCCGCCCGATAGCGGGCGAAGCTTGCTATTATACTCTGTCATAATAATATCTGTCATGTGGACTAAATGCAATATTAAAAAAAAATCTATTTCAAAATTAAACATGTTGTATAGAGACCTTCAAAATGTTAAAATATGCCAATATTTCCATAATCGGGTTTTTATCATGATTCAATACGTTCTTCAAACTTATATATTTACTATTCGCTATTACACATATTGATACTTTGTATTATTCTCAAACATTTGAAAAATCCGTTATGACGTGAGATTAATTTTCTTTTTAATTCTCTAATGACGTCATATTAAGATGTTTTCTGTATTTACACATACTCATACTCCTTGTGTTATTGAGAAATGTTGAAAATTTCCGTTCTATTACCAATATGACGTCAATCTTTTTTTTTTCAATTGGTGAAACTTTTTATTTCAGTTTCATTTATCACTTGGAAATCTTTCAATAGCAAATTAATTATTGTAGAAATATTTTCATTGTTTATTTTTAATTGTTGGCAACTGCTATAACGAAAAATGTTTAAATTTAATATTTAAAGGCTGTTATATTTTTGGTTTTTTATCTCTGTATATTAAAATAATACGATTTTTTCAAATTTTATGATTTTGAGGTCCATAGCAGCTATTCAGCTATAAGTACACAAAATTTCATGCCTGTAAGTTAAATAGTTTCTAAGAACCGGCTCTGTGACGGACAGAAAACGAAGCGGGAGTAATAGGGTTTCGTGAGATGAAAGAAACCCTAATAATGAAAAAATGTGTCTGAAAGTAGCCTCTTTGGATTTGAGAACAGCCTTTGGTACGAAAAACCTCAAATAACTAACCCATCACTTCCATTTTTAACAAAATATTTTTTCTCCATCTGAAACACACACAAGAACAATGTTTTATTACGAATAACAAACATGTGGATTTTACAATAATGCTAACTAAGCGTATAACCAACACAGTGAAAAATATCCAAGTCGGGAATCGAACCCGGACCCTTGGAATAACGCTCCAATGCTCTAGTATAGAGCTACGAAGAGGATACCCAGCTTGGAATATCCCACTCATATATGGCGGAAAGACTGCAATCGCAGATTTAAATGTTATCCTGAGCGCACAAATCCTGTGGAAAATTTGAGACGACATACAAAGTGACACAGAGCCCAACATACGACACAACGATACATAGTACAACAGGATTTGTGCGCTCAGTATAACATTTCCATCTCGTGCTGCGACCGCAGCTTTTCCGATATATATGAGTGGGAAATGTCAAGCTGGGTATTTGTACAGTGTTGAATTCAGACACTTTTCTCCGGGAGGGATTTTTGTGGCTCCGGGGGGGGGGGAGAATTGTACTTTTTAACCATTAAAAGCGTAAAATCTCAAATCTCCCGGGGGTGGGCATTTCAATGCTCGGGGGGGGGAATGTCCCCCCGGGCCACCC
This sequence comes from Maratus michaelseni, assembly GCA_963931845.1. Lineage (NCBI taxonomy): Eukaryota > Metazoa > Arthropoda > Arachnida > Araneae > Salticidae > Maratus > Maratus michaelseni. The sequence continues at coordinate 226,377,338 of OZ007596.1, forward strand.
CCTGAATTCATTACTGTCTTTGTAGCTCAATGGTAGAGCATTGGAGAGTTATTCCAAGGGTCCGGGTTCGATTCCTGGCTGGGCAAATTTCACTCTGTCGGTTTTACGCTTAGTTACCAATGTAAAAATTCACATGTTTATTGTTCAATAAATTTAGACGAATTCCAGTGCTGAAAATTAATTGAAAAATTAATTAGAATTACTAGTTGATCTACCTGTAAAAAAGGGCAATAAGTATCAGATATAATTAATTTGGTAATAATAAAATTAAAATTTTAGTAATTCTTCTTATTGTTCAAATTTTAGAAACAAAAAATGAATTTTCATTAGAAAATATGTATGAAAAACAATTCCTGAAGATTTAATGCGATAGAATAGTTCAAATATTAATATTTTGGAAAGTTCAGAGTTTTGGGGGTGTTCAAGATAAAAAATATCGAGTTAGTTTGTTTCGTTATCATTATTGTACCAAAAATGTGAATTAAAAATGTCGAGTTATAGTGGTTGTAAAATTTACGTTTTTCTAAAAAATATAAACAAACACTGAAATATATATCTTTTTTATTCAAGTAAATTATCCATCTGAAAGAAAAAAAAATACATCAATTTGTATCGTATCTCTTTTTCAAAATTCTGAAATGTACCGCATTTGAAGAAAATCATTTGAATCTGAACTTGTTTATTTTTTTGAGCAATAAATAATTTTCAAATCTTCCATCAGAGATTCAAGGAAGATTTTTCGATGTCAAGTTGCGCCACCTGGGATAATAATCATGTCATCCGGTACCTTTTATCTGACATCTAGCTTTCTTCCCACCAGATCGCAGAACTTATCGCAAATGTACACATCGGGTGCATTTAGCGCATGTTTCTAACGATCGATATATTTCAACTGTTGCACTAGAAAAATATGAACTTCCTTAAAGTTTTCCGTTAAAGGCAAATTGGGAGAAAAGAAAAAAAATCTACAAGTAGAAAAGTTTCCACTGTCAGGTGAGCATTTTCAAGCTTTATTTGTAAAATTAAAAAGTTTCAATATTTATTAAAATAAATTTTTAATACACAAATACGTTGACATTTAAAAAAAATCATAACAAATTACCAAATTGTAGTATCGAAGTGCGGTTTGTACCATACAACCTGTCAAAGTGTCGAAATATGTTTGCGGCAAACGAATAAAAATGTTAATATTTAAATTGAACTGCTACACAACTTTCGACCATTTTAAAAGTCTTATCGTACCCAATAGCACCCCGATACGACAATTTGACAAATTCTTATGAAGTTTTAAAATGTGAATGGTTTCCGTGAACTGTTTTTTTTTTTTTTTTTTTTTTTTTTTTTTTTTACTCTTTTGACAGGTAAAATACTTCTTTTTGAAAAGTCTTATTTTATAAACTGCATTCCCATACGACAACTTTTTAATTTGTATAAATATTTCAAATGTCAATTTACTTATGGGTATCTCTAGAATATCTTGTTTCTACACTGTAAAAAAATTTCACAAAATTTCAGTACAAATGTACCGTAAATTAACGGTACTTGTACCGTTTTCACTCTTTACGGTATAGTACCGTACTCTAAGGTATATTAAGCGTAAAAAAACCGTATATGTGCCATTTCGATCATAAACGGTATTTATTCCGTAAAATGATTGTTTTCAGTAAAAAATCGCTATTTATACCTTAAAATAATTATATTTCCGTAAGGAAAAAACTGGTAGTCCCACATCGGTGTACGCCAACCCCTGAAATGATGCTCTTGCTCTTGTTACGTAGTGTAGGCCTGAGGAGAGGGGGGAATGCAACCGGTACATATACTTTAAATATTTTACGGTACATACACCGTCCAGTTAAATTACGGTATGTATCATAGAATAAGTTCCTTCTTCTATGGTATGTATACTGGTATAAAAAGTTGCCAGTATATTTACCGTATAATTTGGCCAAAATTTTTTACAGTGTATTTCTACAAAAATTCGATAACTTGTTGATGTGTATGAGTTTTTGAAGTGTGAACATACATTAAAAATTAGCACTTCAGTTCTCACTTATTTTTAAAAAAATTTCGTTTGCAAGATAAATTAAGTTTATTACATTATATCTGCCGAAACGTCAGTGAAGGCTCACTGTGGAAATGCGAAAATATTTTGTTTTCCGTCTGTTTGTTCCGCGATAACTGCCATAAAAAAAAAAAAAAAAAAAAAAAAAAAAAAAAAAAACGAAAAAAAAAACAAACGTCCTATTAGGTTGATTTTTGGTGGGTATGTTGGTAAGGTACCCGAAATTAGCTGTATAGTTTTTAGTTACATTTGGTTCAATCGTTCGAGAATTATAGAACATTTCTTTTTAGGTCTCATAATGCTTCCCTATGGGAAAGAAGACGATTTTCAGATTTCATTTTTAACTGAAATGAAAATCACATATTTGAATAATGGATTTAAACATAAAATTATAGATGTTAAATGTTTGTTATGGATGTTTTAAATATATCCAATAGCTTTGAAAATTTGCCGATACATTTATTAGAATTTAGAAATTAATTGTTTAAATTATTGGAAAATGTTTTGCATGTGTTCGAGAAATATAAAACATTTTACGTTCATATTTATTTTTTTTTTTACAAATTTTAAAATGCATTTTTCTTTTTTACTTTGGTCTTTAATTTATTTGTTGCTTAGCAACCCTGTTTCAAAGAATATCAAAATAATAAAATTCAAGTAACTCGCACTATTTTGCCGCAATATTTGTGTATTTTTTTTATCTAAAAAATTACAAGAATATGCATTAGTTCATATACTATAGCATATGCATTAGTTCATAACAATGTCAGAATATTAATGCATAAACCGTGTTTAATTTACCGTTTCTAATTTCTGAAACCTTCTAATTATTTTACATGCCTATAAAAATATATGTAACTTTAAAAAATAACTTGCGGATTGTAGGATGTTAAATATTACGAAAAGTGAGATTAAAAAACAATGACTTTCATAGCTGACGTTGAGGTTCCTGATCTGCAGATTTACTAGTTATATATGTATAATGTGTATTTTTTTAATATTTATTACATAATTTTTTATATAGTTATGTAAAATTATATTTCTGAAATGACAGTAAAAAAAATATCTTTCTATAGCCTCTTGAGTCCTGGGTACTCAAAAGGGTACCTAGATTCTTTTGCTCATAAAAACTAAATTGATTGATATTTTTCAATTCCTACTATTAGCTCACACTCTCTATATATTTATATATCTTGTTCAAATTTTCAATCGTTAATAAAATATTTTCTATTCATCCTATCAAGTTCAAATAAATTTTTTAAAACTTGTACTGGATGACAATGGATGTTAATACAGTTTTTTAAAATATTAATTCATTAATTAAATTTAATTAATTAATTTCAATTTTATATTTCATTTCCGTTCAAAAGCATAGACTCACTCCATATTTATAGTCTCACCTTCACACGTAAAAAGATAAAGGGGACTGTTCACGGACGAAGATCAGGCGGCTCGCGGGCGAAGGAGACTATAAATGTGGAGTGAATCTATACTTTTGAACAGAAATGAAGTATAAAATTAAAATTAAGTAATAAAATTTAGTTAATTAATTAATATTTGAAAAAAAAACTGTATTATCGTTAACTGTAACATCGCTATGGCACTTTATTGTGAAGTTCGGTAATTTTTGAAATTCAATATTTGAAAAATGGCATAATCATTAGATTTTAAATTTATATCAAGAAAAATACAATTTTTTAAAACTTTCTAACGCAGTTTGTCTAACAATTTTGTGAGAAATACTTTCGAGCTATTAATTTTTGGTATTTTAGCTATTTATTTTTTATTTAATTTTTAATACATTTCAAAAATTTCTCTTATGATTTTTCTCTTTAGATATTTAGCAGGATATAAATTTAGGAATAAATACCTTCAGTGGCGAAGCGTGTAGATCGCTGGAAAAAAAATTTCTATTTGACCTAAGTAGGAATTGACTTAAAAAAAAGTTTTTATATTACTTGTTACATTTTAACTTCACTTCTATAAAGTTGAATGCTTTTGCTTTGAAATGAAACCAATAAATGGCAGCACCGATGTCGATTTCCTTATAAAATAAATGTTATTTTAACCTGAGTTTGCAAAATGCTTTCGAAACAGTGCATCCAAGAAAGTAGGTAATTTTCACAATTATTCAACTAAAAACTTTATAATAAAAAAAAATCAAGAATTTACAGATTATTCACTTATTTAAAGCTGTTATTTTTTTTTTAATTGTGTAATTTTAGGTTTTTGATAGTTAAATTGATATATATATATTTTTTTTTTGGGGGGGGGGGGGCTAGTAATTTGATGTTCATATTTGTGAACCTAAATTACAAGTCCCCTAAAACAATAGATTTAAAAAATATATATTTTTTGTCCTCTATGATGTCATTTTGTTTGTTTAAAAGCAAAGAATGAGTATTTGTACTATTATTTTAACTTTGGGTCTTAAGAGGATAGTATTGATAAATAAATTATTTTGATGCAGAATAAATTTTTATTAAGTCATTTTTTTAACAATTATACAGGGTGATTCGAAATTCACGGTACAAACTTTAAGGATTGGTACAGGATACTGTAAAAATCATTTATTCTATAGGAAACAAGGGTCAAAAATTCATTTATTTAATCAAATATACAGGGCGTCTAACTTCAATCAGATGTCATGTTTTTGTTCATAATTTTAACAGTAGTGAAGATATTTTAACAAAATTTGCAACAGACTCATCTTTGTATGAATTGTAAGCATATTGTAAGGATATTCAAATTTTAATTGCTTAAAAGGCGTATAGCCAACATAGTGAAAAAGTACCCAAGCCCGGACTCGAACCCGGGACATCAGTATAGCACACTGACGTTCTACCAACTGAACCACTTGGAAACGATACTCAACCTGGCACTTTCTCACTATAACAAGTGGTTCAGTTGGTAGAACGTCAGTGCGCTATACTGATGACCCGGGTTCGAGTCCCGACTTGGGTACTTTTTCACTATGTTGGCTATACGCCTTTTAAGAAATTAAAATTTGAATATTATGAATGCAAGGCGTGAGAAATTTTCTATAGAAAAATTTCCAAGTATTAAATATAGATTTATATTTTAAGGATTTCGTTACAGTATCTTCACTACTATTAAAGTTATGAACGAAAATGCGACTTCGGATTGGAGTGAGACGCCCTGTATTTTTGACTATACAAATGGATTTACGCCCCTGCTTTTCTATACAAAAAATATTTGTTATAGTGTCCTGTACCAACCCTTAAAGTTTGTACCAAGAATTTGGAATCACCCTGTATATTAAATACTTAGAGTTTTTTAACACTTTCCGACATAGTTGGAAAGTGTTTATAAATTTGCTCTTTCTTTCTTTCTGTCTGTCTGTCCTCCGTCTGCCGTCTGTCCGTGTTCTAACTCTCGTAAATGTATTGGGCAATAAATTTCCATTAAATATTTATATGTTATTTATGTTTAGTATTGAATGTTTAATACCGGGTGGTCATAAAGTCTTTTCCTGATTACAATAATTTATTGCCGAAAAACTAATATAATTAGGCATATGCAGGTTTCAATATATTGTAAAGGCATTTGTGAAGTTTTTAATACAAGTACTTACGTCAGTAAATTTCGATGTGAGCCCCCTTGGTAGCTCGAAGAATGTCAAGGCGGTATTCCATTTTTCACCACGCATTGCCCAACATTTGTGCTGTCACACGAGACACAGACTCTGTGATACTGACATTGAATATCTCAATATATTTTACTGGTGTAGCAAACACTCTGTCCTTTATGTACCCCCAAAAGTAAAAATCTAGAGGAGTTGGTCCATCTCCCGTCCGATCCATCTTCCAGGAAATTTGTCATCAAGGAACTCACGGACGACGGTAGAGACTGGTCTAAAAAAAAAAAAAATCCCTGACGGCTCGGCCTACAGGCACAGGTAGATTTCGAAGACGCAGACCGTGGGGTGCCTGTTTGTTGGGAATTGCGGAAGAAATTACCTTTTTGCCATGATGCAGCAGTTGGAACCGCCCACTTCGAAACCTAACTTGTTTGCAGGCGGAGCCGGTAGGGATTTTTTTGTTTTTAATTTTTTATTTGCTATAAGGGTTGGTCCTATAAAAAACTTGTCAATATAAAAGTTTTAGATAATATTAAGAGGATTTATAATAAATTTAAGCTGATTTGATATCTTGTGAATGGACGAAGGTATGATTTTTTTTCTTCTCAAACCCCCCTTTTTACCCCCTTGGGGCCATTATTAATGATATCAAAAATCTGTCCTACATAAATTTTCGGCCCTTTTCCTAGAAGTAATAATAAGTTTAAACGGATTCGATGCGTATCATAATTAAGAAATTATGTTTTTTTCTGTTTTCACGAAAAGCCCCCTCCCCCCCCTTGGTTCGATTTTGCCCATATTAATGAACTTGACTAAGATTTTATGCCCTTTGATTTTATGTATCAGTGTGGAAGAGATTTGTGCAGAATTGTTGCAGTTATCGTGTCCATAAAAAAGTGACATAGATAGATAGATAGATAGATAAAGTTTTGAACTGGGGGTGGTTTTGGGTTCTGCTTAGATCTGCAAAATCTTTTCAAAAATTCCAACTTAGGGGAGAATGTAATAGGTAGTATTTCTTACGAAATCTACCTAAAACCTTAAGAACATGACTTTTCCATAATACAAATTTTACAGTATTACATTCAATGGTTATTTCGTAATAAGTTTTTGTAATCAGGGAAAGACTTTATGACCACCCTATACTTCTGTCTGCCGTCTGTCCGTGTTCTAACTCTCGTAAATGTACTGGGTAATAAATTTCCATTAAATTTTTATATGTTATTTATGTTTAGTATAGAATGTTTAATACTCAAAATGAAGTGTCTAGCATTTATAGTTCGTATACAAGGTCACACAAAATAATTCCATTACATTATGATCTATGGAGGAAAATCGTTTCTGATGCATTTTAATAATGTTACAATACTTAAAGCATAATGAAATTGATATGCATCATTGAGATGGACTAAAACATGCTTTCTCAGGAGAATATAGATTGTAAAGATTTTTTCTTTCTTTTACAGTGCCACACAAAAGTATTCTTTTGCATAATCGTCTACGGGGGAAAAACAGTTTCCAGCGTATTTTAATTATGGTACGCCATTACAAATTTAATGAAATCGATATACATTATTGAGGTTTACTACAAGATACTTGTTATGTACATAGCATTTATCGTTCATTTACAGGGACATTCAAAATATTTCGTGTACAGTACTGTGTCCGAAGTATTGTTTATAAGCCATAATTGGAAGTGGGATTTTAGTAAGGTATGCGTTTAACTAAATTTTTGAATGCTATTAGTTATGTATAAATGCTACATATCATATACAGGGACATACAAAATATTTCGTGTACAGTACTGTGTCCTAACTATTGTTTATAAGCCATAATTGGAAGTGGGATTTTTGTAAGGTATGCGTTTAACTAAATTTTTGAATGCTATGAGGTATGTATAAATGCTACAGATCATATACAGGGACATACAAAATATTTCGTGTACAGTACTGTGTCCGAAGTATTGTTTATAAGCCATAATTGGAAGTGGGATTTTTGTAAGGTATGCGTTTAACTAAATTTTTGAATGCTATGAGGTATGTATAAATGTTACAGATAATATACAGGGACATACAAAATATTTCGTGTACAGTACTGCGTCCGAAGTATTGTTTATGAGCCATAATTGGAAGTGGGATTTTTGTAAGGTATGCGTTTAACTAAACTTTTGAATGCTATGAGGTATGTATAAATGCTAGAGATCATATACAGGGACATACAAAATATTTCGGGTACAGTACTGTGTCCGAAGTAATGTTTATAAGCCATAATTGGAAGTGGGATTTTAGTAAATTATGCGTTTAACTAAATTTTTGAATGCTATGATGTATGTATAAATGCTACAAATCATGTGCAGGGCTACACATAAGAATTTGTAAGCATTACGGTGCATCAGCGTAAATTTATTAAAATTGGTTTTTAATCGAGTTATGCATTTTGAACGTGAAACATATTTAGTATACCAAGAAAGGTTTGTAGAATATAAATAACATCATATACAGCGCCACGCAAAGAACTGAATACATGACTGCCTATGTTGATAATTTCTGGAAGTTTGATTTCAGCGTGTATGTATTTGCCTGAATTAAACTATATCTTAATATGTGGCGTGTATAAAAAACTTAAGGTAATATACAGGGACGTACAAAATATTTCGGGTACAGTACTGTGTCCGAAGTATTGTTTATTAGCCATAATTGGAAGTGGGATTTTAGTAAGGTATGCGTTTAACTAAATTTTTGAATGCTATGAGGTATGTATAAATGCTGCTGATCATATACTGGGCTACACATAAGAATTCTTAAGCATTACGGCGCATCAGGGTATTACGGGTGCATTACGGTAAATTGAATCGTGCCCGAATTCTCGTCAAACTTGGCGAAACTTGGCAAAACTTGGCAAAATATCACCAAATTTGGCGACATAAATAGGTTCCCGTAAATAAAGCCAAATTCGCTATAACTAACTAATTTGACGATATTCTCATTCAATTCAATATTGACGAGAACTAGAAATCGATCTTTTGTCATCGGGTTCCACTCATTTTAGCTTCGTGTTTTTCAATAAAATTAGCAAAAAAAAAAAAAAAAAAAAAAAAAAAAACAAGGAATAGGGTAGTTGTTTTTTCTTACTGGAACAAGCCAGAAGAAATTTTCTTAGTTGTGTTGTACATCGGCTGCTAGTGCAACGAAGGGTGCTGCGCATCCAGGTAACCCCACAATTCGCAAACAGCTGACGTACAACAGAATGACGAAAAATATTGATTTTTTTGGCAATATCATAGTGAATTTTGCAGCATTAGATTGTATGAGATAGAAGAAAAATTTGGGATTGACACATCCGACTAGTTCGTTCTTGTAAATAATTTTAAATCCGTTTTTTTAGTCAATAAATACTCTATGACATACTTTAATGATTTTTTGATAGTCGCAGTGCCACTTTTAAAATCTTACGATGCTAGTCTTTTAAGGTTATTATTTCTGTAAGGAGAATATTAAAAATACGCTAACATTATTAAATTAAGTAGGCTCATATTTAAATTATATATTATAGCGCATTTAAAACTTAAGATTTTTATTTATTGCTAGAAAATGTAACAATTCTGCACAGTTTTATGTACGTTGAAAAATTCGTAAATTTATAAAATCAGAATTTAAAGTGTAATCTTAGCTCACTTATTAATAAACAGGTTGAAATTGGGACAGAATTATCAATATTTTCCCGAAAATGTTAAATATCATTGGCAATAAATTTTATAAACTGGACTATTTTATTATTATTTTTTCCATTTCCGGTTATAACATAAATATTTCATTGTAAAAATGTGTTATTCATGTTTAGTTGCTTATATTTTTAACATTAAGAATACATAAATAGCAAATGTATTTCTAGTAAAGTTGCTGAATAATAAGTAATAAGTAATAATAAGTGCTGAATAATAAGTAATTATCAAGCAAGCATATAATTTCAGCTTATTGTGCATTTAACAAACAAAGGATTATGTATTTTTCGAGAATCACTCTTGATATTGGAGGAAAAGTTTCATCCTGTTGATTCAGTTTCTCCACCTGACAAGTCACGTGATGATCCAGCTGATATGCGTGACGTAATGGAGTGACGTATGCCTGCAGATCGGAAATGGAAATGGAGGAAAAGGGATTCTGATTCTGGTTTTCAGTAAAAGGATATCGACCAACTTTTATTATTCTTTAAATTTATATTCTGTCGAAAATTTTATGTTCGAAGTTAGTTAATTTAAGTCTACGTACAAGTGACTAACGAGTGTGATGTATTGATTCAAGTTTAACTTTCTCTCGATGTCTTACGCATTTTAATCTGCAGTATAATAAGACGTCTATGAATTAAATTTTAAAGTTGATCTCCAATTTAAAGCAATTCTTAATAAAAGTATTATTTTATTCCATTTTACCATTCGCAATATTACAGCACTCGTATTCGTTTGTAGAAGTGTCTATATGTTACGAAGTTATAAAATACTACAAAGTTAAATAAATTAAATAAATCATTTTTACGTCGATTACATCAGTAGATATAATCATGTTTAAGTTGTACTATAAATCATGCCACTAAAACTTTAAGTCAATTTATCTCAGAATGGATTTTTGTGCATAATTTGTCATGTTTAAAAGAACATATCTAAAGTTTCTTGCAAAATATGTGCATGGAATCTTGTACCGAGTTTTTATGTTAAGTTTTTAATAATTTGCCTTCAGGATTTTTAATGTCATGTGAAAATTTTGAAAATACGAGGGAAAGTTATTAAGTAAGTCACAAAAGATAATTAAATAATAACATACAATGATATTCACTTCAAAACTGTTATTATTTTTTAACATATTCTCCACCAATATTTATGCACTTATATCACCGTTTTATCAGTGCCCCAACACCAGCTGCATAACATTCTTTGGGTTGCTGTCTGAGTCACATTAGGACTTCAAGTTGAACACAGGAGACAATTCAAAAGTTTGGTTGGTAACTTCTTGAGCATCCACCATACAGCTTCGACTTAGCCCCAAGCGATTTTCATCAGTTTAGTCCAGTAAAACACCCTCTTGAAAACCAGATGATGTTCACAGATGATGAAAAGGTTCAACTGGAAGTCCTAATGTGGCTGAGAGAACAACCCAAATAATTGTATGCAGCTGGTTTTGGGGCACTGATAAAACGGTGATATAAGTGCATAAATATTGGTGGAGAATATGTTGCGAAATAAAAATAATCTTGAAGTGAATATCATTGTGAGTTATTATTTAATTATCTTTTGTGACTTACTTAATGACTTTACCTCGTAAGTAATCGAACTACATACTTAAAGACTGAAATAATCATAATTACAAAGGTTGCTATAAACAGTGAAAAGTTCCTCAACTGACCTGTGACAGTTAAGTGTGAGTTATTATTTAATTATCTTTTGTGACTTACTTAATGACTTTACCTCGTAAGTAATCGAACTACATACTTAAAGACTGAAATAATCATAATTACAAAGGTTGCTATAAACAGTGAAAAGTTCCTCAACTGACCTGTGACAGTTAAGTGTGAGTTATTATTTAATTATCTTTTGTGACTTACTTAATGACTTTACCTCGTAAGTAATCGAACTACATACTTAAAGACTGAAATAATCATAATTACAAAGGTTGCTATAAACAGTGAAAAGTTCCTCAACTGACCTGTGACAGTTAAGTGTGAGTTATTATTTAATTATCTTTTGTGACTTACTTAATGACTTTACCTCGTAAGTAATCGAACTACATACTTAAAGACTCAAATAATCATAATTACAAAGGTTGCTATAAACAGTGAAAAGTTCCTCAACTGACCTGTGACAGTTAAGTGTGAGTTATTATTTAATTATCTTTTGTGACTTACTTAATGACTTTACCTCGTAAGTAATCCAACTACATACTTAAAGACTGAAATAATCATAATTACAAAGGTTGCTATAAACAGTGAAAAGTTCCTCAACTGACCTGTGACAGTTAAGTGTGAATTATTATTTAATTATCTTTTGTGACTTACTTAATGACTTACCCTCGTATATTCCTGGAAATAAAATACACTTTCAGAAATCCTCTTTTTTACTCTTAAATTTATTATAAATTTTGTAAGTAATAATATTATAAATTATGAAGACAAATCAACACTAGAATGACAGTAGGATTCAATTTGATTCGGACCAAATAAATAACTGTTTGATTCGAACCAAAAATGTCTTCATAAAATAAGTTAAATATATACCACCCAGAAATAAAATAAATAAATAAGTTAAATAGTTGTAAATAAAAATTCTGGTGTAGAGTAATTTTTATAATTCTTGAGTAAAATTTCTGGTCGTTCTAGTGGATGGTAATTGCCAGAAATAAGATTTAAGTTAGTTTATAAGTTTTCTAGCTGAATTAAATTCTAGTTAAATCAAATCTATTTAGTTGATTTAACTATATAAAACATATACAAGACTGTACAAAGGAATTTGTACATATTAGCACCTACTGAGAGTATACGTAATTACGGAAAATGGTAATAGGTAGATTTCGTAAGAAATACTACCTATTACATTCTCCCCTATGTTGGAATTTCTGAAAATTTTTTGCAGATCTACGCCGATCATGACTCCCAGAACCCAAAACCACCCCCAGTTCAAAACTTGATCTATCTATCTATCTATCTATATCACTTTTTTATGGACACGATAACTTCAATAATTCTGTACAAATATTTTCCAAACTGATACATAAAATCAAGGGGCATAAAATCTCGGTCAAGTTCGTTAATTGGCAAAATCGAACCAGGGGGGGGGGGGGGGGGCTTTTTGTGGAAACAGAAAAAAAACATAACTTGTTAGTTATGATACGTATCGAATCCGTTTAAAGTTATTATTATTTCTAGGAAAAGGACCATTTTTATTTTTAAAAGTTCAAAAAATGATTAACACATGAACAAAAATTCGCATGTTTCGTTGATTTTTGCTCATTTTGAAGCACACCTTCCCCTTGATATATTGAAAGAAAAAATTTAGACGAATTATCTTTTCTTATTTTTTTTTCTCTGCACAGAAGACGTGAAAAAGGAGAGTTTGAGTTTGGCAGAAGGAGGAGAGAGAGAGGAGGAAAGGAAAGAGAGTTGAGAGAAGGGGCCACCTTCGGTGTGAGACCCCAGATCGGAAGTTTAGAAAACCTTGATTTATGTAAGATTATATGTTTCACATGTTTCATGTTGTATTTCAATGTAGGGGATGGTGGCCTAAAATGATACTAACGGGCAAAACGATCCACATATGTTTTCTTCCAGACAGGTCGCGCTATCTACAGAGCAACACGAAAACTAGTTGTGATAAGTGAAGAAGAAGCAAAGGCGGTAATCAAGCGATCGCAGTATTACGCGTCTGAATAAAATTCTTAGAAAAATTGGGTTTTATAACATCTGTTAGAAGGTAAGCACTAACTTTCATATTTATTTAGAAATACAGTCTTTCATGTACAGAAATATAACTTGGTTTATTTAATGGAGTATGTTTTTAGTAGTAAATTAAACTTAGGTATTGCCACAATTACTTTTATATCCTTTATTTTGCCGATAAAAAACAATTTACAATTATTTTTAAATGAAGGATCATTTTGCCCTTTGGTGAGGGTAAAATGATCCTTTGGGCACTTTTTAAAAACTCTATTGTTTTCATTACTCAATTTGGGTTTAAAATATTATTAAAATATGTTTACAATGCAAAATATAGTGTAAAACATTCTAGCAAAGGGCCAAAGTTTTATTTAAACAGTTATGTTATTTTACACAAGTTTTTTCTTTAAGGGGAGCATTTTAGGCCACCTTCACCTATATAGTTTTTGTTTGAAATGTTCATCTAGTAAATTATACATTATATCATTCCAGTCACATTCAGTATTAAAATGCCTCATTTGAGTTGACGATTTAGTGAACAAAATACGAGAAAACACATAAATATTATGTTTGCATGTGTATAATCTCGATGAGATATAATTACAATATCATTATAGTAAATATAGGGTAACATTATTTAGTGTTGTGTAAATCAAATATTATATGTGTATTTTAAAGAGCTATGATGCGTTATATAGTTGATACCCCATTACATTAAACTTAAAATGGGTGGTTCAGATTTTTTATCTTGTAATTTTCTTGTAAATATTACTAATGAAAAACTCCTAAATAGTACTGGTGTCAACTTAGATCCCCTGTACAATTTTTGCATCTTAAAACATTGAATGAAAATTTCGTATCAAGAATGTTGTTTAATCTTATTTATTGAACTGCAATTTTCTGGAACTATCACATAAAAAACTGAAAATTTTCCTTTAGCAGCCTATAGGAAAGAGAAGCTTCGGTTTGCATCTGTGATTCATGTGCAACTAATTCGCTTTTATTCTCGTACTTTTTATTTTCTCTTCCCCTGTCCCAGTCAAAAGTGGAGGTAAGTATTATGATAGATAATGCTACACAATAAGTCGTGGTATCTATCTGTTAATGGCTAATAAATTTTGAAAAAAACTTACCGATGTATGTTCGTTATCTGTCTAATATAGTTTATGTAATAGAAGTGAAATTTGTAATAATTATTCAGAAAAAAATGAGGTTTTGTCCAGATTTTAAATTTAGAACTATCTGAATTGTTGAAAAATAGAAACACTAGAAAAGATTTTGCTGTAAATAAAAAAAAATATTTGAAACTGGCACTAACAAAAATATGCACTAAGCAAAAACAAAAATATGCACTAAGCAAAAACAAAAATTCATGAAGACATTTTGCGATGGTAAATTTAACATATTTACAAGAGAAGATAAATGTTTTAATGTGATAAAAACAGACTTAGTTAGATAATTGTTTCCATGCAAGCCTTTTAAACTTCGGTTAATTGTTCGGTTAGCTTAACCTCTTCCGACGAGCGTCTTTTACAGAATTTTTAATCTTTTACCACCGGTTTTTCAAAACAGAAAATTTCGCGTAATTGAATCGCAGAAATGCTAGCATTAAATAAGACAAAGCTTACATTAAAAGTTACTGGTGGGAATAATCGAGGATTCTGAGCATCTTATACGTCACGTATACGTGTCGCTCGTCCCCAAGGGGTTAAATTACCATTTTATTTTTTATTTTTTAGGAATATTCTTGAAAACTAAACAATGATTTTCTCAAACTGTTTACAAACTCCATCTAAAAACTGTTGAAATTGTAATACAATTTCATTAATAAGTATTAGTTACTTTTTAAACTACCAGAAGCGTGGAAACCATTTTCACTGCGTGATGTCTTTAAATTTTTGTGGGAAAAATAAATCCAATTTCATTTTATAATTACAAAATATTCGTAGTATTCATTATTTAATTATTAAATTTATAGTAAGAAAACACAATTACAATGTAGATAAAATGTAAATTACGAAAATTACATTTTCCGATTACATTACACAATTATATTAAAACTCAATCACATTTTAAATAACATTACTTATCAAAAGTAATTCGTTCTTTTAAGACTTAATTTTTAGTTTCAGAATATTTGGAATGCAACTTTAGTTATTTTGATTAACTTAAACAAACAATTTTATTTTCAATTTATGAAATTAAATAAATGCTGAAAAGGTAAAAGAATGTCAATTTGAACCAATAACCATTCTACTTTTAGTGCACGTGAAATGTTTAAGAATTAATTAGTTAAAAATTTGGGTTTTTTTTTCCTGAAATTCAATTCTTGTAAACAGAGAGTAAAAATTACCTGGAAGATTTTAAACTTTTCTACTCTACTAAACGTTAAAAAAAAAATAATACATTAAAGTTGAATGTATAAAGTTTTCTTTTCATTTCTTAGAATTTACTTGAGAATAGTAAAGATAGTTTTTTTCATCAGTTTACTTCCAAGTACAAAAAAAAAAGCATAAAAAACATTTATTAATCCTCCTTATTTCTCTTTTGCTGCAGTTTTTATACATAATTAGAATATCAAATTAGAAGTGAAAAAATCTGGTAGCTAGCAAAAAAAATTCTAGTCGCAAATAACAAATATTTTATAATATATATAAGTTTTTTAGATATACTTGTACTTTAAGTGAATTACTTATAATGACTTATATGTTATTATTGTTTAAAGTGAATGTGATAGATTAATCAGTTTTGATGCAGAACATAAAAAATCTTATTTGAAACTGATAACTAAATAAACTTGAGCACTTTTTGTATTTCCATATGTGTAACCAGGGGTCTACAAATTTGAAAAAATCTGGTAACCAGAAAAAAAAAAAAAATGTAATCACCAGTAAAATATATTTACATGAAATTTTTAGATATACTTGTACTTTAAATGAATTACTTATAATCACTTATATGTTATTATTGTTTAAAGTGAAAGTGATAGATGTGATAGAATGTTAATCACCAGTTTTGATGCAGAACATAAAAATCTGATTTTAAACTTAAAACTAAATAAACTTGAGCACTTTTTGTATTTCCATATGTGTAACCAAGGGTCTACAAATTTGAAAAAAAAAAATCTAATCACCAGTAAAATATATTTACTTGAAATTTTAATTAAGTTTTTTAGATATACTTGTACTTTAAATGAATTACTTATAATCACTTATATGCCATTATTGTTTAAAATGAATGTGATAGATTAATCAGTTTTGATGCAGAATATAAAAATCTGATTTGAAACTTATAACTAAATAAACTTGAGCACTTTTTGTATTGCGATATGTGTAACCAGTGGTCTACAAATTTGAAAAAAATCTGGCAGCCAGCAAAAAAAAAAAAAAAAAAAAAAAAATCTAATCACCAGTAAAATATACTTACTTGAAATTTTAATTAAGTTTTTTAGATGTACTTTAAACGAATTACTTAAAATCACTTATATGTTATTATTGTTTAAAGTGAATGTGATAGATTAATCAGTTTTGATGCAGAACATAAAAATCTGATTTTAAACTTATAACTAAATAAACTTGAGCACTTTTTGTATTTCCATATGTGTAACCAAGGGTCTACAAATTTGAAAAAAAAAATCTAATCACCAGTAAAATATATTTACTTGAAATTTTAATTAAGTTTTTAGATATACTTGTACTTTAAATGAATGACTTATAATGACTTATATGTTATTATTGTTTAAAGTGAATGTGATAGATTAATCAGTTTTGATGTAGAACATAAAAATCTGATCTGAAACTTATAACTAAATAAACTTGAGCCCTTTTTGTATTTCCATATGTGTCACCAGGGGTCTACAAATTAAAAAAAAATCTAATTACCAGTAAAATATATTTACTTGAAATTTTAATTAAGTTTTTTAGATGTACTTTAAACGAATTACTTATAATCACTTATATGTCATTATTGTTTAAAGTGAATGTGATAGATTAATCAGTGTTGATGCAGAATATAAAAATCTGATTTGAAACTTATAACTAAATAAACTTGAGCACTTTTTGTATTGCCATATGTGTAACCAGTGGTCTACAAATTTGAAAAAAATCTGGCAGCCTGAAAAAAAAAAAAAAAAAAAAAAAAAATCTAATCACCAGTAAAATGTACTTACTTGAAATTTTAATTAAGTTTTTTAGATGTTACTTTAAACGAATTACTTATAATCACTTATATGTTATTATTGTTTAAAGTGAATGTGATAGATTAATCAGTTTTGATACAGAACATAAAAATCTGATCTGAAACTTATAACTAAATAAACTTGAGCCCTTTTTGTATTTCCATATGTGTCACCAGAGGTCTACAAATTAAAAAAAAATCTAATTACCAGTAAAATATATTTACTTGAAATTTTAATTAAGTTTTTTAGATATACTTGTACTTTAAATGAATTACTTATAATCACTTATATGTCATTATTGTTTAAAGTGAATGTGATAGATTAATCAGTGTTGATGCAGAATATAAAAATCTGATTTGAAACTTATAACTAAATAAACTTGAGCACTTTTTGTATTTCCATATGTGTAACCAAGGGTCTACAAATTTGAAAAAAAAAAAAAATCTAATCACCAGTAAAATATACTTACTTGAAATTTTAATTAAGTTTTTTAGATGTACTTTAAACGAATTACTTATAATCACTTATATGTTATTATTGTTTAAAATGAATGTGATAGATTAATCAGTTTTGATGCAGAACATAAAAATCTGATTTGAAACTTATAACTAATTAAACTTGAGCACCTTTTGTATTTTTCCATATTTGTAACTAGGGGTCTACAAATTTGAAAAAATCTGGTAGCCAGAAAAAAAGAAAAAGAAAAAAAAATCACTTGTAAAATATATATACTTGAAATTTTAATTAAGTTTTTTAGATATACTTGTACTTTAAATGAATTACTTATAATCACTTATATGTTATAATTGTTTAAAGTAAATGTGATAGGTTAATCAGTTTTGATGCAGAACATAAAAATCTGATTTGAAAGTTATAAATAATTAAACTTGAGCACTTTTTTGCATTGTATCTTATGCACATTATTATTTTAACCTTAACTTATCAAAATTTTGGCTCGAGTTACTCCATGGTTACAAATATGGAAATAAATATCCAAGTAAAGACAAACAAAAACGAAAAATTATGCATCAAGCACGGATTATGAAACACTCTGCAACACATCCAGAAAACTGTAACGAAACTTCACCGTTAAATAAGGTGAAAGAAATATGTAAGTAAACAGTTTAGAAAACATATAACACATTATAAAAGCTAAACAATTCACTTCTATTGCAAAAAAAGTAGTCGAATTATTTGTGAAATCCTGTATATGATCTATAGATTTGGATATCTACTACATAGCATGATAAAATTTAGTTCAATTAGAAAATTCATGTTTAGCAATTTTCGCCAATCGATGGAAATACACTCGAGATCCTCTGTGAAACCCTGTATATTATGTAAAGACTTTTGTACACACCACATATTAAGCTAAGAGGTAGAAAACACATTCAGGTAAAAAACACATTCAGGTAAAAAAATCATAATACAACTTAGAACTCACTTCCGGCAATCACCAACCGTAAACGACAATGTATCTTGTTCTTTGCGTATAGAACTGTATATTAGTAATATTTATATTCCACAAACTTCTATTAGTCTACTAAATATAGTTCAGCAGGAAAATGCGAAACACAAATAAAAACTAGCCTTAGCAATGCACTCCTATAGTCTATGATACTTATGAATTCCTTTGTGTAGGTCTGTATATGATCAATCGAATTTATACACACCACGTACGATGAAAAAAGTTAGTTAAAATTAAAAACGCAAACCAAACTTGAAACGCACTTATCACACATAGACTGTAATTATCGCATGTATACTGTAACCAATATATTTCCTGTAAATGAACGATAAACGCAATGCACACTAAACTCTTAAGTGAGCAATTTATAGTGCACCTCAGTTATGCATATAATTTGCAATATGTTTGAAATAGTGAAACATCATTAATTTACACTGCAAACGATTTTTCCCAGTAGAACAATGTGCAACAGAATTCTGTTGTTTGACCCTATAATGAATAATAAATGTTTTGCAACCCATATTTTACAAAAATCATGTTTTAATGCGCTTCACAATTATATATAAATTTGATCATGTTTAAAATGGCGTAGCATCATCAAAATGCTTTTGAAACGATTATTTCCCATTGACTGTAATGTAACGGAATACTTTTGACTGTCCCTGTCAAAAAACGGTAAGTACTACACACTTCATTTTCAATAGAGAACATGCTGCAGTAAATGACAATAACATACAAAAATTTTAGGGCAATCCGAGCATATTTAAGCCAGTTAGAGCGGTAGGCCAGACAAACCAAAGTCATAAACACTTTTGAACTAGATTGGAAAGTATTAAAAATAACGTGCGTAATTTGAAACAATACGTGAAAAATTAAATGATAGCGTTTCAAATAATAACTTCATAGACCGTGAAACTGTAGAATATTCTTATTTGTTTTTGATAATTGCTCATATGGAGCGGAAACATGTCAACAGTCTAATAAAACTTATTTTACTGTTTATAATTTTTTGTTTTACACCTTTTAGCCATTAAAAGAAGAATACTTCCCAACATAGTTGAAAAATACTTATGACTTCGGTCCTTCTGTTCATCTGTCCGTCTGTGTGCGCTCTAAGTCTCGTAAATATGCATTAATATCTACGTTGCTGAATATGTTAATGAGATTTACCATGGCATGGTCTCTATTGAAAGTGAAGAGTGTTGTAGCTGATAATAAAAAGACAAAATAAAAAGCAAGGCTGTATCGAATATGACCGTCTTGAGTTACACATACAACGGCAACTGACAAAACATGGAACATCACATGTATTTATAAACTTAGGAGGCGGACCTGACAGAAAGCTACCTGAAACAACCATTCAAAGTTAAACGAAAAAAATTGTATAAAACTGAAACTCGGAAATAATAACAATTCAAGGTAATGCTATGATTACATTATTCTAACGGCATTTATATTTGGTTTACAGGGATACTCAAAATAATTAGGATACATTATATTTCGAAGTACATTTAATATTGTTATATTGCTTCAAACATTTCGAAATTGATGTAAAATTTAGATATACACTAAATCACCAGTATCAAATAGTTGGTGTATCCTTTATTGTTCATTTTAAGGGACACAGAAAATAATTCGATTGCAATACTCTCAGTAGACAGTAATAGTTAAAAGTGCGCTTTCTGAAACTGACATATGTTATTGTAGTGCACGATAACATCTTCCACACAAAAAATAGGGCATGTAGTGTTTAATATTCTTTTAGAGGACCACACACAAAAAAACCCCAAAGAGGTAGGTTATCTCTTATCAGCAATAATTTCACATAATTAAGTTTTCATATCTTTAATGGTGTGTAAAACGTCTATAGATCATATACCGGGCTACCGCAAAAAATAAATAATTATCTTATATGGATACGATTTGCTAAAAATGCGTTTTTGAAAGTGTTAAATTGCATTTCTGCCGAACTAAATTCTGTTATTGGGGTGTGAAAGTAATGTAAATAATATTAATACATTGCTATCTATAGATAGTAAATATACCAGAAAAAAAGATTTAAGTTATTTTATGAGTTTTCCAGCTGAATTACATTTCTAGTTAAATTAAACCTATTTAATATTTCAAATTTTAAGTGCTTAAAAGGCGTATAGCCAACATAGTGAATAAGTACCCTATCCGGGACTCGAACCCGGGTCATCAGTATAGCGCACTGACGTTCTACCAACTGAACCACTTGGGAAAAATACTCAGCCTGGCACTTTCTCACTATAACATGTTGGCAAGGCTACAAACGCAGCACAAGATGGAATATTTTCCGTGAGCCAAGGCGTGGGAAATTTTCTTTGGAAAAAATTCCAAGTATAAATATAGATTTAAACCTATTTAGTTGAATTAAATCTATAGAACATATACAGGACTGTACAAAATAATGCTCATGCATTACCACATATTCAGAGAAATTACTAAGAAGGGGGTTTTAATTGTGTTATGTACGTATTTTCCATATTGTTTATTTAGTAACCCTTCCTCTGTATCAAGACAATATTCTGATGGTGTTGTAAAGTGTTTCATAATTTATGCGTGATACATGATGTTTTGTTCTTGGTTATTTTATCTTTAAAAAAGACTGTTAAAAAATGTGCGATATATTTTTTAATATGATGGACAGTTATTTTTAAATAATAATAAACTGTCATGAAACTGAATTTTCATTTAAAAGTCACATGTTTCTAGACTTTATTACTAATTTGAGGACTGTTGTAGTATGTTATGAAGATTGTTCCTTGGAGAGATATTAACAAAAATTAAAGAGTAGGGAGCATTTTAAAGATGTACCGGGTGGTTATAATATAAGTATCTCTATTTGGAGCTGTCTGTAGCTTGAATGAATAACCTGAATGGAACCAAAATCAGTACACTTACTATTCGAGAAGGGGGAAGAATGGAACAATAAAAAAATAATTACAATAATCTCCGACAGATGGCGCTTTTGAGTGTGAAATGTAATGTGTAATATTGTGTACCATGGAGGTGTCGAAAACCGCAATGACTTTACCGCATATCACAACATGTGCGAAACATCACTCCTGATGCGTTACATTCCGCAGCTGAGCACGTCGTGCACCGCCTGGATTGTGTCCTCCAGCACAATGGCCATATGGAACTTGAACATGATCGGCACCGCCATGCGAAAGCGTAGCCACATTCACTTTGACATTTTCCAATAATTTAGGTGCGCCATCCGGTTTAACGCCTCAATTCTTTGTTGTTGTATTACGCATTACATTTCAAACTCAGTAGTGCCATTCTGTCGGTGATTATTGCAATTATTTTTTTTATTGCTCTATTGTTCTTCCCCCTTCTCGAATAGTAAGTGTACCGATTTTGGTATTATTCGGGTTATTCCTTCGAACTACAGACAGCTCCAAATACAGATACTTATATTATAACCACCCTGTATATGCTGCGAAAACATCTTAAATCAAACTCAGTTTGAAAATCATTATGGTATGTTATTTTCATTACTTATCGTTAAGAAGTGTGGGGTCTTTCATGAGATCATATTTTGATTTTTTAAGTTTAAAAAATAATAATAACTCACGAACAAAAATTCGTATATCTCGTCGCTTTTTGTTTATTTTGTAGTCCACCGTTTTCTTGATACATTAGAATAAAAAAAAATATATATATTCAAATTATGTTTTCTTAATTTTTTCTCTGAACAGAAGCCGGAAGAAAGAGAGAAAGAGAAAGGAGGCTTGAGAGGAAATATTAAGTTTGAGAGGAAAAGTTGAGAGGAAATATTAAGTTTGGCCACGTCTGGCGTGAGACTCCAGATCGTAAGTTTTGAAAATTTTGATTTAAATAAGATTATACATTTTATAATTTGTAGATATGACATACGCCTGTAGAAATATTAAGGCATGTTATAACTTCTTTTTTTTTTGAAAAAAAGTGATTTTTTTTACATGTTTTTACTCCTTAAACCCTCAAAAACTATGTGGTAAAACAGTTTCTAACACTTTCCAACCTAGTTGAAAAGTGTTTATGACTTCTGTTTGTCTGCCCGTGCTTTAACTCCCGTAAATATGCTCGGATTGCCCTGCAATTTTTATATGTTATTGTCGTTATCTATAGCATGTTCCCTATTTCAACTGAAGTGTATAGCTCTTATAGTTTTTCTACAGGATACTCAAAAGAATTCCGTTACATTACTGTCTATGGGGAGAAATCATTTGCGGTTTATTTTAATAATGTTACACAATTTCAAACACATTGAAATTGATATATATCACTAAGGTGCATTACAAGAAGCTAAATATGGAATAGGGTGTGAATAGCACTTATAGTTACTTTACAGGGACAGTAAAAAAAATTCCGTTTCATTACGTCTATGGAGAAAAATCGTTTGCTGTTTAATTTAATAATGTTTCACTATTTTAAACGCATTGAAATTTATATATATCATTAAGGTGCATTACAAGAGGCTTACTACAGAATATTGTGTGTATAGCAGTCATCGTTCATTGACAGGGACACACAAAAGAATTCTCTACTGTCTGTTAACAATAATTCCTGGAAGTGCGTTTTAAGTTGCTGAACGCGATTTTAAATTTAATACTTTTTGTCTATTACTGGGTGTGTATAAATTCTGTAGATCATAGACAGGGCAGCACAAAAGTTCGCGAACACATATCCGTTTATTGACAGAAATTCCAGAAGGAGAATTTTATACTGTGCTACGCGTTTCCTAACTAAACTAAAATTTAGCATCCTATGTAATATATATACAAATCTATAGATCCTATACAGGGCTGAATAAAAGTATTCGGATATTTTTCCGAATATTGCATATGTTGGAAATTCCTGAAATTACATTTCTTAAATATGTTATGCGTTTTTCAGATTGTTTACTTAGATGTTATCTTTCAGTTTATTAAACAGTAATGATTTGTAAAATTATTTTGGAAGCGTTGGAAAGTGTTACATAATCTATGCTTGACGCATGATTTTTCGTTCTTGTTTTGAAATTCGTATTGGTCAAAAGTTATCCGCCTTTTGGTGTTTGCAGTGAACAGGCTTATTTTTAGCGTATTGTGTGTGGCGTGCAGGTAGTAACAAAAGAATTAACAAAGAGGAAGTCCAGGAGGGTTCATTATATGGCCCTGGTATAGATACTTTTATGCAAGTTGAAAATTGTCACTGTTATCTTTGTTTGTTTAAAAACGTTGTAAAACTTGAAACCTGTTTTTCTCAAAACTCTTATTTACAAATTGATACCAGGTAGAACTTGAGATTGGATCGACCAATTTGGTTAAAATTTTCATGCTCTTCTAGTATATACTATTTAGTAGTCCCTCATGGACGCGTTTTTCAATATTCGAATTGTAAATATTTTTTTGCGCGATTTAAATCCAAAAATTTTTCTCAAAATCGACAAGTTTAAATTTGAACGGTCGCCACTTTTTTCAGAATCGATAAATTGATGAACCCATCCTAGAAGGACTACAAAATACAGTAAATTTTAAGGTATTTTGTTACAGATAAGCAAATTCCGCGATTCTTCTGTTACCGCGGAACGCTTCATTTTTTGCACATCCCTGTAACAAAGGCCGCCAGAAGACCATTTTTCAATCAATTTCAAAATAAAAAAATGTTTTTAAAACTTTAAGATATGCTCTTTTATTTGCAAAAAACTTCATTATTATTACTCTATACTTGCGTTCAAAAACAAATTAAAAAAAAAAAAAAAAAAGAAAAAATAAAGAGAAATTTTAGTTAATTTAAAAAAAAAAGTTATAACATGCTTTAATTGATTTTTTTAAGTTGCTAAATAAGGCATGAAACCAACAGAGTGAACAAGAGGTTAGTAAAGAGTACCAGGATAGATATCGTCCAGGTAGCTCAGGGGTAGAGCGTTTGTGCACAAAGCCAATGACCCTGGTCCAAATCCCGGCATGGACATTTTTTAACTCTGTTGGTTTCACGTCTGATTTAGCAACTTAAAAACAATTCAATTAAGATTATAAGTTGCACATGATTCATGCTTTATTTCAATGTAAGGTGGATTCCCATGCTAAAGTTTAAGAATTTTCCTTGCCGTCAATTTGAAAAAATCAAAAACGTTTTTTTTTTAACATTCTCAGGTTAATGGACATTTAAAATACTGCATTCCCTATGAAAATAGTTCTACTAGTCCAAAAAAAACAAACAAAAAAAAAAAAAAAAAAAAAAAAAAAAAAACGGAATTTTAAAAGTCTATCAAATGGTCATATGAGGAACATGTGCACATGATATGGCCACCATTGTTCCATGTTTCACAAATCGTGATTTTTTTCAATTGAATGCTGTTCTGCTAAACTAAATAATTTTGGTTTAAAATAAATAAACATGATACTCTACTCAATATTTCTTTCTTTCTTTTTTATTCAAAAGTGAATTTGAAACAGGATTTTTCATCAAAAAGGAAGTTTTTTACAAAATTGACTTTACAACTTAATCTTTTATTTTAAAAAAAATGTGAAATCCTTTCAGAGTTGAAAAAAATTGTTAAAACAAATTACTTATCGCAATTGGGACAAATAAAATTGTCTTTATCCTAGGTTTGTAAGGTGCATTTGATATGGTCACCTGGATGACCATATCAGGAGCAGGTCAGCTTTCACGAAAATCGTTTGATTTTGAACAACTCGTGAAATATACACCATCAACGACAGTGCCAATTGATAGAGCATTGAAAACTGAACAGAGTATGATGATATTCAAAATAAAATTCTTTTTAAAACGTTCATAAAAAAGTTAGACTTATCATATAAAAACAAGAAGAGATTACACCAGAAACATAAAATAGGAAATTAGCGTCAAATTCCTCAACCTGGCTGAATGGCAAGTGATCACAGGATACACTTGGAGGCTCCTTCACGGTATGCTTATACCAGTTAGTGAATTTTTTAGTTAGCTAACGTATAATAGGGCCATATGAGGAACATGACCATAACAGGGGCCTTATATCTGAAATGTTCATGTAGTAAATTGTACATCATATCATTCCAGTCACATGATTTTACTCAGCATTAAAATACTTCATTTGATTTGAGTTAGTGAACGAAATACGAGAAAATACATTACAAATAAAATATTATTATGTTTGTATGTATCTCATCCCTATGAGAGATAATTAGATTATCATTATAGTAAATAGAGTATCAATATTTAGAACTTTTCAAATCAAATATTAAGTGTGTAAAAATATAATAAATTATAACACCTTGTAATAATATATTCCTTTTAAATGCTAAAGGATGTAAACTAACAACATAATATACAGTCAAATAACGTGTATTAGGTTGTTTGACATGTTTCGGCTCACTCCGAGCCATTTTCAAAAACAAATGAGAATATTCCATAATTGCACGGTCTTTGAAGTTATTATTTGAAATGCTATCATTTAATTTTCATGTACTTAAAAATTACGCCCGTTATATTTTATTTTTATTTGGTTGTTTATTACCATATTTGTAACCATGGAATAACTTGAGCCACAATTTCGGTAAGTTATGCAATTCAATATGATGCTGCATCGTTACATATTGTATTTTTGCGTGTTAGTATCTCTATGGTTCCTTTTATTATGGATGGATAGTATAGACTGGAGGGAAATATTATTTTACTTTCATTGAAATTTATTTGGATGGTTTCTTCTTGATATAATCTTGCCAGGGCTGTGGTTTTTCGATTATACTTAATATCAGCTATATGATAGCATTTCAAATTATAAATTCAAAGACCGTGCAATTATAGAACATTCTCATTTGTTTTTCATAATGGCTCGGAGTGAGCCGAAACATGTCAAACAACCTAATACACGTTATTTGACTGTATATTATGTTGTTATGTGTGTATTTTAAAGAGCTATGAAACATTTTATAATTGATACCTCATTGCATTAGTGAGTTTAATTGCTCGATAAATGAACATTACAGATTTTTTAGCAAGTAGTTCTCTTCTAACTATCATCATGCTAAAACAGTAATGGTGAAAACTCAGATCCCTATATAATTCTCGCATCTTCAAATTTTGAATGCTAATTTCACATCTAGAATATCATTTAATCTGAATTACCGAACTGCGATTTTATGGAACTGTATCCTGAAGGACTGAAAATTTTTCTTTTACAGTAAAGATAAGTTTCAGTTTACATCTGGGATTCAAGTATAACTAATTCGTTTTTATTCCAGCTCTTTTTATATTATTCCACCTGTCCAATAAAAAGTGCAGGGGCATATTATGATAAATAATGCTACAAAATAAGTCGTGGGATCTATCTATTGATCCCTAATAAATTTCGAAGAAACTTGCCGATATCTGTTCGTTATCTGTCTGATCCAGTTTTTGTAATAGAAGTGAAATTTGTAATAATTATGACGAAATTTGTAATAATTATTAAGTTTTAATTCAGATTTTCAATTTAGAACATTTTGCATTGCTGAGAAAATAGTAGAAAATCTAGAAAATATTTTGAAATAAAAAAAAATTCATTTATTTGATACTGGAATGGCAAAAATATGCATTAAGCAAAAACAAAAAGTCATGAAGACTTTTGCAGTGATAAATTTAACAAATATCCTTAATAAAAAAAGAAGATTAATTAATTAACCCCTTAATCGTCGCGCCCGATAAGCGTAGGCTACTTTTTAGGGTTTCGTTCATCTCACGAAACCCTATTGCTCCCGCTCCGTGGTCTGTCTGTCACAGAGCCATTCTCGAAAACTGTGTAACTTACAGAGTTGAAACTTTGTGTATAAATCAGAATATCAGCTGCGAAGAGCTGAAAACATTAAATTTTGAAAAATTCGTATTATTTTAATAAATAGAGATAAAAAACCCAAATTCTAACAGCCTTTTCTTATTAAATTTGAACATTTTTCCTTATAGCAGATGCCAAAAATTAAAAATCCATGATGAAATTCTATCTACAATAATTAATTTTCTATCAGACGATTTCCACGTGAAAAATAAAAATGAAATAAAAAGTTTCACCAATGGGAAAAAAAAAAAGATTAATATGAAATAAAAAAGATTGACGTCATAGTGGTAATAAAACAGAAAGATTTCTCAATAATACAAGGAGTATGAGTATGTGTGCATGAACACAAAGCAGATTAATTACACGTCATTAGAGAATTAAAAAGAAAATCTGACGTCATATCGCAAGTTTAACGGATTTTTCAAATGTTTCAGTACGATACAAAGCGAGTATGAATATGAGTAATAGAGAATAGTAAATATATGAGTTTGAGGAACGTATTGAATCATGATAAAAACCCGATTCTGGAAATATTCGCATATTTTAACATTTTGAAGGTGTACAACATGTTTAATTTTGAAATTAATTTTTTTTTAAATATCGCATTTAGTCCACATGACACATATTATTATGACAGAATATAATAGTGGGCTTCACTCGCTATCTGGCCGGTTCAGATATTCGAAAAACCGAGAAAAATAGACAGTTTTTTTTTTTTTTTAGAAAATGAAATTTATTTGGATTTTTAAAGAAAGGATAAAGTGTTTTGAAAGGAATATTAAACGAAACCCTTTGTGCGAACTTGGATCACACTTACCCACTTGTTTAAAATTCAAATTACTTGATTGCCACCAATATTTTTTAAGTAGACAAATTCGGATTACTTAATGACAGATAAAATAATGCGAGCATAAAGCCAATTACACTATTTTAAAAAACTGGTGGGAATCAAACAATCTGAATTTTAAAAAAGTAGACTGCACTTCCCGTGAATGTATTAGGCGCGACGATTAACGGGTTAAATGTGATAGAAAAAGACTTAGTTACACAAATGTTTCCATGAAACTTTTTAAAAATAATAGAGTTTTTCTTTTGCTAACTTAAATTACATAATTTTATTTTTTAGGAATAGTCTAGTTTGCATTGCTGAGAAAATAATAGAAGATCTAGGAAAGATTTTGAAAAGATAGAAATGATTTCCCCACTGTTTACAAAGTACATCTAAAAACTGTTGAAGGTATAATACGATTTCAATAATAAGTATTATTTATTTGTTAAACTGTTAGCTGCGAGGCAACTCGGTGTGTTACATTTTCATTGCATGGCACCTTTAATTTTTTGTGGAAAAATAAATACATTTTTATTTTACATTAAAAAAAAATATTGTAATATTAATTTTTGAATTATTAAATTTAAAGTAAAAAAGCTTAATTACAATGCAAATTAAATGAAATTATGAAAATTAATTTTTTTCGATTTTAGGACACAATTATAGTAAAACTCAATCACATTTCATATGACATTATTTATCGAAAATATTCCGTTCCTTTAAAACTTAACTTTTAGTTTGCGAATTTTTGGAATGAAACTTCAGTCATTCTGATGAACTTAAATAATTTTATTTTTACTTTTATAAATTTAAATGTATGTTTAAAACAATAATGAAAAAAAAAAAACAAAGAAACAAGAAGGAACAATCATGCGTCACGTACAGATAGATTATGAAACACTTTCCAACACATTCAGAATACTGTAATTAAAACTACCCCGTTAATTAAGGCGAAATATGATATCTTTGTAAACAAGGTCAAAGTCAAACCGGGCGGGGTGGCCTACCTTTCGGCTTAAGCTCAACTAACACCGCCCATATCTTTGTAAACAATTTGGAAAATGCGTAACACATTGCGTAACACATATGAAAACACAATTTCAGAAATTACCACCTGCGGTTGGAAGCGAATTCAAATTCTTTTGTGTAGCCATCTATATGATCTGAAATGTATCCTGTATATGACACAGATTATTAGTATGCTGACATTAGTATTAGTATGCTCACACTTAGTATGCTGAAATTTAGTTCAGTTAGGAAATGCATAACACAGTTGAAAGTTCCATTTAAGCAATTCCCGTCGAAAAACGGAAACGTACTAGAATTCTTTTGAACAGCCCTGTATACGATCTATTACACCAAGTGATTTGCAAAAAATTGTTAAATTTAAAAACACATTACTTCAACTGAAACGCACTTCCAGCAATTATTAAGTAGCTCTTAGAAAGTACAGTAAACATCTTGTAGTGCACCTCAGTGATATATATCAGTTTCAATATATTTGAAATAATATAAAATGATTAAAATACATTGAAAACGATTTTTCTCCATAGACCATAATGTAACAACGATCTTTTGAGTGTCCCTGTAAACGAACTATAAATGCTGCACACTTTATTTTCATTACCAAACTTGCTACAGTAATCTTCAATAACATTTATCATTTACAAAGCAATCCGGGTATATTTACGCGATTTAGGTCGCGGACAGACGGGCAGACAAACCGAAATCATAAACACATTTCAACTATGTTGGAAATTGTTAAAAATGATGTAATAATTTCTAGATGTCGATTTTTTGGTACGATTTTCTGTTCTTTAAAATAAACTGAATCATGAAGGTTGAATATGTAAAGTTATGTTTTTATTTCTAGGAATTATTTTAAGCGTAGTAAAGGTAAGTTTTCAATATTTGTGTTTCAATTTAAAAAAAGGCATCGAAAAACATATGTTTTGCCTCATTATTTCTCTTTTGCTCCATTTTTTACACAAAAATAGAATATTCGAGTTACCACTATTACAGAATTTTCTTTAAAAATTAAAACTAAAAAGGATTTTTTCGGAAATGAGTTTAAAGTTTGAAATTTTAAGTTATTATAACATGCCTGGATCCTTACGAATAATTCGCGTTATTTTCATCTTATTTTCATATCATTTTTCATCTTACTCTGGGAGAAATAGATGTGAAATTCATGATGTTACATTCTATATTACTTAAATGATGTTACATTCTATATCACTTAAATAGGGAGAAGCTAAAGATTTCAGCATATTTTGTTTAATAGATTGTTTGTCACAAAAAAATATATGTATGTTACAGTAGTTGGAATTAAAGGTGGACTTATAATATCGTAGAAAAGAGATATTTGGGGAATTTCATAATACGATCCTAAAATAGTTATTTGTGTGCTAAGATATCTTTGAGTTGTATGCCACTTGTTTAGGAAAACTGAAGATATGAACGCAATTTATCATCGCAGGAATAAATATGTCTATTTATTAACTAGAAACCGGTAGCGATATTTTTATTGGAAGAAACATTATTCCTTTACCGCATCAACTACTTTTAACTTCTAATTAAAACTAATCATAAACTGTAATCGAAAATATGTCTACATTTTTAGCACATATTGATATTTTTACCTAAAATTAGACGAATTTGATCGGATATTGGAAAGTTATTATATTGAAAATCAAATATAAATTCTTATATCATAACTATTGTCCATTTCCTTTCCAAAAATATAAATTAGCTTTAATTAAAATATAACTTAGTTATGTGACAGTCTACAAATTTATAAGAGGAGTTAATGATTATTTATTTTGTTTGTGCGTTCGAAATTGTGTGCAATTACAAGCTAAAGATAATTTAGATATAACTCTTTAAATATCTTATCCCTTGTTAGTTTTTCGTAAATACTTCAAAAAAAAAAAAAAAAAAAAAAAAAAAAAAAAAAACAATAGAAAGACCTTTGCATTAGTTTGAAAAAGTAAAGACATTCTTTTACAAATGTTTTTTGATTTAAAATTAATGTAATTTACAAGCTTAAACTTTCTAAGAAAATTAAAATCCCAAGTTCGAAGTATAGTTTCTTCACTTTGCACTGATATTTAATTATTGAATTTCTTATCTTATTTATAAGTTCCGAATCCAAAGAAAGACGGTTGTTTACTTTATATGATTCCGGAACGTCCATCTTTAAATAAAGCAAAAATTTCAATTTAAAATTTCTAGTATGAATTTCAAATTTCTGAATAAAACAGAAATTCCTGAAATACACGCATATACAGTGTGTCCGAAAAGTCTGAAAACGGTCGAAAAACTCGAGAAACACATCGGCGTTAAACAATCGACCCGAATTGTTAAAAGGCAATAGAACTGATGGTCATTCACCAAAATTTGGGAAGAACTTCGTTTTGGCACTAGAAAGGAAGATCCGATTTGTCCCTCAAAAATAAAGTTGTTTTACTATGTATTTATTTATTTATTTATTAGGGGGGGGGGGGGGTAAAACTGGAACGCATGAAGGATAAAAAAACTCAACTTTCTTTAAACAGATCAAGTGGGGTATAGTTTATTATGTATTTTTTAATTCTGAATCGAATGACACAATCCGCAAGTTGATACGATGATTTGTTACAAATTTAAGACAGGTGTTATGATTAAAAAGTCGAACATTCTACTTTAATACATCTAAATTTAATACATCTAAATTTAATACATGAATATTGCTATTTTGGGGATATTTAATAAGTCAATATGACAAATAATATAATAAAATCACTTGGTAAGTTTAAATTAAAGTGTAATTATGGTTTAAAGTGATAAAAACATAACACGAAATGTTTAAAAATACCGTTTAATAAAGATGGCATATGTTTCCTTCGCTCTAACGGCGACATCATCAGATCAAAATGATGAAGTTTTGAAAATGGTAAACATAAACCACGAGATCACTTGTCCAATACAAGCAGGTGCTTAAAGTGGTCAAACTGGAAAACGTGAAAATTATTATTTATTTTTATTTTTATTGCTTTTTCAATCTGTAAAGCATCGCGTGCCAAATTTTAGGTAATTCAAAAGAAGCCGTTTCGTTGCAAATGTTCTCTTTTCGCAAATATATTTCTATTGATTCACGGATAATGGATGGGAAATAAACTCTTGATTGAAAAATTATTTTACTATTCTTGAAATCAATCTGCAATGGCTCTATTCTATATTGTATAGCATAGGGTAGATATTAAATATGACAGAAGAACTACTACCTTAGCTAGACAATATAGAATAGAGCCGTTGCAGATTGATTTCAAGAATAGTAAAATAATTTTTCAATCAATAGTTCATTTCCCATCCATTATCCGTGAATCAATAGAAATATATTTGCGAAAAGATAACATTGCAACGAATCGGCTTCTTTTGAATTACCTAAAATTTGGCACGCGATGCTTTACAGATTGAAAAAGCAATAAAAATAATAATAAATCATAATTTTCACGTTTTCCAGTTTGACCAATTTAAGCACCTATACTTGCATTGGACATGTGATCTCGTGGTTTATGTTTACCATTTTCAAAACTTTGTGATAATATTTTATTTATCATTTTGATCTGAAGATGTCGCCGTTAGAGCGAAGGAAACATATGTAATCTATATTAAAATGTATTTTTAAACATTTCGTGTTATGTTTTTATCACTTTAAGCAATAATTACACTTTAATTTAAAGTCAATATGATATAAAGAACATGTTTTAAACTCAAGATAAGTGTAATGAAGTTGTGCTCTCTCATAAAGTATAATTTTGGAATTTTTATTATATAAACTCGCCGTAACTTTGTCGCAAGTGATTGTATCGGCTTGCGGATTGTGTCATTCGATTCAGAATTAAAAAATACATGCTAAACGATACCCCACTTGACCTACTTTTAAAAAGTTCAAGTTTTGCCCTCCCATGAGGTAAAATGATCCCATTCTGCCTCCCCCACCCCCCCAAAAAAACAACTTTAATTTTAGGGATTCATCGGTTTTTCGTTTCTAGCGCCAAAACAAAGTTTTTTACACATTTTGGTGAACTGCCATTAATTATTGTATTATTGCCTTCCACGATTTGTGGTGCTTGTTTGACACTGCATTTTGCTCGATGATCTACGATGATCCTAAAAAAAATGTTAAATGTAAAAGTTACGTATTTTTTCCCGTAGAATCCGAATCTGAATAAAAAATAGAGGTTCTCATTTCAGATTTCAAAGTTTCCCCCTCTAGCCACCCAGGAGGTGGGGGCGGGGAGAGCAACGTTGATATCACTGAATAAATTTTCAAAAACATTGAACACGTACGAGGGGTAATACTTAAGTTTTTAGAAAGAAATGAAGAAATAATTTCTTACCAAGAATATAGGTTTTATTGCTTCTTAAAATACTCTCTTGCGCCATCGATACATTTTTGCATTCGAATAAACCAATCATCAAAATATTTATGCTATTCTGAAAGTGGCATAGCAGAAACATGGCATTTGTAAGCTTCAACGGACTTCTTCCGAGTTGTTAAAACGTTGACCACGCATTTTATTTTTTATGAACGGAAATAAAAAGTAATCATTAGGTGCTAAGCCCGTGAATACGGGCAATGAGTCATCAATGCGATTTTTTCACGCTTCAAATAATCCATGGTTAGCGAAGAACTCTGTAAGTTAGCGTCGTCCTTAGTGCAGAATGATCCGACGTTTTGAATTTTTTTCTTCGTTCTGCAACTACTTTCGGCAAACAAGCATTATTACAAGCACGATCGTCCAAAGGAACTGTTGCAATGCAGCCAGATTTACCGAAAAACGAAGCAATCATTTTTTTGGCAGCACTCCTTGCATGAACAACTTTTGTCGGTCTAGGTCATCTAGAAAAACCCAAACAGTCGGTTGCTGTTTTGTTTCGGGTTCATGGGAATAAATCCGTTTCGTCACACGTTACGACGTCGTACACATGTTTTGAGACACCGAAGTTGATTTTTTTTTAGATTTTCCTGGCACTATTACACACGAGCGTCCTTTTCAGCTTGAGATAAATTGTGAGGGATCCCTCTTGAACACGCCTTTTGCACTTTTTAAATGATAATGTAAAATTGAATGCACGCGGGTTCTTGAAATGTTCAAAGATGTTGATGTCACATGACGATCAGAAGCGATTAGTTTTCTCACAGCATCAATGTTTTCGGGAGTCACAGCACTTCTTGGTCGACCCTTCCGAGCATCGTCTCTGTAACATTCTTACAACCGCTGGAAAATTCTTTAAACCAGCTGTAAATCATTGCCTTAGATGATGCTGCGTTACCAAATTGTCGATTTCATTCTATCGCTACACTGTTTCTGTGCAAACCTTGTTAAATGTCATAAACAATCATGGCTCTGATGTCCCTTCGATGTAACTGCATAATTATTTAAAACTTCTGATTTTCGAAAAATCACAGTTAATAGGATTTCACAGCTGTTGTTCTGTAAACGCAGTCATGCACGTAACTGTTCGAATTTTGATAAAAATCATCTACGCTGAAAGCAGCTGTTTTTTTGTTGCCAGATTCTAGAAACTTAAGCACTAGCCCTCGTATTTTTCCGTTTTTCAATCCGATGTGTATTTTTCGAGCTATTCAACCGTTTCCAGATTTTCGAACACACTACATGCACTAATGATGCAAATATGTTAAGCTGATTTCTAATTTTAAAGCTTTGTGCAAGGTATCAAATGTTGAAAGTAATAACAAAATTGTTTATAGTATTACTTTTAATTTATTTTTCATCAGCTTATTTCTAATTACTTATAATTTACACATTGATTTTTTAATAGCAATATTCATTAATTGATTAAGTTATTTTATAAAAATTGGAGCATATATACAAAAGTGGAATTTTTGTAGCAAACGTGATTAAAAAATAACATCTTAATATTTAAGATTGAAAATAAAATGATTTGAGGCTTTTCTCAAATCCAAACTGGCTATATTTTTTCACATTTTATAATTCATTTTGGTCGGCAAATTTATCAAATTGGCAGGTGATCTTAAACAGAAACTATGTAATTGATCTGTTTTTTAATTTTTTTGGTAAAGACAGAAGAATTGTCAGAAAATCTTGTTAAAGTCAACGTTTTGAACCGAATTTCTGGACTTAATCGCACAGGAAAAGAAAAAATTCTGCCCTGAGACAAGAACCGCTTATATTCCAAGGATTAATTCATTCAACGGGAAATAAATAATTTAAAAAAAGTTTCTAGTTTTATAAATGAATCAGAAAATGCGTCAGAAAGTTTTGCGTTGCTGAGCGATGAAATTTTTGGAGAACCGCCTTAAAGTTATCTTACAACGGGATGAAACTATATATCCATTATCCATAAGGATTCGAGAATATTATAATAATTCTCGAATTTTTGAATTTTAAATTACGTTTGGGGATATTAATTTTTATATAACTTTTAATGAAATTTTGTAATTATGGAAATATTCTAAATTATCCCACTGTTGTTTCTTGTAGAGAATTAAATTACCAGATATTATCATTTCTTTAAACTTTTAAGCAGATCTAATTGGGGTATTTTTCCCTGTAATATAGATTTTATTGCTTCTCCAAATACTTTCCTGTACCATCGATACATTTTTGCATTCGAATAAACCAATCATCAAAACATTTATGCCACTCTGAAAGTGGCATAATAGAAAACATGGCATTTGTAAGCTTCAACGGCTTCTTTCGAGTTGTTAAAACATTGACCATGCATTTATTTTTTATGAACGGAAATAAAAAGTAATCCTTAGGTGCTAAGTCCGTGAATACAGGCTATGAGTCATCAATTCGATTTTTTCACAAATTTTAGGATAATTTGTAATATATCTTTCTTTTAGGTATAATTTTTGAACTGCCTTAAGAAGAAGCTCTTCTGAAAAGAAGAAAAAAAAACATGAATAATGAAATTTAAGTCAAGGCTGCTGTAATTTACTAGGCTTATCTCTTTCCTTTTGGTGATGAACTGTAAGTGAAATGACTATAAATGCAATGAATTGAAAAAAAAGGAAACATTTGAACTTTTATTTTTGTACAACCTTTATTTTTGAGAAAAAGAAAAATTCCTCTTGAGATTAAGATATCCACTTCTTGAAAGATCTTTAAAAATATTTACTATTTGACAACGCTAATATTTACAAGGCAATATGATCATAATTATTGGTTTTCCTTTTGGTTTTTATTTTGAAATTAGTGGCGTAATATCGTTTGGAATATTATTTATCGTGATAGTAACAATTAAAATCACGAAAAACTAAAATTCCTCTTGAGATTAAGATATTCACTTCTTGAAAGATCTTTAAAAATATTTACTGTTTGACAACACTAATATTTACAAGGCAATATGATCATAATTATTGGTTTTCCTTTTGGTTTTGGTTTTGAAATTAGTGGCGTAATATCGTTTGGAATATTATTTATCGTGATAGTAACAATTAAAATCACGAAAAACTAAAATTCCTCGTGAGATTAAGATATCCACTTCTTGAAAGATCTTTAAAAATATTTACTATTTGACAACATTAATATTTACAAGGCAATATGATCATAATTATTGGTTTTCCTTTTGGTTTTGGTTTTGAAATTAGTGGCGTAATATCGTTTGGAATATTATTTATCGTGATAGTAACAATTAAAATCACGAAAAACTAAAATTCCTCGTGAGATTAAGATATCCACTTCTTGAAAGATCTTTAAAAATATTTACTATTTGACAACATTAATATTTACAAGGCAATATGATCATAATTATTGGTTTTCCTTTTGGTTTTGGTTTTGAAATTAGTGGCGTAATATCGTTTGGAATATTATTTATCGTGATAGTAACAATTAAAATCACGAAAAACTAAAATTCCTCTTGAGATTAAAAAATCCATTTCTTGAAATATCTTTAAAAACATTTACTATTTGCACAACGTTAATATTTACAAGACAACATGCTCTTAATCATAAGCTTCGCTTTAGCAGTTAGAGGCGTAATACTGATTGAATTTGTCGTGATGATAAAGATTTAAAGAAAATTATAACAATTATCATGATTAACTCTATATTTTATAAAAACTAATGCTTTTATATAAAATTTTGTCAAATTAGTTCAGTTCCCTTTCTTTATTAAATCTAAAACTCGTTCATACATATAGTGACATTTAAAATAAATCTAGAGAGATTCTTCAAGCTGCAGATGTAAGACATTGTGGAAAAAGAACTTGAGCATCGTTAAATCCGGCAAGTACACGTATTCCTAATTTCTTTCAGCTGATATTCAGTTATTCAAAATGCTTGAAGATATTGTAAGTGAGAACTTTTTTTTTGTTTTATGTTTGTTTCTTGTTATCTGTTTTTTGTTATTGTTATTATGTTTGTTACTTGTTATTTGTATTCTGTTATTTGTTATTTGTTACGTTTGTTATTTGTTATTTGTTTCATTTTATTTGAAATTGATTTACTATTAAAAACCAATAAAATGTGACAGCTATTGAAGTTAAGTTGCTCTTACAGGAGAGGCATGTGTGAAGTCGAGAATTTCATTACAACGCTTCCTTGTTTTAATTCCAAATATCGATAAATGGCGCTGCAATGGCTCAAACTGTAATATTACTAAAATAATCTTTCATTTTCTAAACGAAAAATATTCTTATTTGGCTTTTCAATAGCTAATCAGATAGAACCTGTACCGGGAGGAAAAAGCAATTTTCTTATATTTTCGTTGTAAAATTTTAGCTAATGTTACTCCAAAACAGAAAAGCTAAAATGCAAAGAGTCCGATTACAGAAGATTCGTTAATACTAAATTTGAATATGAAATCCGCCAAATTAGTGAGCTATAGCCCAATTATCGCCAAATTTTGCGACTAAAATAAGCCTCCATAAATAAAGCCAACTTGGCTATAGTTCACTCATTTGGCGGATTTCTTATTCAAATTCACTATTAATAAATCTTCTGTAATCGGGTACTTTGCATTTTAGCTTGCTGCTTTCGAGTAATATTAGCTAAAATTTTAAAACGAAGATATAGGAAAGCTACTTTTTCCTCCGGCACAGGCTGGAAGGACTTTTTTGTGATCGGCTGTTTTGTTTCAAAATGTCAGCCACCCTAGAATTTCAAACTGCTCTATCTCAGCCATTTCTAAAGATGGAAGCAAAAAAAAAAAAAAAAAAAAAAAAAAAAAAAAAAAAAAAAAAAAAAAAAACCAGCTCCGGAATCTTTTTCGGAATCCGGAATCAACATTTGTGGTCTAACATGTAAACAAAAAATAAATTTGATTTTTTTAATTTTTTGTATATACTTTTTTAATTTTAAATCTTTTAGTAGCCGCCATTTTGAAACAAGATCGCGGATCAAGCTGGCCAACGAACTTGGTCGAGATAATGGTGAGCTTAATACACACACTTAGTTACATCCAAATTGGTTTATGAATACGAATGATAAATACGTCACATCCACGTCACGTGATGTGACATCCTATGGTCACAAAGTCACAATGTGACTTCACAGTGACGTTGCCGAGACGTCACATTGTTTTACTGATATCTATCTATATATTAATGTATTATGTATTGGGCGCATATCTTGTATTATATATATATATATATATATATATATATATATATATATTGTATTATGTGTACAGTGGCTCTCAAAATTGTTCGTACACATACGAATTTCAATGAAATAGTGCTCTATCCATTAATTAAAATTAATATTTCAGAATGAGTATTTAATAATAAAATCTATAAATTATTCTTAACAAAACTACACAAAATATGTTAAAAACATAGTAAAACATTATTTTGAAAAAATCAATAATAAAAAAATAACAAAAAAGCTACCTCACAGAAGCCTTCGCACACTTAAAAAAAATCGCTACATATTAGTAAATATTGTAATATTTCATTAAATTAGTACTTAGTGGGATATCTGTTAGCATACACAACAGCATTTAAACGTCTGGAAATGGATTTCAAAAGTTTTTTTTTTTTTTTTTTTTTTTTTTTTTTGGTATCAATGTTCATCCATTCGTTGATCATTACTGTTTTTAGTTCGCTTTTCGTTTTAATGTCGCGTCTTCGTACAGTATCCTCCAGTTCTCTCCAAATATGTTCTATTGGGTTTAAATCTGGCGATTGAGATGATGTTTTCAGAGCTTGTGGACAATTACAGAGATACCAGAGGCGAATGCCTCTGGACGCATGGCCCCCATAAGCGCATGGCCTTACGGCCATGCGCTTAGGATCGTTATCTTGATAAAAAACAAATTTGTTTCCAATACCCAAATTTTGGTCTGATAATTTAAAATTGTCTTTTAAAATATTTAAATAAAGAACATGATAATAAATACCAAATTATCTAGTCCTGATATTGCCATGCACCCCTACACAAGGACATCGCCATGCTTAACTATTCCAACTAAGTTCTTGGGAATAAGTTCTTCTTTTTTTTCCCCTACAAAATATTCCGTATAGAATATTACGGGGAAAGCAAGTAAAAATTAAAGCCAAACGATTTTTTAAATGTCACCACAATGCAAAAATAAAAATAAAGCGACAGACGATAATTTTAATTATGAATACGTCCATCAGAACCAAAAATGTTAAGTTTGCTTTCATCTGCAAATAAAACATTATTCCAACATGATTCAAATTTGTTTTTCATTGATTTTGCGAAGGAAAGCCTAAGCTCTCTGTTTTTCCAACTAACAAAAAAATTTCTACCCCCATTTAATCCAGCTGATTTCAACACTCGTCGAACAGTTTCAGGTGAAATTGAAGTAGAAATTTTTTCATTAAATTTCGTAGCAACTTTTACAGCACTTAAACGTGGATTTTTCACAATTTTTCTAATTCTCCCATCCAAATTTCCCATCATGTTGTGTTAACTTTGACGGACGACCTTTTCTTACCTTGTTTTTGATCCGATTTCCTTTTTTAAAGCGTTTTATCACATACTGCACCGTAGAATGCGATAAATTAACTAATTTAGCAATATTCCGAACTGATTTACCACTACTATGATGAAATATAATCAATTTTCGAATGCTGTTAGCTGTACGACTACGAGCAATTTTTAAATAATAAACAGAATATTACGGAGAAAGCAAGCAAAAATTAAAGCCAAACGATTTTTTTTAAATGTCACCACAATGGAAAAATAAAAATAAAGCGGCAGACGATAATTTTAATTATGAATTTATCCGAAAATGTTTCAGTGTACGAAGACTTTTGTGACGTGTTCTGTCTCTGCCTCCTTCAGTTTTCATTTTTATATAAGAAGAAAATCAATCAATATGTTTTAAAAAATGTTGGGTATTACTTACAATATCATAAAGATGATGTGGAAAAATATTGGACTTCATATTCGAATTCATTTTCAGCCTTTGTACTAGAATTTTTTGAAGTGTACGAACACCTTTGGGAGCCACTGTATGTATGTACCTCTGTATTTTGTATTGTCTATGCACTGTCAGAAATGGATACTCAAATTCCACGAAATTTTCTTCGTTTTTGACGAAACTGTTTGCCGAAACCGAAAATGCTCCGAGCGAATATTTCGTCAAATCGAGTAAATTTGTATCCTCAAAAAAGTGATGAAATTAATTTCATCAAATTTTGCTTGTTCGAAAGTGTAAAAAGAGAGAGCTGGCGCCATCTATTGACAATTTTAGAAGTATCTGAAATTGACAGGAGGAAAAATTAAGACGCGTTTCTCAAGTCTTCAATGGGATTCGAACGCGCGATCTTCGGTGGGGGAGATTACTGTGCTGCCTCCTCCAGCGGGAACTTGCGTGAATCTGATTTTAAATGTATCTAGAGGATGTTGATGTGTGTTTATATTTTTAGAAAGTAAATTGTATTTTTATCGATGCTGTTATAATTTCTGCATGTTTTAATTTGTAGGCTAGATTATTATTATGGTTTTTTTTCTGGTTAATAAATAATTATAATATGACTTTATTTATAAAATTTATATGAGAAATTTCCATTGTTCAATGAATGATTAGAATATGGTCTAGTTAATTTGTTGGTCAGAAATTATAAAGATGATGGGGGTTAAGATGTTAAAACGCTACTGTTTATAGAGGGGAAAGGGATCAGTTATGCATATTTTAAATTTGACTGTTATATGAATATATTTCTTAAATAAAAAAAGGCTCCAGAATTTTTTTGAACGATTTTGTAACAACAAAAATAATCTGGCCGCGTGATTGGGGAAACAGTTTCGTCAAATATTTGAGATTTTCCATCTCATTAAAAACCACTTAATTTTGAGACGAAATGACTGTCAAAAATGATGAAATATAGCTCAAGAATTACTAAATCGTCAAAAGTGAGAGTTTTATTTTTAACAGTGAGGAAACAGCTTCGTTAAATATTTGAGGTTTCGCGTTTCGTCAAAAACCACGTGACTCTGTGACGAAATGATTGTCAAAAATAACGAAATGCAGCTTAAGGATTGCCGAATCGTGAAAATTGAGTGTTTTATTTCTGAGAGTGTGTGTTATGTATATATTTCATAATGTAATCCTGAGAATCCTCCGATTTCCTAACATTCCGTTTTTGGACTATTATTGTACCTATTTATGTAACCATTGTTTTAAACATATTTTTCAGTATTAATGTTCTGTCTTTATAAGTTGAATGAGAATAATTTTCGAAAAAATTCTTTTTATTACCCAAACTGAAAAAGTCAGTAAAAACCCTTTGAAAAATATCTTCAGGAAAATTTAATGTATTTCGGACAAGAAAACCCGCATCTGCCCTGTAAGTAAAAAATCTGCAACTTCCCTGTAAGTAAAAAACCTGCATCTGCCCTGCAGGTTTTTGTCTGAAATACCTCTAGCTTTCCTAAAGGTAAAAAAAAAAAAAAAAAAAAAAAAGAAAAAAAAGAAATAAAATAAAATAAAATAAAAACCTGTATCTCCATTGCAGTTTTTGTAAAGATTTTTTGGTGATTTTTTACTCATTGACACTTGTAAACTAGAGTTATACCAGTGGTGGGATTCAAACAATTTAACAAACGGTTCGCTACTCCAGGGTCCCAATTCATTTTACTCTTACACCCCCCCCCCCCACCCCCGCAAAAAAAAAGACGAAGATGAAACATATTTATATAAAAAGGGAATTAGGGAAGCCATTTATACTTAAACAAGAACGTAAAATCATGCGTCAATCATACATTATGCAACACTTCCTACATAATTTTACAAATCTCTACCGTTTAATAAGGTGAGAGTTGATATCTAAGTAAACAAGGTCAAGGTGAAACCGGGTGGGGTGGCCTACTTTTCGACTGAAGCTCAACTAGCCCCGCCCAGCAAATATAAAGGCATGGAATTTGAAAAACGCATAGCATATAAGTGTAAAACTAATAACACACTTCATTTTCAATACCGAACAGGCCATAGTAAACCTCAATAACATATATCTATTGCATGTCAATCCGAATACATTTACGGGAGTTAGAGCACGGACAGACAGACAAACCGAATTCATTAACATTTTTCAACTTTGTTGGAAAATGTTAAAAAGAGGAATAAAAATACATAATTTCTCAAAAAATACTGCACCCAGTTTTCCTACAGACAAATTTTTAAAAATTGCTCTGGAAAGTATGTTAATTGGTCATCTTTCAGATCGATAAATCAGAAGAAAAAACAAGTTGGCAATTGTACGTCAAACGTGACAAATGAGGTGCGTTCGTACAATAGCTATTTACATAAATATTCAGATCTTTTCTGATTTTTAATTCTGTGAAATGAATTCTGTCGTCTGCAGATTCATTTCTGTCATAAAATAAGTATCTCGGTCGCTTGACGATTAAACTTCGGAAGCTCCTATAACAAAAAAGCACCGATTTAAAAAAAAAAATCAAATTTCTTAAAAAATATTTTTATTAATATCTCCTAAAGTTTTGATTCGATTTTAATAAAATTTGAAATGTCTCGACAAAATTCTGCAAAGATAATATATTTTTTATTGCAAATCATTCAGTTGGGTAGTTTTTGCGTTGTTATATGCGGACGGACGGACAGACGGACAGACAGACAGACGGACGGACAGACGGACGGACCAAGCGATGACTATAGGTGCTACGTATTTATATAATTACGAACGCACCTAAAAAAGGAAAAGGAAACAAAATTTTACAATTTCGGCGTTATATTTTAGGAAGAGCGCAAAGTGGTTTTTTACGATTTCGGCGGTATTTCAGATCCCGCAGTCTCAGGTAAGAAAGAGCAATACTTTTAATATTTCAACGTTACTTTAGATCCCGCAAAATAGAAAAATCCGAGGGAAAGGAAGGAAAAAAGAGGAAATTTTATTATTTTTGATCCCGCGTAAAGGGAAAAAAAAATGCGAAAATTTTACAATGACTGCGTTGTTTTGAGGCCGCGCGGACGTGGCAGAAAAAGGGCAAAAAATTTTCGATTTCGACATGATTTCAAGTTGCGCACACCCAAAAAATCTAAGAGAAAAGAAAGAACTCGAGGAAGAAAATGAATTTTTACTATTTTTTGTGCTATTTTGGGTGCCGGGTAGTCAAAAAATAATGCCAACATTTTACAATTTCTGTCTTATTGCGGATTACGCATGACCAAAACATTTGAGCGAAAGAAAGGGAGCACAATAGAAAATTTTACTATTTCGACACTATACATCGGGTTCCGTTGACACACTCGCGCACAAAAGCAGAATATTACCGTTTTTGACGTTTCTTTAAGTCTTGCAGATCCGAAATTTCTGCATTATTTCAGGTCCTGTGAGCTCCAAAAAAAAAAAAAAAAAAAAAAGAGGCAAATTTTTTCCTTAGACGTCTGTTTTACGACCTGTTGTAAAAGTTAATGATGAAAATAATGGTCGTTTTTCGCCATTTTTATAAGATATTTTGCAAGAGCTTTCCGAGAATCGATTCGAAACACAATCATTATCTATGTGCAAGTTTAGAAAGGCTGTACAGCAGCAAGTGGTACAATTTGCAATTTTTGTTATAAATCGTAATATCGGACGGTTTTTGTCGCACCATAAAAATTGCGATTTTTCTAGTAGAGGTTGGCAGCTCTGGTTTAGACATTATGGAAACACGCAAATTTAGAAGACACGATTTTGCAATTTTCAAAAGTTGAACATAAAAAGATTTTTTTTAAAAACCTTTCACCGTTTGCAGGTTTTCCTGTATTTTCATGAAATTATTTGACATTTTTTTTTTCATCACTGAAAACGGACCATAAAGCATAACAAGTTGGAAATTG
Source organism: Maratus michaelseni (assembly GCA_963931845.1). Lineage (NCBI taxonomy): Eukaryota > Metazoa > Arthropoda > Arachnida > Araneae > Salticidae > Maratus > Maratus michaelseni. The sequence continues at coordinate 226,421,990 of OZ007596.1, forward strand.
AACGTCAAACGTGACAAATGAGGTGCGTTCGTACTGTTATTATTTCAGTGAAAAGAATTATATCGTCTGCTATTAGATGATTAATTTCAGTAATAATTTAAGTACATTTTAAATTGGCAACATTTTATCCTTTGTGAACATTTACTGAAAATTCCAATGGGAAACTTAAGCCTAGCTTTGAAATTTTCAGAATTTGAATATCCACATTTATACTCTTTTTCCATTTAATATATATTTCTCCGGAAGCATCTATCTAAAAGACTGTCAGTAGATTCTATGATTGCTATAATTAAACAATATTAGTGTACAAATTCGGTTTTTAAATTCAGTAATACGGAAATAACATGGCCCCATCTTAAATATGACGCAATCGCAATGCCAACCTAGAATCATTACCAATCATGGGATATCAGTGAATTAATTACGTATGATAGGATTGAATAGAATGAAGAATGTGACTATAACTTGGTCATAGAGGTTATAAAATGTCATATACATCATATATGACTATAACCTTATACATGTCAGGTAACTTGGCGATACATCTCGGTCGCTTGACGATTAATTCACGGAAGCTGCTATAACAAGGAAGTACCGATTTAAAAAAAAAAAAATCAAATTACTTAATAAATATATTTATTCATATCTTTTTAAGTTTTGATTCGATTTTCATAAAATTTGAAATGACTCAACAAAATTCTACAGCGATGAGACGATAATATGAAACCTGACACAAAATCTTCGAATCTGAAAAATCTGTTTGTGCGTATGTCGCTATTCTTTTATAGATATCCTCAATGGAACGCCAGTGCACTTATCTTGTGGGAATCTTAGACGTAACATAAATACGAAAAAAAAAAAGAAAAAAATGACGATGTGTTATGCTTAGGATACATTATTGGGCGAATGAACATTTTAAGGAATGTAAATTTGTGATTTCAACATTAAAAGTGCCATATTAACAACCGGCTCAATCCCACCACTGAGTTAAACCAATGGCAGCTTTCTTTACACTGTTAAAAAAATTCCTGAAAAATACGGAAATTGTACTGGCAATCGAGACGCCAGTACTATTTCCGTATTTTAACGGAAAAAAATTCCGTAAATTCCAGGAAATTTTCCGTGATTTCTGAAATATCCGTTTTTAAATTTCCGTTTTATAACAGATATCTTTCGTATTTTTTAGAAATGTTTATAATGTTAAAATAAACATTATAGGACCAAAAAAAAAAAAAAAAAAAAAAAAAAAACGTTTCTTCTCAAAACAACCTTATAAAAGACAGATATACTGCTTTTTTTTTTTTTTCTCATTTCTGAATGAGTTTTGTGTAAACAACTAACCCTTGCCTCGATGAAAATCGAACCCGCAATCTTACTGAACCGGAGGTCCCAACCACTACGATATGATTATATATTCAACGTTTTCAAGCGTTGCTACTTATTTCACCCGTTTGTATGATGCAAAAACTTGAAGGTTCCATGGATTTTTTTTTCAGTTCCAATGTTTTTAATATTTTCTTTCCATATTTTTCAATATTTTGATTTACTATTTGATGCTTTATAACAGATAAATTTTAACTTATTATGTATTATATGCGTAAAACATTGTATTAAGAGACATTGTATTAAGAGTCATTGTAAGATTGCATCCTTTTGTAATAGTACAACATTTTCTTTTTTTTTTTTGAACATATACTTTTTAAAATTATTTGTCGGATTATATTTATCAATTCCAATAAAAACAATAATTATCTGAAGGAGACGTATTTATTACATGCTATTAAAATAACTTTTCGTTATCTCTTATTTTAAAAAACTTACGTAAATAAACCATTTTATAATAAATTAAATTATTATATTTGAGCTATGCTGAGAACTGTTGTGTATGGTTCTGTCAAACTGAATAATTTTAATAATATTAAAAACAATTGATTCTTAAAGACAATTTCGAAATTAATGATCTTGTGATAGGTAAGATTTAAATGTGGACTTATTGATTTAGTTTAAATTAATTTAATTTAATTTATATAATTTATATAATTTATAATTTATATAATTTATAATTTATATAATTTATAAATTAATTTTATTTATATTTTAATTTAATTTATAAAATTATAAGCTAAATAAATAAATTAGAAAGTTAATAAAATTATAAACTTCATTTTTATAAAAGTAAAGAAAAAATATTAACTATTTTTATAAATTTAAGGAAAAACTTATAAACGTTGTAAAATTATAATTTATAAAATAATAAATTTTAGTTTAATCCATAAATTTATAAGCCAAATCAGTTTAGTTTAGTACAATTTACATAGCGATAACTTGCAGAGATATTATGTTATGAAACCTTTAAATAACTCAATATTGCCTCACGTTAGAAAAGTTAAAATAAATTTTTAAAAAAATTAGTGAAAAAAAAGTTTTAATTTTGAAGCACTATCAATAAAAAAAAAATAGATTAAAAAAATATTTTTCTGTAACTTATAAAAACAAAATCAATTTCTAAATATTTCATTAAAAAATATAAATATTACTATTATTTTCACAAAAAATTACTGTCCAGATATGGCCCCGGTTAGATTGGGCCAGCATGTCGAGCCGGGTCATGCCTGGATCATTGAAGAACTCTAGTAAATACAACAATCTTAATTCCCATTTCAAACAAGGCGATTTCTGTACGCAAACCTCTAAAAGTTATTTACGGAAATTGCACTGTTTTGGAAGAAATACGGACATTGTACTGTTTTGAAAGAAATACGGACAAAATCCATTAATTTTACGGAAAACTTTCTGCATATTTACGGATTTGAAATCTTCTTTACGGAACTAATGTCATTTACGGAAATTGTATTGTTGTTTTGGAAAAATGAAATTTCTCCGTGAAATTTTACGGAAAATCTCTTGTATTTTCGCGGATTTTTTTAGAGTGTATAAATAAAAAAAGATAATAAATATGTTCTATCTATTTTTATTGTAAAATAATATATAGAATGTTCAAAAAATATTTGAAAATTTTATTTTCTTTACTTGACTGTAAAATTTATTATGAACCATCCATGCAGTAAAAATGTGGTCAAAATGGGTTCAGTTTTTGTTAAATAATGCTTTTAACCATGTTATTCAATGCTAATAATGTCATTCAATGTCAAAATTATTGAAAATTGTGTCATTTTGATGCAATCGTAATAAAATATTTTCTGAATGATAATGCACGTTAAAATCTTGTCATTGTCTCCACACAAGAAGCTTTTCATTCGTTACAATAATAATTTCAACAATGTCATTAAAACGGGGAAAATTGATTGAAAATTGTGTCATTTTGATGCAATTGTAACAGCATATTTTCTAAATGATAATGCACCTTAAAATTTCGTCACTGTCGCCACAAGAACTTTTCGTATGTATTGAGACTATAACATTTGGATTGAATTATTTCTATTATTAAAGTGTAACCATACATCTCAGTTTATGTCACAAATGTCAATATGTGTAAACATATATGAAAACGTTGAAATATTTTGATTGTAGCGGTAACTATATGATAAACGTGTTTGGACATATTTGAGTTATATCTAAATAAATATATTCTAGGGAAAAAAACTATTAAGTGGATGTTGGAAGAGATGTTTCTCTTATTAAGAACAGTTTTTAAGAACAGTTTTAAAAACTACTTTTAAAAAATCCAGAATGCTTGATTGGCACCCCTTTTTTTCAAATGGTCTAATCCGCCTTCATTTCGCCTTATTGAACCTGTCTTTACATAAGACGAATTTTACTTTCTGGAAAAACTGGTGGCAGTCAAGAAAACTGAATAAAATAAAAGTAACAAACTGACAACAATGTTTTAATGATAGGTGAAAAGTGTCCTACTAAGTATAATTCAGAAAAGTGTATCATGCTATTAAGGTAATAAACATTATAAAAATAAGCATTCATTACTAAATATTGTTGCTTTTATTTTTCAAATTGATCTAGAGATTCTCTCTTATAATTAACAAACATCTACCGTATATACTCGTGTATAAGTCGAAGAATTTTAGACCGATATTTTCGTATTGAAAATGGGGGGGGGGGGGTCGACTTATACACGAGATAGTAAATAATAATAATAATTATTATTATTTCGCAGACAATCGGTGAATGGACAAGTCTTTTAAGTAATCACATGTGGGTCTAAGTTGAAGAGAGAGATAAAAGCGGACAATGGTCATTTCCCTGTGAATGATAGAAAAAACTCAACAATAATGTCCCTGTAATTGTTCTGAATCCATTTTCTCTTGGGATAGCATCCCCTCCAATTCAGGGACACACCTTTCAACATTTTAATCCCTTTTTTAAAAAAGAGTTGAACTTCAGAATGCTTCTAGATATCTCTTCTAAAAGTCCTACAATATAAAGGCGTACTATATTTTAGCAGTCTAAGAAGTCGTTTACCCTTGTAAATAAGGCTTGGATAGATTTTTGAAAGAATTTTTTTCTTTTTAAGTATCATTAAATTGATATCAATAGTTCAAAATAGCTTAAACGTCTTCGGTGGTACATAATTACACAATTTTAAAACATTTTTTTTTTTTTTTTTTTTTTAAAAAGTCTGATTAGAAATGAAAAAAAAAAGTTTACTAATTTATTGATTTTTTTTTTTTTTTTTTTTTTTTTTTTTATCCACGATTACAAATTATTTTTCAACATATTACCTGAAATATGGTTCGACTTATACACGAAAATTCAATTTTTTTCAAAATTTTACTTAGGAATTGGGGGAGTCGACATATATACACGAGTATATTACGGTAATTCACAAACCGTTAGTTTTAGAAACATATTTCTCCAACTGCGATCAAAAATGTTTCCTATTTTATTCAATATATTCATTTCGTCATATCAAACTTTTTACACAAATAAAATTTATATACAGATTCCTCCTTATTATTAACCAACCAACATCTAATTCTTAAGGGGACTCGGTGCACTAAGAACTTTTTTTTGTTTTTGTTTTTTACTAAAGCATTTTCACTTATATCTTATGCATATTGTTAGAAGTTATTACTAGATAAACTCATTTTAACTGGCAAAAAATTATTTTGTTGGAAAAATTCAAAATGTTTAATTGTTTAAAAAAAAAAATATTTCAACTATTTAAAATTTTTTTCTTCTCCTTCAATTTATAATAATAAGCACTGTTGTTTTTATTATGTGTATCAGTATAAACACTCAATAACTTTAAGGATTTATTTTGCAATTAATTAATTAGTTTGTGAGAAAAAAATAAATAAAACGTGTAAAAAACTAATCCATTCATTTCAATCACTTAATATTTTCCACTCAAAGTAAAATAAATAAATAAAGAAAATGATGAAGCACGCAGATAAAAACCCAACGATAATTTTTCTCTCATCTCTTAAAACAAGTGACCTAATTTATGACTCTTAAGTTTCAAGTTTATCAAGCAATAGAGATTTATTACCTCGTTATAATCGTTCTCTTCTAATAATGTGAAATATGTTTATAATTTGTTATTTGTGATTATGCCATTATAAACTTATTACAGAACTAAAACATTTAAAAGGACAATTATTCAACGTCAATTTGTTTCAAAGAAATGATGCAACTTTACTCGTAACTTTCCAAACTTTGTGAAAATGAGTCAGTGTATTACTATCCTTCATTCTGTAAAGTCACAGGAAAAAATGTTTCCTGATGTTAAAATTAATCTAAATGTAAACCTTTTAAAATTTTAAGTAATGTAAAATATAATTTTTAAAATCAATCCAAACGTGAACTTATTTATTCAATGTGAATTGTGCATTAATATAATTTTTTTACAAGTCTTATTTCAGCAGTGGTACATCTACACGATTATTCAAGAAGTGTTTATAATAAGTTCTCAAATAGTTGAAATATATAAACCAGTGGATATTTCATAAATTGGATAGACCTTAGAAAAGGTAAGCAATTCCTTTTCTTTCTGCATGTTGAAGACCAGAGTTAATTTTAATTTGAAGAATTTAATATTCTGATGTTACGCGCTTACCTCGTTGGCCTCGCCCCTTCAAAAGTGATCATGAGACTGATGAATATATGAACTCAGAATTTATTCTTAAGGATTAATAATTGACTCTAATTAATAAAAATAATACTCATCTCTTATGCTAGATTAAAAATTCAAGAAAACATAATTGAATTTAATAAACTATTTAAACTAATAAAACTTTAAAAACTGTATAAACAAGTTCTCCGAGATGGCGACAATAAAGGAAATGCAATTAGTAGATAAATTAAACAATAATAATTATTCTATATGGAAGTTTAAAATTAATATGTTGTTAATTAAGGAAGATTTGTACGAACTCGTAACTCAGGAACCCCCTACACCAATTAACGAAGATTGGAGAAAAAAGGATGCAAAAGCTCGCGCTTTAATAAACCTGAGTATAGACGATACGCAAATAGTTCATGTAAAACATTTAGAAACAGCAAAACAGACATGGGATAGTTTAAAAAATATTCATGAGAGAGCCAATTTGTCCAGTAAATTGTATTTGTTACGAAAATTGTATAGTGCAAAACTTCCCGAAAATGGGAACATGCACAAACACATTACTAATATACTGGAAATAAAAGATAAGCTCTCCGCAATAGGAGAGAACATAACCGACTCGCATTTATCTGCACTTCTATTGTGCTCGTTACCTGCGAGTTATAATACTCTAATAACAGCTCTCGAAGCCCGAAATGAAATTGAATTAACTCCCGAATTCATCAAGAGCAAACTTACTGATGAATTTAATAAACGGGTAGAAAATAGTGAGCAAGTTGAAAACTCACAAAAGGTGTTTAAAACACAAAAGAAATACACTCAAGATTATAAAGGGCAAAACAAATATTGTACCTACTGTAAACAATCAAATCACATTTACAAACAATGCTGGCATCTCAAGAACAGAAACACATAGACCACTACACCTAAAACACAATACAAATACAAAAAGTACACATCGTTGTGTTTTGAAAATACAAAAGGTGATAGTAAAAATAAAATGAATGAATCAAAAACAGATGAACAGGTACAAATAAATAAAAGTGAACATAAAGATGCAGCATTCATAATTGTCAATCCCGCTAATAAAACCTGGTTAATTGACTCAGGAGCGTCTTCGCATATAGCGAACGATAGGGATATATTTACAAAATTCAACGATACTGAAAAAACTACAGTAACAATTGCTAATGGGAATACATTAAATTCTTACGGAACCGGCGAAACACAAATAATGACAAAAACATCTGATGGATGTATAAATAGAATTACACTTAAAAATGTGTTATTTGTTCCACAATTGGAATCAAATTTAATTTCCGTAAGTAAAGCCACAGAACATGGCTACAAAGTATTTTTCGAAAATGAAAAATGCATACTATCGTGCAATGGAAAAATATACTTAGAAGCATTAAAGAAACATAACTTATATCAAGTTGAAACACTAGAAGAAAGTTCTCAAAATAAAATAAACATTGCACATGATTGCAGAAATAAAGATTGCCTCGAAATTTGGCATAAACGCCTTGGCCACAGAAATAATGAAAGTATAAAAGAATTAGTCAAAAATGACTTGGCCAGTGGGATAAAAATAAATAACTGTAATCATAAAACAAACTGTGAAACCTGTATAAAAACAAAGTCAACAAATGCACCGTACTCTAAATCTATCGAAAATAAAACAACAAAAGTATTAGATTTAGTACATACTGATTTATGTGGGCCTTTTAAAACACCCACAATAGGAGGAAAAAATTACTTCCTTACATTCATAGATGACAGTTCTAGATTCACAGTTATTTACTTATTAAAAAGTAAAGATGAAGTTTATGAAAAAATAAAAGACTATGTACAAATGGTCAAAACCAGACAAGGAAAATATCCGACGGCGATTAGATCGGATAACGGTGGGGAATACATAGGAAATAAAACAGAAGCCTTTCTAAGGGAACATGGTATAAAACATGAATACACAGTTCCATTTTGTCCCAGCCAGAATGGCATTGCTGAGAGAAAAAACAGAAGTTTAATTGAAATGACACGAAGCCTATTATCCGAAGCAAATTTACCTCATAGGTTCTGGGGTGAAGCGATAAATACTGCTAATCACCTCCAAAATAGGCTCCCCACTAAATTGACAAATAAAACGCCATATGAAATTTGGTTCAAAAGAAAACCAAATCTCTATTATTTACGTGTATTTGGCTGTAAAGTATACACTTACATAAACAAACACAAAAGATCTAAACTAGATGACACAGCAGAAGAGGGTATCTTCATGGGCTATGATAATAATACAAAGGGATACCGCGTTTTCACTAAAAATGGTGAAATAATAATCTCCAGATCTGTAAAATTTCTGGAAGAAAAACTGAACAATTTAAACGAGAAAATTAATGATCACGAACAATTAATTGAAGATAAAAAATACATTGAAATAGAAATAGGTGACACACCCTGTACACCTGACGCGCCCAAACAATCAGAAACACATCAACCTCGTAGATCTGAAAGACAAAACAGAGGAGTACCACCTCAAAGATATACTTCCGACAATTTTATTGCTTTAGCAAATGATTGCGATACAACAGAACCTGAAAACTGGAAACAGCTTATCAAAATAAACAATCCACTAGAAAAGAAAAACTGGCTTAAAGCCACTGAAAACGAAATACAATCGTTAATGAAAAATAATACATGGGATCTAGTCGATCCTCCTCTTAATAAAAGAATCATAGGAAGTAGATGGATTTTCAAACGAAAAATTGATAGTTCAGGAAATACACAAAAATATAAAGCACGTTTTGTTGCCAAAGGTTTCAGTCAAAAATTATGGGGAAGATTATCAAGAAACATTTTCACCAGTAGCACAACATTGTACCATCAAAACACTTCTTTTAGCAGCAGCTTATAATAATTTGAATGTGCGACATGTAGATATTGACACCGCTTTTCTTCATGGGAAATTAAATGAAGAAATATATATAAATCAACCTGAAGGCTATGTAAACGAACAATTTCCTGAAAAAGTTTGCAAGCTCAAAAGGGCAATCTATGGCCTCAAACAGGCCGCCAGAGCTTGGCATATTAAAATCGCTGAAACACTAGACAACTTGAACTTTATCCAAAGTACAGCAGACACATGTCTTTTCACTAGAAAAGAAAAAGATCATACATCGTACATAATAATATATGTTGATGATATACTCATCGCCAGCAAAGATGAAATAATAGAAGAAATCGTAAATTCTCTAAAACAAGAATACGAATTAAAGGATCTAGGCAATATTAGTAACTATTTAGGTACTCAAATTCAGAAATTACCTAACGGTTATTCTCTTGATCAAAAAATTAAGATTGAAAATTTAGCGAAAAAGTTCAATCTTGAAAACTCCAAACCGTGCAAAACTCCAATGGAACCAGGATATAACAAATTAAATGATGATGATAATTTAATGCCAAATAATATTAAATATCGCCAGGCACTTGGTTCATTGCTTTATATAACAACCATAACGAGACCTGACATTTCAGCAGCAGTAAACATTTTAAGCAGAAGAAATGAGAATCCTCGCGAAAAAGACTGGCAAGCCGTAAAAAGAATAATAAGATATCTATATCATACTAAAGAACTAAAATTAATAATTAACACTAATGAAGAACCAATATTAAAAGTATTCGCTGATGCCGATTGGGCAGGTGATACCAAAACCCGCAGATCAACATCGGGAATATTATATATGTTGGGCAACAACCCAATTCAGTGGACGACGAAAAGGCAAAGTTGCATTGCCTTATCTTCAGCAGAGGCTGAATATGTGTCCGCAGCACATGCTAGCCAAGAAATAATTTGGTTATTGAAGTTACTTGACGATCTAGGCTTTCCACAGCAAAAACCAATCACTTTATATGAAGACAATCAAAGTACCATAAAAATGGTTGAATCAGAAAAATTCACGAAAAGATCAAAGCACATCGACGTCAAATTTAATGCCATTAAACAATATAGCGAAGAAGGCATAATTGAGTTAAGATATCTTCCAACAGAAAAAATGATAGCTGATGCACTTACCAAACCTTTACCCAAGCCTCGATTCATCGAACACAGAAATTCAATGAAAATATTAGTTAATCCCCATGAACGGATTAAGGGGGAAATTGTAAAAAACTAATCCATTCATTTCAATCACTTAATATTTTCCACTCAAAGTAAAATAAATAAATAAAGAAAATGATGAAGCACGCAGATAAAAACCCAACGATAATTTTTCTCTCATCTCTTAAAACAAGTGACCTAATTTATGACTCTTAAGTTTCAAGTTTATCAAGCAATAGAGATTTATTACCTCGTTATAATCGTTCTCTTCTAATAATGTGAAATATGTTTATAATTTGTTATTTGTGATTATGCCATTATAAACTTATTACAGAACTAAAACATTTAAAAGGACAATTATTCAACGTCAATTTGTTTCAAAGAAATGATGCAACTTTACTCGTAACTTTCCAAACTTTGTGAAAATGAGTCAGTGTATTACTATCCTTCATTCTGTAAAGTCACAGGAAAAAATGTTTCCTGATGTTAAAATTAATCTAAATGTAAACCTTTTAAAATTTTAAGTAATGTAAAATATAATTTTTAAAATCAATCCAAACGTGAACTTATTTATTCAATGTGAATTGTGCATTAATATAATTTTTTTACAAGTCTTATTTCAGCAGTGGTACATCTACACGATTATTCAAGAAGTGTTTATAATAAGTTCTCAAATAGTTGAAATATATAAACCAGTGGATATTTCATAAATTGGATAGACCTTAGAAAAGGTAAGCAATTCCTTTTCTTTCTGCATGTTGAAGACCAGAGTTAATTTTAATTTGAAGAATTTAATATTCTGATGTTACGCGCTTACCTCGTTGGCCTCGCCCCTTCAAAAAAACGCACATATCTATAGTAAAATGCTGGGGGAAAAAACACGAATTCTTTTAATTTTTTTATTTTTCTCATTATACTGCAAAATGCATCCCTAATTTGGTTAAGTAGATCACATTGCATACATAAATAAAGAAAGAATCAAGATATTTAAACAATAATTTTCGAAGTTTTAGCATTTTAAATACAAGCAAGTCTTGAAAAAAGTGAAAACTGCGAAAAATCAATTTAATTTTTTAGGTTAAATAAAGTTATTAAAAACTGTTCCATGGTTGCGCTTGCCACCAACAAATAACACTTCAGTTCTGTTAGTAATTTGTAGAATACAAGAGCAGTATTCACAACTAGAGTTTAAAAAAAATCAAGTTTATTCCCAGGTTCATCTTCAAAGCCCGTCATTTTTAAACCGGGCTTTTCTCTTTTGTTGCAACTCCATTCGCAACGCAGTTAGAATTACATAAGCTCAGTGTGACGTCTTTCATCAGTGTGAATGTTTGTCACACATGGTACGACACTCTGCACAGCATTAACGATGATTTATGATTTAATCCACGCCATATTATATTTAACTCTTTAAATCCCAAGCTTTGAAAAACTAAATGCTTTAGAATTCCAACAAAATATCCCAAAATGCTGGTTTTTTCGTTCCCCCTATTTTCACTAGGCAATTACTAGAAATGACCCTACTGCATTCTCCCTTTATTCAAATTTCGACAGGTGTTACACCTCTCTGTTTATCATTGTTCCAGTTACTGAAAATTATTTTCTTTTTTTCTATTTATTTATTACTTTCTTTCTGTACTGTCCAGAAATGCCAACAAATTACCTCATCCATCACTGAGAGAGACCACCTCTTTGACAGAAACCGACCCATTTAAGGGGAAGGAAAATCCTTTCAGCTATCCTGGGCTATTGTGGGTTTCACAGCATTGGGATGATTTCGGCTACTGCGGGATTCAAAAGGTTAAATAGCAAGAGGATGCAGCTCCAGGAGCTTACAGTGCTTTAATTTGTGGCAAATGTTACTTTTCTGGCAATGTAATTTTTCTCTATATTAAATCCCCCATACTTTTCCGAAAAACTCCATAGTACCAGTGTCTATACTTTTCGAAAATTTCTGCGATCACTTTTAAATAACTCGTTTTTTTTTAATATTCTGTTAAAATTAAGCGTTATCCATTTTCCGTAATAATTACAAAATCATTCATTAAACACTCTTTTTTGATTTTTTTCATGATAAAAAGTTAAAAGATGATGTTTTTATACTTATGAAAGAAACAATTATGAAACAGAAATAAATTCCATATGTTAAAATTCACAATTGTTTCTAGCATGGATATGCTATGTTTCATATAGTTTCCACATCCAAAAAGTGTAGAACAAACTAGTTTCATTCATAAAATAGCTCTTTCTTTACCTTTAGATTGATCAGACCACTCAGATTCAAGGTTATACTTTTATACCTATGATGAAAGAAGAAATTTTGAATCTAAAACAGAAATAAAAATTTCTTATGTTACATTTCATAATTCTTTTAAATATGAATTTCAGATTACGTGTCTCATATTTTCTACATCCAGAGCAAACTTTTCTTATATCTTTCTCACTTATATCTTATGCATATTGTCAGAAGTTATTACTAGATAAACTCATTTTAAGTGGCAAAAAAAATTATTTTGTTGGTAAAATTCAAAATGTTAATTTTTTTTAAAAAATATTTCAACGATTTTAAAATCTTTTTTCTCCTTCAATTTTTAATAATTAACACTGTTGTTTTTATTATGTGTATGAGTATAAATACTCTATAACTTTAAGGATTGATTTTGCAATTAATTAATTAGTTTTTGAGAAAATAAAAATTTAACGCACATATCTATAGAAAAGTGCTGGAAAAAAATAATTATTATACATTTTTTTATTTTTCTCATTATATTGCAAAATACATCCCTAATTTGGTTAATTAGATCATACAGCATGTATAAATAAAGAAAGAACCAAGATATTTAAACAATAATTTTCGAAGTTTTAGAATTTTAAATACAGCAAGTTTTGAAAAAAGAGAGAACTGCGAAAAATGAATTTAAAGGTTTTAGGTTTAGATAAAACTATTAAAAACTGTTGCCAGTTTCATTCATAAAATAGCTTTTTCACCACATAGGTCAATCAGTTACAAGCTTATGTGTTTACACTTATGAAGATGCAATTATGGATCAAAAGCAGTAATAAATGTAATATATTAAAATAGATAATTGTGTTTAAAATTTACTTCATATTGCATATTTCATACAGTTTTCATATACAAAAATTGCAGAATGGATTAGTTTCATTCATAAAATTCGGCTCTTTCTCCACCTATTGGATCGATCCGACCAATCACATACAAGCGACAGCGTTTTAAAGATATTTCTCAGTTTTTGTGTTCGAAAATTATTCCGCAACAGCTTCTGGAAGACGCCTGGATTTATTAAATAGACAGTTCTTTTGCAGTTCTCCGGAGGAAATTCATTTGGACAAAGTAATTTTTCTATGCTTGCTTCAGCATGTTAATAATTTAATAAAAACCTTATTATAAATCATTAGACTGCTTTAATTTTGATATGAAAAATTTTAAATGCAGCTATAAATTATAACATCTTGTAATAATATATTTCTTTTAAATGCTAAAAGGTGTAAACTAAAAACATAATATACTTTATTTAGATTGTTGCCATGTTTTGGCTCACTCCGAGCCATTACCAAAAACAAATGAGAATATTCTATAATTGCACGATCTTTGAAGTTATTATTTGAAATGCTATCATTTAATTTTCATGTACTTTTTAAATTATACACGTTATTTTTTATTTTTATTTGGTTGTTTATTTCCATATTTGTAACCATGGAGTATATTGAGTCACAATTTCGGTAGGTTAAATGATACTGCATCGTTACATATTGTATTTTTGCGTGTTACTATCTCTATGATTTTTCGGTACTTTTCGGTTAGCCGGGCGCCAGTGAAATTTATATATCTATGTATACATATATATACATATATCTATACATACACACATTTATATATGCATGTATATATACATATATATATATACACATACATATATGTGTGTATGTATACATAGATATGTATATATAGACATATACATTTCACTGGCGCCCGGCTAACCGAAAAGTACCGATTTTTCTTACCATGGATGGATAGTATATAGACTGGAGAGAAAAAAATATTATATTGTGACGAATTGACCCGTCAACTTGATACTTACTTGTGGGATTAAGATAATCCCCGAATAATGGAAATAGTTTTCTTGATTGACACTCATTGAAAGAGGATAATCCTGTTGAATGAAAAACCTCATTGTCGTTTTCAAGTAGAAGTGAAAAGCTTTCTATCTTGAATAAGCCATAACAACTGTGTGTGATTGATGACAAAGCCTTCTTAGGAAGATTAAACATGTATCAGGAATTCATTTTGTATAGGTAGTAAAATCCAAAGTAAAGGAAATTCATAGTGATTTCATAGTGAAAGTAAGTGAATGAAAGGATATGTCAATCACATAAAATTATGCAGCGGTGGGATGCAGTTTCTCTTTCCTATATAAAGGGGGCTGATTTGTGAGTTCGGGATTATGATGATCGAGAGATCGGGGTTTGAAAAGGTATTCTGACGTTGCCTGGATGCTGTTCTTAAAATTGTGCGAACATGCTTTGTAATTACTCATCAGTACAAAAACCCTTAACGGGTTAAAAGTTGTGACGCAGAACTTTCTGTTGGCTCTAAGAATTTTAAATATGAGTCTTAAGCAATGATATCAAATTTGAGTGACGCTATGATAATAATTTTTTTAACGAAATCATCATTTTCTTTTTAGTTTTATTTATATTCACAGGTGCAATTATTATCTTAACATGAAAAAATATATATAATTTATTCGCTAATGCTTTTTTATTCACATCTCTCATGAATTCAAAATATGGGTTTTAAAAGAAATGATATCAAAATTTGAGTGACAGCTTGACGGGAATTTATTGGACTGTTTTAAAATTCAATTAAAATTATTTTTGATTTGTCTTCTAAAGTATATTTACACATACAAAAAATACTTTTAATTACGCTGTTTAATATATTACTTTCACTGAGAGTATGTTATGTATTGAAATGTATTTATTCCAATAAATTGAATTATCTTTTGTGCCACGCTATCAAAAATCATAAGTAAAATTTATGTAAATGATTATTTTGCGTCATAGTATCCAAACGAAGGGAAATGTATGTAAGTGAATAATATGACGCACAAAAAACAATTAGAGGGATGAAAATGCATGGCGCAAAAAAGTTCAAGGGTCCAGGACCGGTTCCCAGGAGGCCAGTGTCCTAAATGGAATGTAGAAATGGTGGAATAACTAAATGGAAAAAAGGTCCCAAAAAACGAAAAAGATCAGATTAAAAGGAGTCAAGTTATTAACAATTTAGGGAACAAAAACTTCAAAAGGGCGCGTACCGGGCCCTAGGGTCTTAACTAGAATGTAGAAATGGAAAAATAACTAACTGGAGAAAGGGGTCCCAACAACGAAGAAAATCAGACAAAAAAGAGTCAAGTGATTAAAAATTTAGGGCACAAAAATTTAAAGGGGTCCAGGGGACTCGGGTCTTGTCCGAGAAAAAAAATTGTTATTCATGTAGCAGCTGGAAGTTCTAAGAAGTTGTTGGAAAAAAGGCTAGTGAATTGGACGATTTTTAAGGGAGCTACAATAGGGGTCCCAAAAAGGGCCAGTTGATAGTTTTACGCAGACACTTAAGATGAAGGATCTGAACTGGACTGCAGAAATGAGGGAATAAGTAAATGGAGAAAGGAGCCCCAAAAACGAAGATCATCGGTGAAAAAGGGGGCAAGTTATTAAAAATTTAGGGCACAAAAACTTAAAGGCTTACAGGGGGACCGGGTCTTGTCCGAGAAAATTTTGTGTTTTTCATGTAGTAGCCGGAAGTCCTTAGAAGTTGCTAGAAAAAAAGCTAGTGAATTGGACGAATTTTTAAGGGAGCTATAGTGAGGGCTCCAAAAGGGGCCAGCTGACAGTTTTGAGCAGGACCTTAAGATGAAGGGTTTGAACTAGAAGGCAGAAATGAGGACTAATTGGAAGCAGAAATTGGAACTAAAATCGATATATCCTGTCGATGTCAAGTCGAATGAAACAAACCGCATTATGACGGGATCCATAGAACTCGAGTTAGATGCAAAATCCGTTAGTTCTACCTTCCGCCGTCAGAGGGTGCACTCTTATCTATTCAAACATAGATAAAATCTTTGAGGCTGTCGATTTCGAGTCGAATGAGCCATACCTCGTCGTGATCGGGCCCATAGAACACGAGATAATAAAGTACCCCCTGGTGGTGAAACTTGGAACTAAAATCGATATATCCTGTCGATGTCGAGTCGAATGAATTAAACTGCATTGTGATGGAACCCATAGAACTGGAGTTAGCTGCAGAATCCGTTAGTTCAATCTTCCACCGCCAGGGGGCGCACTCTGTTCTATACAAACATAGCTGAAATCTTTGAGGCTGTCGATTTGGAGTTGAATGAGCCATACCGCGTAGTGATCGGGCCCATAGAACACGAGATATAATAGCGCCCCCTGGTGGCGAAACTTGGAACTACAATCGATATATCCTGTCGATGTCGAGTCGAATGAATCAAACTGCATTGTGATGGGACCCATAAAACTCGAGTTAGCTGCAAAATCCGTTAGTTCCATCTTCCACCACCACGGGGCGCACTCTGTCCCATACAAACATAGCTGAAATCTTTGAGGCTGTCTATTTCGAGTCGAATGAGCCATACCTCGTCGTGATCGGGCCCATAGAACACGAGATAGGAAAGTTCCCCCTGGTGGTGAAACTTGTAACTAAAATCGATATATCCTGTCATGTCGAGTCGAATGAATCAAACTGCATTGTGATGGGACCCATAGAACTTGAGTTAGCTGCAAAATCGGTTAGTTCCATCTTCCACCGCCAGGGGGCGCACTCTGTTCTATACAAACATAGCTGAAATCGTTAAGGCTATCAATTTCGAGTCGAATGAGCCATACCTCGTCGTGATCAGGCCCATAGAACCCGAGATAGGAAAGTACCCCCTGGTGGTGAAACTTGGAACTAAAATCAATATATCCTGTCGATGTCGAGTCGAATGAATTAAACTGCATTGTGATAGGACCCATAGAACTTGAGTTAGCTGCAAAATCCGTTAGTTCCATCTTCCACCGCAAGGGGGCGCACTCTGTCCCATACAAACATAGCTGAAATCTTTGAGGCTGTCTATTTCGAGTCGAATGAGCCATACCTCGCCGTGATCGGGCCCATAGAACACGAGATAGGAAAGTTCCCCCTGGTGGTGAAACTTGTAACTAAAATCGATATATCCTGTCATGTCGAGTCGAATGAATCAAACTGCATTGTGATGGGACCCATAGAATTCAAGTAAGATGCAAAATCTGTTAGTTCCATCTTCCACCACCAGGGGGCGCACTCTGTTCCATACAAACATAGCTGAAATCTTTGAGGCTGTCGATTTCGAGTCGAATGAGCCATACCTCGTCGTGATCGGGCCCATAGAACACGAGATAGCAAAGTACCCCCTGGTGGTGAAACTTGTAACTAAAATCGATATATCCTGTGGATGTCGAGTCGAATGAATTAAACTGCATTGTGATGGGACACATAGAACTTGAGTTAGCTGCAAAATCGGTTAGTTCCATCTTCCACCGCCAGGGGGCGCACTCTGTTCTATACAAACATAGCTGAAATCGTTAAGGCTATCAATTTCGAGTCGAATGAGCCATACCTCGTCGTGATCAGGCCCATAGAACCCGAGATAGGAAAGTACACCCTGGTGGTGAAACTTGGAACTAAAATCAATATATCCTGTCGATGTCGAGTCGAATGAATTAAACTGCATTGTGATAGGACCCATAGAACTTGAGTTAGCTGCAAAATCCGTTAGTTCCATCTTCCACCGCAAGGGGGCGCACTCTGTTCTATACAAACATAGCTGAAATCTTTAAGGCTGTCAATTTCGAGTCGAATGAGCCATATCTCGTCGTGATCGGGCCCATAGAACCCGAGATAGGAAAGCGCCCCTGGTGGGGAAACTTGAAACTAAAATCGATCTATCCTGCCGATGTCGAGTCGAATGAATTAAACTGCATTGTGATGGGACCCATAGAACTGGAGTTAGCTGCAAAATCCGTTAGTTCAATCTTCCACCGCCAGGGGGCGCACTCTGTTCTATACAAACATAGCTGAAATCTTTGAGGCTGTCGATTTGAGTTGAATGAGCCATACCGCGTAGTGATCGGGCCCATAGAACCCGAGATAGGAAAGCGCCCCTGGTTGTGAAACTTGTAACTAAAATCGATATATCCTGTCGATGTCGAGTCGAATGAATCAAACTGCATTGTGATGGGACTGATAGAATTCAAGTAAGATGCAAAATCTGTTAGTTCCATCTTCCACCACCAGGGGGCACACTCTGTTCTATACAAACATAGCTGAAATCTTTGAGGCTGCCGATTTCGAGTCGAGTGAGCTATACCTCGTCATGATCGGACCCATAGAACACGAGATAGGAAAGTACCCCTGATGGTGAAACTTGGTACTAAAATCGATATATCCTGTGGATGTCGAGTCGAATGAATTAAACTGCATTGTGATGGGACACATAGAACTTGAGTTAGCAGCAAAATCGGTTAGTTCCATCTTCCACCGCCAGGGGGCGCACTCTGTTCTATACAAACATAGCTGAGATCGTTAAGGCTATCAATTTCGAGTCGAATGAGCCATACCTCGTCGTGATCAGTCCCATAGAACCCGAGATAGGAAAGCGCCTCCTTGTGGTGAAACTTGTAACTAAAATCGATATATCCTGTCGATGTCGAGTCGAATGAATCAAACTGCATTGTGATGGGACCCATAGAATTCAAGTTAGCTGCAAAATCTGTTAGTTCCATCTTCCACCACAAGGGGGCGCGCTCTGTTCTATACAAACATAGCTGAAATCTTTGAGGCTGTCGATTTCGAGTCGAGTGAGCCATACCTCGTCATGATCGGACCCATAGAACACGAGATAGGAAAGTACCCCTGCTGGTGAAAGTTGGAACTAAAATCGATATATCCTGACGATGTCGAGTCGAATGAATTAAACTGCATTGTGATGGGACCCATAGAACTTGAGTTAGCTGCAAAATCCGTTAGTTCCATCTTCCACCGCAAGGGGGCGCACTCTGTCCCATACAAACATAGCTGAAATCTTTGAAGCTGTCTATTTCGAGTCGAATGAGCCATACCTCGTCGTGATCGGGCCCATAGAACACGAGATAGGAAAGTTCCCCCTGGTGGTGAAACTTGTAACTAAAATCGATATATCCTGTCATGTCGAGTCGAATGAATCAAACTGCATTGTGATGGGACCCATAGAATTCAAGTAAGATGCAAAATCTGTTAGTTCCATCTTCCACCACCAGGGGGCGCACTCTGTTCTATACAAACATAGCTGAAATCGTTAAGGCTATCAATTTCGAGTCGAATGAGCCATACCTCGTCGTGATCAGGCCCATAGAACCCGAGATAGGAAAGTACCCCCTGGTGGTGAAACTTGGAACTAAAATCAATATATCCTGTCGATGTCGAGTCGAATGAATTAAACTGCATTGTGATAGGACCCATAGAACTTGAGTTAGCTGCAAAATCTGTTAGTTCCATCTTCCACCACAAGGGGGCGCGCTCTGTTCTATACAAACATAGCTGAAATCTTTGAGGCTGTCGATTTGGAGTTGAATGAGCCATACCGCGTAGTGATCGGGCCCATAGAACCCGAGATAGGAAAGCGCCCCTGGTTGTGAAACTTGTAACTAAAATCGATATATCCTGTCGATGTCGAGTCGAATGAATCAAACTGCATTGTGATGGGACTGATAGAATTCAAGTAAGATGCAAAATCTGTTAGTTCCATCTTCCACCACCAGGGGGCACACTCTGTTCTATACAAACATAGCTGAAATCTTTGAGGCTGCCGATTTCGAGTCGAGTGAGCTATACCTCGTCATGATCGGACCCATAGAACACGAGATAGGAAAGTACCCCTGATGGTGAAACTTGGTACTAAAATCGATATATCCTGTGGATGTCGAGTCGAATGAATTAAACTGCATTGTGATGGGACACATAGAACTTGAGTTAGCAGCAAAATCGGTTAGTTCCATCTTCCACCGCCAGGGGGCGCACTCTGTTCTATACAAACATAGCTGAGATCGTTAAGGCTATCAATTTCGAGTCGAATGAGCCATACCTCGTCGTGATCAGTCCCATAGAACCCGAGATAGGAAAGCGCCTCCTTGTGGTGAAACTTGTAACTAAAATCGATATATCCTGTCGATGTCGAGTCGAATGAATCAAACTGCATTGTGATGGGACCCATAGAATTCAAGTTAGCTGCAAAATCTGTTAGTTCCATCTTCCACCACAAGGGGGCGCGCTCTGTTCTATACAAACATAGCTGAAATCTTTGAGGCTGTCGATTTCGAGTCGAGTGAGCCATACCTCGTCATGATCGGACCCATAGAACACGAGATAGGAAAGTACCCCTGCTGGTGAAAGTTGGAACTGAAATCGATATATCCTGTCGATGTCGAGTCGAATGAATTAAACTGCATTGTGATGGGACCCATAGAACTTGAGTTAGCTGCAAAATCCGTTAGTTCCATCTTCCACCACCAGGGGGCGCACTCTGTTCCATACAAACATGGCTAAAATCTTTGAGGCTGTCGATTTCGAGTCGAATGAGCCATACCTCGTCGTGATTAGCGCCCCCTGGTGGTGAAACTTGGAACTAAAATCGATATATCCTGTCGATGTGGAGTCGAATGAATCAAACTGCATTGTGATGGGACCCATAGAACTCAAAGCTACAAAATCTGTTAGTTCCATCTTCCACCACCAGGGGGAGCGCTCTGTTCTATACAAACATAGCTGAAATCTTTGAGGCTGTCGATTTCGAGTCGAATGAGCCATACCGCGTAGTGATCGGGCCCATAGAACCCGAGATAGAAAAGCGCCCCTGGTTGTGAAACTTGTAACTAAAATCGATATATCCTGTCGATGTCGAGTCGAATGAATCAAACTGCATTGTGATGGGACTGATAGAATTCAAGTAAGATGCAAAATCTGTTAGTTCCATCTTCCACCACCAGGGGGCACACTCTGTTCTATACAAACATAGCTGAAATCTTTGAGGCTGCCGATTTCGAGTCGAGTGAGCTATACCTCGTCATGATCGGACCCATAGAACACGAGATAGGAAAGTACCCCTGATGGTGAAACTTGGTACTAAAATCGATATATCCTGTGGATGTCGAGTCGAATGAATTAAACTGCATTGTGATGGGACACATAGAACTTGAGTTAGCAGCAAAATCGGTTAGTTCCATCTTCCACCGCCAGGGGGCGCACTCTGTTCTATACAAACATAGCTGAGATCGTTAAGGCTATCAATTTCGAGTCGAATGAGCCATACCTCGTCGTGATCAGTCCCATAGAACCCGAGATAGGAAAGCGCCTCCTTGTGGTGAAACTTGTAACTAAAATCGATATATCCTGTCGATGTCGAGTCGAATGAATCAAACTGCATTGTGATGGGACCCATAGAATTCAAGTTAGCTGCAAAATCTGTTAGCTCCATCTTCCACCACAAGGGGGCGCGCTCTGTTCTATACAAACATAGCTGAAATCTTTGAGGCTGTCGATTTCGAGTCGAGTGAGCCATACCTCGTCATGATCGGACCCATAGAACACGAGATAGGAAAGTACCCCTGCTGGTGAAAGTTGGAACTAAAATCGATATATCCTGTCGATGTCGAGTCGAATGAATTAAACTGCATTGTGATGGGACCCATAGAACTTGAGTTAGCTGCAAAATCCGTTAGTTCCATCTTCCACCACCAGGGGGCGCACTCTGTTCCATACAAACATGGCTAAAATCTTTGAGGCTGTCGATTTCGAGTCGAATGAGCCATACCTCGTCGTGATTAGCACCCCCTGGTGGTGAAACTTGGAACTAAAATCGATATATCCTGTCGATGTGGAGTCGAATGAATCAAACTGCATTGTGATGGGACCCATAGAACTCAAAGCTACAAAATCTGTTAGTTCCATCTTCCACCACCAGGGGGAGCGCTCTGTTCTATACAAACATAGCTGAAATCTTTGAGGCTGTCGATTTCGAGTCGAATGAGCCATACCTCGTCGTGATCGGGCCCATAGAACACGAGATAGGAAAGTACCCCGTGGTGGTGAAACTTGGAACTAAAATCGATATATCCTGTCGATGTCGAGTCGAATGAATCAAACAGCATTGTGATGGAACCATAGACCTTACACTAAACTAGACCCCACATTGCCAATCTTTTCGTTGACCGACATCAGAGGTGGAGGTGGTAGATTTATTCCGCAAACTGGTTTTTCTCCTGCCAAAATATACTTGGAATTATTTCCCCCATTTTCCCGCCGAAACTTTATATTGCGTCTTTGCCTGTCTGTGCTCTTGTTGTTTCGCTAGAGATTGACTAATATTTTAAATTCCAAGCAGTTCTTTTAAGAACTTATTAAATCAAAATGAATGTATAAGATTGTCTTACATAAATATTTATTTATTTTTTTGGAATGTTACCATGTCTGATTAATTCTCTGCAAATATTTTCTTGGATGTCCAATTTTGAATTGAATCTTCAGCATTTAAAACTTTTATTTTTATTTATTTATTATTTATTGTTAAAAAAAAAAATAATAAAACTTGTGAAATTGTTACTTGTTACCTCATTAACATATATTTTAAAGTACTAAAAAGCCCTTTAATAAAATATGTCTTGTTTTCATTCTCTAACAACAGTAACCAAGTCAGTCATTCCCCCCCCCCCCCAACCTCTCCACAAAACTTTATTTTTCTAAGTTTTATTTTTATATGTTGCATATTGTATGTTCATGTACTTAGTATTTTCCTTGATTTATTTTTTTGTTATCAGTATTGTTTTAGCCACTAAATTATGGCATACTGACTCATAATTTCATTGCACAATCTCAATGTTATTAATGACACCCCCCCCCCCCCCAACACTTTCTATGGAGATTGTATTATTAAATAATGTACAGTTGGTTTTATGGTACTTAATAAATAGGTTTTGAATGTATAAGATTGTCTTACATAAATATTTATTTATTTTTTTGGAATGTTACCATGTCTGATTAATTCTCTGTAAATATTTTCTTGGATGTCCAATTTTGCATTGAATCTTCAGCATTTAAAACTTTTATTTTAATTAATTAATTTATTATTTATTGTTAAAAAAAAAAAAAACTTGTGAAATTGTTACTTGTTACCTCAGTAACATATATTTTAAAGTACTAAAAAGCTTTTTAATAAAATATGTCTTGTTTTCATTCTCTAACAACAGTAACCAAGTCAGTCATCCCCCCCCCCTCTCCACAAAACTTTATTTTTCTAAAGTTTTATTTTCATATGTTGCATATTGTATGTTCATGTACTTAGTACTTTCCTTGATTTTCTTTTTGTTATCAGTTTTGTTTTAGCCACTAAATTATGGCATACTGACTCATAATTTCATTACACAATCTCAATGTTATTAATGACCCCCCCCCCCCCCAACACTTTCTATGGAGATTATTACATTTCGTGAAATGATTGTGTCAAATTGAAGCTTTCCAAGCAGAAATCTCGAAATAATTTGTGTTATCGTATTTAATATCTTATATCACTAATAATAATAAAAAAATAATTTATGTAACATTTATTACAAGGACAAAGCCATTTTATAACATTAAAATAAAATACAGCAGCAAAAACAGAAAAAGAAAATCCATCCAGAAGATTAAACAATCCTTTTTTCACCATGGGTGGGACTCTCATAACTTATTTCTATCCTTCCTCTTTGAGATTAAATCCTAGAAGGAGCAACAGTTTCGTTTCGCTTTGGTTTGTTTACGTTTATTTTTATTGCGAGAATGAAATCGAAGTTGCCAAGAAAGCGATCACCGCCAAAACAGACAGTTTTTAAAGCGCCAATCCGAGCTGATCCTGAAACCGGATTTTCAACAATATAACAAAGAGATGTGGTCTCTAGTAGATTATTTCTTTGAGGATGGAACCCATAAAATTCAAGTTAGCTGCAAAATCTGTTAGTTCCATCTTCCACCACCAGGGTGCGCACTCTGTTCCATACAAACATAGCTAAAATCTTTGAGGCTGTCGATTTCGAGTCGAATGAGCCATACCTCGTCGTAATTAGCGCCCCCTGGTGGTGAAACTTGGAACTAAAATCGATATATCCTGTCGATGTCGAGTCGAATGAATCAAACTGCATTGTGATGCGACCAATAGAACTCAAAGCTACAAAATCTGTTAGTTCCATCTTCCACCACCAGGGCGCGCGCTCTGTTCTATACAAACATAACTGAAATCTTTGAGGCTGTCGATTTCGAATCGAGTGAGCCATACCTCGTCATGATCGGACCCATAGAACCCGAGATAGAATTGCGCCCCCTGGTGGTGAAACTTGGAACTAAAATCGATATATCCTCTCAATGTGAAGTTGAATGAATCAAACCATGTTGTGATGGGACCCATAGAACTCGAGTTAGCTTCAAAATCAGTTAGTTTCATCTCCCTCTGTAAAGCTATCGAAATCCAGTCGAATGAGCCAAACCTTGTCGTAATCGGGTACATAGAACGCGAGATAGAAAGTTGTCCCATGGTGGTGAAATTTGGAAATACAATCGATAAGTCTTGTTACTGTCGAGTTGGATGAATCAAATTGCATCGTGATGGGACCCATAGAACCCGAGATAGCTGCAAAATCCGTTAGTTCCATCTCCCAATGCCAGGGGGCGCAATCTGTTCTATACGAACATAACTGAAATCTTTGAGGCTGTCGATTTCGAGTCGAATGAGCCATACCTCGTCATGATGGGGCCCATATAACCATAGATAAGAAAGCGCCCCCTGGTGGTGAAACTCTTAACTAAAATCAGTAAGTTCTCTCGATTTCGAGTCGAATGAGCCAAACTGTGTCACGATTAGGAATGCACGACCTGTGGCCCTGTGTTAGGTAACTGGTGGCCCGCAGAGATCATACATGCCAACATATTCAGAAATTTCGAATTTCCTTATTAATTCGTAAGAAAAATTTGCAAATTTTGTCCATAGATCGTAGGAAAACATCATCAATTTCATCGATCGGGCGCATAAAATCAGGAATTGCATCGACTGGATGCGTATTTTGTCGAATGGGCATGGAAAAATCACAAATTTCGCCTTTTTGCAAAAGAAAAAAACCCCGCAAATTTCAATAATCGGTCAACAGAAACCAGAGATGCCAAAATCGGAAATTCCAGAGTTGTAAATTTCGTCAATCACTCAAAAAAAATCTTGAATTTTGTAAACCACTTGAAAAAAACCTGCGAATTTCGTGGATAAGACACGTAAAACAGCGAATTCCATCGAATGGGTGGTGAAAGATCGTGAATTCCAACGAACAGACTGCTCGGAAAAAAATTTGCAAAATGTACATAGATCGTAGGAAAACATTATGAATTTTATCTATCGGGTCTGTAAAATTATGAATTTTGTCGATAGGCATGGAAAATCGGAAATTTTGTCCATTGGGGGTGGAAAAATCAAGAATTCCATCGAATGTTTCTGGAAAAATTGTAAATTTCAACGAGCGGTCGCAGAAAAAAAAATCGCGAATTTCACCATTGTCATGAAAAGAAACATTGTGAATTTCATTAATCGGCCGACGGAAACCATAGCTGCCAAAATTGGAAATTCCAGAGTTCCGAATTTCGTCAGTGTGCTGCGAAAAAAATAATTTCGTCAACCACTCACGGAAAAAATTGCGAATTTTATTAATCACTTTTTAAAAAAAATCATGCATTTCGTCAATTTGCTGCAAAAAAAATTCCGAATTTCATCAACCACTCTCAGAAAAAATTGCACATTTCGTCAATTATTCATGTTAAAAATTTGCAAATTTTGTCAATCAGCAGCAGAAATGCGAATTTCATCAATGTATATCAGTTGAAAATCATGAATTTCGTCAATCAGGCACAGAAAAAACATGAATTTTGTGGATCAGGAGAGGGGAAATCACAAATTTTGTCGAACGCACACTGAAAAATCATGAATTTTGTTTATCGGGCATGTAAAATCATTAATTTCTTCAAACAGATGCATAAAAATCAAGAAATTCCTCAATCGGGCGTGTAAAAATCTCGAATTTCATCGATCAGGTGCCTAAAAATCATGAATTTTGTAGAATAGGCGCGTAAAAATCACGAATGCGTCAAGTAGCCGCATAAAAATCACGAATCCATCAAGTGGGCGCGTTCTTCCAAATTTGCAAACGAACAGTGCCATATGTATGAATAATGCTCCATATCCCCCCCCCCCCAACATCTCCTCGAAACAAAATTCTCTCTGTGCTACTGATGGTTGTCCTCGACAACCCAGCGATTTTATACGTGGCCCTTCGCTTAAAAAGGTTGTGCACCTCTACTATCAAGTAACAATAAATTAATCTATCCCTTGTGTGATGTATTCATGAACGGTGATTGCGATGCAAATTCTTGTTTACAGGAATAAGACTCATATTAGGTATTTTATTATTTATTTATTGTTTGTTTACTTATTTTGATTTGATTTTCTTGTTCTTTTAGAAATTGACTTTAGATTTAGTTACATAAATGGTGAGATGATTGTCAATTACCTGTTGTATCGATAAAAGTGATACAAGGTAAGAAATTTGCATCGTGTAGAGTGAATATTTAGGAAATCTTTTAAAAACCGTAGGCTATAGAAGATTTGTTTTTTACTTGTTAGCTATATTTTACAACACTCCAAATTACCACAATGTAAATATAGTACGAAGTTTTATCCTATACTAAACTTTTCTTTGTTGTATAGCTTAATTTTATTGGAAAAAACCCTGAAAATGTATTGTTGTAGTAATGAATTATTTTTGCAGTTGTGTAAATTCTGTCACAATTTTCAACTAAGGGCAATCTTACATTGGACATTTAATCACAGTATTTTCAATAAGAAAACTTAAAATATTTACAAATTAAAGAAATGAACGAAGGGATTTTGTTTAAAATTACATCTAAAGATTTTCTTTTTTCACAAAAAATGCAAAATTCGCCAATCATTCAGCAAATTATCACAAAATTCTACTAGTAAAATGGGACTGTAAACAAACCAGTTCAAAATGTGTCCTTTTTAAAAATTAAATTCCATCCCAGTGGCCCTGTTGTTCTAGAGTCTACTATAGAAAAACCTTGTATTAAATGCTTTTTATTTAAAAATAGGGTACTTAAATGTTAGCCGGCCACCAGTGATTGACAAAATTTTTTGAATCTCGTCAACCCTTTTTGTCTGACCAATGTTTAACATAAGCTAATAAAATATAGCGAACATTTTAACATTGCTATAAAGTATCTTAAAAAACTTACTTAAAAATAGCTAAAATATAATATAATCTTAATGAAATACGTAAACACAAATAACAAAATCTCATGTAATCGGGTATATTAATGATTAGGCTTAGTCAATAACAAAAATGTTAAAATAAGCCATAGCATAAACTAGAAACATTTTATTTCATAATGAAAACATCGTATCTAATTTTATATACATAAAAGTGAAAACTTACGTTATATAAATACCCTATATAATATACCAAATTTTCACCACAATTAAATGTATTTCAATCACACTGAAATAAAAAGTTTTAGTTATTAAAATTGTGTGAGGTGAATGACGAGAAAGAGTTGCAACTGAAATGATGCCAAATGAAACGAGATTTGGTGAGTTATCACTGGCGCCCAAACACAAAAGTACAAAAAAAAAGTCTTGTAATTTGAAAGAAGGTTATGTTTACACTTTTTTGTCTTTTGGCAATGATGTTTTGAATGTTATTTTGTTATGCTTGAAAGCTTTTTACTCAAAGCTATTGCAATAGTGTTTTATTTTTGCCAATGATTTCTTTTGTGCAACATTACTAACTGAGCACAAATTAATTGCCATCATAGTTGAATCATTATGTTTTAAAATTATTCATATTTGAGCAAACGATTATCAAAGGGCTGAAACCCCCCTCCCCCTGTATTTTTTATGTTTGTGACTTAGGTAGGTATTTTGTACAATTTTCTTTTCATTTAGTTATAGTCTAACATTGCCAATAGAAAAATTGCAGCCTTTTTTTTTAGTTAAATAATTATATATATATTTATCTTCTTTTGTGAAAGAAAAAATCCTTAGATGTAATTTTAAACAAAATCTCTTCATTTATATCTTTCGTTTGTAAATATTTTAAGTTTTCTTATTTAAAATACTGTGATTAAACGTTCAATGTAAGATTTTCCTTAGTTGAAAAATAATTCATTACTATAACAATACATTTTCGTTTTTTTTCCCCAATAAATTTAAGCTAAGAAGAAAGTTTAGTATAGGATAAAACTTAATACTATATTTACATTGCGGTAATTTGGAGAGTTGGAAAATATAACTAACAAGTAAAAAACCAATCTTCTATAGTCAGCAGGATTTAAAAGACTTTAAAAGATCTTTAAAAGATTCACTGGCCATAATAATGCAGTTTCCTTACCTTATATCATTTTTAACGATAAAACATGTAGTACTATTGACAGTCATCTCACCATTTACGTCACTAAATCAAAAGACAATTTCTAAAGGACAATCTAATCAAAATAAGTAAACAAACAATAAATAAATAATAAAATACCTAATATGAGTGTTATTCCTACAAACAACATTGCAATCAACGCCATCATTCGTGACTCGCTCATGAATACAAGACTACAAGAACGAGTGATTGGTTGCTTAACCGTGTTGGTTTTGTCTTCGCTCAGCAATAATAACTAAGAAATGGAAAATCTTTTAATCCTTTGAAAATCAAAAACTTATTATAAATAACAGTAAAATTGATCACATATAATTAAAAGATATCTCCTCATATTAAAAAATGAATATAAATAGTTTTTCGATAAAATGTAAATTTATAATTTCGAAATATTTTCTTATAAACGATAATTTAATATTAGAA
This sequence comes from Maratus michaelseni, assembly GCA_963931845.1. Taxonomy (NCBI): domain Eukaryota; kingdom Metazoa; phylum Arthropoda; class Arachnida; order Araneae; family Salticidae; genus Maratus; species Maratus michaelseni. Next base: position 226,451,149 of record OZ007596.1, read on the forward strand.
TTTATTAAATATTAGAAGTGTATAATTAACTGTTTTCGCAATTAAAAAAATTAATAAATTTACTTCCTACATGCAGAAGTTTTTAACTGTATTCGTGAAGCGATTATTTGGCATGCGTTGATCGCAGAAAAAAGGAGTAAAAAGTCTAATGATAGTCTATGGAAAAACGCGTAGGAGAAGAGTCCGATTTTAAAACTGGATTATATAGAAAACAAGAGTTTTCCTACGTTAACGCTAAACCTTATTCGCTTCATCTAAACCCGATTAATATAATATATTAATTTAAAAAAAATCGTCCGAGTCGTTTTGGAGATAACAGGTATGACACCCTTACAAAGACACCAATTTAGTTAAAAATGGACTTCTAGATCTTAAAATCTACTGCATGTAGATATGTATAAATTTCAGAATAGAGTTAGACCGGAGATATAAGACTAATGTGAAAAAATCCGAACGATATGCCTCATATTTGCTGAGATATTAAATGTCGGCGTTTAAGTTTTCCTTTGATGTTCTTCTAGCTGTATATATGAGAGTGACGGAATCTTCGGTTTTGGGCTTTCGGTTTTCGGTTTTTTGCTGAGTCACTCGAGATACTACCGTCTCTCATGATCAATATTTTCATTTTTTCATTTAATTGTTATTTTGGAATATTTTTTTTCGCTTAAAACGATATGAAACGTTTGATTATATATATGAGCGTTCACGTTACCACAATACTTTCATTGAAATTTATTTGGATGGTTTCTTCATGATAAAATCTTTCCAGGGCTGTGGATTTTCTATTATACTTAATATCTGGTATATGCTTCTGTTTTCGGTAACAAAATTTCCTGCTTGTCATGCCAATATAGTAATTATTTGATCCGCCTTCTTTAATAAAAGGTATTTCATATGCTCCTGAATAATTCTCAAAATTAATTGGGTCAATTTTAATGCAAATGATATATTTTTATTTCTGAGGGGGTTTGGCTATTAAACAGATATAGAAACGTTTAAGGCTGTATTTTAAATTTTCAAAAATGCTTGGATAATACTGAGAAGTATAATGTTTGTATTTTTGCGAATCAACTTTTGTTTTCTGGTTTCTTATTATTGGCATTATCCACGACTAATTTATTAATGTGGTGTACTTTAAAACAAATATTACAAGCCATTTTACGAATATTATCCAATTCATTATCCCATTTATTTTCAGTACACACTAACTTGAAAGATCATAACTTCAAAAACCGTGCAATTATAGAATATTCTCATTTGTTTTTTATAATAGCTCGAAGTGAGCCGAAACACGTCAACAATCTATAATAAAACTTATTTTACTGTATATTATGTTTTTAGTTTACACCTTTTAGCATTTCAAATAAATATATGCAACTTTAAACAAAAATGACAATGAAGATATATTCTTTTAATTACGCACTTTCCATTTCTAACTTCAAAAACTAATATTTAATAAGGGACTAATAAAAGAACTTATAAAAAAAAAAAAACGTCAAAAATAAATGCAATGAAAAAAAAAAACAGTTTGACATAGGATAATTTAATTTAAAAAACAACTATTTAAAAAAAAAACTATATTTAACATAGTACAGTTTTTATTACTTTTAACTTTTCACATTTTGGGAAAAATAAATTTCATTCATCTACTCTATAATTTATTTCAAAATGATGTAATCATCCACATGAAATCAAGATAAATAATCAACATTGTGTAATCTACCAAGGCTCTAATATTTTAATCTTCCTAAACATGAAATGAAAAATTAGCGAAAATTGAGTCTCTTTGACACATTTATATATAGATAAGGGCCCAAATGAAAGAGGCATTGTAGTAATAACTCCGCCATTTGAAGAGAAAGATGATCTCGCATGCTCCTTTAGAGGGCGCAGAGTGCTGGGAATGCATATCCCAGATCCCGCCAGATGCGTATGTGATAGCGTGGGAGCGCGTTAAAAGGCATCGTACGCAGTATGGATGCCTCCAAATGGTGTCAACGCGCGGTCGTGCAATTTTTAACAGCGGAAAATTGGAGTGCTAGTGAAATCTATCGTCGAATGCAAAATGTGTATGGCACGGAGCGAGGCTAACGAAAAAGAAAGGCTACCGGGGTGCTTTATTCATACCTTCTGTTACAGACCGCAGGAGTCACGTGATGTTCGATTGCACCAATGAAGGTGCACGAAAAGAGCATCACGTCACTCTAGCGGTCTGTAAAAAGAGATAAGTGGAATGTACCGCAGTAGCCTGTCTTTTTCGTTAGTCTCGGCACAGAGTGTGTGTCACGCAGATCGGAATTCCGATGGTGTTTGGATTTTCGAAGGGGAAGAAGCAGTACATTCCCCTCGAACATCCCTCTTACAGCACAGACCCATCGCCGTGTGACTATCACATTTTCGGTCCACTCAAGAAAGCTCTGAAGGGACGGTGATTTGCGGACGATAATGAGGTCCAAGCTGCCGTTGAAAATTGGTTCCACAACCAATCACGGAGCTTCTTCACCCAGGGTATCCATCGTCTCGGTGACGACTGGGACACTTGTTTCAACCTACAAGGTGACTTTGTCTAGCCTATCTGTTACGTCTGTATTACTTCTTTCCTTTGTATACTAATTTATATTAAAAGCCTACATCAGTCATGCGAAAAAACGCTCGAGCTATTGTTAAGTCTATGGGAAGGTTCTTGCGCGATTTCTCCCTCGCATTTTAATGTTTTTAAATGATTTTTTTGCATAAGATAGCTGACGTCGATCTCTAACGTTGTTAGTTTTTACAGTTTTGGTTTTGGTTACAGTTTTGGTTACAGAACCGGTTGGAACCGGTTCTGAAATTGAAAGTACCCTTAAACAAACTGGAACCAAAATCGAAAAAGGAAAAATTAACAACGTTAGAGGTCGACTTCAGCTATCTTATGCAAAAACAATCAATTAAAAATATTAAAATGCGAGGGAGAAATCGCGCAAGAACCTCCCATAGACTTAACATAGGCTTGAGCGTTTCTTCGCGTGACTAGTGTAGGCTCTTAATACCATTAAACATTTCTCAAACCGGCTGTAGTGCCACATTCATTTGGGCGACCCATACATTTTAAATTTTCTGAGTGACAAAAATATACTTGAAACTAAACATAATGTTATTTTTAATGGTGAAAACATATTAAGCGTACTTGTTATAGTTTTGGTCTAAGAGAAGGCGGGGTAAAATGGATATACAGGGCAAAGTAGATATATCATACATTTTCCATAACTTAGGAGTTAAGAGGCTACTTCGTTCAAGCGAAAACACCAGCCCACTAATGTTAATCTAAAGTAATGTTAATAAAAAGTCTAATGATAGTCTATGGAAAAACGCGTAGGAGAAGAGTCCGATTTTAAAACTGGATTATATAGAAAACAAGAGTTTTCCTACGTTAACGCTAAACCTTATTCGCTTCATCTAAACCCGATTAATATAATATATTAATTTAAAAAAAATCGTCCGAGTCGTTTTGGAGATAACAGGTATGACACCCTTACAAAGACACCAATTTAGTTAAAAATGGACTTCTAGATCTTAAAATCTACTGCATGTAGATATGTATAAATTTCAGAATAGAGTTAGACCGGAGATATAAGACTAATGTGAAAAAATCCGAACGATATGCCTCATATTTGCTGAGATATTAAATGTCGGCGTTTAAGTTTTCCTTTGATGTTCTTCTAGCTGTATATATGAGAGTGACGGAATCTTCGGTTTTGGGCTTTCGGTTTTCGGTTTTTTGCTGAGTCACTCGAGATACTACCGTCTCTCATGATCAATATTTTCATTTTTTCATTTAATTGTTATTTTGGAATATTTTTTTTCGCTTAAAACGATATGAAACGTTTGATTATATATATGAGCGTTCACGTTACCACAATACTTTCATTGAAATTTATTTGGATGGTTTCTTCATGATAAAATCTTTCCAGGGCTGTGGATTTTCTATTATACTTAATATCTGGTATATGCTTCTGTTTTCGGTAACAAAATTTCCTGCTTGTCATGCCAATATAGTAATTATTTGATCCGCCTTCTTTAATAAAAGGTATTTCATATGCTCCTGAATAATTCTCAAAATTAATTGGGTCAATTTTAATGCAAATGATATATTTTTATTTCTGAGGGGGTTTGGCTATTAAACAGATATAGAAACGTTTAAGGCTGTATTTTAAATTTTCAAAAATGCTTGGATAATACTGAGAAGTATAATGTTTGTATTTTTGCGAATCAACTTTTGTTTTCTGGTTTCTTATTATTGGCATTATCCACGACTAATTTATTAATGTGGTGTACTTTAAAACAAATATTACAAGCCATTTTACGAATATTATCCAATTCATTATCCCATTTATTTTCAGTACACACTAACTTGAAAGATCATAACTTCAAAAACCGTGCAATTATAGAATATTCTCATTTGTTTTTTATAATAGCTCGAAGTGAGCCGAAACACGTCAACAATCTATAATAAAACTTATTTTACTGTATATTATGTTTTTAGTTTACACCTTTTAGCATTTCAAATAAATATATGCAACTTTAAACAAAAATGACAATGAAGATATATTCTTTTAATTACGCACTTTCCATTTCTAACTTCAAAAACTAATATTTAATAAGGGACTAATAAAAGAACTTATAAAAAAAAAAAAACGTCAAAAATAAATGCAATGAAAAAAAAAAACAGTTTGACATAGGATAATTTAATTTAAAAAACAACTATTTAAAAAAAAAACTATATTTAACATAGTACAGTTTTTATTACTTTTAACTTTTCACATTTTGGGAAAAATAAATTTCATTCATCTACTCTATAATTTATTTCAAAATGATGTAATCATCCACATGAAATCAAGATAAATAATCAACATTGTGTAATCTACCAAGGCTCTAATATTTTAATCTTCCTAAACATGAAATGAAAAATTAGCGAAAATTGAGTCTCTTTGACACATTTATATATAGATAAGGGCCCAAATGAAAGAGGCATTGTAGTAATAACTCCGCCATTTGAAGAGAAAGATGATCTCGCATGCTCCTTTAGAGGGCGCAGAGTGCTGGGAATGCATATCCCAGATCCCGCCAGATGCGTATGTGATAGCGTGGGAGCGCGTTAAAAGGCATCGTACGCAGTATGGATGCCTCCAAATGGTGTCAACGCGCGGTCGTGCAATTTTTAACAGCGGAAAATTGGAGTGCTAGTGAAATCTATCGTCGAATGCAAAATGTGTATGGCACGGAGCGAGGCTAACGAAAAAGAAAGGCTACCGGGGTGCTTTATTCATACCTTCTGTTACAGACCGCAGGAGTCACGTGATGTTCGATTGCACCAATGAAGGTGCACGAAAAGAGCATCACGTCACTCTAGCGGTCTGTAAAAAGAGATAAGTGGAATGTACCGCAGTAGCCTGTCTTTTTCGTTAGTCTCGGCACAGAGTGTGTGTCACGCAGATCGGAATTCCGATGGTGTTTGGATTTTCGAAGGGGAAGAAGCAGTACATTCCCCTCGAACATCCCTCTTACAGCACAGACCCATCGCCGTGTGACTATCACATTTTCGGTCCACTCAAGAAAGCTCTGAAGGGACGGTGATTTGCGGACGATAATGAGGTCCAAGCTGCCGTTGAAAATTGGTTCCACAACCAATCACGGAGCTTCTTCACCCAGGGTATCCATCGTCTCGGTGACGACTGGGACACTTGTTTCAACCTACAAGGTGACTTTGTCTAGCCTATCTGTTACGTCTGTATTACTTCTTTCCTTTGTATACTAATTTATATTAAAAGCCTACATCAGTCATGCGAAAAAACGCTCGAGCTATTGTTAAGTCTATGGGAAGGTTCTTGCGCGATTTCTCCCTCGCATTTTAATGTTTTTAAATGATTTTTTTGCATAAGATAGCTGACGTCGATCTCTAACGTTGTTAGTTTTTACAGTTTTGGTTTTGGTTACAGTTTTGGTTACAGAACCGGTTGGAACCGGTTCTGAAATTGAAAGTACCCTTAAACAAACTGGAACCAAAATCGAAAAAGGAAAAATTAACAACGTTAGAGGTCGACTTCAGCTATCTTATGCAAAAACAATCAATTAAAAATATTAAAATGCGAGGGAGAAATCGCGCAAGAACCTCCCATAGACTTAACATAGGCTTGAGCGTTTCTTCGCGTGACTAGTGTAGGCTCTTAATACCATTAAACATTTCTCAAACCGGCTGTAGTGCCACATTCATTTGGGCGACCCATACATTTTAAATTTTCTGAGTGACAAAAATATACTTGAAACTAAACATAATGTTATTTTTAATGGTGAAAACATATTAAGCGTACTTGTTATAGTTTTGGTCTAAGAGAAGGCGGGGTAAAATGGATATACAGGGCAAAGTAGATATATCATACATTTTCCATAACTTAGGAGTTAAGAGGCTACTTCGTTCAAGCGAAAACACCAGCCCACTAATGTTAATCCTATGGGGGAAACATTTAACGATATGTCGTTCGCATTTTAATATTTTTAAATAATTTATTTTTATGCATTGGATAGCTGAGGTCAATCTCTATGCAGGCTTTTTTGTACTTTTTCTATTTTGATTGAAAGTTCATTTTATTAAGACACTTTCACTTTCGGAATCGGTTTCGAAAGTGAAAATAATAATAATATATATATTTTTTAAAAGACAGCCAAAATCGAAAAAGTGAAAAAGAGCATAGAGAGCGATCTCAGCTATCCAACGAAAAAAAATATATAATAATAATAATAATAATAATAATAATCATATAAAAATACTGAAATGCGAACTAGACAGTTTAAAATATTTCCTCCACAGGATTAACATTAGCGAAAGGGTGATTTTGATGAGTGAAGTAGCCTCTTAACTAGCGTTACTTAACGCCATCTGTTAACTAACGCTAACAGATGGCATTAGTTGTCTGTATCACAAGTTACGCCATTACGGGAAGTGTCTTAGCCAGCTAGAAAACTTCACAGCGCTTGTACAAAATGTATTTTTTCTTGGTTTTTGTAAAATAATAAAACTTTACTAATGTTGTTATAGAACTGAATGTATAGTAAACCAAATTAAGGTCTGTACAGGCTTAAATTGGATATGGCAGTGGCTAATTGCTGGGGGGTTCTTATTTCGTTAGACCCAAAATGTAGACAAGAAAAAGAGGCTATCTCTCAAAAGGAGTTGAGGTCAAAGTGGATGAACGTTGTTCAACTTACGCTAAAGGTTATCTTAATAGCCCAATTAACTAATAATACCTTGCAAATTTCGCTGATTCGATAAATTTCAATTACTTAAATTAAATAAGATAGATTTTAAAATATATAAATAATAGTACGTACGACATGTAATGGATTTTAGGGGGTGCGGGTGGGGTGGAGGGAATGAAAAAATGCCCTACTCTAATCATTTTGTCCGTATATAAATAACTGTATAATTCTTTTTTTCAAGGCAGAGATGATTTGAACCTACGTCCAGAAAACGAAACAATGCTAGTGGAGTCAGTATAATCTTGCAGATGCTGTGGACAGTGTGTTAAACAAGACATGTCCGAGAGACAGGCACGAAATGTCTATGCTATACCGTATGGTACGTTACATCGGCACGTGATTAAAAACAATTAGGGGAAGAAACTTGTACGATATACACCTTTATTTTCTGATGAATACGAAATCAAGCTGAGAACTATGTTAATAGCATGGATGATATTTTTTTGGAATCCCCCTTTTCTGATTTACAGAGTTTAGCATTCGAATTGGCTGAACATAATAAGATGAAGTAAAAAAAGGAAAAAGCAGGAGAAGGCTGGCTAAAGATTTTATCAAACGACATCTGAATCAGCATTTTGTACACCTGAGCCAACGTTTAGCAAGAGATCGAGGTTTCAATTGACCCAAATTGCAGTCCCGCAGTGGCGCGAACGAGTAAGCTCAGTTCCCGTAAGATCACCAAAAGTGAAGCAGTATCGCTCGTGGTCAGTGCTTGGGAGGGTGACAACCTCTCTCGACTGCGGCTGCTGTGGGACCGTGTAGTTAATGGGAGCTGGTGCACGTAAAATCTGTTCGTGGCTCTACTGTCCTCTAAGTTTAGAAAAAGCGTCACCTCTGGGGGCTGCTGATCCAAGTGCAGGTCTCTTATCTAGAATTTGTTCAAAATTAAGAGACCGACTCTTCTGGACGGAGCTTGTGAGCGCACAAGCCATTTGGTAGGCCTCCTCATCCAGCTGACTCTTGACTTTTGACTCTTGACACTTGACCCGAATTGCAACGTTCTTTCGACCAATTGTTTTTGATACAAGAAAAAGAGAAGATCCTCTGATATATACAACAATCCTCTGATATATACAACATGGATGAAACAGGCATCAAAACATCTGTTTCCAAACCTGCGACAATCATGTCTGCAAAAGAAAAAAAGCAAGTTGACGTTAATTCAAGTGCCGAAAAGAGCCAGCTAATAACTGCAATTTGCTTGCTGTAGTGCTATAGGCAATTTTGTAGCAAACTGTATGGCACCAGGATTGAATTTTCTCCTAAAAATTTTTAGACGAGGCACAACCTGGATCTATAGGATTTTGTTGAGATTCAGGTTGAAATTATCCTCAGCTGTTCGTGGAATGGCTTAATGTTTTTGCAGAGGGCAGCCGATTAAACGGAAAAAAGAAAATTTTTTTGATTCAGACAATCATGTGCATTGAAGCATTAGAATATGCAACACGGGTCGGTATAATTATGCTGTCAGTGCTACATCACAACTCTCATAATCTGAAGAACTTGAACAAGGCAGTCTATGGACCTTTCAAGATACAGTTTGAACGTAGTGCCAACATATGGCAAAAAAATCATCCTGGGCAGCATATCACCCAATATGGTATCGCAGGTTTATTCGGAAATGCTTTCACATGAGCGTGTACACTGAAGAGCCGAAACATTATGACCACATATCTAATAACGCGTTGGCCCACCTTTGGCCCTCAAAACCGCTGCAACTCGCTTTGGCATGGATGACACAAGTCCTTGGTAGATGGCCGTAGTCAGATTGTACCAAATGTTCAAGAAGCGGTCACACAAATTCCAGATATTATGACACGGGGTTTTTGGGCTCTGAGCTGCCATTTCATGACAATCCAACTGTGCTCTATCGTATTAATATCCTATGAGTTAGGCGACCAGGATATTAACTGTAATTTAGCATTATGTTCCTGAAACCACTCCAGCACAATTAGAGCCTTGTGACAGGGAGCGTCGTCCTGCTGGAAGACTCCATTTCCAGTTGGAAAGACAGACGCCATGTAAGGGTGGGTGCAACTGATCCGCAATGATGTTGAGATAGTTCTCAGATTTCATGGTCTATTCTACCACAAGTACCGCTCCCAGATACGTCCATGAGAACATCCCCATAGCCCCCGCTGGTCTGTGTATGATCTGCTGCACATTGGGGGAGAAACTGTTCGCCTGGAAGACGACCTACTCTGACACGACCATCGACGTGATGAATGACGAATAGTGCTGAATAGATCTGACCAGGCAACTCTCTACTACTGATCCATTGTCCAGTCAAGATGTTCCCGGTCCTAGTGTAAGCGTAGTTCGCGATGACTCTAGGTCAACAGAAGCACATGAGTGAAACCGCTTCTGCATAGTCACATATTCAACAGTGTCCACTGAACTGTGGTGCACTGAAAAAATTCTACTTGGACCTGCATTGTGTTGGGCTGTTATCTGAGCCACTATCTGTCGCTGATTTTGCTTCACCAAGCGGCATAGTCTCCGGCGTCCTTTTTGTTTGATAATGCGTCGTCCAACGCTATGACGTCTACTGCTGGTTTCACAGTCATTCATGTATTCTGCATAAGTACTAACAACGGCAAGTCGCGAACAACCCATGAGTCGTGCAGTTTCGGAGATACTTGTTCCGAGCCGTCAGGCTATTACGAACTGCCCTCTATCAAAGTTTCTTAGGTTAGCCGCCTTTCATATCACACGCAGAAGTAAGCGCAAGAATGATTCTTCAGACTCCCCAGTAGCAGTTAAATACCATTCCCATCTGATCATGTGCTCTCCACGTCACCCAGTCGAGTTCATTGCAAAATGTGGGGAAGGTCATAATGTTTTGTCTCTGCGGTGTATTTCCCAAATGCTGTAAGAGGTTTTTGTACATGTGGTATCTTTCCCTGCAACCCTCATGTGTTTCAAGATTCTGACTTTGTACCAGCAACTGTCATGGTAAATCTATTCGGCCTTAAGATACTAAGTCTAACAAAGCATCACAACCACAACTTGATGAAGACATACTTAGACCACTTAGATCTTTCTAAATCCCAGCCTTCTGCCGCTAGGCCGGTAGACCAAAAATTTCGCAGCCTTCTTCTGTGGTACCATCGCCTGCTGATATAAAATACACCCGCTGCCTAGAGTAGCTACTGAAGTTGTAAGAGCACATCTCACGGACACATAAACTGACAGATATATATGCTGCTACTTCTCGACTTAAGACCGTTTCCTACAACATATAAATTTATGGTCTTATTAAGAGCATGTCTTTATTTGGTAGAATTTCCATATGAAGTATTTTGCCTAAAATGTTATTGAAATTTAAACTTTGACATTGTTTACAAATAGATAATAATAATTTTATCAGTATATAATCCATTATATCAGCCAGTTTTTCCAGAAAATAAAATAACCACAAACTTTATATATCTTTGTATGAAATTTGCAAGGGAAAGGGAAAGCGTTCAGAAATTTTGACAAGCACACCAGTGAAGAAAGTTGCACATGTGCAACATATGAAGAAAATCAAATCCAAAACTCCAACTCGGACGCAAAATAAGCACCTTAGAAATATTGGGGGAAAATCTAAATATTTTATTCTAATGATCCTCATACTACTTTTCAATGTTTAGAATGTTGTGAACAACATATTGATCCCTCAAACAAATATTTGATCCAGTGTTCTGTTTATAAACTGTAAGCACATGAACTGTGCATTAGCATATGAAGGACTAAAAGACTTTGTTTGTATTGTTTGCTCGTAGGTTAGTTTTCTTTCAATGTAACCCTATTCCAATATTACTTTGTGTGCTATTATTAACAATAAACATCAATTGTAAGCATATATAATTTTATACATGTTTATTTTTACCTACAACAAATGTGAATGCGGTTAAACACCACTTGCCCCAGTAATGGGGGAAAGTGCATATTTTTCACTTTGGGCAGAAACATTTTTTTATCAGTAGAACAATTTTTTTTTAATTTAAGCTAAATGAAAATATGAAAATAGACAGTTCAGGGTAAATAAAAGTCTTTTGATGATGTGTACAACTTGCTTGGAAGTTAGGAAATATATGATTAAATTTAAGTGACCCAATTTGCCTCGCCTTCCGCTATGTATATTTGTATTCGTAATAGGTTATTAATATATAGCTTCCCCGAAAAATCTGACATAATTTTTACCAGCGGTAACTTTGCATACAAACGATTTTCGCACTTCATGGGTCAGCTCGACGCCCTGGTATCAGTATCGATAGAGCAAAGAGACTAGAAATTCGTATGATATAGACATATTCATAGTGATATATTTTAGTTTTATTAATGAAAATTCTCACTGCTTATTACATCTAAGATAATTTTCATACGCATAGAAGCATTATGCTCCTTTCCGAGATCAAGGGTCTTAACTGCAGAACGGCGAACCGATTTCATCAACGGAATTTGGTGCCAAAAACATGCATTATAATTCATAAAACGAAACGAAATTACTATTATTGGGTTAAAACAAAGAATTTGTTTACTTAATTTTTATTTAGCTGGTGCAGATTTAATTCCCTAAGGCCTCAAAGTATCAAAGGAATGACAATTTTTTAAAAATCATTTTGACACAATTGTATTGAAGTGAACCAGATTAATGAAAAAAATAAATGTATATTTTCTCTTACACGTGAGATCATCTTCACTAACAGAAGTATACTGTCTTTCTTCGATTAGGACTCTTTGTAGTTCAGAGGGGTGTTTAAAAGTTTTTATTTGGGCTTAATCTTTGTATAGGAGAAATGTAAGCCAATGTAAATTACGTCAACTAAACACAATCGTTGTAAAAAGTTGCAGTTTTCTGAATGAAAATGTGCGTTTTCAGTTTAAAGCCTTTAAAAGTATAATATCATTTTCAAAGAAAGCGTCGTTTTTTCCCATTAAAAAATTGGACTCTAATTTCAGTGGATGAAAAATCTTTGAAAATGATGTCATTTTGATGCAGTTATAGGAAAATGTTGCAATTTCATGTTTGAAATGAATGATTTTCGACCACATATATTTAAAAAATATATATATTATTTTACTTTTAGAGCTCTTGGATCTGTTGATTTTCATAAATACAATCTATTCAAATAAAGAATGTACTATATTTTTATGTGTAATGAGATAGTAGCATAAATAAAGATATAATCAATAAAGATATAATGATAACCATGATCATAGCAAATTATTTTCCTTTAATCTGTAACAACGGAAAAACTACAATGCCACGATTTTGAAGAAATTTCATCATTATCTTTCAAAATAATATATATGTAATAAGGCGGTATGTAAACATTTAATTTACTGGAATTATTTGAACAACTAGACGTTGAATAACAAAATATAAACTTTAATACAGTCCTAGAAAGATAATTCTACAATACTTTACTAGTAATTTCTTCACAGCGGAAATACACTTCTCCCCCAAAACGTACAATATATTTATTTACGAAAAGTCCAACTAGGCCTAACAGCGCCTTTATTGGCTATTTCACTTTTCGACGCTTGCTCCACGATAAAAATTAGAAGACTGGCTCTTTTCAAAATTTGAAGATATCTGAATCTTGATCTCGCGATCCAAAATTTTATAATTCGTGCTTTGAAATCATCGATAATAAAAATATTAGAGCGTCAGTTAATTTGATGATCACACATGTCATAAAGAGATGAAGTATGTTTAAGTTCAAATCCTACAAATCGGTCATCCTGACATGATGGCACCTCGACATCAGCATCTTGGTTTATTATTTTTTCATGCCTATTATTTTTTCACACAGTTAACTTTTGAAATTTTTATATATTTTTCTTTTACATAAAATTTTGGTTACATGTTCAACACACATACACATACATTTAATCTATTTGACTTATCCAGGAGTTTAACCCATAGACCACGGCTTCATGTATTCGGCCCCGGTTGACGTCTTTCCTGGATCTTCATGATCTCTATCTTCAAAAGCTGTATATCTGTTTTCCCTGTAATTTCTCTCTGCATATTGATTTTTATCGTTGGAATCTGCATACCTAATATCCCAGCAATTTCTTTCTGAACGTTGATCTCTATCTTTAGAATCAGTATACCTATTTTCCCTGTAATTTCTTTCAGGATATTGCTCTCTATCTTTAGAAGCTGTATATTTATTGCTTCTAGAATTATAAGAATTTGAATAAGTATCTCTTCCACTATAAGCTTCTTTAAATCCATGATGAGAATTATTTCTACTGTCATTATGCCTTTGTTTTGCATAGTACACATTATCATGTCTGTAACTTCCAGACCTATAATCTGATTTGTAATTATCATGATCATGAGTTCTAAGAACATTTTCAAATCTCTTTTCAAAATTGCTAAATGAGTCTTCAGTTTGCTGTACACTATACCTATGTGCTGGTTGTGAATTTCTTTGTTCATTGTAACTAGCCTTCCATGATCGTCGGCCATCATAAATATAATTATTTCGACCATGATAGTAGTCTCTATTCTTGTACCTTTGGGGAAAATTTAGATTATACCTTACTTTTGAATTAGGTGAAGCACTTTCTAGCATTTCAGATCCATCATGAGGTTCAACCACATCCGGTGAACTATTAATGAAATCTTCACTTTCTGTTATATCTTGAGGTATCGAAGAATCTTTAGTCTCAAAGTTTTCAGGAATCTCAGATTCATTTTGGTAAGAATTCTCGGAACTCTGTCTCCCATGTCTATATTTATTGTAATTTCCATGGTTAAATGACTGTTTAACATATCTTTGGCCATATCTATTATCGTTTCTGTTATCAAATTGCCTATTAAAATTTCTGTTCTTTCCCCTACGATCAAAATTCCTACTGCGATCTTTTACATAGTTTATTCTATCATGTGCAGGACTACTAATTTCATCACTTTCTTCTGGAGGTGGATAGTCAACATTCCATTCATCAAAGTCAATTGGAATACGACACATTGGACATAATAATTCATCACTTTTCCCTTTACTTTCTGCATCATCCTCAATATTTCTTGGATTCTCAAAAAAGTTCTTGGCATATCTAGCTAAACAATGAGAATGGAAATAATGGTAACATTCAGTTTTTGTAAATTCATCATCGTCACTAAATCCATGCAAACAGATTGCACACTCTCCACTTGATTGGTTTCAATCAGTCAAATGCTCTTTAGCAGCATCAATCATTTCAAACAGCATTTAACTACCCTTTTTATTTTCAGCAATCATCAACAAATCCTGAGTAATGCTGTTTAATTCTTCATCAGATAACCCTCTTTCGTGGATTTCGAGGCGATCCAAAATTTTATAATTCGTGCTTTGAAATCATCGATAATAAAAATATTAGAGCGTCAGTTAATTTGATGATCACACATGTCATAAAGAGATGAAGTATGTTTAAGTTCAAATCCTACAAATATATATATAAGAATAGAAATATTTTTTAAATAACCAGTTCTGGTTCATCTACAAATAAAATAGAAGAATTAAAAAACATTTTTAAAATTATTTCGTTAGAAAACCCAAGGCAGACTACGGGGAAAAAACGGCATGTATTTTAAATATCTCTCTATTCTAAAAAAAGTTACTAACATTGCCACTGCCGGTATTACAATACAACAATATTACAACTACCGGTACAATTACAATATAAAGAAAAAGAGCAAATTAAATGATAGAATTACAAAATATCATATATAAATTCATATACACTGTTACAAAAATAGAAAAGAAGTACCGTTCATCAGATGTGTTGTCATTTTTTTTAACATGTGGCAAAGAATCTCATTTTCTTAAGCGCGTATTGCGCAAAACTTGAAAAAAAAAACGCTGGATCTTTTAAAACGCCAAGCTTTTTAAAGTTACGTAATTGGATTTGCAGCCAATAGATTATTCTATCAAGCGTGGCTTAACGCAAATTTAATTTCATTGTTGCACCTTTTTTTGAATGTGAATTAAAAATTTTTCTTCCTTGATTATATATCTATTATTTGCATACCTGTTTATAGAAACTCTTACACTTCAAACCACATTGATAGCATGCTTTTCTACAAACCAGATTGCAAAACTGTAGTCTAAATTACTATTAAAGTATACAAAAAATCTTTCGATGACTTCTGTAAAATAACTTTTACATTAAATCTCCATATCGGCAAAATTGAAAAATTATATATATTACAAAGTTAAGCTTAACAGATACTTCTTGATTATTCTCTAGGTGGCTGTGCCCCCTGCGCCTTTAATGCGCCTTTACTGCGCCAATCCGAAGACTTTTCTTTTGCCTGTCTGTCTGTCTCTCCACAATTTGTCTGTTTCCCTATCCGTTCTTCTGGCCGTCTCTCTAACCGATTGTCTATTTCTCTACACCTCTCGCTACCAGTCTCTATATTTCTCTACCGGTCTCTCTACCCGCAAATCTATTTCTCTAACCGTCTGTCTATCCGTATAACTACTTGTATGTCTAGCAGTGTCTCTATCCACTTCGCTACCCATTTGTCTATCTGTCTCACAACTTGTCTATCTGTCTCTCTACCCGTCTGGCTATACGCCTCTCTACTCATCTTCTTACCCATCTCCGTACCCATCTACTGTCTCTCTACTCGTCTGTATACCCGTCTCACTATCCATCTGTTTTTGTACCCGACTCTTTACCCGTCTCGCTACCAGTCTCATTACCCGTCAGTCAACTCGTCTCTGTACTCATCTCTCTACTCGTCTCTTTATCTACCACGCTACGCGTCTCGCAACGTTTCTCGCTACATTCCTGTTTACCGGTGTCGCTACCCGTCTCGTGACCCATCTCGCTACCCCTCTGTCAACCCTCTTTTTTACCTTTCTCTCTATTCCTTTCTCTACCCTTCAGCCTACCTATGTCGCTACTTGTCTCTCTACCCATCTCACTACCCGTCTGTCTACCCGTTTGTTTACTCATATTTCTACCTCTCGCCACCTCTTCCCAATATTTAAACAATTCATTTAATATACAGAAGCCGTTTATCCGTTATTAAATGCAAACAGAAATAATTTATCTAATAAGTGTAATCAGATGCAATTTTTTTTAAAATACATACATAAACCTGAATAATAATTCATCAGTTTTGTGTTCATAGTTGTTTATATCATTTGACAGTAAATCTCAACTTCTTAAACCTGAATTGTCTCAAGCTTTAAAAAAACCCACAAGGTCTGTATAACTGCAAAGTACCCTGAGGGCTATATTAGCTACATGTTATTAAGTTAAGTGAAAGTTTCGTTATCGCGTTTGCAGCCAATTGCTTATGTCAGAAAGCGTGGCTTAACGCCATTTTAAATTCGTTACTGTAACTTTCTTTTCTTTTCTTTTTTTTTGGGGGGGGGAGGTAGGGGGAGAAGGGTTTCAAATATATACATTTAAATTAAAACTTTTGCCTCCATGCCATTAGTGTTGTTTGTATTATTAACTAATACCTTGTAAACTGAGCTTCATTTGAAACAAATGTAAAAGATTTCTTCAACAGTTTTTTAGGAGAAACTTTCGTAATTGGGCCCAAAGCCAATCGGAGCATTTAATATCATTATTGTAACTCTTATAGAGTTAAAACAATACTGTTGCTAGCTTTACTCGTGTTTGAGACCAGCCTTGCCTGTGTGTCTGAATGGGGAAAAGCTTCGTATCCTATGTCGGTTGGCGAAAAAAATTTTAAATGGTGCCAAAAGGTAGTTTTAGCATCTTACAAAATTTTTCAAGAGAGCGGTAAAACATGTTTTTCAAATATTTACAAACATACGTTTATTAAAGAATATCTTTGCACCATCTTAAAAATTTAAGCACAATGCTAAAATAAAATTTTATCGCCATATTCGATATTTTAATAAGTAATGAAAATACATAAACAAACTTATTTAACAAACCTAAGAGGCATTTTTGTGATAAATAATTGTTATTGTCAGGGGGGTAAATTGTAAACAATTAATAAACGGCTAGTAAATAATAAATAGCATTTAAAATCTAAAAATGGAGAAGGGTTCCGTATAAAAATGCAAAACATAACATTATACGCTCGATATATGTAAATCTTTTTTTATTTTTTAATATTTCCGAAGGCACAGATAAAAAGGTAAAAATCTCTTTTCCAAATGCCAAATAGAAAATATACAAAATAGAATGCCAAATATACAAAATAGAAAAATATCTGCAAAAAAATATATTTACATAATACTACATCTACAAAAAAATAAGATTTAGAAAAAGTAAGCCAAAACCTGCGGATCCCAACAATTACATCGAAAAACTTATCACCAAAAAAGAACTCGCCAAATCTTATGGCACAGGAGATGGATTTTTCCCTCTGAATGCAGAATACTATTAGTTTTTTTTCTTGTACGATGGGTGATTATAATATAATTGTTTCATTTCACATACTACATACCGTTTGATATATTGGTACTGTTATGTTATCCTGACGCAGTTGATAAATCGCCAAATATTGTTCCTATAACATTTTTATATTGAATTCATTTCATTTAAATATAAACCTTTCACTCATTTAATTTAAAATACATGCCTTTCATTAATCCCATTTAAAATGCTAAAAAGAGAGAAAAAAAAGAAATAATGCCATAAATCGAAACCTTTTATTTAAACACCAAAGAATTTTTTTTTAAATTTACACACGCGAAATAAAAAAAGCTGCTATTGCTGAGATTTGCGCCAAATCTCTAATACCGAGTCTACCAAGTTATTGCGGGGTTTTTCTTTCAAACAGAAAACAATCCAGATTAATTTTCGATTTCTACTAAATTGAAATATATTTTATTGTGCTGAATATTAGTGCGTGCATATTTTTTGTACTCCATGAACTTTTCAATTCCGATTGTCTATGAAAATCTGCCGCCGGTGAAAATTACGTACGCACAAAATTTTCGTGACGTATGTACTTTAATTGTGCTTTTTTATCTATTGTTTTAGTATAATTTCCAAACGGTTTGACATTTATTCTTGGTAATAAATAGACGTCGTTGTCACCTTTATAGGTACCTGCTGTAAAAATTTGAAAGAAATCCGTTAAATATTTTTTGAGTTATGCTTGACGAAAGGTTTTAATATCCATCGTAGCTATATATGGCGCAAAGTAATACTGCGCTGTGTATGAGTCTTCGTTGCACTCAGACAATTACATTTTGGATATTATCTGCGCACTATGTTATAATAATAACATACAGTAGCCCCGTCTCTCTGAGACGTATCCAGCAAGGGTTATGCAATACTACAACCACACAGGTCACTCCGAAATCTTGGCACACACTTCGCTTTCCACAAGAAGATGCTCCTCAGGAACCTTCCAGTTCCAATACTCTACTCTACTCTCATTGTCTATTTCCATCTGTGGGGTTCTTCTCTTTATTTTTCCGGGTACCTTCTTGGTGTTGCCCACGTCTATCATCACGACAGATTATCTCCTGCTCTTCAGCCCTCCCTTCGGTTGATAAGTACATTCCTGACGTGGCCGATGCATTCAAGAAGACAATAATCTCTCTCTGCAATTTCCTTTCAATCATTTTAAGCTCACAGATAAGAAAACGTGTCTATAACTCAAGTACGTGGATAAAATTACACCAATAAATCCTTCTATATTAAAAAAAAGTAATCTGTAACTGAGCCAAAAACGAAATGGACCAATCAAATTCTGCGTAGATATTCCGGGTTAGTCTCATCGCTTTTTTACTAGGGACTTTGAGGAGCGATTACTTTTTTTTCTAGCCATCCTACGGATTCGAAAATCATACCACCAGACGCGAAATATAACAAGCTTTCAGAAATTCAAAAAATTATCACGGTCGGATAATAAAAACTTAAAAAATCCTTAAAAATCGAGTAAAAAATCTTTTATTGAAAAAGTCTTTTTTATATTGTTGCCAATATCTAAATAAGCGCAAAGGATTATGTTTTATCTCAAATAAAAAATGTATTTGCGCGAGACTATTAAAAACAATAATGAAAGTTTAAAATAATAATTAAATGATCACGTGTTGAAAGCAGGAAATAAAGAAAATTATGTTATAAAAATTGTGTTTACACATGAATATTAAAAATAAAAAAGATGAATTAAATGAAAAAGCATTATAACCTGATTACAGAAGATAGTCGCCGTTCGTGATATCATCATCATCTTTTTAAAACAGGATACATTACCGGGTTTTAAGAGGCTGTGAAATCAGAACGGGGGTTGGTGAGCGTAGCGAGCAGGGGGCAGAGCCCCCTAGTATAATAAACAAAGAAAATAAAGTTAATTAAATACTAGTTTACATTACACATTATTGACGTCAGAAACATGAGACCCTCCACGTCGGCGGAAAATATGCCATTTGGAGGTTAATTTTTCCCCAAGCACAGGATAACCTTATAAAAGTTTGAATAGTTCATATGATTGGAACAACTTTCGAATTTCAACTGCACCTTCATCATTACCTACATATTTCAAGATGTCTGAACATTATCTACTGACATCTCCATTGAACCGTATTATAATGTAATTACTTTTCAAAAAATTACATAATATGCTGGTACATTTATATAAGTACAAAATACACATATATATATATATAAAAAAACAAAATCAGACTAGCAACATGTTGCTATTTTATTAGCTGTTAGTTGACCGAAATAGTTGGATCAGTCACTACCTGCTCCTGCTTTCCAGTGTAACCTAAAAATTGTGTCAGCGTTCAAGTGTTGAACTCCTGGACGAAAAGAAATACTCAGGTTCTACCGTTGCAAGGCAAAAGCCCATCTAGTGAGTTTGGGTGACCTTGGGATTGTTTCAGTGAGAAACTTTAATGGGTTGTGGTCAGTTATGACCTCGATATAATATGCTCACTTTTCAAATTTCCGCAACCCGAAGAGATCACTACAAGTCCCTTTCTCTATACTCGACCAAGCCGATGTGCCTCCAACAGTTTTTGACTAGCAAAAGCTATGTGTTTAAATTGACCCTTTTCACCTTTTTGTATAAGGTAGCAAAGCACCGTCACGTCAGCTCTAATGTATCAGCATATAGCTGATACTTCTACCCTATCATAGGTGTACCCAACCACGTTACTTTACACAATTCGCTTTTAACAGTATTGAATACTTGCTTCGTCCTTTCATTACATGGTACAGATATTCTATTTTTCTTTCAGTTAGTTCAGTTAAGGGTATAGCAATTTCATCCGGGGCATGCGTTCTACCCCCAATTACATGTTTTAAAAGTTTGTTAACCTTTCTCCGAATTTGAACTTGTCAAGCCTAATTGCAAATTTCCGATCCTTAAGTTCCTCAATGACCACTCTAACATACTCACAGTGCTCTTCCTACCTGTCTGAGAAAATGATGACATCAGCAATATATGCCTGTGCGTAATTTCAGTGGGCTTGTAGAACCTTTGGAATGTAGCTGCCACCCCTTATAAACCGAAAGGCTTAGTTCGCCATTGATACGTCCCGTTATGCGTTGTAAATGTTGTCAATGGTTTACATTCATCGGCGATTTTAATCTTCCAATATCCCTTCAATAAATCTAACGATGACAAATATCTCCTTCGCAGTATACATGATTTCCTGAAAATCTTTCATTGGGAATGTCGGTACCTCAGTTACTGAATGCAACGTTCGGTAGTCAAATACATAGCCTATGAATCGCATCTTCTTTTGAAGCACAAACGATTGGATGACTAATTTCCGTATTTGATATCTAAATTAAATTCAACTTTAACAATTCCTGAACCTGTCTCTCCACTTCCTCTTTAGATCCGTTAGGAACATTATAAAATTCTGTCTTTTCCTAATCACACCCAGTTTCAGACCAATCCGGTATACCCCCACTCTCACCGGTTGTACGGGATCCATAAACACTTCCCTTTTTCCCCTCAAAATAGATTTTATATCCCGATTTGATTATTTGATAACCCTTTCATCTCAAACATTTCTATGTCCTTTTATACCTGTTATTCCCTGTCTAATACAGGAGTTCCCCCAATCTCTCCAAATTCGTCATCACTATCAAATACAATATTAATTACATTACTCCTAGCAATAAACCCTCTTAGTTTATTTTGGTGCGTATACTGTTTGCTACCGTACGCTAATTCAACTATAAACGAATGTTGGTTTCGTTTTTCGACAATATTTGCCAGACCTTGCCACCTAGAATATGATTTGTTAGTAGAATCAGAGATTAAAAGTACTACTTTATCGTCTACCTGAAAATTGTTTTCTTTTGATCTTATTTTGTAATGATACGCCAATCTGCCTTGTTGCACTTCGGACGATAGTTTTGCTTCATTTGCGGCCCTTTCTAAACGTTCCCCAAGTTTAATTAAGTACTTATCGATTGCCATTGTATCTATTTGTGCTCTCTTATTTTCTCCCGATCAAGACGATTTCAATACTGACGAAGGACCCTCAGGCGCCCTACCATACAATAATTGAAAAATAGGGACTCCGGTCATAGAATTTGGACCCTCTTTATTTGCCGATAATACAAATGGCATTTGTCCATCCCAGCATTTTCCTCCCTCTCTAATTCTATAATGCAACATATCTTTTAGTGTCTGATTAAAATTTTACACCAAACCGTTAGTCTGTGAGTACTGAGTAGTGGAGAACCGCGGACTAGCACCTACCCTTTTCTCAAACTCCTTTGTCAAATCGGCATTGAAATTAGTCCCATTATCACAAGCTATTTTGTTCGGAATTTCACGGTAACTTAATTTACTCTAGCTTTTAGTTCTCTTCATTTATTAGTATACTCAGTTTCCCCATTAGTTACTTTAGTGCAAACACGATGTTAATCACCCTTTAACCCACATTTAGAACATCTGGGAGTACAATGATCATTATATTTCTAAAACTCTGTTTTTCTACGAGAAAAATAATTAACTACATTATTTCCATTTTGCCTCTAATTACCACTAAATTTACTATATTTTCCCTTGCAGATTATTCTTTGTTTACATAGCTCTCTTTACCTTTAAAACCGTTATAAGTTAGCCCATAATATTTGTGTTTAGTGTCAAAAAATTATCAAACTCCTTAGCAATTTTAGAAGATTCTAACCAGTTACTTTGTTGCGTTAATCCAAAATGCGCAGCAGTTTCTTCATGTAATGAATTCGCTAATTTATCGATAATGATTAGCTGATTTACCTTTTCGTAAGTATCAACATTTCTAATGGTAGAATAATTTTTTCACGTTTCATGTAAACGCGATAGAAATAATACGTGAGTCTCATTTTGATTCCTTCTAAATTTCCTAAAATTTTCTAAATACGCCTTTGGTGTCCGTTTGTGTTCCCTAAAAATTATTTCCTTTAACTCCTTATAACTAATTTTTCCCTAATAGTATAGACTAGTAAATCTGCAGATCAGGGACCTCAACGTCAGCTCTAAACGTCATTGTCTATAAATCTCAATTTGCATAATATTTAATACTGTACAATACACAATTTAATTGTTTTAAGTTCTATATATATTTATAAGCACAAAAGGTTTCTCAAAGGTTACGAAAATTTAAAAGTGTTTCATTAAATATGCTTTTATGCAATGATATTCCCATAAATTGCTTATTCTTGTAATTTTGTAAGAATGAAAAGCACATTTCTTCAGGAGGTGGATACCCCTCCTGGCGTTGTCACTTTCATTTTATGTTCTCAATTTCCATTAATTGTTCTATATCAGGATTCAATTATATGTATGGATGTGTTTTACAATTCAAATTTTTTTATATTAACTATCTCCTTGTATGAGAGATTTTATCCCATTTTAAAAAGAACTTTTCAACCACGAAACATTCACGTCTGTTGCAGAAATTGATTAAAATCTCATATAAAAACATACTCATACAAATGTAAACTCATATTATGAGGCTTAAATCCAAATTACACTTTTCATTTACAATTTTCGTTTCTAAAGTAGTTAAAAGAGAGAATTTACCCAAATAAATCCTCATCTACGAGTATTTCAATAGAGTACTGAAAATCTCCGGAAAATAAGTAATTTTCCTAAAAAAAATATTGCAGCAAACTAGTGCAATTTACCGAAATTTTACTGTTTTGATACGCTTTGAAATACGGTTACTAAGCAAGTAATAAATTAAAGAAGAAAGTTAAAAGAAAAGCATTTTTAAATTTGTAAAAATATGAAAATATAATGCTTTATGTTTCCGGAACAGATGCAATTTTTTTCCCAAAAATGTATTAATTTCTATTAATTTCTATTTTATAATAAATTTATCGGCACATTTTCAAAACTACTGGATATATTTAAAACCCCTATATCGAAAACGTAGTATTCATAAGTATACGTTTAAATACATTATTTAAATGTGTCATTTTCATTGCAGTTGAAAATGAAATTTGAAAATCGTCTGCATTCTCAAAAGAAAACATTATGTCATAAAAATAAATGTTCTATATATTTCGAACGAATGAATCAAACTTAACCAAAAACTATACAGTTAAATCTGGGTACCTCACCAACATACCTACCAAGTATCAACCTAATCGGATGCTTTTTGCGGCAGTTATCGCGGAAGAGACAAACAGACAGGCGGAAACCAAAAACTTTTCGGGTCTCAACAGTGAGCCTCAACTGACGTTTCGGCAATTAGCAAATTATCCACCTTGTCTCCTAACATATTTAACAAAATTTCACACCGTTGGTATTCGGGTACATCTTTAGTTTTGAATGCGTGTTCCAAACTTAAAAAAAACAAATTCCATCCCTCGTCCATTCTGGTACCTTGATAGATAGAGTTTTAACGTTTTTAATCAAATAAAGTCCTTCCGGCCTGTACCGGGAGGAAAAGGTAGCTTTCCTATATCTACGTTTTAAAATTTTAGCTAATGTTACACGAAAACAGCAAGTTAAAATGCAAAGAAACGTTTACAAAAGATTCGTTAATACTGAATTTGAATAAGAATTTCGCCAAATTATTGAGCAATAGCCAAATGGGCCTCATTTATAAAGACTTATTTTGGTCGCCAAATTTGGCGATATTTCGCCAAATGTCACTAATTTTGCTAATTTTGTCGCCAATTTTGCCAATTTTGTCACCAATGTCGCCAATTTTGGCGATAACGGATATGAATATATAGTTTTATGCGTATGATTGGGAAAATTATTACAACAATGAAAGAAAATATGCGAGTAATCGCGTTAATGTGCTGTTTTGTTTCAAAATGTCAGCCACCCTAGAATTTCAAACTGCTCTATCTCAGCCATTTTTTAAGATAGAGGTAAACCAAAAATTGCTCTGGAATCCTTATATCAAGACCTAACATGTAATTAAAAATAAATTTGAATTTTTAATTTTTTTGTATATTTATTTTAGTTTTAAATTTTTAAATGGCCGCCATCTTGAAACAAAATGGCGGATCAAGCTGGCCAACGAACTCGGTCGAGACATTGGTGACCTTAATACACACAATTAGTTTCATCAAAATCGATTTATAAATACGAGCGTTATCGTATGACATAGGTCAGATATATATATATATATATAGATATATGGATATATCTATATATATAAATCAACATTTGAACGGAGGGTGGTTTCGGGGTCTGGGGGTCATGATCGGTGAAAATATATCGAAATTTTCCGGAACTGCTTTCCTCCGAACGGCTGCAATAGGTAGCTTTATACTTTTTTGTATTGAAAGCTACCTAATACTAGTTTTGTTTATACTAGTTTCATTGCTATGTTGCCTAATCCCATTAGGATCTCCTGAATTTTGAATCTTTCCAACTTTTCCGTTGTAACTCATGTTTCGAATTATCAGTTCTTTCTTCGTTTTCTAACTTTTCCGCTCCAACGTGCAGTAACAATAGTGTTAACTAACTTCTTATCACCTTTTCCATTATAGTTTTCGCTTTCGATACTATTTTTCTTAAGTAGAAGGAATAGCTTTATTATCCTTCCCAAATTCTGATTTACCTCTAGGTTTGTTCATGGATGCATCATATTTGGGCTCTGTGCTGCAATAATACGAAAATAAATCTTGGAAACCTATTGTTTTTTATTCGAAGAAGAGTTAAGCATTACTCAACAGAATTATAGCACATACGACCGTGAACTATTAGGTATTTACTTATTGGTAAAGTATTTTAAGTACTTACTAGAAAGAAGAACCATTACGATTTATACGGATCATGAACCGTTGGTGTATGCCTTTTTGCAAAAGCCTAACAAAGCATCACCAAGACAGTGCAGACAATTACAATATATTTCTGAATTTACTACTAACATTAGATACATCAAAGGTAAAAATAATATTGTAGCAGATTCATTATCAAGAATTGAAGAAATTACAATAATTGATTATGATGAAATAGCAAAAGAGCAATCTCAAGACGAAGGAATTAAAAATTTACAAAAGTCTAAGACCTTAAAGTTCAAACAGTATTCTCTTCCTTCTGGTCAGAATCTGTGGTGTGATGTTTCTACGTGCAATATCCGTCCTTATATACCTCATAATTTCCGAACAAAGATCTTCCAGAAATTTCACGGATTATCCCATCCGGGAGTAAAATCAACAGTTAAGCTAATAACATCGAAGCTCATTTGGCCTAACATTAATAAAGACGTTAGAAAATGGGCTAGGTCATGCATTTCATGACAAAAAGTAAAAATTACTTGTCATACAAAATCAACAATTGGTGAATTTCCAGAACCATCAGACAGATTTCGAGTAGTCCATATTGATCTCGTTGGTCAACTACAGCCATCAAATGGCAACACCTATTGCTTAACCTGCATCGACAGATACACCAACTGGATGGAAGTCATTCCACTGAATAAGAGCACGGCAGAGACTGTAGCAAAAGCCTTTTATAATAATTGGATCTCTATATTCGGAACACCTTCAAAGTTGATTTCCGATCGAGGAGGTAAATTTTATTCAGAAATAGTACAAGCCCTTTCAAGAGTCTGCGATATTAAGCTATCACATACAACAGCCTATTACTCGTAGTGCAATGGCAAAATGGAACGTCTCCACAAATCAATAAAAGCTGCTCTAAAAGCGCATAATCAAATATACTGGACTGAAATTTTACCTACAGCTCTCTTGGGTCTTCCCACAACGATTCGAACAAATACTCCCTATACTATAGCAGAAATGGTTTATGGAGAGAAACTTCGGATGCCCGGTGAATTTTTACAGCCCAGTACCATTCAAGTATCACCAGGAAGTTTTATACATAAATTACAGGAGTACATTCAGCTAATTGGACCACGAAAAAGTCAACATAAATATATTCCAAATATATTTGTTCATAAGGATTTGGAATGAAGCACACACGTTTTCCTCAGAATAGACAGAGAACGCAAACAACTAGAACCACCATATGAAGGTCCTTATGAAGTAATTAATCGCTCTTCAAAATATTTCACTATAAAAATTAAAGGTAATAATGTGAATGTATGTATAGATAGACTGAAACCAGCACATATTTTCTCAGATGACCCCAAAATCGTTTCAAACTCTGAACAAGCAACCCAGTTACAAGTGAAACCTTTATCTACACGAAATATCAACAATAGAAACATTATTCAACCTGGTAATACAGAGGAAAAGGTCTGTGCCTGTTTTGAAACAATCACGAGCTGGTAGAACAATAAAACTTCCAGTAAGATTTAGAGACTAGAAAATTTTCTGAAATCTTTTATAACTATTTCTTTACGTAAATATTTTGAATAATTACAAATTGTATTTATTTTGTATAGATATATTGTTTTCTGTAAGTTTTATAAATTTTGATTACTTTCCTACCTATTTTTAACGTAACGTTCGTTAATGGTAGGGGAGTATATGTAGTGGCTCGATTACATAGTTTAAAGCAACAGAATGTACTTTATACTAACTTCATGTTCCATTATTTTATTTCATTTTTATTTATTTTGCTGTTAAAATTATCGGCACGTTTTTGATATGAAATTTGGCAACTGTTCAGTTTTGTTGTTTTTTAAAAAAGGAAAAAAAATAAAATGTTGCTTTGGATTGTTTTATTATTTGTGATAATTAATAAGTGTTATTAAATCATTTAAGTATAAAAATAATTATATTAACTTTCTGTACGAGCATCCCCAACAGACTTTCAGTTATGATCCTTAATTATTTCAATACGTGTATTTGCAAATAAAAAGACTGACATCTTTATTTCAGTTTGAACTTACCAGATTTATTTTCATAGAACACACTTTTTAAAGATCCAAACAAAAACTAAAAACTTTAAAGTGTTGCCAAATTTGAAAAGCAAAATTACATAAAATTGTTAATTAGATAAATATAATACAACGAGCTGAATATAATATGATGTCCGTATCAAAACGCATACATATTGGTCCGTATAAAGACTATAAATTATGCCATATCAGACATTTATTTTAATCTGACTCAGACCGCGACCTACGTTATACACGGCCGGTGCATGACGTTTAAAACGTCACATGGAGTGGATCATTTTTACACAGCGATTGGTGCAAAACGGTGGGAGCGCCGCTTTGCACCAATCACCGTGTAAAAATGATCCACTCCATGTGACGTTTTAAACGTCATGCACCGGCAGTTTATAACGTAGGTCGCGCTCAGACTCATCTTCCTTCAATCTTCCGCTCTTAGATTTATACGGAATAACAGATCATGTACAGGGTTGCACAAAAGAATAAGATCGATTCCGATTATGGGCAGTAATTAATTAAATCTGGTTTTCTAAAATTTAAGTATCCTCTTTACCTTATTAAACAGCGAATTTTTTTATTAACGTTTTCTGGCAATGTTGGAATGTGTTTTCTAATCTATGCTTGACGCATGATTTTTCTTTCTTATTTTTTACAAATTTATCAGTTGTTCAATTATACATGGAACGTTTTGCAAATACTAATAAAATTAAATAATACTATAAATAAACGACATAGTAAACAAAAATAATAGCATGTAAAACGGCTGCATTGTTATACGGTTTTCTCGTGAACTAAAGACATTTGAATGCTTTTTAAACTAGTCGTTGGGGACCACCGTAATACTTACCCATCATGGATATGCATAATGTAAAATATGAAAATGAAACATGGATAAACTATTTATAAAATGCATTGCAATTCAAATAAAATCGTGGCTTGATGACGTCATAAAATTTAAATGCTTTATTACTGAATTGCGTAAAAGAAACATCCTTATAACTCTAAAATTGATAATTATACTAACTAACGGTTTACTGCGTCGGATTAAGCGTCTCATTTCCAATTAAAATATATCTTTGAATTGAAATTTAAACACACACACAGACGGATGGCAAAATTTTTTAAAGTAAAATTAGTTTTTCCAGAAGTTAACTATAAATTAATCTCTCGAATTAATCTCGCAAGAAATAAAAATAAAGAAGACAACAATTACACAACTCTGAAAAAGAAAGATGCATACAAATAAAATGTAAGTTTTCTTTTTAACTGAAGTAACTATTTCATGTTTCTATTTTTACTTCTCGTCGGAGATACAATTTATAGAACCAAAACTATTCAAACTAGTCGTTGGGGGCCACCGTGATACTTACCCATCATGGATATGCGCAATATAAAATATGAAAATAAAACATGTGTAAACTATTTATAAAATGCATTGCAATTCGAATAAAATCCTGGCTTGATGACATCATAAACTTTAAATGATCTATTACTGAATTGCATAAAAGAAACATCCTTATAACTCCAAAATTTATAATCGTATTAGCTAACGGTTTACTGCGTCCTATTAAGCGTCTCATTTCCAATTAAAATAGATCTTTGAATTGAAATTTGAATGAAATACAGGGTCATGAAAATTCGAAGCGTGTGGAAAATATAATTACAAATTTCTCGGCAACTCATTATCCGATCGACTTCATTCTTTATGCAAAATTTATATATTTTTTTATTGTCTTTTATATTTACTCCATAAAATAAACAATTTCGAAAATTTTTATATACCTTTTATTAGAATGAATATTTCGATAGTCCGAAAAAGTTCCGGACAATCGAGGTTACTGAAATTCAATAAGCTTCTTCCCATTATTACATGCTAAGTACATATCAAATTTCAAGCCTCTATCCCAATTTGTTCGAGAGATAGAGCGTTTACAAACACACAGACACGCGAACGGCTATTTTTTTTTTTTTTTAAATATGTTTTTGGGAATTTTCTAGTGTCTGAACTGTGTAAATCCATCAAATTATCCATTAAAATTTTCATCAAAGTTAAAGGTTTTGCATATAATTTTCGTCTTCGCAAATTCGCATAAATAATGTACCTTTTATTTTTATTCCTTTCTGATTAATCAATAAATTGTTCAAAAACTGACAAAACTGAAAAAAAAAATTTTTTCAGTAAAGTAAAAAAGTAAATTAATGTTAGAAGTTTTAGATGTGATTTCGTAACGGTTGTTGCCTGTTTAACTCCGTGTTTTAATATCTCTCCATGGAGACAAATTGGAGAGTGGGAGGTTTTGGTAATTTGTTCGCATGGAAAAGTCCTACGAAATCCGATACAAAGTAGATATAAAATTTAATTTTGAAGGAAATTAATTTACTAGTCCATATTATTTGATAACGAATTGCGAGTTTTGTAAACAGCTTAAAAATGGTAATTTAAGCGTAAAATTAATTAATTAGATAATTTCCTTATTTTTTTCTATTTTTTAGACTCTTTTATTTTAATTTAGTTTGTTTCATCTATGTAAATAGGGAATTTGGTAATTTATATTTCACTCACTTGAGATGCTAGAATTATAAAAAATAGGAGCACAGGTGTGTTTCCGATGACAAATAACACTATAATATTTTTAGAAATTAATTACAAATAAATACATTGCTTTTAAGGCATTTTTCCGTTAGCTCGACGCAGGTGTTAAATCTATACTAATAAAAGAAAATTTCGCTCTGTGTGTGTTTGTTTGTCTGTTTTTGTCTGCGATGGCTAGCAAAATCTAGCCCACCTACAAGCCTGAAAATTTAGATTTTTGTAAGTCCAAACCATCTCCTGGTGCACCTGAGCCTCAGAATTTTAATATTTTGAAGGGTTAGAGTAGTTATTAATTTAAAACTGATAAAAGATCACAAATAAAAAATCTTTCTTCCAAAATCTGCTCGCGCATGCTCAGAAACCAATATCCGTATCTTCGGGAATAGAAGAAAGAAAGCACGAGTCATCCCGTTTTTTTTTTTTTTTTTTTTTTTAAGTTTTTCTAAATTCGCCATCGGCGAACAGCTAAAACTACGGAAAAACCGTTTACATATTCTCGAAGAATGTACTTTTACGTCTCAAGCGATCCGGTTGGTTTGAACAAATGTCACAGTTAACCCTTTAAAAAAATAATCAAGAAGAATCAAATTCATGTTTTTTATTTTCTCCCGTTTTCCGAGCCTTGCATCCACCGGACTACTGTTTAGCTCTGGTTAGAAAAACTCTGAAACCGGTTTCCGCTCGGTCCAGTTGCCAAGGTAACTGGTCAGTCGACTTTATTTGAGGGAAGTTCCGTATTTTCTTTTACTTCCGTTCAGCTGGTCAGCCTGAGAATTATCGCAGTCCGCTCTTACTGACGAAGTCCCCCCCCCCCGCCGCCCCCTACAAATTTTGGAACCTTCGAAAGCAGCAACCCTACTCAGGATTTTTCTTGTCTCGGTAATTCAGTACAAGAGATACAGAAAAACGAAGGCCACCAAATTAAAGAACTAACTTTGCCCTTTTCAAAGTCACCTTTGGTTTTAAACAATACGAAAGTTAACCCTTCAAAAAAGTATATTTTCTGTATGCCGTTTCGCAATTTTTGTAATATTTAAAAATTTGCACAAACTAAAAATACCGGATTTTTTTAATAAAAAAAATAAAATTTCACTTTTTTCAAAAACTAGGCATGATAGAAGAAAACGAACACCAGATTTGAAAGCAGCGTAAAAAACTGGTTTAGAAACATATTAACGTACTCATGTGGCAGAAATATTTGGACGTCAGGAAACGTTATTAGAAGAAAATGAGTAATATATAAATTGGACACAATAGTTCACGGTCACACCTCAGTATAATCTCGGACACAACATTTTTGTAAAGTAAACTGGCCAGTAATCATAACACAAAACAAAAAATCCAGTCTGATAATACTTTATGCCTTAAATTTGCATATAATTGTACAAAAATTCCAAAAATTTCATAAATCAAAATATGTAAATATCTCAAAAACTGGACGTGCTGGAGAAAATCTGAAACTAGATTCGGAATCAACGCAAAAAGCGGAATAAGAAACACCTAATTTTTGTTTTGGGACCGAGCAAAAGTTCAATTTTCTTCTCCAGTGATTTGTAAATGTTTTCCAACTCAAGCAAAACAATTCAAAGTTTTTTTTTGTTAATTTATAAATCGAAGAGAGCAATTAAAAAGGCTTATGAGCGATATATCCTCAGATTTGATTAGATGAAAATATATAAAAAGAGAAGAAAAAGAACATCTTTACTTCATAATTTTCTTATAAAAAGAAAATATCTGCAAATACATGGTGACATCTCAGTTCCAATTACATTAATCTCTTGATCTACACAATTTTGTTTACGATGAAAGTGGGTTTTGTAATCGTAAATTTCTATTGAATAATTAAAACTACACAATTCGACTTTATCCGTCGTTATAAAATTTATATTCCATAAAGAATAAAATTTTCATTTTCAATTTTCTAATGCGTTTAAATAGTCTTTTATTCAAAATTTTTAACGTTTATCGACTGAAATAAGTTTTTTGTAATTTTTTTTGAAAAACTGTTTTTTGTAACAGTTAAAAGATATATTTTATCATTTTCTTACTGGAAGGAATTAATGAAAAATGCTTATCTACGGTATATCTTCCCATTTAATCAGCTGAAAATATAAAATGGTTGGAGGATCATTTTATCCAGCAGAAACATGTAATAATAATAATAAAAAAGAACTGGATATACATAATCGGATTTTAGGAATCCTTTTAAAGAAAACGTTCTTTGAAACTAATTTCGATTAAGAGAAGAATGAAATTTGAGTGGGTGTTTTGAAATTGAAGACGACATTTATCATATAAATAGTAAACACTTATGATATAATTGATTTGTCAAATCTGGAAACATGTCTCTATTTCCGCGAACTTCCAATTTCAAGAAATACTTTAAACCATAATTACATTGAATGAAGAAAACTAATTCGCTTACTTTCCTAATTCTCTCATACCGAGAATCGACTGTTATATCTTAGTTCTGAGGAATTAATCTGATTTAATATAAATGCTGGACGATTACACCATAAAACTGTACTACATTAACCCCTTGAAGGGCACCGGTATATAATATATAACACTTAATTTGAATCCCAAAATGCCACATTGACACCAGAATTTTATAATCAAATTTTGAATTTATAAGGTACATGAGGAAAAGCTTTTACTCATTTAAAAAAAAAAATTCATTGGTGAATCCTGGTGTCAATCAATCATTTCAATATTTTAACTGTAAGAGTACTGTGCCCCTGAAGGGGTTAAAGACGTGAGTATAAAATATCACAAATTTACTAAATGGTGTCAACAGATTTTTGTCAGTTAGGAGGTGCTTCTGCATCGTTTCTGCTTGGGGTTGGTTTGAACGATGGTTGCTGGTTAGCTTAATAATTTTTTTTTTAATTTATAGACGGCAATAATAATATGGCAACGGACGGCTTGTTTTTCGCATTTGAAACTTCAGAAGCAGTGTAACAACTATTTCCTGAGGATGACCATAGAAATTGGTCGAAACGTTGATATTTTTAATTTGATCTTAATGTATGTATAAGTTTTAAATTTGACATTTGTATTTACTATTTAGTAAATTTGTGATATTTTATACTCACGTCTTTAATGTAGTTAATCTGCTTATCTGTAAAAAATATTTTTAAACTGCTTAAACTCAAAACATTTGAATGAAATGTAATCAATATTTTGCAGATTTGCGTACGTTTAACAGGTGATCTATGGTCCCCCCTCCCTCCCTCTGTGCCTTTCGTGCTCAAGCTCCTGGAGTGTCAGCAGACTTGTGCGTTGCAAACTTATTCCTAATTCATTCATTTGTTGAAACACAGTGTAATCTACCGCAATAAAAAATATGAAATTCTTAGATTAAAAATCATTTTATGATATTTAAATTGTGTATTATTGACGAACAGACCGACAGACAGATTAATCATATATATTGACTGTTTTATGTAACAACTTAGAAGAATGTTTTGTATCAGTAATGAGTTGCTGGTTTGTGGTTATTTCCATAGTCATAATTTAAAATTTTATTTCCATCAGAAGTGAGTTATATTCAAAGTAACACCGGAAATGTCCTCATAAACGTAAAACATACAAATCAATATTATTTAATGTAGTCAGCCTATTATCCGTCAAAGGTCGCTATAGCCGCAAAAGAAACTTTTGTTAAAACAGTATTGCCTATCATTTTCTTAGGTACGTCCGTCATACAGTGATACATAAAAAAAAAAAAAAAAATTGAACTTGATTAATCTTTTTTGGACTAGAGGGTGTTATCAGCCTAAAAGAAAGTTGAGTGGAAGCTGTGATGTCTATTTTTAACTTCTACTATGATTGCCATATGAGAAAACATAAAAAAATCCATTTTTAAGTTTTAGTTATGCAATTTCCAGCTAGAAGCGCTACCACAGTAAAAATCGCTATCATGCAAATTTTTTTTATCAAAACATAAATTTGACGTTGATAAAATCTTATTATGAGGATTTATTTTAAAAAAATCAATTTTATTTAAATTCCGTTACGCTAATTCCCGCCAGATGACGTTATAAACGCAACAGAAAATTGTGTTGAATCTCTGCTACCTGTTCAGTATAGTTGTCATACAGTGAAACATAAAAAATTCCAGTTTACCTGAATTTGGTACCCTTATTCTCCCTCCCCTCCAGGGGGGCACTATACATGCAAAAGAAAATTGCGTTAAATCTGTACTACCTATTTCTATTTTGATTAAGGCTGTCATAAGTTGAAAAATACAAAAAAGCACTTTTATTTAAATTTGGTTACTCTATTTTCGCTAGGGGATGTTATCGGCGTAAAAAAGCTTCGTTTGAATTATCCTATCTATTTTTCAAATGGAGTATATTTTCCATATGCATCATATCTTCATTCATTCGTTACTAGCCGGTTTTCGCCCATCTAACCGGTCGTTTCCGAGTGGGGCCCAGATACATAGTGCAGCATACCACTCTGACTTCGCTGGGGGCCAAAAAAGTGCATTTTACATGCAACCAGAAAAATATAAATAAAGTACTTTAAATTAAAAGTATACGAAAATAACTAATAAGAATATAAAAAAAGCACTTAAATAAAGATTTCGCTACATAAATATTTTTTTATGAACCCCCTAACAAAATACTACTGGGCTCTACCCGTGATTATCTAGGGGTGGGGCCCAAGTAGTACTTTGTATCTGGGCCCCACTCGGCAGCGACTGGCTAGTATATAATAAAAAATCAGCAATAGTTCTCTTTTCCGTCTAATCTTCCACAATCGGGTTCACAGCCGATGTTATCCACGAACTCGCTAGCTCTAAAATTGCTGGGGGGAAATATATGATTAACTACATTTTTTTGTAGATTTGTAAAGCGGAGTTTCACATTCTTACTTAAAACTGCTGCTGAGATATGGCACAATTACCTAAAACTTTCGACACACAGTGTGAACCCCTTGATGGATTATTATCTGAAATTCCTGAAATACATATTTAACTATTTTCCAGTAAATTTTTATCCTAAATTTAACGCTCCTACCTATTACTGAGATATCGCAAAATAACATAAGAAATTCGACCCCATTTAACCCTCTTTAGGGGCTGAATTTCTAAAATCGCGGAAATATATGTTTAACTATTTTTAGTAGATTTGTTATCCTGAATCTGTGATTTCAAGCTCATAACTAAAAATGCTGCTGAGATATGGCAAACATTCGAAATGACCTAAAATTTTCGACCCCTATTTAGCCCCCTTAATGGGTGAATTTCTCAAATCGCTGAAATATATGTTTAATTATTTTTATAGCAGATTTGTTATCCTGAATGTCACACTCTTATCCAAAACTACTGACAAGATATGGTGAAAAGGTGAAATCATCGAAAATTATCGACTCCCCCCCCCCCCGCCATTTAATCCCCTAAGTAGTTGAATTTCCAAAATCGCCTAAAATACAAATTTAACTAATAAAAATAGCAGATTTGTTATCCGGAAATTCACGCTCCTAACTATAACTTCTACTGAGATATGGCAAAATGGCATAAAACATTCGACCCCCATTTAAGCCCCCTTAGTGTCTGAATTTCTAAAATCGCTGAAATACGTGTTTAACTATATTTTTTGTAGATTTGTTATCCTGAGTTTCATGATTCTACCTATAATTTCTACTGAGATATGGCAAAGTAACCTAACATATTTGACCTCCTATTTAACCCCCCTTAGTTGCTGAATTTCTAAAATTGCTGAAATATATGTTTATCTATATTTTTTGTAGATTTGTTATCTCGAATTCCGAGCTCCTAACTAAAAATGCTGCTGAGAAAAGGCGAACATATATAAATAAAGGCATATAGCGAACAGGCAAAATGACCTAAAACGTTCGACCCCCCCATTTAACCCCCTTAATTGATGAATTTCTAAAGTCGCTGAAATATCTGTTTAATAATTTTTTTACTAGATTTGTTATCCTGAATTTCGCGTTCCTATCTAAAACTGCTGCTGAGAGGTGGTGAAAACGTGAAATGACTAAAACCTTTCGACCCCCATCTAACTCCCTTAGTGGTTGATTTTTTTTAAATCGCTGAAATATGTGTTTAACTAACTTTTTGTACATTTGTTACCTTGAATTTCGTGCTTTTAACTAAAACTGTTGTTGAGATATGGTAAAAAGGCAAAATGACCTAAAACTTCAGACCCCCCCCCTCCCATTTAACCCCCTTAGTGGTTGAATTTTTAAAATCGCTCAAATACGTGTTTAATTATTTTTTAAGTAGATTTGTTATCTTGAAGTTCACGCTCTTACCTAAAACTGCTGATGAGATATGGTGAAAATGTGAAATCACCAAAATTTTCGACCCCCCCCCCCCCATTTAACCCACTTAGTGGTTGAATTTCTAAAATCGCCTGAAATACATGTTTAACTATTCTTTAGTAGAATTGTTATCCCAAATTTCAAGCTCCTATTTAAAACTCCTACTGAGATATGTCAAAAAGACGAAATTATCTAAAACTTTCGACCCCCCCATTTGATCCTCTTATGCTGTGAATTTTCAAAAATCCTTTCTTAGTATGCGTCTACATTGTGTAAAGAACATGTCTTCCAAATTTCATTGTTCTAGGACAAACGGTTGAGGCTCGGCGTTAATTATGAGAAAATCAAGCTACTCTTTTATAAGTATAGATTTCATTCATTGCATTCATTCATTGCATTCGTTCATGCATTCCTTCATTCATTCATTTATTCATTCGTGCAATCTTTCATGCATTCGTTCTGCACTCCTTCATTCATTCATTTATTCATTCATGCAATATTTCATTGTATTCATTCATATATTCATTGGTATCATTCATTGCATTCATTCATATATCCATTGCTATCATTCATTGTATTCATTCATTCATTGTATTCATTCATTCATTGTATTCAGTCATTCATTTCGTTCATTCATTAACTTATTCCTTGTATTCATTCATTCATTCATTCATTCGTTTTCCTCTCATTTGATCCTTTTAAATTTCAAATTTTTCAGAAACCATTCTTTAAGTGATTTTACATCTTAAAAGTAACTACTTTGACCAATTTAATGTTTCTAGTCCAAACACTATCACGAAAATCATAATTTTAGAAAGTTTTGTACTTCTGCATTCCCTTGGAAGTATTGCCGCCAACGTAAAATATAGCCTACGATGCAACAAAGATTTTCACCATCATTTTGCCATCATTATACGAACAAACATAAAAATGCTTTATAATATTTGATTAGATAAAAGTTTCAGTAGTATGACAGAATTTGTAAGATGTTCACTTTTTAAAATCATTATTTTCGAAAAGTAATCTTCGATTTATTTAATCGCAGAACGTTTTGATTGCATAAGGCGACAATGTTTATTAGTAAATAATAGTATTCCAAAGTAAGCGCCTGCAACGAACCTTGTATGACAGGTATGTCAAACACGTGGCCCGCAGGCTTCAACTGACCTGTAGACAAGTTCTCTGTGACCCGCCAAGCCTTTATCTTTGTTTAATTCAATTGTTCATATACGCACGCCGAAAATGCACTTTGCATAAACACACTTGCACCAATAGTACTCTTAGAGATGAAAAAATCGGAAAAATAACATATATCCGTGTTGCTAGTTAGGCGGTTCTTTTTTAATTCAGAATGCTACCACTATTTTCGAATAGGAATATTTGTCCTATTTATTCCATTGTTAAATAAGGGAAATGTTTCTCTTCAGTATGTGGTAGCATTCTGAATAAAAAAAACCTATTCATCTAATATAGACAGATATAGCTCAATTTTAAATTTTAGTTCCAAGAATTTGCATATGCAAAGACAACCAATCGGAACGTAGCAAAGCGCGTGATATTGACTCTAAGAATTTAAAGATTCATAAAATTTTGACAGTGTTGTATTTATAATTTTTATATGTTTTTTTGTCGAAACAAATACTTTATTTTACTATTCTCTTCGATTTTACACAACGTTGTAAAATAATATGCTGTACTTATTAAATATTAAGAAAAGTATTGTAAAATTAATAAAATTCGGCGCTAATTAAGGGCATTTAAAATAAAATATATATGTATATAAATTTAAACAGCTTTTAAATGAGGTACTTAGTGACATAAATTATTGCAAGAAATTGTTATTATTGCAATTATTTATTAAATTATTGCAGTTATTTATTAATTATTACAACTGAGGATACCCCAGCCGGAGTGAAAATGATTTTGTGTAATGGTGATAGTTTTCTGTGAAACTTTTAAACATTTTTAATAATGAAGGACTGTTTTTATGGAACTTTTAATCATGTTTTTTAAGGTAATGTCTGAGTGTAAAAATTGACAATATGAAGAATAAATATTAAATATACAGACATTAATAATTGAATAACTGTTTTAATGATAAATTATCACTTTTGTGTTTGACACAAAAATCCCGAATATTTCACCCACATTCTTCGCTTGGGGTTAAGTCGAACATATTGATTTTGGATTTAAACTCTCTAATTATTTTCAATTGGTAGGTTAGTAAATGAATCTATCTACTAGTATGAATAAATATGATTAACAGAAGATGAATTTCGCAGATTTTTTTAAAAGCTAATTTTAAATAACATTATATTCAAAGGAAAACTGAAATTATTATGTTTGATATGTAGTCAGCGTTGGAGTTTGGAAAAAAATGTAAAATTAACATGTGCTACAGGGCAAAGTATAAAAAAACTCTTATCTCTCAAAAGAGAAACAAGGTTTTTTCCCCAAGCTTATTGAAAAAAAAAATACATTTGCTTTATAAAACTAATTATTATCTTTATTACATCAAATATACCGCGAGTCGAAATCATTCACTTCGAAATGGAAGAAATGATGCCCTGAGAAGTTAAAGAAATTTGTAAATACTATACGAATAAATGCCATTGCTAGAAAGCATTATATGTACTTAAAAACTTATGGTGCTTATAAATTTATATTATTATATTCGTGTGGACAAGCTTAATCATCGTCAATCTAGAAAATAGCTTGGAAATATGGGTAGTGAAGAAGAACAGATCTACCTTTTTATACAAAAATTTGACAGTTTTCCATCATAAAGTTTTAACTGTTAGTTTGGAACTGTTAGACAAGGTTACCATTTTCATTTTAAATCGATAAATTATGATATGGATTATTAAAATACCACCAGTAGAGAAAGTACTTGGAGTTTTCATTTGAAACTGCAAAGCACATGAGTAAACTTCAACTTCAATGCAAATTTCATAATGCTATCATCTTATTTGATAGTATTCGTGTTTTCCGATAGAATGTATTGCTTTGACAAAACAATTTTGAAAAAGAAAATTTATTTAATTTTAAATGCTGCCAAGTATTATTACAAAATCATCGGAGTAGAAACTTTTAGAGAATATGAAAAAAAAAAAATGAATTCAAGAGAAGATTTTTGAATTTCAAGAAATATGAAAATCATTTTAATCTATTTATTTCATTTCTAATGATTGGTGTTGCAATTGTTGTTTAGAATTTGTTACTTAATCAAAATTCAGCGTAATTTCATATTAGAGAAAAAATATATGGATTTGGTATTTTCTAATTTCTGTAATTATTTATCGATCGACCGAGTTTCAAATGCATAATGTGCAATTAGGCATATTTTAGCTATATTCTGTATTGAATTTTTGTACGCCATCTTGCCAAATAAACATAATTTTAACCAGTAAATCTAATTAATAAATAAAATAAAATAAGTAGAGCATAGATACAATGAAAAAAAAATCCCTGAGGTTACTAATTTTTTTTTAGTAAATATATATTCCACAGAATTTTTTAGTAACCGCTATTATAAACCGGAATCTTTGCTAGCTGTTTTTTAGTAATTCTTACAGATTTTCTTGTAACTGAGTAAGTATACAAACAATTTTTTAGTAATTGCAAAAGTCAATGAGAAAAACTAAAATTTTTTTAGTAGATCGACCTTTTTTTTTTTTTTTTTTTTTTTTTTTTTTTTTTTTTTTTTTTACAGTGTACACATAAATACATTTTCGGATTCAAAATATGTTTTATTTTTTACTTGAAAAAAATTGGGAAGATTAACAGATTAACAGCTATATCTTTGCTAGATAAAGATTAATAGACCAGCGTGTACAATCAATTTTTTAAATAAATACAATTTTAAAAATTCAATTAAATTTTATAGATTTGGTTCATGAAAATAATGTCGAGTATATTTTCAAAAAATAAGATAAAATAAAATATGAATAATAATAACTTCGGAATGTTGCATGAATATTTGTTTAACATGGCTGTGTACTGTACGTAAACATTTTTTTTTTTTTTTTTTTTTTTTTTTTTTTAGTGATAGTAATATTAGTATCTACATTTATTATGTGGTCCTCGACTTTGTATATAATGCTTAATTTGATCCGTGGCTGTAAAAGAGTTTGACATGCCTGCTGTATGACTATCGTGAAGTACACTTCTCTACAACACATTTTGTATATGTAAGGGAGATAAGTACAAAAACACTTAATGGATTAAAAGTTTGTGACGCAGTACCTTACCTTATATGGCTTTAATAATTTTAATATGGATAATAAAATAATGATATCAAATATTGACTGACGCTGTGCTATTAATTAAAATATGCGTATATGTTTTCACCATTTTCTTTTTTGTTCTATTTATACTCACAGATGCAAACATTATTTTCAACATGAAAAAATATATAAAATTTATTCACTGATGCTTTTTTATTCACATATCTCACAAATACAAAGTATGGTAAAATTTATATTTCGATAAAGAAGTTATATGAAAATTCAAGTGACGGCTTGTTGTGACTTAAAAAGGTTTTTTTTTTAAATTCAATTAAAATTATTTTTGTGTTGTCTTCTAAAGCATTTTGACACATTCAAACAACACTTTTCATTTTCCAATACATTGTTAAATATATCACACTTTTACTGAGCCTATATTATGCATTGAAATGTTTTTATTTCAATAAATTGATTT
The DNA here is from genome assembly GCA_963931845.1 of Maratus michaelseni. Lineage (NCBI taxonomy): Eukaryota > Metazoa > Arthropoda > Arachnida > Araneae > Salticidae > Maratus > Maratus michaelseni. The sequence continues at coordinate 226,492,246 of OZ007596.1, forward strand.
ATCTTTTGCGTCTCCAAAATCGTAAGTATAATTTATGTAAAGGTTTACTTTGCGTCGTACTATCGAAACTAAGCGAAACGTGTGCAAATGCATTTGCATACGTTTCACTTAGCAAAATACTCCGAATTGTTTGCTTATATGTTTTTTTAGAAACATAAGAATTATTGTATCTTTGTAACCCTTTATCGATGTTAAACAACACTGAGCGAAATATTTAGGGTTTTCAGTTGTTGTCCGTTTATCCATTCTATAGTTGAAACGCTGCTCATAATTTGTTAGTAGGTAAAAATTCTTAATTTAATTTTACTTTTTCTGAGTTCTGTGTTATAACATTAACATACAAAACGTATACGATTCAAATTCTGATTTTTTTTAACGTGAAATTGTATTTTAAAAAGGATTCTTTTGTTATCGTATAAAAAAATATTACCCGAAACCGGCCTTTACAATTTGTACCACCTCTTTACAGCCCTCTCTCTATGGGGACTAAAAAACCAAATAGCGTAAGTTTTATTATTCATTGCACCCTTATTGGTATAGTAATAAACTTTTCCTTTGGTTTCTAATTCTTGTAAGTAATGTTATATTTCTACTTATGCCATCTTTGCGAAAAAAACCATTGTTTTTCACAAAATATTGTCAAACGACGTGATTTTTTTTTCTGTAGAATAAAAATTAATTTCTAATCACGTAGACGTTTTTTGTATTCAATTAATATATATATATATATATATATATATATATATGTTAACAAACACATAGTCGCTTGGTGTATGTCCGAAATATTTGCTAAATACCCTTATTTCTGACTTACACCGGTAAATGTCGACATTCACCATGCACTAATGATGAATGTTGAACATGTCCGAGATTTATATTTTTTTCTCCGTAATTCAGTCAGTAAATTTTTCGCTTCTCTTTCTGAGAGGAATGACTAAGAACTTAAAACACACAGTACATTCAAAATGAGAAAGGAAAAGAATAGAAGTTAAAAACTTTCTTAATTATACAGTACATTCAAAATCAGAAAGGAAAATAATAGAAGTTAAAAACTTACTTAATTATACAGTACGTTCTAAATGAGCAAATAAAATAATAGTACACTGAAAAAAATGAAGTACTCAAAAATGTGTAAGTCCATGTACTCATTTCGAAATAAGTATTTTTGGATCAAGAATGAACATGTGCATTCTCAAAAATGAGTAAGTTCATGTACTCATATCGAAATGAGTATTTTTGGATAAAAAATGAGCATATGTAGTCTAAAAATGAGTAAGTTCATGTACTCATTTCGAAATGAGTATTTTTGGATCAAAAATGAACATATGATCAAACCCAACATACTTGTATATTTCAGAATTTGTAATGATGACATTTCGGAGCCTAAAAAGCTATTATTTGAAGGAAAAATGAAGAATAAGAGAAATGAAAAGTGGATCTGGTTGTTCGGGATTTTCATCAAAGTGGATCCACTACAACACATTTACTCTTTTTTTTCCCCCTCACATTTTACACATCTACTTTTTTTTTTTTTTCTTGACAGTACTTCAAAATTATGATTTTTTTTCCCACTAATTTTTTTAAAAATTTATTTTAACTTTGTTAACGTGAGGCTTTATTGTGTTATTTAAAAGTTTCATAACACAATATCTTTGCAAATTATACCTATGCAAATTGGTATTAAACTAAGCTGATTTTGCTTACAAATTTATGAATTACGCTAAAATTTATTATTTTATAAATTATAATTTTACAAAGTTTATAATTTTTTCCTTAAATTTATAAAATTAGTTAATATTTTTTCTTTACTTTTATAAAAATAAAGTTTTTAACTTTATAACATTTTTAATTTATTTCTTTAGCTTATATTTTTATAAATTAAACTAATTTAATTTAAATAAAATCAATAAGTCCAGATTTAAACCTTCCTATCTCAAGGTCATTAATTTCAAATTTGTCTCTAAAAATCCTTTTTTTTAAAACTATTTAGTTTACCCGAACCGTACGCAGCCCCACCAGTGGCTGAGAGGTTCTGCTCTCGAAGCTGGTAGACGGGAGGTGCTGGGTTCGATCCCAATCGCGCCCATCGGCCTAATCGTTCGGAGTTTTCGTGGTTTTCTTCGAGCCGTGGATTTATGCATGCGTAAATATGGGTTAGGTTCCCTTAGAAAGACCCCACGAAGGGCACTCCCCCCGGGCCTATATCCCAAGTGTAGATAATTGGCCGTCAATAATCAACCCAACCCAACCCGAACCGTACGCAAAAGCTCTCAGCATAGCTGAAATATAATAATTTAATTTATTATAAAAAAAAATTATTTACATAATTTTTTTAAAATAAGACATTAATAGCATTTAATAAACACGTCTGATTAAGATAATTGTTGTTTTTATTAGAATTGATAAATACAGGGTGTCCATAATTAAACGACCCTACTTTAAAGTTGTCTGCAGACAAAACTATTGGTCAGAAAGTTGTGAAATTTTATGGAAAATATAATGAAGAGATGGAAATTTGTTTGAGCGAAAAAAAAGTTCAAAATTTCGCCACCAGAGGGCGTTTTTATAGATAATTTTATCGATAATTTAGCTTAACATTTAGCATACATTTACGATAGTTTAAAAATTTTATTAGAACATATGTTCCACATGACGGACATCATTTTCAGCTACCATCTGGAATCGTAAGATAGCATGTTCCACAGTCGTCCGGACTGTGTTTTGGGAAATGCTAAGAACATGTCATAAAAAAAGTTTTGTTGAACATCTTTTGCTGTAATAAAATTTGTAAACTATCGCAAATATATGCTAAATGTGTAATTCATTTAAAAACGCTCTCTGGTGGCGAAATTTTGAACTAATTTTTTTCTTCGCTCAAACAAATTCCCATCCCTTCATTATGTTCTCCACAAAATTTCACAACTTTCTGACCAATATTTTCGTCTGTAGACAACTTTAAAGTAGGGTCATTTAATTATGGACACCCTGTAGATAATCAGGCAAATAATTTTAAAAAAGTATATGTTCGAATAAATAAATTGTTGTTACTGTTGCAAAAAGAAGCAATCAGTATTCTTAATGCAATGTTTTACACATATAATACATAATAAATTGAAATTTATCTGTTATAAGGCACCAAATCATACAGCAAAATATTGAAAATTATGAAAAGAAAATATTAAAAACTTTGTGACTGAAAAAATCCATCTACAGATGAAACCTCAAGTTTTCGCAACTTTTGCAAAATAACTAACAACATTTGAGAAGCAAGCGTGACCACTCATGGGGCGTTGGTCTGAGTCGTCAGGTTAGTACACAGGACATCACGGGTTCGATTCCTCTCGTGGGCAAGGATTGGTTAAACACTATAAACTCACGCAGGAATGAAAAAAATGAGCAGAAATGTATGTATCCCTTATAAGGTTGTACTCGCAAAGTAACTTTTTTTTTATCCTATCAATTTTATTTTAACGACATAAAAATTTCAAAATTTGAATACATCCATGGGATCAAAAATGAGTACACAGCAGTTCATATTTGAATACATCCATGGGATCAAAAATGAGTAGATGTGTTTCTCAATTTTGAGTACATTTGGATCGGAGCTATTTTGAGTATGTGACGTATTCAAAATTGAGTACTTTTTACTCAATTTTGAGTACCCATTTTTTTCAGTGTAATAAAAGAATTACTAAATTATGTGATTCAAATCCTCTCTTTTCGACCTCCTCCAGAGCATATCTGTGATTGTCGACATACACCGGTGAGGGTCCGAATGTACAAGAATGGAATGAAATATTCGATCTTTCACCGACGTATTTGGTGTTTGTTGACATTCACCGGTGAAAGTCGACATTCTCCAATTTCGGTCTTTCACGGTAACACACACACACACACACACACACACACACACACACACACACACACACACACACACACACACACATATATATATATATATATATATATGTTACGGACAATATGATTAATCCGGTCATTATTAATAATAACCGGCCGTTATGTCCGTTTATTATTAATAATGACCGGATTAATCATATTGACCGTAACATATATATATATATATATATATATATATATATATATATATATATATTATCCTGTAAAATAACGCAGAAATAATTTTTTTCTATTGACTTTTAGAAATCTGGGAAATATCTGAGTTACATCATTGTTGACATACTGCAAAGAACCCATTTTAATGTGAGCATAATAACGAATTTTTATTAATATTAAAAAGAACACGGTTTATTTCACTTCATTAAAGAATCCTTCTTTGAAATTTCTAAAGGAATACTCTACTTCAACTAACCATTCGTAATATAAGGTTTCATGACGTAAAAAAAATTTGAATGCTTATATGTGCTAAAATGCTTATATGTGCTAACTAGTAGTCTCGTGGACTTTAAAATATCTCTACTGAAAGCTTAACGCTCTTTTATCCACGCCGTAACTAGCATTGGATCTGATAAACCAAACTGTATTTTCCTCTAATTAAAAGTTATTTTAAACATATTGTAAAAATAAATGCATTTAAAAATCAAAAATGAAGCTTTTCATAAAATATTTTTAATAATTATATGTTAATTTATTATTTTAAAAGTATTTACGTTGCTCATTTTTACATGCAGGTGTTGTTACATTAGTGTTGGAAATCGCTAACAAGTAAGTATTTTACACATTCTATTATTAGCATTTATTTCCGCAAGGTGGCCTTCCGCACCGCTTCTATGTCGCTCTGTAAATTCGTAATTGACTGTTTTTATATCATTTGTACTTTTCGAGAACGGTATCGAAATCCTAATTTTAACGATAGTAATATTGTAAAAAAATTTATAGAAAATTACAGGATCCCTTTATTACATCTAGAGACCATTTTTATCATCAGAACTGCCGTTGTTCTATAGCTAAGTGCGTGAGAATTATAAGAGCTTTCTGAAATGTAAATTAATATGTTTGCGTTTTTGTAATAAACAGTTGAATTTTTAATGAAGCGCGTATTTGTTTTTATGTTACTTTTAAGTACTTAGTTTATGGAAAGTTTTGCACCAAGAATCATTCACATCGGCGAATTAATATTTTAGTTCAAAATGATTATATTATCGCATTCGACTTATTAGAAGAATCTTTAGCATCTTTCTATTACAAGGTGAATCACTCCGTCTGAGTCTTCCAGTTGTCTGCAGTAAAATTTATTTTTTACTAAAATTTAAAGATTCCAAAAACATAACATTTAAGAAATGAAAATACGGATAAAATAGCAAAAACAAGTAAAAAATAGCAGCACATAACAATCGTAAATAAAAAAAAAAAAAACGAAAAAAAAAAAAAAAAAAACGTTGGGTCTAGGAATCCCGAATTTTTTAAGCAATCTGTGTAAGTATCTCAACAACACAGATTTATTTCGAGTACTGTATTTTATTTATTTCATAAAAACCTGTTACTACATTTGTGGAATACCCAGCAGCATGAAGGAAATACCAATTCAATTGTGGAATTTCTTGTAACGTGATCTAGTGATGTTAAAATGAAAAAAAATAAAACTTATGGGTTTTCTAGACACATACCGGGTTAATCAAGGGTTAAAATAATACCATATAATTCCATACCAAACATCACTTCAACAATATCAGAGCAGCTGGAACGTCAAAAGCATAAAACACACCACGGCCAAAGTACCATAATTTCCGATGTATAAGCTGCGGCTCAAATAAATCTGTTTCCGAGCAGAAAGTTTATTTAATAATATATAACCTATTTGTGCAAGGAAATTATGTGACCTTTTTTAATAAATACAATTTCTGGTTCGTAACTGAATTTTTTTAGCCGCGGCTTATACACCAGAAATTAAGGTAATATGTGCATTTTAAACTGAAATCAACAGCGAACATCCACTAAACATTTGGAAAATTACAGGTAGTTAAAGTCTCTCTCGGAGCCATTTACATTCAAGAAAATTAAAAGAAGATCAGAGAAGAACAACATAAACCAAGCAAGTATTAAATAAACTAAAATTTAATAAAACGCATTGAGAGCAATTCAAATCAAACATTTCCACCTAAAATTAACCATTTGCGAAAGAGTTCGTAAATTCATTATCGGAATTCACATCAGCTTTGAATTTTTTAACAATTTCGCCTTTTTTAAAAAAAAACTCGAATATCTTTATATCTATATCTATATATATATATATATATATATATATATATATATATATCAGAGCATCATCAAATAACTTCACTATCGCCTTTAAACGATATTCTAGCTCATGGTCGATGAATCACTTCATACAACCTGGCAATAGTCTGGTTTAATTCCTGAGCTTTTCATATAAATATAAATAAAATGGTTCATTTGATTCTTAAACTGCTGATGCATCTCCATTTAAACATGAAGATCCTGAGGTGAAATTTATTCTACCTCAGTAACATATACTTTTCTCCTTCTTTCCTCCTTATATCGATTAAAATTCCAGCTGTTTCAGACAGCATGCTCTCCTGTATACAAACACAGCGATGCGTGCGCAAACGTAAAAAAAAAGGGACGATTTTCTGGTCGTTTTGAAATTTATCATCCACACATTTGTGATGTCAAAGGGGAAAATTTTCCTTCTCCTCTATAGCACAGTGACCAGGGGGATTGGATTGGGAATTAATTAGGGAAAAGTTGGAAATTATTCCAATTCCTTCAGTTTATGTCTGTAATGAACATTTTTTTTTCAATGATCATTGAACACGTTGTTCCCGCTTTACTAGCTGAATTTTAGCTTTTAGATGCAAATTTGTATTCAGAAATCATTTATATTCAGAATTTTCTTTACTTAACAAATACAGTAAAAAATGTGACTACAGAATGAGTCTTTAGCGAAACCTCGCTTAAACGAACAATTATCAAATATAATAAATTAATAATTATAAATGAATAAACGAGTAATTAAACAGAGTTTTGTTTAAGCTAAATGCTCATTATTTACTGATTGAAGTAAAGCATGCTAAGACAAAACCTCACTTTAACGGAACTTTGCTGTAAACCTATAAAATTGATGAGAAGAAGTAGATTTACGGAAAATAAGAGGGTTTAATGGCAGTTTTTAAATTATCTTCTGTTGTGTTTACAGCTTAGCTCTACAGGAATACGCAGAGGTTTTGATGGAATGTAATGAGAACGCAAAGAAATGACCGATACGAGACAAAGGAAGGACAAAAATGACATTAAATAAGTTGTCAATTTTCTAGAATACACATCCCATTTCTTCACAATATTATTACAAATCTATTCTACGTTACTCTTGACTCCGCTCTACGCATTATTATTAGGGGTATAATAGCTGAACAAGAAGAAATGATGGGGCATGAAGTTAATATATTCAGAAGAAATTAACAGTGAATATATTTAAATGACGAAAAATGATTAATTATTTTTTTTTATCTTTAAGACATTTTTGTAATTTAAAAAAATTAAGCAGTAATTTCTAATTTGTAAGGAATAGTGGATCTTTGTGTACTGTTTAAATACTTCGCGACGAACGCCTCTTATTTTAATTCTTTGGCATCAGTTTTTCTAAATTGCAATTTTTGTTATATTCGATCGCAGAAAACCTGATATTTAGATACGGAGAAAATTTTTGTACTAAAATACTGGTGTTCAAATTCAAGTGTTTCGTACACACTAAACGGCATATATACGTGCTGTTTGTCGCGAAGGTGTTAAAATTGCTTCAATTTTAAATTGTAGTAAAATAATTGAAAGTAATACAATATAAAGCTCCATAAAAATTGTAAATGAAGTTATTTTGCATTTGTCGAGAGAAACCCTTCCACCATTTTAAATTTCGTTTTAGGAATGTGCCCATAGTCTGATTTTATCTAATTTTGGATATATTATTCAGCAAAGAGTTTTCATTATAAAACAGTTAAACATCTTTTATTGCGATTTACCTACTAGTTTTCCTACCAATGTATGCATAATCATATTCATAATTAACTTCTTAACATAATTATTTTCTTCAATGGATTCTTCTTCAGCTTGTAACAATATAGTTTAATAAATACAACGGTAGACTAAGGTTGTAACACTATTGCGTAGAATTGGGATGTGATTCCAAGCACATTGGTCACCTTTTTAATGTCGCCGCTGTCCTTCTTTTGTCTACTGTCTTTGTCGCCTTCTACTATCCCGGTACTACTTGTCTTTCCGGTGTATTTTGGCCGTGTAGTGTATATTGGAATTGGTGCCTTTGTGATGTGCAACACACTCTTTTAAGAAATACGCCTTTAGAACAAAATATTGTTCAATTAGTCTGTCACAAACTGGCCCCTGAACTCAAGTACCCCCTTATCACATAACTTTATACCGTTTTGTGATACCAGAATCTTCAAAAATTTCTCTATATGTGCGCAACAAGTCAGTCAGTGAAAAAAATGAGTAATTATTATTTATTGTTATATAAACTAAAAATACTTTCGCTTTAAATATTTTATCTGATAATGTAAGTATAAGAATAGTAAATATCCATTAACACTTTTCAGGAGTAACTATATACCTGTTGCAGTAGGAGTTTGAAGAAATTGTTTGATATTGCATTAAGTAGAAGGGCCAAAATTCAACAAACGTAACTCGCTCCAACAAACAAATCCAATGTTATCACACTTCACTTTAGTTGTCGTTCTTGAGTTATTAAAGATATAAAAACCTGAATTTCTGAAATGTCTGAACTTTTAAATGTCTTAATTTTAGACACATAACCATTTTTCAGATATTTTTCTCAGTTCGTTTACACCATGATCATAGAAAGAAACTTGTGTGTCTTAAATTAAGACATTGTACTATCTTTGAAGTTTCACATTCAGACACTCAGGTGTTTAAATTACTTTTTTAGACACGTGTGTCTGAGTTTCAGACGTTTCTATTATTTATGATTGTGTTTTTCTGCTGCTTTTAAAAAATGTTTAAGAAAACTTTATTTACTTTTAATTAAATAAATCTGCAATTGATATAACCTTAGATTTGTTTGGATCAAATTATGTATCAACATTTCGTTTTACCTCCAGTTTTGACAATTTCATTTCAGAAGTCGTAATTTGTTTTTTCTCTCCATCTTTATCTTTAGATGAAATTTCTATTTAAGTTTCTTCACATTGCTGCTAGAAAGAGTCTTCTTGCTTTTCAGTGGTCAGTTCACGGTCATGCATCTCTAATAATTCTTTAACATCTTTTTCCCACACTTCCAAGTCAAGATCATGAGCCAAAACATTTTATAAATTAATCTGACATTTCTTCGGTACCATAGAAAGGTCACAGTTTCCTCCATCATATTTTGAGCCATTTCATTGTTACTTATAAGCCTTAACAATTAGTCTAATTACTATGAGAATATTGAATTCTTCCTTCCAAAATTGTCTTAGGTAGTACACACATTTCAAAGCACCTGATAAAAAGTAAGAATGTAAAAATATTTAAAAAATTTGCATTTATCAGCTAATTCTTATTTGAATTAGTTATATAAAAATTAACTATATAAAAATTAACTGCTCTGGTATTTCTTCTTGTATTCCCTGAAGATGTTTAAGTATGTTATTCAATGATAAAAAGTCTTTTAGAAGCATGCTGTTTTTCTGTAGCCTAATCTTCTGCAGCAATCTTCTGCAGCAATCTTCTGCAGCAATCTTCTGCCTAATCTTCTGCAGCTAATTTTTCATTATGCACCAATTTTTTTTCAGATTCAGATTCAGATTCAACCAAGCAGGGGAGCTTTGACAATTGGTTCAAACACTTTTCGAATGCAGTCATTATTTTCATTTCTTGTGATTTAGACAATGGTGTTAGACTTCCATAAAACACATGGATTGATTTGGAGATATTGAACTGTGTAATACTTGTTAAATCTGTGAGTGGTAAATTAACATTTGTTTTGCATTTGCAATCTCTACTGGTATTTTCTGCGACAAGCAATGTTATTCTATCATTCATTGGTTTATGTCCAGGAAATTCTTTTTTTTTTCTTTTGTGATAAATGTTCCGTTGGAAATTGTTTACCAAACTAACTCAGTTTTATCACAATTGTAGACTTGTTCAGGTAGGTATTCTCCTTCTTCTATAATGTTTGCAAAGCTCATGACAAATTTTGATCCTTCTGCTTTGTGAGCACTAAGTTTCCCCTCTGTAATTCATTACATTAAAGTTATGCTACCAGATAATCAAGAAAATTTAACCAAGGCACGCATTGTTAACAGTCTTTTTTCTCGTAAAGCAACTTATCGTTAAACAAGTAGTCTTTAACTAAGGCGTTCGTTAACCAAAGCACCAGAGTATTACAAAAATACAGGCTGGTAGGGGCAGATTGTACGGTTAGTGTCTCTCAAACAAGCTTTATCGTACCCCGAGACTTACCTGAGGAACAGTTAAATGTATACAAAATTATATTGATAATTTCAGAAAGTGGAAGAGATAAATGTTTAAAATGAAAACAAAACAAAACAAAAATTGTATAATTTTCCATTACGCACCAGATTTTTTTTCAGATTCAACCAAGCAGGGTACCATACGGGCCATAGGGGCCTTACCATACGGCTTGAGCTCTACAAGCCCTGCTTGGCAAGTTTATTAAAGAAAAAAAATTACAAATGAGGTTTAGGTTATTAGGTTTTAACATAGTATAATACATTTTCTTTTTTTTAATATTGTGCATCTTACGTAAAAATTAAACAGTTTTCTTGCAAAATGAGAGAAAAGCCTTAAAACTAGTAAATATTTGATAAATCGTTATCTATAGCCCTGCCCATTCTTAATAATATTGCGCGTCTTAGCCTGCGCCTACCCATTTTTTTCGTTGTTCTTTTCTTTCTAGTAATTCTAGAAATAACCAGAAAAAGAGAAATAGTCTTGCAGCTTCTACTTTCGACGTTTTAATTAAAAACTCGATTAAAAGCAAGCCATTCTTTCATTTCATTTTATTTCATCAAGTCAACAACTGGTTGTAATTGATGTAGACTTTCGCTCAGGGGTTGGAAGAACTACTTTTTTATTGTAGCTAACTACAACTACAACTACTTTATCAAAAATGTAGTTAACTACAAATACAACTACTTGTTTTATAAAAATAGCGACTACCAACTACTTTTCAAAATTAGTCACTTACTTTCAGATTTTTTCAAAAGGTTCCATTTACACTAGAAATTGAAGACACGAATTAAATAATAAAGCGACTTCTCTTTATATCGCGTCTGCCGGGATATAATTAAATAAATGCAGCTTAATCGAGGGCATTAAAAAAAATAACACACAAGAAAGTGTTTTGCATTTGTCTCCAAAGTGTTAATTTATACACACGTTAAATTTCGTAGCAAAATTATGAGAGAGATTATAATCTAGAATATTACAGAAAAACAACTCTAGATGCAAATAATAAATACATCTGTAAATCAAGAAATTACGAATATTTCGAAACCGGCGTTAAAACATGAAGACTTAATATTGAGTAAATAGACAAGTGTTGTAAGAAAGAAAATTAATTCATTTGGTGGATTAGTACTTGGTTTTAGCAATGGGGAAAATCTATCACTTCATGCGAAACGTTTTTATACTCTGCAGCTGAGATTCGCAAATTGTTGAGCAGAACAAATTTTGCACAAAACAAGTAAATTTCGGCAACGTGATTTGCAGAATGGTACATTTCCCACCCCTGAAGTAGCGTCGGTTTTCGCTACAAACTACGAATTTTTTGTATCGCGCTACTTGCTATACTACATTATTCAAAATGTAGCGCGCTACACTACAAACTACTGTAAAAAATAGCAGCTACAGTACTTTTGCTACTTGCAGCGCGCTACTTCCAACCCCTGCTTTGGCTAATACTTATAAGTTAGAATTTAATTAATATTTATTGTTTATAGTGGCTTGTTGTTGATGTAATTTTGGACTCTAAAGTGGATAAGTTGTTGAAAAAATTTATCCTCAAAATAGCTGCATCTAACATTACTAACTACCATAAGAACATTACTAACAAACAAAAGCAAACATCTTTGGGATCGCGATTATGCAAAAAGCGGTACAAATAAATGAAAAGCTTAAGCAAAGGTTATATGAGAGGAAAAATATTGAGATTCCCTGTGCTAGAATAAGGTGATTGTGTGTTGTGGTTTCGGTTCACACATTATGTTAACTAAAAATTGTGTGTTAATTTTCTGACATGTTGCATGTGACGGTTAATTTCTATATTTAATGGGTAAGTCTGCTTCTTGACTGAAACTTCACACTTTTAGATTACATAATGGAATCTCAGCCCCACACACATGCACAGATTATGTTTCGTATAATTCTGATCGTATTATTTTATTTCTCTTGTAAATTAATTATCGACCTTTTTCTCTGTCTCGCCAAGCCGTTCATTGCCGGATTATTAGGTATTCCGTGATTTGTGTTCATGTTAGAACGATAAATATTATTGTATCTATTGGCACTTAATTGGGATGTTTTCCTTTTGTCAATGTTGCACAATTTTTTTCAAAAGTTATTTAGATATTCCATTATCAGTATTTACAATGTAAAGCTAATGTTACCATAATGTTGGCGTTTTATTGCATATATTTCTAAATGTAAACACAACGTTTTGTAATATTGTCACTTTATTGCAAACATTACCAATGTAAAAGCCTTTTTTTTTTCGAAAATCCATTCAAATCTAAAGCATAAATCAAAATTGTCTTATTACATTAAATCGAATACTTCTATAAATTAAATGATGTTATTTAATTAGGTTATTTCTTACAGCTAACTTTTCTTTCACTATTTTTAACACTTTCTAACATAGTTGAAAAGTGTTTATGAATTCGGTTTGGCTATCACTCTGCCGTCTGTCTGTCTGCCGTCTGCCTGTTTGTCTGTCTGTCTGTCTGCCGTCTGTCTATCCGTACTCTAACTCACGTACAATTGATATATGTCATTGAGGATTACTGTGGGATGTTCGGTATTGAAAATGAAGTGTGTAGCACTTGTAGTTTTTTTACAGAGACACTCAAAAGAATTCCGTTACATTGCGGTCTATGGGGAAAAATCATTTGCGGTATATTTTAATGATGTTACACAATTTCAAACATATTGAAATTGATATATATCACTGAGGTGCACTACAAGAGACTAATGATAAAATTTGGTGTGCATAGCACTTATAGTTCCTTTACAAGGATACTAAAAATAATTTCGTTACATTACGGTCTATGAAGAAAAATCGTTTGCAGTTTATTTTAGTAATGTTTCACTATTTTAAACATATTGAAATTGATATATATCACTAACGTGGATTACAAGATGCTTACTATAGAATATTGTGTGTATAACTTTCATCGTTCATTTACAGGGACACACAAAAGAATTCGGTTAAAGTACTTCTTATTAATAATAATTGCTGGGAATGCTTTTTCAGTTGCTGAACGTGTTTTTAAATTTAACTCATTTTTTTGTCTATTACTTGGTGTGTATAAATTGTATAGATTGTATACAGGGCAGCAAAAAAGTTCTCGAGTACATTTTCGTTCATTGTCGGAAATTGCAGAAGGGTAATTTTAAACTATACTACGCGTTTCCTAACTGAACTAAAATTTGACATTCTATTTAGTGTAAATACAAATCTATAGATCATATATAGGGTTGCACAACAGAGCTCGGATATTTTTCTGAATATTGTTGGTAATTCGTGAAATTGGATTTTTAAATATGTTATTCATTTTTTAAATTGTTTAGTTAGATATCATCTTACACCTTACGGTAAAGATTTGCAAAATTATTTTGGAAGTGTTGGAAAGTGTTATATAATCTATGCTTGACGCATTATTTTTAGTTCTTGTTTAAATTACTGACGAACGATTTCCTGCTAAGGTTTAACTTCCCCGACACGGAAACATCTTTCGCGCTTTTTTACTTCACAATTATCCATTACATTTCCGAAAAAGAATCTAAATTGCCTTTATGTGTAAAAGTTAGATCAAAACTGAGTGCTATATTCAATCGAAATTATCAACTAAGTCTCATGCACTGTTTTTTATAGAAAACTCTGTATTTTTCTCGCTATAAAATTCATGCAAGCCTGTAAACGTCTAGCACTCATTTGTACAATTTATAATAAAAACCCAGTTCTGACTTCCGTCGGGTACCGTACACGGACTGCCGCTTAAGTTTATATTTTGAACTGGGAAAATCGGTCGATATACCTATTTTCTATATATAGACTTTTAGAAAATACTGCACGAAACTCATATTTTTAGAAACAGCGATCTAAATTAATAACATTTTATGAGAGAACGCATTTCTAAGTATGTATTTATTTGAATTATCTTCAGCTAAAATTCTGTATTATTGCAAACACTACGCAATATTATTCGAGCCAATAAAAAAAACGGAAAGTAACAGAGTAAAAACACGAAAGAGTTGTCCGTGTGATTCGATCACACAAATAAAAGGCCATAGATTAAAACAAATATATATATATTTTTAAAATACCGCCTGCAGCTTCTCGCCGGCTGGATGCTAATCACCTGAGTTCAGCGGAGTGCTGCTTTTCATTCAGCATGCGCGCTGAGAAGAGAAGCTTCTCTTCCAGAGAGAAATTCTCTTCACTAGATAGCTTCATTATTCTCTCTCAATAGAGAAAATCTCTTCTCTCTGCAGAGAGAAGAGTAACTCATCTTTTTCTCTTGAGCCGTTTGAGCTGCGTGAAGTTGAATATAAAGTTGTCAGAGGTGAGGAAACACTTATGTTATCTCTGTGAGTAATGTATTTTCTAGACGCTTACTGGCGAGCTTGAAAGGTTTTAATGTATTGGAATTGATTTAAGTTTAATATGCAAAATAATCGGTTGATGAATAAATGATTATTTCTGAGGAATAGTTTTTTACGCCATGTTTCCTCTTCCCAAATATACGTACAAGAACAAAATATCATGCATCAGGCATGGATTATCAAACACTTTCCAACGCTATGAAAATATTCTTAAGAAATTGATTTTTTTTTAAACGGAAATTTGATTAAAAAATTTAAATAATTTGTTCTAATGATCAGATTCTTACGAAATTGAAATGGGACCACCTGTAGGCCTTACCTTTTCAAACAAAAGAAAAAATATCAAAATAGATGCACATTTACGAGAGTTATGCGTGAAAAACACCAAAACATACATATATACAGATCGAATTGATAATCTCCTCATTTTTTTAAGTCGGTTAAAAATACAATTAAAGAGATATGCAAAAAAACAATTTAAAAGACTCCTAATGAAGTTAAAAAGCCATTGTCAGTGATTGCTGTCCTCAGCCGGTAATGTATGCAAATACTTTTGTTAAGCGCTATATATGACACATACCACATAATGAAGCTAAAATTAAAATTTGCTGAAAAACGCATAAACAATTAAAAGTTCTTTCTGGGAATCACCATCCATAGATGACAACATATATTCATATAGTTTTGTTCAGACATGTACATGAATTTATATATTATAGAATACTAATTAATGTAATAACAAGTGAGTAAGTGTGATCGAAGATCGCTCAAAGGGTTTCGATTAATATTCCTTTCAAAACACTGTATCCTTTCTTTAATAAATCCAAATAAATGTCATTTAGACACCAAAAAAAAAAATGTCATGTTTTTTATAAAGTAAAAATTTACCTTTTTTTTCTCGTTTTTTTAGAATATCTAAAGTAGCCTGATAGCGGGCTAACTCTTCAGCCAAGTTATACCCAATTGTGTGACTATATCTGTTGAGTATAGTGAGAACTTGTCGTGAATTAGTTAGAGACTTTATAGCCAATCTAAGACGTAGATTTTTATCAGGCTTAACTCTAACTTTTGTTATCATGTAAATTATGTCACTACATAGTGACTTAATTTTAACAGAGATCTGGTTTGAATCATCAGAAGAAATATCTGGTCCTGCAATTAAATGGTACATAAACTCATAAAGTTGCTCTGGAGTATCGTATTCTCCTTTTAACACATCATCTACCGTTAAACGACATGGCAGCTTTTGGCTGGGCATACTTTTAATACTATATCTCAAATCATACGCGACTTCTTGAAACTTACTGTCCTCTTTTTCTTCTAATTCTACAGCTTGATGACGCTAGATATCAGCTGTTCCAAAAAACATATTCAATGAACAAAGACAAAGAGCATTTCATGAAGAAGATTAAAGGCATCGACTCCAATATGATTCCACCGTGCTGGATCTCACTGAAACAGAAAATTTTCCACACAATATATGTTAATTCTGTGTGGCTTCATGCAACCGATGCATGCTGCGTTAAAGTCAATCCTGAAATTGTGGTTGGTTTTTGTATGGCTATTTGAAGCCTACGTGGTTTAAAGGGGACCCAACACCCTTACAAATTAACGACGTATTAAGAAAATCGAGAAACAGGGAAAACGATGAAGAATTAGAATTAGATTGTGACATCGGCACTTCTGACGATTCTGAATCTGAATAAGTGTTTTATATAAAAATTTTGTATTTTGCTATTGATAAATTTATGTATTAAAAATATATTTATATCACTATGTGATATTTTATTTAACGCTTACCAGTATTTAATCCGCGCTTAAACGATGGAAAAAATCTCCTTTTGAAAGACGTACATTTTGAACGGAAAAAAATATTATTTCTTAATTATGTATTGTCGCTGATAAATGAATGTGTGGGTGAAAAAAATTTATATCGTTGTTAATATTTACACTATCGGAGAAATCTCCAAAAAGAACTCGTTGCATCTTTGTCTGTCAAATGGCATTGCGCGCGCAACGCTTCTCTGTCACTCTCAACGTTCACGCAGAGAATTGAACATCTTAAATCTAGGCAACCATGGATTCAACAAACTTTTTGATAAGGCAACCTAATACGGTTGGATTGGGAATAAAATAAGCTTTCATTTGATGTGTAATTCGATTAAATAACTTATGAGGGTATATTAATAACGCTTATTTACCTGTTTAAAACTGGCAACCCCATAGTTGGCAAGAGGGGAGAGTAGGCAACCTTTATTTTTTCAATTCCTTGGGGTATATTCTCTGAGATGATTCTCGACTTTCATAAATAACAAATCAAGGAAGTTGATCAAAAAATTTTAATGAAACATTTTATTGTTTAACATTATCGGCACGTGATTTAGCTAGGCCACCTAGTTGCGATGTATCAATGTATGCATTTTCTAGCATATATTCTTTATTATCATTAAATAACAAATGAGGGTATATATTTCTTATACCCGATCTCGTACTATCAGTGATTATCCCATTTTATTAAAAAATATTCAATCCTAATAAATATATTTCACCGAATAAATTTAAGTTATGTTTTATATAGTTGTGATACTGCATAGGAGTTACTCCAATAAACGTATGCATTGACATAGTCTTTATTTAGAAAATAGTAGGTTAATGAGGATAATTTCAATGATCAAATTATGTTTCTCTCAGATCTAAGGATATTTGATAATCTTTCCTCCTTGCTTCAAAGCATAACGAGATAATTTAATAATATTTTGTTCTTTTGAACTTTGGAAACACAATAATTGTACTAGATCTATAACAAGCTTTCAGAACATGGTGTTTTATAAAAAAGTAACTTCCTGATATAAAAGCCAATTATTAACTTTAAAAGTCAATTAACACATTTCATGTGATAATATATTTTGCCTATATTGTGCTTGAAAGTTCTAATTATTATTTTTATAACTGGAAAAAGGACAATAATTCTTTTATGTGACAGATAGTTACAGTTAGATAAACTAGTTGGAATCTGTTAAAATACGAAAAAATAATTTTTTAAAAGGCATTGCTAGAGAATTTATAATACACCTACAAAAATAATTACAATAAAAAGTCAATCTGACTTTGGCTAGTCTAATTCTTAAAAGAAAAATTATTTTTAACCAAAGTTACGAAAATACTATTTCCATTAACTTCAACTTTTCAAATGATCAAAAAATTAAACTTAGTTCGTATAAGTAATCAGTAACACGTAATCAAGTTAAGTAATTACCAGAAGGATCCGTGCGAAGCTTTCACACTGCAATCTTTGAGAATATTTCCTGGGACGTTTTAGCACTAATTTTTAAGTAACTGATTTTTTTTTTAATCAAACAACGTGTTTTAACGAAATGTGGGTGTACTATCTCAGAAATTTGTTCAAAACATTTCTAATACCTCATTCATCGTTGCATGTTTTGTATGTGCATTGAAAAAAGGATGTTGACAACAGAAATAATATATATGATGATTCCTTGTGTATAAGAAAATGGAAATAGAATGCCAGACATTTTTTTGCCAAATTTTCTTCTTTCGCCAAGGTCATTTCTCTAGGTTGCCAAGACCCTTATACTGAATAAAAAAAAATCGAATTATTAAAAAATTGAAACATTAATCAGACGTTTAGGGAAGTCATGTGAAAGCATTTCCTCAGATTTGGCAAAACTGTTCCAGAAATGTCTTAAATACATAAATCAATGTTTGGTGCACCACTTTTTTGCAAGCCTATGGGAACTTAAACATGGGATGTTCAAACTTTGTGGTCCAGCAGCCATTTAAGCGACGTCAGACTTCGCTGGAGTGTTAACAGCTTAATGAAATATTAAAAAATAAACACTTACAATTTTTGTGTATCCTAATGAACTGTATATCTAAATGGAAGATAATCCTTAAATTACGTAATCTACTGGTGCTCCCATACAGAACGCATATTTTGACATTTGACGGAGATTGTTTTGAGACCTATAAGCTATAAGGCTGTTTGTCTCGAATGATCCATATTTTTTATTCACAGAAACACATACATGACTTTTGACAATTACATAATTCTTCTAGACAAGATAACACAAGGAAATAACAAAGAGTTACAACCGGAATCTCCAGAAAGTGCGTGCAATGGAGCTGGCAGGAGTCGAACTCGTCGGCCTTGATTCCTACGCTCACAAGCGATTAGCGGAAAGGTGCCTTAACCACTCGGCCACGGAGGCCCCCAGTACGCATATGCACAGCTATGATTAAACAAAGAAAGCAAATAAACAATAGGTGACGCACGCGTAAAAATTAAATAAAAACCCGATTAAAAGCTCGATATTTTTTCAAAACGTACGCGCAAGAAATACATTGACAATTGTATTTTAATTGCATTATAGGATGACGTCAACTGATAATGCAGTATTTTATTTTTGTTGCAACACTAATTTGAGAAAACCTTTCATTTCATTTATGAAAACAACGTCGATTTAATTTTTAATTAACAGCAATTTTTAATCAAAAAACATGTTTTAAAGAAATGTATGTGTGCTATGTCAGCAGCCTGTTCAAAATTCTTCCATATGGCATCTCATTCATCGTTCTGCGTTTTGTATTTTCTTAGAAAATGGGATATTGTCAACAGAAAAAATATATAAGATAGCAAAGTTATCAAATGAAGCTCTGATCGTTGGTATGATGGAATGATATGTCAGCAAAATTTACGTCACTTTGACACAATCATAATTTTTCTTTCAGCAAAATCCAAACATAACATTATTTTTTTCGCCGCAAAATTTGCATGTGTACTTCTCACATTGATATTCTCTATTTTAAAAACATTTTAACGCGCAATGGGCCATTAATAGATATATTTCTAAACTTGATGTCATGCTTGCCAGTTACAACGCTGTGTTTGAAAATTCACAGTCTTGATTTGCGGTTCTAGTCTCTGTATCGGTGAGTAAAACGTCCAGAAATATATGTCTTTCGGACGCATTCGTAGTAAAATATTTACTTTAATGAAAAATATATTTGTTTTCTTTTAAATATGACGTCATTATCACTCACTCAAGCATTTAGACACCCTCTGATATTAACATTTCAAACTCAGTATCAGCGGAATGAAAAATATTGAAATGTGCTTTGTGAGTGAAAATACGTGTTTTTAAAAAAGTGATCTAATTTTCTGTTCAAATTTATAAAAAAACTCATTTTTAAGTTTAATAAGAAAATGACAAAAGCAAAGACCTAGTAATGTCATTATTTTCTTTTTTTTTTTTTTTTTTGTAACAATGAAAATAACACGATATGAAATTTCATTAAAACTTTTAAAATTAAAAATAAAGTATAAGCATGGAAATATTTAAAAAAATAGCTGATGCGGACTCATATACAAATAAACAGCTTTTTCAATTAAAAAAAATAATTATTAAAATTGCCTGTAGTAGATTGCGCAAAAAAAAAAAAAAAAAAAAAAAAAAAAAAACCCGGTTTGAGTTTTAAATACATAGAACATGTGGAGATGCAATGTAAATAAATGCAGATAGCGTATCCAATTAAGAAAGGACAATTTCTATGACGGAAGAAGAATATCATTCGCAAATGCATTGCAATTTATGTATTTCTGGAAGAAAAGAGCTGACTTCCAACAAATTTTAATTTTTGGCCGTGGTAAGTCCAAGATAGCAGACGCGGTAAGTCCAAATTTCGTATACTTTACCATAGATCTTACTTGACTTATTAAATCAATACTTACAAAGGAAATGTTATTTTTTAGCTGTTCAGATGTGTTTTCATTAGTCGCATTTTAGTTTTACCATATTAAATAATCCTCTTTGTCTAAAATTTGATTAATTAAGAAGCCATAGACAACAATTTAAACACTTACTGATATTTAACATAAGCAAACACTATAGTCAACGATATTTGTTAATTTTTGTCGAGATTTACATAATGCAATAATCTTACATATAAAGTTAGCTACATCTGTTAAGAGGCTTAATAATTCTCGATCAGTGATAAAGTGATTTTAAATCAGAAACAGAAACCCGCACTTAAACATGATTGGCGATTGACAACTTTTTTTGCGATCTATCTTCCTAACACGGATATTAGGTAAGTACCAGACAAGTGAACATGAACAAACTCATTTAACATGAACAACACAGCTACATTCTCTTTAGTTTTGTCTATTGGTTTATATTGCTGCAAATTTTACTTTACAAGAAGGAAAATCATATAAATCCATAAGTTGTTCGCGCATTTTTTTGAACTTTTATGATGATATGTTAAAGAATCGTACGTAATGAAGGGATTTTTTTTTCACATAATGTAAATCTTCAAAGTATAACTTTTTTCTACTTTACTTTTTACTTATTTTCAAACCTACTACCGTCCTTGAGGTCCAGTAATCTTTCGTAGTGGGGGTAGTCCATTACGCTATGGTTATTAACTGGGATTAATGGACAAATTTTTATTGTTGAGGTAGATTTTAAAAAATAATCATGCTTAAAATTTACTTATCATTTCATTAAAAAAAAAAAAAATAAAATAAAATAAAATAAAATAAAATAAAAATAAAGTGAATTACAGTTTTCTAACATTTTACATTTGAAAGTAAATTTACTTTCTATTAAACTAAGTATAGATTTTATATAGATTATTTTATTTATTTATTTATTGATGAAGTTTTAATTTTATTATGAAATATTAGCCGGAACCAAATGCATGATCGTTTATATTCTTTTAAGCTCAGACGGGTTAATCTCCTGCAACAGGGCTACATGCCAGGGATAGGTTTAAGAAAAATCATGCTTAAAATTATTGTAAAATATAAAAAATAAATAAATTGAGATACATTTTTCAGACAAATTAAACTTGAAATTACCTCTTTTTCCCTATCCGACAATATAAAAATAAAAATTGCACGAAATCGCACGAAAAAATTATTTTTTTTTTCCAATTTTTGTTACAAAAATTGGAAAAAAAAGAGAAATTTACTGATCAATTCGTCGCCACCATCAAGATGAGGTCAGTGTTTACTCAACGACATGTGTTTGCTTTATAATATAGATCTATAGACATCATATAATTTGTAGGGGTGTTAGATATCCTTGAACTTCTTGAAGTGTTGATGATGAAAGCATAATGTTTGAAAATGTGCTTAATATAAATCCTTTTCACACTTAATGTTTAAACTTTATTAACAGATCATAAATATTCTAACTATAATTGATTTTATACTTACTATTTGAGCTGATCTGCAGGATTTGCATGTTTTATTTCAAAATTTGTCAATTGACTTCATGTCATGTTGAATATATTAATAATGGAAAATATTTAGTTAGTAATTTGTATTTAACATAAAAAGACCCGCAAGAATATCGTTCAAAAATGTAAACTGTAGAAATTATGCATAAATATATTTTTTGATAATTAAGATTCATTACTTTAGTAATGAATTTTAATTAAGTGTTATTATTATTTAATTTAAACACTCGAACTTTCTCTCATTTCACACTGTTATAATTAAATAGATAAATCGCAGATAACGAACAGCCATATCCATGGTATCATCATTAGTACCTGTAGTTTTCTAAATTTTTCGCAGTTAAGAAAATAGCACAGGCCTGCAATGAAATCTTTTTCTTTAAGTGGAAAGGGGTTTCTGATGTATCTTTTTTCTTTATACTGATTTTGTCGAAAAATACTCATAACATTTCATCATGTAGTTTCGACACAAACTGAGAATTTCTGATTAAGTGGCAAATTAAAAACATAGTCCTAAATACATCAGACTTTCTAATAGATGAAATATACATTTAGTCTAGAAGACACTCGATACCACTAAAGATCGTAGAAGATTATTGATATTAGCAGCATTTGGCAGCACTGCACATGACAAAAGAGTTCTAAAAAGTTAAAAGGAATGCACCTTTCTTCGAGGTGAAGAAATGACACAAATAATAAAAAATATTAAACAGTAAGATGCACCTAATTTGTAAGAGCTTTTTAAATAAAATTTTCTGTCTCTGCTAGATCTTCTGTAGAACATTTCTAGATCTTTGTGGAAAGACCTTATGTGGTACAGCAAAAACTCTGTATATTTAGCTCACGGGCTATCAAAGCCTGAGAGCTAATGTTTCCGCAGGTTCTGAATGTACGAAACGCGATAACTCTTGATAGAAATTTCCGATTTGCTTCAAATTTTGTATATAGTTTCATTGTGATAAGGCGCTTCCCTGATTAGTTTTGGGGGTCTCATTAGTTAAGTATAAAGGGGGAACTGGTGGCTAATCCCTCCACCTTTAATTCAGATAAATGAGCTTTTCATGCAGAATTATCCGATTTGCTTCAAATTTTGTATATAGGTTCATTGTGATAAGGCGCTTCGCTGATTACATTGGGGGATTCATTGGTTAAGTATAAAGGGGGGGGGGGAATAATCCCCCTTAATTTATTGCCGATTTCTTTATTTTTCGAGGGGCATTGTTCTTGGAAATAAGATTATAATATACAATTAGTGGGAATAACCATTGAGCTCAATGCCATCAGTTTAACTGGGCACTTTTCTTTTTATTTAACTCATTGTATCAAAACACATTACGAGAACTCAAAATGGTGCAGAAAACAATTAAAAGGTATTTTCTGTAGTCCTTTGTTATTAATGCTTTACATATGTATATATAAATATATAGGAAAATAGAGGATCCCTAAGTAGAGGTTATATTATCTAGATTTTTCTACATTAGAAATTTTACAAATAATATAATAAAATCACTTGTGAACTTTAAATTAAAGTCTAATTAATGTTTAAAGTGATAAAAACATAACACGAAAGGTTTAAAAATACCTTTTAATATAGATTACATATGTTTCATTCACTCTACCGGCGACATCTTCAGATCTAAATGATAAATAAAATATTCTCGCATAGTTTTTTGAAAATGCTAAACATAAACCACGAGATCGGATGTCCAAAGTAAGCAGGTGCTTAAATTGGTCAAACTGGAAAACGTGAAAATTACTATTTATTTTTATTTTTATTGCTTTTTCAATCTGTATAACGTCGCGTGCCAAATTTTAGGTAATTCAAAAGAAGCGGCTTCGTTGCAAATATTATCTTTTAGCAAATGTATTTCTATTGATTCAAGGATAATGGATGGGAAATAAGCTCTTGATTGAAAAATTATTTTACTATTCTTGAAATCAATCTGCAACGGCTCCATTCTATATTGTTTAGCTAAGGCAGTAGTTCTTCTTTTATATTTGATATCTGCCATACGTTCTTTTATTCTTGTTTTAAATTTTCTGTTTGTCATTCGTATATAGTATTGTACTGTTCCATGTGCCTTGGTGAATGGGATTTCATGCTCAAGCACCTTTTTCATATAAAGTTTCTGCTTTTAGACATTTTATTAGAAGAGTCTTTACTGTCTGTACTCCTAATCAATTAAATAATGAAATAAGTAAAATATGTGACATCACAAGAAATAACGGATGCAAAAACAGGACTATCAATAAATTAATTACGAGCATGGATAATAAAAAGAAGAAAATTTTTAATGAACGAAACTCAAAATTATCAACTTTGCAATATTTTCCTGGATTCTTTGAAAGATTAAAATATAAACTTAGAAAATTTAATATCTGCCTTTTTGCAAAACCTTCCACAAAATTAAAAAACATAGTATGTAGAAAAACAGACCCACTAGAACCTAACCAACTTTCCGGTGTTTATGAAATCCCATTCACCAAGGCAGATGGAACTATACAATACTATATAGGAATGACAAACAGAAAATTTAAAGCAAGAATAAAAGAACATATGGCAGATATCAAATATGACAGAAGAATTACTTCCTTAGCTAGACAATATAGAATGGAGCCGTTGCAGATTGATTTCAAGAATAGTAAAATAATTTTTCAATCAAGAGCTTATTTTCCATCCATTATCCGTGAATCAATAGAAATACATTTGCAAAAAGATAACATTTGCAACGAAGCCGCTTCTTTTGAATTACCTAAAATTTGGCAAGCTATGATTTACAGATTGAAAAAGCAATAAAAATAAAAATAAATAGTAATTTCACGTTTTCCAGCTTGACCAATTTAAGCACCTGCTTGCCTTGGACATGCGATCTCGTGGTTTATGTTTACCATTTTCAAAAAAACTATGCGAGAATATTTCATTTATCATTTAGACATAAAGACCATATGTTATATTAAAAGGTATTTTTAAACATTTCGTGTTATGTTTTTATCACTTTCAGCATTAATTAGACTTTAATTAGAATTTTTGTCAAATTTTATTTATTGAGTAGTTCTATTACCCTTTTCAACTTAACATTCTTTTTAATTTATTTTAGTTTTTATTTTATTTTATATTCATTTTATTCTACGGATAGCGAAAACGCCCGGCGTTGACCGTACTAATCTTGGCAGACCTCCTGGATAAAACAGACAAAAATGGAATAAACTACA
Organism: Maratus michaelseni; assembly: GCA_963931845.1. NCBI lineage: Eukaryota > Metazoa > Arthropoda > Arachnida > Araneae > Salticidae > Maratus > Maratus michaelseni. The sequence goes on from OZ007596.1 coordinate 226,517,512, forward strand.
AAATACGGCAATCGCTATAAGTGCTCCCTGTTTGCTTAGCACACTTAAATAGTAAATACAACGTCAGAGTAACGTGACTCTGCGCTCTTCGCGCCCATGAACCGTTAAAGCGACAATCATTATAACAAGCGTCCACACGTAAACAGGGCTCTGTGTACTTCATGCCCATAAACAGTTAATACGATAATCACTATAATGGGGCCCTGTATGTTTTGCGCTAGTAAATTGTTAATATACTGATAATTTAATTTGTAAATCCATGCTTCCAAAAATAATTTTACCGTAGTTGCTCTGTTCCATCAAAAAATGTAGGCGCCTATAGAGAACTAACATACAAACAAACAGACATATTATATATATATATATATATATATATATTCTGCGAGAATTGAAAAATTCTACGAGAATATAAAGACAAGAGTTGTGTCTAATCTTATGTAATCAGGGACATATGAAAGGTTGGCGTCAAACATAAGCGATACAGGCAGCAATGTTGCTTGAAGATTATGAGAGGGACATCAATGGTTGGAACAATGAAATTCATTTTAACCCAAACCACGATTTCTGAAATTCACAAATTGGCTGTAGACTCAATTACGGAAGAAGATCTTATTATTGATGACCCGAATTTTCAAAAACTCCCTATTTCCCACCTTAACAGCCTACATCAGTCATGCGAAAAAACACGCAAGCTGATGCTTGCATTTTAATAATTTTAAAAGATGTTTTTTGCATAGAATAGCTGAGGTTGATCTCTAACGTTGTTAGTTTCTACCTTTTCGATTTTGGTTCCAGTGTTTTTTTATAAGCGGACATTTTCAATTTTGGAACCGGTTGGAACTGGTTCTGAAAGTGTAAGTACCCTTGTATAAAAAAACTGGAACCAAAATCGAAAAAGTAAAAACTAACAACGTTAGACATCAACCTCAGCTATCGTATGTAAAAAACATCTTTTAAAAATATTAAAATACGAGCGATAAATCTGCCAAGAACCTTCCCATAGACTTAACATTAGTGTCATGCAACCAATATCCTTCCAACCCGTTTTTGTTTAAAAAAGTAAACGGAAGTGAAGAGAAGAGGAGAAGGAATGGTGGTTCGTTCGGAGTAAGTAGGATGTGGGAAGGCATCCGAGTATATTTTGGTTGTTTAAGAAGTAATGTGGTTTAGGTGGAATTTTTATGAATATTAGTGAAAGTGTACATAATGTAAATAATCATCTTGTAAATATCAGCTCTCATTTAATAAACTGTGCATTTAAATTTTAAAAAGAAGAATCGTTGTGTCATTCGGCTGTCATGATATTACAGCACGCTCTCTTTCGAGAACCAGAGTTATTTCTACGATTTAAAATAATAAAAGTTGTGCTTCGGATCACAGTGTTTGGATTACAAAATAGAGGTGAGCTATTTATTTATCTGATTGTGTAGTAAGATACTGTTAACTTTATTCGAAAATGTTTAAAAACGTAACTAAAGCAGATTTACTTATTGTTCTGGAAGAAATAGGTGAAGAAGCTGATGCTAGTAAGAGAGTACCCGAATTAAAAGATTTGTTATTGAAATCTAAAGAATACTTAAAAGATAAAGATTTCGTAACTGAATTTTTATCGACTACAGTGTCAGAAAGAAAAAATGGCGAGGAAGTAAATAGATTGCGTTTACAACAACAAATGAGAAGCGAGAATTTAACCCATAACGAAGGGGAAAATAATACGTCATTATCATTAGATAAATTAATTAAAGCAGTTCAAGTTTTGGTAATCCCAGTGCCCAAGAAAAATGAAACATGGAATCTTTTTTTTGATTCTTTAGAAAGAGCGTTTAAGCACAAAAATGTTCCTAAGGAATATAAATCGGAAATTTTGCTAAAATTAGTAGGTGAAAAAGCAGGAAATGTTCTTGTTTATATTGATGATGAAGAATTAGCTGATTATGATAAAATTAAATCTTTAATTTTGAAAGAATATGAACCGTCCCCATTTACTTGTTTACAAAATTTTAGAAACGCTAAAAGATTACCTGGTGAAACCTATCAACAGTTCGGTTCGCGATTAAGATCCTGTTGGTTAAATTATTGTAGAATTCGAAACGTTAAAGATTTCGATTCACTTATTAATTTAATAATATCAGATAAAATTTTTGAAACTTTGGATAATGAGCTAGCTACTCACATTGCAGTCAAGCAAGGAGAAAGTTGGCTTTTGCCCGATCAGTTATCGAAAGACTGTGACATTTATTTTACTGCAAAAGGCAGGTCTTTCGAGGAAACAAAATTTGAGAAACGGCCTATTTATCGTGAAGTGAATAATGATAATAATACTAAATATGTTCCCGCACAACTAAGGAAAAATCAAGCTACGTATGAGAACAGACACTTCTCAAAATCACGTGATTGTTATATTTGTAATTCCCCATTACACCTAGCAAAATTGTGCCCAAACAGAAGAAATAAGTATGATAAATCTTATACTCAAAATGATGATCAGGGTCAGAGAAAACCGAAAATGCAACAAGATACAAATAAATTGAATCCAAATAAAAATAGTAATGCAGTTGTCACTAATGTTAGTTCCAGGCATTTACACATGAATGATCAATTAAACGAAGTTACTCTTTTTCCTTTAAAAAAAATCACTATTTATGTAGAAGGTAAAGAAATAGAAGCTATTAATGATTCCGGTACCCAAATTAGTATTTTAAATACGTCATTAATTCCCGATCTGAAAATCGAAGCTAAAGGTAGTATTTTGTTACAATCCGCTTTCAAAGAAAAAGTACAAGCAAATTTGGCTACTATACCCATCCATTATAAATTACCTAACAGCGGAATTTATGTTACATTAAATACGCTTTTTGCTTTCACTGAAAACTTAAATGTGCCTTGTTTATTAACTTCAGACGTGTATAATGCTTTGATTGAACTTCAAAATGAAGAGTTGTGTAATAATAGTCAACTGCAGGAGTTCGAAGGTCACGAAACTAAAAATAGCTCAGACGCCCCACTGGCGAAAGAGGAATTAAATGTTTGTTTTATTTCTTCAGAGAATAAACAAAATGATCGAAATGATGAATTTTCAGAGTTTAACAAGTTTTGTAAAGAACAAAAAGATTGCGGAACTTTAAAGAATTCATTCAAGGACGCTAGATTAGGAAAAAATAATTTTTTGATACGGGATAATTTATTGTATCATAAAGAAACTATTTGCGGTGATAAAATATATCAGCTCGTGTTACCGGAAAGTTATAGAAATAAAGTGTTACAATTAGCTCATGATTAATTTTTGGAAACCACTTAGGGATGAGAAAAACTAAAGAAAGAATTAAATTATCTTTTTATTGGCCGAATATTTCAAGAGATGTAGAAAATTATTGTAGAACATGTAAGAGCTGTCAGTTAAAAAGCCCTGAGAAACAAACAGATAAAATTCCGATTACACCTGTTGTCCGCGCTCCATATCCATTTCATACTGTAAATATTGATTGTATAGGTGAAATTATTCCGCCGTCAGGAAGGAAGCATAAATATTGTCTTACCTTAATTGATCAAAACTCTAAATGTCCGGAAGTAGTACCATTACGGAGTCTCTCTGCGAAAACAGCATGTGATGCTTTATTAGATATTTTTATGCGCACCGGAATTCCTGAAGTTATCTGTTCAGACCAGGCCACTAATTTTAAATCTGAACTGACTAAAGAATTTGAGAACCGGTTAGGGGCATGTCCTCGCTTTTCAACTCCATCATATCCCGCTTCGAATGGATTAATTGAAAAATTTAATCGTGTGTTTAAACAAATGCTACATCATGTAATTCGTACGGATCCTGTTAATTGGGATAAACATATTCCTTTTCTACTTTTTGCCTACCGTGAAGTGCCAAATTGCACAACTGGAGTATCACCGTTTAAGCTCATGTATGGTCGGGAAGCTAGAGGTCCCTTGGCAGTACTAAAGTCATCATGGTCAGGTGAAATCCCCTTACCATTGAATCTTAGTAATTCAGCAGTAGACTATTTACAAGAATTAAAAATAAATTTGGAAAGAGCCGCTGACATTGCTTCTCTAATTGCTGCAGAAAAACAAGAAAATTACACTCGCTATTTCAATCGTCGAAGTAGAATGAAAGAATTTGAAAAAGGTGATTTAGTATATTTACTTATCCCTGATTCTACCAATAAATTATATGCTAGATGGACAGGACCCGGAGAAATACTTGAAAGAATAAAACCACATTCGTATAAAGTGAAATTACCTGATGGGGGTGTCAGACATGTTCATGCGAATAAAATAAGGAAATTTAACGTAAGAGTACAGACTGTTGGAGTCATTTTTGAAGACGATGTAGAATTTGGTGAAATTCACCCAACACCAATTAAAGCTAATACTTTGAATTAAAATAACATAGAAGTAGACCTTAGTCATCTGGAGGTTGATAAACAATTAGAGTTAAGTAAACTTCTACAAAAACATACACCATTATCCTCAGGTAAAATTCAAGTTGCCAACGTTGGAGCACACAAAATTCGTTTATTACCAGGTGCGGAAAGAAAGAAACCATATATTTATAAAATTCCGGAATCACTAAAAAATGAAGTGGACAAACAAATAGAAGAGTTAGAGCATCTAGGACTTATAGAAAAAAGTGAAGCTGAAATAGCTTATCCGGTCGTATGTGTCGCAAAGAAGGACGGTAGCATGCGCTTATGTATAGATTTTCGTCAATTGAACACAGTGACAAAACCTTTTGATTACCCTATGGAAAATGCAACTGAATTAATTAATCAAATAGGAAGTGCTAACATAATTACATGTTTAGATGTATTAAAAGGGTATTGGGAAATTCCTCTAGAAGAACAGAGTCGAGATCTTACTTCTTTTAAAACCCATCGTGCTCAATACCGATGGAAAGTCATGCCTTTTGGATTGCGCAATGCGGCTGCCACATTCCAGAAATCGATCAACAATGCTCTGGATGAACATCGTGAGTACAGTCGAGCATATCTGGATGATATTGCTATTTTTTCAAATGACTGGGAAAATCATCTGAAACATCTTGACGCTGTTTTATCTAAATTAACTGATCTGAAATTCACAGTTAATGTTAAAAAATGTGTTTTTGCAAAGGCACAGATTAAGTATCTAGGTCATGTCATAGGAGGAGGTAGACATGAGCCCGATCCGGAGAAGTTACGTGCCATTGAGACAATAGAATCGCCTAAAACCAAAACAGCCCTCAGAAGTGCATTGGGTTTATTTAATTATTATCGTGACTACATAAGAAATTATGCTGAAATCGCCAAGCCTTTAACCGACTTGACAAAAAAAGAAAATCCTAGAAATCATTCCGTGGTCTGAGGTTGAAGAAGAGGCTTTCCAAACTTTAAAACGTTCATTGTGTGAAGCTCCTAAGCTGTATACACCAGATCCTAAAAAGCCTTACACTATTCAAAGTGATGCCAGTTCTTATGGAGTTGGTGCTTGTCTATCGCAAAGAGATGAGAAAGAAAATTTGTGTCCTATTAGTTTTGCTAGCCAAAAGCTCACTAAGGTGCAACAAAACTGGTCGACTATTGAGCGTGAAGCTTATGCGGTAGTGTGGGCATTAAAAAAATTTGAAGTTTATGTGTTTGGTGCTGAAATTGAACTAATAACTGATCACAATCCCTTAATATATCTTCAGAAATCTGCACCTCAGTCTGCAAAATTACAAAGATGGGCCTTATCTCTACAAAGATATAATATAAATATTTCTCATTGCCCAGGTGCAAAATTAAAAAATGCAGATAGTCTGTCACGACTAGTTGCTGTATAAGGATTATTTAAATGATACTTTATTTTGTGTTTAATTTTGGTATGCAGTATTATATCAAGTCGTCTTTCCGTCTGTTGTGAATTGTTAGTGTTTTTTATATGTTTATTATATATTCATTATAACTATTATAACAAAGCTTCTATACATCTGTTTTGAATTGTGTTTTTATATATATTTTATGCTGTATAGTTGTATGGTTGCTATTTGTCAGATTTTGCTTCGCTTTGCGTAGCACAATCTTATCGGGGGGGGGTGTCATGCAACCAATATCCTTCCAACCCTTTTTTGTTTAAAAAAGTAAACGGAAGTGAAGAGAAGAGGAGAAGGAATGGTGGTTCGTTCGGAGTAAGTAGGATGTGGGAAGGCATCCGAGTATATTTTGGTTGTTTAAGAAGTAATGTGGTTTAGGTGGAATTTTTATGAATATTAGTGAAAGTGTACATAATGTAAATAATCATCTTGTAAATATCAGCTCTCATTTAATAAACTGTGCATTTAAATTTTAAAAAGAAGAATCGTTGTGTCATTCGGCTGTCATGATATTACAATTAGCTTGCGCGTTTTTTCGCATGACTGATGCAGGCTCCTATGGGTTAAATTTTGGAAATCGGTGAGTTACGCATTTAACCATTTTTTTAGTATAGTTATGTTAAAATGTATTTCACTCTTCTACTGGAATCCGCTGCTGAGATTTGCGAAATCACTCTCAATTTTAACGCCCCCTTTAACCTTTTAGGTGTTGAATTACAAAAAGGCCTTTCTCAATATATCTGTTTTGAATATAAACTTCTTACTTTAATAGTTTTGTCTGTGGGTATGTGAATCATTCAATCAGTCAAGACACAGTCATTCATAGGTATAAGTTATGTATTGTTATTTATTTATATTCATAGTAGATGCACCCGCCGAAATTTGACGGAGAATATATTCCAGAAAATGTTATAATCAAGGCTTATGAAGAAAAGAAAATTGTAATTAGAAGAAAATAATATTGTCATTAAATTTTACATAATAAATATAAAATACTTTTTATAATCCAAATTCAATATTTTTTTTTTCAAAGGCATTATTTTGGTTAGAAAATATGCAAAGTATTATTTAGTAATGCAATTATTAGTAATGCAAAGTATTCGAAAAATGCAAGACGGATAAGAAAATGACAGCTTTTAAATGCAGAAGAACGAAAATTCGTGCATCACAGCATATATTATAAAACACTATCGGAATACTGTTAAGAAATTTCCTTTTTGTTCATACAATGAAAGGAGATATCTAAATAAACATTGAAAAATAACCATAATGCAGTAAAAATTTCATTTTCAGCAATTGCTGTCCATATCTGGTAATGTGTGTCAAAATTCGTGCACTCCTGTATATCATCTACACATGTCGTAATACGATGGTTATTAAAAATTAGTCAAGTTTCAAATTGCATATCCTGTATGAGTTCTGTAACCGAATACTTTTGAGTGCCTCTGTAAATAAACGATAAATTCTACGTACTCAATAATCTTTTAGGAAACATGCCGTAGTGAACCTCAGTCATGGATATCAAATGCATTGAAATAGTGTAACATCATTAAAATACACTGCAAACGATTTTTCCCAATAGATCATAAAGAAATGGAATATTTTGTGCATCCCCTGTAGACAAACTATAAATGTTACTTACTCTTTACTTCCTACAAGGCGTATTTCCAACCCCCTTCCCATTATAATTATGTTTCAAGTAGTGTAACATCATTAAAATTCACTGAAAACGATTTGTCCCCATTGACCGTAATGTAACAGATTACTTTTGAGTGTCCCTGTAAACTAACCAAAAATGGTATACACTTCATTTTCAATACCAAACATGCTACTGTATACGTGAATAACACATATAAATTATATGGCAATTCGATGTATATATGTGAATTAAGGCACTGAGAGATAGTCAGTGAGATAGCCAAACGTCCAGAAAAACCGAATTCATAAACATATTTCAACTATGTTGGAAAGTGTTAATAAAAAGAAGAGTTGTGTCTAATGGCATTAATAGGGCTACAACAGTTGCGAAATCTTATTTAAAAGAATGTTAATCCTATTGACGTATATTTTTCTCAGGAAGTATTGAAGCAATTCCAGTAATATTTTATGCTATTATAATTAACTATTTCAATCGCTTTATTTTTTTTTTTTAACGGAAACTCATTTTTAATAACATTAATTAAAAAAAATAGAATTCTTGTCTGGAAATCGCATAACTATTGCATTTTTTGTTTATAATTTTTTTCCGAAACTAGTTTGTAGTTTAACTACTGCCAAAACTATGGAAAAAATTATTCAAATCACTTTCGATGAAAAGTCGTTTTTGATTAAGAAAAAAAGTCACTTCAATATCAACTGTTTTCCATCGTTTTCCATTCAGATGTTTTCCCTCAGTTATTTTACATGCTCCAATCGAGACTCATTAAGAAATCTTATAAAACATTTTAATTTCTTAGCAAAATTATAATAATTTCAATTTTTAACGTGAAAATATGTGGTGGAAACCAATAAATTCTAAGCTAGTTAAAAATTCATTTGGAAATGGGAATATAGTGGTGTGGGGTGAGTGCATACCAGGATCAAGTGCGAAATATACATAAGGGGAAACTGTCCCAAAATGACATACTTAGGTAAAATGACCTACCTCATGTTTGTTAATATTGTTGCTAGAGGCCAGCACTTAACGATACGTCGTTATGTTCTGAAATCGATCGGCAACGATAAGCATTTAATGGCGAAGTTTTCAAGTTTGTATTTTTAATTGTTTCAAAGAAGCTGCTTACATCTTCGTCAGAAATTTCTTGGGACTATTTTTGGTGCTAATTTACGTCTGTTTCATTTCAGTGATTACATATATGAAGTATAAGGTGAGTTCTTTTTTCTTTTTAGATTATTTTATGTATATACGAAAATTTATAAATGCATGTGTTCTCGAATACTGCCTCTGTATATACAATATGGTCACTGTAGGTAAAATGACATGCCGCCAGGCAACTTTTCCAAGCATGTTTTCAGTGCTACAGTTGTGACAGAAATTCCACTGGAAAATAAGGAAAGCAACGACAGCAACACAAGTTCTACAGATAATAGCAGCCTACCTAGACTTAATCCGACAGTTTTCACAGTTTCAATGTCAACTCCTCCAATTCTAGCACCGACAACATTTGTTTCCGATACTCTGAAGACATATATCTTTTCAACCGGCAGCATCTTCAAGATCATTTTCATTTATCAGACAACTTGATGTATCTCCACTTCCTTGTGCACCTCATGTTAGGTCACCCTAAAAACAAAGGAGCATTAAGGTGCAAAAGTTCTGACTAGCAGTCCTTATATTGCCGAAGCGAAGGCAAAAGCTGCTGATAAACGTAACTGACACTAAAGACGTGCAGTTCTACAGGCTAAGAAGATAATTCGCTTCGTTACATCCAATGATGACGATAAAGACATTTATCTTTCTGTCGATGATGATGATGATGATGAAGCTTGTCTTTATTGCAATGATTTATTCAGACACACAAAATCAAAGGAGAAGGGAATAAAATGTGTTAAGTGTTCAAAGTGGGCAAAGTGGGCAAATAGTGGATATGCCAGTGTTTCTTGGTGTACATAAAAATATTATCTGTGATGGATGCAAGTACAATTAATACCAACTTCTGGTGTGTCGTTTTAGGACAGCACTGTAGATAAAATGACATAGTGCAGCATTTTATATAAATCGCTATTATGACGTTTTGACTTTATTTGTTACGTTTTAAAAGGTACCACTGCATTTTGAATACTTCGTAATGTTAATTTGTAAAAAAAATATATATCATGAGAAAAAAATTGTATGAATAGAAGTCTTTTTCCTTAGGGTATGTCATTTTAGGACAGTTTCCCTTACACATGAAACATCATTACGGAGTAGCGTACTAAGATATTATGTGAACAAATTCAATAAAAAGTGACTACTGGTCAGAACACTACCTATAGCCAGACACTAGAAAACGTTTTGTAATTTGCTTGAATATTATATTTTGTAAATTTTTAAGAGGGCCAGATTAGAGCATGGGCACAAGGGACACTGGAGCAGGGTCTAAAAATTCAATTAAATTTGTTAATATTATAAAGAAGAAACATTTGTTTGTTTGTTTGTAGGAGATAATACAGTGCACAGCAACAGTTTAGACAATGGTCAATTACGCTTCTGTACTGACATGTATGTAATGAATTGTTGTAAGTTAACTGTTATATATTGCTTGGGACTTATTCTTTATTCACAAATAATAAATTTTAAATTATACGCTTTACATAATATATAATGACAAAAAAAATCACATTGTTGCAAAAATATAGACAATCTGTATATTTACATTAAAATAACCATAAATTAAAATCGAATTGCACTTCCATTGTTTGCAATTAGTGCAAAAATGCGACTTTCCATCGAAGAAATTAAATCCTGCATCACTTGGGGGTCTATTTCCTACCAAGCACGTTCAACAGCAGCTCGAAGTTCATTAACAGAGGAGTATTGTCGAAAATTTGCATAAATCTTATGAGTCATGATGCCCAAAGGGTTTTCGATTGGATTCAAGTCAGGGCTACACGCGGGTCAATCGAGAACATTAATATTTTAAGAGTTAAACCAAGTTTTTGTTTTGTGTGCAACATGAATGTATTCATTATCTTGCTGAAATACATACTTTGGACCAGCTAAAAGTTCCCCAAATGGCTCTAAATTGTTCTCCAATGTATGTATGTAGTCTTGTGCTGCTTGGTGACCACTGAGGAATCACCCAGATTCCACTTTTTTTTTGTCACTGAATATCACAGTACACCACTGGGGTCCATATGACATATGCTTACCAGCCCACTGCATTCTTGTCAATTTGTGTTGAGATTTCAAAGCTGGCTGTTTTTTTCTTTTTCCTATAAACTAATTTACCCCTTTCCTCAATTCGCCAACGAATCGTATCTGTTGATACAGAAAGTCCTGACTCACTTTTAATCTGACTAGCACGCATCATTTGTGTAGGTGACAGTGTCTAGATCCTTCTATCATCTCATTTTCTGGTCACTCGAGGCCTTCCAGATCTACGTTTTGCTTTGTAGGAGTCACACTTAGACAATACTCGATAGACAGACTTCTTTGAACGATTTAAAGTAGCTGAAATTTCTGCGACAGTCTTCCCTTTCGATTCCAGCTTCCATATCTAAATTACGTCATCTGACTGAATTTCTCTAGCTCGCGGCATCTTCAGTAACCGATGCTAATGCAAGGTGCACTTAAATACTTCATGCATTTGACATCATAAGTTTAACATTTGCGTTTTTCCGTGAACAGTTGCCAAAAAGAAAGAAAATGTCTAAACTTTTGCAATATGCGAATTTCACTTTTTTCAGTTAAATTAAAAATTATCCTATATTAAAATCAGTATTTCTATCCTAAAATGTTTAAAATATAGTTTAAAATAAGTAAACCGATTTGTGTAATCCAAGAGTTCATATTTTGCATTTAAAGGTTAAATATCATCAGTGTCTAAACTTTTGCTGAGGATTGTATCTGTAACTACAGAACCGATTTAAAAAAAGAAGCAAAAAAGGATGGTGACAATCTCTGCTGCAACATAGGCTATATTTTATGTCACTACCACAATATTCACAGTGTGCAGGAGTGAAAAAATATCTAAAACTACAATTTTTTTTATATTATTCGGCAGAAACTCGCAATTTTGCATTGTGCTTAATTTAAGATGTAAATGTTCAATAAGAATGGTTTCTAATAAATTCGAAATTTCAAAGGTTGAAATGAACCGAAGACATTCTAAAAACGGTCTTAATTACGAAAAGTTATTTTATTATTATTATTCTTTGGACTTGTTTGGAATATAAATTTGATGTTTGACGTGGTAGTTACTTTTAAGACGGAAATGCTCGCTCAGAACAGTTTCTGAAAAATTCGAAATTTAAAAGGATTAAATGATCTTATTCTTTTAGAATAATATCGGTATCAGTCACTGGTTAAAAATGAGTTGTATTTTATATGTGTACAACTGCCCATAAAAGGTTGAAGAGCGACAAACATTCTAAAATTCCGATTTCTTTGAATATTTTGAGGTTTTAGAAACATGCATTTTGATGTGGTGCTTACTTTTAAGAAGTAAATGCTTCTTAAGACATATTTGTTTTTCGAAAATTAAAAGGATCACATGAGTGAAAAACTTCCTAAATGACAAATTCTTCGTAATTGTTAAGGATAGAAATGTGAAATTTGGCAGAGTAGTCACTTTTTAAGATGTAAATGATCGTAAATGAGCGAAAAAAATCAGTATTACTTTAAAACTATCGAGCCGTATATGGAAATTCTCTAGGGATAATAATGGTGACATTTTCTGCTTAAAAATGTGCTATTTTTAACCTTTGCAACTGCACTCAAGGGGATGCAAGAACGAAAAATATTCTAAAATTCTGATTTCTTAGAATCTGTTGAGTACAAAACTATGAAATTTGACATGCCGGTTACTTTTAAGACATAAATTCTCCCCAAGGCTGTTTGTTTGAATCAAGAATTAAAATGATGAAATGATTGGGAAAATGTTCTATTATTATGACTATTCTAAAAACTATCGAGGCTGAAAACTTTAAATTTGATATGCAGATAACATTTAGGACGTGAAACTTGCAAACGAGTGTTTTTGACAAATACTATTTTGAAATAGGAGAAAAACAGGGAGAGTTATATTTTTATCATGCTTCCTCTGAAAATGTGAGCATAGAAGCTTTAAATTTGGCGTTGAAATAATTTCTAAGCCGTAGATATGCTCGAACAATTTATCCTTTTTAATTTAAATTTAAAAACAAAAAAAAAATAATATTTTGTCATGCCAGTGTTAGATATAACTATTCTGAGCAATGGGATAAAACGCATATACTATTAACTATTATAATTAATTAAAAGCTGCATTATATATGTAAAACACTAATGAAACAATTTTGCGAAACGAAGTCGTGTAACGATTGTATGAAATGAATTTGTGTAACGATTTTATGATAACTAATACATGAATTCGAATACATAAAAGTTATTTAAGAAAAGTTTAAATTCGCGGTTTGTAGAATCTTTTTGATAGTGAGAGATAGAGAGAGATATTGACAAAGATAGAGAAAGAGAGAAAGCTATAAAGAGATATAGATAGACAGTAAGAGAGATACAGATAAGAGAGATAGAGATACACAGATAGAAAAATACAGACTGAGATAGAGAGATAAATACAGATATAAAGATAGAGATAGAGCTAGAGAGCTACAAATAGAGAGATGAATGGAAATAGTTAGATAGAGACAGAGATCGATCGATAAAGAGATAGAGAGATAGAGAAATAAAGATAGACAGATATAGATAGAGAGATAGAGAGATAGAGATAGAGAGATAGAGATAGAGATGGAGATAATAGAGTGATACCTATAGTCAGATAGATAGAGACAGATAGAGATCAAGAGATATATATAGATACAGAGATAGATATAAGGGAGATGGAGATAAGACAGATAGAAATAAGAGAAACAGACATAATATTCATACAGGATATTCATAAAATTGTATGTAGATGGAAATGCAGAACATATAACACTTTTGTTTCACACTGAGGCAAACTGGCAAAGAACAGCTAAACTCTTTATGACGTAAAAACGAATATATATTGTCACATTGCATTAATAGAGATACGTTAAAAAATTGTGGCAAAAAAATTATCTGTTTGATAAACTAAAATAAATTTTAAATGACCTGTTATTGTTAAATAACTGTAGGCCCGCATCCCTCTCATCAAACCATCCTAACTGTTGTAAAAGGTTTAAGGTAGACAGGCTGCGTGACTAGATGAGCTCAATGTGGCAGACCAGGTAAGGTAAGACGGCAAGTTCAACCGGATGAGGTATTAGCATACGTCCTCGCATATCGGAAATGCAGCACAAGAGAGAACAGTGAACACTGTGGCCTCTCAAAAAGTCAGGTTTGGAAAATCCTAAGCGAATTAGGCGCTCATCCATACCGACGAACACCTCAACAGGTTTTACTGAACGGGGATACTGAGCGACGTTATTCATAAAACAACTTCGTCATGAACCAGATACAGGTCCAGTTAGAGCTCCTATAATACCCCTTATAGGAGCCTTAGGTCCAGTCAACATTATTGCAGGTATAGTGTGACAGATGATGCATGCTTTTCACGGAAGGGTATGTACAATAGGCAGAGCACCCATTACCGAGCGCTGGAAAATACTAGATGTTTTACCGACGTTCACCATCAAATACGGTTTGCTATTACCGTTTGGTGTGCAATTTACAATAACAAGCTGATCGGCCCAGTATTTTACGATGACACATTAACGGGCGCACGATATATACATTAGGGTGGGCCGAAAAAAACTTTTTTTTGTTTTTTGATTCGCTATACCGTGGAAAACTTGCCTCTAGGGTAGCTTAGCATAATGCAAAAATAAAATAAATAAATTGTTACGTTTGGCGGTAGCGCATCGGCCCTAAAATTTGTGAAAATATAAGATTTTTATCATTTTTAAGGGGGAGTGGGATAATTTTTTTGTTTTGTTTTTTGATTCGTTATACCATGTAAAATGAGCCTCTAGGGTAGCTTACTAAAATTCAAAAACAAAATAAATAAATTTTTGCGTCTTGCAGTAGCACATCGGCCCTTAAATTCGAAAAAATATACGATTTCTAAAAATTTTCTAATAAATGGAAATAAATCTAATAACTTCTATAACAGGTAGATATAGACATTTTAGTAGAACAAAGTATAGAAATTATAAATAAATGAAAAAAATAGTACATTTCACAATTTATTAGTAGGGTATTAAGTTTTTAAAAAAGCATTTTTTTAAATGGCAACTTGAAACCAAAATTCCTTTTTCTGTTTGTGTAAAATTTCAGTTTGTAATGAAATATAGTCCTTTACTTATCTTTACTTTCTTTTGATAGTTTGAAATAAGATTTGTTTGAAAAACTACGCATTGACGATCGTGAGATAAGTGTAGTTCTTATAAAATCATCTCCGGAATTGGCGCCGACGACTTTTTCTGACACCTCGGTTACCATCTTCACGCATTGTTCTACTGCTTGGGTTTGACATGGGAATCGGTTAAAGGTCCACTCAGCCGCTGTTCTACCTGATTGGAACTTAGACCAAATCTCGTGATATATGATTCTTGGCAGAAAAGGTGGTGTTGAAAGTGCAGTAGTGTTCCAGGGAATCATTTCAATGTTGTTTGTAGTTAGGAAATTGATTTTCGGTGGTTGAAAACTCCTGATTGACTTTTTTTAAGAAGCTAAGTTTCTAGCCATTATAATTTTTCTGAAACCTAATTCTATTATCAGACTCTATATTCTCTATTATCCTCTCAGTATATGATTCCTTTAACTACTATCATACTCAAAAGCAAGTTTTCTGAAGGTGAAAATATACGTTTCTCTTAGTTACTGGGTCAATGACTTTCAGTAAGTTTTCGGGCAGGAATCTTGAAGATTTTATAACTTCAAATACATGTTATGGTCTGTTTTTGGAGTATTTACTTTTTTATATAAAACCAAAGAGGTATATATGACTTTAATAGAAAATAAACTAAGATCTTGCTCTCGTCTGTTTTGTGTTCTCTTGTGTTTTCAATACTTAAATACAATCGGAGACCTCTGCTTGTACTGCTGACCTGTGTCTGTACTGCTGAACTGTCTACGTTGTTCTTGTTCTGCTCAAAACATTGCCAGTAGCATTCTTTCTTATTTGACTGAGGCTGGATTTTCACTTCATGAACTGAACGTGATTGGATGTGATGGCACCGTTACTAATATGGGGTGGAATATCCGTGTTATTCGCATAATTGAAGAACAAGTTAAAAGACCACTACATTGGGGGGATGGGGTGGGGTGCCTCTTATATTTCAATAAAATGCCATTCAGACATTTGTTTCAAACTTTAGAGGGTGAAACGACTGGGCCAAAATAATTTCGTTGTCCGATTGGCTCACAGCTCTGTAAATGTGAAAAACTCCCAGTGGTAAATTTTGACAGTGTTGAGTATGAGATTCCAGAAATGGACAAGCAAAGTTTATGCAAAGATAAGCTGTACCTGCTGAACATAAGTTGTGATATAAATTCAGGCAGCTGTACTGAAGAATTAACTGTTCTTAATTCTGGCACACTTTCCTACTCAAGGTGGAGAACCGAGGCGTTACAAAAAGTCGTCGGCTGCAATTCCAGAGATGGTTTTAAAATAACTATACTTATTTCAATATTGTCAATGCCTAGTTTTTCAACGAAATCTTATTTCAAACTACCAAAAGAAAGTAAAGACAAGTAAAGTACCAAATTTCATTACAAACTGAATATTTACACGATCAGAAAAATGATTTTTGGTTTCAATGGAAAGTTGTCAATTAAAAAAAAATGTTTTTTTAAACTTAATACTCTACTAATAAATTGTAAAATGTTCTTTTTTTTTATCATTTCTATACTTTGTTTTACTAAAATATGTCTATATCTACATGTTATAGAATTTATTAGCTTTATTTCCATTTATTAGAAAAAATTTTAAAATCGAAAATTTATTTATTTTGTTTTTGCATTTTACTAAGTTACACTAGAGGCTCATTTTACGTGGTATAATGAATCAAAAAACAAAACAAAAAAATTCTCGCACTCCCCCTTAAAAATGATAAAAATCTTATATTTTCTCAAATTTTAGGGCCGATGAGCTACCGCCAAATGTAAGAATTTATTTATTTTATTTTTGCATTATATTAAGCTACCCTAGAGGAAAGTTTTCCGTGGTATAGCGAATCAAAAAACAAAAGAAAGTTTTTTTCGGCCCACACCAATATACCACTGCTACAGAATACCCGATTTTGTGGAGAACATGCAGCTGTTTAATCCGGAATCTATGGTTTCAAAATGACAGCGCACCTGCTCACAAGACATATCCATTGAAGCAGTACCTCTTCAAGGAATTCAGGAACCAAATAAATGGGTATGGTGGTTTCAAAGATTGACCTCCACGTTCGCCTGATCTGACTCCACTGGACTATTTCCTGTTGGTATACCTGAAACAGCAAGAGTATGCGACCCCTCTACAAACATTGCAGGACCTTAAACGACGCATTACGGATGTTCGTGTCAACGTGTCACCCTCTATACTCCAACGTGTGAAACTTGAAATTCAAACAAGGATCCAAATGTGCATTGCAGCTGACGGTGAGAAGTTTGAACATCTCAAATAAAGGTATAATTTATAACTAGTTGTTTTTTTCTTTCTAAGGTCGTTTTGTCACGTCACAGTGTAGAAAAACACGAAAAAACAAATGCGCGTTTTAACCGTTCTATTCTTCGCATTAATGTCTACAAGGTGTCTTTTCGCACTAAATCGATGATGCTTTACAACTTTGTAAATCACTGTTTTTCCCTATCTCTTACCGTTTTCGAGATAGGAATGTTAACTCCGCAGTTTTTCATAAGGTGTCTCCTTAGGTAGTTTCATTCAGTAGCGCATGGCTACTTTACTACACCTAGACACCACTTTTATGAATATAGAAGCAGCCGTTCTGAAGTTAAGAGGGTGGCAATGGACTTTAGTGGGCATACTGTATATAGTATGTAAAATATTCTATCATAATCTTTATTAATCTATTTTTATAAAAAAAAAATGTTGATTCTAAAGTTAAAATTAGGAAGAGTTATTTGGAATTTGACATAAAAATTGCGCTATACCGCTGAAAATTATAAAATTCCATAGAATATTGAAAAATATGATATCAGAGTATCCATAGAAACTAACTCAAGCAACACTCAAAAAATAATGGGATATTCCACCTCAAGACGAAGCTAGGGCTCAGTTGCGTAAGACGGCAGTAGAAAGGATTTTCGCTCCCTTTTGATGGTTGCGATTGCCGGCCGAAAGTGCTTGGAGGGTTTTTAAACATTTTAAACATCTTTTAACATCTATTTACATTTTTAAATGTCACCTGTTACGTAACACTGAGCTCTATTGAATCTCATACGGGAATTTTGAGAATATAAATCTAATCAGCTGTCATGTTTCTATTATTTTTAACACATGATCTTGGGATAATTTGCCTTATCGAACGTTGCTATTGGATAGCATATTTTATCTATAGAAACAAATTAAGGTCAGAATAGCGTTAAATTTTGAAGTTTTTTTGTTTGTGCTGTTAGCTGATGACAAATTACAACATGGCTGTCATAACGTATATAATGATCTTTGCATATCTTATTATTCGTAAATTTTATAGGAATCCAATATCTTGATACCTAATCACATGAATAAAACGCATATGATGAGAAGTTTAACAATGAAAAAATCCTTATGTTCATCAAGAAAATTAAGAAACAATGAAAAGAAATAATGCTTTTATAAGTTAAAAATAATTTTTAGCTTTATTTTTTCGAAATTTTTTTATATAGTAATTAAATAAGTTATCTAAAACAGCCTAACATTATTTTTAATCTAGAAAGAAAGCATAGAATGGAATTGAATTAACAAAAAATTTTATGCATAATATTTAATAAAGTTTATTTTGCGTGGATTAAAAAAAAATGAAATATGTCTATGATTAAATGTAATAATGCTTTATTTTTAACGTTATTCGTCGAACCACTAGCTTCTTTAAATTATCCTTCTATATCTAAAAAAAAGTAATGGATTGGAAATGGACCAATGAAAATCTACGTAGATATTCCGGGTTATTCTCATCGCTTTTTTACTAGGGACTTTTTGAGGAGCGATAATTTTTTTTCTAGCCATCCTACGGATTCGAAAATCATACCACCAGACGCAAAATATAACAAGCTTTCAGAAATTCAAAAAATTATGACGGTCGGACCATAAAAACTCAAAAAATCCTTAAAAATCGAGTAAAAAAATCTTTTATTGAAAAAGTCATTTTTTTATACTGTTGCCAATTTCTAAATAAGCGCAAAGGATTATGTTTTATCTCAAATAAAAAATGTATTTGCGCGATACTATTAAATACAATAATGAAAGTTTAAAATAATAATTAAATGATCACGTGTTGAAAGCAGGAAATAAAGAAAATTACGTCATAAAAATTGTGTTTACACATGAATACTAAAAATAAAAAAGATGAATTAAATGAAAAAGCATTATAACCAGTTAAATTAAAAAGCATTATAACCTGATTACAGAAGATAGTCGCCGTTCGTGATATCATCATCATCATCTTTTTAAAACAGGATACATTACCAGGTTTTAAGAGGCTGTGAAATCAGAACGGGAGTTGGTGAGCTTAGCGAGCAGGGGGCAGAGCCCCCTAGTATTCTAAATATATTTATGTATTTTTTTCAAAAATATTCATTTCAGAATAATTTACAACGCATAGTATATATTAAAATATTCTAATGTTCCTTTACTTTATAATCTCGACACTAGCCTTAAAAATTCATGTAAATACCCATTATATAACTGAAATTATAAAGCTAGAAAAAGCTTTTTCATCAAAATAAGCTTAGTGTGAGGAATTAATTGAAATTCAAATATCTAAGACAACAGTTTTTAGACAGCTATTTTAAATATCATAAATCTGGAAGTAACTCGTTAGCGCCAGAAAAAAGTAGAATATATACTAGACAAATTTGAATGTGTCAAACCATATTCTAAATTCTTGACAGTAAGTTTAATCTTCTTACATTTCTGTGTTTTAATTTGATGTATTTTCTGATTAATTGCGATTTTATTATAATTATGTATTCCTACTTGCTCTAAAGGCAGAAAATTTAATTTTCACGGTTTCTGATCCCTTAATTTTGTACTTCAGAGCCGCTAGGCTTATTAAGAGAAATTATATTGATAACATTTTTATGTTGCTTTTGAGATAAGTTTCTGTTCGATACTCATTATTTACAGATTAGGCAATGCAAAATATACTTTTAGAGCTGGAAGGTAAAACAAAGTAATTAACACAATGCAAATTTCGAGATGTTCAAGACTCAAATATTTCAAAGAAAACTATAACCAAAACTATTCTAATTGTTTTTCCTAAAACGACTGATTTGTTAAAACTGAACCTTCAGCTAACTTATGTAGAACATATTTCGTCTGACAGATTTTATTTTATTGTAATAACGTGTAAAGAGGCTTTGTTATTAAGATTCTTATCTAAAATGTATCTTTGATTATAAGCAGGGCTTAATTTCTAAGGAAAAAAGTACCAGAGCCCTCATATTCTGTAGTACCAGCACACGTAGTGCACCCCTCCCCCCATTCCGCCGTCACTGTAATCTGCATATTTATATTACATACATTATTTTCAAAATTTAAAGCATTGTTTTTGCATTTAGCAGAATAAAAATTTTAAATACATCTATCTGCGTATATTTAGCTATCAACTTTTCTACTTTTTAGTTATTACTACTTCCAAATAGAAACCTTTGCTTAATTTTAATGTTAATTAATTGCAGAATTCTGTGATTAAATAAGCTCCGGATTATGATTTGGAAATAGTGCAAACACAAAAAATGAATAGTTCGCAGCTATGCAGAATAGAAAAAGACTATTTCTGTTTAATCTTTATTCTGATCAAAATAGCATTAAAATGATATGAAATGGAAATAATTTAAGACAGATTAAGCTCGAGCCTGTCCAAACCCGAAGACTGATATAAAAATCGAGTCATCTCCGTCTCTTACGTGAGTGACAAATTACATCACTTACACAAGTGTTTTGTTACAAAAGAAGGCAAAAGATTGGAGATGGGAGGGAAATGGAAGGGCAATTTAGGATTCGTTTTTCGCAAGAGTTATTGCACTGGGCTTTGGAGCGCAGTGTTTATGAGCTCCGTGGAATTCCGGGCAATATTTAGATTTTTACTAAAATCAAAGAAGTACCGGAGCTGAGCTCTGGTGGGCTCCGGCGCAAACCCAAATCACAATGAGAAACCTGTAACAAATGAGAAACCAAAATAAAAGCTACAAATGAGAAACCAGAAACAACTGCAACAAATGAGAAACCAAAAAGCAATGAGAGAAACCTAAACACGAAACAAAATGCAACAAAAATCAAGCAACAAAACAAAAACAACAGGAAACCTTTAAGTACAGTCGGAAAAAGGGAAAAGGAAAGGGGAAAAAATCCAACACAGGTAAAAGTAATCAATTTTTTATTTTTTTTAATTTAAAGTTAAATAAACATGTATTAACCCCTTCCCTTATAGGTTTTTCTTTTTTTTTCTCATCATGTACACTAATGACACCCGGTGCATGTAAAATCTGTCGTGGGAGCAAAGTCCTCTAAGTTACCTGTGAATAATACCTCTGGAGGTGCCTAGTCAGGTGAAGGTCTCGTCACCGGATCAAGGTTCTAAATTACGAGACTAACTTGCATAGCGATGGCATGACGTATAGGTGTGATGCCAAGCCCAGGTCCATACAAAAAGAATCAGATCAATTAGCAGCAAAACAAAAACGGGAACAAAACTCAGACCTCCACATAGCCGTCCTGCCAGAAATGACCAGCCGTTTGCGGCATCTCTTCAGTGGCGCTACGCGCTAAACCCGTTTAAGCTAGGGAAACCTGGCAGGTAGGGGCCTGGTCGCCGGTCTCAAAAAAAAAAAACCCTGGTTATAAGGGCATACATTAAATAAAAGAATAAATATTGTACTTTTAAAAATTTATATGAAAATCAAGAAAATTTTAAAAATTGGCATTAATTGGACTGTGTTTATTTAACTTTGTTTTTTAGAGTTTCAGAGCTACAATGCTTATTAAGAGAAAATATATTGATCACATCTTTAAGCGTTATTTTTGAGGCAAGTTTGAGATCGGCATTCCGTATATTTAGATTTATATATAGATAGATACATTTAAGCATGGATAAGTATAAGCTAAACTAAAAGAGGTATAACCTATAAAACTTCTGACAATCATTATTGCGCATATATTTGAATTTATTCATTAGAGACTTACTTATACATGAATTCAAGCAATAAAAACTAACTTTTAGTTTTCAATGTTTGAATTTTCAGTTTCATTCTAAGTCTTTCATTTTAATACCTTGGACATGGCTTATTAAAAGTAATTATGTTGGTAAATTTTTATGGTCACTTTTGAGGTAATTTTAAGTTTGGCGTTTATTTTAAGTTTCTTTTAAGTAGTTTTTAAGTACAGATTAAGTAATAGTCGGTGAGCCATAAGCCAAAATTAGCGCTTTTGGTTTCATCTCTGAGGACTTGATGATGTATACCTTTTTGGGTTCACAATGGTCTAATGTGTTCATTTCATGATGATACTATGAAATTTGTCGTAGTTTGTAGACGCCATATTGAAAAGACGGGCGTCATCTATCACACATGGATACGTATGATTATTTTTGCAATTTCCACATACTTCAAGAGATTTCGATAAAAAAAATGGTATGAAGAAATATTGTTGTACATAAAACGTTACACAAATTATATGTTTATTAAGATTCTATTTTGACATCATGTTTAGCATTATATTTAAAATTTATTAACATTTTCAATTGGATAAACAGTTTAAAAGACATTTGAATGAAAGAAAACCAAAATCTTGTTTTACATTTTAATGCATAATATTTTGATGTGAATAAGGCACAACAATTCAAGAAATAATTAATACTGGTGAAAATATTGTATTTATTCATTTAAGAATGAATAAATACAATTTTTGGCCAATGAAATAAGACTAAAATTCAATTTTGTTAAACTGACTTAATTATTTCACTTTTTAATACTAGAAGTTTTATCCTGTACGATTTCAACAATATTTTTTGCATTTTGTTAGTTTTTATATAACTTAAACAAGCTTAAAGTTCGTATTGTTCGTAGTTTTTGATGAAAAATACGCAATTTCTACTAATTTTACCTCGATTTTTAATATATTTTTTAATATATTTGCAACACTTTTATTTTTACATATATTGTACATTTGGATGTATTTTATAATATATGTAAAGAAGAAAGTGTTGCACGATTGCGCTCATATAAATAATTGAGGTAAAATTAAGAGAAATTGCGTATTTTTCATCAAAAACTACGAATAATACGGACTTTGAGCTTGTGTAAGTCATATAAATCCGAACAAAATGCAAAAACTATTGTTGAAATCATACAGGAGAAATCTTCTAATATTAAAAAGTGAAATAATTAAGTCAGTATAACAAAATCGAATTTTAGTCTATTTCATCGGCCAAAAACACGGCTTATGGACCCTGATCATTTTGAGCCTCTTGCTCTATCTATACTAATATTATAAAGGAGTAAAAATTGTTTGTTTGTTTGTTTGTAGGGGGTAATCTCTGGAACTACCGAACCGATTTCAAAAGTGATGGTGGCAAATTGATGGTGACAACCCCTGCTCCAACATAGGCTATATTTTATGCCGGTGCCACTACCCCAGGGGGGGACGTGCAGGGGCGAAAAACATTCTAAAATTGCGATCTTTTCTATACTGAAGCAGCTAGAAATTTGAAATTTAACGTTGTACTTACTTATAAGATGTAAATGCTCTCTAAGAACAAAATAAAAAAAAATTCGAAATTTAAAAGTGTGAAATGAGCGAAAAGCGTTCTAAAAACATTCTAAATTACAATTTCTATGGAATCTCTAGAACTACCGAACCGATTTGAAATTGGGCGTTGTAGTTACTTATAAGATGTAAATGCTCTCTAAGAACAAAAGAAAAAAAAATCGAAATTTAAAAGGATGAAATGAGCGAAAAGCGTTCTAAAAACATTCTAAATTACAATTTCTATGGAATCTCTAGAACTACCGAACCGATTTGAAATTGGGCGTTGTAGTTACTTATAAGATGTAAATGCTCTCTAAGAACAAAAGAAAAAAAAATCGAAATTTAAAAGGATGAAATGAGCGAAAAGCGTTCTAAAAACATTCTAAATTACAATTTCTATGGAATCTCTAGAACTACCGAACCGATTTGAAATTTAGCGTTGTAGTTACTTATAAGATGTAAATGCTCTCTAAGAACAAAATAAAAACAAATCGAAATTTAAAAGGGTGAAATGAGCGAAAAGCGTTCTAAAAACATTCTAAATTACAATTTCTATGGAATCTCTGGAACTACCGAACTGATTTGAAATTTGGCGTTGTAGTTACTTATAAGATGTAAATGCTCTCTAAGAACAAAATAAAAAAAAATTCGAAATTTAAAATGTGAAATGAGCGAAAAGCTTTCTAAAAACATTCTAAATTACAATTTCTATGAAAGCTCTAGAACTACCGAACTTATTTGAAATTTGGCGTTGTAGTTACTTATAAGATGTAAATGCTCTCTAAGAACAAAAAAAAAAAATAAATTCGAAATTTAAAAGGGTGAAATGAGCGAAAAGCGTTCTAAAAACATTCTAAATTACAATTTCTATGGAATCTCTGGAACTACCGAACTGATTTGAAATTTGGCGTTGTAGTTACTTAATAAGATGTAAATGCTCTCTAAGAACAAAATAAAAAAAAATTCGAAATTTAAAAGGGTGAAATGAGCGAAAAGCTTTCTAAAAACATTCTAAATTACAATTTCTATGAAAGCTCTAGAACTACCGAACTTATTTGAAATTGGGCGTTGTAGTTACTTATAAGATGTAAATGCTCTCTAAGAACAAAAGAAAAAAAAATCGAAATTTAAAAGGATGAAATGAGCGAAAAGCGTTCTAAAAACATTCTAAATTACAATTTCTATGGAATCTCTAGAACTACCGAACCGATTTGAAATTTAGCGTTGTAGTTACTTATAAGATGTAAATGCTCTCTAAGAACAAAATAAAAACAAATCGAAATTTAAAAGGGTGAAATGAGCGAAAAGCGTTCTAAAAACATTCTAAATTACAATTTCTATGGAATCTCTGGAACTACCGAACTGATTTGAAATTTGGCGTTGTAGTTACTTAATAAGATGTAAATGCTCTCTAAGAACAAAATAAAAAAAAATTCGAAATTTAAAAGGGTGAAATGAGCGAAAAGCTTTCTAAAAACATTCTAAATTACAATTTCTATGAAAGCTCTAGAACTACCGAACTTATTTGAAATTTGGCGTTGTAGTTACTTATAAGATGTAAATGCTCTCTAAGAACAAAAAAAAAAAATAAATTCGAAATTTAAAAGGGTGAAATGAGCGAAAAGCGTTCTAAAAACATTCTAAATTACAATTTCTATGGAATCTCTGGAACTACCGAGCTGATTTGAAATTTGGCGTTGTAGTTACTTAATAAGATGTAAATGCTCTCTAAGAACAAAATAAAAAAAAATTCGAAATTTAAAAGGGTGAAATGAGCGAAAAGCTTTCTAAAAACATTCTAAATTACAATTTCTATGAAAGCTCTAGAACTACCGAACTTATTTGAAATTGGGCGTTGTAGTTACTTATAAGATGTAAATGCTCTCTAAGAACAAAAGAAAAAAAAATCGAAATTTAAAAGGATGAAATGAGCGAAAAGCGTTCTAAAAGCATTCTAAATTACAATTTCTATGGAATCTCTAGAACTACCGAACCGATTTGAAATTTAGCGTTGTAGTTACTTATAAGATGTAAATGCTCTCTAAGAACAAAATAAAAACAAATCGAAATTTAAAAGGGTGAAATGAGCGAAAAGCGTTCTAAAAACATTCTAAATTACAATTTCTATGGAATCTCTGGAACTACCGAACTGATTTGAAATTTGGCGTTGTAGTTACTTAATAAGATGTAAATGCTCTCTAAGAACAAAATAAAAAAAAATTCGAAATTTAAAAGGGTGAAATGAGCGAAAAGCTTTCTAAAAACATTCTAAATTACAATTTCTATGAAAGCTCTAGAACTACCGAACTTATTTGAAATTTGGCGTTGTAGTTACTTATAAGATGTAAATGCTCTCTAAGAACAAAAAAAAAAAAATTCGAAATTTAAAAGGGTGAAATGAGCGAAAAGCGTTCTAAAAACATTCTAAATTACAATTTATATGGACTCTAGAACTGCCGAACCGATTTCAAAAGTGATGGTGGCAAATTGATGGTGACAACCCCTGCTTCAACATAGGCTATATTTTATGTCGGTGTCACTAACCCCGGGCGGGGTGCAAGAGCGAAAAACGTTCTAAAATTGCGATTTTTTTAATACTGAAGGAGCTAGAAATATGAAATTTGGCATGGTAGTTACTTATAAGATGTAAATGCTCTCTAAAAACAAAATTAAAAAAATCGAAATTTAAAAGGGTGAATTGAGCGAAAAGCGTTCTAAAAACATTCTAAATTACAATTTCTATGGAATCTCTGGAACTACCGAACCGATTTCAAAAGTGATGGTGGCAAATTGGTGGTGACAATCCCTGATCCAACAGCCTCTTTAATAAAAAACTATGCGTTTCTGACGACTGAGTTTTTCGCTAATTGTTGCCACTGATTAATCTCGGAAAATGAAACATTTGAAGTTACTGAAAAAAAATAGTAGCTCGAAAAGTATTTGTCAGAAAATTGTTGGGCAAGCTGCGTTTGAAAGGTAAAAAATTGTATTTTTCTTGATATAAATTTCAAATCTAATGATTATGCCGTTTTTCAAATATTGAATTGCAAAAATTACCAAATTTCACAATGGAGTACCCTAGCGAAACCTTCATGCGTAAAAAGATAATGATAAGGGCGACGTGTCCTGGCGTGTATATTGGCTATAGCACGAGTCACAAATTATAGTAGCCTTATTATTCTGTTAAAATATAAAAGTGAATTATGAAATGTCAATATTTTGTTGGATTAAAAGTTCGTTATAAGATATTGACCAGCGTAGCGGGCGTAGCTTGCTAGTTCTGAATAAAACCAGTATAAATGGCTGATAAAATTAAGAGATTTTATTATCTTTTTTTTTCCAAATAACTAACTGATTCACAATTAAAATAATAATATAAAGAGTAATACATGGAGACCTCAGGAATACCTTTCCCGGAATATTGATGTCCTTTGATGTAGATGGTATGAATTAAATATTATCTATAAATATGTGCATAATATGTGAAAATTAGAAAATAAATATTATTTGTAGGGGTGCTTTGTATCCCAGGAATTTAGGTATTTTAAAATTTAAAAATGGATTATATAATTTTATAAAATAAAGTTTAAGAATTAAATTGTAAACGGAATCAAAAGTAATGATAACCGTAATGAGATATTCTGATATAATAACAAAAACAAGTAATGCTAAAAAATGCTAGAATATTTTGTTGCCTACTAATGGTAGCAAAGTTTACAAGTAATACTAATTGTGATATTTCTAATTTTCTGGTAACTGTATATAGTTTGTCTTTATAGTATGTAAATAAATTTTATGTTAAGTATTTAAATATTATTCTTTTAGTCTAATGTGATGATCATTCTTCTTTAATAATTAATTTGCATTGCATATAAATATAGATACATTTTAAATAGTCTAATTTTAACTAATTAAAATTTTTCTCATAAGACAAGCTCTTTTCGTAAAAATAACATAACGTAATGCTTTTGCTTTTAAAGTAAATTAAATTAAGGAATCTAAATTTGACAATTATTAATAATTATTTTCAGATAAATTTATTTTCCAAATTAGCTTGCCCATGAGATCTCTTATCTATATCATTTTACTTTATTTTTTATGTATAACGTATATGCAACCAAATTAACTGTACTTCTGCTTCCTTCATAATTGTGTGATTTAAAGATAAATCGTAACCTAAATTGATCCCAGGCTTAAATCACATAACACTTAGTAAGTCCGAATTGATGTTGGTTTATATATAATATACAGTTATGAACATATGTTAACTACAAAATGTAATTTTTATTATAAAGTTATATTTTAAAAAATATTTGTTTCGAATGCGGCCTAAAAGCTATATATCGCCTTTTTGAAACACGTTTTACAGAATAGATAATTCAAATGAAACTTTTAAAACAAAATTACAGACGTCATCTGATATATTTAAAATGCAAACATCATGAACCTTATAACAATATATAAAATACTCACAGAAAACAATCCTAAAGTAATTTTTCCCAAAATGGAAGCAATGGTCCTAATTGGTTAAATGACACCAGATTTTACCAGAAATTGAAAACATTTAGCAAGTTTGTTGCTTAAATGCTTGAATATTTTAGCTAATTACTGAAAAATCAAAACAACTTAACTTTAATGTACTGGAATCTTTAACAAAATGTTTTTTTTAAATATTTTGACAATTTTTATCTACAATTTACCTGGGATTTCTGATAATCAATGCATTTTACTGCATAGCATATGATGTTTCCATTTTAATGTAATTAAAAAAAATACATTTTAGGATATAACGTACAATTTTGAAAAATGAACTCATTAAACAAGTTGACATTTACAAAGTGATTATTCTCTATATTTCGAAACTTTGTTTTTAATAGTAATTTTAAATTTGTTTTAAAATTATCAGCCGGACATGCTGATGTTTATTTAAAATAAAGTAAATTATAGTTCTGGCTGATAACTTATGCACAACGGCGAAAGTTAAATACTTTTTTAGAAGTACATAAATATTAAAATATTTGTCGGGAAACGATGACTTTCTACAAAATTTTGATTTACTATCGATATATTTTTTAAATAATGATACGAACTTGTTTGGTTGTTCATGTATGCATCACTATCATTTTTATTTTTATAATTATAAAACAAGTTTCAAAATTTCCAAAGGACGATTTTTTTTAAACATTCAACTGTTGTTAACTTCAAATTTTAAATGTTATTCTTCCAGGTAATTCTTATTACAATATATTAAGCTTATCTCGCACTTTTCAGTTTGTTAAAAATATCCTATTATATTGAATGTTTACTACACATTTCTAT
Organism: Maratus michaelseni; assembly: GCA_963931845.1. Classification (NCBI taxonomy): domain Eukaryota; kingdom Metazoa; phylum Arthropoda; class Arachnida; order Araneae; family Salticidae; genus Maratus; species Maratus michaelseni. Next base: position 226,546,228 of record OZ007596.1, read on the forward strand.
TACACGTTTAACGGAGTAACACGATTTCTATGGATGTAAAAAGTTGAGAATAATATCCGAAAATTTAAGTTAAGGCTTACTGTAGCGACAAAATCCCTCCAGAATAGATTTCATTATCTGTTTATGGAATTTAATTAATCTAATTTTATGGAATTTTTGTAATTTATTTTGCCATTTTAAGGCCAAAAGTTGTTTAAAAATATTTTATCAATTATTTTTTTAATTAAAAAATTCTTTTTTTGAGAAATTGCGAAACTATAAGTTTTGTTTAAACTTCTGCTAGTTTTTTGAAATTTTGGAATTTTAAATTTCGTTTAAACATTTTGTTTTGTTCCTTCTTGAGACATTTCTGCATTTTAAATTTCGTTTATTTTTTTTAATTTAGAAATTTAAAATTTATTTAAACCTCCGCTAAATTTTTAAAATTTCGGAATTAAAAAAAATTTGGAATTTGGAATTTTGTTTAAATAATTTTGTTATTTTTGAAACAGTTCTTATTTTTGAATATTAAGTTTCCTCTTTAAGTCATTAATTCTCGTTACTGGCCAGTGCTGCCATCTCAATTTTAATTTAATAAACTTTCTTCTATTAAAGTAATTTTTATTTTATCATTCAAAATTTAAATTATATAATATAATGTTTCAGATGCTTTAATGCTTGTCACTTTCCACACTAGAAATTTATAACATATGCTATTACAATTATCTGAAAAGCAGTTCTTGAATATTTTTAGTTTGATTAAAAAAATAGCTTCCTCTTGCAATCAATTTAATATTAAGTTTAATGGTGCTGCCATATATATTCCTATTGATAAAGTGTATTGATAAAGGACATGAGTTAATAATTATAAATTCATGATTTGGATTTATTAATTAAATGATAAATTGCTTTGAAAGGATATTAAATGAAACCCTTTGTGCGATCTTCGATCACACCTACCCACTTGTTGCTTATTGTGTTTCCGTAGAATGTTACAAAGATAAGTAGTAGAACATTCATATTAATATTGTTGACGTTTCCGATAAATTTATAAATTAAAGGAATAAATGCGGTGCTATAACACTTCAAATAAGATTTTTTTTTTTTTACATTGCACGAATTTAATCTGTAATTATAGCAACTTCAGGTAAGAAGAGGAAAAAATATGATAAGTAATTCCAACTGAAAGCAATGTACACTCAGCATGGCTTATTAATATTTTTTGTTCGTTTGTTCGCTTTTGTTCGTAGACAAACTTGTTTAGCACGCATGAATGATTAATAGAGAAACTAGTAAAATTATTAATTAAAGATTACTTTCATAAAATAGCAATAATTATCTCGCTTTTTACAAGCACATGCTACATGAATGCGTAAAGTATGCAGTACTTTTTTCATGTTCTGTAAAGATAAACCACAAGTGTGTGAATAGGCTTGCGTTTGATTTTGTATCTGTAGTCTGTACGTATTAATATTCGAATAAGAGGAGCTTCAAATACTTATGTCGGATAATTGCAAAAAAAATAAACATTTTCTTTCAGTAAAATACTTAATTGCGTAGTTGAAGCCCCCCAAAAAGAGTTCTGTATTCATTTCATCTAATAACTCAATTTGTACTCAGATCACATACATCACAATCATCTTTTACGTTGCATTTAGATTAAAATGGATAGATAAAAAAAGTATAGAGCATTAATGTATCGAATGTTTATTTTCCGAAATCTCAGTTGGTTCTTACTATGGAGAAGCCTTCAGAGTTTGGCTCCTATCTGAACCATTTTAAGAATCGCAGGAACTATCCATTTATTCAGAAATTTTGTAAATGTCCTCTTAGGTATAGGTATATAAAATTGGCTGTATTGCTTTTAACAAAGATAAGTTCGACTGTTCGAAAAATGTGCAATTTTTTCTGTAGCACAAAATCTATCATTTCTAAAGTCTTTTGTTAACAGCATCTTTAGAACATAAAAAGCACATCTGTCATACTGCGGCTGTTTGAATTCCTCCTTCGTTGTTTTGTATCAGACAAAATGTATATTCATCTTGTGATACTTTTGTCCACCATGATCACCATCCAACTTAAATGATGCCAAAACAAACTAAGAAGTTAAATTTCGAATATTTTTGTGGAAATCATCAGCACATGAATGACATTTTCAAAAGAGTTGCACCAATCAGATCGGAAATTGGAGAGCTCAGGTTCAATTCGTCAATTCAAGCAGCAGACACCAAATGAGTTACATTTAATTAGATTAGACACGTTTTCTAAATGAAAATGAATCGTTTTGAAATTGACACATTCAACGTTCAAAGTACCATGATTTGGAACGCTGCATCTTTGTTACCTGCATGATTCCACATTTACATTCGGTTCTATTCTAAACTTGTAGGCATACAGTTTTACGTTTCTTTAATGTTCACCCCCTTGCTTTAGATTTCGTTTTTCGTGTGCTGAATAGTACGATGCTGCATATCACGAAAGCACTGAATGCGTGTTTCGCTTTTTGAAGCTCTTCGCCGTCTAATTATTCTTGAGAATGTGATACATTAAGAGAATTCATCATATCTGCGATTCTTTTCATGTTTCTTTTCTTAGCTGCTAGCACTTGTCTAGATGTTGTAGACTGATTGTAAAGCATTTTCCAGTCGCGGTTGACTAATCCTTTTTTTCCGGAGGATGCAGATCTTAAGGCGATATTAAAAAAAAATATTTTTCCACGGTCAACAGCTCAAAATTTTGAGACACATTTACAGACTCATTTTTAAAAATAAAAACATGAAACTTGGTAGCGTGATTTATGAAGAGATTTATAAGGGCCCCATATTTTTATTTTTCGTTCAGTTAATTAGAAATTGATTTACAAACAATTATTTTCACAGTACGATAATTTTTTTTTTTGTTTCCAGCGCTATCGCTTCGGGAAATTCGGTTCAAAATGTCCAGTTTGACAGCATTTTTTGAAATATATTCTACCTTTATAAAAAAAATCGAGACAATACGGACATTATAAAGTTTCTGAATAAGACAACCTGCCAATTGGATGTATTTTAGAGCAAAAATGAATTTATTAATGTGTCTCAAAATAAGCAGTTTGGATTTGAATACACCTTAAATTCAAATTTTAAAAGTATTAATTCGAGTACGTAAATACGTAAAGAGTCCTATTTAGTATAGGAAGTAAGTTTTGTGAAAATCGCAAAGCAGATTACGGGATCATCCGGACACTCAAAATTTGTTGATTGTATATATAAATTTAGAAAATTGTTCATTCCAAAGAAAGTGACTTAAAGTAACACATTCTTTTATAACAAAAACTTATGTCACTTTATGTCACTTATGTTACTTTATAGAGTTATGTGACTTTGATTTGTATTTTCAGTATTTTCAGCAACTAATCGTTTTTAGTGTTACACTAAAACTTCATAATCTAGAATCTATAATTGTTATCATTACGCCAGAAAGTAAAACACTGAAAGATCACATTCATTCAAGTTGAACTTATAAATTGGAGATTTTCAAAATATATTTTATGGGTAATTTCCAATAAAATCGATTTAAAGTCTTTGTTCGCTATTTCTACACATATTTTTAAAGAAAATGAAATTATCTTTACATAGAATTCTTCAAGATTCGGCGCACTGTGAATAGTTTTAGCATAATAACAGCTTTTCTACATTATTTAAAAATCCCACCCTGTTTAAATGCAAGGAGAAGTATTTTTAACGCTATCATTTTAATGTGCTAGAATGATCCTTGGTTCGTGCAAATGTTGTGTTTTGCTAGTAATTTCCATAGCATATTCTGGGTGAAGCCGTAGCATAAAATACTGAGATATTCACATGTATTCAGGCGTTTATATACGCACATCATAAGTATCCAGTACCATTTCTATAAAACAAGTTTCATGTGCACCAATGCATATATTCATTTCAATTCTTTTAAACATGTTGGAAAATATTTTATACTGTGCATTTACGTTTGAAATATTCTTTAACTAAATAGGATATCTTATCAATTCAGTTATGGAAATCCTGAAAACAGATAGAGCTGCATAAAATATAAAAATATATAGAGGGGAGATTTATTAAAAGATGTTTTTATACTATAAATACCGCCATTAAAAAGAAACCCCAGAAAAAAGGTATTTGTAGAAAATAACACAAAACAAAAAGAGTATAAAATCTCATATCCCCATAATATTTACATGAGATCAAAAAAAAATGTTCTTTTATTTAAAGTTCTTGGAACACACTGATTCATATCTACTCTCAAAAATGTGTAAGCGCTCACGGTAAAATACCGCATGGAGGCATTTCTTGTTCTTTAGCAAAGAAGTTTGATAAAATGAATCTGGAATTTTGTGTGTAATATATAAGATTTTAATGGAGTAAATAGTTTTTTGCAACGTGCATTTCTTTCAACAACCCTTTGAAGTTCATTTTTTTAAAAATACCTTAACTCTGCAATATCTACCGCAAAATATCAAATAACATTAGTTCACATTAAACATTGAATCTTATTTTACGTATATCATACATATTATTTCTGTTGTCAACATCATTTTCTAAGTGAATTTACAAAACGCACAACAACAAATGAGGTAACGTTTGAAAGGTTTTTGAAGCGGCTTCTGATATAGTACACTCGCATTTTGTTAAAACATGTTTTTTGATTAAAAATTGCTGTTCATTAAATATTAAATAAGCATTCTTTTCATAAATGAAATGAAAAAGTTTTTCTCAAATTAGTGTTGCCACTAAAATAAAATACTTCATTATATGATGCTCAACTAACAGTATAACAAAAGATAAGTAGTACAAGAAAGATAATTGATCGATCGAAGCAGAACATTATTATGCTATTTATTTTCCTTTGTTTCATGTTTTTCAAGAAGCGGGTGACGTCATTTTCTAATGCAGTTACCAGGGCCTGTTTACTGAATAGGCCCGTGAAGCCCGAGCTTACCCACTGAAATACAAAGGGGCCCCCAAATTTCCTTTTCAAAACAAATTTTTAGGAAAAAATATTTTCAGTCAGGGTAAAAAATGTATTTTTTTTTTTCTTAACTATAGTTACTAACTTTTCCCTCAGACTATTACTGACACATTTATGCTCTTTTTTTCTGTTGATAAATTGTATAAAAACAGTGATTAAATGCAACTTACTTTCATTTTTCTTATGTTTTACATTTTAATTTCAAACGTGCTAAAAGTAACAGAAAATTTAATCTGTATAATTATATTTTGTTTATATTAATAAAGAGTGGAGAAATTATATAAAATATGGAGAATAGGTTATTTAAATAAAGGAGAAAGTAATTAGCATTCAGTGATACCAAATTTATGTTTATAAAATTGAAGAAAAATTGTTTTGCAGCCAAGCATAAATTGACGTCAAATATTTGTTGTCCCTGCATTGTTCTTAACACTAGCAAATTCTGCAATTTTTAAAGCATAAAATACATTTTGAAGTTCAAATATGCGCACCTGTTCCAAAATTTCAAATTGTTGAAGCATAATTGGCAGAGTAAAAGGGGGGCCCCCTGTGTGACGTCGGGCTTCCCCTATGTTTAAGTCTTAAGCGGGCCCTGGCAGTTACAATACAAGTGTTAAATTTTTCTCTCCTTCGTGCCTTTTGCTAGCTATGATTTTTACTGTAACTTTACTGGAATAAATGAGATGTATGTTATTCTGGCTTCACTAATGTTGTTTGCAGATTTTTTTAATCCTTATTACTTTCTTCTATCTTTATGGATTCATGAAAATCTTCGACTTCCGGTTTTCGACGGATTTATACGTTTTAGAAGGTCCTGAACACGATTTGACCATTTTTAGAAAATGTCTGTCTCTGACTCTGTCTGTCTGTATGTATGTGACAAAAATTTTGTGGACGCTCTACCTCAAAAATTAATGCACGAAATTTAATAAAATTTTATATTCAGTTAAGTCCTGATATAAATTGGTGCTGATTAGTTTTTGGTGAAAATCGCCCGACAGGTGGCGTTGCTATGCTGCATTTTTCTCGATTTCCGCAATATCTCTATCTCAAGAATTAATGCACTTATTTTTATCAAACTTCAGGATCAGTTAGACCTTGACATAAATAGATGCTGATTACGTTTTGGTGTAGATATCCCAACAGGCGGCGCTTCTATACCACTTTTTTCTCGATTTTTACGATAACTATATCTCAAGAACTAATGCTCGGAATTTCCTCAAACTTCAGATTCTGTTACACCTTTACTTAAATAGATGCTGCTTACGTTTTTGGTGTAAATTTCCCAACAGGTGGCGCTGCTATACGACTGTTTTCTAGATTTTTACGATAGCTATATCTCGAGAACTAATGCACGGAATTTCCTCAAACTTCAGATTCTGTTAGACATTGACATAAATAGATTTTGCTTACGTTTTGGGGTAAATTGCCCAACAGGTGGAGAATATATGCTACTTTTTTCATTATTATCACGATAACTATATCTCAAGAACTCATGCACGGATTTTCAACAAACATCAGATTCAGTTAGATGTTGACATAAGTTGTTATTGATTAGGTTTTGGTTTAAATCTCCCAACAAGTTGTGCTGCTATGCTGTATTTTGCAGGATTCACACAATTTTAGCAATATTCCTATCTTACGAACTGTGCACGGAATTTAATAAAACTTTAGATTCAGTTAGACCTTGATATAAATAGGTGCTGATTCTTTTTAGTGTATGCGAAGTCTGTGTGAAATAGAAGAAAGTTTTGGGATTGGCACATCCGACTAGTTTTTTCTTATCAATTTAAACCTGCATCTAAAAAATAATAGATATTGGTAAAAAAAAAAAAAATTACGAGGGAAAGTCATTAAGTAAGTTACAAAAGATAATTAAATAATAACTTGCATTGATATTTACTTCAAAACTTTTTTTATTTCTCAATATATTCTCCACCAATATTTATGCACTTATATCACCGTTTTATCAGTGTCCCAACACCAGCTGCATAGCATTCTTTGGGTTGCTGTCTCAGCCACCTTACGACTTGAAGTGGAACACAGGTGACAATTCAAAAGTTTGGTTGGCAACTTCCTCAACATCCACCATAAGCTACGACTTAGCCCCAAGCGATTTTCATGTATTGAGTCCACTAAAAAACCATCTTGGAAGCAATATGATGTTCACAGATGATGAAAAGGTTCAACTTGAAGTCCTAATGTGGCTGAGACAGCAACCCAAAGAATGTTAAGCAGCTGGTGTTGGTGCACTGATAAAACGGTGATATAAGTGCATAAATATTAGTGGAGAATATATTGAGAAATAAAAACAGTTTGAAGTGAATATCATTGTAAGTCATTATTTACTTATCTTTTGTGACTTAGTTAATGACTTACCCTCGTATATTTCAGTGCGAAATCCTCGCACTGTTCCACTTGTATTTTTTAATTTTCAATATCGTTATTTAAGAAGACCAGAAATATTTGAAATGACAAAAACTGACTGAAGTTTAATCATGGATTAGGAACCCTAGAAATATTTCAGAAGATTAGTTACTTATATTTTATAGAAACAGAATATTTTTGTTAAATTGTGAAAAAGAAAAAAATAATAATATTTTTCAGCAAAATTTACCATGAAAATCTAGTTTTACCATGATTTTGAAGACTAGGTTCCGTATTTTTGAGTCGAAATTTCTGTTTTCTATTGCTTATAACATTCTCAATTATATCGGAAAAACAAACCAAAAATTGTAAAAAAATAAATAGAAAATTATAATAAAAAAATTCAAAATCCATAAAAACTTACCATATTTTTTGTTATAACTATTAAAAAAAATTGCCTCTTTTTCAGGTATAATTTGTAGATAATTTAATTTCCCTAAATTAAAAAAAAGAAACATGTAAATCCGTTAACATGTTCAAAATTATCGTGATGAAACCGCTGAAAAACAGTGTTTAGAATAAAAGAGTTTAAAGTTTTGCCTTCGCAGGTATCGAATGTCTGCACGGTTCAACATTTACGGCCAAAATGTTACGAATTTACTTATCGCACCAACTGTAAAATTGTCTTAAAAGTTCAAATATAATAATAATAATAATAATAATAATAATAATAATAATAATAATAAATGCCTGTTTTCGTGATTTTAAATCTTTCCGTTCCCCTTAATCAAACTATCATACTATTGATAACAATAAAAATAGTGGTTCCAAGCACATTTTATATAATAGAAATTGTTTTTCAAATAAGCGAGATATGTTTTAAAAAATTTGCAAATTTCAAAGAATGAATTCTTTTTGTTTAAGTTAAACCACATACCAACTTCTTAATATTTTTTTGTAAAACTATACTCAGAACGCAAAACTCTAACATATTCATTTTTCTTTCAAAATACTTGAATGAAATTCTAGATATATAGGTATGACTACAAAATGCAGGAAACAGAAAGCATTTTTCCTCGTTCTCGTAAGCGAATTGCGCTAATCTAATGGGTAAACGAGGATTTTGTTAGACTAATATTTTAATATAGCTCACAGTTTATATTTATTTAAAACCATGGAACTGTTTAAAACTATCCTCTAAAGTATATTATTGGCATCTTTATAAAAAAAAAATTGTTTGTTACCATGGCAAATAGTGTTGTTTCCTGTTGTTGTGGAGATGATGAAGTATTATTTATGTTCTGTGTTTAAATTTTAGAATAAGATTTTTATTCCTCTGATATGTAATACCGTTGAAATTTATCTTTTTTACTTACCCATCAGGGTAAGTCTTGTAATCGTTTTGAAAATCGAAAAAACATTTTTAACGGATTTACACTTTTCAGACACAAGAGATTCCGAAATACATAATTAAAAAAAAATGCCGTCCGTCTGTCTGTCTGTGTGTCTGTAAACGCTCTATCTCTAGAACAAATTGAGATAGAGACTTGAAATTTAGTATGTACTTAGTATGTAATAATGAGAAGAAGCTTATTGAATTTCATTAACCTCGATTATCCGTAACTATTTTTTCGGACTCTCGAAATATTCGTTCTGATAAAAAGTATATAAAAATTTTCGAAATTGTTTATTTTAAGGAGTAAATATAAATCGACAACAAAAAAAATATAAATTTTGCATAAAGAATGAAGTCGACCGGATAATGGGTTGCCGAGATATTTATTAATCCTATTTCCACACTCTTGGATTTTTCATGACCCTGTATTTCATTCAAATTTCAATTCAAAGACATATTTTAATTGGAAATGAGACGCTTAATCCGATGCAGTAAACCGTTAGTTAATAGGATTATCAATTTTGGAGTTATAATGATGTTTCTTTTACGCAAATCAGTAATAGAGCGTTTAAAGTTTATGACGTCATCAAGCCAGTATTTTATTCGAATTGCAGTGCTTTTTATAAATAACAAATGTTTTATTTCCATATTTTATATGATGCATATCCATGATGGGTAAGTATTACGGTGGCCCCCAAAGACTAGTTTTATGTGTATCTATACCCCAAGTCTATAAATTGACTGTATGATGTAGAGAAATTATTTCTTCAAAAAAGTCATTAACAGTCTAATGGCTTTGTAACAGATATGAAAGACTGTATCATTACCGTATAAGAGGTAAGTAAGCAGTTAAATTTTATTTTTCTATTTAACTATATATTTTTAATTATTCTATCCGAGATCAATTTCATATTTGTTTTTCATTAATTGAATGAGAGTAAACATATTTAAAATCAGAACTCTGCAATCTAATATTTTTTAGCTATATATGATATTTTTTAGATGCAGATTTTAACTTCTAAAGAAAAATTAAGGATTAAAAATATCTGCAAACGATATTAGTCAAGCCAGAATATCATCTCATTTATTCCAGCAAAGTTACAATAAAAACTGTCTGAAGATAGCAAAAGGCAAGCGCGAGAAAAAAAAAAGTAACAATCGTATGTTAAATGTATTAGAAGATGACGTCACCCGCTTCGGAAAAAACACGGAACAAAGAAAAATAAATTGCATACATATAAGATAAAATTCAATTTAATGTAAAAAAAAACATACATTTTAGGTTATACGTGAAAAAATACTTCTCTGATCAATATTGTCTTTTTTTTCTAAACATTTGAATTTGAATTTTGCTTTTTAATCATAAACCAGCTGGGAAGACAGAGCTACGCTCATTTAAAATTAGCTTTGTGTTCATAGTAGAACTATGTGTACATAGTAGACTCTGATTGGTTGAATCATGTATCTGGCCTCCTATTAGGAATTTCTAGAAAATTTCTTCAGATTCTGAAAGCCATTTTTTTTTGCCAAATATCGACAAAATTTGGCGAAAAGGTGCCCACTTGGTGACATACTTTCATTTGTCGCCAAGCATGTGTTTTGGCATTCGTAATCTTAAAAGTAAATTTTCCCGCCTAATCTCGCTAACATTTCGCCAAATACCGCCAACTGTGGTGAAATGTTGACAACTTTGCGACTTCGTTTTCTGCCAACTGTTCAGCAACTTAATAACAGTTTCAAAGATTCCCATTGAAATGTATTGACCCGTAGTGACCCCAAAATGACTCACTAATCGAACTTACTCGAACATGTGACCTAGCCCAATGGTCTTCTCATATCTCAAAATGGTTTGATCAAAAATTTAGTCAAAATCGTTAGAGCGGTATTTTAGATAAATTTAGCTTGGTCCGTAGTAACCCCAAAATGACGTACTAATTGAATTTTTTCGTACATGTGACATAGTCCAACCGTTCTCTCGCACCCCAAAACAGTAGGATACAAAATTTAGTCAAAATCGTTAGCGATGTTCCTTAGATAAAATTAGCTTGACCCGTAGTGACACTAAACTAACGCACGTTGAATTTTCCCGGACATGTGACCTAGCCAAACGGTCTTCTCGTACCCCAAAACGGTAGAATAGAAAATTTAGCAAAAGGCGTTAGAGCCGTTTTTAGGTAATATTTGCATACACGCATACACAAATATACACAAGATTTGCTCATAATGTTCCAGGTGTGAATACTGAGCTACACTTGGTGAAACTTAACATTGGGTTCAACTTGATATAACAATAAAGTCTCTGTACAACATGTAACATATGCATACATACATATCAGAATACAACATGTATGACAACGATATAACAATATGTTCTATGTGCCCTAATTGGTTGAATTCTGTTTTCGAGAACATTCTTTGGACTCACATTGGTTGAATCATGTACCTCGGCTCCTACTGGGAATTTCTATAAAATTCCTTAAGATTCTGAAAGCCAATTTTTTGAGCCAAATGCCGCTAAAAAGTCGCAAACTTGGCGACTTTCCCATTTGGCGCCAAGTATGTATTTTGGCATTGATAATGTTAAAAATCGACTTTCCCGCCAAAACTCGCAAATTTCGCCAACAATTCTCCAAATACCGATAAATTTGGCGAAATGTTGCCAAATTTGCGAATTAGTTTACTATCAACTTTTCAAGAACTTAATAACTGTTTAAACGTTTATTCCCATTGAAATACATTCACCCGTAGTGACCCCAAAACGACCCACTAATCGAATTTTCTCGAACAAGTGACCTAGGCCAATGGTCTTCTCGTACTCCAAAACGATAGGATACAAAATTTAGTCAAAATGGTTAGAGCAGTGTTTTAGATAAATTACCTTGACTCTGACCAATAGTGTCCCCAAAATGACTCGCTAATTGAATTGTCTCGAACATGTGACCTAGTCCAATGGTGTTTTAGTACCCCAAAATGGTAGGATACAAAATTTAGTCAAAATTGTTAGATCCGTTTCTTGGATAAAATTTACATACACACACACAAGATTTTCTCGTATTATAATGTATGATGATATAAAATAATCTGAAGACGTCCCACTTTTTATTTTTGTACTATTTATATTTTTTATAATCATTGTTAAGCACTATATAATACAGTATTTTATTTTTGTGGCAACATTGATTTGAGAAAAAAACTTTCATTTCATTTATGAAAACAATGCCGAATTAATTTCTAATTAACAGCAATTTTTAATCAAAAACCATGCTTTATACGGAATTTGAGTGTACTATGTCACAATAAAGTTCAAAAACCTTTAGAATGATATTTCATTCATGATTGTGCGTTTTGTAAATGCATATAAAAAGGGATGTTGACAACAGGAATAATATATATAGCAGTGGACCCGTGCGAAGATTTCGCACTACAGTGTAATATTTTTTAGCAATATCTAATATTTTTTAGATGCAGGTTTAAACTTCTAAAATAAATTAAGAAATAAAAATAACTGCAAACAACATTAGTCGAGCCAAACTACCATCTTATTTATTCCATTGAAGTTATATAAAAAAAAAACCAAAAAAAAAAACAAGTGGGTAAGTGTGATCGAAGATCGCACAAAGCGTTTCGTTTAATATTCTTTCAAAACACTTTATCCTTTCTTTAATAAATCCAAATAAATTTCCTTTTTCAAAATAAAAAAAGTTATGTTTTTTATAAAGTAAAAACTATTTTTCTCGTTTTTTCGAAAATCTGAAGTGGTCTGATATCGCGCTAAGCCGCTATTATGCTCTGACATAATAATATCTGTCATGTGGACTAAATGCGATATTAAAAAAAATCAATTTCTAAATTAAACATGTTCTATAGAGACCTTCAAAATGTTAAAATATGCCAATATTTCCGTAATCGGGTTTTTATCATGATTCAATACGTTCCTCAAACTTATATATTTACTATTATCTATTACTCATATTGATACTCTCTTTTTATTATTCGGAAACATTTGAAAAATCCGTTATGACGTCAGATTAATTTTCTTTTTATTCTCTAATGACGTTATATTAACCTGCTTTCTGAATTTAGACATACTCACAATCCTTGTATTATTGAGAAGTGTTTGAAATTTTCTGTTTTATTAACAATACTAGCATGCTACGTCCGCTGCGCTGGGCCATTTTTCTAAATGTACCTTAAATCATACGAAATGGCTTTTTATTTTAAAGGAATATGGATCGGATGCTACCCTAGTCAAAATTTTCAAACGAATTATATCAATGGATTTGAGCATGTATTTTAAAGCAATAGGAACGTTCACCTGGTTTTTCCTTCTATATTGCTGTAAACGTTGCGAACGACATTGCGTTATATTATATCATACATTGGACAAAATTTGGGCTAATAAGAGGCAACTCATTTAATTGATTATTTATAGTAGAGTTTGGTAGGGAAATGAGGCCATCATTATGAGGTTATGGCAACAGGAACTAAAATGTTCTCCAGTCAACATACTACTAAAAAGAGAGCATTACAACGATTGCATAGATTGACCGTTGAACTTAAATATCGTTCGGGTGATTCATTTTCGTCTGTAAGTTCTTGAACTCCGTTTCTCTTTCTTGTCTCTATGTGAGGTTCTGGTAACATACGTACAATCTCACTCTATGTTACGTTATATTTCGTAATATACGTCCTCTTCAGGCAAGTCTACTATGGTTTTTCAACTTTCATTTCCAGCAGAGTAAATACAGTCAAAAACGTAATAAATTGTTTGCACATAAAGAACAGTGTTTAACTTTAATATTTAAAAAAAACTGGTGAAACATAAAAAAGTGCATTTTTAAAGCTGAATAGTTTGAATAAAATTAAAATGACGCCATTTTCACTGTCTTTCCATTTTTTAGACCAGTTGCATTCGTGTAACCGTTAACCTGAAAAAAAAAACCAATGATTAAATCCGGTAGAAGAATAAACCTCTAGTTTGCATCAATAAAATCTTCCCAATCTTCCATAATCTTGTCGATATCCAAGTTTGACGTCAAACATTAGAAGTGCTTTAAACGATAAGGTTACTAATGTACCAGACTTATTTACAAAACGAAGTTATTGACACGCTAAACTATGTTCCATTAAATAATGTCAAATTACTGTTAATTTAATTATAGACCTTTTATTAGCAAAATTCCATACCTTATACAAAACTGACAATGATAAAGTTAGTTATGCAAAATGTTTAGTAATAATCTTTTTAGTGAATACTTAAGCCGAATATGTTCTTTGCATTTCACCAAAGAACATAATAACACGCAGAAATACATTCATTTGCCACTATGTTTAGCTGCTAGGGTTGTGTGCAAGTCGAATATGCTTTATAATGATGGAAAAATTATCTAATCAGAATTTCAGCTACTCGTTTTTCTTATCCAGGCTGAAATGATAAATCGACAAATATTATTTATTCCATTCGCCACCATTGACATTACAAGGTTTTTCCGTACATTTATTGGAAGCATTGCTTTTTTAGGTAAAACTTTGCTTCATAATGAAAAAACCCCATAAATTTAGCAATCGCTAATTTCAAAAGTCGTCTACGCTTCTGTAATCTAAATCGTCGTCCAGAGTAACTTTGAAACATAAACGAAACTTCCAACAATATAGTAAAAATGCCAACTGGCAGGTGACCGGAATACGGACGATTAGTCCAATATCTTTTAAAAATAATGACGAATCAAAGAGAGCATCGAAAATTTATTTCAGCACGCAATTTTTATTACAAAATATTGTCTTTTGTGATAGTAATAACGCATAATTGCACACATCTCCTTAAGAATATTCTTTAGTTTCTAACTTTTGACGCAGTGGATATTTCTATAAGTGAAATTGGCGATATATTAAAAAAACAAAAGTAAAAGAACAGACAATATTCACTGATCTGAATTCGAGGCTATAAAAATCATATGTATGGTGAAAACAAACCGGCATGTTTCCGTAGTAAATTTTTATATGTCTAAAATTTAACTATTTTACAATATGTGTTTGGGTGGCAGACATTCACTAAAATTTAAATATTTTATCGCATATTTATAACAATAACTGCTATTTATATAATTTGCATTTGAATACAAAAATTTACTCCAAAAAGGATCTTGTATACCCGAAAAAACATTTTTATTGCTAATGAAGCTGAAGCTGATGTCACGCTTATGCATTTTCGGCTTAAAATCACATTGTTTGGCGCCAAAGGTAAAATCAAAATCATAAATAAACAAATAAAATGTAACTCATAAATGCAGTCATTTTCACAATTAAAGCTGATAGTTCCTCCAGTAAGTCAGATGGTAGGGGAGTTATATATAAACAAAAATTAACAGAAAGACAAAAAATGAAAAAAAAAATTGTCACTCATATAATATCTAATCAAATGATCAGATTTTGTTAACCTGACGCAAACGATAAATCGCCAAATATTTGACTTAATTTCAATCTCATGCATTGCAAATGTTTTTAAGCATTATAAACATTCATTTGGAGTTTAAATTAAATATTTTTGCTTTATAATATTATCCCTCATTAAAACATTTTTTTTCTTTTTCTGCCGGGGGTGTGGGGGGGGGGGGGGTATTTTAAATAAAGTTAATAAGATAATTTTTCTTTTAGTTTTCTATGTGTTTGAATTATTTTCTGATATAGCCATTTTAATTCTTTCGCCAACGATAACGGTCGCCAAAAAAATGACCTATGGTAACCTTATCGTCCAAAATAACAGAACTTTCCATCATAATTCTGTAACTAATCTACGTAGAACGTTGTGTTGTATACTAAAACCTTCCCTGAAAAAATATCTATCGAACAGTGCAAGTTCCATAAAAATCCATTCAGTGGAACTTGAGTTATAAAGGAACGGAACGAAATTTCCGTTTGTGTTTTATATATATAGTAGATGACGTCCTATTAATCTTTTTTTCTTTCAATTGGTGATTCATTTTCATTTTTCACGTGGAAATCTTTCAGTAGAAAATTAATTATTGTATTGTGGATTTTTAATTGTTGGCAACTGCTATAACGAAAAGTGTTTAAATTTAATAGTAAAAGGCTGTTAGATTTTTGTTTTTTTATCTCTATATATTAAAATAATACAATTGTTTCAAATTTTATGATTTTGAGCATCATAGCAGGTATTCAGCTATAAGTACACAAAATTTCATGCCTGTAAGTTAAATAGTTTCTGAAAACCGGCTCTGTGACAGACAGACAACGAAGCGGGATTAATAGGGTTTCGTAAGATGAACGAAACGCTAAAAAAATCGTATTTTAAATGCATTAGAGGACTTTAAATGCATTAGTGGCATCATCTGTTTCTAAAAAATACATGGGATAAAGAAAAATAAATTGAACATTTGAATTTAAATTGTTTTTTAATCATAAATATATACTAAACACGTGCAGCAATTATGTCCTACTTTATTTTTAATGAACATTTTTTTAATAATCATTGTTGAGGTATTTTATTTTTGTGGCAACACTTATTTGAGGAAAACCTTTCGTTTCATTTATGAAATATAATGCGATTTAATTTTTAATTAATTGCAATTTTTAATCAAAATACATGTTTTAACGAAATGTGAGTGCACTATGTCAGAAACCGCTTCAAAATCCTTTCATATGGTATCTCATTTATCGTTCTGCGTTTTGTGTTTGCTTAGAAAAAGGGATGTTGACAACAGAAATAATATATATAACATGGGGACCCGTGCAAAGATTTCGCACTGCAATTTAATAGTATTTACCAATATCCAATATTTTTAAATGCAGTTTTAAACTTTCAAAAAACAAATTAAGGATTACAAATATCTGAAAACAACGTTAGTCAAGCCAGAATATCATCTCGTCATTTGAAATATAATATTCCATCATCGTTACAATAGCAACTGATCGAAGACAGGAAAGGCAAAAAGAAATATATATCAATCATATTTTAATTGCATTAGAGGATAGCATCATCTGTTTTAGTAGAAAACATGGGATAAAGGAAAATAAATTTAGCATTTGAATTTGAATTTTCCTTTTTAATCTATATATATAAAATAAACTCGTTCAGCAACAATATCCCACTTTATCTTTATTGTATTATGTTTCTTTTTTATAATCATTGTTGATCACGATATAACGCGGTATTTTACTTTTGGGGCAACACTGATTTGAGAAAAATCTTTCGTTTCATTTATGAAAAAAATGCCGATTTAATTTTTAATCAAAAAGCATGTTTTAAAGAAATATAAGTGTACTATGTCAGAGGTCTGTTCAAAATCCTTTCATAAGGTATCTCATTTATCGTTCTGCGTTTTGTGTTTGCTTAGAAAAAGGGAGGTTGACAACAGAAATAATATACAGGGTGGTCCTAAAATATATGTCAAAAATGTAAAGGTAGGTAGAGGGGACCTAAATAAGCAGATTTCGTATAGGAATGTGGGTGCGGAAATCTAGTGTTCAGGCAGTAGAGTGCGCTGTTGATTTCGACGGATGAAAGCGTTTCGCTGGCTTGAAAGGTCATTCCCCGCACGATTTCAAGCAACATGCATCGTTACACCAATGCGGGGGTTGTCGACATGCATTTCATGTGTGGGGCTGCACAAGGAAATGGAGTAGCTGCTCAAAGGATGCGCACGTTCAACGGCTCTCGAGCTTGTCGAAGGACTATCTTCTACTGTGCACAATACTTCTTCTTCTTCTGCTGGAATTCTGCGATATCTTCGAGTGCCCGTATCACGCCTGGAAGCATAAAACAATCCATTCGCGCACAAATCCCGATGAAGACGCTCAATTGTTCGGCGATCCGGCAGATTCCTACCTGGGAATCGTTCCATGTACATCCTTTGAGCAGCTGCACCATTTACTTGCTCAGTCGCATATATGAAGTGCATGTCGACAAGTTCCGCATTGGTGTAACGATGTAACGATGCCTGGTGCTCGAAAACAGTGCGGGGAAAGACGATTAAAGACAGCGAAACGCTTTCATCTGCCGAACTCAACAGCGCCCTCTACTGCCTTAACGTTGGATTTCCGATCCCACACTGCTATACGAAATCTGCTTATTTTGGTCCCCTCTACTTACCTTTATATTTTTTATATATATTGTAGGACCACCCTGTATATGATGATGATTTAACGATATTGAGACACACTCGTTTCTGCTTTATAACATCTATGTCGATGTCCATGATAATGTACAAGTGTACAATTGTGTGGAATGTTACAAAGATTTACATAACATAAAAAAAACACGAGTTGGATTTATGATCGTAACCCTATCTCAAGAAATAGTTGGAAATATTTAAATAGTAGAAGAAATAGCTGCCCGTACTTTCTATTTCTGCAACTACTATAAACTGGTCGGTGGGGGTCATCGTAATACTTACCCATCATGGATATGCATAATATAAAATATGAAAATTAAACATGCGTAAACTATTTATAAAATTAATTGTAATTCGAGTAACATCGTGGCTTGATGACGTCATAAACTTTACATGCTCTATTACTGAATTGCGTAAGAGAAACATCCTTATAACTCCAAAATTGATGATCATATTAGCTATATAAGTCATATTAAGTTTACTGCATCGGATTAAACGTCCCATTTCCAATTAAAATATATCTTTGAATTGAAATTTGAATGAAATACAGGGTCATGAAAAATCGAAGAGTGTGGGAAATAGGGTTACAAATACCTCGGCAACGCATTATCCGATAGACTTAATTGTTTATACACAATTTGTTTTTTTATTGTCTTTTATATTCGCTCCTTAAAATAAACAATTTCGAAAAAAATTTATATACCTTTTATCAGAACGAATATTTCGAAAGTCCGAAAAAAAATAGTTCCGGATAATCGAGGTTATTGAAATTCAATAAGCTTCTTCCCATTATTACATACGAAGTACATACCAAATTTCAAGTCTCTATCTCAATTTGTTCGGGAGATAGAGCGTTTACAGACACACAGACAAACGGATGACAAATCTTTTTTCTAAAAATATGTTTTTTGTAATCTCCAGTGTCTGAAACGTGTAAATACGTCAAATTTTTTTTCGATTTTCAAAACGATTACAAGACTTACCCTATACTACGTATTTTGGGTAAGTAAAATGGTTGTATTAGATCTGTATTAATCCCCAAATATAGAAAATAGAATTACAATCTATTTTATCGACTCTTAGAAATGTAGGAAATTCGCATAATTTTTATTGGACTGCCCATTATTGACAATACAGATAAAAATCAGAGTAAAAAGAATAATTATTACTGAAAATACGAATGAAAATACTAAAAAGTGATCTGATATTAGAAGGTTAAAATTTTACAATTTTATAATCCTTTTGGACGGAGAATATAATGTTTTGGAATAGGACGAAAGTAAAATTTTAAAAGTAACCTTAATTCTGCCATATATTATACTTTTGATACTATCTTACACGTTTAGCAATTAAATTTTTCATATTGTTTGACAAAAGTGCGTGTTTCAAAAGAACGGAATGATAGCACATGGTTTGATTGCAGTTGTGTAGTATTTGAATTTGAATTAACACAATATTAGCGAATCATTGAGATTTTTTTTTTATTTTTGCCCGCTTATGTTATTTTTTTTATCCTTTATTGGTCCTAATTTTGCCTTGGGTTATTATTTTTTGCTTTATTGACCTTACTTTGGCTCAAATTCGTTGATATATCGATAGGCATCGCTAAGTTTTGGAAATTATTAAGACCATTTTTTAGGGTTTCGTTCATCTCACGAAACCCTATTACCCCCGCTGCGTTGTCTGTCCGTCACAGAGCCATTCTCAAAAAGTATGTAACTTACAGAGTTGAAACTTAGTGTATTAATCTAAATAGCAGCTGTAAAGAGCTCCAAATATTAAAATTTGAAAAATTCGTATTATTTTAATAAATAGAGATAAAAACCAAAATTCTAATAGCCTTTTCATATTAAATTGACTCATTTTTCGTTATAAGCAGATGCCAACGATTTAAAATCCACAATGAAATTCTTTCTACAATAATTAATTTTCTATCAGACGATTTTCACGTGAAAAATGAAAATGAAATAAAAAGTTTCACCACTTGAAAAAAAAAAAACAAATATGAAATAAAATTGATTGACGTCATAGTCGTAATAAAATGGAAAATGTCTAAGATTTCTCAATAATACAAGGAGTAAGAGTATGTGTAAGTGGACAAAGCAGATTAATATCACGTCATTAGAGAATTAAAAAGAAAATCTGACGTCATATAGGAAGTTTAACTAATTTTTCAAATGTTTGAGAATAATAAAAAGCGAGTATCAATATAAATAATAGAGAATAGTAAATATATGAGTTTGAGAAACATATTGAATCGTGATAAAAATCCGATTATGGAAATATTCGCATATTTTAACATTTTGAGGGTGTACAATTTGTTTAATTTTGAAATTATTGTTTTAAATATTGCATTTAGTCCGTATGACGGATATCATTATGACAGAATATAATAGCGGGCTCGGACCGCTATCCGGCTGGTTTAGATATTCGAAAAAAGGAAAAAATAGACCGGCAAATTTTTACTTTATAAAAAAACATGACTTTTTTTGTTGTTGTTGCTAAATGAAATTTGTTTGAATTTATTAAAGAAAGGATAAAGTGTTTTGAAAGGAATATTAAACGAAACCCTTTGAGCGATCTTCGATCACACTTACCTACTTTTTTAGATTTCTCAAGTACATAGTCGAATTACTGTCAGGAGAAAAAGAAACTGATCTCACTTGCCCTTTTGTAGAAGCAAAAAATATATATATGTGTTTTAGACAACGAAAACGTACTTATAAAAATAATTGATTATTCACAACAATCTACCCAATTTATTCAGTGCACCACTAGACAACATAGACAGCTTATCATAATATTTTAAATAAATTTTGTTTATATTGAAACAGAGTATTACCCTATGTCATATACGTACCACCCTTAGACAGTTAATGAATACAAATTCTTTTGTACTGACTTTAAAATATCTGTAGTTGCTATGGACACTGTGTGAGAAATGCTATATATGAAACATCTATATATTTAAAACGCTAAGCGTTTTGTTTCGACAATCCGTCAGAACAAACTACTACATCAAATTACATCATTCTTTTTTTAAATGAAAGATATTTGGTCACAGATTTGTTATCGTACATTCGTTTGTTCAAAAATTTAATTAATTAGCCGTAATCTTCAATTAAAATTTTACTTCTGCTTATGACGTCATAAAGTCGGCAATCGGATTAACGCGCACTGTTGCGACGTACAGAGTTTATTTTCTGAACTCAATGATTGCGAGCATAAAAAATAAATATTAAATATTAAAAGCACGTGACTTTTAGGCCGAATTTTTTAATTTATAAGTTAAAATATAGTTAAAATGTTTAAGTATTTTGGTAAAAATCTTTGTCCGTGTGTTTTATAAGCAAATAAAAATTCATATTTACTGTGACGTCACGGAAATATTGTCCATTGGGTTCATTTTATCATTAAGCATTATAACTTTGTTGATGTCATTTTTTTCATTACAATTAAATGCAAAATATATTTGTATTTGTATGCAACGTGCTTAAGCATAAATGTACGTGTGAAAAGTTTGTACCGGTGAAAATGACGTTATGCTTAGCTTGAAATGCATTTTAACATTGATAAAACTAAAAAGAAAAATTTATATGATTGTGTCAACATGGCGTAATATTAACTGATATTTCAATTTTTAATTTTAAAGATTAGAACTGGAGTCTTTATTGGTTGCTTCATCTTGATTGCATACCTTGATTACATGTTAACAATTACTTTTTTAACACTTTCCAACCTAGTTGAAAAGTGTTTATGACTTCGGTTTATCTGGCCGTCTGGCCGCCTGGCCGTCTGCCGTCTGCCGTCTGCCGTCTGTCCGTGCTCTAACTCCCGTAAATATGCTCGGATTGCCCTGCAATTTTTATATGTTATAATCGTTATCTATAGCATGTTCCCTATTTCAACGGAAGTGTGTATCACTTATACTTTTTTTACAGGGACACTCAAAAGAATTCCGTTACATTGCGGTCTATGGGGGAAAATCATTTGCGGTTTACTTAAATAATGTTTCACTATTTTAAACGCATTGAAATTTATATATATCACTAAGGTGCATTAGAAGAAGCTTAATATGGAATAGGGTGTGCATAGCACTTATACTTACTTTACAGGGACAGTCAAAAGAATTCCGTTACATTACGTCTATGGAGAAAAATCGTCTGCGGTTTATTTAAATAATGTTTCACTATTTTAAACGCATTGAAATTTATATAAGGTGCATTACAAGAGGCTTACTACAGAATATTGTGTGTATAGCAGTCATCGTTCATTTACAGGGACACACAAAAGAATTCTCTACTGTATGTTAACAATAATTCCTGCAAGTGCGTTTTAAGTTACTGACTGCAATTTTAATTTTAAATCGCTTTTTGTATATTACGTGGTGTGTATAAATTCTGTAGATCCTATACAGGGAAGCACAAAAGTTCGGGAACACATTTCCGTATTATTTAACTCCAGACGGAGAATTTTAAACTGTGCTACGTGTTTCCTAACTGAACTAAAATTTAGCATTCTATGTAGTATATATACAAATCTATAGATCCTATACAGGGCTGAATAAAAGTATTCGGATTACTTAGATGTTATCTTTTAGCTTATTAAAGAGTATGATTCGTAAAATTATTTTGGAAGCGTTGGAAAGTGTTACATAATCTATGCTTGACGCATGATTTTTCGTTCTTGTTTAAATTATTGTATTAAGTTATAGGAATTATAGGATTTAAATTACTAAGATTTCCATTTTTAATAAAAAATTTCACAAAAGTAAAGAATTTCAGGAAAAAAAACTTGAAATAATGATTGTATTTTTAGCTAGAATAAACAATGTAAGGCTAATATTTTGTAGGAATTATTTTGGTAGGTTTGTTATAAGTTCATTTAACAGTTCCTTATTAGCGGCAAAGTCTTATTTCTTTCACTGTGAATTTTTCTTTGGATGTCAAAAAATGGTAGTCTACTTTTGGACGCCAACCAAAACACAGTGGCAATATTTAGAAATGTATAACGGTTTTGACAACAAACGGCACTATCTCTTTAACTTTCATCGCGCTTACATCACTTCTAAATACTATAAATTTAATTTTTTTACTACATTTTACAATTTCAATTCTTACATCCTCAATTAGAAAAAAAAATTAGCTTTCGATTGAAATTTATTTGAAATCTGCCGCTTAATTTAACGACTTTTTAAATAATTTTCAAGCATGAAATATTTTTCAATTCTATCTCAACAATGACCATCCGTTTGTTTTAATAATGTAAAATAGCCCTTTGGAAAGTTGCAACAATTGAAAATAGGTATCCCTAATCTTCATGAAAAGTAAAAAAAAAAAAAAGATAATAATAAAAACCTGATAAATCATAAGATCAGATTAGAGTATTTTGGCGCTAATATAAAATCTGTCAAAAGAAAAAAAAAACTATTTTTAGTTTATGATTAACATAAAATTGATATGTTGAATTCGTTGATGTATATGTTGAATCAGAATGTGCTAGGAACTGTTATTTATTATTTTTTTAAAGATCCATTGGATATTTAACTGTATAAGAGACCGACTGTGATGGAAAAGGAATAAGCATCCTGATTATGTAAAGGGATAGAAGAAACCATACAAATAAATTACAATTGAAAACATTAAAATTCTCCCTCATCTGCATATTAATTTATTATTTTTAACAAAAATTCTTCATTTTTACATAAAAATGGATTAGCTTAAAACAATGGATGCATTTTAGAAGATATGGATTTGAAACGAACAATGATTAAAGAGGTCATTTTAAAACTTTTAATTTAAACATTTTAAAACTTTTTTTAACGTCGAATTTCAACGGTGCCTTTGGGCAGATGCAATACATATGCGCATAGGAGCTCATTCGATTAGGGGGGGGGGGGTGCTTATACTATGTTCTTTTATTTACTGAATATGAGATGAAAGTAGGAAATTTGTATGATACTTTATGATAGGACTATTTGTATGATACTTTATAGGTCCATGACCTTTTTTTTTTCTTTTTTTTCGTCGTGGGGAATATGGTGGTAATGTCAAACTGATTTGCATTACACATTTGTTTACGGAGTGTTCATTTGGAGTTTGCATCGGAAATAGTATTTCACAAGGGGGGGGGTATTTTTTAAAATAAAATATTTGAAAGACTGTTTCATACGAAGTCCTACTTAAATAATAAAGAAGCTTATTTTACTGATATTGTTATAGTATTTTTTTCCGTCACGTTTTGACGGGTTCCATCTAGTTGTATATTATATTGCGTATGAAACACGGTATATCATACTGTATATCAAATATTGTATTAAAATATCCTCGAAGTTTGAATTCTAAAATCATGGCATTTAGATCTTTTCAGAAAAATTACATGAATTACCTGTCCTTAGAGCGAAATGTATTCAGATTTTTGTGTTGCCCTATAAAGGTTCATATATACTACAAGCTCCATATTTGATAGATATCATATTATCATATTATGTATGTACATAACAATGAGTCTTAGTTTCATACTTGTGCGAGATTTAAAAATCCTAATTTTGCGAATTTTATAAAATCTTCAAATGTTTTTAGCTTATGATTTTATGTAACTGGAATAAATAAAACAAGATCGTAAAATCATGCGTCAAGCATAGATTATGTAACACTTTCCAACGCTTCCAAATCATACCAAGCTGAAAGATAACATCTAAGTAAAGAATTTGGAAAACGCATACCATATTTAACGAAAAAAAAAAAAAAAACAGAAATTTTCAACATATACAATATTCGGAAAAATATCCGAATACTTTTATTCAGCCCTGTATATGATCATAGATTTGTATACATACTACATAGGATGCTAAATTTTAGTTCAGTTAGAAAACGCTTAGCACAGTTTAAAATTCTCCTTCTGGAGTTTCTGTCAATAAACGGAAATGTGTTCGCGAACTTTTGTGCTTCCCTGTATATGATCTACAGAATTTATACACACCATGTAATAGACAAAAAGCGAGTTAAATTTAAAATCGCGTTCAGTAACTTCCAGGAATTATTGTTAACAGACAGTAGATAATTCTTTTGTGTGTCCCTGTAAATGAACGATGACTGCTATACACCCAATATTCTGTAGTAAGCCTCTTGTAATGCACCTTAGTGATATATATAAATTTCAATGCGTTTAAAATAGTAAAACATTATTTAAATAAACCGCAGACGATTTTTCTCCATAGACGTAATGTAACGGAATTATTTTGACTGTCCCTGTAAATTAACTATAAGTGCTATGCACACCCTATTCCATATTAAGCTTCTTGTAATACACCTTAGTGATATATATCAATTAAAATGTGTTTGCAATTGTGTAACATCATTAAAATAAACCGCAAATGATTTTTCCCCATAGACGTAATGTAACGGAATTCTTTTGAGTGTCCCTGTAAAAAAACTATAAGTGCTTCACACTTCCGTTGAAATAGGGAACATGCTATAGATAACGACAATAACATATAAAAATTGCAGAGCAATCCGAGCATAGTTAC
The DNA here is from genome assembly GCA_963931845.1 of Maratus michaelseni. NCBI lineage: Eukaryota > Metazoa > Arthropoda > Arachnida > Araneae > Salticidae > Maratus > Maratus michaelseni. The sequence continues at coordinate 226,571,624 of OZ007596.1, forward strand.
GGGAGTTAGAGCACGGACAGACGGCCATCCGGCAGACAAACCCAAGTCATAAACACTTTTCAACTAGGTTGGAAAGTGTTAACAAAAAATATCAAAAGGCGGTGACTGATAAAGGACTTGAATGTTTTTTGTTGTCTGTACCAGACCTATAAACCTGATGGTAGCACTTTTTAATATGGAAAATTCGAAAAATTTCAACAATAATATGCTTGAATAACATGAACATCTTTCTTTTTACAAATTTTAAAGTATAAACAGACAAATTCACATCTAGTTGCCGAAACGTCAGTGAAGGCTTACTGTTGAGACCCGAAAAGTTTTTGGTTTCTGTCTGTCTGTTTGTCTGTTTGTCTGTCTGTTTGTCTGTCTGTCTGTTCCGCGATAACTGCCGTAAAAATGATCCGATTAGGTTGATTTTTGGTGGGTGTGTTGGTGAGATACCCGGAATTAGCTGTATAGTTTTTGGTTAAATTTGGTTCATTCGTTCGAAAAATAGAGAACATTTCTTTTTAAATCATAATGCTTTCCTAAAGGAATGCAGACGATTTTCAAATTTCATTTTTAACTGAAATGGAAATCACATATTTGAATAATGGATTTCAACGTAAAATTATGGATGTTGATTTTCGATATGGAGGTTTTAAATATATCCAATAATTTTGAAAAATTGACGATACATTTATTAGAATTGAGATATTAATTGTTTAAATGATTGGAAATTTTTTTGCATCTGTTCCGGAAATATAAAACTTATTTTCATGTTTTTTACAAATTTTAAAATGAATTTTTTTTTTACTTTTCTCTTTAATTTATCAGTTGCCTAGCAACGATATTTCAAAGAAGATAAAAATAATAAAAGCAACCCGCACTATTTTATTCCAATAATTTATTAGCAAAATAAATTATTTTTGTATTCTATTGACATAAATAAAGAATTTATTTTAATACAAGTTTTTTTTTTTAATCTAAAAAGTTATCAGAATATCATTGCATAAACTGTGTTTAATTTAATGTTTCTAATTTCTGAAACCTCTGAAGAATTGTATATGCCTATAAATATGCATGCAATAGAAAAAAATTAAATTGCGGATTGTAAGATGCTAAATAATATGAAAATGAGATTAAAAAACAGTGACTTAAGCTGACGTTGAGACTCCTGATCTGCAGATTTACTAGTTAGATAAACCAATGGTCAAGCTAATAAAAAAAGTGCAATACAATATTTTTAGGAATTTTGTTTTTAGGAATTTTGTTTTAATTGCCACAGTTCAGGCTCACGGTGGAGACGTGAAAAGTTTTTGGTTTCCGTCTGTTTGTCTGTCTGTTCCGCGATAACTGCCGTAAAAATGATCCGATTAGGTTGATTTTTGGTGGGTATGTTAGTGAGATAACTGGAATGAGCTGTATAGTTTTTGGTTACATTTGGTTCATTCGTTCGAAAAATATAGAACATTTCTCTTTAGGTCATAATGTTTTCCTATGGGAAAGCAGACGATTTTCAAATTTCATTTTTAACTGAAATGAAATTCGCATATTTGAATAATGGTTTTCAACGTAAAATTACTAATGCTAAATTTTCGATATGGAGGTTTTAAATATATCTAATAGCTTTGAAAATTTGCTGATACATTGATTAGAATTTAGAAATGAATTGTTTAAATTATTGGAACATTTTTTGCATCTGTTCGAGAAATATAAAACATTTAATTTTCAAATTTTTATAATTTTTAAAATGCATTTCTTTTTACTTTGCTCTTTAATTTATGAGTTGCTAAGCAACTCTATTAAAAAAAATATCCAAATAATAAAATTCAAGTAATTCGCACTATTTTGCTGCAATATTGTATTATCAAAATATTGCATGATGATTTAAATTTCTCATCATGATTTTAATGATCTTAATTTCTCATTTTTTACAAAAATGTTACGCATTTTTTTTTCATTTCTTTCATTAAATGGTTGCCTAGCAACGTATTTCAGTATTTCAAAGAATATCAAAAAAATAAAAATTCCAGTAAATCACATTACTTTGATGCAAATTTTTATTAACAAATTAGCTGATTTTCGAGAGATTTTAGATTTTAATATGCTTTTTTTAAGAAAACAGATGAGGGTTTATTTTAACTACTAAAGAAAGTTTACCAAATCGGTTTTCCAAACGAAATTTATAAAAACGTTGAATGCGTAAATTGAATATAAGTATCATAAAAGCAATTTACATTTGTATAAGTATCTTTAGTACACGAAATTCTATCAATTTTAATAATATTTGATAACTCTTAGTGATTTAAAAGTGAGTGTTGATTTAAGGATATGATGCAATCTCCTATGCAAAGAGGTGATTAATCTAATGAAATTACAACAAATGCATTCAGACATATACTCGAATAATAAACTAGCACAATTACTGTAAATTGGGAACATAAAATTAAAGCGACAACGGGGCGGGGGGTTCAGGGGGCGGAGCCCCCCTGAAGAAATGTATTCTTATTCTGAAAAATACGATAATAAGTAGTTTATGCTATCATTACATAAAATTGTGTTTAATGTGACACTTCTAAAAATTTCAGAAGTTCCGATAAATATTATATGCTTATAAATGTATAAATAACTTGACAAAATTGAATTTTACGATATCAAATATTATGCAGATTATAATAAAAATTAGTGATATTAATGAACAATGATATGTAGGTCTAAACGTTGAGGCCTCTGATCTGTAGGTTTACTAGTTGTTAAACGGGGATCTATATACTAATAACTAAAACAATATTACTTTTTACACTAAATTAGATAATGATGATTAGATATATGTAAATAAATTTTTGATTTTAGAAATTAACTTGTAGCATACCTGTAGTATACAGTGGATGAGTGAATTATTAGAGCCACATTGCGTGAAAAGTATTTTGTGTTTCAGATAGAAATAAGAATATAACTTTAATTTTTTTTAGAATTATAAATGAGTTTTATTTACATAAATTCTCTAGGGAATACTCAGAGAATATCTTCCCTGAAATCTTCAGTATTTGTTAAGATCGTTTTTACATTCTATATTTCCCTTGGAGGGATAACTTGCACCACACTAATGGAAAAACGCACAATTCTAGAACAAAATATATCAATGTATGTCGCACAAAAGATTTGATTTTCAAATATGTATATTAAAACAGTTTATTTACCAACACTTAAAAGCATAAATAATTAAAATAAAAAATATTCATAAATGAACAGCATGGCTGTGTCAAACGGCATTTGAGCGAAGTAGTACAAAATAGCTTCATAGGTCTCACAAAAGACTAATTATGTCATTAAAAATATTTCTCACTAAACAATTTATTACATATAAAAAATAAGTACACTTTCACTTAATTATAACTTACTATAACCAGAAATGTCAATTATTAGAGGTGACTCGATTAATATGATCACCCACTTCACATCAAAAGTGCGAAAGCAAATTATATTTCAGGATATTCCAAATTGTCATGTGTGTATATGTAATTTCATGAAGCCAATTTCCTTTCATTCTTTTGTCATCGATATCTTTTAAGTTATAAATAATAACTTCATCAAATGGTGTTTACTTAAATGTGTAATTGCTACTTAAATAACATACAAAAGCCTCGCATATTATTTAGTTATCCTTAGTAGCATGCAAAGTGTCTTTCATCACTTCATAGTTACTAATTGCGACCTCTGTTCTTTAAATTGACTAATGACGATATTCGGATATTTAATCAGCAATAATTGATGTAAGTATCCGAACTTTGGCCGATATGTTATTTTATTAAAACATAATTCAGAATTCTTTGTAGACAGCCGCAGAGAGTGTTGCAAGTTGTCATTTAGTTTGGATAAAACGTGAATATCTCTAAAATTGTGTATATTGCTAAAATTGTATTACCTATTTAAGCTACATCCTCACTCAGTTTGTTGTATAACCCCGTGTGGTTTGAAATATTTTCTGACGAACATATGGTATACACAGAAATATAAAGTCATGCTGAATAAATTAAATAAACTAATGTGTGTTAAATTAATGTACGTGATAATTCAGTTCACACAAAAAAAAAAAAATTCTATCAAAAAACTCGTTGTAAATGTTCTCGTCAAGCTATTAAAAAAAGTGATATCTCATGTGAGTGCTATGTGAAAATGTATCACTATTGATAATAAATTTCAATAGCAATAAAAAATAAATAGCAAACTTTCAATAGCAATGAAAAAATAGTATTACTAACTAACTGACTCCGCCCGGCGTTGTCTTGGCCCGTTATTACAAATAAAAAAAACAAACAAAAAAACATCAGTTTTTTATTATTTTAAATCTTTAACCCGATTTTGAATGAAATTATATTTTAAAATAAAAAATTCGCGAAAAAATAGTGATATTTAGTGATAAAAGCGCTCGTTTTCTTGTTTTTTTTTGTTTTTTTACGTAGGGTCGTTTCATAGTTTTAAAATAAAAAGTTATTTTTGTCCGAACTCTTTGAAATCTTTATTGGTGATAAATAAAACGGTTTTACAGCTCGTGTAAAAATTTGGTGAAAAAATATTGTTACCTAGTTGTAAAATAAATGTTTTTTTCTCACTTTTTTGTTTGTTTGTTTGTTTTCGCGTCGGCTCCTTTAACATAGCAATAAAAAATAGTTCTCATCTTCCGAACTCTCTGACATTTCAATCGGTTATAAATATAACTGCATCCAAGCTCTCTTTAAAAATTTGCAAAAAAAATATGCATATTTAGTAGTGAAAAGATGAGTTCTTTAAAATAAGAACGAAAAATCATGCGTCAAGCATAGATTATGTAACTCTTTCCAACGCTTCCGAAATAATTTTATAAATCATACCGTTTAATAAGCTGAAAGATCACATCTAAGTAAACAATTTGGAAAACGCATAACGTATTTAAAAACATAATTTCAGGAATTTTCAACATATACAATATTCGGAAAAATATCCGAATACTTTTATTCAGTCCTGTATAGGATCTATAGATTTGTATATATACTACATAGGATGCTAAATTTTAGTTCAGTTAGGAAACGCGTAGCACAGTTTACAATTCTTCTTCTGGAGTTTCTGTCAGTAAATGGAAATGTGTTCGCGAACTTTTGTGCTTCCCTGTATATGATCTACAGAATTTATACACACCATGTAATAGACAAAAAGCGAGTTAAATTTAAAATCGCGTTCAGTAACTTCCAGGAATTATTGTTAACAGACAGTAGAGTATTCTTTTGTGTGTCCCTGTAAATGAACGATGACTGCTATACACACAATATTCTGTAGTAAGCCTCTTCTAATGCACTTTAGTGATATATATAAATTTCAATGCGTTTAAAATAGTGAAACATTATTTAAATAAACCGCAGATGATTTTTCTCCATAGACGTAATGTAATGGAATTCTTTTGACTGTCCTGTAAAAAAACTATAAGTGCTACGCTCTTCCGTTGAAATAGGGAACATGCTGTAGATAGCAACAACAACATATAAAAATTGCAGAGCAATCCGAGCATATTTGCGGGAGTTATAGCACGGATAGACGGCCAGACGGCAGACGGCCAGACAAACGGAAGTCATAAACACTTTTCAACTAGGTTGGAAAGTGTTAAAAAGGCTTTAGCTTTCAATCTAGAGCAAAAATATATTGGAAAGTCTATGCTTTCAATGCAGTGGTACGGCTTCATCTGTTTTCAATCAACTCTTTTTAACCCCCCCCCCCCCCGGCTAAACAGGTGAGGGTTGGATTAATTAATCAGGTTTCCCGTTTCTGAGGGTAGAAGCCTTGCAAAAAAAAACGTTGACATATATAGATGTCTCGTCTCGGGGTGTGGTATAGTATATAAAAACTGCTTGGCAACTTGCAGACATGAACAGCATATGTGTAATGTATTTTAGTCCGTTATCTCTTTGCATGTCTACTAAATTTAGTCGCATTATAAACTCCGTAAATATTCCTTAAGTTGATGAATGCCATTTCTTAATTATCTGCTTGAACTAATACCAATTAGTGTATTTTCTTACGGTCATCAAGGGAAACGCCAACGTATACGGAATAATACGTTGCCATGCAATTTGTGTTTGTAAAAAGGAAAGCAAAAGAACAACATGTAGATTAATGTAGCACTATGCATATAAACATTTGAGGTGTAACGACTAACTAGTGATGAAGAGGTGACATCGGAAAAGTTTTGCGGTTTTTCAAAACAGGGTGCGGTTTTGTCTAGTTACATTTTGCTATTGCTAATAAGGATGTTGAATGACACAAATATGTACATTCGGTCTTTTCTGCTTGCACTGCATAATTCTCGCTTGTGTTGTGGCATAATTTTTGTTTCACTGCAGTGCTAAGAATGAGGAACCAAAAAGTTCATTTTCGTCATATTATACTTTTTTATTTCAAGAAAGCTAAAAATTCTAGTCAGACTGCTCTTAAAATTTAAGTTGTATGTGGACAACGTGCTGTTTCAGATGACACAGTTCAAAGGTAGAAAATAGAAAAAAAAACATAATTCAGTTGGAGCTGAGCCCGCCTGTAAGCGCGACAGAGGGCAGGGTGGTGATGTATAAAAACAACAATATTTGTAAATGGAATAATACAAAGGAGAACATAATGATAAATATGATAATTAAAAATCTGACTCATCTGCAGATTGTATATTATTTTTGTAAAACAATTTCTCCCTCTTTGCATAAAAATGGATTAGCTTAAAACAATGGATGTGTTTTAGAAGATATGGATTTGAAACGAACAATGATTAAAGAGGACATTTTAAAACTTTTTATTTAAAAATTTGAAAACTGTTTTTTAACATCAAATTTCGACGGTGTCTTTGGGCAGATGCAATGCAAATGCGCACAGGAGCGCAATTGGTTGCATTATCACAGGGGAAAGATGTGTGCTTTATTTACTGCGTTCTTTTATATACTGAATATGATATGTATGTAGGAATATACTATTTGTGTGATATTCCATATAGGTCCATTTAATTTTCTTTCTTGCAATGGTGAATATGGTGGTAATGTCGAACTGATTTGCAATGCACAGTTGATTACGGATTGTTTGTTTGGAGTTTGCATAGAAAATAGTACTGTATTTCACTGGGGGGAAAAACCTTTTAAAATAAAATTTTTGAAACACTGTTTCATACCCTCCCTCTCTTAAATAATAATAAAACTTATTTTACTGATATTGTTAGAGTAATTTTTTCCGTCAAGTTTTGACGGGTTCCATCTTGTATAAATAAAAATCATTGATGGTTTGTATGTCCCTTATGCAAATCTACAGTTTTTGACCGATTTTAACAAAACTTGGTAGACATATGTGTTAGGACATTTTAAAAAAATACTGTCAACTTAAAAAATATATCATACAAGTCTTTACCTCATATATTTCAACCATCTGCTGTAGTTTATCATTATAGAAATTACTTTTTTTCTAATTTTCTTAAGTAATATTTTTCTGTTGCCGAACTATAAACAAGTTGGAAATTGCACCTGACAAATGAGGTGCGTTCGTACTGTTATTATTTCAGTGAAATGAATTATATCGTCTGTATTATGATATGATTACTTTCCGTAAAAAAATAAATACATTTTAAGCTGGCAACATTTTATCTTTTGTTGACATTTACTGAAAATTCAAATGGGAAACTTAAGCCTAGTTTTGAAAATTTCAGAAATTGAAATCCATGTTTAGACTTTTTTTCATTTAGTATCTATCTCTCCGGAAACATCTATCCAAAAAACTGTCGGTAGATAATATGATTGCTATAATTAAGCAATCTTAGTATGCAAATTCGGTTTTTAAATTCAGTAATAAGGAAATAATGTGACTCCATCTTAAATAGGACGTATTCATCATGGCAACCTAGAATCATTACCAATCATGGGATATCATTAAATTAATTACGTATGTTAGAATTTAATAGAATAAATAACGTGACTATAATTTGGTCATAGAGGTTATAAAATGTCATGTACGTCATAAATGACTATAACGTCATACATGTCAGATAACTTGACGATACATCTCGGTCGCTTGACGATTAATCCTCGGAAGCTGCTATAACAAGGAAGTACCAATTTTTAAAAAAATCAAGTCACTTAATAAATATTTTTTTTATGTTTTGATTCAATTTTCATAAAATTTGAAATAACTCGACAAAATTTTGCAACGATTATATATAAATTCCAAACCATTTGGTTGGGTAGTTTTTGCGCTGTTACATGCGGACAAACGGACAGACGGACGGACGGATAGATGGATCGCACGGCGACTATAGGTTCTACGTATTAATATAATTATGAACGCACCTAAAAAAGGCTCTGCAATTAATAAAATAATAATAACAAGTGTACTTTGTTTTTATACTCGAATAAAAATTCAGACTCACTTCCTATATTTTAGCGTAAGAAACTGACGTAATTCCGAGAAGATAATGCGTATTTTTCATATAAAAATTAAAACTATAAGTGCGTTGTGCTTTAAAATTCTGTAGTACATCTATTTAAATGTATTTGGAGTTAAAACATCTGTCATATTATATACATTTCAATTTCAAGGAATAAGAAGTTCAGAAAAAATATATTAAAAGAACAATATACTAAATATTATATCACTTTCAGTGTGACTCTAAACAAATAGTTGCTATATTTTATCTCCTATTTGGTTTCTATATTACAGTTATATTAAATAGGAAATGAAACATAGCTTTTTGTTTTAGAGACAGTTCAGGAACTTCGCATGAACGACGTCACGACTGAAAGCTTTCAGAAAATGACGTAGTTTTCATGTAATCCACCGCCCCCTGAATACTAGGCCTACGCGCTCACATAAAAATGTCGGCTGTCGTAGATGGATATTTTTTTCAGCATTTGTACGGTCCCTTGAATTTGAATACCAATAATTTCTAAAAATTCTCTCCCACTTATTTTTCATAGATGAAATAAATTAAAGAAAACGTTTAGAAAATAATGGGATTAGAAAAATCCGCCTACGACAGCCGCCATTTTTGTCTCAGCACGTAGGCCTAGTATTATGGGGGCGGTATGTAATCATTGTACATTTAATTTTTACTTTCTTCTATCTTTACAAAGAGAAGGTATTGGATTCGTGAAAATTTCTGACTTCCGGTTTTCGAAGGTCCCGAACATAATTTGACTGTTCTTAAAAAATGTCTGTCCGTGAGTCTGTGTGTTGTCTGTCTATATGTGACAAAAATTTTGTGGGAACTATATCTCAAGAACTAATGCATAAAATTTAATCAAACTTCAGATTCAATTAGACATTGACATAAATTGGTGCTGAGTAGGTTTTGGTGCAAATCTTCCAACAGAACGTGCTACTACACTATACACTTTTACGATTCCCGATTTCCTTCTTAAGAATTAATGTACGGAATTTCATCAAACTTCATATTATATTAGATATTCACGCATATTGCTGCTTCAGAGGTTTTGGTGTAAATCATTCAACAGGTGGCAGTGCGATGCTGAATTTTTCCCGATTACCACGATAACTATATCTGAAAAATTAATGCACGGAATTTCATCAAAGTTTATATTTCGTTAGACCAAAACGTAATTAAACGCTGATTAGGTTTAGGTGTAAATCGCTCAAAAGAACTACTCTGTCGTTTCTATGCTGTGTTCATCCAGATTTTTGGATAGTTTTACCTTAACAGCTAATACAAGGAATTTCACCAAATTCATATTCTGTTAGACCTGGACATAAATAGAGCCTTATTAGATTTGGGTGTATACCGACGAACAGGTGTCGCTGCTGTTATGCTCTGTTGTTCACTATTTCCGCGATAGCTATATCTCCAGAACTGACTAGAATATGACCAGAATAGATTGTCATTTAATTTTCATTGCAGACTATTTGATTTATGTAGAAGAAAGTTTTGTGATTACCACCTACTCGTTTTAAATCGAGAAGGGCAAGCGAGGACATTAGCTTATTACTTTCCTCTTTCTATATCAGTTATAGCTTTGCAACTAATGCAAGGAATTTCACCAAATTCATATTCTATTAGACATGGACATAAATAGAGCCTTATTAGATTTGGGTGTATACCGCCGAACAGGTATCGCTGCTACTACTCTCTGTTGTTCACTATTTCCGCGATAGCTATATCTCCAGAACGAATAGATTGTCATTTAATTTTCATTGCAGACTATTTGATTTATGTAGAGGAAAGTTTTGTGATTACCACCTACTCGTTTTAAATCGAGAAGGGCAAGCGAGAACATTAGCTTATTACTTTCCTCTTTCTATACCAGTTATACCTTTGCAACTAAAGGAATTTCACCAAATTCATATTCTATTAGACATGGACATAAATAGAGCGTTATTAGATTTGGGTGTATACCGCCGAACAGGTATCGCTGCTACTACTCTCTGTTGTTCACTATTTCCGCGATAGCTATATCTCCAGAACGAATAGATTGTCATTTAATTTTCATTGCAGACTATTTGATTTATGTAGAGGAAAGTTTTGTGATTATCACCTACTCGTTTTAAATCGAGAAGGGCAAGCGAGAACATTAGCTTATTACTTTCCTCTTTCTATACCAGTTATACCTTTGCAACTAATGCAAGGAATTTCACCAAATTCATATTCTATTAGACATGGACATAAATAGAGCCTTATTAGATTTGGGTGTATACCGCCGAACAGGTATCGCTGCTACTACTCTCTGTTGTTCACTATTTCCGCGATAGCTATATCTCCAGAACGAATAGATTGTCATTTAATTTTCATTGCAGACTATTTGATTTATGTAGAGGAAAGTTTTGTGATTACCACCTACTCGTTTTAAATCGAGAAGGGCAAACGAGAACATTAGCTTATTACTTTCCTCTTTCTATACCAGTTATACCTTTGCAACTAATGCAAGGAATTTCACCAAATTCATATTCTATTAGACATGGACATAAATAGAGCCTTATTAGATTTGGGTGTATACCGCCGAACAGGTATCGCTGCTACTACTCTCTGTTGTTCACTATTTCCGCGATAGCTATATCTCCAGAACGAATAGATTGTCATTTAATTTTCATTGCAGACTATTTGATTTATGTAGAGGAAATTTTTGTGATTACCACCTACTCGTTTTAAATCGAGAAGGGCAAGTGAGAACTAACATTAGCTTCTTAATTTCCTCTTTCTATACCAGATAGATTATTTAATAGATGCTCGGGGCTCATTTAAAAATATGTTTTACTTCTGTCTTATTTTGTACCTTTTTTACATATCAGGAAAGGAAATTGTTAAACAGAATGACAAAATGGCGACAAAATATCTTGGCTATATTTTGAGAAAAGTAAAAAATTTTAAACAATTCGACAAAATTTAGAAAAGATTAAACTTTTAAAATGTTTAATATTTTTACACAATTGTTCTTTTCTATCAGGAGCATGTTTCTCTCAAGACAACTCTTCATAACTTGAGGGATGGATGTTTCTCAAAAGCGCACTAGTTTTTGTGGGGGGGGGGGGGATGAAAAACCCTCATCTATGCTAAAATTGAGAGAGTGAATTCTTTATATTAACAATCGAAAACAAATTATATTCATTCTATTGCAATAATATATCTCTAAATCTATTGGATATACCTTTTCTATTACGCCAAAAAATATATATAAGGTCAGTTTTTAAAGTTCGATAATTTTAAAGGTAGAAAAATGTCCCCCCAAAAAAAATCTCGAACTCAGAAAATTGAATATAAAAAATGAAACTCTGTCACATTTAAAAGGAAATGGGTACAATAAAAAGCCATTTTCATGTATATTTATATAATCATTGGATCTTTACGGAACTTCACCAGAATATACTAGAGATATCCAAATAGATTTTAAGGGAAAAAATTGAACAAGTGGGTAAGTGTGATCGAAGATCGCTCAAAGGGTTCCGTTTAATATTCCTTTCAAAACACGTTATCCATTCTTTAATAAATTCAAATAAATTTCATTTAGCAAAAAAAAAAAAAAAAAAAAAAAAAAAGTCATGTTTTTTATAAAGTAAAATTTTACCGGTCTATTTTTTCGTTTTTTCGAATATCTAAACCAGCCCGCTATTATATTCTGTCATAATAATATCCGTCATACGGACTAAATGACGTATTTAAAAAAATAAATTCAAAATTAAACAAATTGTACACCTTCAAAATGCTGCGAATATATCCATAATCGGATTTTTATCACGATTCATTATGTTTCTTAGACTCATATTTACTATTCTCTATTACTCATATTGATACTAGCTTTATATTATTCTCACACATCTGAAAAATTCGTTAAACTTCCAATATGACGTCAAATTTTCTTTTTAATTCTCTAATGACGGGGATATTAATCTGCTTTGTTACACATACTCATACTCCTTGTATTATTGAGAAATCTTAGACATTTTCAGTTTTATTACCACTATGACGTTAATCAATTTTATTTCATATTTATCTTTTTTCAACTGGTGAAACTTTTTATTTCATTTTTATTTTTCACGTGGAAATCGTCTGATAGAAAATTAATTATTGTGGAAAGAATTTCATCGTGGATTTTTAATTTTTGGCATCGGCTATAACGAAAAATGTTTAAATTTAATAGGAAAAGACTGTTAGAATTTTGGTTTTTTATCTATATTTATTAAAATAATACGAATTTTTCGAATTTTAATATTTTGAGCACTTTATAGTTGGTATTCTGTTATATACACAAATTTTCAACTCTGTAAGTTATATAGTTTTTGAGAATGGCTCTGTAACAGACAGACAACGGAGCGGGAGTAATAGGGTTTCGTGAGATGAACGAAACCCTAAAAATGGATATTTTCGTCATTTTTTGCTTTGTGAAAGCTACCGTATCCACTTAATCCGGATACCGAAAATTTGAAAGCTTAATGTCAAATAATATTTTTTTTAAAGTCTTGAAATTTGAAATACTACCGTTCTCTATTATATCACCACCTACCTTTTCAGTATTACATTGGAAAAAAAAAAAAAAAAAAAAAAAAACCGGCAGTATTGCAGAAGAGAAAAGTGAATCTATTATCTATAATCGGTTTACCCTTTTCGAAATATTCATACGCGAGATAACGTTAGATATTAGCTTTTAGGGGGATTTTTTTCCGTTTTATTTTCTTGAAAAATTTAATTAACTCGTTTCTTGGAGTTTGAAAGCGGTACCCTCGAATTTTTCAGGATGCTTGACTTTTATTATTTTATTTTAGAATAGATAGAGGTTCATGGCTGTGTATTTTTTTTTTCAGCGAAGGCTTTGCCCTGATAGTTTTGAGAATTAAAAATTTAATTTTTAAGTATTAACGTGATGATTTAAAATCTATATTTTTGCCAAAATGTTGTGCGGATAAAATTAATAATTTTTGTATATTACGAAGATAAATTAATATTTACTAGCTGACCCGCCCGGCGTTGCCCAGGACCGTAATAATAAATTTAAAAAAAAAATCAAGTTTTTATTATTTTATATCGTTAACCCGATTTTGTATAAAATTATATTTTAAAATGAAAAATTCGTGAAAGAATATTGATGTTTAGTGATAAAAGCACGCATTTTCCTGTTCTTTTCGTCCGAACTCTTTGAAATCTCTATTGGTTATAAATAAAATGGTTTTACAGCCCGTGTAAAAATTTCGTGAAGAAATATTTTTGTCTATTTGTAAAAGAAATGTTTTCTTTTCGCTTTTTTGTTTGTTTGTGCGTCCTTTAACATAGCAATAAAAAAATAGTTCTCATCTTCCGAACTCTTTAAAATTTAAATCGTTTATAAATATAACTGTATCCAAGCTCCATTTAAAATTTTACGAAAAAATATGCATATTTAGTAGTGTGTTTAGATCAGTTCTTAAAAAAGAAAAAAAAAGCTGCTTTCAATGCAACGCCATATTACGCCAACCGTTTTCAATCAACCCTTTTCAATTCCCCTAGGCTAAACAGGTGACATATTTAGTAGTGAAAACATGAGTTTAAAAAAGCTTCAGCTTTCAACCTCCGAGCAAAAATATATTAGAAGGTCTATGCTTTCAATGCAATGGTACGACTCCATCCCTTTTCAAACAACCTTTCATTCCCTCTAGGCCAAACAGGTGAGGGTTAATCAATCAGGTTTCCCGTTTTTGGTAGTCTTAAAAAAACGTTGAAGCATGCGCAAAGAGACGATTTTCGTGTGGAAAAGAGAGTGTGGATTTGACAGAATGCGCTTTTCGCCTTAAATATATATATTCCTTTCATGCTCTCAGAAATATAAATACTGACTTTCCCTATCTCCATCACAGTTCCGGAGCAGAAGAAATATTAACGAAAACCACAATTTGCGTCCGCATTTTAAACATCCGAATATTCCAGAAATGGTCGGCTTCGTGAAAATTATTTATTGTGGGATAATTACAAGAATAGACAGTGCAGCGTTTGTATAGCTTTTTAATGTGAGATTGACAGAAAAGCTTGTTACTTTCTTCTATCTATAGAAGGAAAAAATATTGGATTCGTAAAACAATTCGATCTTCGGTTTTTGACGGATTTATACATTTTAGAAGGTCTTGTGCACGATTTGACTGTTTTAAGAAAATGTCTGTGTGTCTGTCTGTCTGTATGTGACAAAATTTTTGTGGCACTCTAATTCCTGAATTACTGTGTAGAAAAACATAAAATTTCAAATGAAGTTCTATTAAGTGATTTAGTGCAGATTAGTGCTTCGGCAAAATCCCCCGTTAGGGTGTGCCGAGTATTTGTTCGATTTATGTGATGTTTATATCTCCAGTTTATGTAGACAGAATTCAATGAAACATCATTTTAAAAATCATCATGTCATTTAATTTGGTTGTGGATCCAAGAGGAGTAGCGGAATTCGATGATTTGATCGAAATACGTGATACACTAGTTTAAGTGCACATAATTCAACAAAATTTTACGCTTATCATCCAGAATATGGGATTATATTGTCATTCAATTTTGGTTCCAGACATCTAAGAGGGGATGCTGAAATTTGTTCGAAAAATACAATGCTTATATCTCCAGTTTAAGAGGGTCCGGGACACATTAAAAAAATATTTTTTTTATCGAATTAGAATTTTGTGTTATTCTGTGGTTGTTAATAATTTGTAAACAAAATCAAATCATAAAAGTTCTAATAAAGTTTTTAAAAAATTTTAAAATTTTAAAACAAGTGGTGTAGTTTAAAATCATTATAAATCGAAATATTATTCGTCAAATTTCAAACTTTTTTCATTTAATTAAACAAAAATGTATAATCTTTAATTTTGATTCAGAATTTTAAAAAATATTAATTACAAAATATTAAAACTATTCAAAGTAAAAATTTTAAAAAAATGATGTAACTTATTTAAAAAAAATAATTTCAAAATGAAATATTTTTTTCAAATTAGCTGAATCAAAATTAAAGTAAAATAACTGAAAAATAAATGTTCCAAGTTTCAACCATGTATCTTAAACGGTTCTTGACTTATAACAATTTAAGGACGAGAATTGGTGAGAAAACCCCTCATGCAGAAAAACGCAAAAACGTTAAGTAAATCAATAAAAAATTATTCTTCTTTGGCGAAAACCTTCCGAGTTATGGTACTTAGAATTTTATGAATTTTCGTCGTTTTATATCACTAAAAATGGAAAAACATCTTTATAATGCCGGGAAACGCTGAAAATTCTTGAAATTCAAAGTATCATAACTAGGTAACATTTGTCATACAAAAATTGAATTTTTATCATGTAAACATATTTTCATGATGTGGATTCATCGCAACAGAAAAGGACGGCTATACTTACTTTCTATTATTTCAAATATTCTGTTTAAAAGCCTTTTAATTAAGGAGTCCGTTGCAGCATACATAGCGATTGATTATGCGTTTCAAAACTAACAGGTTATTGGAACCTGTTACCAATGCTACTGTGGAACCTGTTAACCAAAAGTAACTGTTTTTCCCATCGCTATCGCAAGGGCAAATGGGCCAGCTGCCCCGTGCCACCACTTATAGAAAAAACACTCAAAACAAAATAATGGTATTTTTCTTAAAATAAGTGCAAATTGTGGCTACAAAAATGTTATTGGGACCCTCAGCGGAGTCATTGAACAAGGTCAACCTGTACCCCCTGATCACTGCCAGGAAATGTTTGAATAATTTTTCTCGGTTTTCATTGGAGAGCAGAAAGCAGTTCATTTTTAGGGTTTCGTTCATCTCACGAAACAATATTACTCCCGCTCCGTTGTCTGTCCGTTACAGAGCCGTTATCAGAACCTATATAACTTATAGAGTTGAAACATTGTGTATATATAACTGAGTACCTGCTATGAAGCTCAAAATATTAAAATTTGAAAAAATCGTATTATTTTAATAAATAGAGATAAAAAAAAACAAAATTCTAACAGTCTTTTCCTATTAAATTGAAACATTTTTCGTTATAGCAGTTGCCAACAATTAAAAATCCACAGTAAAATTCTTTCTACAATAATTAATTTTCTATTGAAAGATTTCCACGTGAAAAATGAAAATGAAATAAAAAGTTTCACCAATTGGAAAAAAAAGATTAATATGAAATAAAAATGATTGACGCATATTGGTAATAAAACGGAAATTTTCAAACATTTCTCAATAATACAAGGAGTATGAGTATGTGTATGTACAGAAAGCAGATTAATATCACGTCATTAGAGAATTAAAAAGAAAATTAATCTGACGTCATATCGGAAGTTTAACGGATTTCTCAAATGTTTGAGAATAATACTAAGCGATCAATATGAGTAATAGAGAATAGTAAATATATGAGTTTGAGGAACGTATTAAATCATGATAAAGCCCGATTATGGAAATATTCACATATTTTAACATTTCGAAGGTATACAACATGTTTAATTTTGAAATTATTTTTTAAAAATATTTTTTAGTCCACATGACACATATTATTATGACAGAGTATAATAGCCGCTTTCGCCCGGTATTGTGCTGGTTTAGATATTCGAAAAAACAATAAAATAGACCGGTAAATTTTTACTTTATAAAAAACATGACATTTTTTGTTGCTAAATGAAATTTATTTGGATTTATTAAAAAAGGATAAAGTGTTTTGAAAGGAATATTAAACGAAACCCTTTGTGCGATCTTCGATCACACTTACCCACTTGCTAATGATTACCTAAATCGCCGATTTTAAAATTCCATGTTAAACCTAGCCACTTGAAACGTCGTTGGAGTTGAGACAAATACTCTCTACTCCATCGCTTTCAGAAATGATGGAATATTTTCTATGTTAATTGCCACATTATGTGATATCAAGCACATACATAACTAACTCTTCAAGAAGAGGAATATCAGACACATGTATAATTAACTCTTAGATTAACCCCTTAAATGGTTCTTTTTTTGACACAATAAACTAAAAATATGGTCCAAATACCACTTTTCTCAAACTAAAGTATTCGCTTTGTTTAATTGAAAATTTTCTCTCTTTAAATAAAGCGAATATCGCGCTTAAAAATTAGTGGTGGCCAAATGATTTTGATAACGGAAGAAGCAAACTCTTCTTACAAGTACGGTGTATGGGCAAACCAATTAAGGGGTTAAAGTGATTTTTCATTCGAAATGTTTTTTTTTCAAATTCAAATGTAATCTTATAACATATCTTAGACACTGTATGGATAAATATTCATCTAAAAATATTAAAAAAATGAGGCAATCTGTAGAAGTGCATGTGGGCTTTCAGCCATATATTTGAAAGTTCTGTTGAAAATATGTTGTTTTTAAGAGGTATTATGTTGCTCCCTCTGAATGTTCATACGCATATGTAAATCAAAAATGAAAAATTTGCTCTTGGAAAAAGTTTAATTACAATGAAACATACAATTTTTTTGAAAGAATTTACAAAAGAAACTATAGGCTAGTTTCTGAGAAGTGCAATTTTTTGTTGACTCATCCGTTGAAATTATAATGCACTTTAATCTAGGAGTCAATTATACTGGTCTGCTTGATATTTCCTGATTTAGAACTCTATAATGTACCGGATAATATTTAATCATGTTAAAGATTATCAGTTTCTTTAAATTAAAAATTTCAACAACTTTTCTAATAGATTTTGCTCAATCTAAATGTAACTTTTCCAAAAATCCAGAGGAATGTATTTTCTAAAAGCAACCACAACAAAAAAAAATTAAAATATTTTATATTCCATCAAAATCTATTTCAATAAAATGAGCAGATGATTGTCAATATGTTGCTTTTACTTTTGACACCAAATAATACAATGTATTTCATTTTCTGTCTATAATAGAGGCATTTTCCTGAAAACTCAAAAATGTCCGACTACTATTCTATGCCATAATTTTCTACCTGTTTCAAATAAATAAACAAGTAAATAATATATATATATATATATATATACATGAATAAATCGGTCAAGTGCGAGTGTAACTCGCGCTTAAAGGGTTCCGTACATTAAATTTACTAGGACTTCCCTCAAAGGGATTAGTCTGAGTGATATTGCTGAGAACATAGGGTTAACAATTACAATATAAAGAAAAAGAACAAATTAAATGATAGAATTACAAAATATCATATATAAATTCATATACATTGTTAAAAAAATAGAAAAGAAGTACCGTTCATCAGATGTGTTGTCATAAATTTTTTTTAACATGTGGCAAAGAATCTCATTTTCTTAAGCGCGTATTGCGCAAAAAAAAAAAAACGCCGGATCATTTAAAACGCCAAGCTTTTTAAAGTTACGTAATTGGATTTGCAGCCAATAGATTATTCTATCAAGCGTGGCTTAATGCAAATTTCATTTCATTTTTGCACCTTTTTTTGTGTGTGAATTTAAAATTTTTCTTCCTTGATTTTATATCTATTATTTGTATAACTGTTTATAGAAACTCTTACACTTCAAACCACATTGATAGATAGCATGCTTTGCTACAAACCAGATTGCAAAACTATAGTCTAAATTACTATTAAAGTATACAAAAAATCTTTCGATGACTTCTGTAAAATAACTTTTACATTAAATCTCCATATCGGCAAAATTGAAAAATTATATATATTTCAAAGTTAAGCTTAACAGATACTTCTTGATTATTCTCTAGGAGGCTCTGCCCCCTGCGCCTTTACTGCGCCAATCCGCAGACTTTTCTTATGCCTGTCTGTCTGTTTCTCTATCCGTTCTTCTGCACGCCTCTCTAACCGATTGTCTATCCCTCTACACGTCTCACTACCTGTCTCTATATTTCTCTACCGGTCTCGCTACCCGCCAATCTATTTCTCTAACCGTATGTCCATCCGTCTAACTACTTGTATGTCTAGCCGTGTCTCTATCCACTTCGCCAACCATTTGTCTATCTGTCTCACAACTTGTCTATCTGTCTCTCTACCCGTCTGGCTATACGCCTCTCTACCCATCTTCTTACCCATCTCCGTATCCATGTACTGTCTCTCTACTCGTCTGTATACCCGTCTCACTATCCGTCTGTTTTTGTACCCGAATCTTTACCCGTCTCGCTACCAATCTCATTACCCGTCAGTCAACTCGTCTCTGTACTCATCTCTCTACTCGTCTCTTTATCTACCATGCTACACGTCTCGCAACCTTTCTCGCTACATTCCTGTCTACCGGTGTCTCTACCCGTCTCGTGACCCATCTCTCTACCCCTCTGTCAACACTCTTTTTAACTTTCTCTCTAGCCGTCTGAATATTCGTTTCGCTACCCGTCAGCCTACCTATGTCGCTACTCGTCTCTCTACCCATCTCACTACCCGTCTGTCTACCCGTTTATTTACTCGTCTTTCTACCTCTCGCCACCTCTTCCCAATATTTAAACAATTCATTTAATATACAGAAGCCGTTTATCAGTTATTAAATGCAAACAGAAGTGATTTATCTAATAAGTGTAATCAGATGCAATTTTTTTTAAATACATACATAAACCTGAATAATAATTCATCAGTTTTGTGTTCATAGTTGTTTATATCATTTGACAGTAAATCTCAACTTCTTAAACCTGAATTGTCTCAAGTTTTTAAAAAAAACCACAAGGTCTGTATAACTGCAAAGTACCCTGAGGGCTATATTAGCTACATGTTATTAAGTTAAGTGAAAGTTTCGTTATCGTGTTTGCAGTCAATTGCTTATGTCAGAAAGCGTGGCTTAACGCCATTTTAAATTCATTACTGTAACTTTTTTTTTTGGGGGGGGGGGAGAGTTTTAAATATATACATTTAAATTAAAACTTTTGCTTCCATGCCATTTGTGTTGTTTGTATTGTTAACTAATACCTTGTAGACCGAGCTTCACTCGAAACAAATGTAAAAGACTTCTTCTACAGTTTTTTTAGGAGAAACTTTCGTAATTGGGCCCAAAGCCAATCGGAGCATTTAATATCATTATTGTAACTGTTATAGAGTTAAAACAATATTGTTGCTAGCTTTACTCTTGTTTGAGACCAGCCTTGCCTGTGTATCTGAATGGGGAAAAGTTTCGTATCCAATGTCGGTGGGCGAAAAAAATTTTAAATGGTGCCAAAAGGTAGTTTTAGCATCTTACAAAATTTTTCAAGAGAGCGTTAAAACATGTTTTTCAAATATTTACAAACCTACGTTTACTAAAGCATGTTTTTGCACCATCTTAAAAATTTCAGCACGATGCTAAAATAAAATTTTATCGCCATATTCGATATTTTAATAAGTAATGAAAATACATAAACAAACTTATTTAACAAACCTAAGAGGCATTTTTTTGATAAATAATTGATATGCTCGGGGGGGGGGGGGAATTGTAAACAATTAATAAACAGCTAGTAAATAATAAATAGCATTTAAAATCTAAAAATGGAGAAGTGATCCGCATAAAAATGTAAAATATAACATTATACGCTTGATATATGTAAATCTTTTTTTATTTTTTAATATTTCCGAAGGCACAGATAAAAAGGTAAAAATCTCTTTTCCAAATGCCATTACAATTTTATATATATATATATAGAGAGAGAGAGAGAGAAAAAAAAAACATGTTCAAAAAAATATATTTACATAATACTACATCTGCAAAAAAATAAGATTTAGAAAAAGTAAGCCAAATCCTGCAGATCCCAACAATCACATCGAAAAACTTATCACCAAAAAAGAACTCGTCAAATCTTACGGCACAGGAGATGGATTTTTCCCTCTGAATGCAGAATATTATATTACTTTTAAATGCTAAAGGTGTAAAATTAACAACTATAATATAAATTAAAATAACTTTTATTAGTTGTTTTACATGTTTCGACTCTTTCCGAGTCATTTTCAAAAACAAAATGAGAATATTCTAAAGCTTACTAATAAGCTTAACTAATACCTTGTAGACCGAGCTTCAGTCGAAACAAATGTAAAAGATTTCTTCTACAGTTTTTTTTTTAGGAGAAACATTCGTAATTGGCCCAAAGCCAATCGGAGCATTAAATATCATTATTGTAACTGTTGTAGAGTTAAAACAATATTGTTAATTAATCATTCATCAATCAATCAATCAATTAATCAATCAATCATCAGAAACTCATTTTGTTTTTGAAAATGACTCGGAAAGAGTCGAAACATGTAAAACAACTAATAAAAGTTATTTTAATTTATATTATAGTTGTTAATTTTACACCTTTAGCATTTAAAAGTAATATACTATTACAAGGTGTTATAATTTATTATATTGTTGCAGAATATTAGTTTTTTTCCTTGTACGATGGGTGATTATAATAGAATTGTTTCATTTCACATACTACATACCGTTTGATATATTGGTACATTTATGTTATCCTGACGCAGTTGATAAATCGCCAAATATTGTACCTATAACATTTTCATATTGAATTCATTTCATTTAAATATAAACCTTTCACACATTTAATTTAAAATACATGCCTTTCATTAATCCCATTTAAAATGCTAAAAAGAGAAAAAAAAAAAAGAAATAATGCATAAATCGAAACCTTTTATTTAAACACCAAAGATTTTTTTTTTTTTTTTTATTTACACACGCGAAATAAAAAAAGCTGCTATTGCTGAGATTTGCGCCAAATCTCTAATACCAAGTCTACCAAGTTATTGCGGGGTTTTTCTTTCAAACAGAAAAAAATCCAGATTAATTTTCGATTTCTACTAAATTGAAATATATTTTATTGTGCGTGCATATTTTTTTGCTCGATGTACTCCATGAAGTTTTCAATTCCGATTGTCTACGAAAATCTCCCGCCGGTGAAAATGACGTACGCACACAAATTTCGTGACGTATGTACTTTAATTGTGCTTTTTTATCTATTTTTTTAATATAATTTCCAAACGGTTTGAGTTTAATTCTTGGTAATAAATAGACGTCGTTGTCACCTTTATAGGTACATGCTGTAAAAATTTGAACGAAATCCGTTAAATATTTTTTGAGTTATGCTTGACGAAAGGTTTTAATATCCATCGTAGCTATATATGGGGCAAAGTAACACTGCGCTGTGTATGAATCTTCGTTGCACTCAGACAATTAATTACCACTTATTAATTAACAAACATCTACTACTGCTAATTTTTTCCTAATTGAAGTTTCAGTAGATTCGGAAATAGGAAGGGAGCGACACATTTTTGCAGTACATTTTCGACGATATGTCTGAAAATGTAATACCTAATATTAAAACAAGTATATTTTTGAGTTCGGTGTTATATGATCTTTCTAACGATACTCTACACGATGTATATATATATACACTAGGAGGCTCTGCCCCCTGCTCGCTACGCTCACCAACCTCCGTTCTGATTTCACAGCCTCTTAAAACCTGGTAAATGCAATGTATCCTGTTTTAAAAAGATGATGATGATGATATCACGAACGGCGACTATCTTCTGTAATCAGGTTATAATGCTTTTTCATTTAACTGGTTATAATGCTTTTTCATTTAATTCATCTTTTTTATTTTTAATATTCATGTGTAAACCCGATTTTTATGACGTAATTTTCTTTATTTACTGCTTTCAGCCCGTGATCATTTAATTATTATTTTAAACATTCATTATTGTTTTTAATAGTCTCGCGCAAATACATTTTTTTATTTGAGATAAAATATAATCATTTGCGGCTATTTAGAAATTGACAACAATATAAAAAAATGACTTTTACAATAAAAGACTTTTTACTCGATTTTTAAGGATTTTTTGAGTTTTTATTGTCCGACCGTGATAATTTTTTGAATTTCTGAAAGCTTGTTATATTTCGCGTCTAGTGGTATGATTTTTGAAACCGTAGGATGGCTAGAAAATAAGTAATCGCTCCTCAAAAAAGTCCCTAGTAAAAAAGCGATGAGAATAACCCGGAATATCTACGCAGATTTTCATTGGTCCATTTTTAAACCATTACTTTTTTTATATATAGAAGGATATATAATTTCAAGTAAATTATTATCTTGGCTAATTCCCGACAAACGTTTTCAAAAATCATTGTCAACTATCCTTGGATGATTCTGCGTCGAAAACTATCTTGAGCGCCACTCAACTCCCCCACTGACCACCCGAAAATAAAGTTTATGTGTAACAGAAAAATGCGTTTTTCTCTAAAACCATGTGACCTAGAAAAATTGCTATGTTTTTCTGCAAGACTTAAATAAACTCCTATTACCCCTAATTTTTTGATAATTTTAGTTTCAGTAGTTTCAGAAATAGAGGTAGAAGGACATATTTGTGCAGTGCATTGTCGACGATATCTCTGAAATTATAATATCTAAAATTTAAAACAAATATTTTTGAGGTGGGTATTACGAGACCTTTCACACGATAATAATAAAAGAAATTTCAAATAACTTAATTAGCCCCCTAATTTTTTACCAAATTTATTTGTGAATGACTAATGATCTGAAAATATGTGGGTGAATAGGCTTTATAGCTTTCCCAATTTTGAACTTTCCATGTTCCGTAGTTTTCTAGAGAAAGGGACGGACAGACAGACACACGAGTGATTTTATAATGGTTCGTTTTTACTTTTTAAGTGCGGAATTCTAAACAAGACATAATATATAAAGACGAAGCTGTAAACAATTTATCAGAATATCAGAGAAATCATAACAAACTCTTTTAATGCGTTTTAATTATACGATAATTCTAAATTTTGCCAATGTTTGTAAGGGATTATATATGTTCATTTTGTTACACAAAAGATAAAGTGGATATTAAAGATATAATTATAAAGTGTTTTTTAATAATTGCTTTAAAATGTGGATTAATTTTCATTTATTTAGAGTCATTTCGAGTCATGAAGTGCGTTTGGTTCTGTTCGTGTTTCGAGTCAACAATTTATTTTCGGTTTCGAATAGGGTTTCGGATTAACTTCAGTTAGAATTTTCGGATTCGAGTTGGGTATAACCGGACTCTTACAAGACCCGTCTTATATGTATAACAATAAAGTGTTACTACAGTACACTAAGATAAGAAACAATCCATTGAAGTATTTTTTTCCCTTAAAAATTACTTCCTAGATAATTATTTTATTAGTTAACCCTTTCCGGCACAGACAAATTCTGTTCGTAAAATGCGAAATTACTGACTGACACCGGAATTTACAAACGACTTTTTTAGAAAATAAGAACTCCTTATTTTAAGCTTTCATTGTAGAAGCAAAATTTTATTAAAATATTCTTGGTGCCGAATGCAAGTTTCGAATTAAAATTAGGTGTGCCCGGAGTAGGACCACTGTGCCGGAAAGGGTTAAACGAAAAAAAAGGTAATCTGATTTATTATTAATAATTTTTAGCAATCCTTACAAGTTTTTACCAAAACAAAATGCAATATTATTTCTGTATATCACTAAAACGCATTCGTATGACTGCAGTAGGATAATAAAATTTATCTTCCCCCACTTGAGAAGTTCGCAGTTGTCAAAAATTGTGACGACTCTACAAAAGATTATTTTACGACATGCTGAACCCATTAAAGATATGCAAATTTCGTTTGGAGAGCTCTTGTTTTATTTTTTCTTTGTAGAAGCTGTTGTGCTTGCCATATCGTATAAATGAATTAATAAGTGCTGGATTGTGGGGGAATAAAGAAGCCTGTTCTTGACAGACAATTAAATTCAGCGTTAATTGAAATAGGATAATACCTTAATTATATAACACGAAGAATGAGGGATATTTTTTAAGAGAAAATACGTGTAATAAAGAGTTAGTGGGCTTTCATTCTGGCTCCCCATTATAATTATAAAAAGTGTTTTATAGTATTGTAGGAAAAATAATGCATATTTATCAACTTTTTAAGTTTGCTTTCAAGACAAATAAACATGTTTTGGAACCAGAAAATTAATTTAATATATCATATATTATTGTGTTCATATATGTTTTTTTTTGTGTGTGTGTGTGTAAACTTCTCTACGTGGTTGATAAAAAAAAAATCTCATCTGATCTGCACAACTATATTTAGGGGCGTTCACAGTGACATTGAGAAGATATATAACCCCTTGGACACAATCAATTCCTGGCGAGACGAGATAGGAATGTGGAAGAAGTGTGGAAAAAGGTTCTAGAGAAAAAGATGCGATGCCCGTGAAGGGATTTTCATTCTAATGAAAAGCC
The DNA here is from genome assembly GCA_963931845.1 of Maratus michaelseni. Taxonomy (NCBI): domain Eukaryota; kingdom Metazoa; phylum Arthropoda; class Arachnida; order Araneae; family Salticidae; genus Maratus; species Maratus michaelseni. The sequence continues at coordinate 226,597,228 of OZ007596.1, forward strand.
CTGTCGTTTTTGGAAAAGAAGAGATCAGGATGACGAGAGAGTAATTCACAGAGCGCTGCGCACAGTGTAGTACAGAGAGCGGAAAACGCGAGTTGTCGAGACGCCTAATAAGAATAAGACGCTTCGAACTTATACAAGCAGTGATACCGTTCGGACGTGTAGTGAGCAGCTCCGACGATGTGTGGCTAAAGAAGCGGAAACAGACGTGCGAGAACCTCGCCGATGGCTTTGATGGATTTGTGAGTTTATTATCTTTAATTTGGTATCATTGTTTTGTAAAAATTCCAATGGGTTCACATTTTATGAGTTATTATATAAAAATCCCCATTGGTTCAGTATGCACAAAATGGCGTCGGCAGTTTTCGGGATATTAAATTTTGGAAGTCTTCCCTCCTTGACTTCTATCCCTCAAACTGCTTTACTAATGTTTATTTATTATTGCCTACTATGCTTCCTAAGTTAAAAAGCTAATTTAATTAAAAATTATCATATAAATGTGTGAAAACCTCCTTTTCGTAAATATGTTTATCCGTGTGCTAGCACTCTGGCTGCCGACGCCACGTTTGTTTACATTACGTATTTCTATTAAACTGTCCCTTAGGTCACCCAATTGCAAACTATTACAAAAATTTTGTTCTCTACTGATCCTCCGGTAGTAGTTTTGTTTAATGTTAATAAATATTTCCATTTTAAAATGTGTTATTAGTATAGTCAGTCACTTATAGGATTTTTTTTTCCCTCGGTAATGTTCCTATTTGTCCCCTCAATCCTCTTAATAATTAATTTCTCCCATTTTTAACTAGCTCATTGTTTAAACTATCAGTATTATTTCACATATTCAGTATTTTCAGCACAGTATTATTTTTGCCCATTTTTTTAAAATTACGAGTATCGAAATATTATTAATCCATGTTTAACAAATGTTTGTTTCACTATGTTTTCAACATGACGTTGATAAGTCCCGGGGCATTATATATATATATATATATTTTTTTTTTTTTTTTGGGGGGGGGGGGTTCCTACATTGCTTAAATGTCTCATATGCTTAACTAATGATTCATAACATAATTATTCATTTTTAGGTGTGAAAACCTCATTTTGAAAGTGTCTAATCCGTGAGCTAGTGTTTTGCCGTTCACAGCCGTGTTTGTTTACTTTGTAACACTCATTAAGTTCCTCTGTTTCCCCCCTAAATAATTAATAACTTCTCAAAACTATTATTTACTCAGCCTATAATGCAAGCTTTGGATAGTTACCACTTTTGTTTTAATTGCAATATTAAAAGTGCTATTGTTATTTATACAAAGTTTTCCATTTGCATGTCCTATTTTTTTTTCCAATATGTCTGCTTCTTTTTACACTCTTTTGCATACCCCACGCATTTTTTTTCCAATAGTTATACAGGAAGGAACCAATGAGTCCCTGTCCCCATCTTTGAAAATTCCATTTACTAGTTGACAGCTCTTTGCCCGGAGGGGCGGTCCGCACGCTAGTTTTGAACATTCCATCCCAATCAATCATCCTCCTATTTGGATCACAATGGTCCCAGGGTCACCCAACATATTGGTTATAATTGCTCAAATGATGGTTTATTTTCCTGGGTGCCCAGGTGTGAGGGTATTTAATGAAGGGCTCCCACCACAATACAAGTTCTTCCAAAGGACAATTTGACAGAAACGGGTCTAGACGCCCTCGCAATCCAGTATCTGGCCGAAAAAATGGCCGCATACAAATTAGTTTATTCAAGATAATCAACAAATTTGCTGTAATTAGTCTAACAAAAAATTCTAATTTTCAGTAACTAAATATACGAATTTTGGTTCGGCGCCCCTATTACTGGTAAAGCGGAAGCGCTCTTCTCGATGGTGGCGTCTATTTTGCTCCATCTCCAGCAAGGGCGGAGTTAGCTGAGGCGCATTACAACACAAATTCAGGAACAACTGCACAACTTAAGCTAACCTAAGATCTCTCTGGTCGACTATTGTTCTGGAAGTTAGTAAATTAGTCAAGGAAATTGCTTAATTGGTCAACAAGCAAATTAACAATTACCGCTTAATTAACAACGTAACTTTAATTAGCTTTAAATAAATTTTCTTATCCAACTTAAATAATCGAATTTTGGCTCGGCGTCCCTATTATTTGTATATCAAGGGCGCTCATGACGATGGTGACGCCAATTGTGCTCCATCTCCAGCAGGGGCGGAGTTTGCCCCTTTGCAGGGGCGCATCACTAACTAATTAAAAAAAACAATCTTATCAACTCGATTTATCTCAACAAGTTCTCTATTTAATAACAGCCTAGTTTTGTTTAGTATTATTAGGAAGATGTAGGGTTGGAGTTTAATAAAATAAATAAAAATAATAATAATATAATAATAATAGTAATAAAATATTAATAATAATAATAGTATAGTATAAATAATAAAATATTAATAATAAAATAATAATAATAATAATTATCAATCCCTATTATCCGAATTTTGGCTTGGCGTCCCTATTACGAGTAATTCAGGGACGCTTTTCACGTTGGTGTCACCCATTTCGTTCTATCCCCAACAGGGGCGGATATATCTCCCTGCTGGGGCGCAGTATAAATAATAAAATATATCTTAACTGTTTCATAATAGTCAAGTACTCTGGTTTTTAGTTTTATACCTTTTCAGCTTTTGTGGTATACCACATCTCCTAATCAGCCACTGCCCCGCGGGTTGCATGCTATGAACTAATCTTTGCCTTCCCCTAGTACACTTAATTGGTATCCCTATTACCAGTGTTTCAGGGACGCTCTCTCAATTGGTGGAGTCTATTTCGCTCTATCCCCACTTGGGCTGTGTTTTCCCCATGGTGGGCATTTACATATTTCCCCTTCAACAAGTTTTTTATTTATTTTTTTTCCTTTCTGCTAGTTCTTATAACTCTTACAACTGTCCACCTCACCCCGCCCTTGGGGGCGCCATATTTTCCATTCCATTCCAGCCTTCTGTTTCAGCACGAGTTAAGGCCCATCTGCCTCCCACGACACTCGTGTCTCTCCTCCCCTCTTAGTCAGTTTATGGTCAACTCATCCTGCGCAGTTTTTGAGGATTTTTACCTATCTCAATAGACTGGTGTCAGTTCTGCTTAATGAAGTTTCGTACATTAAGTCTGCACATCACATAATTACCCGGTTGCCCGTTACCCCTTTAACTCGGCTTCTGTTGGTTCCTCCCCTCCAGTCCCCCCACCCTGTAGCGAATACGCCTGTAGCGAATCTGAGAAGAAATAATACACTCATTTAGTATTGATATAGTAAGTTATAGATTTATTTCATAACTGCTGGGAGATAGTCATGACATATAGGAGCTCAAGATCGAGCTCAGTTCAGTCAACAAAAAGAAATTCAATATCGCCACTCCAACGAAAACGACCAAAAAAAAAACAACACAAAGTTCGAGCCGTGCCAACAATAATGACCTCAATAAAAAGCAAAGGCAACACACAAAAAACGCGGGGGCCGCCGGCAAATCGAGCGCGTTCCAAAAGACCAAAAAAAGGGTAAATGAAGCGAAAGAAGATGAGAGGGTAACAGAAGATGAAGTAAGTAATAGGGAGATTGAAGAATATTTCGACCTATCAAGCGAAGAAGAAGAAGACAAACCAGAAAGTGCATACACAGGTAAGAAACAGCAAGCAATAGAAGATAACGAAGTAAAAGCGACCAAAAAAGAGCTCCAACAACTATGTGAGACAAGCGGACTACCACAGAGAAGATCTATAGAAATGGAAAGAGCCATGAAAGCTATAAGCTATGTTAAGATGATACAAAAGAAGTCCAAAATGCTAGTGCCAACAACCCACGCAATAAACCAGGCTCTGCAGATAATTATAAATTCGCTACTAGAGATGGAAAACCGAGTCACATACGCAGAAGCAAAGGTAGAAACAATAGAGCAACTTATAGCTCCCCAGCAAGCGCAGCAAACAACAAATGAGAAAGATACCATCACCCCAGCACAAACACCAGAAACCAGAAGGAGGACGCCAGCAACATATTCCCAGGCCATAAAAATGGCCACATCAACAATCATAATACAAGGAAAAGATGAGAGAAGCGCAGAAGAAATAGAAAAACAAGTAACAAGCATAGTAAAGAACCAAGATGGAATTAGCAAAGTAAGAAGAATCAGAAATGGAATAAGGATAGAATGCGAAAATGCGACAGAAGCAACAAGGCTGAAGGAAACACTACAAGAAAATGAAGAAGCAAACATCAACCTGAACATAAAAACAGCAAACATAAAGAAGAAGAGAATAATGATATTCCATGTCCCAGCCACAGTGAGCCCAGACACAGTACAAGGCAAATTAGAAAATATACTAGGCGTAGATGGATCGAGAGACCCTGAGGAAATAGTAGGATTACTAAAACCAATACGGGTAAACCAGGATCGCATTCACATACCGGTCACACTCCCGGAGTCCCTGGCCGACCATCTCCTCAAGAAGAGAACGATATGCTTGGGGCTCAAGGAGTGCCCAATTAAAAACTATGTCACGATCCTGCGGTGCCATCGTTGCCAGGGCTTCGATCACATCGCACGCAGCTGTGACCAACGTCAAGTATGTTCCAAATGTGCTGGGGAACACAAGTATGAGGATTGCCCAAAGAGAAGGAAAAGCTGCATAGTGTGCCTCACATACAATGACATGAACAGAGGACATCTACGCTCGCCGTTGCCAACAGACCATACAGCCCACGATGGGGGATGCGCGGTGTACCGGCGGCTTCTCATAATAAGGCAGATAGAAATGGAGGAAGGAAAGAGAAGGTTAACAAGGGGTATAGATGTTCTGCGTGGCTATGCCACAACAGTCTCATTCCGTGGGATTACACGAGCCCAGTACAGAACACGAACAGAATTAGCTGAAATGCAACACAGGGAAGCACAAAGAAGACGAATTCGCGGATGTTAACACAAGTCAGCGCCAGAGTGACGCAACACAAATACAAAATAGCCATTCGAATACACCCATCACAATAAGCCATAACACAATACTCACAAATAATGACAAAGACACTATAAAATTGATACAGATAAACTTACATGGCAGTGCAATTGCCACAAAATCACTTGCAGGGTACATGCGGGCGAATGAAATTAATATCGCGCTAATCCAAGATTTCTATCAAAAGACAAACAGGTAAAATACACGGCTTTAACCAAAACATATGGAAAATAACAAAAACAAAAACTAATAGATCAGCGATAATAACAAACACAGGAACTAATCCCATAACGCTTAAAGAAACAGAACATACAACCGCAATAACATTAGAAAGTAAAAAAGAGAAAATAACAGTAATAAATGTATATGCCCTCCATCAGCAGACTTGGACAATGTGCTTCAAGAGGTCGAAGACACTTTGAAAATAGCCAAAGGCGACGTTCTTTTGGCGGGGGACTTCAATGCACACTCCCAGGTCTGGGGCTATAATGATATAGATACAAGGGGAGAAAACTAACAGACTTTCTACTTGCCAATAATCTATACGTACAAAACCCACCAGGCGCGCCAGCCACATTCACAGTAATGAGAAGGGAAAAACTTCAAAAAGGTTGACCAGATTTAACAACAGCGACTATAAACCTTGGAGACAAAATAACGGAATGGGAAGTAAGCGACGACGAATCACACAGTGACCACAATTACATAAAATTCAAACTAGAATTCGAAAACATAAGCTATTACAGACACAGACTAGAAACAAAACATGGCAAACACGCAAAGTTCGAGAAAAAAATTAAACAAATAAAGAACAAGAACATAAACGAACTCACAATAATAAATAGCAAAAAACAACTAGATGAAATAACAATGAAAATACAAAATGAAATCACGACAATTGCATTACAATGCTACAAACAACGAACATCACCAAACATAAAAGCCCCAACATGGTGGACACCGGAAATAAAAACAACACGGAACAGAGTTAGAGCGTTTAGAAGAAGATTTCAGAAACAACAAGACAAAGAACTAAGAAACAAACAACACATAGAATATAAAAAAGAAAGGACAAAACTCAAAAAGCTAATCAACAAAACAAAAAGGGAAACATGGAAAAATTTTTGTAACGAAGCCACAGACATATACGGACCACAATATAAAATCGCCTCAGGCAAAAGAGCAAAACCAGCACGCCTAGTAAACATACTACCAGCTAGCCAAACAATCACAATAAAAGACACACTTAATTTTTTTCTAAACAACCTATACTTAACAAACCCAAACACAGAACATAAACTCACACCGGCGCCACCGAAATTCAGAGACATTAACCCACCAGACATAACAAAGCAAGAACTCAGCAGAATAATAAAAAACATAAAGCAAAACAAAGCTCCAGGATTCGATTACATAGACTACAATTTAGTTAAAAAAATACACAAAGAGACGCCACAATTAATGCTCTCGTTATTCAGCGCATGCCTAAAGCTAAAACGCTTCCCAAAAACATTCAAAATAGGTACAGTAGTCCTGTTCCACAAACCGGGCAAAACCCCCCCAAGACCCCAAAAACTATAGACCAATATGCCTGCTACCGGCCTTCAGTAAAATTTTAGAAAGAATAATATACGGTAGAATAATGCACCATCTGACATTAAACAAATATTGGAGCAAAAATCAATATGGATTTAAACAAGGCACCTCAACAGAACACGCACTAAACAAACTAATAACAAGAACGAAAAATCATGCGTAAAGCATAGATTATGTAACACTTTCCAACGCTTCCAAAATAATTTTACAAATCATACCGTTTAATAAGCTAAAAGATAACATCTAAGTAATCCGAATACTTTTATTCAGCCCTGTATAGGATCTATAGATTTGTATATATACTACATAGGATGTTAAATTTTAGTTCAGTTAGGAAACGTGTAGCACAGTTTAAAATTCTCCGTCTGGAGTTAAATAATACGGAAATGTGTTCGCGAACTTTTGTGCGTCCCTTTAAATGAACGATGACTGCTGTACACACACTATTCTGTAGTAAGCCTCTTGAAATACACCTTAGTGATATATATAAATTTCATTGCGTTTAAAATAGGGAAACATTATTTAAATAAACCGCAGACGATTTTTCTCCATAGACGTAATGTAACAGAATTCTTTTGACTGTCCCTGTAAAGTAACTATAAGTGCTATGCACACCCTATTCCATATTAAGCTTCTTCTAATGCACCTTAGTGATATATATAAATTTCAATGCGTTTAAAATAGTGAAACATTATTTAAATAAACCGTCAATGATTTTTCCCCATAGACCGCAATGTAACGGAATTCTTTTGAGTGTCCCTGTAAAAAAACTATCAGTGCTACACACTTCCGTTGAAATAGGGAACATGCTATAAATAACGACTATAACATATAAAAATTGCAGAGCAATCCGAGCATATTTACGGGAGTTAGAGCACGGACAGACGGACAGACCGCAGACGGTCAGACGGCAGACGGCCATACGGCCAGACAAACCGAAGTCATAAACACTTTTCAACTAGGTTGGAAAGTGTTAAAAACGATAAAACAAGATAAAAAAGATAAATTCCAAATACTACTAGTAGCAATGGACATTAAAGGAGCCTTTGACAATATCAGATGGCCAATAATAGCAAATATACTAAAAAACTCTCCGAACCCAACTTATTTAACAAACTGGATAATTAGTTTCCTAGAAAACAGATTTGTGACGCTTGAGGAAAACGGAATAAAACAATCAAGACAAACCTTTGGCGGCTGACCGCAAGGAAGTTGTCTTGGCCCGCTACTTTGGCTGCTAATAGCAGACGTAGCCTTAAAAAAGAACTGGGGTAAGAAGGTTAGAATCCAAGCATTTGCCGACGATTTCATCCTAATACTCAAAGCTAAAACCAAAGAACAACTGGTAATCTTAGCAAATAAAATAATAGAAGAATTCGACAACTGGTTAAAAAGTAACAATCTTACGCTAAACAAGGAAAAAACAGAACTACTGTATCTAAACAGACCTCGCTTACACAGCCTCCCAGATCAAGTCTCGGGAAAGATAGAGGGAATCAAATTAGAGGACAAGGATCTAGAAGGTAAAGACCAAATCAAATATCTAGGAGTCATAATACACCGAAACCTAAACTGGCTGCCACATTGCCAGCACCAAACAACCAAAGTACGCAAATCATTCAGTATGCTGGAACAAATGGCAAAAAGAGGTTGGGGAATAAAAGCAGACATCATAAAAATTTGGTATCGAACAGTAGTGGAAAAAGTGTTACCATATGCAGCCCCAATCTGGGTACACAAATTAAATGTCAGAAGCAAACAGGTCCTAACCACTTGCCAAAGACATTTTCTGCTGACCATAGTCAAGGCATACAAAACTGCCTCAACAGCGGCCCTTCAGGTACTGGCGGGCCTGATTCCAATACACCTACAGGTCAAATATGAAGCAACATATGGAACAATAATAAGATTAAGAGAAACATGTAAATTATACGGTAATACAATTCAACCAACAGACTACGATAGCAAAATAAACATATGGGAAACGCATCCAGCGGACACAACAGAACCAAATATAGGCTACAATGAAACAGATATAACTAGGACTTCCCTCAAAGGGATTAGTCTGAGTGATATTGCTGAGAACATAAAGTTAACAATTACGATATAAAGAAGATATCAACAAGAATCTAAGTGAATATACAGCATATGATAGACAAGAGATAGATAAAGATACAACATATGAAAAATAGCAAATTAAATGATATAATTACAAAATATCATATATAAATTCATATACTGTTATGTTTTCATATGCATTTTTTTAAAACATTTGGCAAATAATCTCATTTCCTTAAGCGGGAATTGCTCAAAACTTAAAAAAAAAACGCCGGATCTTTTAAAACGATATTTTTAAAATCACATAATCAGATTTGCAGCCAATAGCGTATTTTAGCAAGCGTAGTTTAACGCAAATTTAATTTAATTTTTGCAACATTTTCTTTGTGACAAATATCTAAATAAAATATTAAAAAATAAAAAAATTAAATATTGAAATATTAAATCAAATATTTAATATTTGAATTAAAAAAATTTCCTTTGTTTATTTGTATAACTATTTATAGAAACTCGTATACTTCAAACCACATTGATAACATGCTTTGCTACAAACGTGTCTACCAGTCTAACTACTCGTATGTCTTAGCTGTGTCTCTCTCCGAACTCATCTGTCTACTGTCTCTCTACTCTTCTGTATACCCGTCTCAGTATCCATCTGTCTTTCTACCCGACTCTTTAATCGTGTCTCTACCAGTCTCGCTTCCCGTTACACTACTCGTCTATCAACACATCTGTCTGTCTATATACCCCTTTCTGTCAAGTCGTCTCTGTACTCGTCTCTCTATCCACCACGCTACCCGTCTCCCTATCCATCTCACTACCCCTCTGTCAACCCTTTTTTGCACCTGCCTCGCTACCCGTCTGTCTATTCGTTTCGCTACCTGTTAGCTTATCTCTGTCGCTATCCGTCTCTCTACCCGTCTGTATACCCGTTTGTTTACACGTCTATCTATCTCTCGCCAACTCTTCCCAATATTTAAACAATTTAGTAAACGGAAGCCGTTTATCTGTTATTAAATGCAAACAGGAGTAATTTATCTAAAGAGTGTAATCAGATGCAATTTTTTTAAATACATACATAAACCAGCATAATAATTCACCAGTTTTATTTTCATAGTAGTTTATGTCATTTGACAGTAAATCTCAACTTCTTCAACCCGAACTGCGTCAAGCTCTTTAAAAAAGCCCCAAGGTCCGTATAACTGGGAAGGGGAATTGTCCTCAGGGCTATTAGATACATGTTATTAAGTTAAGTGAAAATTTCGTAATCGGGTTCGCAGCCAATTTCTTATGTCGGAAAGGGTGGCTTCACGCCATTTTAAATTCATTTCTGTAACTTTCTTTTTCTTTTTTTGGTGGGTGGTTGGGGGGGGGGAGGGTTCCAAATATATACACTTAAATTCAAACTTTTGCCCCCATGTTAATATTAGTGTTGTTTGTATTATCAATTAATACTTTGTTGATCGAGCTTCATTCGAAACAAATGTAAAAGACTTCTACAGTTTTTTTTTCTAGGAGAAAGTTCCGTAATCGGGCCCTAAGCTAATCGGGGAATTTAATATCATTATTGTTCCTAACTCTTATAGAGTTAAAACAATATTGTTGCTAGCATTACTCTTGTTTGTGACAAACCTCTTCTGTGTATCTGAATAGGGAAAAGTTCCGTATCATGTACTGGTTGGTGCCAAAGGCAGTTGTAGAATCTTACAAATTTTTCTAGAGAGCGGAAAAACATGTTTTTTAAAATATTTACAAATATACGTTTATTAAACCATGTTTTTGAGCCATTTAAAAAAATTAAGTACGGTGCTAAAATAAAATTTTATTGCCATTTTCGATATTTTAATAAGAAATGAAAATACATAACAAACAAATTTAACAAAACTAAGCCATTTTTGGGTACTTCTCTATTATCCCGTCGACCACTTTTCATAACAAAAAACTATCGCCAAACTAAGATTAAACGCCAAAAATACAGTCCCATTTACTTGATGCCAGGAGCATTATACGTATTTGTTATGCCATCAAGTGGTTTTTAATTCGACATTTGCGTGTATTTTTCATTATGTTTTACTGATTTATTAGTTATTTCATTCATTAAAGTAACAATTGTGTGCTTAAATTCTTATATTTTATTTATTTTGATATTTCAATGGCAACGTTCTCCCGTTTATTTAGCGTTACAGTTTGGCGATAGTTTTTTGTTATGAAAAGTGGTCGACGGGATAATAGAGAAGTACCCATTTTTTGTGATAAATAATTGTTATTGCCAGGGGGGCAAATTGTAAACAATTAATAAGCGAACTAAAAAAATTACCGGAAAAAACTTGTGGGAATCTCAAGAAAGAAATATCTGATATAAATAGCATTTAAAATCTTAAAATGGAGAAGTGGTCCGTATAAAAATGCAAAACATTATACACCTGATATAAGAATTTTTTAATTTTTTTATATTTCCGAAAGCACAGATATAAGGGTAAAAATCCCTTCACAGATGCCATATACTCACCACGTTGGCGCGATTTTTCCCCCGCCCCTTTGGCGAAAACTGTTTGTTGTGTTTGCTTACTTTTATTTTTTATTTTAATTCTATAGATTATTTTTATATGTATATCAATATTAATTTAGGCACAGATGTCATATACGCACCAGATTGGCGCGATTTTTCCCCCGCCAATTTGGCGAAAACTTTGTTTTTGAATATTAGTTACAAATACCATACAATAATAGCATGTAATTTTTTATTTCAATATAAAAATAAAATAACGTAATAAATGAAATAGCTCCTATTATTCAAAAATGGGAAATAAAAATAAATAAATGTTAGTTTGATATAAATAAATATTGATATATATAATAAAAACAATTTATAGAATTAAAATAAAAAATAAAAGTTAATAAACAACAATTGAAACAAAATAACCGGGTTACCATGTGAGGCATAAAATTGCCATTTTGTTGCAATCGCGCCAATGTGGTGCGTATATGACATCCGCGCCTTTATTTATGTCAAACTATTATTTATTTATTTTTATTTCCTTTTTTAAAATAATAGAAGCTGTTTCATTTATTACGTTATTTTATTTTTATATTGAAATAAAAAATCACGTGTACTATTATATTTGTCACACTATTTGTAACTAATATTCAAAAACAAAGTTTTCCCCAAGCTGGTGGAGGGAAAAATCGCGCCAACGTGGTGCGTATATGACATCTGTGCCTTGTTTCATTTCACATAGAGGTACTGCTCTATTATCCCGTCGACCACTTTTCATAACAAAAAACTATCGCCAAACTGTTAGATTAAACGCCAAAAATGCAGTCCCATTTACTTGATATCAGAAGCATTATACGTGTTTGTTACGTCATCAAGTGGTTTTTAACGCGACATTTGCGTGTATTTTTCATTATGTTTTACTGATTTATTAGTTATTTCATTCATTAAAATAACAATTGTGTCCTTAAATTCTTATATTTTATTTATTTATGTATTTTGATATTTCAATGACAACGTTCTCCCGTTTATTTGGCGATAGTTTTTTGTTATGAAAAGTGGTCGACGGGATAATAGAGAAGTACCCACATATGTATTGGTACTTTTATGTTAACTTGGCGCAGTTGATAAATCGCCAAATATTTTTCTCATAACATCTTCATATTGCAGTCATTTCATTTAAATATAAATCTTTCACTGATTTCATTTGAAATACATACATTAAAAATACACGTCTTTCACTCATTTAATTTAAAATACACGCCTTTCACTAATTCCATTTAAAATACTAAAAAGGAAAAGAAAATAAGAAATAATGCCACAAATCGAAACCTTTTATTTAAACATCAAAGAATTGTTCCTAACATACACACGCGAAATAAAAAAGCTGCTAATGGTGTGATTTACGCCAAATCTCTAATACTAATACTACTCTTACTAATCTCTAATACTTTTCAAACAGAAAAAATTCCAGATTAACTTTCCATTTTTATTAAATTGAAATATATTTTATTGTGCTGAATGTTAGCGCTTGCATATTTTTTTGCTCCATGTATTCCATGAACTTTTCAATTCCGATTGTCTACGAAAATCTCCCGCCGGTGAAAATGACGTACGCACAAAATTTAGTGACGTGTGTACTTTAATTGTGCTTTTTTATATATTTTTTTAATATAACTTCCAAACGGTTTGACACTTATTCTTGGTAATAAATAGACGACGTTGTCACCTTTATAGGTACCTGCTGTAAAAATTTGAACGAAATCCGTTAAATATTTTTTGAGTTATGTTTGACGAAAGGTTTTAATATCCATCGTAGCTATATATGGGGCAAAGTAATACTGCGCTGTGTATGAGTCTTCGTTGCACTCAGACAACAATTTATACAGACGGCTCAAAATTGGAATCAGGCGCTACGGGATCGGCTTTCGTAGCATACAAAAATGACAAAAAATTAAACTATGGTCAACACCACTGCGGAAACATAACAGCGTCTTCCAAGCCGAACTACTGTCGATACTAAAGGCAACAGAATGGGGCAACGAAACAGGGGTGGATTATAGCATTCGCTCGGACTGCTTATCAGCAATACTAGCACTCAGCAAACCATTCAACAGAGTAAAACTAATTGCAGACATACAAAACAAAATAAGAAAATCAAACAACAAATTTAAAATTAATTGGGTTAAGGCACACATTGGCATCCAAGGAAACGAGGATGCCGACGAATTAGCAAAGGAAGCGGCTAAAAATAATAAAAATGATAGACCCTACCACATAGAAAGACCAATATCAAACCTTAAACGTATATTAAAAGAGCCAACAATGTAACAATGGCAGTTCGAGTGGGACTACGGGGACACGGGTAGGACAACCCATGGATACTTCCCAAAGGTAGACACAAAAAGACTAATAAGCTGTAAATTACTGAGCCAAATCTACACAGAACATGGAGCATTCCCACAATACCTACATAGATTTACCAAATTTAGCTCTCCAGAATGCATATTCGGGGATTTAGGGTCCCCAAAACACTACCTCACGTCCTTCTCGCTTACACAACCACACCATCTGGTCAACATCACAGTTAATAACGAAAAACTATGGCACAGACAACTTGCAAACTACAAACATTTACAAAACAAAGGTAGAGCAGTGATCAGATGGCTAATGAACAATGTAGACGACATGAAACAGACAAACATAGATTAATACAACAAAAACAAGCAAAAACATAAAAGTCCCAGCAGCCACCATATTTCTGTATTCAAAGTGTATAGAACCTCTGCCTAATTTACCTTCTCTTTCAGGGGAAAAAATTATATATGTATATATTGTGTATGTGTATATATAACAAAAATAGCAGTGTAAAGGACACCTCTTTCCTGTGATAAAAAATCGATCTTTCAGCGTCTAAGAGGGTGGAAGTTAATGTAATTAACGGACTAATGGCCAAGGAACATGCCCCACCCCACAGCGCACCAAGTCTTCAAATAGCTTCATCGAGTTCATGGTAACAGCCATAAGGTATCTATGGACTGATCGCCATTAGAGCACAATCATGAAAACAAATTCAACGGTTACCAGTGATGCAACAGAGTATAAAATCAACAGCGAAAAATGAGAAACCCAAATCACAATGAGAAACCTGTAACAAATGAGAAACCAAAATAAAAGCAACAAATGAGAAACCAGAAACAACTGCAGCAAATGAGAAACCAGAAACAACTGCAGCAAATGAGAAAACAAAAAGCAACAAAAATCAAGCAACAAAACAAAAACAACACGAAACCTTTAAGTACAGTCGGAAAAAGGGAAAAGGAAAGGGGAAAATAATCCAACACAGGTAAAAGTAATCAATTTTTTATTTTTTTTATTTAAAGTTAAATAAACATGTATTAACCCCTTCCCTTACAGGTTTTTCTTTTTTTTTTCTCATCATGTACACTAATGGCACCCGGTGCATGTAAAATCTGTCGTGGGAGCAAAGTCCTCTAAGTTACCTGTGAATAATACCTCTGGAGGTGCCTAGTCAGGTGGAGGTCTCGTCACCGGATCAAGGTTCTAAATTACGAGACCAACTTGCATAGCGATGGCATGACGTATAGGTGTGATGCCAAGCCCAGGTCCATACAAAAAGAATCAGATCAATTAGCAGCAAAACAAAAACGGGAACAAAACTCAGACCTCCACATAGCCGTCCTGCCAGAAATGACCAGCCGTTATGCGGCATCTCTTCAGTGGCGCTACGCGCCCCGGTGCCAGGCGCTAAACCCGTTTAAGCTAGGGAAACCTGGCAGGTAGGGGCCTGGTCGCCGGTCTAAAAAAAAAGAATAAGACGCTTCGCGTGGTCACTGAGCATTACGGTAACGAGCGCCGGAGGTAGCGTTGGGCTAACAATAGCCGAATATAGGCTAAGTGAGTAAGTGGAGGACGATAAGGATTGGTTGTCATATAGTACAGCCGGAATTGTGTATGATAGTACCATGCAGGGCTCGGAAGTAGCGAAACTACAGTAGCCGCTACTGTTTCTAGTAGTTTGTAGTGTAGCGCGCTACATTAAAAAAAGTGTAGTGTAGCGAGTAGCACAATACAAAATATCAGTAGTTTGTAGCGAGCATCGACGCTACTTTTGACGCTTTAGGAGGGAGGAAAAAAGTGCCAATCTTAAAATCAAGTGATCATAACTCGTTTCTTTTGGGCGAAATATGTTCCCAGCAACAATTTGCGAATGTCAGTGACAAATCTCAGTTTCAGTGTCATATATTTCGCCATAGACGACGGGCACGGTCACAAATTAACTCTCATTTTCACAGTTTGGGTGTCAGAAACTTCGTGTATTGTCATTTAAATCCATAGAAATTTTCTCAATGTAATGTATTTTTGTACGACTACGATTGTTTTTACCAAAATATAGTCGTCTGAGTATGTTGAGTCTTTATCTGACTCTAATTTCTTCTCCCTTTTGCCTCCCACTTGCACCAAGCAAAAAATGTAAAATAAAAAAATAATAATAATAATTTAAATTAAAATTAAAAAAGAACGGAATCATCTAATCATAAATCATCTAAATTATCCATAACCTCTCAAATTCACGCTTCTCCCTAGTAGCATACAAAGGAATTTAAAATATTTTTAAATTTTTATTTTTATACAAAAATAAAATCTTTCCCTCCATTTATTGCTCTCTAATGACAATAAATAAAAATTATTTCCCTGTTCCTAAAATTTACGCTTCCTTTTTTGCACCTCCTCAAGCATACAGTTTCAAATATTTAAAACTCTTTATTTAAAAAAAATGGCCACATTCGTTCCTACCAAATAATAATATGTAAGTAATCATCTAAATTGTCCCCTAACCTCCCTTAATTTACTCTTCTCCCCCCCCCCCCATCATACAAATAAATCTAAAATCTTTATTTTTATTTTAATATAAAAAAAATCTTCTGAGTCTAATTAGTGCTCTGTAGTGACTATAAATAATGAGTAATATAAATTATCTCCCTTCCCTTAAAATCTCCCCCACCTCTCCATATACAAAATTTAAAACTCTTCTTCTTTTTTTTTAAGTTCCGTATTCTTTGCTGTCTAATAACATTAAATAAATAATCAATCATCTAAAATATTCCCTTCGAACAAAATTTCTACTCGCTACCTGCCTGTTTAAAATCGTTAGAATTCTAATTAATATATATATATACAGGGTGATTCATAAAAGATGGGCAGAACTTTAAGGGGTTATGGTACACTTAAAGACAAATAATATTAAATAGGAGACTAAGGGTCCCAGACGTATTCCCAAGGAGATAGGGGGCATTAAAGTTTAGGGTCCGAAATTTCAAATGATTATAAAACATGGAAAAATTGGTCGATTCGTTTGCGGTTTTTGCAAAAAATTTTCTTTATGCCAGTATTTTCTTGAAATAAAATTTTAAAGTTCAATTTCAAAAAATGCCGATAGGGGGCGCTTTAGACTTTGGAGTAACAAACAACTATTTTTTAACGTTATTTTTTGTATTTCTTTAAATGATTTCGAAAGCTTAGACTTAAACTTAAATTTTGATCTAAAAATCTGAGTCCTAACGAGTAGTTAAGTAGCGTAAACTGAAATTTGAAATTTGAAACCCTTCTCCCCCCAGAACAAAAATCAGTTATTCCCGATCTTTGTGTCGTAGATTAGGCTCTAACTACTGCCGCGTTTTGCTAAAATTATTCTTTATGTCAGTATTTTCTTGAAAATAAATTTTAAAGAAAATTTTCAAAAAATTCCGATAGAGGGCGCTTTAGACTTTGGAGTAACGAACAACTATTTTATACCGTTATTTTTTGTGTCTCATTAAATGCTTTCTAAAGCTTAGACTTAAACTTAAATTTTCAGCTCAAAATCTGAATCGCTGAGCGTGGTTCAGTAGCGAGGGGAGGGGGTTCAAATTTCAACTTCTGAACATAGTTCAGTTTGCACTACTTAACCATGCCCAACGATTCTGTGCTGTGATACGAGGCAAAAACCACAACTTTCGTCAAGGACTGCATAGTCGGAATTCACTCATAAAGGCACTGGCACAGTTGGAAACGTCGCTCATGCAAACGTTAAAGCTCCATTCCTGACGCTAGTCACCGGGTGAAGAAGGAAACAGAAAGTATGCAAATGTCAAATGGGGAAGAAGAAGAACACGTATGCAAAATTTCGACACGATTCAGGCATAAAAACCACTGAACGGTGAGTCAAGTGTAAGTCGCTGTAGTAATGAATCGGAAGATGGTGCCCTTCACGAATAAGGAAAAGGCTGAGATGCATTTAATTTACGGAGCGGCAGATGGAAATGGTGCAGAGGCACAACGAATGTACGGAGAGCGATTTCCTAACAGGCGGTTGCCTAACCGCAAAACTTTCGAGCGCTTGCACAGACAGTTGTGTGAGACGGGATCATTTCTCGCTTCCCGGTCGAATGCAGGTCGTGCAAAAAAGGACGAATCAGTAGTTGTTGCAGAAGCCATTCTGGATGTAGTAGCGGCGCAGCCAAGTACAAGTACACGAACAGTGGCTAGCCAGGTGGATACCTCACAGTCCACGACTTGGAGGGTACTGAAGGATGAACATTTGCTCCCGTTTCATGTGCAACGAGTCCAGAAACTGTCTCCAGGGGATTATCCAAATCGTATTGAATTCGCCCGCTGGTTTCTGCAGCAGAACGCGCTAAATCCACATTTTGGACGAACTGTGCTTTTCACCGATGAATGTACCTTCACACGTGAAGGTACATTTAACACACACAATGCACATGTATGGGCGGATGTCAATCCACATGCTACGTATCCACATGCTCATCAGAGACGCTTTTCCATCAATGTTTGGGCAGGAATCCTCGGAGACCACCTAATCGGACCGTACCTTCTTCCTGAACGCCTCAACGGTAAAACATACCTCACATTTCTGCAACATGTGCTGCCAGACCTGTTAAACGTTGTTCCTCCACGCATCCGGCGGGTCATGTGGTTCCAGGACGATGGAGCGCCAGCCCATTACGTACGAGACGTCCGCAACTATCTGGACATCACATTTCCGAACAGATGGATTGGTCGAGGTGGTCCTGTTGCTTGGCCTGCTCGCTCGCCAGATCTTTCACCCCTCGATTTCTTTTTTTGGGGACGATTGAAGGCTCTTATGTATGAGACACCCATTGAATCCCCCGAGGAACTGGTCGCCAGACTTTCCGCCGCTGTAGGGGAAGTGCTCGAAAAGCCTGATGTTTTCGCGAATGTTCGCCGTTCCATTCGTTGCCGTTGTTCTGCGTGCATAACCTCTGGTGGTCACAATTTTGAACATTTATTGTGATTACATGTTAATAAATATGCTTTGGTAACATAATCCTAATTTGTGTCTTTTTACCTCGTATCACAGCACACAATGTGTGGACATGGTAAACTGAACTGTGCTCAGGAGTAGAAATTTCAAAGCCCTCTCCCCAGAAACTTAACCACGTCTAACGATTCAGATTTTGGGCTGAAAATTTAAGTCTAAGCTTTAGAAAGCATTTAATGAGACACAAAAAATAACGGTATAAAATAGTTGTTCGTTACTCCAAAGTCTAAAGCGCCCTCTATCGGAATTTTTTGAAAATTTTCTTTAAAATTTATTTTCAAGAAAATACTGACATAAAGAATAATTTTAGCAAAACGCGGCAGTAGTTAGAGCCTAATCTACGACACAAAGATCGGGAATAACTGATTTTTGTTCTGGGGGGAGAAGGGTTTCAAATTTCAAATTTCAGTTTACGCTACTTAACTACTCGTTAGGACTCAGATTTTTAGATCAAAATTTAAGTTTAAGTCTAAGCTTTCGAAATCATTTAAAGAAATACAAAAAATAACGTTAAAAAATAGTTGTTTGTTACTCCAAAGTCTAAAGCGCCCCCTATCGGCATTTTTTGAAATTGAACTTTAAAATTTTATTTCAAGAAAATACTGGCATAAAGAAAATTTTTTGCAAAAACAGCAAACGAATCGACCAATTTTTCCATGTTTTATAATCATTTGAAATTTCGGACCCTAAACTTTAATGCCCCCTATCTCCTTGGGAATACGTCTGGGACCCTTAGTCTCCTATTTAATATTATTTGTCTTTAAGTGTACTATAACCCCTTAAAGTTCTGCCCATCTTTTATGAATCACCCTGTATATATTCGAAAAAGCACAGAAAAAGAACAAGTACACCATTTTATTATCAGAGAAAAGTGCACTAGGAATGAATGAATTCTGCCTTCAAACAAACTAGCAGCTGAAACGTAGAGCGTCAGCATGCTCGTGATATATTATTTGCTGGATTTGCTGGTATAACCGCAGAGTACTCACTCATCAAAAAAATAATTTTCTTGCTGGCAACCCTTTGTCTTCTTACTTATTATTAGATCTTGTTTCTTTTAATGTGGGGATGCTTCTTTTGAGATTGATGTAATAGAATGACAGACAAAAATAGTATAGATCTGCCCTGGTCGGCACATAATGAATATTCTGAAGTTATAGAACAACAAGAAAGTGGTAATTATTCTGTAGCATGTAAACTTTGTCCAGTTAATAAGAAGTTATCAGTATCAAAATCATCTGCTTACAACCTGAAGTTGCACATAGCGATGAGTTAGCATTTTCTATATTAATAATAATTACTGGATCGCATCTCGCACCGAATATCTAAATCATTATTCAAATTATTATTCAATTGTAATTACTTTGTAACCGAAAGACGTTTCCCATTATTCTTTATTTTATTTTATTTTATTTTATTTTTTGGTAAAGACAGAAGATTTTTCAGAAAACACTGTCAAAGTCGACGTTTTCAACGATAATTTCCGACGCCGCAGCATAGGGGAAAGGGGGAAAAATGTGACACGAATCGCTTATAACCCGATAAGAAATTTATTTATCAAAAAAATGGAAAACACATTTCGATTCCAAATCGCTTCCATAGTCAGTCTTTGTCTTTAAAAATGAGTCAGATAATGTGTCAGAAAGTTTCGCGTTGTTGAGTAAGGAATTTAGGAACCACCTTAAGCGCTACTGTGCTATATCACTCTCATAAATTTGTAAGATTATTACAATTTTTGTTTTCAAATTTCCTCTTTTTAACACTTTCCAACATAATTAAAAAGTGTCTATGAATTCGCTTTGTCTGTCTGTGCTCTAACTCTCGTAAGTAAAATCGGATTACCGGGAAAGTTTTATAAGTTATTGAAGTTTACCATAAAACGTTCAGTATTGAAAATGAACTACGTAGCATTTCTGTATTGTTTACAGGGACATTCAAAAGAATTCTGTTACATTATAGTCTATGGGAAAAAATCGTTTGCGGTGCATTTAATTAGCGATGATAACTAAAGTAGCGAAAAGTAGCGAAGTAGTGACTACTTTTGAAAAGTAGTTTGTAGTCGCTACTTTTTAAAACAAGTAGTTGTAGTTGTAGTTAACTACATTTTTCATACAGTAATTGTAGTTGTAGTTCGCTACAAACAAAAAGTAGTTTTTACGACCCCTGGTACCACGTAATGGGATAAAGTGTAGCACGTGATCAGAGAGATCGTCTTATTAATTTGCATTGATCAATCAATGTTTAGTTAGATGAGCGAGAACTGTACTTTATTGCAGGAAGAACTGTAGGCTGTTCTTTATACAGAGAATTCCAGTATTTCTGTTCCTGTAAATATCTGTTTTTATTATACAAATTTAATCCTTAAAGTAATATTTGATTATTCAACTGAGAAACTCAATTACCAGTGTGTCCTGTATCACGGTTTCATAACAGTGGTGGCAGCGAAACCATTCTACCAAATTATTGATTATATTCTCTTTCGCGAGTGACGATTTCAAGACATAAAGGAGGGTAAAAGCGAGACAAACAATGACAGCGACGGCGACGGGACTGAATCAACTGAGACTAGTGTATACAAGTATGGAAAAACAGTGACGGGAAAGAATCATCTTGCATCCGTGACCAGAAGTGCGGAAAAGCGGCTCTGAAAAACGTGATTAATTAGTGTGCTCAACCTCTACAGATGTGTAATGAAGTACGTGGATTAGTGTAATCAGCAATTGAGGAGCACAACAAGAAAAAAAATTGTCAACAGTGGATAGTGAGTGTGCACCAAAAATGTGTTTTAATCGGAAATCTGGGAGCCAAATGAAGTCAAAAAGAGAAGATGTACAATGTGTTTGTTCATTTTTCTGCTGACAAACCCATACTGAACCGTAAAATAAGGGTTTAATGTAAGTTAGTTATTGTGAAATTATTTGTATAAATGTTTCAGTGTTATTCATAGGTGATTTAATAATTGTGTTGAGATACGATGCAGCATCTTTTAACTTACCGAAACTGTGGCTCGAGTTACTCCATGGTTACAAATACGAAAATAAACATCCAAGTAAAAATAAAATATAACGTGCGTAATTTTTAAAAAGTACATGAAAATTAAACGATAGCATTTCAAATAATAACTTCAAAGACCGTGCAATTATAGAATATTCTCATTTGTTTTTGAAAATGGCTCGGGGTGAGCCGAAACAGGCCAACAACCTAATAACAGTTATTTTACTGTATATTATGTTGTTAATTTACACCTTTTAGCATTTAAAAGAAATATATGTGTGCAGGTTTATTAAAACACGGCGGAGGCAACTAAAGCAATCCAGAATCGAAATAAATTATAGTTAATTTTTAATTAATAAAAAACAAACAATTTAGCAGCCATTTCCTATTAAATTTAATCAGTTTTCGGTTTAGTTCATTGCCAAAAATTCAAAACTCGTAATAAAATTCTTTCCACATCAATTAATTTTTCAATTGAAAGATTTCCACTTAAAAAATGAAAATGAAATAAAAAAAAAAATCCCTGACGGCTCGGCCTACAGACACAAGTAGATTTCGAAGACGCAGGCCGTGGGGCGCCTGTTTGTCGGGAATTGCGGAAGAAATGACCTTTTTGCGATGATGCTGCCGTTGGAACCGCCTACTTCGAAACCAAACTTGTTTGCAGGCGGAGCCAGCAAGGATTTTTTTTTTTTGCTATAAGAGTTGGTCCTATAAAAAACATGTCAATATAAAAGTTTTAGATAATATTAAGAGAATTTATAATAAATTTAAGCGGATTTGAAATCTTGGGAATTGACGAAGTTATGAATTTCTTTCTTCTAAAACCCCCTTTCCCCCGATTAAGGCAATTTTTAGTTATATCAAAAATCTGTCATACATAAATTTTCGGCCCTTCTCCTAGAAGTAATAATAACTTCAAACGGATTCGATACGTATCATAATTAAGAAATTATGGTTTTTTTCTTTTTTCACAAAAAGTCTTCCCCATTCCCCCCCCCCCCCTGGTTAGATCTTGCCCATTAACGAACTTGACCGAGATTTTATGCCTCTTGATTTTATGTATCAGTTTCGAAAAGATGCGGGAGTTGGAACCGCTTACTTCGAAAAATAACTTGTTTGCAGGCGGAGCCGGCAGGGATTTTTTTGTTTTTAATTTTTTTTTGCTATAACGGTTGGTCCTATGAAAAACTTGTCAATATAAAAGTTTTAGATAATATTAAGAGGATTTATAATAAATTTATGCGGATTTGAAATCTTGGGAATTGACGAAGTTATGAATTTTTTTCTTCTAAAACCCTCCTTCCCTCCCCCCTTAAGGCAATTTTTAATTATATCAAAAATCTGTCATACATAAGTTTTTGGCCCTGTTCCTAGAAATAATAATAACTTTAAACGGATTCGATACGTATCATAATTAAGAAATTATGGGTTTTTTTTTCTGTTTTCACAAAAAGCCCCCCATCTCCCCTTGGTTCGATTTTGCCCATTAACGAACTTGACCGAGATTTTATGCCCCTTGATTTTATGTATCAGTTTCGAAAAGATGCGGGAATTGGAACCGCCTACTTCGAAAAATAACTTGTTTGCAGACGGAGCCGGCAGGGATTGTTTTTGTTTATAATTTGTTTTTGCTATAACGGTTGGTCCTATAAAAAACTTGTCAATATAAAAGTTTTAGATAATACTAAGAGGATTAATAATAAATTTACGCGGATTTGATATCTTGTGAATTGACGAAGCTATGATTTTTTTTCTTCTAAAACCCCCCTTTTGTCCCCCCCTTGGGGCCATTTTTAATTATATCAAAAATCTGTCATACATAAATTTTCGGCCTTTTTCCTAGAAGTAATAATAACTTTAAACGGATTCGATACGTATAATAATAAAGAAATTATGAGGGTTTTTCTGTTTTCACAAAAAGCACCCCCATTTCCCCCCCTCCCTTGGTTCAATTTTGCCCATTAACGAACTTGACCGAGATTTTATGACCCTTGATTTTATGTATCAGTTTGGAAGAGATTTATGCAGAATTTTTCCAGTTATCATGGTCAGAAAAAAGTGACATAGATAGATAGATAGATAGATAGATAGATAGATAGATAAACTTTTGAACTGGGGGTGGTTTTGGGTTCTGGGAGTCATGATCGGCGTAGATCTGTAAAAATTTTTCAAAATTTCCAACTTAGGTGAGAATGTAATAGGTAGCATTTCTTACGAAATCTACCTAATTTCAAGACTGAAAATGACGTCATATTGGAAGTATAACGGACATTTTAAAACATGTATCAATAATACAAGGAGTATGAGTATGCATAAGTACAGAAAGCAAGTTAATATGACGTCATTAGAGAACTAAAAAGAAAATGAATATGACATCATATTGGAAGTTTAATTGTATTTTTCAAATATTTCACAATCATACAAAGAGAGTATTAATATGAGTAGGTACAAAAAGCAAGTGGATATGCAGGTGAATATAGTGTCATATGAGTTTTAGAAACGTATTGAATCATGATAAAAACCCGATTACGGAATATCTAAACATTTTGAGGGTCTCTAAATTCGTTTTCACTATTTTTAAATGTATTCCACATGTATATGTGTGTATGCGTGTATATTACAATTTTCCAAATTTGTAGGTCCCAAGAGCTTATTCTTAGTGTGGAACTGAAATAAATATTACAGATTTAAAATAAAATATAATTTCAGGTTATTGTTTGGGATGAATGCATCATGTCACACAAGATTATTTATCAGTTCCTCAATCAAACATGTCTGGATATTTCCAACAAACATTGCCGGTCATTCCAAAAGGAACAATGGTGGTATAAAATTCACGCATGCCTTAAATCGTCAAGTTTTTCGAGGCATGTTCACATTTTGCGACTAACTAAAAACATGAGAGTTCATCTGGACTGAAACATATTGGATCGTGAATTTTCTGAACATTCGTTAAATATGGGGAATGGATTAATACAGTAACTGATCTATTCAAAATAAGAAAGGCATTTTGTAACACAGTTGTGTCTATTTAAGAACTCAAGGCGAAAGTATTTCCAAATATTCGACATTTTACAGACTATAAATGGCTTTGTGAACGTGCGATTCTTGCACTAATAAATGTCAGTGTAAACAACATGAACTTGAAGATTCCAAAAGAGTTACCTGGAGAAGTTGTATTGTACAGAAATGAGATATACAGAAAATTATACAGAAAATGAGCTTTGAAATTATTGTTTTTCAGTTCGTCGCATCATGTATAATTGAAAGAGAGTTTCACATTTTCTCCTTTTTAGTTTTTATTGCTCCAATGATGAATGGAAACAAGCTGATTTATAGATGAATTCTGATGTGATTTATATATAAACTTATATATGTTTAGATTGGGTTTTCATTAGATTCGTTTGTATAACATTTCTACTGCTTAATTTTATTATGTTTTTTATACAACATGTTTAATTTTGAAAGTGATTTTTCTAAACACACATTCTTAAAATCCCGGACAACGTCGGGTACTTCAGATAGTATAATATAAGCCCAAGTCTGTCAGAAATGTAATGGGAACGGGAACGGCTGCTTTGTAAATGTTTCGTCCTTTTTTTTCCAAAACTAAGAGGTTTATTCTATGGAATACTACAAGTATCCTATTGTGTATAAAAATTAAGTATTAAAAAAAGCATTTTAAGTTTGTACTTATTAGATTACTTGTCTTATTTCTTGCGTTTCCGCTTTTCATAATTTCTAGTCGGATGTGCCAATCCCAAAATTTTGTTCTATCACATACAGGTTTCACATACACCAAAAACGAATAAGCACCAATTTATATCAAGGTCTAACTGAATCTAAAGTTTTATCAAATTCCGTGTATTAGTTTTTGAGATATGACTATCGCTAAAATTGTGTAAATCCTGAAAAATGCAGCACAGAAGCGACACCTGTTGGGATATTTATACGAAAACCTAATCAACAACAAGTTATGTAAATGTCTAACTGAATCTGAAGTTTGATGAATATCTGTGCATTAGTTCTTGAGATATAGCTATTATGAAAACCATGAAAAAAGTAGCATAGTAGCGCCCTTTGTTGTGATATTTACAGCAAAACGTAATCAGCATCTATGTATCTTAAGGTCTGAAAGAATATGAAGTTTGATGAAATTCTGTGCATTAGTTCTTGAGATATAGCTATCGTTAAAATCGTGAAAAATGTAGCATAACAGTGCCACCTTTTGAGTGATTTACACCAAAAACTAATCAGCATCAATTTATATCCGGGACTAACTGAATCTAAAATTTTATTAAATTCCGTGCATTAGTTCTTGAGATACAGCATCCGCAAATGTTTTGTCACATACAGGCTTACAGACTCGCAGACTCACGGACAGACAATTTCTAAAAACAGTCAAATCGTGTTTAGGACGTTCTAAAACGCATAAATCCGTCGAAAACAGGAAGTCGAAAATTTTCATAAATCCAAAATTTTCTTCTTGTAAAGATAGAAGAATGTAATAAGAATACATAAAAATTGATTTTTATTCAACAACATTGATAAAGATAAATTCTGACATATTTTTAAATGAATATCAATTTCGGTAGCTGTGAAAAGAAGTTTCCCCATAGTCAGCGTTTAGAAAAATGTACACTCTAAAAAATAAATGCGTAAATGTGCACATTAAAACAAGTATACTAATAATACAAAAACTATACTAAAACAAAATCCAACTTGTACTTTTTTTTTACCACTAACATTTAATAGAAATTTTTGCTAGATTTCGTCAATTAAATTAGGTAAAGTTTACTATTAAAATTTAGTGGTATGAAAAATCCGTACAAGTTGGCAGCTATCTATATCTGTAATGTGGCGTATAAATTGCCAAACACACGCCTGGTGTGTCAATATCAATGTGCACATTGTACTGTGCATTTTGATGATAACACTTCAAGCGGCTGAAATGTACAAAAGTTATCGACTAAATCTGAAATACACATTTTAGTGTATAAATTGCACATGAGTGAACATATTTCTGTATAATATACGGAAACGGCAGATTTTTGTGTACATAGGTTAACCTTATAGTTTAGGGTGTAAATTGTTAACTAAACTAAATTGTATGAAGAACAAACTCATACGCTTGGTGTTTTGTTCTCTTTTTAGCAGATACGTTTTGATCAAAAGACTAGTGTACTCGCAATTTACAAGAAACAGGATCGTTGAAAACAATATTTACTGCTTGTCATTTCCCGTTTAGCGTTGTTTTGAAGTGCTAAAATCGTATAGTCACAATTTATGCACAGAACTTGTCGTGTATTTCCTTAATAAATACACTGAAAAAAAAAATATGGAAATTGTACTGGGAATCGTGACGTCGTCAGTACTATTTCCGTATTTTATATGATTTTTTTTTCCTTTAAATTTCGATCTTCACTTTTCGAAGATACATTTACATCGAGAGGTGAAATTCTCAATTTAATTCAATCTACGTTAAACAAGCTATAGTTACTCGAACCAGGATACGAACTAGAGAACCATGACTTTCCAGGGCAACAGCTTGACCAGATACGATTACACTAGTCACGTTTTAAAGTATCATTATTTATTGAGTGCACATGAGTTACACATATTTCTATGTAATATTCTTACACATATTTCTGTGTAATATTCTTACACATTTCTATGTAATATTCTGTTCTTACACATTTCTATGTAATATTCTGTTCTTACACATATATCTGAGTAATATTCTTACACATATTTCTATGTATAATATTGTGTTCTGGCACAGATTTCTACGTACTGTACAAAATACGCAGATTTTTGTGTAATAGGCAAAATGTGTAAATTTACACACTCCGATTCAGGTAAATCCATACATTTTTCTTTATTTACACACTTGAGCCAAAGAAAATAATGTCGCCAGATTTACGACTTTTTGACAAATTTTGTAACCATTTGTGGAAAAAATTGGCTTTTAGAATCTAAAGGAATTTTCTACAAATTCATAATAGGAGAGGAGACGCATGATTTTACCAATCAGAATCTATAGAACGTTCTCGAAAACATAATTCAACCAATGAGGGTACATAGAACTTTCTCTCAATTAATACCACACCTATTATAAAAAAGTGCTTCGATCGAAGCCTAAAATCTGTGAAGTTGGACAGTGAAACGTACAATCGGCAAAAGACTTAGACGTGTGCGAAACGATTGACATTTTTGCCCAAATTTCGTGCTTTCATCTATACAGTGCAGACCGCTCTAACCTACCAGAATCGTTGTAAAATAAAATGCTTTATAGCAATAATACAGTGAGAAGTAGTTATTATATCGAGTTGAACACAAAGCTAATTTTAACCAAGTGTAGATCGGTCTTCCCCGCGGGTATTTTCTTTATTCATCACCAATGCTTTCGGAAATGACATTTTATGTAAAACTAATTATCTTATCAGAAAAACAGAATACTGTGCTCTGATATATAAAGAATATTCATGATAAAAAATTAGAAAAAAAAAGAGAAGCTCATCTTTCAGCTTCTTAGAAGTCGCCAGGCTTTTTTTTCCTTGTCCCTTTACATTACTTTATTTTAAAAGAATTGTTTATAAGGTAGAGTATTTTGTAGTGCAGCATTAAGATACCTAATTATCATTTTAATTAAGGTTCATCACTCTACTTCTATCCTAGTTTTCATTACTTAGAATAAAAGCCAGATCAGAAAAAAATATTATTTTTAAAGACATTTATTTCCCCCACAATAGTGTTCATAACTACCTTTTTATAATGCTGCATGACAAAAGAAAATATAATGAAAATTGAAAACTTGAAAATAAAATGATGCAATTAAATTTTTATAATTACACCAATCATCTCAACACTTATGTAGATTTTAAATGTTTTTAAGACTTATAATTTAATTTGAAAAGCTTTTCAAAGGAATATTAATAAAATTGTTGGAGAACTCTTTCCATTGAATTTTAAAATTAATCTTTGATATTTAATTTAATTAGTTTCGATAATGTTTTCTCACGGTTCAGATACAATGTGTTCACATATAATTTACTAATCACAATCAATTTAGTAAATGTAATTACTTTTTCCATCTCTTTTGTACTTTAACTATGAGAAAATCTGCTTGTATTTGAACCGATAATTGATACTTTATTTTCCCTTTATATTCTGATTACAACTGTGTAATATAAGTGGCATCCTTTGTAAATACCTTTTGTTGTTCTTGTTTTTTAAGGAAAGAGAGAGGGGTAGGGCGTAAAAGTTATTAAGCAAAAAATTATCGGAATACGTTTTTGTGAGTATTTAATAACATTATTTTCTTTAAGATTATGACAATTATCCCTCTCACATAAAAGCATTGTCAATTCATCTGAAATTATTATTTAAGAATTCTTAATTTTCCATTGGTGATTGGAATAAAATAATTATTCCAGATTGATATATAAAAATTAACAAATGATGACGAAATATGTTAAAAAAATCTAGAATGAAAGTATGAATAGGTACTTTTCATTTACTTCATTTATTTACGCTTCTTTTTAACCACTTATAAGTCTCTGTTGTCATACAGGCGACCAAGTATTTATTTTATCGACTTCATTCGTAGTTTTTCTTGTACACGCGCACGTGTGTACACTGTTAAAAATAAATCCGTTAATTCACGGTAAAACTACTGTCAGCAAAGTTGCCGGGTATTTTCCGTTCCGTTAGTAGATTTTCCATTTTGAAAGATAACAGAAGGAAAAACCCCGTTTGAAGATACGGTAACTTTCCGTTTTGAATGACCTCGGCTTAAAAAAAAATATTTCCTTTCTGTTTGTGCTGCCATCTGTTGACTACACCGGGAGTATTTAATTAATAATTTGATATACTTCAAGAATATTTTCGGCTGACCTTGGGGTTCGAACCAGAGTTGACAAAGTCTCGAGCCAAGTGTCTTACCGCAAGACCAGCGGGCCCTTGCTAGAATAAGAAATTGAAACGATGATAGGAGATTTCTTCAAATCGCGGCTTGGAACTTAAACAATCGGGGGTTTAGAAACCTGGTAATTTTGAAATTAATTGGGGGATATTTTGTTATAAGATTATGACCGAAAACTTTATTATTAATAGAGGATTAAAACATGAATTATATATATTCTTAATTTGATTGTTAGATGCAAAATATGAGTATTATATTTTGAATTAAATTCGATAAAGTATGTTTGCTTTTTTGAGAAAATCTATTTTTTCAACTATTATAGATTTTTTAAATGTGTTCGGTTAGAATATATATTTAGTGAGAGTGTTTTTTATAACTTTAAAAAACAAATTGCGAATAATTTCAAAGGAATGAGAAAATTATTTGTTGTTTTTTTAAATTCGAAAGCATTATTTTTGTTTGTTGCTTTTTTGAGCAAAATTGTTTTTTTTTCACTTAACTAATATATATATATATATATATATATATATATATATATATATATATATATATACATATATATATATATATTAAGCAGCTATTTGTTTAGAATATATTTTAACTGAATATTTTTTTATGACTTTAAAAAATAAATTGCTATTAATTTTAAAAACATGGGAAAATTAATTGTTGCTTTTTTAAATTCGAAATAATAATAATAATAATTTAAATTTTTGTTCTTTTAAATAATCTCGAAATTTTAGTTTTTCTGTGCTGGAACATGTCAGTTTTTTAAGCATTGAAAATAAATATGCGACAGATAACGGAATATCTCCGTTGGCCACTTTCAGGAAAAAAATACCCGTGAATTTCAGATTATTTTTAACAGTGTAGCAAAACTATCATATTTCCTAAAATATAAAAATACCTAACTAAACAAAAATAAAAAATGAACGCATAAAAGCCATTTTTGGTAACGAAAATACCCTGTTTTGTCACGAACGGATAAGTAATTTATTCACACCTATAGAGTGTCTCGATGTGACGAGTCAGATTCCAGTCAATTTCAATAGTGAATATCGAGGTCAGCATATTGATGTGCCAGGTGGAGTAATTCGGAATAAAGATTCATAGTCGAATGACAGAATAAAAAAGAATAACTTACAGACATGTTAAGACTCCTGTAATCACTGAGCTCCATAAAGAACGGAGAGTAACTCACAGTTTCACTTTCTGGCGCAACTACATCACATTTTCAATGTACTCAAGTAATGAATAATGCACTTTTCTTAAAACTAGAGTCACTTTTTTCAATTTTTCAGAATTCTTTTACACTCATGTTTGTGAAATTGCAACACCATGAAGAAATTATGCAAATTGAACTAAACATACAGTAAATGTAAAGTGAGGTAAGACATGTAAGTAATTCGATTTACAAAACGACAGCGCGTGCGTGGAACGAGACCCGGCTCCTTATCAGTCACTTGTTCCAGGTATATAAAAGACTGTAAAGATGCATTGAAATCCGTTTATCTCCCGCTGTCTGCGGTAAACGTTTCAGTGGTGGTCATTAGGCCTCGTCAAAAACGGAGGAAGCCATACCAAAAACTAACGGAATTCGTACGAGGCCGCATCGTCGGTATGCGAAAAGGTGGATTTTCGTACCGAGAATTCTGTGGCCGCACGCAGTGTAATATCGTAACAGTTCGCGTGTTTAGAATAAATGGACAGAGGGAAATCAAACAAGGCGAAAACCTGGCAGTACGGCACACATTAGCACAACAGCACGGGACGGCACACATCTCATCCGCATGGCTGTGACGGACTGTAAACCGTCCTCTCGTGTGTTAGCACAACGTTGGAGCACAGATACAGGTGTTTTGTTGTATAGCTCCACAATTCGTCGCCGTCTGCTGCAGCATGAAATGCGTGCAAGGGTTCCTCTACGCAGGATTCTCCTCTCGCATGAATCACAGAAGCGTCCGACTTCAATGGGGTCAGCAACACAGCATGTGGCGTGTCCAGTGGCAACAAGTTGCTTTTTCCGATGAATCTCTCTGCAGTCTGGGGTACGATGATGGAAGAGTACGCGTCAGACGTTACAGAGGGGTACGTCTACTGCCGCAGTGTGTTATCCAGCATCATACCGCACAAACGCCTGGCATCATGGTGTGGGGAGCTATTGGATATAATTGTCGATCTTATCTAGTGCACATTGCGGGCAACCTCAACAGTGATCACTACATAAGGGAAATTGTGGAGTCGGAGGACCTCCCCCTTCTTTGACGCATTCTGGGTGCTGTATTTCAGCAGGATAATGCCCGTACACATGTTTCTCAGACTGAACAAGCCTTCTTCAGTGCACAACAGGTTTCGCTTCTCCCATGGCCTGCTTATTCCCCCGATATGTCTCCCATCGAGCATGTCTGGGATTTCATTGGTCAGTGACTCGCTCGAACAGTTGGTGGGGCACATAGTAAGACTGAACTTTGGCTTCAGGTCGAAGCCATCTGGAATTCCATTCCCCAGGATTACATTCAGAACCTGTATGATTCAATGCCACGACGTGTACAGGCTCTCATCGTTCAGAGGGGCGGACACACAAGGTACTAATTCCCGACGTTCTTTTTGTTTGTTTTTTTGTCTTGTAAAAAATCGTTTATTTGTACCACTATCAGTAATATGTAGAATAAATTTCATTAATTTTTGACAATTCCTTCATGGTGTTACAATTTTCACAAACATGAGTGTAGTGAACTTTTTTTAAAATCTTGTTTCTTATTTTTAAGAGCAATTTTTTTAAGTTTCTTGCTAAGCTTACATGATATTTTATTTTATACACCATGAAAATAAATATTTCTGATGAAATTAAATAAAATCTGTAATTTTTTAAATAGAAAATGTAATTCCGGAAATTTGTAGCATCTTTGTCATACTTATTAAAACGTAATTGAATTTAGAAATATCTACCCAATACTTTATGGGAGGAAATCGGTGTTTTGCCATAAATTTCCCTTCGAAATTATTTGGCATTGTATTCATGGGCGGACTGCTGCGCTCGATTCAATATAACAGAATAAGGAGATAGTTCTCAATTATATTGTGGAGCTCAGTGCCTGTAATACAAGCTGACACATGCCGCCATGTAACTACTCAAGCACTTGGCGACAGACGCATGACTGTGCACTAGCGGCTAGCAACAGCATGATTCCTAATGGTAGGACTTGGAGTAAAATTATCAAAACTTAAAAGTTGGGATTTATCCCTAAAGAGGGATATTTACCCTTTTTTCTCAAATGCTTAGGGAATCATCGTTTCTGATCTGATATTAGCGGCTTATTGAAAAGTTATTTAAGTTGACGATAGTCGATTTTTAGTTAATGTACAGTGATTTGGTTTAATATTGTTTTATGGATAAAATATTTTTAATTTGTTATGTTGCAGGTACTTTGCTGTATTTTTTATTTAACCTATTCTTATAATACAACTCAATGGTTTATCTTTTGAAAATATAAATTGATTGTGAACTTTACCTGTCTAGAATGTAGAAAAAGTCATTACACAAATAGTAACCTATTAAAACACGCAAGAGAAGAGCCTAATGGTTTTAAAAATTTGCTTGGTATAGAGATTGTTTTCGATCAAGAACGAAGAACATCTCGTCGCATTCTGTTCTCTTAGTCAAAAAGTTGACGGAATTTGATTCTAAAACTAGTTTTTCTTTTCTTATAAAGAAACATTTGTAAAAGAAAGTAATAAATATTAATAGATGGCAGCACAAAAACAAAAGTTTAAATAATGATATAATTGTATTCAGAAAAGAGAAGAAAATATCCCTCTTTAGGGATAAATTCCAAGTTTCAAGTACAGATAATTCTTGAAGATTTTACTCTACATCCTACCATTAGGAATCGTGCTGTCGCTAGCCGATAGTTGACTGTGCGTCTTATCTCGTAACTTAGCGAGTGAATTTCGCTACAACATGCGAAAATATTTTACATGGTTTCTTTTAGCTTACAATTATGTATATATGTGACAGTCAAATGTCTCTCATTTTTCACCCACTTCCTGTTGAGAAGGTGCTTAGAAATTTGGAATATATATGTATTCGTGAGGGCAATATATGAATTGGACATTGATTTTTTAAAACTCGATAGCTAAGGGGAGAGGGGGGGGGGCAACGTCGGCCCGAAACTTATATTTTCCTTATAGAAATAACGTTGCGATTGTTTAGTATTATTTGAAACAAGTTGGAAATTGTACGTCAAACGTGACAAATAAGGTACGTTCGTACTATAGCTAGTTATATAAATATTCCGATCCTGGTGGTTTTTAATTCTGTGAAATGGATTATATCGTCTGCAGATTAATTTATGTAATCGCATATATTATTTCTCCGGTCAACATCCCTTTTCCTAAAAAAATACGAAACGCAGAACGACGAATGAGATAGCATATGAAAGGATTTTGAACAGGCTTCTGACATAGCACACTTAACATTTCGTTAAAACATGTTTTTGATGAGAAATTGCTGTTAATTAAAAATTAAATCGGCAATGTTTCATAAATGAAATGAAAGGTTTCCCTCAAATTTGTGTTGCCACAAAAAATTAATACCGCATTTTATCATGTTCAACAATAATTATAAAAAAAATAAATGGTATAAAAAATACACTGTTAACAGAAACGTCTGAAATTCAGTTAAAAAAGTGTCTTAAATGGATGGCCACATTGTAAGTGAAAAAAAAGTGTCTTACTTTCTAAGACGCCTTTTTGCATCTGAAGTTAAGACATTGGAAACGTCTTAAAACGCCGCCATTTTTAAAACACTTGAAATATCTTAAAAAGACTCCATTTTTAAAACACTTGAAATGTCTTAAAAAAGCCGCTATTTTCTTTACATTCAAAACATCTAAAATTCTGGCATTTTTAAAACACTTGAAAAGTCTTACAAAGCCGCCATTTTTTAGACATTTAAAACATCTAAAATGCTACCATTTTTAAGACACCCGAAACATCTTATATGATTTTTTTCTCTTATTACACTGGATGATTGAGAGCAGGCTAAAACTTAGACTTACAGTCAAGCTACAAAGCAAAATAAATGGTTGCCAATTATGGAAGACTACTACAACAGCCTGCATTATACTGTCATAATTTATTTTGTATTGCAGCAAGTCATGTGCAATGTTGCCAAGTATATTTTTAAAATACTGTTAACCTTTTATATTAATTTTTAATGATGAGAACGTTAAGCATAGATTTTTTTTCAAAATTAGAATTTTAAATGAATCTATTTTGATTTTTACATATCTGTAGCAGCACATCATTCTTTTGAAAGGACCCAGTCTGCCAGGATATTCATATCCTGTAAAAACTCATAAAACTTTTCAAACTTGTTGTTGATATATATTTTTTCCTACACCCCTCCTCCTTCTCGATGTATTGTTTATCTTATTTTTTTTTTTCTTATTTTAACCTGGGACATAATTTAAAGATTTTGGGCATTAAGTATTATCTTTTTGTTGACTTATATCACTGTTTTAATATCATTATTATACAATCAATTCTGTAATACATATGTAAGGTACAAATTTCGTGTTTTGGTCATGTTGTAAAACAGGACAAAAATTTTAGTCATTTGCCTAAACAAAAAATATTTTTCAAAAAATTATAACAAAGGTAGATTTTATTTGTTTATCAACCCTTTAATCAATTTAATTTATTATTCAGTATTTCCTTACAGGACTTTTAACTAACAGAACTTTACAGGAATTTTATCATAAA
This sequence comes from Maratus michaelseni, assembly GCA_963931845.1. Lineage (NCBI taxonomy): Eukaryota > Metazoa > Arthropoda > Arachnida > Araneae > Salticidae > Maratus > Maratus michaelseni. The sequence continues at coordinate 226,632,412 of OZ007596.1, forward strand.
TATACATATGAAAAAACATATACTGTGGAATGTCATATTCACCTTGAAAATATCGAACAATTTAAAGAAGACTTGCTTAAAAGGTGCATTTAATGTCACAAATATAAAAAAGATGTCACAAATATAAAAGATATGTTATTACATGTGATTGCATCTCAAGTAAGGTTTTTAACCTATATGTCAAACTAACGGAAACATTAAAATTTAATGAGTTTGATGAATTTTTAAGAATTATTGATATGTAGAGGAATATACAACCCAGAGTAAAGACAGGATTATGTATAAGAAAATAAATTCACTCAAAGGTTCAGTCACTAAAAGACCATTAAAGCAACTAGTTTCATATATAAATTTATCTGATAAAATTTTAAGTGAGGAAGAGCACACAGTTTTAACTCTTGGTCCAAAGTATATTTTTGGGGGTAATTTTAATATAAAAACAGTGATCGCAGAAAGTGAAAATATTATTCAATTGGTTGAACTAAGTGCGAAAGATGAAATACGTGGTATCCTCCATAACAATATTAAGAAATTTTCAAAAGGGCCTCTAAATTATAAAGATAAATATCATAAAACAATCAAGCAACTTAAATCTGATCCAAATATTACGATTATCCAAACCTACAAAACAAATAAACTTGCAGTCATTAACTGTGACTATATTATGAAAATGCAGAAATGCATTACAGAAATGGGTTGTAAACAATTAAATAAAGATCCACTTATCACGATAATAAGAAAAGCAAAGGAATTAATCAAAAATGGCAATTGGGCTACAGATTTGAAGAATAGGATAAGAATTAACAAAACCGCAACAACGACTAGGTTAATAGGACGCATAAAAGATCATAAAGACAATTTTCCTCTTAGACCTATTGTTGCAAAATGTTCAGGACCCACCTACAGTTTCGAAAAGGCATTTGTTTCTTTCCTTAACACAATTCTTCCACTTTCTAACCATGCTTTAAAATCAACCACTGATTTCATTAATCGAATCAAAGATATTAATTTGAAAGAAAATAGTATAATAGCAAATTTGTATCGTTTTACCCCTCCACTGATTTAAACGAAGTGAAGAAGTCTTTTATAGATTCCATAGAAGCCAATAGCATATTTAACATGGATATAAAAACAACTTTGAAATCTGCATTCAATTTGATTACAGAAAACAACGTATTTTTATTTAACCAAATATACTATAAGCAAATAAAAGTCGCCCCAACGGGATCACTTATATCGGGATTATTAGCGGAAATTTAATTAAGGCCATTAGAGCAACAGATCTTGAATACCTGTAAGTTAAAACATGAAGTATGGTTGAGATACGTTGGCGATGTGTTTGTTGTATGGGATTACAGTACTGAAGAACTAAAAGAATTTTTACAGGATATCAATGCAATTGACGATAACATTAAATTTACTTTGGAAATAGAAAATGAGAAGACCTTACCATTTTTAGACGTTGAATTGACTAGGAATGGTGGAAAATTAGATAGAAATGTTTATAGGAAACTCAATAGGTCAAATCACACCATACCTTATGACAACGCTACTCCTTTTGGATATAAAATAGCAGCCTATAGGTTTTATGTTAAACGAGCTTTTGAAATATGCACTGACACTTTTCTAGTTAATGAAATAAATAAAATAAAATGCAACGGAACTAAGGAAAATGGTTCCCCCTACATTTTATTAACAAACTGGTCTACGAAATGAAATATAGAGCACATAAAAGCAATCCAGTTAAGAAACTTAAATTTTGTAACGTTAGCTATATTCCTGGTTTATATGAAAAGCTAAGATATGCAGTAAAGGAATTTAATATTAATCTGGTAGCTAGAACAACAAGAAAACTGAAAGACTTAATACATATTAAGATTGACCCTATTCCTAATGATGAAATCGCAGGTATTGACATAACTGAAATACCATTGGTAACTGAAATACAAGAAGAAAGGGTATATATTGGGATGACCGGAAGGAAATTTAAGGACAAATTGAAAGAACATGTTAGTGATACTAAGTTTAGTAGACAAACCACAGCGTTAGCAAGACTTAATCTACAACCAAATGTAAATATTCGTTTTAATGAAGCAAGAATAATCATTCCTACCTTCCATTATCATATTTCGTTAATAAAAGAGTCCATCGAAATTTTAATAAAGGGTAATAAGGCTATTAATGATAACATGTCATATAACATTCCGGATATATGGTTAAAGTTTTTAAAATAGAAGGTGTTTTTTTAAAGTTTGGATAGTAATGTTCAGTTTTCTGCTGAAAACAGTGTACGGTTAGGAAATTTTTCAGTATGCAATCAAAGCTACCCTGATGACGATCAATGTCTGATCGAAAGCGCTCGGCGCGAAATGTCGGAAGTTTTTAAGTTTTTAAAAACTATTTTATAATGTAATAACATCTTTTATATTTGTGACATCTTTTTTATACTTGTGACACTAGATGCACCTTTTAAGCAAGTCTTCTTTAAATTTTTCGAGGACTTTTATCTGTATTTGAAAATACCTACTAATTTAAATCATGAATATATATATATATATATATATATATATTCTTTTTCCAACAATTTTAGTTATATTTTCTGCATCTATTTAAATTTTTTGTTTATTGAATGTAATCATTATGCTCCCCCCCCCCCCCCATCCTACTGATCTAGAAAACTTTCTGGTATTTAAAGTATCAAACATAAAAAAATAATAACAATACCTTATTGTACGCAACTTTCTGATACAGAAACTTTATTGATAAGAAACTTTTTTTTTATGCTAAGAAAACTTTATAAAACAACACTTAGTTCAATAATTTTCGTCAGATTCTATTAACAAATGAACTCAAGAGAGAGAGAAAGATACGAGGTTATGAAACTGTTACAAATCTCTTAATTATAATGAAGGAGAATAAATAATAATATTAAAAAAAAAAAACATCTGTTCTCATAAAAACATTAAAGAAGGAAAGATAAATATTATGAACAAAAGCAATACGTACGAGTTGCTGCTAATTGATACTGCGATACTAGTAAACAAGCTATTTGAATATGTTAGGGACTGATAAAATGGTGCAATCGCATTAATCATATTAAATTATTTGTAAGTTACATATAAGAAAATCGAAAATAAATCACTGGCCGAAACTCAACTTAGTGGCAATAAGACTTGAAAATTTAGTGAATTATAATAGTATATTAAATAAATAAATATTTAAATTAACGCCGAAAGTCAACCGAAAACTGTTAGTGAGCACAAAATCTATGATTTAGAAAATAAATTTGAATACCAACGCATAAAATGGACTTTTGAAAAATATATAATAATAAAAAATATATATATATATATCTGCGTTAATCTTCTATACTTAGACATATATCATACATAAATAATAAAAAAGTCCTGTGATAAAATACACGTAATACTTAAAGTAAACTACAATACAACCACATAACTCGAGCAAAATCATCTATTTTTTAATGATTTAAGATAAAATACTTATTCTAGGCAAGTGACTTGAAAGCTATTATCTAAATATACACATGGCTTAAAAACTAAATTCATATCTTACAAATATATAATAAAAATTATGTGACGTTATTAAAACAAAGATATAAGAAAACGTAAAAATAAAACTTACTTTTATTCTTTAAAATATTTCTTTTATAGTCTAAGGAGCTGTTGTATTTATTATATTTGTCAATGTATTACGCCGTCATGTAATGGCTGCGTCCCTATCTCTAATTGTCATCACTGCACCTGCCTGCCCTTCCCTTCCTTTCCTTTTCATTTAAGATGTGATCAACAAAGGCAATGTCTTAATTTAAGACATTGTAATATATTAAGACACTTTATATTAGTTCATTTCTTACCACCAGTCCATTAAGACACACAAGTGTCTTAAATTAAGGTATCTATTATGTCTAAGCTCTATATTAAGACATTTACGTATCTTAATCCCTTCGGGACCGGCGGATTTTACACAAATTTTATTCGGTTGGCACCACTTCTTTTTAAAAAGCTAACTTTACTTAAACTATTACAAAAATGTTCTAATTAGAGAAAACAAATATTACTTTTATTTTTTACTGGTGCCTAAAGCAAATTCTGTATGCTCTTTTTGAGGGTGCATATATGCACCCATGGTCCCGAATGGGTTAAATGCTTTTTCAGTCGTTTTTTGTCTTACTTTAGACTCCTTTATTTGCAGTGTATAAAGTATGATTTCTCCGCAATGGTTAATTTTATATTTATGATTAAAAAACCAAATTGAAATGAAAATAAAAGATATGCCTTACTATATTAGAAATGCATTCAATTTATTTATTTTTTCTTTGTTTCACGTTTTTCACGAAGAGGATGACGTCATCTTCTAATGCAGTTAAAATACGATTCTTAATTTCTTTCTCGCGAGTGCTTTTTGAAAAAAATACTTTTAATCGGGTTTTTATTTAACTTTTATACGTGCGTCATCTGTTGTATTTATCATGATTGTATATGCGTACTGTAACGGAGTAATAGTACATTAACGTATTTAAGGATTATCTTCTGATCGGATATACATTTCTTTAGGATTTACAAAAATTGTATTTATTTTTTATTATTTCATTATGTTAAGTTATTATTTTATTTATTAAAGCTTCATTATTTCCAAAAGCTTGCAAAAAATCATGCACCAATATTGATTTATGTATTTAAGACATTTCTGGAACAGTTTTGAAAAGTCTGAGGAAATGCTTTCATATGAATTCACGTAATCTCTGATTCAATGCTTCCTTTTCTTTTCTTTTTTTTTTTTCAGTGTTGGGACCTTGGCAAGATAAAGAAAATGACATTGGCGAGATAAAGAAAATGACATTGGCGAGAGAAGAAAATTTGCCAACATATTTTTTGGCAACCTATTCACACAAATTATTTTATCGTAAAACGCACACAATGATCAATTTCGGGCAATAATGGCCCATTGCGATTCACCCGCCCCCTGTCGCGTTTTCCGGCGGGCTCAGCTCTAGCTGATTTTTTTTTTTTTTTTTTTAAACCTTAATAAAGGTACCGGGAGGGACACCTATGCTCTACAGACTTGGCCTCCTCGTCTGAGCAGTCCCTCTTAGGCTGTGAATCTAAAAAAACATAGGGTGTTTAATTTAATATAAAACACACGCAATCTGCTCTATCGAGTTGCCATACGAAGCAAAATCTCGCCAAAATGGTCGGGTTGCCTAGACATAAAATCGCCCTTTTGGCAGCAAAAAGATACCCCGGTGCGTCTGCGACATCTGTACTTTATTGAAATATACCAGCAGAAGTAAATTGTATATAAATAATATTGGTACAGATGTCGCAGACGCACCGGGATATATTTTTGGCGCCAAAAGGGCGATTTTATGCCTAGGCAATACGACGATTTTGACGAGATTTTGCTTCGTATGGCAACCCGGTAGAGCAGATTGCGTGTGTTTTATATTAAATTAAACATTGTATGTTTTATAATAAATTATTCATTATGTGTGTTTTATGATAAAATAATTTGCATGTGTTCTATAATAAAAAAATGGGTACTTACGTATTATACCGGCCAGGTCAAATACAATTGCGACAAGCATGGCGCCAATTTACTAATTATAGTAACCCTTATTTTTGGATAAGTATGTAGTTTATTTATTTAGGATAGTTTATAGTTTATTTTTTATTATAATTTGCAGTTTATTTTTTTTTTTATTATACTTTATAGCTTCTTGTTATTGATTTAATATTGTTCATTAATTATATTTTATTTAAAAGCATAAAAAACTTCTAAATAACACCATGAAATAAGGGATGCGCAAGACTTTTCGAAAAAACTTTGTCTTTCTTCGTCAGGCGCAAAGAAGACGTGCAACCACTTTGAAGGCAGGAGCAAGACAGTCTTCAGTCTTGCTTCTGCCTTCAAAGTAAGTTGGGGTTTCAAAATAGGGATAGTGTCAGTTACTGGAGCTTTTGACCATATTTATGAAAAAAATTAATTTTTAATAACAAAATTTATAATTTTTCAAAATTTTGCGAAACAATATTTTTTAAATATAGCTCTACTATCGTTTCAAAAACAATGGTAAGTATAAAATAGATTTCAATTTTTGTAATAGTGATTGGAACAAGAAAGAATCTTTAAAGTGTCACTTACTGGGGGGTTTCACCCCACGTCAAATTTATCTAAATCGTGAAACCGTTGAACTTTCAAAATCTCATGGAACGAAGGGTATAATATCTTTGTAATCAGATATAATATTAATTTTTAGTCAGCTACATTTTATTTGTTTCAACTCATTAAAAATATTTTAAATTAATTTTGTTTTAAACGTGTAGAGAATTGTTACAAACACACAACTTGCATTTGATGTCCTATAACCTTATTCAAAAAGCAGTGAAATATTTAATTGTTTATATTTTAAATTCAGTAAGCATTGCAAATTCAACCACGTTCATTTGACGAGCACTAGTCTTCTTCGACAAACCGCGAGGCGCCAAATCAGTAAAAACGCAAAAATGTTTTTTTTACAGATTTTCTATTGAGATTTCACAGCTAAATTATTAGGTATACATAGAGAATCATCCGCAAATTTTTAAAAAGATTCTGAGTATTCGCTTTAAGAAGATTTTCTTTGTTAGGATTGGTTTTACCCGCTGGGCTCCAGAGCTAACGTCCTGGTATGAAATTTAACGGTTGCTTTTAAAAGTTATGAGAAACAGTTCATTAATATTCTAAATTTTGGGATTTTATCGTTTATGATTGGTAAATCCTTGAAGTGCTTCCTTAGTAGTATTATGCGATTTCTACCAGAATTAAATTTTAGTTTAATATGTGGTGTGCATAAACGTCTGTATATAACATACGAAGCTGTACAAAAGAATTCGAGTGCATTTCCTTCTATTAGTGGAAATTGCTAAAATTGCAACTATGTTAATCGTTTTCTAACTGAACTATATTTTAGCATGTTATGCTGTACATATGTAAATATATAGATTATATATAGGGCTACACAAAATAATTCGACTACTTTTCTCAGTAATGACGGTAATTGTTGAAACTGAATTTTTAAATGTGTTATGTGTTTCTAAACTGTTTACACACATATCTGCGCTTACCTTATTTAACACCTTGAAAAACGATGGGATATGTTTTATACTTCTTAATTTTAATCAAGATTTGTACCAGAATTTTTGGGTAAATTTTTCATTTTATAACGTTTGTGAAAAAAAATTGTGAAATTCTTTTCCTTATTTTCAAATACAATTTTTCGATAATTCCGGTGAAAATTCTAAATTACAAAAACGCAATTACTTGTCCTTGAAAGTTTCAAGGATGAAGTTTCGTTAGTTTTCAGGATGTGTTGGAAAGTGTTTCTGAATTAACGCTTGACGAATAATTTTTCGTACTTGCTTATTTATTTATATATTTATTCATGGTTTTCTAAACCTACGCAGGCATTACATATTATAATATCTAACAAACTAAAAAAGGAACATAAACTTTTTTTTCAGAACTCGTATAAGCAAATGCGCGCACGGAGTGCTGAACAAGAGCAATTTTTGGAATCTCTCTTACAATTCTGGGATTTGTGTTAGCATGAGTTGATTATTTTTGTATTTTACCTCACAAAAAATAAATATACTAAAGCATCAGCTGTTTAAGGATTTTTTTTAATCTTATGAATTAAGCAATTATATTATGTAGAATATATTTAAAAGACCTTTACAAGATTTAAAATCTATATATATCCCCATAAGTGGTTTTCCACTTTTAGTGATGAAGTACAACAGGTTTAAAAAAAGAATTTATTTCATTTTTTACCACGTGGTTGGGAAATTCCATTGACAACTACGCATCCATTCAAAGGAAGTTTATCTCTAGCATAAGTGGTAATATAGTGTCTTGGTTTTATTCCGAGTATTCCTGGAATAGGAGAGTTGTGCAATATACAGTTATTGACACATATATTTATGTTGATGTTAAAAAAAAATCATTATCAAAGGAAAGTTTTAAATTAAATAAGAATTATTAAAAGAGAACGACAGAAAATTCTTGGTATGATTTATCGTTGTATAATTTTGGAAAACTTCTTGCTCAAAGACTTAATTCGTTTTCACGGGAAAGTTTAAAATATCTTTTTTTTTTTTTTTTATTTAAACTGAAATTTTTTTATTATGAATGAAAAAACTTATAAGATGGATTTCACAAGTTTAATTATCAGAAATCCTCTTTCTTTTCTTAAGCACTTTGTCCTTACACTTCAATTAAGGTATTTAAAAAAAAATTTTCAAATTAGCAAGAAAAATCTGTTAGAAACGATGCCAAAAATATTCTCTAACTATTAGAGCTCGCGGCGGAGACGAAAAATGAATATGTTGTCGATTTTCGATGAGAAATTAAGAAGTAAAGAAATAGTATTTATAGAAGTAGGTCTAGGGATGAAAGAAGGGGGGTATAGAATAGGTATAGATGTAGGTATAGTATAGAGATGAAATAGTATTTTTAGAAGTAGGTATAGGGATGAAAGAAGGGGGTATAGAACAGGTATAGAACAGGTATAGAAGTAGGTATAATATAGAGATGAAATAGTATTTATAGAATAGTATTTATTATTTATTAGGGAAATAGTATTTATAGAATAGTATTTATTATTTATTAGGGAAATACTATTTATAGAAGTAGGTATAGTAATGAGAAAAGGAGGTATAGAATAGGTATAAAAGTAGGTATAGTATAGAGATGAAATAGTATTTATAGAACAGTAGTTGTTATTTATTCGGGAAATAGTATTTATAGAAGTAGGTGTAATAATGAAAGAAGTAGGTATAGAGAAGGTATAGAAGTAGTTATAAAAGTAGGTATAGAGATGAAATTATGAAGTTGGGAAATAGTCTTCATAGAAGTAGGTATTTACAGTTAATATACTGTAAATAAAATAATGACTGGTCTGCTTTGGCATATCTTATACCATAGCATCAAAGTTACAAATTCCTCATTTTCGCGGTACTGTCACGTGATCAAGCTTCTAGATGAAATTGGTGCCAATTTAACTCTCAAACAATGTATTTTTAAAATATTTTATCTGCCTGGAAATATCCGGATAGATCCCACCGGCAGACTAAAATTCCTGACAGAGAACAAAAAATGTCTTATTGCACTATTGAAACTCTATTACTTTATACATTACTGTGTCATCGAGGTTCAAGGTTCGATTTCCTTTGTAAGAGCAGATTATTAACGTGAAAGAATGACTATTCTGCCTCAGCATATCTTGATATGATATCAGCAGAAGGCGACGCCAAATCTTCATTTTTATTATTTTATCACGTTATTGAGATTCAGTGTGAATTTATACCGGGTTATAGCTATCAATTAGCATAATACAAGTATTCATGTTTGCAATTTAATATATTGGTACTATATCAGCAATAGAGGCTGAAAACTGATCGTTTTGTCGGTGCTATCGAGTCAACGAGTAACGGAAGGAAATTTTAATGTTATAGATATGAATTGCAATAATGCAAATATTGCCACCTGTTTCGTGATGTCTTGTTAAGATATGATCAGGAGAGGCCGTCAGTTGGTCATTGTGGATTTACTATCATGTCGTCGAGTTTCAGCAGACAATTTTAACGTGTTTTAGATCTTGACTAGTACAATACAAACATTTCAGAATGTCTCGTAATATTTTGGTCGGTCATCCAGACAGACTGGGTGAAATGGTTGATTTTAAGTCGACTTTCATGTTATCGAGTTTCGATATGAAATTGCTTCCCAAATTTAAGCTTAAACATCGTATTTTTGTTTAAATTGGTCTTCTTGCCTACATCGTGGATGTCCGGCAGACTAAATTCGATTGCAAGTAGTAATCGCCTAGGCATATAATTTACTGCACAACAAGCGGATTTAATATTGTATTTTTCATTTATAAATAGTCTATTTCATAATTCCAGCATATTTTTAAATACAAATCAATGAGTTTTGCAAATTTGGAAGATTGTTTTATTCAGAAATTCATACCAAAAATTCTGAAAAATACTTTTTGTTTTCTTAATCGTAGAATGACTGTCATTAAATGAAGCAAAAATTAATATTTCGAATTTCTGGTACGAATTCGGAATTACTAATTACTTAATTGAAAATTCTGCGAAACTGGCAACATTGCTACCAATACATAAATTGATATGTTCAACCAACATTCTACATGTATAGCATAAAGAATATAAAAGTTACTGCAAAAATAAATATATATACAATATAATACTTTATTGTATGCTTGTAATAAGTCAAATTTTTATTATGTTTTACATTTTACCAAATACTTTAAATACTAACAAATATAAAGTTAATCAAATGAATTTTGTATTGAATAAATAGTACATAAAGGAAATAAATAGTATAATTTAGTAGTTAAAATATATTGAAAAAATGTGAATTAGCAACGCAAAAAAATAAAAAAAAAATGAAATGAAGTAAAATGTTAATAAATAAAGAAATTACAAGTAACATAATCAATAACTCTTAGCACCGACATAGTGAAGAATTGGTGCCTCTTCTACTCATATTGCACCAAGAGACAGCCTGAAATATGTGTTTATACTAATTGATATCTTGAACATGTTAAAATTTTATGCCGAATCTTAATGATGTGATAGTACTACAAAAAAAAATGAATCGGTGGCCCTTTGCGCTTAAATCGTGTAAAGATATCACGAGGCAAACTGAAATATTTGAATTGATATCAATAACATTTTAAAATTGCATGACGAAACTGGTTGACGTGACATTTCTGCCAAAAGGAAGAACTGGCGCCCACTTCTGCTCCCATTGTACTAAGATAACACGAAGCAGACTCCAATATGTTTATTGTACTAATCGATATGTATAACAAGTTAAAATTTCCTGCGGAAACCCGATTTGTCGTAGTACCGCCAAAATGAAGAATTGGCGCCCTCTTCTGCTCATATCATACCAAGATACCACGAGGTAGACTGAAATATTTTTATTGTACTAATCGATATGTATAACAAGTTAAAATTTCATGCGGAAACCCGATTTGTCGTAGTACCACCAAAATGAAGAATTGGCGCTCTCAAGCTCATATCATACCAAGATACCACGAGGTAGACTAAAATATTTTTATTGTACTAATCGATATGTATAACAAGTTAAAATTTCATGCGGAAACCCGATTTGTCGTAGTACCACCAAAATGAAGAATTGGCGCTCTCAAGCTCATATCATACCAAGATACCACGAGGTAGACTAAAATATTTTTATTGTACTAATCGATATGTATAACAAGTTAAAATTTCATGCGGAAACCCGATTTGTCGTAGTACCACCAAAATGAAGAATTGGCGCTCTCAAGCTCATATCATACCAAGATACCACGAGGTAGACTAAAATATTTTTATTGTACTAATCGATATGTATAACAAGTTAAAATTTCATGCGGAAACCCGATTTGTCGTAGTACCACCAAAATGAAGAATTGGCGCTCTCAAGCTCATATCATACCAAGATACCACGAGGTAGACTGAAATATTTTTATTGTACTAATCGATATGTATAACAAGTTAAAATTTCTTGCGGAAACCCGATTTGTCGTAGTACCGCCAAAATGAAGAATTGGCGCTCTCTTCTGCTCATATCATACCAAGATACCACGGGGTAGACTGAATTATTTTTATTGTACTAAACGATATTTAAACAATCTCAAAATGTCATTAGCTGTTAAAAACGACAAATGGTTCTTAATATGAATAAATATAATATAACCACGAACGAAAATAGATAATAACCTCTTCCGAGCTACGTACGAATCCAAAAAGTGTTCGTTATCTCTAGAAACTTCAAAATCCAATATATTTTCGAAATTTAAAGAATCATTTATAAAAACAAAGTTTCTTTCGCTGCCACTAATTTTTCGAAACGCTTCAGAATAGTTTTTATAATGCATTAATCACTTTTATCAAACTGTAATATCGATTTTTAGGATAATATTCTTGCAGCTGCGTGATTGAATTCATAGATGCAACACTAACAAAATAATGTTAATGTTGTTAATCTATCATGTTTGTTGAACAAGAAAATGTTCTCTTGAGACTTGATAGTATCCAGAAAATCGATATTTCGTGTTAAAAAACTGATTCGTTAATAATTTCCCATCTTCTTATTGAGTATCTTCATGAGTCATTATTTGGATTAATCTCAGAATAATTTTTAAGAAAAATAAAAGCCAATACGGACGTCGAGCTCTTTTACCAAGATACAGGTATGTCTATTTTATTTTTATCAATTTTGGGAAAGTAAAATAGTCAGAAATTAATATCATAAAATTATTTGCATAAATATTGTTTAAACGCAATAAAAATCTTGATACAGTTCGAATTAAAATTTTCATAACACATCTCAGATCCTGACACGGCACGCCCGCCGGTTGAGAACCATTGTTGTAAGTTTATAAAGATAAAACCTTTATTGCAGAGAACAGTTTATAAAGCTTTGAGGAGACTGTAGACTTTCAAATGAGCAAAAATCGATAAAAAATACGGATTTATGTTTTGGTGTTAAAATTAAAAAATTAAAAATGTATGACCATTTATTTGGCAGAAAGTGTGTCCTCATTCTTCTTGAAAGCAAGTAACTAAGGAAACATTTCATGAAAAATTCCATAAGCGTTTTTCTCAAAACAAATGTTTCGCTTTCTATATTTAAAATACTTAATGCGTTTTTTAATTTTTGTTAAAAATTCGTAATAAGTCTAAGTAACAAACTCCATACACGCGACAACAAATTAGTGCATCCGTATTGAAATGTTGGTTTATTAAGGTCCTCAAATTAGTATTAAAACATATTAATTAATGATTTTTTATTATAAAACTTCAGCTTCGTGGCAGTTTTTAATTTTTTTTAAATAACTGTTAGTTGGATTAAACAATGGATGGCACATATTTTCTAATAGAATTCCTTTTAAATATTAAAAGGAAAAAATTGGAAAAAATGTTTTGAAAAATGTAATCAAGGTGGAACCGTACATTTTTTCAAATTTCCAAACGGTATGGTACAACTATTTGAGATAAAAAAAAAATTCTATTTAATATTTCAGTCATACAATTCGCATTTACCTCGTTTAATTATGGAATTTATAACATTTTTTTGTGATTAAATGACAGGAAAAATTCTGTTAAAAAAATGTGGTAAAACTGTACGCACCCTGGGAACGCATAAAGTATTTTTTCATTAACAAAATTATTTAATACCATATTTTTTTTTTTCAGCATTTAACTTTTTTAAAAAAATTACTAGGGAGCTCTGCCCCTTACGACCTACGCTCGCCAACCGCCGTCCAGATCGCGCCGACATTAAAACCACGCTAATTGGCTCTGATAAAATAAAAAAGATTACGTAAGATTCATTATCACGACCAGTGGCGATCTTCCATAATAGGGCTCTGTAATCGGAATCATTCATTTCCCTTTGACTGTGAATTTTTTCCGTTCCATAGACCGCATCCGCCGCTATCGTTAAAGCCGACGACTAATTTCACGATTGATGAAGTAAGATCAAGTTAAATTTGAAAATCAGCTTGTAAAAAATGATTACGTAAAAAATATCACTGTATCCCAGATTTTTATAACGCTTAGAGGAAAAGTTTTTTTTTAGACGCTATATGAAAATCGTTTTAAATATGAATAATTTTCCCTATTAAATACTTCTCGCGCTTAATAATGTCACTATTTTCCAGATTTCTTTCTTTTTGATATTCATGTGTAAATATATTTTTCAATTGAAAAGTATTTGGAAATATTTTTATTTGGGATTTTTAAAATCTGTGAACTAATAAAACGGCTATTTTAAATTAAATCTCTATTCAGATGTATTAAATCTCTATAATGTTAAATCTCTATTCAGATGATGAAATTTTAAATAAAAAACTCTAATAAAAACTTTAAAAAAATGGAATAAAGACTTGCAAATTTGGACAAGTTAAAAAAAAAATGATTGGACATTGCACATCACAATCTATTTAAGTAAATTATTCCTGCAACAGGTGGTTAAATTGCTACGCATAGTTTTTGATCCTAAAAAAATATGTAACAGAACTCTCTAAGACCAATTTCAACATTAAATATCACTTGAAACATTTCTTTGATTTGAAAACTGCCTGCTTCAAGCAGTTTTCAAAATTTTTGGCAGTTTCTGCATTTTTCAATCATACATTTATCTATAAAACTACCAGTTTGCATATTTTTATATGCAATATTTTTTGAAGGATAAGGCATGAAAATGAAAACGTGACATGAAATTCAACTATGCCAGTAACACGTTAGTTACTTTTTTTAAATAGAGAAATTTATTGTATTCCTGGACTAACTGAACAATTGTTGGACTAAATAACATAAAAAAATATATATTCTCTTTAAAAAAAATATATTTTATCCATTTCTTGCTTTTTAAATCAGATTTATACATAACAGAATGATTTTTAAAAATGTGTTGCAGTTTTTTGACAACTTTTCGAGCCACTATGAGAGCTTTGAACTAATCCATAACAGAAACTGGGTAGTTATTTTATATATGTAAGCTTTTCGAACGAATATAAAATTTAAATACACGCCATTTGTTCTGAAAATATTTCCTATTTTCTGTAAAACGTTAACAATGTAATATATTTGACTGTTATGGGCATTGTAGATTTTATCTATTAAAAAAATACGAAAGGCCGAAGTTATAAAAAAGGAAAAAGAAAGAAAACAGGCTGAAAGTTATGTGAAAAAATGGTATTATATCAAATTCCAAGCTTATGTTTTGGATTTTATTAAACACTTTCCATTAACTAAGTTACCATATGTAATTCAAGTAGTACCTAAATATGATATATTGATTTTTAAAAAAAATTCCGCCTGTGCTATATATATCAAAATGTGTTTCTGAAATTAAAATCGTTAAAAATTATACATGATGGGCTTGGAGCCCATTTCTCCATATTTTACTTTATTTTTATGAATCTGAGTACGTAGTTAAAATCCGAAGTTCGAAATTGTTATTCAAGGAAATATTTTACGTTTTATAAATAAATATATATATACACTGAGTGGCCAAAAAATTAGAGACACCCTCTAATAACGAGTTAGTCCACCTTTAGCTCTGATCACAGCCGATATTCTTCTTGGTATGGACTCAACAAGTGTCTGTTACCGTTGCTGAGGAATGTTGGCCCATGCTGACATAAAGGCAGCTGTAAGTTGGGTCAGATTGGATGGTGACGTTTCCAAGCTTTGAAGTGCTCTTTCGGTTTCGTCCAACAAATTCTCAATAGGATTGAGCTCAGGGCGACTGGGCTGGCCATGGAAGCAAGCTAAACTCTGATTGATGTTACTCAAACCAATTTAAGACCAATCGAACATCGTGTAAAGGTGCATTGTCCTGCTGAATGTGCCCATCTCCATAAGAGAAGATTATAGCCATAAACGAGTGCAGGTGATAGGCAACGATGTTGAAGTAAGCTGTGCTGTTCAGAGTTGTGTCCACATATATAAATGGATCCAATGTACTCCAGGAAAACCTTCTCCACACCATAATTCCACCTCCACCAGCCAGAAAATTTTCATTTGGCAGAAGGTGTCCATGAGTTCGAACTGTTTGCGCCATATTCTGTTCCTGCCATCTGCATAATGGAGCAGCAAACAAAATTCATCGAGCCAGTCTACTGTTTTCCAGTCCTCATGTGACCAATTTCGTCGTTCCTTTTCCCACAACAGGCGTCTTTTCCCAGTTTTCTGCGATACCAAACGCAATCTTGATGGTCAGATGCTGCTAAACTCATCCTTTGCAAATTCCGTCTTGTTGTGCATTAGCATATGCTTTGTGATGCACCTGCATTGATTTCAGCTGTAGTTTTTCGTGTTGCTGTCCTTCTGTTGATGCTGACTATGCTTGCTAGTCGCCTTTAACCTTTCTCGTTCACCAGCCTTTTTCGATCAGAATGGTCCTTATCGCTTGAAGATTTTTTCACAACTACCACTCTTTAAACACCCGAGATACTGTTGGATGAGAAAATTTTAAAAGAGTCGCCGTTTCAGAGATGTTGGCATCAGCTCTTCCTGCATCGACGATCAGCCGTCGTTCAAAGTCACTTCAATATTTTGTCTTACCCATTTTTAAAGTAACTTCCGTGCTAACTACGTCGTACAAAGCTGAGAGTTCCTTGTATAAACAACTCTAGGTTGTTACGTTATTCTATGTTACTGTCGGACAGGTTTACTTTCTAATAAGTGGTGGCTCTAATATTTTGGCCACTCAGTGTATATATATATGTATATAGATAGATAGATAGATATGCGACGATACGAGCATTCCATTTAACTTAAAGTTATCATTCTCGATAACATCTTACACATTCTGAGGTAACTATCAGAGTATCCGGTCAAATAATTCATAAATCCAATCGTATCCCATATTTACTCAGGCTGGAAAGTGAATGTAGAAGATTTTACAGAGAAAAAAAGCCCTTATGGAGTTGAATATACTTTATTAACTTATATAAATTATAAGTATTTTGAACATTTTCATATTTTTTTGTGGACATCTTTCAAATAATCAAGTAAAATTTGAGGTTAGAAGAAGAAGTGAATTTGAAGACAGAATAATTCTCTCAGTACAAGCAGCATAGTTTTTTTAGACAACTCAAAATCAGCTAAATTCTGCGCTCTTGAGCTGATAGTCTTGTTTTAAACTAGCGAGACATAGGAGTCTCTTCGCCAATGCAGAGGTAATTTAACCAATGAGCGCGTTACAAGGCTGCAGGACTCATTATTGTACGCGGTATAAAATTTAAGTGAACCGTCCTAACCGATAATACGCAGGAAATCAAGATATGGAATAAAAACAAAAGAGGAAAACAAAAAAATGGTATAAAAATGATAAATGCTTTTAATAGAATAAATTCGGATTCAAGATTTGGGAAATGAAAAAGGTTTTTTGAAGAAAAAATAAATACGGGAAGTGATTTTAGACATTATTGCAAGAAAAATAAAATAGGAATTTACGCAATTTAAAATAAAAAGAGATTTAGATACGGAAATAAATGGAATATTATTTAATATAGGGAAAATAGTAAACTAGGGTTATAGAATGAATTTAGAAGGGAAGATTTTTATAGAACCATTTTAATAATATACGGGATTTTGAATTTTGTAATATATATATATATATATATATACATATAATACATATATATATATATATATATATATATATATATATATATATATATATATATATATATATATATATATATATATATATATATATGCAATAATAAAAAAATTGCCATTTTACATTAATTAATTTATTTCAAATTCTTACAATATCTACATTTTTATTTCTGTCTTTTAATAATAGCTTAAATATAATTTATATTTTAATACCATATATTTAATCAACAAATTATTTTAATTCTTATTCTAAAAACTTTAATTTGTTAAAAGCAACACTTCTTTGTAAAAAAAAAAAAAAAAAAAAAAACCCTGATTTATTCCTTCATATTTGAATCATTAAATTTTTATTTCTTTAGAATGTTTCTTAATACCATTTTTATTTTTATTAAAATTATTCTTCGATATCCCAACATTCCTTGCAAGTAAACCTTGCGTCTAAATTTTTCTCCTTTTTAGTTCTAACGCTTTTGATAAAGAGTACCGACGTTTCGTCATTTTCGCACGCCTCGCTCAGCCTTTTCAACCAATTACTAAGCAAGCCACACTTCTCTCTACCCCTACCTCCCTTTTAACTAACATCCCGTTGGAGCGTCCATAAGGTACGTCAACATATTCTTCAGCAAATCGCTAGTATATAACATGCCTACACCGCATTGGAGATCATATTTTTTTAAGTTTTTCGACTTGCTAAATAAATCCCGTCACTTAGAAGAGATGGTATCCAAATTGGTGTACCTCTAATATTTAAGATCTTCGTTATTTTTCTATGGCGTAACACAGTCCAGATATAAGTTTTAAAATGGACACTTAGTGGAATTGTTTTTGCTTTTGTGAAGTCAATAAATTTTTTGACGATAATGCAACTTTCCAGTGATTTTTTGAAAATTTCCAGTGATTTCATAAACATCGCCTTCAATCTTGATCACTTCGATTGCAAAATAAGTGATTCTATCAATAAATTGCTTGCCCGAAGTAATATGTCAATAGTTTGTCATCATTGATACTTTACTATGAAATGGAAAAGTATTTCATGTATATATATATATATATATATATATATATATATATATATATATATATATATATATATATATATATATATATACATGAAATGGAAAAGTATTTCATGTATATATATATATATATATATATATATATATATTACTTGGGTAGATCGAGCATAGCCAAGGAATTTTTTCTTCCGTTCATATGTTATTGAAAAACTGTTATTATTTATTTATTATTTAAGTGTATTTACTTCTACAGGAAAAAAAAATCATTTCTAGTTTGTAAAACTAATAATAACAAATGCTAACAATTCGTTTTCGAGCCTTTTTCTTTAACTATCATTCTATATCCATTTTCTCAGTGTTGTCCAGGAAATAGTTATGATTTTTTGGCACATATTTCTGCCGTCGTTAAGTAGTATGTTGCTTGAAGAATTCGATACTTCTGACCATAAAAAAGAAAATAAATAAATAAAACTTTATATATAGCAATAAATGTGGATTGTCATTTATAAAATCAAACTTTTTTTTTTATAGAAATGCGATCATGTGAGACTTATTCTGAGTGTCCAAATTGCCTCTCCAAATTTATGTTCGAAGACATACTGCACATATTTTTTTTTCACGTGTGCCCGCTATACTTTATATAAAATTATATAAAACGAGACAGTAACATTATTATATACTCTGCTTTTTCTCAGTATAGACGTTTTCGCATGTGTTTTTTTAATTTGTTCAATATATTATTCCTAGTTTTATTAAATGCATTTTATAACTTGTAAATCTATGATGTACATATTTTGAAAAAACAAATCTTTTTACAGAGATTTAATGAACAATACATGGAATCTACATTTAAGCCAGACGATGTACCTGTTTTGAATAATGCGATATATCTCTCTTCCTCAGGATGGAACGATAAAAAAAGCATGACTAAGTCTACTCAACTTGCAACAAATCTTTTTCGTGAAGGAATT
The DNA here is from genome assembly GCA_963931845.1 of Maratus michaelseni. Classification (NCBI taxonomy): domain Eukaryota; kingdom Metazoa; phylum Arthropoda; class Arachnida; order Araneae; family Salticidae; genus Maratus; species Maratus michaelseni. The sequence continues at coordinate 226,651,633 of OZ007596.1, forward strand.
GTTTGAAACAATATTTAGCGCTTCATTTGGGGGAAAAAAAACCCTTTGCTGTGATGTTTTCCATAAAACATTCGCTACACAGATTGATGTTTAGTGTCATAAATTAATATATTTGAAATCCCCTTCATAACGACTAAATGAAAAAAAGAATAGGGCGACCATTTGCTTGTAACACTTGTAACAAATATTTTGCAGAAAAAAGTACTATTTTTAAAGAACATATACCGAATGCGTCATAAGTTCGTTAAAAATAAAAATAAAATATTAAAAAGGAACAAATGATGCTAAAAAATTGCGGTTTGTAGGAATGGGATTAGAGGTAGATGGGTATTTTTTTTCAATAAAAAAACAAGTTATGGTTCAAAACATTACCGATAGATTGCGCTGGCATGCATAATATGAAAGATATTCCATAAGTATTTGTTTGTACGTCTTTATGCATGCATAATATGAAACAGATGTATGCAAATAAAGCTTATAGTAAAAGACCCGTTTCTTCGAAGCGTGTGACAAGCTTCAGTATGCCAGCACAGGAAACGGATCCGTTTTTCGTCTTGAGTCCTTTTGCATTGCGGAATTTCTGCAATGCGCCTGTAAAGTCTCCATTCACTTATTTGTGGATACTAGATGAGACTTTTTATTTTTAACATCATTTTTTCTCACGCTTAGGAAGTACAGTAGAGGGCCAGAAATCCGCACTGTTTGGGAGAGGACATTGTGCGGATTTCGGGATTTTGCGGATTTTAGGCCATTGAAAAAAATAATAATAATAAAGATTAAAAATAAATAAATAAATAAAAACATTAATAGCAATAAAATATTATATTATTAAGTTATTTTATTATGAATGAAAAAAAAATTGAAAACAATATAAACAAAACAGCTTATTTTTTGAACTTTGAAAACATTTGATCAATACTTAGTTGTCTGTTTCAACATTTTAGATTATTCTAATTTAAGTTTTTTTTGCAAGTTATAAATAGTCATTAATTCCTATTCAGTAACACATTTTTGTTGTTTTAAGAAATTAAGATATTTCCCCCCCAAATTCAAACCCTCTTCAAATTGAACCTTTTCAGAATTATCCAACTCATCTTCATCATCATCATCATCAGAATTGCTTTTGGGTGGATTTAAAACACTGTCAACAATTTCATCATCAGTCATTTGATACTGTTCTTTAAGTTCATCCGAATTAGACATCCAGTCTATAATCTCATTTTCATCAAATATGTTGTCATTTTTTGTAACAGCTTTTGCAAACAACAGTTCTTTTTCTTTTTCTTTTATTGGATCGAGATTAAATCCAGCAAATTCCTTATCAATTTCATTATCAATAAACAGGAAGTTTGGCCATATATTATGCCATGCATTAGTTAATGTTTATTGAGAAACAAGATTCCATGATTCAGCCACCAGATTGACACAGTCCATGATATTGAAATGTTTTTATACTCTGGAAAATCTGTCTGGTTTCCGTCATCGATGAGAATGTTCTGAATCGATCATTCGCTTTGGAATGACGTCATCATTTCTTTAACTTCGTTCCTTTAGTGCTACGGAAGAAAGATGAAGATGTTTAATGTTTACATCTGCAAGCTTGTGCGGATTTCGGACTCTGGCGGATTTTAGGTCGGCGGATTTGTGGCGCTCTACTGTACCATCTTAATTCACAGAAAATGTGGCAGACTCGGCGTCGCGTATATTCAAAGGAGAGGGTCAAGAAAAATTCGTTACGACGAGGAGGTGAATAATTAGTTTGTCCTCTCGAAACACGTGAAGTAGAGACTTTCTCGGGCCTAACATAGATATGAGTTGGCAACGATGGCGCCATATAAAAACTCAAAGTTCCCAATCAGGAAGGGCGAGCATAATATGAAACAGATGTTCCATAAGTATTTGTTTGTACGTCTTTATGCATGCATAATATGAAACAGATGTATGCAAATAAAGCTTATAGTAAAAGACCCGTTTCTTCGAAGCGTGTGACAAGCTTCAGTATGCCAGCACAGGAAACGGATCCGTTTTTCGTCTTGAGTCCTTTTGCCGTGCGGAATTTTTGCAATCCACCAGTCGGTAATTCCTCGTTTTTATAAAAGAGCTTAATCAACAAATGCTTCATCTGGTACCGATATCATACTGCTGGCATCGAATGCAGAATCTATGTGCATTGAGCTGTTTTATTGGCATCCTGATTTACATAAATCTGGCGCTATTATGCATTACAGCGCCCTCTATTGGTAATTTTTGAACCACAATTTTATTTGTTATTAAAAAAAATTCCAATCTCCCTCTAATCCTACTCGTGCAAACCGCAATTTTGAAGCATCATTTGTTCCTTTTTAATGAATTTTTAAAGTTTTAACGAATTTATGGTGCATCCGGTATATTCTTTCAAACACATTTGAAAGAATGAATTGATTTTTTTTTTTTTTTTTTTTTTTTTTGGAATTGACAACTGTAAAAATTCACATGCTTTAAAATTTTTATTGGTTATGTGTTTCTATTTTTTAACTATATAAAATTATAAATAAAAATATGTAACTGAAAAGTTTAATATTTCATTTGCTACTAGTTAAAACTTTTATTAAAATTTACATTATACATGAATTGATTATCAATATTAAGCTAATATAGAATGTTTTATTTGAAAGCATTTAGTATTCACTTTAGGATTGAATGCAGTAGATATAAAATATTTAGAATAGTTAATATTTAAAAAGCATATAGTTTAAAATTTTAAATTGGATATATATTAATATCTTTTAAGCAAGACTAACAATTTAATAAAGCATACACTATTAACTATAAATGTTAACAAAATAGTAAGTGATATTTTCTTCCTTCCAAACTGAATTTGAAAATGTTAGGTGTAAATAATGAAATAAAAAGAAAAGTGCCCTGTTAAACTGATGGCATTGAGCTCACAGGACATTCACACTAATTGTATATTAGACTCTTATTTCAAAGAATAATGCCCCTCGAAAAATAAAGAAATCGACAATAAATTAAGGGTGATTAAACTGCGTTCCCCCCTTTATACTTAATCAATGAACCCCCAAAACTAATCAGGGAAGCGCCTTATCACAATGAACCTATACACAAAATTTGAAGCAAATCGGATAATTCTGCATGAAAAACAAATTTGTCTAAATTAAAGGGGGATTAGCCCATTGTTCCCCTTTTATACGTAACCGATGCGACCCCAAAACTAATCAGGTAAGCGCCTTATCACAATGAAACTATATGCAAAATTTAAAGCAAATAGGATAATTCTGCATGAAAAACCCATTTATCTAAATTAAGGGGAGGGGGGTGTGCCCTCCTTACCCCCACTTTATACTTAATCAATGAACCCCCAATACGTATCAGGGAAGCGCCTTATCAGAATGAACTTATATACAAACTTTGAAGCAAATTGGATTATTCTGCATGAAAAATCCTTTATTTAAATTAAGAGGGGATTAGCCACCGTTACCCCCTTTATGCTTAACCAATGAAGCCCCAAAACTAATCAAGGAAGCGCCTTATCACAATGAACCTATATACAAAATTCGAAGCAAATCGGATAATTCTACATGAAAAACCCATTTATGCAAATGAAGGGGGGATTATCCCCCGTTCCCCCCTTTATAAATAACCAATGAACCCCCAAAATTAATCAGGGAAGCGCCTTATCACAATAAATCTATAAACGTAATTTGAAGCAAAATTGATATTTCTATCAAGAGTTATCGCGTTACGTATGTACATACATACATACGTACATACATACGTACATACATACGTACATACAGAACCGGCGCGGCGAACACATTAGGTCTCAGGCTTTGATAACCTGTAAGCTAAAAAGGGAAAATCCCACTTACCCAAAATTCATTTTATCACGGATCATTGTTGTAAACAATCCCAAAATGTTTTTAAAACATCCCCCTACCAGGTGATAATCTACATCTTTTATCAAACTGTTAACTAATAACACATTTAACTAAAAACTACCCCTTTTGCTTAGTGAAGAGGAAATAGCATGTTGAAAAAAGTAATTTTCACAATGTTAATCAAATAAAGACGTACAAACAGATACTTATGGAAATTAATTTCATGTTAAAGTATATTTCCTAATAAATAGGATAGTACTGTTTTGCTTCAAAAACAGATAGCTATTCAAATAAATTTTCTTATCGTTGCAATTTTAAAGGATTTATTATTTCTTAAATGTTTATAATTCTAATTATATGTTTGTAATAGATTCATACCTTTTTCAGCACATACATAATTAAAATGGAATGTTTTTCTCGCAAGTGCTTATCAATAAACTTCATGCTTAAATTAATAAATGATGCTAAATTATATTAAGTTATATTCTTATAATGTTATAACATTTCTTCTTTTCACCTTTAAAGGTATGTTTTTCATTTTAATGAAGAATATCTTTATTATACTTCTAAAATGAATTTATTCATTGCTAGACATGACACATGTTAACAAAAAAAAACTTGTATAACAATTTAAAAATGTTTTAGTTAAGTAAGATTTAACTTAATGGACTAAACTTGTTAAGTTTTTAAAAATAATTTCTTTCATGTTCTGATCCTCCTTTTTAGGTGCGTCCGTAATTATATAAATACGTAGCACCTATAGTCGTCGTTTGGTCCGTCCGTCTGTCCGTCCGTCTGTCTGTCTGTCTGTCCGTCTGTCTGTCCGTCCGTCTGTCTGTCTGTCCGCATATAACAACGCAAAAACTACCCAACCAAATGGTTTGCAATTTAAGATATATTATCTTTGCAGAATTTTGTCGAGACATTTCAAATTTTATTAAAATCGAATCAAAACTTTAGGAGATATTAATAAAAATATTTATTAAGAAATTTGAATTTTTTTTTTAAATCGGTGCTTTTTTGTTATAGGAGCTTCCGAAGTTTAATCGTCAAGCGACCGAGATACTTATTTTATGACAGAAATGAATCTGCAGACGATATAATTCATTTCACAGAATTAAAAATCATCAAGATCTGAATATTTATATAACTAGCTGATATATATATATCTGAATATTTATATAACTAGTTAAGATATTTGTATGAACAGTGTCATAAAATATATACTTAACTAGCTGTTTAACCCGTTCTACGCACGGGATATCATGAATTTAATTCTAAAACGTGCGTACGAACGCATCTCGTTTGTAACGTTTGACGTACAATTTCCAACTTGTTTAATTAAAAATATGATTGGTCCTGTCTTTAATAAAACATAGAGTAATATTTAAATGTAAAGTAAGGGATGCAAGATTCATGAATAAAATTATTTTATAAAATTTAAAAGTTTGTATACAGCACTTTAAACTAATGGGTTGTTTTTAATTTGTAGATATAAAGTTTTTTTTTCTTAAAATATACAAAAAAATGTTTAAAGGATAGTAGGACATATCAAAGGGAATAATATTAACTTTACGCAAACAAAATGTTCGTCTTTTCCTGAATTGTCATTTTCAGTTAAACGACATATTTAAATTTATAGGTTTTTAAACTTTGAAAATTTAAAATATCTCTGCACGAATAAGGTTTCTGCACATTATTATATACTCTGCTTTTTCTTAGTGTAGATGTATAAGCATGTACTTCTTTTATTCATTCAAGGTATTATTCTTAGTTTTATGAAATGCCTTCTAACTTCTTAACCCTCCAGCCGCGGGTAACGCTCCTATCGTGTTTCATTTATTCTATACAATTCCGCGGGGTACGCTATTTTGACGTTGCCTACAATTTTTATAGTACTTAAGCATCGGGAGACTCTATTTCTTCGTTGAATCTATCTTCTTTCATTTAGAAATAGAGAGATTCGTTTACAAGTTATAATACATATATCATTTCATATACTAGGTCATTCTGAAAGTTCTGCGGTTTTTGAAATATTTTGAATCCATAAATGCCACATTCCCACCGGAATTTTGAAATAAAACTTTGTTTTTATAGCGTACATGAAAAAACTGCTTTTATTTATTTACAAATAATTTTTTTTTAAATTCCAGTGACATTCAATCTGTTAGAAAACTGATTTCTGGAATAAACATTTCATCTCTTATAATGAGTCAACATATTTATCCTCTGATTTCAACGTGCTGGTGAAATGGAACATATGCGCTGACAAAGTACTTTTTCTGTTTCTGTGAGATTCTCATTAAAGAACTGACACGTGTAACCTCCATAAGTTCAAGGCTAGATGACGTAAACTTGACTGTGTATTTCTTATCTGTGAACTAAAAAACATTCAGTCTCTAAGTGTCAGTCTTCGAATTAACAACTTCAGAAAATTATATGGAAATAAAAACTTTAACCTTTTTTTATATTTTAATGTAAAATTTAATCATGTAAATTAATTCCTTTTTTCTCTTTTAATAGTAATTAAATACTTAAATTAGAAGTTATATCTCGAAGCCATATTTACTTTAACAAGATATTGTGTTTGTTAATCTCTTCACATCACTAGAAAAGTATCTACTTCAAATGTGTCATTATCGCTGGATTAATAATTTAAATTGGATTACGCCACACCTTCGCGGACTTTACAGGTAGGCCAAACTTGCATTACCTTATATTACTGTTATGAAGTACTTAAATTTGAATTTAAGTAATAAATTAGAAGAAGCATCTATAGCCGTAGTTCTGAAAAACTTACACAATCCTTATAACTATTATAAGTGGCGAATAAAAATAGGTTGCGGTTTTGTATTAAGAAAATGAAAACATCGCCCGCGGCTAGAGGGTTAAGCGATAATGTACATATTTGGAATAGGAAAGTCTTTTCACAGATATTTAATGAACAAGACATGGAATCTATATTTTTAGGCCAGTTGAAGTACCTGTTTTAAATAATGCAATGGTTCTGTCTTCCTCAGGATGGAACTTTAAAAACGTTGCTAAACCATGTGTTTGCCCTACTTGAAACAAATCTTTTTCGCGAAGAAATAATTTGAAACAACATTTGGTGATTTATTCAGGAGAAAAATCACTTTGCTGTGATGTTTAACATAAAGCATTTACTAGAAAGAGTGATTTTAAGTGTAATTAATTAATGCATTTGAAATCCTCTTCATCGCAGTAAAATAAAAAGAGGATAGGTGGATCTTTTGCAAGCACTAACAAAGTATTGCATTTTTTTAAAATAAATACACGCCGATTTGTACTAACAAAAAAAAAACATTTTTTTTTAATTTGAAACAATACATCACGAATAATTTCTATATTTATATGAAATAAAAAGCGTTCACGAACACAATCAATTTTTGTGCAAACTTAGATATTACATTATCTAAATTAAGGCGGTATTAAAAAAAATATATTTTTCCACGCTCAACAACTCAAAATTTTCTGACACATTTTCAGACTCATTTTTAAAAGTGAAAACATGAAACTTGGTGGCGTGATTTATGAAGAGATTTATAAGTGACCTGTGTTTTTATTTTTCGTTCAATTAATTAGAAATTGATTTCCAAACAATTATTTTCACAGTACGATAATTTTCTTTTGTTTCCAGTGCTATCGCTTCGGGAAATTCGGTTCAAAATGTCCACTTTGACAGGATTTTTTGAAATATATTCTGCCTTTATCAAAAAATCGACCAATACGGACATTATAAAGTTTCTGAATAAGAGAACCTGCCAATTGGTTGTATTTTAGAGCAAAAATGAATTTAAAAATAAGTCACAAAATAAGCAGTATGGATTTGAGTACACCCTTAACAAGCATAAATACACTATCTCTTAATTGTTGGAATTTTTCAAGATTATTAAAGGTTTCACATAATTTTGATTGGAATGGTTTGAAATACACCCCTTGCATTTATAGTCGATTCATTTGACGATTCATTACAGACAATATACTTTTTTCATAGACAAAAACAATTGGGCCATCAATGAAAAATTTCCATCTTCTTCTCAGAATATTTTACCAAGTGCATATTTGATATTAGTTAAGTAAGGTTAAGATTTGTATACATATGATGTGTCAGATTTTCATTTAATTCAACAATTATATCTTTTAACTTCTCTAACTGACAATCAATTAATTGAATATGAGGATATTTTTAAAAAATAATAATACACATGGTAGAATTTTGATTCAAAATTAATATTGTCTTATTAGAAATGAATGACAAACTTTGATACTTTAAATTAAAAGTCAAAACTTTATATTGAAATTCCTACTGGCTATTAACAAAAATTACAATTTCTTCTAAAAGGTGGATTAAAAGAATAATAAAGGGTTTTTTTTTATTTTTAATAACAATTTCTTGTTTTGATAAAATTATATGTGTGTTAAACACATAATGCTTAAATTGTGTTATACGCACATTGTATCATTTTTTACAGAATTTTAAATTTAAAAATAGTAAATCACTTGCAAGGGACTAACAAACATGGTCCACACAGATTTTGACGGTTTTAAAGTATGTTATAGGGGTAATAACACTAACTATTTTGGCGAAAGGTTTCCTTCAAATTGGCCTTAAGTTTTGAGAAATTGGTGGTTAAAGTTCAGAATACGTTTCAAATACCCATTAGCTTGAACTTATGTACATGGCTTTCGTTGTGCAGATCTTGGGTGCCCATTCGCTGTCCAGGAGGCGAGGATTCGATTCTTCATTGTGACAATTTAAAAAAAAATTAATTTGCATGTTTCATACATTACAAGTTTTAAACAGAAATATAAATTCAGTATCTTTGAAATTTTTTATATTTAAAAAAGTTAAATTTACGTTTATGAATTTTTTATTAAAATTTATATTTTTCCTGAAACTTTTAAACTGATATTTCTGTTGATGAATGTCCAAACTAATTTATGCCTAGATACCTCATCTTTTCAAACTTATTATTAATGTTTCAACAATAATTAACAAGGAGGATCTTTGACAAAGGAAGATGATGCGATTTGTGTCTTCTGGGAAGGTATTTTCTCTCCGGACAACTCTATGTTCGTTGTTTAGAATGCGATATGTGGGCCCATAGCGACTGCACCGACGAAAAGATTGATTGATATGTTTGCTATTTTTGTAGGTAAAGTAATCTGCATTTCACGCAGCAAGCTTTTTTTTTTTTTTTTTAACACGTTAAAAAACAAAACTAGGAACAAAATGGAAAGAAGACTGTCAGAGATAGTCGTCAAGAATTTTATAAATTAAAAAAATATATCTGTTTATTAAAACTTTTCTGTTTTTCTGTACATATTAAATGTTATTAATCAATGCCATTTATTAAAACAATGTTCTTCTCTCTTAATTAGTGAAATTAGCCCTATTTTTGTGATTATTTTGAAAAAAGAACTGATGTAGCCGTTATTTAGACGGCATTTTTAAAACTCAAAATTTGCAGGTTTTCGAAATTATAGGAGATTATTGTCTCGTGACAGCATTTATTTTTCCAGTTCTGCACTGTCACGTCTAGAAATTCGTTTCAAACTGTGACGGCTCGCAAGTTGTTTAAATGGGAGTCTTCTGGTCCCAAGGAGTGCAATATAAAGATTTATTGTATACTAGTACATAACCCCTGTCAAAAATGACGGATTGTTGATCTGCGTTCCATTTTCATAAGACTTAAAAAAACAAACAGCATGAAGGTTTTATTATTGAAAGGTTTATATTATAGAAAAGTACATTTTTAAGCCGGTAGATGACGCCAAAACAATATTGTTCGCAACAGTGTTCGTTTGTTTATATCAGGAAGATATAAATAGATTAGGAGAAATTTCACCTGTTGCATCCTCCATGCAAACTTGGGTCTAAGTGATCGCATGCGGCACTGTGGTCTGTACCAGAATCAAATTAACATTCTTCGCTATACGAATGTGTTATTATTTCCTTTATAAATTATTATTTTAACTTTATATTTTAATATAGCTCGAAACTGTTTTGTATACGGATGTGACACGGACAATGTGAAAGCCGAGAGCCAGAATAATGAATTGAGTATAAGAAATCTATCATTGTTTTCTACTCCCAGTGTAGGCTTATATATAATGCTGATCGAATATTTAATAGATTTTTATTTTAATTTGAAAAAAAAAATGAGTGAGTAAGATAAGGTCAAAAATAACTTCTTTCAATTCTTTCTAAAAGTCTAGTTTAAGAGTTTATGCAAAAGTTTCATAAAAAAATTCGTAATAAAACTTTGACACTATGTTAAACAGGCACTTTTAAATGAAATTTTTGACATTGGACTAATTGTCCTTATTCCGGTCACCTGCCAGTTGGCATTTTTACTATATCGTTGGATGTTTCGTTTATGTTTGGAGGTTACTCTGGACAACGATTCAGATTACAGAAGATTAGACGACTTTGAAAATTAGAGATTGCTAAATTTATGGGGGTTTTTCATTATGAAGCAAAGTTTTACCAAAAAAGCAATGCTTCCAATGTACGGTTGGTTGATTTTATGACGGCCGATTATCTACACGAGGGATATAGACCCTGGGAGGGGTGCCCTCCGTGGAAAGTCTTTCTAAGAGATCCTAACCCGTATTTACGACAAGGTTCGAAGAAAACCACGGAAAACTCCCAACGGTTAGGTCAACGAGCGCGACAGGGGTTTGAACCCAGCACTTCCCGTATGCCAGCTTTGAGAGCAGAACATCTCAGCCACTGTTTTGGCGCTTTCAATGTACGGAAAAACTTTGTAATGTCAATGGTGGCGAATGGAATAAATAATATTTGTCGATTTATCATTTCAGACTGGATAAGAAAAAAAAAAGTCCCTGAAATTCTGATTAGATAATTATTCGATCATTATAAAGCCTTTTCCACCTATACATAGCCCTAGCAGCTAAACATAGTGAGAAATGAATTTATTTCTGCATGTTATTATGCTCTTTAGAGAAATACAAAAAAATCTTCGGTTTAAGTATTCACCAAAAATAATATTACTAAACATTTCGCATAACTAACTTTATCATTGTCAGTTTTATTTAAGGTATAGAATTTTGTTAATGAAAGATCTATAATTGAATTAACAGTAATTTGACATTATATAATGGAACATAGCTTGGCGCGTAAATAACTTCGTTTTGTAACTAACTCTGGTACATTAGTAACCATATCGTTTCAAGCACTTCTAATGTTTGACGTCAAACTTGGATATCGGCAAGATTATGGAAGATTAGGATGATTTTATTGGATACAAACTAGAGGTTTATTCTTTGACCAGAGTTAATCATTGGGGTTTTTTTCAGATTAACGGTTACACGAATGCAACGGGTCTAAAAAATGGAAAGACAGTGAAAATGGCGTCATTTTACTTTTATTCATATTCAGCTTTAAAAATTTACTTTTTTATGTTTCACCATTTTTTTAAATATGAAAGTTAAACACTGTTCTTTATGTTCAAACAATTTATTACGATTTTCACTGAGTTTACTCTGCTGGAATCGAAAGATGAAAAACCGTAATAGACTTGCCAGAAGAGGACGTATATTGCGAAATACAACGTAACATAGAGTGAGATTGTGCTTACGTTACCAGAAGTACAGCGCCTAGAATACATAGTGTGGAAACCGTCTATCCTTGTAATGCTTTAAAAAGCACTAAAAAGTTGTAGCCAATAATTGTGCAACGGTGCTCCTACGATAAGGCAGGGATATAGTGGGCTATATACGATATAAGGAGCTAGCAGATGGCGCTGCGATCCCATTGTTATCTTTTCAGAAACGTTGTACATTTATTGGATTCAATTTTTTAGTACTATTTTGTAGCAGATTTCCACACTATGTACTCTAGACGCTGTACCAGAATCTCACATGGAGACAAGAAAGAAGGACGGAGTTCAAGAACTTACAGACGAAAATGAATCACCCGCACATTATTTAAGTTCAATGGTCAATCTATGCAATCATTGTAATGCTTTCTCTTTTAGTAGTATGTTGACTAGAGAACATGTTAGTTCCTATTGTCATAATCTCATAATGGCCTCATTTCCCTACCAAACTCTACTATAAATGATCAACTAAATGAGTTGCTTCTTTTAGCCCAAATTTTGTCCAATGTATGATATTATATAACGCAATGTCGTTCACATCGTTCAGAGCAATATTGAAGGAAAATCCAGTTGAACGTCCCTATTGCTTTAAAATACATGCTCAAATCCATTGATATAATTCGTTTGATTCAAGGTTCGTTTGAAAATATTTACTAAGGTAGCATCTGTAGGTGAAGATCCACATTCCTTTAAAATACAAAGCCATTTCGTTTGATTTTAAGTACATTTATAAAAATGGCCCAGCGCAGCGGGCGTAGCCTGCTAAATATTAATAAAATAGCTAAACATTTTGTAACGTCTGATGAATAAATTTTAATTAAATTATCACATTTAATCAGACATAAACATCAAGCAGGGCGGTCGCTCTGCCAAGCCAAGCTTTAAAAAAAAAACGCCACACAAACAACGCCAAGAACTGAACTAGACCGCTACTGCTTATTTACAGGAATCAACTTCGCAATGTTAAATCGACAAAACATGCCAGATTAAAATATCAGATATATAATAAACCAAGCGTCGCAGAAATAAAAAACGAAAACTAGAAGAATCTAATGAAGAATTTCTTCAATTTAAGACCAAACTCATCTTCATAAGTGATTTATAAACAGAGATATAGATTTTTTTTTAAAACGTCGAGTTACTTAAAATGATCACTTTTTTCTTCGTCAAACTTTTTTTTTCAAACAACCTACAGACCTTAATATTCGGCAGAATAAAAAAAGAATTGCATTTTTGGACAAGTAATTACGTAATCTATGTGCTTTTATAAAATTCAGTGTAAAAAAATATTATTTTCTATCCTTAATTAGCAAAAAACTGTTAATAACTTGGCGATTAAAAAATTATGCCAAAACAGATACAAAACCCGCCAACGACCATGTACCATCCTTTAAAATAAAACCGTAAGTCATGTGACTGTCCTCAACAGTTCCGGTATGCCCGTATCGCTTTTTCATATGCCATGCGGCCATTTTTATTCAAAATTATTTTTCTAATAAAACTGCATAAAAGTTACATTTTTAGAAAGATCGTTCAAAATAAATTAATATTTGAGAGGTGACTTACGTTCAATTAGGTATATATTCTGCAATAACTTCAGTTGAAATTAGCTTCGCAATTCAAATTCTCTATCCATGAAAGTAAACAAAAAAAAAATAATAAGATTCATTCGTCGTGAAGGTTTAAAATATTAAACCATTAAACCATGGATATAATCGTTCGTAAAGTAAGTTTTCCGTGAATGATTTTTTGGAGCGCTGCCTGGTGTCAAAAAAGTAATTCGCACCAGGACCTGTAAGACCATCAAAGTTTAACATAATTCTGCTTGATGAAGTGCTTTACAACTCAACTTCCTAAAGAATCTTTTCTTGACGAAGTTGAATGTAAACAAATACAGGTCATGTAATAATATTTAATGAATCAAATTTCGAAACGAATTGTTAGTTAATTTGATTTTTATGTATTATACGTGGCAGGAAGAGAGATCACCTAAAATGATTGTTTGCCAATCATATTTACCATTGTTAATGACCAATCGCGTTCCAAATAGTAATTTAATATACATTTATAAAATACATAACATCATTAAATACTTTTATGTTATTTGGGTGCAAATCTCGCCAATAGCATTTTTAAAATCGCCAATACCAGTTTTTATTCTTCACATGTTCAAATTAGAAACGATACTTTGATTCTGAAATCAAATGTTTTGATTTATGATACTATTTTTTGGTACTTTTCCGTTATACGGACACCATTGTCGCCAAGCATACATTTGCATACATTTAATACATACATTTACATTCATTTACATACATTTACATATATACATTTACATACATTTACATACATTATGCATTAGCATATATTTTGGCATGGTGTCCGTATAACGGAAAAGTACCTATTTTTTATTTTTCTATTTTCTATTTTAAATGAAAAGTGTGAACGGCATGCATTTTAAATTGGAAAAGCTGTAGCAAACACTCCGGGGTTGGCGCGGTTTTTGTTTTGCGCCATCTTGACGAGAAAATCCCATTTTCACTGTTAGAGATTGCTAAAACAGCATGTTACTTTTATTTTATTATGAAATAATTCATTTTATATTTAAAAAAACACACAATTTTATTAAAAACACACACATGCATTAATTTGTTATAAAACACACAATATTTAATTTATTATAAAACATGCGGAATCTGCTCTACCAGGTTGCCATACGAAGCAAAATCTAACCAAAAACGACGGGTTGGCCAGGCATAAAATCGCCATTTTGGCGCCAAAATGATACCCCGGTGCGTCTGCGACAACTATACCCAAAAGGACCCATCATTAAAAATGGTAAATAATATAGGATTAAAGTAAAATAATACAGAAAATTCTTTTTGTATACACTTACTAAACACATAAAATCATATTGACGGTTTTTAGATTAGATATTTACGATGCAAGTTTTATTTGGGGTATGTTATATCCACTGGAATGAATATGATATATATTCTAATCACATATTATATACCCATGAATATATTATACATATCTATATCAACTATATCAATAGAACCGTTTTCAATAGTCTTTTATATTTCTACTACGTAATATTAACTATAGAGTTACAATATAGAGAGAAAAAATGGGTTGCTGTAATTAAAATTGTAGGTGCCAATGTTGGCGCGGCGTATTTTACCTGTTACGAATCTTAATAGTCAGTAGACATTAAGCAGACATGCCGAAATAAGAGAATTACGCTATTATAAAAACTCCTGAACTATATCAAGAAAGGGGAGCAAAGAAAAACAAAGTCGTACAAGGCATCTAGAAGGAAGTTATTTTAATCAGATTGTACGTCACGGGTCAAAAGTCCTGACAGAAAATATGGTTTAAAGGGAATGCGACTATCAAAACTGGCCTTCAAAAGTTCAATTTTCCACCAAACCATACTCGAAAATTACGTGTAATAATATGTAGCCCGATTATGGCCCATTATTCAAGACGTTTTAGATGAGAATAATGATATATTTTATAATCTTACGTAATCGAGTCTACAGCCCAAGTTAACGAAAAACAAAAACAAATATTAGCAACAGTATAGTTCAGTGTAAATGTGGATATCATTAAAGATTTTCACAAAATAGACTTCATTGCATCAAATCGTATTAACTAAAATACGCCAATTGGCAATGGACCCAATTACGGAAAATTACTTAATATGTTTGAGAATCTCCGCATTAGCGAACATATTGCAACTGATAAGCAAACGGACATGAAGGACAAATGCTTAAGTGGGTTAAGCGGTTTTTATCAAGGAAGATGAAATACACAACAACAAAAAATATGCAAAATGCTACCATGTTCAAAAAGTCCTTGATTTGTCTATTAGAATCTTCCGGTTTGGCAAAGGATTAGGAAAAAAAATTAAATTATGAATAAAAGTAACGTGTTACAATGCTTAACATACATTTAAGGGAGACCAAACTGGTCGCCAGTGGCGGCTAGTCTCTATAATAAAACCGTAAGTCATGTGACTGTCATCAACAGTTCCGGGATGCCCGTATCGCTTTTTCATATGCCAGGCGGCCATTTTTATTCAAAATTATGTTTCGAATAAAACTGCATAAAAGTTACATTTTTAGAAAGATCGTTCAAAATAAATTAATATTTGAGAGATGACTTACGTTCAATTATGTATATATTCTGCAATAACTTCAGTTGAAATTAGCTTCGCAGTTCAAATTCTCTATCCATGAAAGTAAACAAAAAAAAAAAAAAAAAAAAAAAAAAAAAAAGATTCATTTGTCGTGAAGGTTTAAAATATTAAACCATTAAACCATGGAGATAATTGTTCGTAAAATAAGTTTTCCGTGAATGATTTTTTAGAGCGCTTCCTGGTGTCAAAAAAAAAAATAATTCACACCAGAACCTGTGAGACAATTAAAGTTTACCATAATTCCGTTTGATGAAGTGCTTATACAACTCAACTTTCTTCCGAATCTTTTCTTGACGTGAGTTGAATGTAAACAAATACAACTCCTGTAATAATATTTAATGAATCAAATTTTGAAATGATCAATTAATTTGGTATTTATGTATTATACGTGGCAGGAAGAGATATCACCGAAAATTATTGTTAATCGCCAATCATATTTATTATTGTTAATGACTAATCGCGTTCAAGACAGTAATTTAATATACATTTATGAAATACATAATATTATTAAGTACTTTTATGTTATTTGGGCGCAAATCTCGCCAATAGCATTTTTAAAATCGCCAATAGCATTTTTAAAATCGCCAATACCAGCTTTTATTTTTAGCGTGTGCAAATTAGAAGCGATATACTTTGATTTTGAAATCAAATGTTTTGATTTATGATATTATTTCTTATTTTTCTATTTTCTATTTTAAACTAAAAGTGTGAACGGCATGTATTTTAAATTCTAACATCTGTCGCAGACGCACCGGGGTTGGCACGATTTTTGTTTTGCGCCATTTTGGCAAGAAAACCCCATTTTCAGGTACCTGTTAGAGATTGCTAAAACAGCATGATTCTTTTTTATATATATATTATTATGAAATAGTTCATTTTATATTAAAAAGCACAAAATTTTATTATAAAACACACACAAAGGTTAATTTATTCAGCCAATAATTATATCGCCAAAATGATATCCAGTGCGTCTGCGACAAATGTACCCAAAAGGGCCCATCATTAAAGGGCCCATCAACGTTAATTGGCAATGGACCCAATTACGGAAAACTACTTAATATGTTTAAGAATCTCCTCATTAGCAAACATATTGCAACTGATAAGCAAACGGGCATGAAGCATAAATGCTTAAATGGGATAAGCAGCTTTTGTCAAGAAAAATTAAACACATAACAACAACAAAAAAAAATATGCGAAATGCTACCGTGATTGCAAAAGTTCTTGACTTGTCTGTTAAAATCGTCGGATTTGGAAAAGGATTAAGGAAAAAAATTAAATTAGGAATGAAAGTAACGTGTTACAATGCTTAACATACATGTGGCGGCTAGTCTGTATTATAATAGCACAAATCAGTTACAAGTTATAACAACATCAAATTTCATCTGCAAGTCAGCCATTTTCTTCTGAAGATATTTAAAAAAAAAATAAAACTTCATAATTATAAGAACACACATTTTATCAAACAATTAAATATGACTGCAAACTGTGGCAGATGACTGTTTCCAACAAGAATAAGTATGAGAAATTCCCGTCAAGCGTATCGATCTGGGTGGCTCAGTCGCAGAGCGTCGGCACGGTATGCGTAAAGGTCCCAGGTTCGAGTCCTGGCCCAGGTCAATTTTTCACTCGTGTTTGTTTAGTGCATTTAATTGTCTGATAAAATGCGTGTTCTTAAAATATTGTAAAATAAAGTAATCAGACGCAGTTTTTATGCTTTAAAAAATATTTTAAATATATAAAATACGTTTTTGAAAGATCTTTAAAAATAAATTAGTTTTTGAGGGAAGATGTACCTTCTAAAATGTATACATTAAGAGTTATCGGCATTTAAAATTTCTTTCCAAACGTAAACAAAATTTTTGAAATGAATTAAATGTGATTCATTTATTTCTAAAAAAAAAAAAAAAAAAAAAAAACACGGTAAAGGACAGGCATTTCGTTCGCAGGAATACCTTTCACGTCATTTTTCTATAAATTAATGAAATCCAGTTGTTAAATTATTTTTGTTTTAGAAGTGAAGTTTCCATTTAAATTTATTGTAACAGTACAATGTTTAATTGAATAAAATAATGTAAATCTAAGAAATTGCTAAGAAATTCCAAACATGCACAGGGCAATGCAAAAAAATAAATAAATAAACAATAAATAAATAAATAAATAAATAAATAAATAAATAAAAATCAGCTTTCATAAATTCTAAAAATTGTTCATATATCTCAATTACAATCTAAAGGAGGGTTTATTTTTATATTATTCTACATATAATAGTAATTTCAGCAAATATATTAAATTCCAATGCGATCTGTTTTAAACTTTAAGATAGTTTATAACACATGATAAAAAATTTATAAAAAAGAATGGCGCGTCACAGTTCGGGGAGAGGATGGGGAGGAGCGTGAACAAAATTAGGAAGTATAATAAGGCTATCTGTTTGAAACTTTACGATATTTTATAACACATAACATAAATTTTAAAAATAAAGCTGCGTCAAAAATTATAGGGAGGGGCGGAGCGCATTTTGCCTACACAAGGGGGGGGGGTGACACTTTTCTAAATTTTAACGATATCCGTCATGTCACATATCGTTACAAAGGACTGTGACCACTTATTCATGTTATGCACCACAGGTGAAACCCCCACATTTTGCGCCCCCCCGACACTACTCATGTGATATATTGTTCGAAAGGCCTGTGACCGCTTATTCATATTATGTATCTTCGGGGTCCATCCTCCCACTTTCACCCGCCCCCCAAAGGGGGCACTTTTCTAAATTTTGCCGGCACCTCTCATGTGATATATCGTTGGAAAGGTCTGTGAACGCTTAATCAAATTATGCAGGTGGGGGGGGGGATATTTTCTGAATTGTGCACATATCCCTCATGTGATACATCGTTGGAAAAGTCTGTGACCGCCTAATCTTATTACGCATCTCCGGTGTTCATCCCCCACTTTGCCCCCCAAACGCGATTAGCTTTCACCACCAGTGGGCGCTTTTCTATCTCGGTTTCTATGGGTCGGATCACGACGGGGTATGGCTCATTCGACTCGACATCTATAGAGCTTTCCGATTTTAGTTCGTTTGTTCACCACCAAGGGGCACTTTCCTATCTCTGGTTCTATGGGCTAGATCACGACGGGGTATAGCTCATTCGACTCGACATCTATAGCCTTAACGATTTCAGTGCCCGAGGTTTGTATAGAACAGACTGCGCTACCTGGGGGTGGAAGATAGAACTTGAGCGTGCGCAGCACGACTGTTATACGGTGCCGAATGCAGCCGGGACCCGTGTCGGAAGTTCGTTTGTTTAGATGTTTATACAATTCGATGTGCAAATTAAGGGATTATCCGGTGCCGAAAGCAGCGTGGAACCAGGTCGGAGGTTCGTGGTTTATCTTATTCGAGGTTTTAAAAGGATTGAGGCCCCGGTGTAAATTAGGGGCCCGCTAGCGGGCGAAGCCAGCTAGTGCTAATAATAAAAGAGCGTGATATCACGTTTGATTTCAAATGCAGCGCTGACACGCTATGTACGTATTCCATTTTTATTCATTTAATGGATTAGTCAGTGATATTTTTTAACGGAGGATAGCAAGTATTATAACAAGCCACATTTAGTATGTTGTTTTTAAGAGTGTAATTAATTTAATTGAAAAATCTACTGCTATTTCTAGTTAACCCTTTAAACAATGACTGAAAGTAAAATGTAATTTTAAATTATTTCTCATGTTTAGATTATTTAAATTATGTTCAATATATTTAAAAAAAGAAATGATATCTACAAAAACAACTTTTCAAAAGTAAAAAAAGGCCAAGCGTAAAGAAAAAAAGAAAAAGAAAAAGAAAAAAAAAAGTTGTGGCTAAAAAATGGTGTGATATCAAATTTCCAAGCTATTATATTGCTTATTTAACTTTTTTCCATTAAATAAGTTATCATATATATAAGTCGAGTGCCTACGTATATGTTAATAGAAATCGTTTTCTCCTGTACTAAATACATCCTAACGAGTTTCTGAAAATTCAATTTTTTTCAAATTATGCATGATGGGCTTGGCGGCCATCTTTCCATATTTCTAAGCACCCAAATTTCTAAAATAAAAGCGTAATATGTTTGCAATGTAATATGTTAATAAAAATTTCGAACTTCAGATTCTAACTACGGACAGATAAATTAGATAAGACTGATATTTTGATAAATTGATTTTTACTAGTTTGAAATTAATAATTACTCTAAAAAATAAATCATAAGATGAATCTTTAAGATAAGTCATCATTATCTTAAGACACAATTTTCAGAGCATACAAGTCTATAAATGAAACTCTTAAATATTTGCTTAAATAACAATTTTGAACTTCGGACTTTAACTACGGATTTGGGTGGTTAGAATTTTGTGAATAATATGGAAAGATGGCCGCCAAGCCCATCATGCATAATTTGAAAAAAATTGAATTTTCAGAAACTCGTTAGGATGTATTTAGTACAGGAGAAAACGATTTCTATTAACATATACGTAGGCACTCGACTTATATATATGATAACTTATTTAATGGAAAAAAGTTAAATAAGCAATATAATAGCTTGGAAATTTGATATCACACCATTTTTTAGCCACAACTTTTTTTTTTCTTTTTCTTTTTCTTTTTTTTTTTTTACGCTTGGCCTTTTTTTACTTTTGAAAAGTTGTTTTTGTAGATTACATAAATACACTAAAAACATTAAATTACTGCATGCAAACGTTTCGGGCTATAACTTAGCCCCTGCTCAGTGCAATTACATACGTTGACTGGAGAGTTTTCAACCATGTGTACAGTTACTAAAATAAACCAGTTAAAACTTAAAAATTTTCGAACAACCTCCATTAAAGCAAAATCGTGTATTCAGGTGGAACAGCACAAGATTCATTGATTGGCGAAGTCTGTTTACGAGTGAACCAACCCTCAAGAAATACTCTACTCTTAACATTATTGCAGCTGGATCTGATTACTGCGATACTTGCGAAATCCGGAATATGATCTGTATCCAAAGAATGCTGTACTAATTTTGATTGAAGGCTACCAGATTTATAGGCACGTTTGTGTTCGGCAAGACGAATGGCGCAAGTACGACCCGTTTCACCAATATAAACAGAGTCACAGACCCCACAAGGGATACTGTAGACTGCGCCGGTTTTAAGTAGGGGAGGGATTCTAGGTTTAAAATTACAAAGCAATTCTTTTAAAACATTCTGTGTCCTGAAAGCTGTACTGATATTATTAGACCGGAGCAGACTAGAAATTCTTTCAGAAAGATCTTTGTAATAAGGAATAGACACATATCTAATGGGGCTTCTACGAACTAAAGTTGCTGACAAGCAATGCTCAGAAAGTAACCTTTTCAGCCGCCACAAAGGGTAACCATTTTTTCTTAAATCAGAAATTATTTTCTTTTTCTCCAATAGGAGGGCTGCATCAGTAGAACAATAATGACTAGCACGATGGGCCAACGTTTTTACAACTGCGATTCGATGGGAAATTGGATTTATGGATTTAAAATTTAGATACTGTCCAGAATTCGTACTCTTACGATACACAGATGTTAGCACTTCTTGAAACTCAGTATTTTCCACTCTTTCAACCGCAACATCGAGAAAAGGCAATCTGCGGTCATTCTCCATCTCGATAGTAAATTGGATCGCTGGGCAGATAGAATTCGCAACCTCTAGAATTTCATTCAAATCCTCGAACCTTGCAACAAGAAACACGTCATCGACATAACGTTTCCAAAAACAGATCAATGGGCCCTTAAGGGACATTATTTCATATTCCAAGAATTGCATCACTATTTCAGCGATCCGACCAGATATGGAAGAACCCATTGCCGTACCATGGACTTGTCTATAAAATCTCTCTTCAAAAACAAAGCAGTTCGATTTAAGGCAAAATCTCACAAGATCACTGTAAAAAATTTTCCGGAAGGTTCCGGAAAAAAATGGTGGCATTAAGATGCCACGGCTTTTTGCTGTTTCGTTTCACAACAAAGTAGTGAAACATTCCAATTTTTCAGAAACATTCCGTAACATATACTCCGAAACCTTTCATATCAAAATACTAAAATATTTCAGCGTCACGATACGCTTTT
Organism: Maratus michaelseni; assembly: GCA_963931845.1. Classification (NCBI taxonomy): domain Eukaryota; kingdom Metazoa; phylum Arthropoda; class Arachnida; order Araneae; family Salticidae; genus Maratus; species Maratus michaelseni. The sequence goes on from OZ007596.1 coordinate 226,673,474, forward strand.
TTTCGAAACCTTTCATATCAAAATGCTTAAACATTCCAACTTGGAATGTTTCACTACTTTGTTGTGAAACATAACAGCAAAAAGCCGTGGCATCTTAATGCCACCATTTTTTTCCGGAACCTTCTGGAAATTTTTTTACAGTGTGAAGATTTATTATGATTGCTGACTGTCCCTAATATTTTGTTTATTAATCATTTCTCAGAAGTTTACAACTGATTTCTTTTTTCGGAACCTTTCATATCAAAATACTGAAATGTTCCAGTTTCACAGAACGTCCTTTTTCGAAACTTTTTTTTTTTTTTTTTTTTTTTCTGAAAATATTATTTTTTATTTATCGGGTAACAAAATCGAAGCTGTACAACAAAAATATATTAATCGAAACTCATAACTAAACATATAAAAAATACTTGCTAAAACTGAATTCCGAGCTCGGATTTACGCGAGTAAATAAAGTGTAAAAATGTTAATTATATTTTTAAAAAAGCAAACATTATTTTTATTCCTTTATTAAAATCTTAAGTTTTTAGAAAATATAAAATTTCCTTTTAATCAATTTTTTTCTGATTTAATAATTTACATCCTTGCTAGAACATTCGATAAGCAATACAAAAGATAAGTATAAAACGTGCAAAAATTTCTTTTATGTGTTAATTTTTTTTCCAAATTTTACATAATAAAATGAGAGAAATAGTACATTAAAATTATTTTACATCTATCATATTTTATAAATAGGAAAGGTGGGACATTAAAAGTTCTAAAATTATTTCAACTGCCCTAGACACAAATTTATTAAAATCATTGTTTATAATTAATTAAATGAAAAAAAGACAATATATGGTTGTATCAACGGATAAGATTTTTGAAAACAATTTACATATACATAGGCTTAATGATGTATTTAAAAGACATTTTAATTAATTTATAAATTAAAGAAAGTACCAAAACTGATTAACAAAATATATAATTTTTTTGAAAGATAACAAAAGGTGAACATGGACTTGATTTTATTACTCATTTAAAAAATACATAAAGAAATAAATAAAGAAAAACGCTTGTAGCACCAACATTTTTTCTATGATTTCAAATGCATTAATCCTTTGAAGGGCACCGATATATATCAAAAGTACGATGTTTTACAACCAGTATTTTTCTATAATAATTTTTACGTGTAAAATCTCCAAAATATAAAAGCAAAATTTTCTATTCGAAAATACTTGTGGCAAAGTTGTGAATTTTTGGTGTTTGCGCCATGTAAACGGCATCGATTAAAGAGTTAAACAAGAACGGAAAATCATGCATCAGGCATAGATTATGAAACACTTTCCATTACATCTAGAAAACTGTAACGAAACTACACCGTTAAATGAGGTGAAATAATATATTAAATAGTTTAGGAAACATCTAACACATTTAAAAATCCAGTTTTAGCATTTACCTTCCAAATATTAGTCAAAAAAGTAGTCAAATTATATAGTGCAGCCCTGTATATCACCTATAGACTTGGATATATATACTACATAGAGTGATAAAATTTAGTTCAGTTAAAAAATTCACGTATAGCAATTTTCGCCAATCGATGGAAATGCACTCGAAATCTTTTGTACAGACCTGTATATTATCTAAAGATTTTTGTACGCACCCCATATTAAGCTAAAATCTAATTAAGGTAAAAAATGCATAAGGCAACTTAAAACTCACTTCCAGCAGTTACCAACCATAAACGACAACATATCTTGTTCTTTGCTTAGCCCTGTATATGAATTTATTTATATTCCACAAACTTCTATTAGTATACTAAATATAGTTGAACAGGAAAATGCGTAACACAATTAAAAATACCATTAAGCAATTTACTCTCATAGTTAGTAATACGAACGAATTCCTTTGTGTAGCCCTGTATATGATCAACAGAATATATACACACCACGTACTATGCAGACATTTAGTCAAACCTAAAAATTCAAACCAAAATTGAAAACACTTTTATCACTCATAGACTGTAATTATCGAACAAAGACTGTAACCGAATTCTTTTGTGTGTCCGTGTAAATGAACGATAAACTCAATGCACACCATGCTATTCAGTGAGCAATTTATAATGCATCTCAGTAATACATATAAATTTCATTATGTTTTAAATATTGAAACTAAATTACATTGCAAACGATTTTTTCCTGTAGAACCTTGTGTGACAGAATTATTTTGTGTGACCCTGTAAATGAATAACAAATGCTTTGTACACCCTATTTTAGAAAAAGCATGTTTTAGTGCGCTACATAATTGTATATTAATTTCATCATGTTTCGAATGGCGTAACATCATCAAAATGCACTTGAAATGATTTTTTTCCATTGACCGTAATGTAACTGAATACTTTTGATTGCCCCTGTACATAAACTATAAATGCTACACACTTCATTTTCAATAGGGATCATGCTATAGTAAGTGTCAATCACATACAAAAATTTCAGGTGAATCCGAGTATATTTACGGGAGTTATAGTACGGACAGACTGCCAGACGGCAGACAAACCGATGTCATAAACACTTTTCAACTAAGTTGGAAAGTGTTAAAAGGTTAAATTTCATGAAGCAATACAAAAATTATAAACACCATTTATGGCATATTTAAATATGCTTTATTTCATAAATTATTAAAAATATTAATTTTTAATAGCATAACTGAATTGACTGTACTGCAATTCTATGAAATTTTTCAAATTAAATATGATGTTTATCTTAAAAAATGTATATATGTCACAATGTTTTTAACTTATTAATGCAATTTTCGTATTAAATAGTAGGAAGCTTATTTCAAAAGAAAATTGAGGAACATTACTTATCTATACATTTTAATAAAAAGCATTTTCTCAATTGGCAGATACATTCAGTTTTTATTACAAAGAATAATTATTTCATAATTAGGAATAATCAATATACTTTTTTTTTATTCAGTGTCTTATTTAAGCAATTAAATTTTTAAGTTTCGTATTACAGATAAAATGAAAATTCAAATAATGAAGCATAAAAAGATTTAAATTAGCTACTTACTTTATCGGTTGATATCCAAACAAAGAATGTCATTTGTTCAGATTAAATTTGTCCTAAGTTCTTAGGCAGTTGTTTTTTATTCTTCTTTAGTTATCAAAATGGCTAATGGAACATAAAACATAAAAGCACGCATGCGCATAATGTAGTTTACGGAAAAGTTGAAACCTTTCAAAAATATTACACGAATTATTGCCGTAATTGACGTGGGACATAAAGAAATTTCAAATTCCGGTAAAATATGCGAAATGTTTCAGGATAATTTCCTGAAACGTTCCGAAATTTTTTTACAGTAATGTCCGAGACGTCCAGATTAGAATCAGTGGCAAACTCAGGCCATACCCTCTCAACGACTTCACATGCATAATTAATCGGTATAGACGTAAAAAGAGACACCACGTCCAACGAAGCCATAACGCAGTTACGTGGGAACTGAAAACATTTCAAACTTTCTAAAAATTCATAAGATGACGTAAGACTATGGGTAGAATTCACCACAAGTGGTTTCAATAATGTTGATAAAAATCTTGATAACTTATCAACATTATCAATTTTATTAACATTATTGAAACCACTTGTGGTGAATTCTACCCAGCGATCCAATTTACTATCGAGATGGAGAATGACCACAGATTGCCTTTTCTCGATGTTACGGTTGAAAGAGTGGAAAATACTGAGTTTCAAGAAGTGCTAACATCTGTGTATCGTAAGAGTACGAATTCGCCCATCGTGCTAGTCATTATTGTTCTACTGATGCAGCCCTCCTATTGGAGAAAATCCCTGACGGCTCGGCCTACAGGCACAGGTAGATTTCGAAGACGCAGACCGTGGGGCGCCTGTTTGTCGGGAATTGCGGAAGAAATGACCTTTTTACGATGATGCAGCAGTTGGAACCGCCTACTTCGAAACCTAACATGTTTGAAGGCGGAATCGGCAGGGATTTTTTTGTTTTTAATTTTTTTTTTTTGCTATAATGGTTGGTCCTATAAAAAACTTGTCAATATAAAAGTTTTAAATAATATTAAGAGGATTAATAATAAATTTAAGCGGATTTGAAATCTTGAGAATTGGCGAAGTTATGAATTTTTTTCTTCTAAACCCCCCTTCCACCCCCCTTAAGGCAATTTTTAATTATATCAAAAATCAGTCATACATAAATTTTCGGCCCTTTTCCTAGAAGTAATAACTTCAAACGGATTCGATACGTATCATAAGTAAGAAATTATGAGTTTTTTTCTGTTTTCACAAAAAGCCCCCCCCCCCCCTTGGTTCGATTTTGTCCATTAACGAATTTGACCGAGACTGTATGCCCCTTGATTTTATGTATCAGTTTCGAAAATATGCGGAGTTGGAACCGCCTACTTCGAAAAATAACTTGTTTGCAGGCAGAGCCGGCAGGGATTTTTTTTTGTTTTTAATTTTTTTTTGCTATAACGGTTGGTCCTATAAAAAACTTGTCAATATAAAAGTTTTAGATAATATTAAGAGGATTAATAATAAATTCACGCGAATTTGATATCTTGTGAATTGACGAAGCTATGATTTTTTTTCTTCTAAAACCCCCCTTTTTTCCCCCCCTTGGGGCCATTTTTAATTATATCAAAAATCTGTCATACATACATTTTCGGCCCTTCTCCTAGAAGTAATAATAACTTTAAACGGATTCGATATGTATCATAATTAAGAAATTATGGGGTTTTTTCTGTTTTCAACAAAAGCCCCCCCCACCCTCCCCCCCTTGGATCGATTTTGCACATTAACGAACTTGACCGAGATTTTATGCCCCTTGATTTTATGTATCAGTTTGTAAAAGATTAATGCAGAATTTTTCCAGTTATCGTGGTCAGAAAAAAGTGACATAGATAGATAGATAGATAGATAGATAGATAGATAGATAGATATATAAAGTTTTGAACTGGGGGTGGTTTTGGGTTCTGGGAGTCATCATCGGCGTAGATCTGCAAAAATTTTTCAAAATTTCCAACTTAGGTGAGAATGTAATAGGTAGTATTTCTTACGAAATCTACCTAAAAAGAAAATAATTTCTGACTTAAGAAAAAATGGTTACCCTTTGCGGTGGCTGAAAAGGTTACTTTCTGAGCATCGTTTGTCAACATCTTTAGTTCGTAGAAGCCCCATTAGATATGTGTCTATTCCTTATTACAAAGATCTTTCTGAAAGAATTTCCAGTCTGCTCAGGTCTAATAATATCAATACAGCTTTCAGGACACAGAATGTTTTAAAAGAATTGCTTTGTAATTTTAAACCTAGAATCCCTCCCCTACTTAAAACCGGCGCAGTCTACAGTATCCCTTGTGGGGTCTGTGACTCTGTTTATATTGGTGAAACGGGTCGTACTTGCGCCAATTGTCTTGCCGAACATAAACGTGCCTATAAATCTGGTAGCCTTCAATCAAAATTAGTACAGCATTCTTTGGATACAGATCATATTCCGGATTTCGCAAGTATCGCAGTAATCAGATCCAGCTGCAATAATGTTGAGAGTAGAGTATTTCTTGAGGGTTGGTTCACTCGTAAACAGACTTCGCCAATCAATGAATCTTGTGCTGTTCCACCTGAATACACGATTTTGCTTTAATGGAGATTGTTCAAAAATTTTTAAGTTTTAACTGGTTTATTTTAGTAACTGTAAACATGGTTGAAAACTCTCCGGTCAACGTATGTAATTGCACTGAGAAGGGGCTAAGTTATAGCCAGAAACGTTTGCGCCCCACCAGTGGCTGAGAGGTTCTGCTCTCGAAGCTGGTAGATGGGAGGTGCTGAGTTCGATCCCAATCGCGCCCGTCGGCCTAATCGTTCGGAGTTTTCGTGGTTTTCTTCGAACCGTGGATTTATCCATGCGTAAATACGGGTTAGGTTCCCTTAGAAAGACCCCCACGAAGGGCACTCCCCCCGGGCCTATATCCCAAGTGCAGATAATTGGCCGTCAATAATCAACCCAACCCAACCCAACCCGAAACTTTTGCATGCAGTAATTTAATGTTTTTAGTGTATTTATGTAATGTTTATGTCTGGTTAAATGTGATAATTTAATTAAGAATTATTATTTTTTGTTCCTTTTTAATAATACAGTTGAAAAAAAATATTTACAGTTTGTAAACTTATTATAAATATTTCACAAATTCTTAAAATAATTCATGTTTTGTGTTTTTTTTTTTAATTAAAAAACTCGATAAAAACAACGCAGCATTTTTTTTAAATGCAGTTTAAAAAAAAAGTTATACTTAAAAAAAGGTGTTCGATTTTAAATTCAAATGATGACTATAGATGGCGCTCCGGCCAGTACTTGAATTACTGAGCATTACCAAACTTCATTTTGGAGTCAAATGAAAAAATAAAAATGGTTTGAATTCGAAAAGATATTTATTTAATAAAAAACTTGTTTCGAGTTAAACAATTCATACAAACTTAAAAAAATCAGTTATCAAACTAGTTCATACAACCTAGAGATGACTTTAAGATATGTTAAAAGATGATAAATTTAAGAGGTGATAAAATAAAAAAAATCCATAAGTAGAAATTTTAAATTTTATCAGGTTTTCTTAAATATTTTAAATTTAAGATTTAAAAAAAATATATACTACGCTAGAATTGGACGTCTATTTCTGATGGTAAAAATGTATTTTGATAATTATATCAGTTAATAACTTTTAAATAATCAACTTTTTAAATAGTCATCATAGTCGGTGGTCGGAAGTAGCGAAATTAAGATAGTTGCTACTTTTTTAAATAGTTTGTAGTATAACACGCTACACTTCCATAAAGGTGTACATTGAATTCCTTGGCAAAATCTGGAAGTAGCAAAGTAGTGACGACTTTTGAAAAGTAGTTTGTAGTTGCTAATTTTTAAAACAAGTAGTTTCAGTAAACTACATTTTTCATAATGTATTTGTAGTTCACTACAATTTAAAAGTAGATTTTCTGACCTCTGCCCACAGCTTAACATTGGGTTTAATTAAAACTATTTTGACCAGTTTTACGAGCTTAAAAATCAGTTTTGACAATTGTCCTGAATAGGATTAATTTTGATTGATCATAATTACAACCCTGCTTAAATTTCTTGCTGAACATTTGGTTAGGTTATTTTGAAGATATCTTGTTCATATTTGCTATGAAAAATTCCAAGACAACCATAACTTACCCATACCATTTTTCCTATAAATGTATCTAAATGTTCATTATAATTTTAACATAGAACGGTTCATCAGAATTTTTTTCCAAGGCACCCATGAGGTAAAACTAAAGACCTTGCTTTATTTTTTAAAGTGATGTCGCCATGAGCCATATTCCACTTCCAGCCACAGAAATGCATGATTATTCAATGGAATCAAAAAGAATGACTGATAGAGAAATATTTTTAAGGCTACAAGAGACTTGTACAATTCAGTCAACTAAAGTCACATTTTCTGTGATATTTTTCATACTATTAAAATTGGCTGCTTCATGCAAAATTTTATAGTTTCTTCTTAAATTTCCAATAACCTTTTCACCCTGCATCCGAACATGGGAAATATTTCTACTTTCTTCAACATCATTTGCAGAAAGTTTTTTCTCTCCCCTTGTAAATGCAAGAATTTTAATTTCTGCAAAATAATATTCTACATGCGTTTCGATATTGAATCTTCTATCACATCAAACTATATCTCCTGGAACTAATTTATCCAGGAGTAATTTATCCATTTCTGTGCAACAGGCTTGTGAGAGCTTCGTCTTCACCAAGCAGCAGATATAAATGTTATGGCTCCTTGTGGACAAACTAGTAGACCACTGCACATAGTTTATTCTGCCCATTCGCCAATAAGATATTTATTGTGTGGTGATATTTGTAGTTTGACCCCATTTGAGCTACATTAGGTTAGATGGTTTTTCAATGAATGGTTCAAAGCAATCAATAATGTGATACTTTGCGACCCAATACTCCTAGAAAAGAATTTGGAACTCTATTTATAAAAGTAGCTCCTTTCAGACCAAAACAAGAAGGTATCTAATCTGTGATACATTATGTCAATACAGGTCAAAAAACATCTTGATACTGTAGGATTGCTGATTTTAAATATATACACTAAATCTGTAAAGGCTATATTTAGCCTTAAATGTATCAGCATAAATTTCAGAAATGTTGTTAGAGATGACGTTTGCGTGTATGGAAGATTATCTTTAATAAGATTAAAAAAAATTATCATAAGACTTTGAAAGCTTTTTATCCCAGTATAATAGCTGGTCTTTTCATCATCATTTAGATAATTTTCTGTCGAAATTCTCAGTTTGGACACTTCACATCTCAATTCTGCTGATTGTTTTACCGTGTACTTAAAAGCTTTCTCATTGTTCAAAATATCTTTCATTGTGAGAACTGTCTGTATTCCAAAGGAAATATTTTCTATGTTGTCCGTATAACAAGAAATGGAGTTTGAAAAAGCATTTACTTCACTCGGAGCCTTTTCTAGATTTGTTTCGTCAATTTTTCGAGCGTTATGGACTATATTTCTTTTACGGAAATCACTAATTTGATCTACACTTTCTTCCTCATCAATATCTTCAATTTCCTGGTCTTGAACAGAGATAATTGTTTTAGAATTTCCCATATTTGTTATGGTATTAAATCAGAATGATTTACATCACGTAAATTAGTCGGTTTTCCAAAAAAAAAGAAACTACAATTATTTTATATAATTAAAAAATAAGAAAAATTAAAAATATTCTTTAAAGACTTATAGTCCAGTAGAAATAGCGTAAAAAACGGCCTTGCCTTGCAAAAATTCGGGTAGTTCTGATTTTTGGATATGTTGTAAAGATTGACCCTCTAATAAAAAAACCAAGTTTTTGACCTTCTAGACCTTGTGCGTTTTTCACGATATTGAAAAAAACAATATTTTTCGGCACTTTTTCGATTTTTCTAAAATAACTCAATTTCCGTGCATTTTACAGAAAAAGCACTTTCACCATTTTGTAGAGCATAAAATTCTCTACAACATGCAGTATTCATGTTTGTAAATTGTCCAAATAGGGAGTGAGATAAAATTACTGGGACTTAAAATTTGCACATTGAATAGTACAAACCTCTAACCGAACGAACCTCCGACCCTGGTCCCTGCTGCCTTCGGCACCGTACACCGGTCGTGCTAAGCACGCACCGGATAATCCCTTAAATTGAACATCGAATGGTATAAACCTCAAACTGAACGAACCTCCGGCTCGGGTCCCTGCTGCCTGCGGCATCGTATAGCAGTCGTGCTGCGCACGCGCTGCAGTATACGTTAGTTCCACCTTCCACCACCAGGTAGCGCAATCCGTTTATACGATCATAACTGAAATCGTTAAGTCTTTCGATGTCGAGTCGAATGAGCCATACCCCGTGGGGATCCTTCCCATAGAAACAGAGATACGAAAGTGCCCCCTGGTGGTGAAATTCGAAACAAAAATCGATAAGCTGTAGAATCCTCTATCGACGTTGAGTGGAATGAGCCATACCCCGTCGTGTATTTTAATAAAAGAGAATTCTAAATTTTAATAAAAGGGAATAAAAGAGAAATTCTAAACATGCAAAAAAAGCAATCGTGATCTATAAGAAAGATAATTACACAGATTATGCACCTATAATAAAATGGATTACTTATAATAAAATGGTCCTCACAAAATCTGAAGTTCTTTAGTTTACTTACCGTTAAATCAGTTCTTTTGATAGATGCCAACCAACACTGTCGTATTTCTTCACCTAAGTTTTTTCTTATAATGTTTCCTATAGTTGGAATACATGGTAATCTATAAAAGGATTTAATATGTTCCCTGATAGAACGATTACCACATATTTTTACACCACAAGTTGCCAGCATGATGACGCTAATAAATGTGATAGTTTGCGTGATAACATGGGCAATAAGAAGCCAGAATAGTGTATAAATAATCGCTTATTATCCCACAAAATCACAAAATATTTAAAACGCAGGCTCAGTTTTAAAAGTAAAAAAAAAAAAAAAAAAAAAAAAAAGAAAAAAGAAAAAAAACGTGCTTTACGACGACCAAAGTAGAAGTACGAGTCAAACTCTAAATAAACTACCATTGTTTGTTGTTTTCCCATCAAGATTTTGGTAAAGATCAAGGTCACGTGGTTAGAGCTGTGACGTCAGTTTAAACTGATCTATAGATGACATAAAAAATTATACAACTGGTAAAAATGTACATATGAGCGTTACTGCATTAATATTTTATTACTATTAAGCTATACTAGAGAATTATCTAATCTTAAATACATTTGGGAGATTCCACGAGAAAAATAATTTGTATAAGTTGTACAAAAAAAACTGCAAAGGATCGGGGTCCATAAGCCGTGTTTTTGGCCCATGAAATAGACTAAAACTCGATTTTGTTATACTGACTTAATTATTTCACTTTTTAATATTAGAAGGTTTATCCTGTGCGATTTCAACGATAGTTTTTGCATTTTGTTCGGATTTATATGACTTACACAAGCTCAAAGTTCGTATTATTCGTAGTTTTTGATGAAAAATACGCACTTTCTCCTAATTTTACCTCAATTATTTATATGAACGCAATCGTCCAACACCTTCTTCTTTACATATATTATAAAATACATCAAAATGTACAATATATCTAAAAATAAAAGTGTTTCAAAGCTGCGCTAATAGTAAAATATTAAAAAAATACATTAAAAATTGAGGTAAAATTAGGAGAAATTGCGCATTTCTCATCAAAAACTACGAATAATACGAACTTTGAGCTTGTGTAAGTTATATAAAATCGAACAAAATGCAAAAACTATTGTTGAAATCGTACAGGATAAACCTTCTAATAAGTAAAAAGTGAAATAATTAAGTCAGTATAACAAAATTGAATTTTAGTCTTTTTCCATGGGCCAAAAATACGGCTTCTGATCCTTTTCGTTTAAAATTTCATAAAGAAGAAAAAAAGTATTATTTTAGAACAATGCTTAAAATAGTATAAAAGGGTAAATAATACTATATATTTTTAAAAAAATCTAGTCATAAATTTGTTTGAATATTTGTACATAGAAATATTAGTTTAAAAATTGCAGAAAAAATATAAATTGTCGGGAACAATTTAAAGATACAAATGCAATTTATTAGGAAAATATAAAAAAATTGAACTTGCAGAATTCATAATTCTTCTTTAAACTTGTAATGCGTCAAAATTTTAAAATTAATTTAAAAAAGTCACATGGTAGATCCAACCCTCGCCCCTTCCACAGCAAAAGCGCGTGTTGCCGACATGCCACGAAGAGCACGTACAAAAGTTCAAACTAATGGGTATTTGAAACGTATGCTGAACATTAACCTTCAATTTCTCAAAAACTAAACCCTATTTGAACAAAACCTTTCACCCGTATAGTTAGGAGTATGACCAATTTAACATGCTTTAAAATCAACAAAATCTATGTGTAACATGTTTGGTGGTCTCCTTGTTAGTTCTTTCTGAAACACTGTTGTATTAGAAGTACCTCTGGTGTCAGACATGTTAATTGATGTTTCACCTATGCTGATACTGGGAGTGCTTAAGTAATGGAATCCATAAGTTGTATATGATATGGGAATTGGTGGTAGTTGCATACGTTCGCTGACTGAAAGTAAATTACTGGAACTTTCACACGTCGTCGAAGGAGTAGATGAAATTATGGTCTAAGAAAAAAAAATTTCCAAATTAAATTAATCAAAAATGCGTTCAAATAGTCATTATCGATAGTTTATTCACAGTTGATTTCTTTTAAAAGAAGTTTGATCACCACAGGTAGCAGTCATGGTAGTTGTAAGTTATGTCTTTACTGTGCTTGTCAAGTTGTCTGTAAGCACATAACAGATACTGCTTCTGACATTGCTGTACCGAATAACTCATCAACAGGGGCAAATGCGTTAGAAAATAATAAACTTTCCATATTCATCTTATTTATATAGACATCACCATTTGTATTGATAAATGGTACTTCTAAACACTGAGGATTTGAACACGTAAAAACTTCTTCTGCGACCTTTTCATACTAAATTCTTAAGTCGCACTTCAGAAGGAAACTTTGAAAGATGAAATTCCCGCAAAAACTAAAGATGAAATGACAGTATTTTAAAAACACAAATTGCACAAATTGTGCTTATTAGTTGCTAAAATCAGTGTAAAAATTGTTTTAAACTCATAAAAGAGCTAAAATCCTACATGTTTCGGCTTTAAACTTAAAGCCATCATCGGGGAAGAGGAACAACACAAACGACTACTGATCTTTTAATTTTCGACACGAGAAAATTGAAATCAACAGTATGGAAAAATTTAAATAAAATAAGCGGGCGCTCTCTGTTGCCAAAGAGCGAAAAACAAAACAATGAATTAACAAGGGGTTAAAAATGTATCCCATAGACTAGGTATGTTGAAAGAAAAGTTATCATTACAAATACAATCTTTTCTAATTTTGATTTCCAATGATTCCCTAATGGCGGCTTTAAATGGGTTATTGAACCTATGGATAATTCTTGCTTTATCGAAATTAATTACGATAAAGCAAGAATTATCCATAGGTTCAATAACCCATTTAAAGCCGCCATTAGGGAATCATTGGAAATCAAAATTAGAAAAGATTGTATTTGTAATGATAACTTTTCTTTCAACATACCTAGTCTAAGGGATACATTTTTAACCCCTTGTTAATTCATTGTTTTGTTTTTCGCTCTTTGGCAACAGAGAGCGCCCGCTTATTTTATTTAAATTTTTCCATACTGTTGATTTCAATTTTCTCGTGTCGAAAATTAAAAGATCAGTAGTCGTTTGTGTTGTTCCTCTTCCCCGATGATGGCTTTAAGTTTAAAGCCGAAACATGTAGGATTTTAGCTCTTTTATGAGTTTAAAACAATTTTTACACTGATTTTAGCAACTAATAAGCACAATTTGTGCAATTTGTGTTTTTAAAATACTAGTTAACAGTGTAGTGTCCAAATGGATTCAATTGTGAAATGACAGTGTTGTATCTTAACAGGTTCTACTAAACGTTGTTATCAAAGACGGTTACAGGTGAAATATTTCATTACACGTGATTTTAGACTTCTGTGTTATATATATAAAAAAGAAGAATGACGTCATGTTAAGTTGTTGTTTTTAGAAAAAGAAGAATGATGTCATGTTAAGTTTTAACGATGGTTATTAATCCTATAAGCTTATTGTTATTCTAGCCTTGATATTGGTTATTAAATTTTATTTTATGGATGCGCTGACATGTTTTGGCATATAGAAGACAAAATACAACATTAAAATTGAAGTTTAGTTACATTATATTGAAAGATTATTTAATATTCTAATTAAGCACTAAAGAAATCAAGGTTTAAAAATAATGAAGTATGTGAATCATTTATTAATTAAAAAAAATCAATTAAAATTTATGATATTGGAACATATAAACAAGACTGCTTTTTACTATATAAGTATGGATATTTAAAAATATTAAAATTGACAAACTTAAATTAATTATTCCGCTTAAATGCTAAAGGTGTAAATAACAACATAATACAAATTAAAATAACCTTTATTTGTTGTTTTACATGTTTCGACTCTTTCCGAGTCATTTTCAAAAACAGAACGAGAATATTCCAAAATTGCACGGGCTTTGAAGTTATTCTTTTGATGTACTTTTTAAAAAATTACGCACGTTATCTATTATTTTATTTTATTTTATTTTTTACTTGGTTGTTTATTGTCATATCTGTGACAAAGGAGTAACTCGAGCCATAGTTTCGGTAAATTAAAATATGCTGCATCGTTACAAATTGTATTTTTGCGTGTTAGTATCTCTATGGTTTCTCTTATTATGGACGGATAGTATAGACTGGAGGGAAATATTATTTTACATTCATTGAAATTTATTTGGATGGTTTCTTCTTGATATAATCTTGCTAGGGCTGTAGTTTTTCTATTATAGTTAATATCAGCTATATGCTCTTTTTTCCTGCAATTAAATTTCCTGCTGGTCATGCCTATGTAGTAATTCTTGGATCAGTCTTCTACTTCTACTATATATATAAAACACAAACGGAAATTTCGTTCCGTTCCTTTATAACTCGAGTTCCGCTGAATGGATTTTGATGGAACTTGCACTGTTCGATAGATCATTTTTCAGGGAAGGTTTTAGTATGTATCACATAGTTCTACGTACATTAGTTATAGAATTATGATGGAAAATTCTGTTATTTTGGACGATAAGGTTACCATAGATCATTTTTGGCGACCGTTATCGTTGGAGAAAGAATTGAAACGGCTATATCAGAAAATAATGCAAACGCATAGAAAAATAAAAGAAGAATTCTGTTATTAATTTTATTTAAAATCATCCCCCTCCGCAAAATAATAATAATAATAATAATAATAATAATAATAATAATAATAATAATAATGAGGCATAATATTTAATTTAAACCCCAAAGGAATGTTTGTAATGCTTAAAAATATTTGCATTGCATGAGATTGCAATATAAGTCAATATTTGGCGATTTATCGTTTGCGTCAAGTTAACAAAAATACGTCTGATAATTTGATTAAATAAAATATAAGTGACATTTTTTTTCTTTTTTTATATAACTCCCCATCATGTGACTTATCATGTGACTTAGGAGGAACTAGCAGATGTAATTGTAAAAATGACTGCATTTATGAGTTACATGTTATTTGTTTATTTACGATTTTGATTTTACATTTGTCGCCAAACAATGTGATTTTAAGCCAAAAATGCATGAGCGTGACATCAGTTTGAGCGATATTAGCAATAAGTGTTTTTTCGTGTATACAATATCCTTTTTGGAGTAAATTTTTATAATTCAAATGCAAATTATATAAATAGCAGTTATTGTTATAAATATGGGATTAAATATTTAAATTTTAGTGAATGTCTGCCACTCAAGCACATATTGTAAAATAATTAAATTTTAGACATTTAAAAATTTACTACGGAAAATTGCTGGTTTGTTTTCACTAAACATATTATTTTTATACCCTCGAACTCAGATCAGCGAATATTGTCTATTCTTTTATTTTTTTTTTAGGCGCGTTCGTAATTATATAAATACGTAGCACCTATAGTCGTCGTTTGGTCCGTCCGTCTGTCTGTCCGCATATAACAACGCAAAAACTACCCAACCAAATGGTTTGTAATTTAAAATATATTATCTTTGCAGAATTTTGTCGAGACATTTCAAATTTTATTAAAATCGAATCAAAACTTTAGGAGATATTAATAAAAATATTTATTAAGAAATTTGAATTAAAAAAAAAAAAATCGGTGCTTTTTTGTTATAGGAGCTTCCGAAGTTTAATCGTCAAGCGACCGAGATACTTATTTTATGACAGAAATTAATCTGCAGACGATATAATTCATTTCACAGAATTAAAAATCATCAAGATCTGAATATTTATATAACTAGCTGATACATATATATCTGAATATTTATATAATTAGTTAAGATATTTGTATGAACAGTGTCATAAAATATATACTTAACTAGCTGTTTAACCCGTTCTACGCACGGGATATCATGAATTTAATTCTAAAACGTGTGCGTACGAACGCACCTCGTTTGTAACGTTTGACGTACAATTTCCAACTTGTTTAAATATATCGCCAATTTCACTTATCGAAATATTCACTGCATCAAAAGTTAGGAACTAAAGAATATTCTTAAGGAGATGTGTGATTGATGCGTTATTTCTATCACAAAAGGCTACATTTTGCAATAAAAATTGCTTGCTGAAATAAATTTTCGATACTCTTTTTGATTCGTAATTCTTTTTAGTTTTTTCTGCATATCTTCCCTTTTTCAGGAAGGTTTTTAAAATATATTGGACTTATTCCGTATTATTAGATTGGACTTATTCCTCAGTTATTGGACGCCCGTATTACGGTCAACTGCCAGTTGGCATTTTTACTATATTGTTGGATGTTTCGTTTATGTATGAAGGTTACTTTGGACGACGATTCACATTACAGAAGATTAGATGAATTTTGAAATTAGCGATTGCTAAATTTATTTTTTTTCATTATGAAGCAAAGTTTTACCAAAAAAGCAATGCTTCCAATGTACGGTTGGTTGATTTTATGTCGGCCGATTATCTACACGAAGGATATAGGCCCTGGCGGTCTTTCTAAGGGATCCTAACCCGTATTTACGGCAAGGTTCGAAGAAAACCACGGTAAACTCCGAGCGGTTAGGTCGACGAGCGCAACAGGGGTTTGAACTCAGCACTTCCCGTCTACTATCTTTGAGAGCAGAACCTCTCAGCCACTGGTGGGGCGCTTCCAATGTACGGAAAAACTTTGTAATATCAATGGTGGCAAATGGAATAAATAATATTTGTCGATTTATCATTTCAGCCTGGGTAAGAAAAAAACGAGTACCTAAAATTTTGATTAGATAATTTTTCGATCATTATAAAGTATTTTCGTCATACTCACAGCCCTAGCAGCTAAACATAGTGGCAAAATGAATTTACTTCTGCGTGTTATTATGCTCTTTAGAGAAATGCAAAGAAAATCTTCGGTTTAAGTATTCACCAAAAAGATTATTACTAAGCATTTTGCATAACTAACTTTATCATTGTCAGTTTTATTTAAGGTAGGGAATTTTGTTAATGAAAGATCTATAATTGAATTAACAGTAATTTGACATTGTTTAATGGAACATAGCTTGGCGTGTCTATAACTTCGTTATGTAACTAACTCTGGTACATTAGTAACCATATCGTTTCAATCACTTCTAATGTTTGACGTAAACCTTGGATATCGACAAGATTATGGAAGATTAGGAAGATTTTATTGGATACAAACTAGAGCTTTATTCTTCTACCAGAGTTATTAATCGGGTTTTTTTTTTTTCAGGTAAACGGTTACACGAATGCAACTGGTCTAAAAATGGAAAGACAGTGAAAATGGCGTCATTTTAATTTTATTCATATTCAGCTTTAAAAATGCACTTTTTTATGTTTCACAATTTTTTTTAAATATTAAAGTTAAACACTGTTCTTTATGTGCAAACAATTTAATACAATTTTCACTGTATTTACTCTTCTGGAATCGAAAGATGAAAAACCGTAGTAGACTTGCTAGTTTAGGACGGATATTACGAAATATAACGTAACATAGAGTGAGATTGTGCTTACGTTACCAGAACCTCACATAGAAACAAGAAAGAGGGACGGAGCTCAAGAACTTACAGACGAAAATGAATCACCCGAACATTATTTAAGTTCAATGGTCAATCTATGCAATCATTGTAATGCTCTCTTTTTTAGTAGTATGTTGCCTAGAGAATATTTTAGTTCCTTTTGTCATAATCTCATAATGGTTTCATTTCCCTACCACACTCTACTATAAATGATCAACTAAATGAATTGCTTCTTATTAACCCAAATTTTGTCCAATGTATGATATGATATAACGCAATGTCGTTCACATCGTTTACAGCAATATTGAAGGAAAAACCAGGTGAACGTTCCTATTGCTTTAAAATACATGCTCAAACCATTGATATAATTCGTTTGAAAATTTTGACTAGGGTAGCATCCGTAGGTGAAGATCCATATTCCTTTAAAATACAAAGCCATTTCGTTTGATTTCAGGTACATTTAGAAAAATGGCCCAGCGCAGCGGGCGTAGCATGCTAGTCTTTAATAAAAGGTATTTCATATACTCCTGAATAAGTCTCAAAATTAATTGGGTCAATTTTACTGCAAAAGACATTCTTTAATTTCTGAGAGGTTTGACTATTAAGCAGATATTGAAGCATTTAAGGCTGTGTTTTAATTTTTCAAAAAAGCTTGGGTATTGAAGAGTATAAAGTTTGTATTTTTGCGAATCACTTTTCTTTTCTGGTTTCTTATTATTGGTGATATCCATGATTAATTTATTAGTCTGGTGTACTTTAAAACATTATTATAAGCAATTTTACGAATATTATCTAATTCATTATTCAATTTATTTTCAGTACATATTATAAAGGCTCGTCTTATGAGAAATCTGTAGGCTGAAATTTTGTATGTAAATTGAGAACATGCGTTATTTGGTATGGTAGAATGGTTAGCCATACTTTTCCGGAAAACAGCTCTGTCGATAGATTTATTTGTTCTGGTTAACATTACATCAATGAATGGAAGACTTTTATTATGTTCAATTTCAATAGTGAATTTAATGTTATTGTCAATTGAGTTTAGCTGATTTATAAATATTTTAAGTTCATCAAGATTATGCTGCCGAATTATAAAAATATCATCAACATATCTAAGCCAAGTGCGAGGTGTTAAGTCAAATGTTTAAAATCGATGCGGCATCTTTTAATTTACCGAAACTATGGCTCGAGTTACTCCATGGTCATAGATACGAAATTAAACAACCAAGTAAAAAAAAAATAGATAACGTGCGTAATTTAAAAGTACATGAAAATAATAACTTCAAAGCCTGTGCAATTTTGGAATATTCTCATTTTGTTTTTGAAAATGACTCGGAAAGAGTCGAAACATGTAAAACAACTAATAAAAGTTATTTTAATTTGTATTATGTTGTTAATTTACACCTTTAGCATTTAAACGGAATATATTATTACAAGGTGTTATAATTTATTATATTGTTAAATTAATTAATAATTATTTTTATTTTAGAAAATCTTTGACCAACAATGTAAATTCCTATTTCAAAGTTTATTAGATATAAGATCTAACTGTTTTCAGACTATATGTTTACAAAAACTTATTTATCATGATCTTGAGACGTCTGCCAGCTCCCTCTAAATTTAGATAAATAAATAAGTAATTTTGATATGCGTTATCTGAAAAATCAAGCATCTACAAGCACCTGCAGCATGTACATGTTTTCTTACGCTTTTCATCAAACATCAAGTTTTACATTTAGCACTTTGCTCTAAAAGAGGCGCTAAGATCTGTTTTTAGATGGGGTAAGACATTTTCGAAAAGGCTTAAGTGAAGGGTTTCTTTTTCAGTTGTCGCAAGTTTCAGCGATTTTTTTAGAGAATGAGTGACCTGTTTTATCTGTTTTCAGATGGACGTGAAAACATTTCAACAAAGAAGTAAAAATGGGTTTATTTTCCACCTTAGCTCGTGTTTCTTCGAAGGGAGGTGAAGTGATAAAATCTACCTGCTTTCAGACGTTGTAAACTATTTCCATACTTGGTGGTAAAGGAAAGGTTTTGTTTTCGGGCATTCAAAAGGACGGCTTTTATCTGAATACGATTCTTAAAAAGGAAAACTGCGAAGTGAAAGATTTATCAGAAATGTTTGGAGGTACTAACGCATTTTAAAGAGAAATATTTGAAAGAATGTTTTTATAAGAACAACAAAAGATTTTTTTTGCTATAAATTGGTTGGCTAAATTCTACTAACTCAGTATTCATGATCAACCATTACTATCAAAACTACTGCTCTATAGCCAGTACAAGTTCTGAAGAACCCAAATGCGCCACGCATCAGACGGGACTGAGGCCGTGAACAGTTCGGTGTGAAGCCGCCATGACTCAGGCTACTGGCCGAGGAGTAGCACCACCACCTGCGCATCACTCCTCCTGCTCCCAAGTAAGAGACGAACTGGTCGCTACAACAGCAGAGCCTTGTACTAAAGGAAACTGCAGCATGACACTTGGCGAAGTATCCGAGATTCCCAGGAGCTTCGGGTACCGGGAACCCATAGGGTGTCCGGTCCTAGGCCCGTATCCGGGTTTCCCGAACACGCACTTGCTTTACCAACGCCTCCGAACGTGAAAATCTATAGAGATACGAGGCGAGGGTAAGTCACGGGATTCATGAATATACTGAAATGAGGAGAATGACTTATATATGGGCGTTATTCAAGATATTAGGATAAATAACATTGTTATTGTTTTATAGTTCATTATTTTATAACAGATTAACGGGAAGTCCTTGTTAAATTTGGAATGCATTACCTGCATAATATTTAAAAAAGAAGATTAAAAAACAGTATTTTAGAAGTATATGTTCATATTATAATAATATTAAAATTTCCGAATTTTTTTTTTCTTTCTTAACTAAAAAAATAGCTTAAAAATGTACTTTCAAATAATAAAAGTCCTATTTTAAACGCTTATGAAAGGGTCAAAGTGAAAATGAAAAAAAAAATCATAAACAACCGAAGTCACGCCACTGTCAAAAATTTATCTTTCCAAGTCATAAATCGCTAGCAAGTGCTATCGGCAGTCATGAGAGAGGAGGTAAAGAAATCACTAGAACTTAGCACCTGAGAAGCTCGGCTCACGAACAACCAATCAGAGTGCGCTAATGGAAAGCTTATGGTGATTTGAAGAAAACATCTTCTTAATGCTTAATTTATATCACTCTGTAGTCTGCAATTGTTGCAGTTTCAACCCACCGTATTATAACCTGACAGTTATTTTATTTCAAATAATCATTATTGTTGTCTTTAATAATGTAACTGCTTTCAAGGTACGATGAAAAATATATTTTTTAGCACTCATGGTGAAATAACTTTTAAAAGTTTGCAATTTGTTGTGTAGATGCACAGAGTTGCGTGAAATTTGAATCGGTAGATTTTTTTGGAATGGAAAGGAAAAAATATTCTTTAGCAAAGAATATGCGACGATAGTTTGGGAAGGCGATTTTGAATAAACGCGATGCATTTCGATAGAATTAGGGAGGCAGGCATCTTTGACCAAGCGTAGTCGGCATTTTGTTGTTGTTGTTGTTGTATGTTTAAAAGGGATGTTGCTATATAGATATACTCACGGAGATTTATGGCTTTTTTATTCAGATGCTTAAATTTTCTGTTCTGGACATTTTCTTTTTTTTCCTCTTTTACTGCGTTTTTAGAAAATGAGGATTTGAAAACATTTTTATTTCTGTGCTTTTATTTTACTGAAATAATAAGAAAGAAAATAGCATCGTATTATTTGTGTGGGCACTGAATTGTAATGCAATTGTAATTATTTTGAAAAACCTATTGAAAATTCGTTTGAATGAATTGAAATTAATAAAAAAATGATACAAAATTAAATGATTAAAATTGATTTAAAATTACAATTATAACAATCACATTTTCAAGTATTGTTTTTCAGAGTTCTTTTGTATAAAATTGAAAACAAAACAACACGATAAAAACATATTATTAAATTTAAACAAACCAAGATTAAATATACGGATCGAATTTTTTGAAAAGAAATAATTATAAAACTTAATATTTGTATTTTCTTAATTGAATTTTGATTAAAGATTGTGAAAGTTTGCTTTTATCATTTTGATTTCGTTGTACAATTGTAATTAATTGGAAAAACCTATTGCAATTCGTATGGATGAATTACAATTGATTTAAAATGTACACTCGTAAGTGATATTTTAATTTTCTTGCGAGACTCGCTTTGTATATGCGTTGATAGATATGGTCGCAATGAAGTCGGGTATCAAATTTTATTTTTCTACAAATCGTGTTGCTAAAAATGTGTTTATTTTAATGCAGGGAGTCTCCTCTTATCGTTTACCAATAAATAAATTCAAAACTGTTTTAGATGTATAGTTCCAATTTCAAAAATGTCTCAAATTTTGTTTTGTATCACATAAAAATCGATTTATGGTAAAATTACTTTTTAAATAGTTAAGAAATTATACTTTTTATACAATACCTGTGTCCTATAAGTTTTATTTAGAAATAGTGTCTTCGTGTTTTAACAAGTCAAATAATAAAAATTATTCCTCTATCATAAAAAGTTACCGAGTTATGATACTTAGAATTTTATGAATTTTCAGTGTTTTAGTCACCAAAAATTGAAAATCATGTTTTTAAAGCCAGAATATGATGAAAATGCATGAAAAGCTAGGTAAGTTTTTTTTCCACCCAAAAATTGAGTTTTAAATTTGTAAACTGATTTTAATGGTGTATATATTCATCTCAACTGAAAACACTGTCTGTACTTAGTCACGAAATTATTTCAAACATTCTATTTAAAAACTTTTTAAATAAAACGTCCGTTGCCCGCATGCATAGCGATTAGTTATCTATCTATCTATCTATATATATAAAAGCCGTTCTTGCTATGTATGTTCCTTATACAAATCTACAGTTTTTGTACGATTTGAACGAAACTTGATGTACATATACTTTAGAACACGAGTAAAATTACTGGCAACTTTAAAAATTTCTCACACCATTCTTTACCACTTTTTTCAAACATTTCCCATAGTTTATCAGTAAAGAAATATATTTTTTCCCTCAATTTTTAATTCAATTTCTTTCCCGTTTCCATTCAAAAGAACTGCGTATGGACAATATTTTTATAAACAAATTTCAGATTAACTCACTATAATTTGAAATCTGAAAGTGACTTCAATTTTGTCAGTTGTGATTTTTTTCGCATATTACAAAGATTACTTACTATAAGTGCTTTGAACGACATAGTTACTTATATTTAAATGAGTTTGGAGAAAAATAAATAACTTAGCTCCTAATTTTAAAATAGCAAATTGTTTCCACTGGTATGTTAATATTAAAGTAAATTTTCTAAGAAATAAAAACATATTTTTGCGCATTCAAACTTCATGATTCAATTTATTCTACATAATCAAAAATCGTCTGTCAAATATTGACACATTTAGCAATCATTACATTGTAACTTTTTTCAGCTTGAGCCTCAACCAAGGAGGCATATTTAAATTCCTTGGATGCAGGTGGACAGTAGATGGTATATTAATAAAAATAGGATTTAAAGAATAAAACCGTAAGTCATGTGACTGTCATCAACAGTTCCGGGGTGTCCGCTTCATTTTTTCATATGCCAAGCGGCCATTTTTATTCAAAATTATTTTTTCGAATAAAATTGCATAAAAGTTACATTTTTAGAAAGATCGTTCAAAAAAAATTAATATTTGAGAGATGATTTACGTTCAATTATGTATACATTCTGCAATAACTTCAGTTTAAATTAGGTTCGCCGTTCAAACTCTCTATGCATGAAAGTAAACAAAGAAAAAATAAATAAATAAAAAGATTCATTCGTTGTGAACGTTTAAAATATTAAACCATGAATTTTTGGACAGCTGCCTGGGTGTAAAAAAAATAATCCGCACCAGTGAGACAGTCAATGTTTACCATAATTCTGTTCTATACAACTCAACTTTTTCCGGATCTTTTCTTGACGTAAGTTGAACTCATGTAATAATATTTAATGGATCAAATTTCGAAATGAATTGTCAGCTTTTATTTTTCGCGTGCGCAAATTAGAAACGATGCTTTAATTTTTAAATCAAATGTTTTGATTTATGATATTTTTTCTTATTTATCTATTTTCTATTTTAAAGAAAAATGTGAACGTCATGTATTTTAAATTGGAACAGCTGTCACGGACGCACCGGCGCGGCGTTGGCGCGATTTCTGTTTTGTGCCATTTTGGCGAGAAAATCCCATTTTCAGGTACCTATTAGAGATTACTAAAACAGCATGAACTTTTATTTTATTATGAAATAGTTTATTTTATATTAAAAAACACACAATTTCATTATAAAACACACACAATGATTAATTTATTATAAAGTGGGTTAAGCGGTTTTTGTCAAGAAAGATGAAATACATAACAACAAAAAATATGCGAAATGCCTACCACGATCGCAAAAGTTGTCTATTAGATTTTTCCGGTTTGGCGAAGGATTAAGGAAAAAAATAAATTATGAATAAAAATAATTTGTTACAATGCTTGACATACATTTAAGGGCGACCAAAATGGTCGCCAGTGGCGGCTAGTAGGATTTAAAGAAAACAATACAGTGTTTTCCATTATTTTTTTATTTATAAAATGTGTGTTAAAACTAATGGGATTAAAAGTAAAATGGTTTATCAGAAAAAAAAATTAAATTCATTTTTTTTTTAAATATAAAACATTTTATTTTTAAAAATTAATACGTTCTACAACGTGGCGACATTTTCATTTCACCAGCTTCGAAATTATTATCCAATAAGAATTGGATACTATATTTAGAACACTATATTTTTGAAAAATAATGTTTTGCATAAAAAATCTCATAATTTCAAAACGCAATTTCAGCCAATTCTGTTTAAATTACATTGTATAAACATAATTTCGGAGTTAAATTTAGTATAATATTGTTTAAAATTTTTCTATGAGTACCAAAGCCATTAAATAATAAGCCCAGTCAGATAGTGTTAAATTTGTTAGCGGGGACACTAGCGCCATTCCTCTGCTGCGGAAGGAGGACAAAACAGAATTGAGTCGCAGAGAAACGATACGATTTATTTATATCGATATTTTATACGATTTTTATCGTTTGTATCGATTTTTTGTTTTTGCACTTCCTTTAAAAGCTTGCTAATTATTGGGATATTTTACATTAAAGCTAAAATTATAATGAAAATAAAAAGAAAATTGGAATTTTAAATATTTTTTTTGTACACATTTTAACAAAAAACTGATAGTTTAACAAGAATATTTTATAACAATATTTCATGATGTTAAATGTTTTTGAGATTTTTTAGCAATTTAATAATAATTTAAAATTTAGTAATTGAAATATTTACTCAATAAGAATGAAGATTATTTAAAGATTTTATGCATACAGGATAACTAGAATAGAAAAAAAAACTGAACATTTTTATATTTTATTGGATTTTTAAGAACTATGCAATTAAAAATTTTACAATTTATCAGAAATTTTTTCATAAAATAAATAAAATATAAAACGAAAAGAAAAAATAAAATTTAACATCATGAAATATTTTTGATAAATTATTAGTTTTTTGTTAAAAATATATACAAAGAAATATTTCAAATTCCAATTTTATTTTTATTTTCATAATAGTTTTAGCTTTAATGTAAAAGGCCCCAGTAATTAGCAAGCATTTAAAGGAAGTGCAGGTTAAATTGCCCATAACATCTCACAATTTTGTATTCAGCATATCATTTTTTTAACACCGTCCAACCTAGTTGAAAAGGGTTTATGACTTCGGTTTGTCTGTCCATGCTCTAACTCTCATAAATATACTCGAATTGCCCTGAAATTTTTGTCGTTTACTATAGCATGTTCCCTATTTCAACTTATAGTTTTTTTACAGGGACAGTCAAAAATATTACGTTACATTACAGTCAATGGGAAATGATCATTTCAAGTGCATTTTGATGATGCTACGTCATTTAAAACATGATGAAATTGATATATAATTATGAAGCACATCAAAACAGGCGTTTTGTAGAATATGGTATGCAAAACATTAATTATTCATTTACAGGGTCAAACAAAAGAATTCTGTTACACATTGTTCTATGGGGGAAAATCGTTTGTAGGTTAATATAGTGATATTTCACTATTTCAAACATAATGAAAATTATATGCATTACTGAGGTGCACTTATTAATTTCTCTCATCAAAGTGGTGTGAATTGCATTTATTTACAGGGAGACACAAAGATATCAGTTACAGTACAGGTGTGTTATTTAGAGTCAATGTGTGATATGTGGGTTTCAACTTTGGTTTGCGTTTCAAGTTTAACTATATTTTTTCATAGTACATGTGTTTATAAACTCGGTTGTTCATATACACGGCTACACAAGGGAATCCGTAAGTATTACAGATTATGGGATTGAATTACTTAAGGGTAGTTTTTAATTGTGTTAACCATTTTCCTGCTGAACTATGTTTAGTAGACTAATAAAAGTTTGTAGTATATAAATAAATTCATATACAGAGCTACACAAAGAAAAATATACATTGTCATTTAAATTTGGTAATTGCTGCGAGTGAATTTTAAGTTGCCTTTTAGCTTAATTATTGGTGTGTACAAAAGCTTCAGATAATATGCAGGGCTGTGCAAAAGATTTTGAGTGCATTTTCATTGGTTAGTGAAAATTGCTAAATGTGAATATTCTAACTGAACTAAATTTTATCATGCTATATATCCCCATCTATTGATCATATACAGGGCTGCACAAAATAATTCGACTACTTTTTTGACACTGGAATGTAATTTTGACAACTGTATTTTTCAATATGTTATATGTTTTCTATAATGTTTACTTACATATCTCCCTTCACCTTATTTAACGGTGAAGTTTCATTACAATTGTCTGGCTGTGTTGGAAAGTGTTTCATAAACACAAATAATTTTTTGTTCTTGTTTTTAATACATTGATCTAGTTCTAGTTGCTAAAATTTTATATTTACAAAGGAACCACTTTTGGTGCACCTCGCACCTAGCATCCATACATGGTACATTTCGTAGCCCTATACATAAAAGTTAGAAAACTGACAAAATTTCTCTTTTAAAGTCATATTTTTAATTTTTTTATACTATATTATTTTTTCATTATTGGATTTTTAATTGATAATTTCATGCCAAAAGCGAGTCAAGTCGCCAAATAGGGTGCTATGAATCCAAACCACTACTGACACAGCAGAAAAGTATGACATTCGTCCAGGGTTGTCTGAAAAAAGTCTACAGTCAATGTCACGCCACCAAAAATGCAATTATAATGTTGAAATTTTTCAAAATGAAATTCGTAGGTTTTAAAGAGTTTTTTAAACTTCTTTCAATATTTTATTCTTACTATTAACTAATTTGTATTTTAAAGTATTTAAAAAACTTCTCTGTTAATAGTCCAATAAATGGTCTCGAAAATTGCATTTTCTGAAAGTTATGCTGCTGTAAAATAAAAAAATTATTTTAACACAAAATTTTCAACAATTCTCAAACTTCGTAATATAGGGCTTTAAAATGCCACCCTGTCTCAATGCTAGGTGCGAGCTGCACCAAAAGAGGTTCCCTTGTTAGTAAAAAGCTTATTTAAAGAAATCAATATAATTTACCCTTCTCTCTTAAAAAACTACGAATTTTCATTAAATAAATATTTTATGTAAAAACAGATCATCATGAAATTTTGTAAAAAAAATTCTTGCACTTTTTGGTTCAAATATCCACAGATACTTTAGAAAAGAAAAAGAAAACTTATGATTTTAATAATTTAGTAAACTGCAGCTAAAATGCTACTTTAAAAAATAATAAGACTTCAAACTTTTAATGTAACTATTGGATTGCTCGGAAAGTTGGTTCGTACTGGAAAATTCTATTAGACATTAAATCAGACAGCTAATGTCTAATAATTGACTGGCAGAATTTTCTGGTACAAATTCTTAAGCAGAAGGAACTTTCTGAATAACCCAATATATGTATTTAATGACTAATTAGCAGATAGTTAACTATCAACATTTGTATAGATTTCTCTGTGGCATATGTTAAATTTAATCGAATCATTGCCTCTAGTATGTGAATTATATACTATATCAGAGATGAATTCAGCGGTTGGGGCAGGGTACACATACACCAGATGATTTGCAATTTTATGCTTTTATTTTTATATTATGTTAAAATTGTTATTATAAGACATTATAAGTAAGCTGTATTTCAAAACACAGCTACAATGACAAAGATTGTGCACTTAAAAAAAATGAAAAAGTTTCCTGTTGGAAATGGAATTATATTTACCCTTATCGATAAGAAAACTTTTCCGAATCTACAAGGAATAAAATCTGGAAAAATAGAAAGTTGTTTCTTTCTGTCAAGAAACTTTTCCTTTTTGATTCAGAAACTTATCTTTAAATACAGAATAAATTCCTGTAGATTAATGAAATCTCTCCTTATGTATAAACAAAAGCTTCCCAAATCAATAAGTAAACTCATCTTTAATAATAGAATCAATTCCTATAAATCTGTATAACTTTCAATTCACACAAAAAAGTTTTGAAAGAATAGACAGAAAACATTCCTTTTTAAAAAAGAAACATTTCTGAATTATTCATTCGGGAATCTTGAAAAAGGTAAAAATACCTCTGTAAAATAGTAACTTTCTTTTCTTTATGGAAATATATATATTTTTTTAATCAGAAAAAAATCCCGTATCATAAAGACTTTTTCCTTATAAGGAGTAAGAACAATGACAGATGAAAATACTCACCTCTTGGACACTATTTTTGTTTCCTTTTATCTAACTTAAATATTATTAAGAATCTTTTTTGCATGCCTATTCACACAATCAAAATTACAGATAAATGGGTAATAAGAATAATTCAAGTATGTTAAGATCATAAAATAGATTACTTTGGTATGTTTTGTATTACAATGGTCCAATTTAACGTATTGTCATCTTTAAATTTTATTTATTTGTTACAAGTACACTTTTTTATGTTCATAATATACATAGCATACTTCTTGTTTATTTGTAATCTGCGTGTATACGTATCCTTAATATATTCAGTCAAGATAAAAACAAAAGCAAAATTGTCCAAAACAAACCATTTCGCCTGCTAAAATGTTCCCGCACCCTTAAAAGCACATTTTTTTTTTTTGTGAAAAATGTAAATTGTCATATAAATGTAAAACAAATCTGGTGAAAACAATTTAGCTTTATCTTTAAATGGTTTTCTTAATTGAAATGAATTGGAAAAATTATCAACATGGAACTGAATAGACATAATTCAAAAACATTGTTTAATACTAACTATTCTCTCGTTTTAGCAGTGATGAATTCAGCAAAAGGCTTGGAATACACACAGTGGAGGATTTGTGGTTTTATGCTTATAAATATAATTTTTTATGTTTAAAGTTATATCATAAGTAAGTTGTCTCTAAAAACACAGATAAAACGACAAAGTTCATGGTTCATACACTTGAGAACGATTTTATGTTTATATTTGTTGTAGAAGTGCAATGTTCACCCTCCCCCCTCCCCTTTTGGAAGAGAATTTTTGTTTTAACACTGACCTTCACAGTACCCATAACCAAAAATAATAATAATATTAAATTTAATGCATTTCATTTTGTATGGAGTGTTTTTAAAAAGGTAAAATTCTACATATTTTTTATGTTATATAAGTTAGTTGTTTCTCAAAATACAAATATATCAAATAAAATTCAAGCACTTTTCAAGGATGTTCAAGGGTTGTTTTAGATCAAAGTGTGAAAAAAAGGGAGAAAAAAAAAATACTTTTCAAAAATTAAAATCAGATTTTTTAATTAAGGATTTTTTTCCTTCCTAAGTTAAGATATTGATATGCAACTTAGATTTGTAGGAGGTTTTAAAAATAATCTGTCTTCATACTTCAGGTATTCTTGTAAAAATCTTTCTAAAATAATGTGTACTAATATATATATATATATATATATATAAATATATTATTATAATAAATCAAGCTGTCTTAATGAAGACAAATTCTGGAACAATGTTATTTTTTGAGTTAGCAGAAGTAATTTAGTAACATACAGATCATTTAAAAGTAAACTAAGACAGTACTTAGAAAAAAAAATACTGTATACAATTGTTTAGAAATCAGATAATCTTTAACTTCAAAAACAATTTCCCCAATTTTACTTTACAAACATACATTAAAAAGTACTTTTTATTTCAGATTGTTTTGTATCTTTTCTATTGTTATAACTCAAATAATACAAATAATTTTTTTTTTTTTGTCAGCTCATATCTAGATGTAAAGTATTTTGTACACCTGAAAATTTTTTCAATCATTTTGTACTTTTTAGTATTATTATTCATTTGGAGGAAAGAATCTTTCTAAATATATTTGGTATTTTTTATGTTAGCCGGATGTCAATTATATAGAGATGTAATCAATGGCACGCAGCTAACATAAAAATAGCAGTTATTTGTATTCTTTAATTTTTATTTAGTACTTTACTTAATTATTACTATTAAGTAGAAGCATTAATATGTGTCTTTGTGTAGAATATTATAGTGAACATGGTATTTTCAGGTACTTTAATAAGATGTTTTAATAAATTTACAATCAGCAGAAAAAGAAAAAAAAATCTTATCTATTTATATTATTAAAAGAATTTTCAAGTTTCTGTTCAAGAGAAAACATATAATTTTTTTTTTGATTGATTATTTATAAACATATGTAGACTTCCAGCGTTTATTATCTGTATTTTGTGCTTTCAAACGCTGTGAAACAAGCATAGATAAAATTTGAAAGATATTATAGAATAAACAACAGTAGTATTAATGTATCAAGCATAGTAGAGCAAAAATTTTGGCTTATTTAATCTAAATAATGTGAAGGTCGTTTAAATTTTTCAAGAATAAAATTTCAACATTGATTTACATCAATGATAGATCTTATTTTTAATCAGCTTACCATAGTTTAGGTATACACAACATTACATAAATTAAAATGGTTCTAGAATAAATATAATACATAAGAAAAAAATCACCACATTGCTTGACTATTTCAAAGAATTCTTATCAGATCTTTAGATATTACGATATATATTTTTTTCAAGACAATATATTAAAAAAAACTTTTAAATAATAAAGTATAGTTATTTAGTAAGGTACATTTATACCATCGGTAAAAATATCATACATTAAAAAGTAAAGTAATATCACTACAAGACAAGAGCAGAAGTGAATTCTCAAATGAAGTTGCTTTTCATGATATTGAATTTTTTACTTAAAGATTTGCGATTAAAGAACATTACTTCAAAATTAGAAGTAAGATAGGGATTTCCCCTTATTTCTTATTACTGACTTCTCCTATTACTTAACATTTAATCAAAGTAATTAACTTAACTGCAAAAAGTTATGTGGTGGATAGACAATAAAGATGATCATTTAAAAGAACAAACACATTTATTAAACATTTAAAAACAAACAATAAATAAAAATGAATGTTTCAAAATTATATTATTTTGTGATACTTTATATTTAATTGAAATAATAAAATACAGCTCACAGATGCAAAATATTTACATCTTGAGATATTAGATTAAGATAGCTGTTTGCAGAGTGTGTGCTTCTGGTGTCATTAAAGTTCATTACCATGATGATATAGAGCGATCACCACAAAGTCTGTAATTATTATACAAACCGATTTCCGACTTACTCTTTTCCTGAATTCCAATAAGCTTTATCCATCGCTGACATCTAAGGAAGACATAAGAATTCAAATTTGAATTAATATAAATTATGAGCATACAATTTGTGGATATTTACAGGTTGAATAGGGGAGATTTACTTGATGAAATTTTATCTTCTTAGGAATACTAACGATTTAAAAGAGAGAATTTTTAAAACGTAAACTGTTGGCATCTGATGCCTACTTTCTGATGGTGAAAATCTTGTTTTAATAATTATATTAGGTAATGAGTAATCGCGCTTCTAAATTTCCCCCGTAGACTAACATTAGATTTCATGATCGGGAGTTTCAGTGAAGCAGCCCCTTAATAATGCATGTGTTGTTACTTATATATGCCATATGTACATCGTATACACATGTCATATACGACCTTTACTTAACAAATTTAATAAAATCTAGTAACGAAGAAAACATTTCGCAGGTAAAAAAAAATATATATGTAATTTGACAAAACACAAATTTTTATTTTATGAATTGTGAAAAATTTAGAATAATATATAATTAAATTCAGAAAGATAACAAACTTCCTTTTGTAATATAATCTCTAAAAAAAAATAATGCTGTAAAGGCCGAATTAACTGGCATGTCCGAGAAATGCTGATGCCTCAGCAGTTGAGTGCTATAAAATGGTTATCTGATGATTGGGGGGGGGGGGGGGGAGAATTCAACATTGACACCATGTCAAAAAAAAAATATTTAACAAATTACAATAACCATTAGGAAAATGTTCCGAAAGCTTAAAAAAAAAATGCCTGCCAAGGTTGCAGTTATGATTTCGCCAACATCATCGCAAAACTTATATATGCATCCTAGATACGCATATATATATAATATATATTCCAAACACTCCTATATGTGCCATATACGTCATTACACACATATTATTAACGTCTTATGTGTCATATATACATCATATACACATGTCATATATATACATCATATATGCATTATATATGACTATAACTTGGCTATATACGTCAAGAAATGTTATATATATATCATATATTATTATAATGCCATACATGCTTTATAATTTGGCGATAAATCTTGGTCGCTTGGCGATTCATCTTTGGAACCCGTGATAACATGAAAGTACCCAAATTTTAATCATATCAGCATAAAAATAATACAGAAATAGGGATCTGTTTCATACTTTAATGTTTAAAAAACGAGAGAAAAGTATGAGCATGTCAGGAATTGGCACAGATGCACCATGTTGAATTTTTTTTTTCTCGCCAATTTGGCGAAAACTTTGTTTTGGAATATTAGTTACAAATAGTATGCAATAATAGCACGTGACTTTTTATTTCAATATAAAAATAAATAAATGGTAGTTTGATGTAATTAAATATGTTACTTTGATACTTTTCTATTGATAAACATAGTAAAAATAATTTATAGAATAAAAATAAAAATAAATAAACAAAATAATCGGTTTAACATGTGAGGCATAAAATTGCCATTTTGTTGCAATTGCGCCAACATGGTTTGTATATAACATCTGTGCCCAGGAATTTTAACATAGTTGAGCAGAAAAAAGTCTTTTTTATGTAAATCGCCTTAATGATAAACTGTTAATATTGATAAAATAAATATTTGCGTATTAATAATTAGTATATAATAGCTGTTCACAATATATAGACACAGAACTTCAAAAACAAATTGATTTACATAATATGGATTATTTAACCAATGTGGAACAGATGCTTTACACTCACGCAAACATATAAACATAAGTTTGGCTACTTTTTTGTTGGCGTGATTTTCAAGACCGCGCCAAATGAATAACTTAATTTTAATACAATGACTAGGTTGCCATTAAAGGAAAAAATCCCCTAAATTTGGCAACTTTTTTCCTTTTTTTTAACCGATTAATTTTTTTTTTTTTTGCGTGAGTGTAAAGCATCTTAGCCACCAAGGTTAAATAAATAAACAGTAAAATAAAAAAATTGAATATACAAAATCGTATCTTAATCTCACTTCTCTAGGACCAGATTTTGGATCTTAGCGAGTATCGCCAAAGTTGGAAAGATTTTTTCTTGCGTATATTTTGCAGACCACTGCAGCATCTATACCAAATATATATATAGGGTAGATGTGCCAGTAATGGACACCCTTAAGGAATTTCGGTACTTTTTGGTTAGCCGGGCGCCAGTGATATATGTATATACACACACATATATATATACATACATATATGTATATATATGTGTATGTATATATATGTGTATGTATATATATATGTAGATATGTATATATATGTGTTTGTGTGTATATATATCACTGGTGCCCGGCTAACCGAAAAGTACCGAAATTTCTTTAAAAATTATTTTTTATTTAATAGTTATAATTGTTATATTCCACATTTTTTAATATTATATTAATCTACCAACAATATTTAACCATGCTCATAGTCACATTTCCCAATGTGAATCGAAATTTAATTGTAAATAACAGAAATAAATCAAAACACCCTAAATTCCAGTAATGGACACCCCACAAGATGATATTATGATTGTATTTAAAACTAGAATTTAAAGAAAGCATATTAATGAAATAAAAAAGGCTGAATTTCTATTGGTTATTTTTTTTACAAACCAAAAATGTTGAAGGTGGCCCATTACTGGCACATCTACCATATATATATATAAACACAAAAATATCCGATATTTTCAAAATAAACAATGTATTGACGATTATAAATATTTTCAGATATTGCAGTTTAAACTAAAATAAATCAAACCAGAAAAGATTATTTCAAATGAAAATTTAAATAATGTATATCTAAATTAAACAGTTTATCTTTCAGTGGATATTTCATGTAAATAATATCTCGCACAATTATTGGTTTTACATTTAAATTATCAACTTCAAACTAGGAAAATATATTTCTAGCTCTAAAAAAGGGCACAATTAATATCAGTTGAAAAATTCATTTACACTTATTTGACTGAAAATATCATACACAGTATTTAGAAAATAAATATTAAGTATATGAAAATAGCGAACATCATGATATTTTACACATAAATATTGGCTATACCTTATATATCACCGAACTCTGTTGGTTTAAACTATTTATTGGAAACAGCGTAATTTTTAAGTACCGAATCGTTAGAAAACTATTACTTTATTTTCAGCCTTCAATGGTCGAGCTCTGATATAACAACTGTGTGAATAATATATTTATAAATATTAATTACATTTATAAATCTGCATATCAGAGACAGATTACATCAGCTCCGCAATTTTATTTTGAAATCATTTTATGAAATATTTATAACATTTAACCAGTTTAATTTATTTCATATTTGTTTTATTAAATAGTAATTATAAAAGTTGTTTAAAGAAGTTTAAATTCTAAGGGAAAAACCAATTCCATATCGCCATTTCTTGCGTATACAAACTATTCACAAACCGAAAATAAAAACATTTAATTAATTTAAATTAATCTTACTTGAGAAAAAATTGATTTATATGTGATTCTTTTAACCAATGTTAAATAAAGAAACAGTAAAATAAAAATAAAAAATTTGAATATGCCAAATCGAAATTCAAAACATAGAACTTAACTTACCCCGTCATTGTGGTGTGTTGCCATTCCTTCACGACAAATCCACCATCCACGAATCGTTCCAGCACTCCCAACCGCTAGATGGCGCTATTTTCAACTTGCGAAAAGTTTCCCATTTATCTGACTGGGCTTATTATTTAATGGCTTTGATGAGTACAGTAGTATTGGATTTCTTTAATCGCTTTCATGTTTTAAATATAAATGTGCATGTGACGTCACGCTCTCAAGTAAAGTCGTTTTTCTCAATTAACTGTAGACAAAAAGTAACAATTCTTGCGGAGTTAGTAATTCATAATGTATTGTTTCCTACACATAATATAATGCATTTTAACTATTTGAAAATTACGAGAAACTTGGCGAAACTTCAGGCGATTTATCTAACGTTTTGCCTACGTTAAGTTGACAAACATGCACATTATCTATAAATATAAATGCATATTTGTACATGATTCATGAAGTGAAAGAATTTGTTTTAACTAGACACGTATCGGTTCAGAGAAAAATCTACCCGGTGAAAGTGTCGTCATATTTTAAATCATGTGCCTGTTTTCATTCACAAAATATTAGTATTTTATAGCAATTACACAAAGTAGCGTAATTTCCCCCAGAATGTATTGGTTGCCAAAGTATAAGTTTAACATCCTTTTACAGCACAATTTTCCAGAATATTAAATTACTTTAAAATTCATAAAACATCAGTAAATTGAGATACGCTTTTCAAACGAATAACATTGAGAGTACATTCATTTTATTAGACCGCGTAAACATTGAATGTGCTATGTTTAGAAATAAATGTATTTACTTTATAAAGATCAAATAAATTAATCTTTCGTAATTGGATTGGACACAAATTTAAAGATAAACATGCTTTAAAATTACTTTAAAATCCATAAAAAAATCTGTAAATTGAGATAAACTTTTCAAACTACATTTGAAAGTGCCTTTTTTCGAATTGATAGTTTAAAAAATTAAATTATGCGATATTTAGTAGTTACAAATATGCAGTACAAGCAAAATTTAATGGTTAGGTCGTTGCTACCGTCCATATGATGTCGACACTACTCACGGATATGTTTTTGTTTTATAATATAGATAGATGACATATGAAAGCGAATTTCGCAAAATATTACGACATTTGTTTTTTTTTTTTTTTTTTACTGTCAGGAAAATTGTATATTTTTCTATTGTATGCGCAAAGAAAACGCGCATTCTCCTTTGTACAGCTGAGAAATTTTACTATGGTTGATTTAAAGTAACGCTTTTTTTTTCCAATTGTCTTTTTTATCGATTTATGTTTGAGTATGCACAAATCATACTGTCGTCCTTTTTATTGTCGTATTATTGTATTTTAATTTATGTTAACCCGGGCAAAGCCGGGTAATTCTGCTAGTATGTTATAAAAATAGCAGGTTGTTGAAACCTATTGTCTATGTAACTTGTTAACCAAAAGTAACTCTATTTCTCATCTCTATAGTGGGGTTATAAATTGTTGGGTATTCGTCTCCCAATAATGTCGACCGATATTATTTTAGGAGTAAATATCATCTAATCAAATCCCCCGGTTAATGTGATTTCCTGCCGATATCAGTACTAAATTACTAAGATGATCTATTCATATCATATAATGTTCTTGTGCGATTACCAATTTTTTGCGGATTTTTTGCAATTCGAATAAACGGCCGAAGTGAATTCGACATTTTTACTGTCTGGGATTGTTGATCTAAAGATCGATATTTTCGGCAAATTTACATAATTTTTATATTAGTGCTTTTAAGTTTTGTTTTTGTGTAGCACAGAAAACCGGTATTAAGCATTTTTTTCCGTTTCCCAAGATCTCAATAGCCCAGAACACAAATACCATTGTTGTTACATACCTTGACGCACAAACACGGAGTTTGGAAAATTAGATTTGTGAGATCAATGATTGGTAAAATCACGTAATATCTTCAAAGTGTTCTAAATCGAATACTAACAATTCCTTATAATGTCTGCGCAAATTATGTTTTTTAGCTGGCTTTCATTACAAAAAGCTACCTATTGCAGCCGTTCGGAGGAAAGCAATTCCAAAACATTTTGGTATATTTTCACCGATCATGACCCCCAGACCTCCAAACCACCCTCCATTTAAATGCCGATTTATATATATATATGTATCGCATATGTCATGCTGTAACTCACTTATTTATGAACCGATTTGGATGTGTCTGCGTATGTGTATAGGACATATCAAGGTCTCGACCGAGTTCGTTGGCCAGGTTCATCTATCTTGTTTCAAAATGGCGGCCAGTTAACATTTTTTAATTTTTAAAAAGTCAAAAAGATGTACAAAGATACAAAAGATGATCCCGTTAAGTGTTAGAACGTGATACAGGTATTCTGAAACATTTTTTGTTTTGGCTATATCTTAAAAAATGGCTGAGATATGGTAGTTTGAAATTCCAGGGTGGCTGAGATTTTGAAACAATCTGATATTTGTTATGCTTTAACTCTCGTATCTATGAACCGGACATGAATGTGACTGATCATGTGCACAGAACATACCAAAGTCTTGACCGAGTTCGTTGGCCAGCTTCATGCGCCATCTTGTTTCAAAATGGCAACAAGATAAATTTAATTTTTTTTTTAATTTAAAAAATGTTTAAAAAACTATAATTTGAAAAAGATGTTGTTGTTATGTGTTAGATCGTGATACAAGGATTCCGGAATTTTATTTGTTTTGGCTTTATCTTAAAAAATGTCTGAGATATGTCAGTTTGAAATTCTAGGGTGCCTGACAATTTGAAACAATCTGATTTTTGTTATGCTGTAACTCTAATGCTGAAATTCGCATTCAAATTCAGTATTAACGAAAACCGGGATTGAATCTTTTATAAACGGGTTCCAAGCATTTTAGCTTCCGAGTATTTGAGTAAAATGAGTTGAATTTTTAAACATATGAAAGCCACCTTTTCCTCTGGTGCTAGCCGGAAGGACTTTTTTATAATGTATTCATCGTAAAAAAAAATTGCAGTAAACCACTGATCTCTGTGGCTTTTCAGCCCATCTTGATCATATGAAAATTTGACAACAGGTGGAAACCAGCCTATATTTATCGAGTGAAAACAAAAAGTGGTTGAAGTACACTCTAAAGAAAACGTTTTTTAATCTATGAAACCATAATATAACCACTACAATAAACTCCTTGAGTTACCCACGATTCGAAAACGCATGCTTTAGAAATCTCAGAAACGAATATATTTCCGAGATTTAAAGAAGCATTTATAAAAAACGAAATTTCTTTTGCTGCCACTGATTTTCGAAAACGATTCCAAGTATTTTTTTATATAGTACTAGGGGGCTCTGCCCCCTACGAGCTACGCTCGCCAACCCCTGTTCTGACCACGCAAACTTTAACACTCTGATTTGATCAACTCTAAAACGATTACGGAGGATTGTATTATAATTAAACGACCAGTGGCGATCTGCTGTAACCGGGTTTCCATTCATTTTCCTTTGACTGAGGGATTTTAAGGTCAAATCAACTGCTGTCGAAAGTGGTCGGCAGTATAAAGAAGAAGTACCATATTGTTAATGAAATTTTAACAAGTTATTAGTTATTTCGGTATTTTAAAGGTGATTATTAAACGTAGCAATATAGTTTTTAATTGAGAGGAAATATTATTATTTACGCTGTTTTAAAAATTGCAATAATGGGTAAAAGATTTGTCGAAATAAATTAATCTCTCATGTAAATATAATTTTTAAATGAAATTGTTTGGAAATATTGTTATTTGAGCATTTTAAATATGACGTAAGTTTCCCTACTTAATGTTTTGAAAACGCATAATAATTTAATTATTTCTTTTTTTAATATTCACGCGCAAGTATATTTTTTACAACGTAATTTTCTACATTTACTGCTTTTAACACGTGATCATTTAATTATTATTTGAAAATTGTATTCCTTTTTTTAATAGTCACGTGTAAATACATTTGTTAATTGAAAGGGGATATTATTATGTGCTCTATTTTACAAATTGGCAACAATTCAAATAATGGATTTTATGAAATATGAAATAAATCTTCATCAAAATAATGAAAATTTTGAATAAAAAATTGAAATATACCCTCAAAAAATTACTCAAATTATAAAAATAATTGCAGTCTACAAACCGCAAGCTTGTCAACTGTATCCTTATAAATTATGGTTAAATTCCTGTGCATTGTTTTCGTTCCTATGAAACTTTTTTAAGACAACTATTTTCACGAACTTTAATATTAAATATCTTTTAAAATAATTCTTCGATTTAAAAACTGCCTGCTTCAGTGTGTTTATTGAACATTTGTTTATAAAATTACCAATTTTTAAATTTTTATATGCAATAGTTTTCTGTTTATTAGTCCAGAAAGACTTCAAAGTACAAAATCTTCATTGACAGCGGCTGCGGCTGCGGCGGCGGTGGTTACTCTTATTTAATATACAGAGATATTAATCAGTTTTCAGAAACCGAAATATTGGTTTTGAGGATGAATTCAATTCTCAAATAGACATTTTTATGTCCAATAAACATGTTCTATAGGCAAACATCGCAAGGTAACAGCGTTAGCATTAATATTAAAAATATTACAAGGTGGCCATAAGTAAACTGACGGTACTCAGAGTGTTCTGTAGCGCGATCTAATTGCGAGAACGGCGCCAAATTTTGTAGGAAGATTAAAAAAGATGGGGAACGAAGGATTACGCGAAAAAGAAATTTAGTTCCAAAAGTCACCGCCAGGGATATATGTGGCGCTGTGTATTCGAAAAAGAGAGTTTCTAAAAAGAAGAATCAATACTGAAATAAAATTACCGTTTATTTAGCACATCCAACTCAGGTTCTATGGAACTCAGGTGGCCGCGATGTGGTATTGTGGACCTTTGTTTTGTGGTGTTTTGTCACATATTGCATTCTGTGCACAGCATTTACAACAGCAGAGAATAACATGTCTGCAGGAATCTCCCGTACAGTTCGAGATATGTTATCCTTCAACGTAGACAGGTTCTGGACACCTCCGCGATAGACCTTGGTCTTTAGGTAACCCCATAGCCAAAAGTCGCAGGGTGTAAGATCAGGGGACCGAGGTGGCTATGCAGTTGGAAAACAGCGGCTAATGACTCTCTCTGTTGTGAATTTCTGTCGTAGCATCTGCTGTACCCGCAAAACAATGTGTGGAGGGGCTCCATCTTGCATGAAAAGAATTTTCTCCAGGCACTGTCTTTGCTGAAGTGCCGGAATAACAAAGTTGTTTTTTATTATTTGGCGATATTTGTCTCCGGTAACAGAACAAGTTACAGGTCCTGTCGGAGTAATGTTCTCATAGAAGAATGCACCTATGATCATATCTGCTGTGAAGCCACACCAAACAGTTACCTTTGGTGAATGCAAAGGAATTTCCTTGAATGCACTTGGTGACTTTTTATCCTAAATTCGGCAGTTCTGGATATTTACAGTTCCATTCAGGTAAAAGTGCGCCTCGTCTCCCCATAAGATTTTCCAGGGCCAAGCATCATCTAACTCCATTCTGGCAAGAAAAGTGAGAGCAAAAGTCAATCGCTTATCATGGTCGGTGTGACGTAACTCTTGTACACAGCTGATCTTGTACGGATAGAAGTGGATAATATTTCGTAGGATTTTCCATACCGTACAATAAGGTATATCCAGATTCCGAGATATCCCACGAGCGATGGAAGTGGTAGCAATATTGTCTGGTGCTCTGTCGACAATCGCCGTTGCCACTTCTTCGATTGCATCCTGTGATACGGGTTTTTGTCTTCTGCCTGACTGAACATTTAGAGAACCTGTTTTCTCAAACTTCTCAACCATTGCTTTTAAACCATTAACTGACAAAGGACCGTTACCTTTACGCATTTTTGGGGGTTTCTAAAAGCACGAAGAGCGGCTGGCGCATTGCACTGGTTGAGGTAAAATAATTTGCGTAAAGGTAACGGTCCTTTGTCAGTTAATGGTTTAAAAGCAATGGTTGAGAAGTTTGAGAAAACAGGTTCTCTAAATGTTCAGTCAGGCAGAAGACAAAAACCCGTATCACAGGATGCAATCGAAGAAGTGGCAACGGCGATTGTCGACAGAGCACCAGACAATATTGCTACCACTTCCATCGCTCGTGGGATATCTCGGAATCTGGATATACCTTATTGTACGGTATGGAAACTTGTAGAGCTCACTCGACTAAAGAAGGAGACATCATGAAAGATAACTTTCAATGAAATTGCTTCTAACAGTAGCACATTACCTTTTAAAGCCGAACAAGCTGGCACTGGGCCAAAAGATGTAACGTGAAATTTGAATAAAGAACTTCCTCTTCTGCTGTTGCTTTCTTTGGGGCTCTGTAAGTGAAATTGCAGATAAAGAAACTTTAGCAGTGTTTATGTAAAATTTTAGCTTTTTATAAACTGTTACCATTTTGAGCTTGGATTAAATTGCTAAATTCGTTAACTAAACGGTAATTTTATTTCAGTATTGATTCTTCATTTTTTGAAACTCTCTTTTTCGAACACACAGCGCTACATATTCCCTGGCGGTGACTTTTGGAACTATTTTTTTTTCCTTTTTCGGAATCCTTCGTCCCCCGTCTTGTTTAATCTTCCTACAAAATTTGGCGCCATTCTCGCAGTCAAATCGCGCTACAGAACACTCTGAGTACCGTAAGTTTAATTATGGCCACCTTGTATTTTTTTACTCTTGCATGTATATAATAACAAGTTGAAAATTGTACGTCAAACGTGAAACATGACGTGCGTTCGTACTATGGATAGTTACATAAATATTCATATCTTGAAGATTTTTAATTCTGTGAAATGAATTGCATCGTCTGCAGATTAATTTTTGTAATAAAATAAGTATCTCGATCGCTTGACGATTAAATATCGGAAGCTCCTATAACAAGAAAGCACCGATTTTTTTTTTATAAAATTCAAATTCCTTTATGAATGTTTTTATTTCTAATCTTCTACCGTTTTGATTCGATTTTCATAAAATTTTAAATGTGTAAACAAAATTCTGCAAAGATAATATATCGTAAATTTCAAACTATTCGGTTGGGCAGTTTTTGCGTTGTTATATGCGGACGAACGGACAGACAGGCAGACGGTCTGACCAGACGACGACAATAGGTGCTATGTATTTATATAATTACGAACGCACTTAATAATGGGAAAACTCAATAAATACTCTGCTTTAGTAAGTAATAATAGTTTAATGGGTTCCAGGTTATACGATACTTAATTAAAACAATATAATTGCAATATGTACAAAGATTAAGGGCAAATAATTCTGCTGAAAAGATATCAGTCGTCGTAACTATGCAGACAGAAGCACTTGATCAGGCCGTCTGCCTAAATCAACTTCCAATATCACTCTGAAACTGAACTATTAATTCTCCTTCCAGAGCTCCTAAAAGACTATATCACAGCGTTTACGTTTGGGTTAGGTCTTTGACGTTAGGGAACCCCCTGGGAACCTACTTGCATCATCTTGTTTCTAGAGTGTGTGCCATGGGAATCTAACCACATGTATTATTCCCGTTAAGCGGCTGGAAATGTTTAAGGGAAAATTGATAGCATCCTAAAAAACGGTATTACGGTTTGAAAAAGCGCATTAATACAATATATATTCTTGTATAAACTCGGTTGATCATATACAGGGCTACACAAGGAAATTCATAAGTATTACGCCATATGGGAGTGAATTGCTTAAGGGTAGTTTTTAATTGTATTACACATTTTCTTGCTGAACTATATTTACAGGGGTCGATGCAGGTTTTTATTCTTGGGACCCAGTTTGTGAAAAGTAAAAGTTATTTTTGTGAGTTTTATTATTTTTTGTGAAAATAACATTTTGTAACGAAAGTTGAAATTGAGTTATTCAAATTCGAACCAAGAATTTAATAATAAAATCTTCTTTAAATCCCTTTGCTAAAGTTTTTGTTTTTCGTGACCTGGTTTTATTTACAAATTAGATTTTAAAACAGTTTTTATGAAAAATAATTTTATGAAAAGGGCCTATTTTATTAAAAGGAATTTTGTGAAGGACCCTTGATGCAAGCCATTTTGGTTAAGATTGCATCATTTTTTGGTGATCCAGCGACAGTATTGTTGAAATGTTCTTTTACATTGATTGAGGTAAGTACCTCAAATTGAATTTTGTTGAATTATTGATTTGAATTATTAATTTATATAGAATATATGGAATATTGAAGTATTGTTATTATTTGAAATGGATATCGAAACAATTAAGAAAAAAAGAGCAACCATTCGAGATCAAACTACAAAAATATTCGATAAAATTAAAGACATTTTAGATGATACACTAGTGTTAGATTTAGAAAATAAAAAATCACAGCTAGGTATTTTAAAACAGCAATTGAATGATAAAATGCAAACATTAAAATCATTAAATTCAGAGATTGAACTACTGGTTCTAGATGTTGAGTTCGAAAAGGAAATACAGAAATCTGAAACATATAATGAAAATATTATTGAATGGAAATTTAAAATTTCCAAATTTATAAATGATAATACCGCTACTACGGAAAATAAACAAGATGTTTCAGATAACGAAAGTGAGCATAGTAGTAACAATACTTCTTTACTAAAAGGTCAGAAAATTCTGAATCAGAATTTGGTAAAATTACCTAAATTGAACATAAATAAATATTATGGTGATTCTTGTTTATGGCTCGAATTTTGGAGTCAATTTTCGAACACAATTGATAAAAATGAGCACTTAACTCCGATTGATAAATTTTCCTATTTGAAGTCACTTTTAGGCGGAAGCGCAGCCAATACAATTGCAGGCTTTTCGCTGACTAAGGAAAATTATGATCATGCTACAGAATTATTAAAAAACCGTTTTGGTCGTAATGACCTAGTGATAAATGGCCACATGACGAAATTATTAAATTTGAAATCTGTAAGAAACGCTAGTAATATTAAAGCTCTAAGAGGGATATATGATGAATGTGAGATTCAGATTAGAAATCTCAATTCCTTAGGCGTAACGTCGGGTTCGTATGGACATTTGTTATGTCCGATTCTTCTTAAACTTATTCCATCTGATATTCATTAGAATTTAATAGAAAACGTAAGAAAATGTCGACTGGGACATTAATGAATTGGTTAATTTCATTAAAGAAGAAATTGAATCGCGTGAAGCAACATTACAATTAAATTGATTTGAAAAAACAATTCCAGATAAACATGAAAATCATAAGAAAAATTATCAAAATTATAAAAGAAGCATTCCTTCACCTTCTGATTTAACAACAAATGTTAAAAATAACTGTGTATTTTACAAATCTGTTGATCATGATACTGAAAATTGTAAGGTTGTTTCCATTCCTGAAATGCGTGAAAAATTGAAGAGAGAGGGTAGGTGTTTTAAGTGCTTTCGTAAATTTCATTTTTCAAGTTTTCTCAAGTTTTCGAATGAAAATTGCAAGGTTTGTGGTAAAACGTTTCATAATACTATACTTTGTAATTCTAGTAATTGAAAATCAGAAGTATCTAAACAGCCAGACAGTATTATTTCCTCAGTATCGCATTGTAATAACAGCATAAATAACCATCCTAAAGAAATAATATTGCAAACTATTCATGTTAATGTAGAATCGGAAGAAAATTCCGAAAGAGCACTTTGTTTATTTGACTCTGCTAGTCACAGAACTTTTGTTAC
Source organism: Maratus michaelseni (assembly GCA_963931845.1). Taxonomy (NCBI): domain Eukaryota; kingdom Metazoa; phylum Arthropoda; class Arachnida; order Araneae; family Salticidae; genus Maratus; species Maratus michaelseni. The sequence goes on from OZ007596.1 coordinate 226,717,780, forward strand.
AGAAAAATTAGTTTCTAAATTAAACCCTGAGACCATTAGAAAGGAGAAATTAATTATCTATACTTTCGGTTCGAAATCATCAGAAGAGAGGTGCTATGATGTCATTCAGCTAAAGTTAACTCACTTTACATATAGAAACCGAAGTATATTAATTGAAGCTTTAGTAACACCGGTGATAACAAATTCGTTGATACAAATTCCCCTCCCCCTTCCAATTAAAATAAAGCGAAAACTTTCTAAATTTCGCCTTGACAGTTGGGGACATTTAGAAAATTCTGATGTTGATATATTGATTGGGGCAGACTATTTTTTATCAAATTAATGATAAAACATTTCCTATAACTAAATCACTGTACATATGTAAAAGTTTATTCGGGCATTCTCTCTGTGGGGCAATTGACGTGAATAAAAATTATAAGAGTAATCAAGCTGGCGTCTTATCTACTCATGTTATGAAACCTATAGAAAATGATTTGAAAAATTTGTGGGAATTAGAATATTTAAGAATGAATACATAAAAGCATATGTCTGAATTAGATAAAGATATAGTAAAAAAACTCGAAGACAATTTGCATTTTCTTGAACATTGTTACGAAGCTAAATTGCTATGGCAAGATGATAAAAGGGATTTAGGAAGTAATTATAAAAATACTAGAAATCGATTTATTAGCTTAAACCGAAAATTGGATAAAAATAAGGAATTATTGCAGAAATATAAAGAAATTGTGGTTGAACAGGAATTAAATAACATAGTGGAAGAATGCCCTAATAAAGCAATAAATAGCGGATATTTTATGGTGGATGATAAACCCACAACTAAAGTGAGGATGGTGTTTGACGCCTCCTCAAAAGAAAACAACAAATCGTTAAATGAGTGTTTGTACTCTGGTCCAAATTTAAACCCTAATTTGTTAGAAATTCTTATTAATTTCAGAAAATTCAATACTGCGTTTTGTGCAGATATTGAGAAGGCCTTTCTTCAAATTTCTATAGATGAAGAAGACAGAGATTACCTTAAATTTTTTTGGTTCGATAATGACGAAAGGAACCTTTTTAAAATTTTAAGACTTAGACGTGTTCCATTTGGAGTTTCATGCTCCCCATTTATTTTGGCTGCCACAATTTAATATCACATAAAGAAATATCAAGATCAACATCCAAGTGTTGTAAAAATGTTAGATAGTTCCCTCTATGTTGATGATTTAATTTCTGGCTCAGATTTAGATAGTGAAGCTAATTATTTAACAACGACAGCTTCAGAAATTATTAAAGAGGCTGGGATGAATTTGAGAAAATTTCAAACAAATTCTGTTAAACTTAGAGAAATATGGAGAACAAGTAAATTTGGTATAAGTGAGCAAAACCCAGGTAGTATTTTAAAGGTGCTAGGACTAATTTGGAATATTGAATCTGATGATTTGATGTTAGATGTTCAAGAAAGTTATTTGGATGATCCCACCAAGCGAACAGTACTTAAGTTATTAGTGAAAATTTATGATCCCTTAGGAATTTTAAATCCATTTGTTATTCGTATTTAAGCCTTCTTGTAAAAAAACATGGAAAAGAGGTTTAGAGTGGGATAGTAAATTACCAGACGATTTGAAATCTGAATGGGATACTTGGTGTTCACAAGTTGTACAGTTGAAAACATTTGAAATACCCAGAAAATATTTCCCTAGTGGAATAAACATTTCCGAAAAAACACAAGTTCACATTTTCTGTGACGCTAGCCCTATGGGGCATGGAGCAGTTGCTTATTTGCGTTGCATTTCTTTAACTGGTGAAATCCAAACAAGTTTTGTTTGGAGTAAATGTAGAAAAGCTTCCCTCAAGAGATTAACCATTCCCCGCTTGGAGCTTATCAGTGCATTAATTGCAGCTAAAATGCAGAAATATTGGAAACAAGCATTATATATCCCAAATTTAAAAGTAAAGTTATGGTCAGATTCTGAAATAACGCTAGGTTGGATTAGAAGTACTACTACAAATTGGAAACCTTTTATAGATAATCGTGTAACTGCAATTCAGTCATTGAGAAATCCAAAGGACTGAAATTATTGTCCTTGAAAAGAAAATCCAGCAGATCTGCTTACACGAGGAGAACACTTATCGAAGTTTATGGGTAATAGAATGTGGTGTTACGGCCCACCTTGGTTATCACTACCGGAACATATGTGGCCTTCTAAAAGGGCTATAGAAATTGATCCTGAAGCTTTTATTGAAATGAAATCAAAACCAAATTTAACTTTATTGTGCAATGAATCAAATACTACTCCCAAACCAGTTTTTGATATGACAAAGTTTAGTAGTTTAAATCGAGTGTATAACATTACTGCCTGGATAATGCATTTTATTCATAATGCCGATTCGAGAAACCCTAAAATTTTAGGATCTTTAACTGCTTCAGAAATAGAAACAGCAGAAAAGTATTGGGTAAAATTAATTCAGGATATTTCATTTAAAGTTGAATTACAGGCACTTAAACAAAAGAAACCACTTAATAAAGATTCTACTCTATGCAACCTTCATCCCCAATTCGATGAAAATAACTTATCTGGAAGACTTCAGTTTTTTGAAGTAACAGAGAAGGAAAAACATCCATGGATACTTCCTAATAAACCTTATTTTGTAAAATTGCTCATTAAGAAAGCTCATGAAAGAATGTTCCACTTCGGTGTAGCTGTCACCTTAGCTCATCTTCGTGAAAGGTATTTTATAATAAAAGGAAGAAGATGCGTAAAATCCGTCTTTACATCATGTACGATATGTCGGAAATTTAATACTATTCCTGGAAAGATGGAAATAGCCCCTTTACCAAAAGACAGAATCATCCAAACATCAGTTTTTGAGACCTCTGGCGTCGATTTTGCCGGCCCAATTTATTATAAAACTTCTGAAGGTACTGGAAAGGCTTATATTGTTGTATTTACATGTGCTGTAACTAGAGCGATATATTTAGTCCTAGTCACCTATCTAAGTACGCAAAGCTTTATTTTAGCACTACGAAGATTTTTCTCTAGAAGAGGATTCTGTAAAATAATATACAGTGACAATGCAAAGACCTTTTCTAAAGCAGATTTGGTGGCAGATTTAAAAGACGCTTGGGAAAGAATTTCTAAGCAAAAATTTTTGATTATTTTAGCAGGAATAAGATAACATGGAAGTTGGATAACATGGCCACAGCAACCGACAACATCGTCTGGTTTCAAAGAGGCATTCGCAACAGCCCTGTTTCATTAAATTCCTTTTTTGTGAAGGAGCCTATTTTATTAAATAGATTTTTGTGAAAGAGCCCTAAATAGGCCCCAAATTTTGCCTGGATCGACCCCTGATTTAGTAGACTAACATATGTGTGTTTGTGGAATATAAATAAATTCATATACAGGGCTACGCAAAGAACAAAATCCATTGTCGTTTATGGTTGGTAATTGCTGGAAGTGAGTTTTAAGTTGTCCTATGCGTTTTTTACCTGAATTAAATTTTAGCTTAATATGTGATGTGAACAAAAGTGTTTGTATAATATACAGGGCTGTACAAAAGATTTCGAGTGCAGTTCCATCGATTGGCGAAAATTGCTAAATCTGAATTTTCAAACTGAACTAAATTTTATCATGCTATGCAGTATGTATCCAAATCTACAGATCATATACAGGGCTGCACAAAACAATTCGACTACATTTTTGCAATGAAAGTAATTTAGAAAACTGTGTTTTTCAATGTGTTACATATGTTTTCTAAACTGTTTACTTACATATGTTCTTTTACCTTATTTAATAGTGAATTTTTGTTACAGTTTTCTAAATGTGTTGGAAAGTGTTTCATAATATATGCTGTATGCATGTTTTTTCATTCTTGTTAATCATAGATTCACTTTGTAATATTATGAAAGGGATTTTTTAAAGTTAATTTTCATATTTTATAGAATAATTTAAATAAATAATTTTTATTAATTTATAAATTTCGTAATTTCTCTGACGCGATCATGGAACATTTAATATTTTTTTCTAATTCTGCAAGTAAACATGTTATAAATTTTAACATATTATGTCTTTAAAAGCTCTCAGAATGACAAGTTAGTTTGGATTTAAAAATACCGTATATCCCGGCGTATTACGCGCTATGGTGTATAATATGCACATAAACTTTAAGAGTACTTTTTTCAATTTTGGTGTATTTTCGTCGTATAACACGCACAGCCTTCTTTGCAAAGAAATTTTCATGATATTTGTATTAAAAAAAAAAAAAAAAATTAGTCGGATGTGCCAATCCGAAAACTTTCTTCTATCTCACACAGTTTTCATACACTAAAAAGAATCAGCACCAATTTATATCAAGGTCCAACTAAATCTAAAAGTTTTATTAAATTCCGTGCATCAATTCTTGAGATATGACTATTGCTAAAATCGTGTAAATCCTGCAAAATGCCGAATAGCCACCTGTTAGGAGATGTAGACTAGAACCTAATCAACAATAACTTATGTCAACGTCTAACTGAATCTGAAGTTTGATGAAAATCCGTGCATTAGTTCTTGAGATATAGTTATCGTGATAATAATGAAAAAAGTAGCATAGCAGTGCCACCTGTTGGGCTATTTACACCAAAACGTAAGTAGCATCTATATATGTCATGGTCTAACAGAATCTGGAGTTTGATGAAATTCCGTGCATTAGTTCATGAGATATAGCTATCGTAAAAATCCTGAAAAAAGTGGTATAGCAGCGGCACCTGTTGGGATATCTACACCAAAACGTAATAAGCGTCTATTTATGTCAAGGTCTAACTGAATCTGAAGTTTGATCAAAATAAGTACATTATAGTTCTTGAGATAGAGCTATTGCGGGAATCGCGAAAAAGGCAGCATAGCAGCGCCATCTATTGGGCGATTTTCCCAAAAAACTAATCAGCACCAATTTATATCAGGGACTAACTGAATATAAAGTTTTATTAAATTTCGTGCATTAGTTCTTATCCACAAAATTTTTGTCACATACAGATTGACAGACAGAGTCACAGACTCAAAGACCGACATATTCTAAAAACAGTCAAATCGTGTTCAGAACCTTCTAAAACGTATAAATCCGTCGAAAACCGGAAGTCGAAAATTTTCAGGAATCCAATACTTTCTTCTTGTAAAGATAGAAAAAAGTGAAAAAAAAAAAAAAACATTTAAAATCATCATGCAATTCGATCGTAAACTTTATAAATCTCATAAAGGTTTAAAATTTTTGTAAATTAATACTATGTTTTTTAATGTAAAAATTTCAATATTTTTTTTTATCATTTTTTTTTTAAATTTTTAATCTGTTGATTTTCTAACCGGCGTAGAACGCTCACCTGTAAATTTTGATTATTTTTCTTGTACCAAAAGTGTGCCAGAATATACAGTTATTATATTTAACAATTAAAAATGAATTATAATTACAATTATAACAATCGCATTTTCGAGTATTGTTTTTCAGAGTTCTTTTGTATAAAATTGAAAACAAAACAACATGATAAAAACACATTATTAAATTTTAACAAACCAAAGTTAAATATATGGATCGAATTTCATGAAAAGAAATAGTAATTCTAAAACTTAATACTTTATTTTCTTAATTGAATTTTGATTAAAGATTGTGAAAGTTTGCTTTTATCTATTTGATTTCGTAAATTGTTTCCCTGTAACCACAATTATTTTCATTTTTCATAACATTTTTGTGTGTCAAATATTTTTTCGAATTCTTGCAACAATAAATGTCTGTTCGAAGAAAGATTAAACAAAAATCTTGTCATTCTTATCGACATGTTTTTCTCAAACATATACCGGCCCTCGTTCCAAGGAAAACTATTTTTGGATACTTAAAAAAAAATGGGAAATGTTCTTGGAATTTCAAAATTTTTATCATAGATAATGGAAAACCTTTAAAACTTTTATAGATTTGTAATAACTTGTTTGATGTTATGTTCTGATATTGTAACATCAAACGGGATAGAAGTAGATGTTTCATTTCAGTCAAATCATTCTGTTTGCTGAGTTTATAGACGTATGGCGTTCCGAATTATTTTTAAATCCCATTGCTTCAGTATTTTAGGAGCTATTGGGCATAGTGAAAAAGTTTATTTTTGCTGTTCTGACATTACTGTAGTTTTGAATCTAAACTTTGAGTAGGAGATAAAAGTTGTCAGCTGCAAGATGGGAAGGGATTTTGAATCATTTTGACAGGTGATAAGCATAAGTCTTAGTATATTTCGCTGTATTAAATTTCTTAAAATCTAAGTGCGAATCAAAGCTATATCACGTATTGGAGTTTCTATATGTAAAATAAAAAGGCAGTAGTTAAGCTATTCCTTAAATAGAACATTGTTTGTTTGTCCGTACAACGAAGGCAGAGAGTTAGGAGCTTTGGTCATTCAATTAACTTCCGAATCTTCTTCATTCTACCTGAAGACGTCTTCTCGATTGTTTGACATCCGTTCAATACCACTTAGGGTACTCCATTTATTCAGCTTTTTCTTCTTACAATGTGAGCAACCCATTTCCATTTCCCCAGTTTAATTCTCTCGATTATGTCAAAAACCTTCGATTTATTTTTGATACAGGTTATTCTTTTAGTGTCTGTTTTCAATATTCGGATGTGTTATTTGTAATCTTTACACCATTCGTTTCGCTAGTATGCATGTTTCTGCTTCATAAGTTAGAGTACAAAATCCATTGGTTAAACACTTTTCTTTTACTTTTCTATATCACACATAATTTATATTTTCGAATTTTAAAATAATTAATCCCAATTTTTTAATTAAGGGATTTGTGTGGAAATAAACAAACATACTAAATTTCGAGAAATACATATTTCCTTCCTTTCAGTCAATCGGTGTTATTCTCACTTTAACATCTATTGAGAATTTCTCAACTTCAAGCTTGGGGCAGGAATGTATATGTGTTGTTTACCACGATTGCTCTTTCTACAGATAATTAAGCGGAAAAAGGAGTGATTGGAACTTCAGAGATCTGAAATTAGAGGCTAATTAAATTAAAATGAACATACTTTAGGATCGAATTTTAATAAGTTTATGCGGTACTCAAAGGATGAGATTCTATGGCGCGCTTACGGACTAAATAATTAAGCTTTGTAGAAACCATAGAACAAAAAATGCGTTTGACATTTCAGAATCGGAAGTCTAATTATATTTTAAATTGCCTGTCACTTTTAATTTAATCTTAAATCTGTCTTTAACATTATTTACAGCACGTAAATGTATTAAATTTAAATTCGGGTTGAGCATTAAATGAATTTAGTAAATTAAAGTAGCATAGAAACCAAATGAATGCTAACACAATAGTCTCAATATATTACGAAGAGTTATGAAATAAGAAAATAATACAGACAGTATATGAAAAATAAAATAAAAAATAAAAATAAATACTAGTTACGAAAAATAATGAAGGTAATGAAAAAAATACATCAATTCAAAAAAATGTATGTCTACAAAATGAAATCTCAGATTCCCAAACGTTCCACCTCTCTCTAAACGTAGTATAAAGTACGGTTTTTTCAATTCCTACTATTAGTTCACACTCTCCCTATATATATTTATATATCTTGTTAAAATTTTCAATCGTTAATAAAATACTTTTTATTCATCCACTCAAGTTCAAATACATTTTTTAAACTTGTAGTGGAGGACACTTGATGTTAATACAGTTTTTTCAAATATTAATTCATTAATTACATTTAATTAATTAATTTTAGTTTTGGCTTCATAAAAAGCGGCTAAAATAAGTAGCAACGCTTAAGATATCGGAATATCTAGTCATGGCGTAGTGGTCGGCACCTCCAATTTAGTATACGGAAGATTGCGGGTTCGGTTCTCATTGTGGCAAGGTTTTGTTATTTACACAAAACTCACTCAGAAATGCGAAAAGAGAAAAAGCAGAAATATATCTATGTTGTATATAAGGTTGTTCTTGAGAAGTCACTTTTTTTTGGTTCTATAATGTTTATTTTAACATTATAAAAAATTCTAAAAAATACGGAAGATATCTGTTATAGAACGGAAATTTAAAGCAGGAACCTAAGTAGTAATTGACTTTAATTTTTTTTATATTACTTGTTTATTATTCAACTCAAAATAAGCGTATTACCCGGAGTTTATAATGTTTATATAGTGTAGCATATCTGTTTATAAGATAAATAATTTGTGCTTTATCTGATTTGATCGAAATTCATAATCACAAATTCCAGCGAATTTAAATTGATTGATAATATTTAAAAATGCTAGCCAGGCCTGCAACTTTTCACGCGAGGAAAAGGTATACACTTTTTGAAAATATTGTTAAAATATACATTATGTGCTCATTAAATTTAAGTGAAAATTATATTTACTAATAAAAATACTACTACTGAAAATAGAAATTTTTTATTCCAACACTTTTACATCCTCTTTCTTGTGAGAAACGGAGAAAATGTTACATATATAAATATTTGAGAATTTCGTACACCATGTATTTTACAATGGCAGAATGTTTTATATTGGTTCAATAATTTCAGCGTATTCGTGATTTTAGATCGTTTTACGCTCATTTCAGCTTTTAAATTTCATTTTTTAAAAACTGTTCAAAGTGAGCATTACTAACGTCTTAAACGTATCTACCCTTTGAAATTTTTAATTTCTAGCCCTAACAGTTTGAAAGAAATAGAAATTTTAAACGTTTTTCTCTCTTGCACCTCATGGAAGGCAGTTATCTGGAGATAAAAAAAACAATGTTTAAGTAGAGATATTCATCGTTATAAAATTAAAAGAAATTTGAAATTGGTTTTGTAGTTTTGAAGTAATTGATATTTTAAAAAGTTTTCTGAATATTTAATCCTTTCAAATTTAGAAATTTTTGAAAATCGTTAGTGAGTCAATGCCTCTTCAAAGTGACCAACCACCATGTTAATTTTCAAGTTTTTAGCTCTAGCAGTTTCCGATAAATTGTTTTTTTAGAACGTCGTTTGCTGTGTCATCCGCATTGGGGCAGGGGTACCCACATAATAAGTAGCCTGTGATGGAGCAGAGACTATCACTATTTTTTTGCTACCATTGGTTTTAAAAAATGTTCCACATTTTCTGATATGATTTTCGACAAGTAAACGAAAAAACAGTTCTTCATTATAATATTAGTATAGAAGTGGGGATTTGCAGCCTTATAAACACTAAAATAATTTTTTTTATCGGTTCGGTAGTTTCAAAGTAATTGTGATTTTAGAACATTTTTAATCCTTTTACATTTCTAATTTAAAAAAAAACATTATGTGCGAACATTTATGACTTAAAAGTAACCACCATGACGTATTTTATATTTCTAGCCCTTACGATTGCTAAGAAATCGTAATTTTAGAACGTTTTCTTCACCCCCTGGGTGGCGAAGATTCTGAGATAAAAATAACACATTGTTTCAGGAAAGATAGTCACCACTATAATATTTAGCAATTTTTTTAAATCGGTTTAGTAGTTTCGGAGTAATTGAGATTTCAGAACGTTTTCTGCTCATTATATCCTTTTAAATTTCTAACTTTTTGAAACACGTTGTTAGTGAGCACGTACTTCTTAAAAGTAACCAACATGTCAATTTTCAAGTTTTTAGCCCTGACAGTTCAATAGAAATCGGTATTTTAGAACGTTTGTCTCTCTACCACTTTCTTTGGTGCGGGGCAACCGATATAGAAAATAACTTATGGTGTAGCAGAGACTGTCACCATTATTTTAAAAATCTGTTCGGTAGTTCCAAAATTTATCTTCTACAATCAAGCAAATATGTATCCTTTTTAAAATTAATATAGATTTTTTTTTGTATCAAATTAGTGCATTAAAAATTTAGAAAACAATACATTATAAAATTTAAAAGGTAAAATTAGAACTGAATATGACAAAATATATCAATATGACATCCTCATGACGCAAGATGTATGCTAATATTTTAGAAATAGTGTAATTTTAAAACAGTTTGTTATAGAAATTTAATAATATATCGCAAAGTGACTGTTGGGATTTAAGTGGCAAATATTAATTTTTGTACACTGAGAATTAAATGTAATTAATTAAATCTTCAAAAATATCAAAAATTTCAAGATAACTTTTTGTTTGTACTTTGAACGATGGCATCATACTACTAAATCATCAATTGGCACAGAAATGTGTTTGAATAAGAATTTTTTAATTGAAGTTGATTTATAATATTATCTCTAACTATAATAATTTATAATATATTTAAAAAAATAAAGACAGTGACTAAACCAGAAGAGAGCAATATATTTCACCACGTTTGTAAAGGTAACATTTGGACACGAAAAATTTACATAAAGAGTTTTGATGGTGATCGGAACCACAGGTACTTGATGTCTTATTAAAATTTTTCAAAGAATGATTATATGGTTTAAAAAACTCTGTTTCTTTAGACCATTGACCAGGCCTCTACCTGCCGGGCTTTTGCCCAGCTTAACGGGTTCATGCCTGGCAACGGGGCGAGAATTCGCCTGATTTGCGCATGGGGAAGATCTGTTTGATAAGCCTCTAGGCCGACGTGGCTTCAGTGCAGCTTGTTGCCTAAGTTGTTTTTCCTTAGTTGGCCGGTTACTAATTGATGTTTGGATGAGTCGATTCAGCACTGCATAGTGTAGCGAAGTCATGCCGATCGGATGTGAGATGCTGGAGTATTTACTAATTTCACGATGCATCGCACACCCATTCGCCATGCCATCGCCGTTTGAAAATACTTGAATGTATTATCTTTCTGTAAATACATGGTTTACACCATCCTATTGCTAATTTTAAGATATTCAACGTTATTAAAATTAATACGTTAAAAGCAATCGTAAAGAAATAATTTTATGTAAATTCTTAATGAAATTCTCATAAATTCAAAACTTGGATCCAAAATAATGCAAAATCTTTCTTATCTATTCTTCACTTTTAATAATGCATGTTAAAACGTTTCACTGCTGATTAGTCACAAGGGTTTCAATCAAGAATTTTCTTTCAGATATTTCTGTGATACTCCTAAAGAGTTAGTACATAACGATTGATTGCTTTTTGAATGTTAATTTAAAAAATAAATACAGTGCATAATATTTGAGGTTTCAATTTAGAATCTTTATAAAATAAAAACAATACAACATAAATTTACAAACTTAGAAATATTTTAAAGAAGATTTTTGGATTTTATATGCAAAAACACAATTAGTTAAAAAATATACATCCAGGGGGGGGGAAACATATTTTAATTCCAACATTGAAATCAAACAATATTTTCCAAATTAAATCCATAGAATCACCGGTGTGACGTGCTGTCCGCCATTTACTGCAACCAGAAAAAAGCTCAATATCATATCTTCAACAGTAGCGTGAAGCATACCAGTCTGATTGTTAGGAATATGTGGGTATATCACAAATTTCAGCTCCGACAAAGCAATGTTAGTTTTATTCAACGAATCCAGAAAAAAATAAAACAAAACAAAACAAAATTTGCAAAAATTATGTACAAAGGAAAAATAATTGATCTACAAGAAGAAATTTTAAATAATTCTACTGAATTTGAATCTGTTGATCACTCTTAGTCTTTAAAAATACCTGTTTTGATGCAGGAAAAAGAGAATGTACCAAATGAATTAATTTGTGTTTGTACAAAATTTAAGTCATCATTTAAAGGTTTACTTAAGGAGGGTTATTCCAGATATAAAAAATTTTGGCCTTTTTACAAGTCATTATAAATTAAAATTAACTAATTTCTGGCTCTTTTTCCCCTTATGATTATGTAATATTTTTAATCTTAAATTGCATATAAAGCCGTAACATTTTAAAATAATTTATTTCTATTTATATGGGTTTATATCTAATGTGCTCACAGTTCAGAGATCACTTGACTTTCTTTAGGTAAAAAAAAGGTAATGACCCCCCCCCCCCTCCAACATGATTGTATAGCACTAGAATGATACTCAGGAGAAATTTATAAGTATAAAATTTAACCTTATTATTAAGATTATATTTTATACTTATAGATAGATAGAGAGAAATAATTAGAAATAGCAGCAGCACATGCATTTTGACGCCCCTACTCTTCGTTTCGTTCTAAAAGGGGGCTCTTTTATGAAGCCTTGAAATAGCTTTCAACTCATATCTAGATGACTATGTGGTTTGATTTACTTCGGTTATAACACATTTTTTAAAGGAAATAAAAAAGTCATACACATATAAAACAATGAAATTGTTCATAATGGTCGATAGAAGTTTTTTTTGGGAGGGGGGGGGGGAGGAGGGAGGCATTTTGTGAAAAGTAAAAGTTATTTTTGTGAAATTTATTATATTTTTGTGAATATTAACATTGAGTAAAGAAAGATGAAATCCAATTACTCAAATTCGAAACAAGCATTTATTAATAACTTTGTTAAGTACTTCTTCTAAAATTTACCTTTCTGGTGAACTCATATTATTTGCAAATTACATATTTATAAAACCTAACAAAATAAAAATAATTAATGAATAGTATGTTTTTTATGATCTGGAATTTTGTGAAGGGCTCTATTTTATGAAGAAAAATTTCGCAAAGAAGTCTGCTTTAAATGAAAGGAATTTTATAAATAAGTCGTTTTATTAAGAGAAATTTTTGAGAAGAGTTCTATTGTATTAAATGGAATTTTGTGACGTGGCCCTAAATATGCCCCGTTTTGCCTGGATCGACACCTGGTTCAATAACAATGATTCAAAACCGCTCCCAAACGGAAATCTTGAGTGCACCACTGAAGACTCTACAACATTCGAATATTTTCTTAAAGTAAAATCTCAATTTCGATATAATAGCAGTATTTTTACAAGAAAAAAAAATCTACATGTATTTTTGGAAAAAAGGGCCCAAAAAGATTGTACTAATTAAACATAAAATCTACATAACTACAGTTTAAATGTTTAACAAAATTTTGATTTTAAAATATCTCATTATAAATATTTTTTTAATAATTATAAATATTACCAATAAAAGCTGGAAAATATAATTTATATTTATCTGTAATGATAAATACAGTTTATATCTAAGGTCAATATACGGAAAAATTGGGGCCTCTTTACAAAATTCTATTTACTAAAAAGGGCCTTTCACAAAATTTATTTTAATCAAAAGGGACCCTTCAAAAATTCTATTTCACAATACAATCCTTTATACAAAATTCAATTCCATGAAATTAAACTCATCATAAACTTATCTTGTTAATATTTGACATAATGAAATAATGAATTTCTAAACATTAAACTGCTCACAGGAAGGAAAATGTTAGCAATAGACTCTCAAAAATCTATTATTAATAAATTCTTAACTTAAATTGCCTTTAATTGCAAAATTTTATTTAAAAAAAATAAAAAAATAAAAATAAAATAACCCTACATATAAAGTATCCCCCAACCTTCCCTTTCTGTTTCAAACAGTTTAAATAAAAAATGCTAATAACTGTAGAAAAATATCAGCTTAAACATGACGAATGCTCGCTAGATGGCGCCACCACATTTATTTTACACTGTGTTTGAAAAAACTGAACTTTCGGAGTTCTGGACGGCTGCGATTTATCGACTCGTATAATATCAAGTAAAAGTGTTAAATGATATATTTTTTTTCATTGCGTCTAAACTTTTGAGACACGGTACAGCTACGGACGTATATGATTTTTTATCAAACTCATGATAATATACTAATTTATTCATTTTGATATGATTTAATTAATTAAGTTTACAGAATTTAATAGTAAATAATATGGTCTTATTTCATTTTGCATTATTATTAATTAAACGGCATTTTCTTCCTGTGCCATAACTTTTGAGACAGACTGCACAAGATAGTATCATTATTAAAATACAGTTCTGGCATATAATTTTCGTTAAACAAAAATCACTCTGTACAGCGTGCGGAAAAAGTTTTGTATGGCTCAATCGACAATACTATCAGGACAAGATTTTGCAGAAAGTGCTTAAGCATTTTGCTCAAAAACACTTTTGTGGGCGAAATTGGGTGTTTCAGTAAATCTTTGAACAAGCTCATCGCACGGGCAAGACTCTTGACTGGATTAGGGTGGACATTGACTTCATTTCTCCCGATGAATGGCTCGACATCAAGGGATGTTCCCATTTGGGGAATTTTGAAGGCAGAGGTCTTGACTACTTCCCATCAATGTTTGGATGGTCTGAAAGCAAAATTGATTAAGGAATGGACCAATCTTCCCGATGAGATACTTCGTGCCGCAGTCAACGATGTCCGAAAGCGGCTAAGAGAATCAAAGTAAAAGGCGGATACTTTGAAATATAATCTGCTTTTCCATTATTTACATATTAAATTTAATATGTTTGTTAATAAATTGTTGACGTTTACGGTTTTATCGAAAATAATGGATTTTATGCCCATCTAAAACTTTTTCTGCACCATGTATTACTTCGGAGTGGCACCAATAACTGGAAAAAAGACAAGTTTGATTTGACCTTGGTTGGATTTTTACCAAAGTATGCAGGTATGATTTATTACATTGCAAGCCGGGAAAGTCATAGATTATTTCTGCGTTGTATAAAAACTCCACAGTTCTCAAATAACAAAATTTTAGATTTTCCATTACTGCAATTAATTAAGCATTGTTAAGTATACAATTTACAACCAGGAACGTATCAGTCATAATGATGTTTATGGGTGACGTCAGAGAAATCTACATGGGGTGCTTTTTAAGTAAATACCGCTTTTATATTAAAAAAAAGACGATTGTTCTAACAATTTATTTTTACATAGAAGCCGAGATCTTAAACTACTTGTCAACATAATTTCCCCCTATATTTAGCACTTGTCGTATCGTACGACCAGCTCTTTTACTCCATCCTCATAGCAGAATGCTGTGCTAACCACTGCATCACCGCCGTTTTAAAGCCATTATCGTAGTAAACTGCGCCGTGCCATCCAAAGCAAAAGGCGTGGAATTGTCAGTAGAGCGAGAGTTTTTCTCCATGTCAATACTCGTCCACACACGGCTCATCGAACCCAGGATCTCATAGCTCCATATGGTAGTAAACAACTTCATCATCCTCCGTATAGCCCTAACCTAGAACCAAGTGATTACCCCTGTTTTCTGCAACTTAAAGAAGCATCTTGGTGGTCAGTGTTACAACGACGAAGACGACTTCCAAAGGACGGTGATGCAGTGGTTATCACATTAGGCAGGATATTTTTATAAGGATGGAATACAAAAGCTGGTTCTAAGATACGATAAGTGACTTTATATAGGCGGAAGTTATGCTGAAAAGAAGATTATACTTTTCAGCATAATCTGTTTCATTTTTATATGAAAGCTTCAAGAATTTTCACATAAAAATTAAATTGTTAAAAAAAATGGCCTGGTGTTTTTTTAATATCAAAACGGTACTTACTTAAAAATACACGCCTCGTATTTCTAAAAACAGTAGAACAATCGAAAGGCAACTGAACTAAAAATGAAACTTTCTGGAGACCACCGTTTAATCTGTGGACTCAATTAGCGAATAATGCCAAAATATGTGAGTTATAAGTAAAATCAGTTAGGCTTTGATATCTTACAAATTTCCAAACAGGCTGCCAGATAGTAGCATTTAACCGAAGACGTCAAGCAATACGCTAATAACGATATTTACAGGAACGTATAAACTGAACTAAAAATGTGTAATATTATGTAAATATATTTTAAAGAGGCTTGTGGTTTTTATCAAAAGAAAATGTCTGACAGTGAACATAACGAATTATATAACGATTTGAAAACTATTTAAAGCCAAAACACAGAATTACTATTTTTTAAAATTTATTTTATCCATTAAGGCGAAAGAGATGAGAAACCGAGTAGAGATAAAATAAATCGCATGAAACTGCATTACAGAGGATAAAAAAAAAAAAAAAAATCACATATATTTTTATTTGGGAATAAATTCTATGATAATTAAAGGTTAAATTTAGCATAACTTCTATATCTAGATAATAAATAAATAAAGTTAAAAAAATATGCTTTTGTTTGTAATTCCACATCACCATGACAAATGTCACAAATTTGGCGATTTTTTTATTTTGTCCAAATTTAATATTTCACTACTTTGAAGGTACTGAACATATTTTGCGATAAGTACAGTGGTGGCCAAAAGTTTGGACATTTTTTGAAAGTTTCATGTTTTTCAACTTTGTGTGCTTGTAGAATATATTAATTTTCACTTAAATACAAACGTTTATATATCAAATTGAATGCAATTTAATGTAGAATTTAATAATAGAAACAGTATTACAATATCTGTATTACAAAAAAAGTTATGCTCATTTTAGTAGAACAAACAAACACAAATCGTTTTGAATAAGCACGTGTTTTGTAATAAAAGCGTACTAGCCAATCACAAACAGTGTTCTGAGGATCAATCAAATGTCTGTAACTATAGTTTAGGTTATTTGGATGGTAAAAGAGTTATTGTTGTGGAAATATTTTGCAGAATGATGCATACTAGTACAATTAAATAGAGTATTGCTGTTTTTGAATATTTAAAAGTCCCTTTTTTTAATTAAACTATTTTTAAGCAATGTCATCAACAAGAAGAACTAATTGGACATTTACAAAAAGAAGCCGAATTGTCATATTGAGAGAAAATGGCCTATCTTATGCTGAAATTGCAAGACAAGTTGGTGGTTCAGTGACTTGTTAAGGTGTACGAAAGTTCTGTTTACGTTATGAAAATATGAAATCAGTGGAAAATAAGGCCAAATCAGGCCGAAAAAATGCACAAGTGCTACTGCCAATACAAAAATTAAACGGCTATGCCTTTAAGATAGAAAAAATTTATCAGATGCCATTAGATATGAAATGAATGCAGCGGGTATTGCAGTATGATCAAGAACAATAAGAAGAAGGTTATCAGGATTTGGACTACAAGCTAGAATTCCAAGGAAAAAACCATATTTAAATCAAAAGCAACGCGAAAAACGAGTTAAGTGGGCAAAAGAACACATTAAATGGTCAGAAAATCAATGGAAGCAAGTAATCTGGAGCGATGAGTGTAAAATATCGCTCTTTGCTAGTGATGGTAGAAAATACGTCAGACGTAGAGTAGGAGAAGCACTTCATCCTGATTGCATTGAAGCAACTACAAAAAACCTAACAAATGTCATGATTTGGGCATGTATGTCTGCAGATGGTGTGGGCCGAATTCAAGTGATTGATGGCATCCTGAATGCCAAAAAATACATCGAAACTGTCCTGGAATCAAAATTGATACCTTCCATCAGGGATCTCTTCCCCAACAACGCACCATTTATTTTTCAGCAGGATTAAGCTCCATGCCACACAGCAAAAGTATGCAAAGCATGGTTTCAAAATAAATGCATCGATATAGTACCATGGCCAGGAAACAGCCCTGATCTCATTCCAATTGAAAATTTGTGGCGACGTTTGAAAATTCTTGTACGAAAGAAAGTCCATCCAATAAAAGACAAGTTATTGAAGCTATAATTGATTCTTGGCACCATCTGATTATGAAAGATGAACTCCAAACACTCGTTCACTTGATGAAAAGACGCTTTGAAACTGTCTTAAAAAATAAGGGTTATCCTACTAAGTATTGATTGTGTAAGTATCACTTTAAAAAAATGCAAATCTAAGATAGACCTTACTATTAGTTGCATGACTTTTTTTGTAATACAGATATTGTATCACTGTTTTTATTATTAAATTCTACATTAAATTACCTTCAATTTGATATATAAACGTTTGTATTTAAGTGAAAAGTAATATATTCTACAAGCACACAAAGTTGAAAAACATGAAATTTTTAAAAAATGTCCACACTTTTGGCCACCACTGTATATTCTAGTTCCAATCTAATAATGTTTTCAAGTAATTTTCAATGTTGTCATGTAATGGCTTTCCCAGCTTTTATTTCTCGTATCCGCTGCACTCCTCAAGTGCTCACTTTTTTGCAGACTGAACATCGTATTCATCCTTCACCACCTCTTGATTGAAGAAACAATTCATTGCAGAATTCAATGCTAAACCATGAGTACCTGGTTTTGCCCCAACAGGCGACCAAAAATCAAGAGGGTCGTTCTCTTGATTAGCTGAACGTACACACTTCTACTTGGTATTCAAATATCGTATGAAATCTATAAAAAACAGTTGTTTACTTACCCAAATTGATCCGTCAGGCTAGATTTATTTAAAAAACAGAAAAGACGGCAAAAAATTACAACTTTTGAGGTGAATTTCTTGCTAATAGCACTGCACGGATATAGATACAAAATCACAACAAAACAGATGGCAAACTGTTAGAGGACGCTAAGGGTTGTTGTAAAGACGAGTGCTGTCCACATGGCTGCATCTATCAATCAGAAAACAGGATACCCGGTTTTACCCTACTCCCCCTACTTGTTTTTGGTGTCAGAAATTTTAAAAGAAAATATTTACCTTATTCAAAGGCAGTATTTCCGTGATTTTAAAACGGATGATTCCTATTAAATGAAAAGTGGTGCAAAACGAATAAAATTCCTGCGTGGGATGCTGGTCTCCAAGGGATTAATGTTACTCACGTTTATTGGTGTTAAAATAAAGCCAAGAGAGATGGCGCGGTCGGAGAGATTATGAACAAAGAGGGTCAGGAAGAAGGCGTAGAGTGCGGCGCACATCGCCTCAAGGTAGTTGTACAACAGCAGTACCGCAGTGTCTACTTGAATGTGCACGTTGATTGTTTCAAGCGTCTAGGATAAATTATTGATACTTTGTTTTATGTTCCCAAGGTAAGTTATTGAATTTTCATAGCTATTCGTCAGAATTTTAATAGAATGTCAGTAGTACAAAATATTTTAAACTTAAACGATTTCTCATAAGCTACTAACCTAGACTAATGGTGCGTACACCAATGGTTAGTTTTAGAAGCGGCCATGTGTAAATAAAAGGCCCCGGAATCTCTCCTACTGAAATTGGAGAGTTTGTGCATCTGCTACTTAGGAGAGATGGCGCATGGTTCCCGTTAGATTCCATGCTACGAGGGATTATGCAGCTTATTGGTAAATTTGCGTAAATTGAAAATTACATCTAAAACATATGAATGAATCAATTTTGAAATAATTTTCGAAAAACGCATAAATATCAAAACCTGGAATTTACCCTTTAAATATTGAAGTGATTCCGGAGCACGCATATTTGCTAAGCATGTATCAAATTGTCCCTGAAACCGTTGAGTTACCATAAGAATCCACACCAATCCATTTCAACAACCGTTACCATTACAACCACTGAAACACAAACTTCTCATATTCTCGGAGACCGGGCCCTTACCTACCGGGATTCGACCCAGTTTGACGGGTTTGAGTGCCTGGAGAGTGGGGCGAAATTCGCCTGATCGCCTCATGGGGCGATCCACAATGACAAGTACCCAGGTCGGCTGACCAATAAAGTCCGGATTTTACTGGGTTGATCACTCCTAGGTTTTAGTATTCTGAGATCTGTTGCCGCACGCCACATACTCGTCATGATATTTGGAATGGGGCTGGACAATTTAGTGCCGAAACTTTGGTACTCAACTTAGCTTGAAAAAGGGGGAGAATTTTGAGGGAAGACAATTAAAACCACTGAGTTGGGGCCGGCCATTGGCCCGTCCCAACCGGCAGCACGAGTAACTGGCAAGGGGAACCTGGAAGAGAAGAATGTTAGTAACATTTTAAACTGAACTTATTCTGAATTATACTTTAACTACATTATTGAAATTAATTTACTTTTATTGTGCTAATTGACTTGGCAACCCGTCCATTGGGCCTATGAAAGGTTGTTAAATAATTAACAATTTGCAATTTAAAATAAGTACTATTGCCGTTAACAGACTAAACCATAGGCCCAATGGTTGTTGTTGTTGGTTTGGCCCAAGGGCCCGGTTTTGCAGCTTTTTATATCTATATAGCTGACATGATCCATATAACTGTGAAACTAGTCTCCTAATTTTGAACCAATTCCAGATGAGAGACCTGCATCTGGATTGGCACCCCCAGAGGTAACGCTTATATAGAACTTGGAGGACATTAGAGCCACGAACAGATTTAACGTGCACCAGCTCCCAAGGCCTATCCTAGCATCCCATTGTAACAGCTACATACGTTATTTAACCACTAACTTCTGGGGAGTCTAATGTTACTCTCAGAAATACACCTACGAAAGTTTTGGAAAAGCTTTCACCCATTTCAAGTAGTTTAATGCCATTGAAATAAAAAATGAAACAGAGTGCAACGAATGTCACCGATCTACAAAATATACATGAAAAAAGACTTAAGAAGGAAGCGGCTACAAAAAAAAGCAAACAGCTGAAGATAACATGCTTCCAGAAAAAGTGCGATAAAAAAACTGAAGGAAAGAAAACGAAGGGCATTGAGGATGAGTGCACTGAACGTCGGGAACTGTACCGGATACAACTTCGATCAGTGACTGGATTCAATTTATTACTTGTGGCAGGTGGTTGCACGAAAGCTGCACCGTATACAACAATGAGTGCATCTATTGTGGAAGACGACAACTTCTGTCACCAAACAAGAAAACATTGAAACTGTGGGAATGAAAATGGACTTATTTTAAGTTAGACTTGTTATAATGGAACTAAATGTTATTTTATCATCTTTTCTAGGCTTGCTTTTTCTGCTTTTTAAATTTTTTCCTTTAATTAAAATTCTTTAATTCTTCTTAAAATGCTTTCGTTTTTTTTCTGATTCTTTAATCATTAGGTTGAAGTATTCACTCCTAATACAATAATATATATTCACAAAAACCTTAAAACAATGTTATATAAGTGTAATTATTATTTTTAACAATTTAATTGTAATTATTATTAATAAGAATCTCTCCTACCCATATTTGCAATCACACCAACTATGTAAAGGCTAGATTGCGCAAAATAGCTTTCTTCGTTTTATTACAGCTTTTCTTTTAAATTACAGCAAAATAACAAAATAGCAATGGAAATGCACAAAAAACAAATGAAGTCAAAATTATTCATGGATAGTTTAACAAAAAATTAATATTTAGATTTTTTATTATTATTCTGTTGAACTAGCCGCCACTAGCGACCAGTATGGTCTCCCTTAAATGTATGTTAAGCATTAAAGCACGTTACTTTTATTCATAATTTAATTTTTTTTTCCTTAATCCTTCGCCAAACCCGAAGATTCTAATAGACAAATCAAGAACTCTTGCGATCATGGTAGCATTTCACATATTTTTTGTTGTTATGTATTTCATCTTTCTTGACAAAAACCCCTTAACCAAATTAAGCATTTATGCTTCATGTCCGTTTGCTTATCAGTTGCAATATGTTCGCTAATGCGGAGATTCTTAAACATGTTAAGTAATTTTCCGTAATTGGGTCCATTGCCAATTGGCGTATTTCAGTTAATGCGATTTGATGCAATGAAGTCTGTTTTGTGAAAGTCTTTAATGATATCCACATTATTTACGCTGTACCATATTGTTGCTAATATTTTTTTTTGTTTCTCGCTAACTTTGGCTGTAGACTTGATTACGGAAGATTAGAAAATCTAACATTATTCTCATCTAAAACGTGTTGAATTATGCGCCATAATCGGGCTGCATATTATTACACGTAATTTTCGAGTACGGTTTGGTGAAACATTGAACTTTTGGAAGAGAATGGAAGTGGTCAGCAGGTGGCGGATCTCCCATCGCCGTAGCGCGTATAGGAAATCTCCTGATCGTGCGCGCTAAAAGTCTCTCAGGACTTGGGTAAGGCGGTTGATGTGCCTGACGGGCGCCTTCAGGGTCCTGGCGGCGCAGCTCAGTTTTAATCACATTCCCTGTAAACTCTATTTGCTGTCAGTACTTTTGACCCGTGACGTACAATCTGATTAAAATTCACGAACTTCCTTCTAGATGCCGATCTCTGTTTTTCTCTGCTCTCCTTTCTTGATATTGTTTAGGAGTTTTCATAATTGCGTAATTCTCTTACTTTGGCATTTCTGCTTAATGTCTACTGACTATTAAGGTCTGTAACAGGTGAATACGCCGCGCCAACATTGGCGCCTATAATTCTAATTACAGAAAACCCTTTTTTTCTCTCTATTTTGTAACTCTATAGTTAATATTATGTAGTAGAAATATAAAAGACAATTAAAGACGCTTTTATTGCTATAGTAGATATAGATATATATATTGTATTCATAGGTATACAGTATGGGATTAGAATTAGAATATATATCTCATATTCATTACGATGGATATAACATACCGCCAATAAAACTACCATCGTAAATATGTAGAAAAAGCCATCGATATGATTTTATGCTAAAAGTCGTCGATATGATTTTATGTGTTTAATAAATGTATACTAAATTATCTTTTGTATTATTTTACTTTGATTCTATATTACTTACCACTTTTAATGATGGGTGCTTTTAGGTACAGCTGTCGCAGACAAACCTGGGTATCATTTCGGCTCCAAAATGGAGATTTTATGCCTGGGCAACCCGGCTGTTTCGGCTAGATTTTACTTCGTATGTTAACCCGGTAGAACATATTCCGTATGTTTTATAATAAAATAAATATTGTGTGTTTTATAATATATTAATCATTGTGTATGTTTTATAATAACATTGTGTGTTTTTTAATATAAAATAAGCTATTTCATAATAAAATAAAAGTAACATGCTGTTTTAGCAATCTCTAACCGGTATTTGAAAATGGGATTTTCTCGCCAAAATGGCGCAAAACAAAAATCGCGCCAATCCCGGTGCGTCTGCGACAGCTGTTCCATCAACACATTTGATTTCAAAATCAAAGCATCGTTTCTAATTTGCACACGCGAAAAATAAAAGCTGGTATTGGCGATTTTAAAAATGCTATTGGCGAGATTTGCGCCCAAATAACATAAAAGTGTTTAATGGTGTTCTGTATTTTATAAATGTATATTAAATTACTGTTTTGAACGCGATTGGTCATTAACAATGATAAATATGATTGGTGATTAACAATCATTTTCGGCGATCTCTCTTCCTGGCAAGTATAATACATAAATACCAAAATAACTGATAATTCGTTTCGAAATTTGATTCATTAAATATTATTAAATGAGTTTTATTTGTTTACATTTAGCATACGTCAAGAAGTTGAAGTCGGAAGGAAGTTGAGTTGTAGAGCACATAATTATAGTAAACTTTGACTGTCTCACTGGTGCGAATTATTTTTTGACACCAGGCAGCAGTCCAAAAAATCATTCACGGAGAAATTGCTTTACGAACGATTACCTCCATGGTTTAATATTTTAAACGTTCATGGCGAATGAATGTTTTTTTTTTGTTTGTTGTTGTTTACTTTCATGGATAGAGAATTTGAACTGCGAACCTAATTTTAACTGAAATTATTGCAGAATATATACATAATTGAACACAAGTCATCTATCAAATATTATTTTATTTTGAACGATCTTTCTAAAAATGTAACTTTCGTGCAGTTTTATTGGAAAAAATAATTTTGAATAAAAATGGCCGCCTGGTATATGAAAAAGTGAAGCGGACATCCCGGAACTGTTGATGACAGTCACATGACTTAGGCTTTTATTATAGAGATTGTGCGCAGACTCTCCTAGGTGAATACGAAGACTTTTAAAATTCCCTTTCTTCTTTGTAAGATCTTTCTTGTTCCTTTCGTTAGCCATTTTGATTTTTTTTAAATCGCAATTTCAATTCGATTTTTTAATGCGTTTTTAATTAATTTCTCGGCTAATTATAAAAATTGTAACCAAGTTCGACTGTATATATATATTTATATAATTAGAATAGCCGTAAAAAACAACAAATACAATCTTATATTTATATTAACTAGTTTATAAATATAAACTGTTTGCTAGAGAAAGGAGTATATCCAATTCCGCTTATTCTTATGTTGTATAGCGTTTATTTATTTTTAAACTTAATTTATTTTCCTAATAAAAAAAAACATATATTAATGTAATTTGTCGTTTCAAAATTCTTTTAAACTTCATTCTCTTAAAGAAAATTAAATGAAATAAATCCTCCGTTTTTCTGTTAGAATCCAGGATGAACAATACGAATTTGTGATAAAATACGTATATTTCGTATGTTTATGCTGTTTATTGGAAATTATAAACGAACATTGTAATCTTAAATTATGTGTTTCTTTTCAAGAGCAGAGAAAAACTCTGCGCTACGAGTAACATGTACGATTATAAGATCTTTAAACTTTTTTTTTATTTATTTACATTCCACGAAATTCTAATTTTCTTGTAATGAAAAAAAACATTCTTGCCTCTTTTCATCAAAATGCGAGGCTTCGATATACTTTTCGGATAACTTCTTTTACGTAACATACGTTAGCACGGTATGTTACAAGAATTTTCTTTATAAAAGTCCGAAAATAATTTTCTCTAAAAAATCAATTTCTTTAAATGAAATTGAGTTGTAAAAGATTCAATTATATGCTCAAATTAAATTTTTTTTCTAAAAAATTAGAAAAATATCTGTATCATGTTATTCCAAATGACTTACATAAGATAATAACTATTTCTGTTAAATATGCATTGGTACATGCATAAAAATGCAACGGATAAATTTATATATCAACTACTCTGGTCTACTTTAAAGATGATTAATTTTTAATTGTAATTTATCTTATTATAATGAGCACAGAAATAATTAAACGTTATCATCTTGCTTCCAAGATAGTTTTTTAGTGGACTAAACAGATGAAAATCGCTTGGGGCTAAGTCGAAGCTGTATGGTGGATGTTGAAGAAGTTGCAAGATGATGTTCACAGATGATGAAAAGGTTCAACTTGAAGTCCTAATGTGGCTGAGACAGCAACCCAAAGAATCTTATGCAGCTGCTGTTGGGGCACTGATAAAACGGTGATATAAGTGCAAAAATATTGGTGGAGAATATGTTGAGAAATAAAAATAGTTTTGAAGTGAATATCATTGTAAATTATTATTTAATTATCTTTTGTGACTTACTTAATGACTTTCCCTCGTATGAAAGTACTAGGACTTCCCTCAAAGGGATTAGTCTGAGTGATATTGCTGAGAACATAGGGTTAACAATTACAACATAAAGAAAAAGAGCAAATTAAATGATAGAATTACAAAATATCATATATAAATTCATATACACTGTTAAAAAAATAGAAAAGAAGTACCGTTCATCAGATGTGTTGTCATAATTTTTTTTAACATGTGGCAAAGAATCTCATTTTCTTAAGCGCGTATTGCGCAAAACGTGAAAAAAAAAACCCGGATCTTTTAAAACGCCAAGCTTTTTAAAGTTACGTAATTGGATTTGCCGCCAATAGATTATTCTATCAAGCGTGGCTTAACGCAAATTTAATTTCATTGTTGCACCTTTTTTTATGTGTGAATTAAAAAAATTTCTTCCTGGATTACATATCTATTATTTGTATAACTGTTTATAGTAACTCTTACACTTCAAACCACGTTGATAGCATGCTTTGCTACAAACCAGATTGCAAAATTATAGTCTAAATTACTATTAAAGTATACAAAAAATCTTTCGATGACTTCTGTAAAATAACTTTTACATTAAATCTCCATATCGGCAAAATTGAAAATTATATATATTTCAAAGTTAAGCTTAACAGATACTTCTTGATTATTCTCTAGGAGGCTCTGTCCCTGAGTCTTTACTGCGCCAATCCGCAGACTTTTCTTGTGCCTGTCTGTTTGTCTCTCCACAATCTGTCTTCCCTATCCGTTCTTCTGCCCGTCTCTCTAACCGATTGTCTATCTCTCTACACGTCTCTCTACCTGTCTCTATATTTCTCTCCCGGTCTCGCTACCCGCCAATCTATTTTTCTAACCGTCTGTCTATCCGTCTAACTACTTGTATGTCTAGCCACTTCGCTACCCATTTGTCTATTTGTCTCACAACTTGTCTATCAGTCGCTCTACCCGTCTGGCTATACGCCTCTCTACCCGTCTGGCTATACGCCTCTCTACCCGTCTGGCTATACGCCTCTCTACCCGTCTGGCTATCCGCCTCTCTACCCATCTTCTTACCCATCTCCGTACCCATCTACTGTCTCTCTACTCGTCTGTATACCCGTCTCACTATCCGTCTGTTTTTGCACCCGACTCGCTACCAATCTCATTACCCGTCAGTCAACTCGTCTCTGTACTCATTTCTCTACTCGTCTCTTTATCTACCACGCTACGCGTCTCGCAACCGTTCTCGCTACATTCCTGTCTACCGGTGTCGCTACCCGTCTCGTGACCCATCTCTCTACCCCTCTGTCAACCCTATTTTTACCTTTCTCTCTAGCCGTCTGTCTATTCGTTTCGCTACCCGTCAGCCTACCTATGTCGCTACTCGTCTCTCTACCCGTCTGTCTACCCGTTTGTTTACTCGTCTTTCTACCTCTCGCCACCTCTTCCCAATATTTAATATACAGAAGCCGTTTATCAGTTATTAAATGCAAACAGAAGTAATTTATCTAATAAGTGTAATCAGATGCAATTTTTTTTTAAATACATACATAAACCTGAATAATAATTCATCAGTTTTGTGTTCATAGTTCTTTATATCATTTGACAGTAAATCTCAACTTCTTAAACCTGAATTGTCTCAAGCTTTTTAAAAAAAACCACAAGGTATGTATTACTGCAAAGTACCCTGAGGGCTATATTAGCTACATGTTATTAAGTTAAGTGAAAGTTTCGTTATCGCGTTTGCAGCCAATTGCTTATGTCAGAAAGCGTGGCTTAACGCCATTTTAAATTCATTACTGTAACTTTCTTTTTTTTTTTTTTTTTTTTTTTTTTTTTTTTTTGGGTGGGGGGGTGGGTACGGGGGGAAGGGTTTCAAATATATACATTTAAATTAAAACTTTTGCCTCCATGCTATTAGTGTTGTTTGTATTATTAACTAATACCTTGTAGACCGAGCTTCATTTGAAACAAATGTAAAAGACTTCTTCTACAGTTTTTTTAGGAGAAACTTTCCTAATTGGGCCCAAAGCCAATCGGAGCATTTAATATCATTTTTGTAACTCTTATAGAGTTAAAACAATATTGTTGCTAGCTTTACTCTTGTTTGAGACCAGCCTTGCCTGTGTATCTGAATGGGGAAAAGTTTCGTATCCTAAGTCGGTTGGCGAAAAAAATTTAAAATGGTGCCAAAAGGTAGTTTTAGCATCTTACAAAATTTTTCAAGAGAGCGGTAAAACATGTTTTTCAAATATTTACAAACATACGTTTATTAAAGCATGTTTTTGCATCATCTTAAAAATTTAAGCACGATGCTAAAATAAAATTTTATCGCCATATTCGATATTTTAATAAGTAATGAAAATACATAAACAAACTTATTTAACAGACCTAAGAGGCATTTTTGTGATAAATAATTGTTATTGTCAGGGGGGGTAAATTGTAAGCAATTAATAAACGGCTAGTAAATAATAAATAGCATTTAAAATCTAAAAATGGAGAAGTGGTCCGTATAAAAAATGCAAAACATAACATTATACGCTTGATATATGTAAATCTTTTTTTAATTTTTTAATATTTCCGAAGGCACAGATAAAAAGGTAAAAATCTCTTTTCCAAATGCCAAATAGAAAATACACAAAATAGAATGCCAAATATACAAAATAGAAAAATATCTGTAAAAAAATATATTTACATAATACTACATCTGCAAAAAAATAAGATTTAGAAAAAGTAAACCAAATCCTGCAGATCCCAACAATCACATCGAAAAACTTATCACCAAAAATGAACTCGACAAATCTTACGGCACAGGAGATGGATTTTTCCCTCTGAATGCAGAATATTAGTTTTTTTTTCTTGTACGATGGGCGATTATAATATAATTGTTTCATTTCACATACTACACACCGTTTTATATATTGGTACTTTTATGTTATCCTGGCGCAGTTGATAAATCGCCAAATATTGTTCCTATAACATTTTCATATTGAATTCATTTCATTTAAATATAAACCTTTCACTCATTTAATTTAAAATACATGCCTTTCATTAATCCCATTTAAAATGCTAAAAAGAGAAAAAAAAATAATGCCATAAATCGAAACCTTTTATTTAAACACTAAAGAATTTTTTCTTTTTATTTACACACGCGAAATAAAAAAAGCTGCTATTGCTGAGATTTGCGGCAAATCTCTAATACCATGTCTAACAAGTTATTGCGGGGTTTTTCTTTCAAACAAAAAAATCCAGATTAATTTTCGATTTATACTAAATTGAAATATATTTTATTGTGCTGAATATTAGTGCGTGCATATTTTTTTGCTCCATGCACTCCATGAACTTTTCAATTCCGATTGTCTACGAAAATCTCCCGCCGGTGAAAATGACGTACGCACAAAATTTCGTGACGTATGTACTTTAATTGTGCTTTTTTATCTATTTTTTTCATATAATTTCTGAACGGTTTGACATTTATTCTTGGTAATAAATAGACGTCGTTGTCACCTTTATAGGTACCTGCTGTAAAAATTTGAACGAATTCCGTTAAATATTTTTTGAGTTATGCTTGACGAAAGGTTTTAATATCGATCGTAGCTATATATGGGGCAAAGTAATACTGCGCTGTGTATGAGTCTTCGTTGCACTCAGACAATAATACACATTAAAATCTCAACTCCTCATATTTTTCTTCTACTGTAGATGTATGTTTCACTCCTCTCGCACTTGACAGAGACCTGTGTCAAATGTTCATAATTTTCAAACTGTCTCTGAATTAAAATTTTTTAATTGTTTAAGTTATTTAATTTTTTTAGTTTTGGATAACGATAAAAATTATTATAGCACAATTTTATCCCAAACTGAATATACTGAATACAACAACTGAAAACGGCACTTTCAGCAATTGCTGTCTAGACGGTACTGTAACCCGATTTTTGTGTGTTCCTGTAAATGAACGAAAAATGTTTTGCACATCATTTTCTATAAATTAAAAAATGTTTTAAGAATATTGTAAAATTAATATTCTTCTTCCCTGTTGGTCTAATTGGTGACTTGATTATCAAAATACTAGCAGCGTAGCAAACCGATGCACATACGGGTATTTGAACGTTCTACGCGGCCAAAAGTCAAATTATTAAAGTACTAAGGCCGTTAAAAAGAACGACAACCTGAGTTAGAGGACAGTTTCGAGAACAATACCCAACCCCTTCCACCTTTCTCTAGCGCACGCGACTCGTTCAGCTTTAGTCGGAAGTCGATCGTTCAACTTGTTGTTTGTGTCTGTTGTCGACATTCGTGTAAAAACATTAACTTTGCAGTGAAATATTTATTATTTTACGTTTAGTTTGAAAGTGTTTGTGATGGATCCTGATACAACAGGTAATAATGCAAAATTTTAATATATTTTTTTGTTTTTTTATCATTATGAAATTTAGTTGTTGTACTTTGAAAGTACCCTCATATTAGAGTAAGATTATTTCTGAAATATTTATTTTAATCGAGTGTTTTTTGTACTAGCAAGTCACATCCTGTTATAATTTCTATTTGAATCAATAGTTTGAAGCCTTGAGCTGTGAAAAATCAAAGAAACTGCCGCGGAAAAGCGCGGATGTGTGTGTTTTGGTGTTTTGAACTTTTTTTTACCAAATATAAAAAACAATTGACTATCGTAAATAGCATTCTAAAAGAAAATATTTTTATTGTAGGTTCACAAGGTGCCTTGGGAGTAGGGATTGTGACCCGTACATATTTGTTTGATCAAATGCAGAGCTTTGGTTAGTCCAATTTAGAAGATAAATGAAATTTCTTAAAGGATCAAGTAATATCGATTGAAGGTTACACAGAAGACCAAATTGCGAGCTTAAAACGCAATTTCCCACACTTTAAATCGCAAATTAAGCAGAGATGGTTAAAATTCACAAGTCGATGCTACATATGTGGTGCAATTTCTAAAGACTTCAACAAAATTGATATTCAAAATGAAATTAATTCTGAAGCTGTCGAGTTTGGCCTTTCAATTTTACACGCTAGAATGAGACTTTTTGAAAGCATCCTCCATTTGGCTTATAAGTTACCAGTAAAGAAATATAGAGAGCGGAAGACTGAAGCAGAGAAAAAATTGAACTGAAAAAAAAACTCGAAATCTAGAAAAAAAAAATCGCGAAGAAACTGGTTTATTGGTAGACATACCAAATCAAATTTTGGCAATACCAATGACAGGAATACAAGTAGGAGGTTTTTTAAAGAACCTAAATTGGCTTGTGAAAAAACAGGCATTAGTTATGACTTTATATACCGCTTAAAAGTCATACTGGAGACAATTTCAAGCGAACGTATAATTGATCCGTAAAAATACGAGAAATATTCATTAAATACTGCTCGCTTATATGTAGATTTGCACCAGTGGCATCCAATGACACCAACAATGCATAAAATATTAATTCATGGTGCAATTATCATTAAAACTCATTATTGCCCATTGGGCAGCATTCAGAAGAGGCCGCAGAAGTGTGTAATAAGCATTTTAGGCTATACCGCCAAGACTTCGCGCGAAAAATCTCGAGGGAAAATTGCAGCAAATCTATATATTTAAAACGCTAAGCTTTTTCTTTCGACAATCCGTGAGAACAAACTACTGCATCAAATTGCATCATTCTTTTTTTAAATGAAAGATATTTGGACACAGATTTGTTATCGTGCATTCGTTTGTTCAAAAATTTAATTAATTAGCCGTAATTTTCATTTAAACTTTTACATCTGCTAATGATGTCATAATCCGTTAACGCCCACTGTTGCGAGATACAGAGTTTATTCTCTAAGCTCTGTGGTTCCGAGGATAAAAGAGGAATAATAAATATTTAAAGCACGTGGCTTTTAGGCCGAATTTTTTAATTTGCAAGTTAAATTTCGGTAAAAATATTTATCCGCGTGTTTTATAAGCGAATAAAAATTCTTATTGATTGTGACGTCACGGGAATATTGTCCATTGGGTTTATTTTATTACTAGCCGCCACTGGCGACCAGTTTGGTCGCCCTTAAATGTATGTTAAGCATTGTAACAAATTATTTTTATTCATAATTTATTTTTTTCCTTAATACTTCGCCAAACCGGAAAAATCTAATAGACAAATCAAGAACTTTTGCGATCGTGGTAGCATTTCGCATATTTTTTGTTGTTATGTATTTCATCTTTCTTGACAAAAACCGCTTAACCCACTTTATAATAAATTAATCATTGTGTGTGTGTTTTTAATATAAAATAAACTATTTCATAATAAAATAAAAGTATATGCTGTTTTAGTAATCTCTAATAGGTACCTGAAAATGGGATTTTCTCGCCAAAGTGGCGCAAAACAAAAATTCCGCCAACCCTGGTGCGTCCGTGACAGCTGTTCCAATTTAAAATACATGACGTTCCCATTTTTCTTTAAAATAGAAAATAGATAAATAAGAAATATTATCATAAATCAAACCATTTGATTTCAAAATTAAAATATCGTTTCTAATTAATACACACGAAAAATAAAAGCTGACAATTTGTTTCGAAATTTGATCCATTAAATATTATTACATGAGTTCAACTTACATCAAGAAAAGATCCGAAGGAAGTTGAGTTGTATGGAACAGAATTATGGTAAACTTTGACTGTCTCACTGGTGCTGATTATTTTTTTTTACACCAGGCAGCGGTCCAAAAATTCATGGTTTAATATTTTAAACGTTCACAACGAATGAATCTTTTTTTTTGTTGTTGTTGTTTACTTTCATGGATAGAGAATTTGAACAGCGAACCTAATTGAAACTGATGTTATTGCAGAATGTATACATAATTGAACGTAAGTCATCTCTCAAATATTAATTTATTTTGAACGATCTTTCTAAAAATGTAACTTTTATGCAGTTTTATTAGAAAAAATAATTTTGAATAAAAATGGCTGCCTGGCATATGAAAAAGTGAAGCGGCATCCCGGAACTGTTGAGGACAGTCACATGACATACGGTTTTATTATATATTTTATGCATTATAACTTTGTTGATGCCATTTTTTCATTACCATTAAATACAAAATATATTTTTATTTGTTAACATGGTGTTTAAGCATAAAAGTAACGTTTACAAAGAAAAATACGTAAAGTTTGCGCTGGTGAAAATGATGTTATGCTTAGCTTGAAATGCATTTTAACATTGATAAAGGTAAAAAGAAAAATTTATATGATTGTGTCAACATGACGTATTTTTAACTGATTTTTAATTTTTTTATTTTAGAGATTAGAACTGGAACCTTTATTGGTTGCTTCATCTTGATTGCATACCTTGATTACATGTTACCAATTACTTTTTTTAAATTATAGATTAGAAAACTTCATTTTTTAATTAAAAAAAATCACAGAAGTAAAGGATTTCAGGAAATTTAAAATTATTAAAAATAATGTTATGGCAGAAAAAAAAACTTGAAATAATGATTGTATTTTTAGGTAGAATAGACAATGTAAGACTAATATTTCATAGGAATTATTTTGGTAGATTTATTATAAATCATTTAACAGTTCCTTATTAGCGCAAAGTCCTATTTCTTTCCCTGTGAATTCCTCTTTCGATATCAAAAAATGGTTTTCTACTTTTGGTCGCCAGCCAAAATACAGTGGCAATTTTTTAGAAATGTACAACGGTTGTCACAACAAACGACATTATCGCTTTCGCTTTCATCGCGCTTACATCACTTCTAAGTACTACAAATTTCTATTTTTTACTACATTTGACTACATCTTACAATTTCAATTCTTACATCATCAATCAGAAAAAAAATTAGCTTTCGAATGAAATTTATTTGAAAACTGCCGCTTAATTTAACGACTTTTTAAATAATTTTCAAGCATGAAAAGTTTTTTAATTCTATCTTATCAGTGACCACCAGTTTGCTTCAATAATGTAAAATAGCTCCTGGGAAAGTTGCCACAAATGAAAATAGATTTCCCTAACCATCATAAAAAGTGAATAATAATAATAATAATAAAAACAGTGATAAATCATGAGATCAGATTATCCATAAGATACAACATTTTGGCGCTAAACGAAAATCTGTCAAAAAAAAAAAAAAAAAACTAATTTTAGTTTATGTTGAACATAAAATTGATATGCCGAATTCGCTGATGTATATGTTCCAGCAAATATCAGAATATGCTAGAAATTGCATTTTTTTTTTCTTTTTTTTAGATCCATTTGCCAATTGTATAAGAGGGAAAATATCCCCGACTATGATGGAAAAGGAATAATAATCCTGATTATGTAAAGGAACCGAAGAAACCATACAAACAAATTACACTTGAAAACTTAGTTTTAAATAATGGATGCGTTTTAGAGGATATGGATTTGTAACGAAAAATGATTAAAGAGGACATTTTAAAACTTTTAATTTAAACATTTAAAAATTTTTTTAACATCGAATTTCGATGGTGCTGTTGGGCAGATGCAATGATCATGCGCATAGGAGCTCATTCGGTTGCATTATCACAGGGGGAAGGGGGGGGGAGAGATGTGTGCTTTATTTACTACTAGCTAACCCGCCCGGCGTTGCCCGGGCCCGAGATAATTACAATATCAGAGAAAGGCGTTAACCCCCTCCCTCCCCATATCCGCAAATATAATGAATAATTTGTTCAAGAGAACCACCGTCACGTACATTAACGCGATCATTAAAAAAAGAATTACATTTTTCTGATAATTAGAACATAATGAGGACGCTACGCTAAAATAGCCGGCAGATGACACCCCTTCCCGACCTCAATTTCAAATCTATATCTTAATTAGTTACCTAAATATTGGTTCATTAGTAAAATTTGGCAATTATTTCCTTTCATTTTCGCAAACTAAATGAGAGGGATCGGCCAGAGAAACAGATCTCTTTGTAGTTCAGTTTTTAATGAAAGCCGATCCCTGTCTGAAAATTTCTCGGGTCGTTTTCACTGGCGCCGGCAGATTTTTGGCAGTTTTTTGCGTAAATTTAAAAAAAATACCAACCGAATTTTTCAGAAATCACATAGTCAGATACAGAATATTTTTTTACATATGCTCAGAAATGTTCAATTTGATATCTCAATTAGTTTTCTTAAAATTCGCTAATTAGTTAAATAATTTCGAATTTGTTCATTTCCGGTTGCAAATCCAATGCGCCTGTCCGTTTCTTTCGCTATTTTGATTTAACAGATGATATTTTAGAAGCGATGGTTAATGAGAATCTAATTAATATCTAGGCTAATTATCAAAATATTAAAATTCTGAGGCTCAGGTGCACATGGCCAGACCTTGGACTATCCACACCTAAATTTACAGCCTTCTAGGTGGGCTAGATTTTCCTAGTCATCGCCAACAGACACAGACACACACACACACACACACACACACACACACAGAGCGAAGCTTTCTTTTATTAGTATAGATGTTCTTTTATTTACTGAATATGAAATGAACGTAAGAATGTACTATTTGTATGATTCTTTATAGGTCCATGAATTTTTTTTTTTTTTTTTTTTTTTTTTTTTGCCGTGGGGAATATGGCGATAATATCACAGTTGTTTACGGATTGTTTGTTTGGAGTTTGCATCGGAAATAGTACTGTATTTGACCGGGAAAAAAACATTTAAAATATAATATTTGAAAGACTGTTTCATACGCACCCCTTCTTAAATAATAAAGAAGCTTATTTTAATGATATTGTTATAGTATTTTTTTTTCGTCAAGTTTTGACGGGTTCCATCTAGTATATTTTTAATCGGCTACTTTTAACATCAGCCACTCTTATAAGTAGCAAGAGAAAAATAAAAGTAAGAAGGATGAACTCCTTTTTGCCAGAAACATTTGCTTTTCTTTTATCAATGTTCATAATGATTCTTCAGAGAGTGACGAAGATGAACATTAGTTTTAAAAATAAAGTTTGTGCTTTATTTTAATAAATCGTCTTTATAAATTTAATAAATGTATTTTTCTTTCAATTGTATCCTTTAGAATAGATGTATAACATAAAATAATTTTGGCCGCGTAGATAACGCAAATACCCGTATGTGCGATGTGTTGCATTAAAATTGCATGTGGTCTTTCGTTTGTTCGGGGCGCAATGAAATCTATTAGGTAGTTTCAATGCAAAAATGTATAAAGCTACCTATTGCAGCCGTTCGGAGGAAAGCAATTCCCAAAACCACGCCAAAACAAAAGACCCCAAAACCACCCTCCGTTCAAATGTTGGTTTATATATAAAGATATATCCATATATCCATATCTATATCTATATATATATATATATATAAACTTATTGCAAAAATTAACCATTGAAACAGGAGCAACTGACCAAATGCAATGAAATTATTACCCCATATAGCTATGTCAAATTACACATTACAAATCAAAGTCCTAACAAATGAAGTATTTATTCAAAAAGTGAAACATAAGTAAAAAACAAAAATGTAAGCTTATAATGTAATTTACTTTTTCAAGGGCTGGGAAACCACATTATAAGCAAAGAATGATTGTTTTCTGTAATTGTCACAAGCTTAAAGCCAAAATTTTGTGACAATTCCAAGCCTTAACAATCATTGGAAAGAAATTGAAAAACAAGGATACCTTTGAAAATAGAACACTACAAATCAAACGGAAGAAAGTAAATACATTTATAAACAAATAAATAAATAAATAAATAAATATATATATATATATATATATATATATATATATATCTGACCTATGTCATACGATAACGCTCGTATTTATAAATAAATTTGGATGAAACTAATTGTATGTATTAAGCTTACCAATGCCTCGACCGAGATCGCTGGCCAGCTTGGTCCGCCATCTTGTTTCAAAATGGCGGCTACATAAAAATTTAAAACTAAAATAAATATAAGAAAATTTAAAAATTCAAATTTATTTTTTAATTAAGTGTTCGGCCTTGATACAATGATTCCAGAGCATTTTTTGTTTTACCTCTATCGTAAAAAATGGCTGAGATAGAGCAGTTGGAAATTCTAGGGTGGCTGAGATTTTGAAAAAAGACAGCACATTACAAAAAACCAACGATTAATTTATGAGTTTTAGTGAACGCGATTTCTGGCAAAATTGTTTTCTTTCATTATTGTAATCATTTTCCCAATTATGAGCATAAAACTATATTAGATGGAACCCGTCAAAACTTGACGGAAAAAATTACAATAACAATTTACTATTTGTACATTTTACCAATTTTTCTTTCAGACATTATTTTACAAAAAGCATGGTTAAAAATTCTTACTAAAAACGTTCCCCATTTAAAAAAATGTAAAAACAGTCTCCAATAAAAATTTCTACCACTTGACAATAGCGCTTTCACCCCCCCCCCCCGCTAGGGCATCATCAGTTGTGATCTTCAACTTCCTTCCTCTCCATTATATATATGACTGCTGGTTGAAGAGCTCCCGCTATCGGCATTCAATATTCTCTCTCTCTCTCTTTCCCCCTCTTCCAACATTTTTTTCCAGCGGCAATCAAGTAATGAGTGTACAATGTCATTGCATGCGGCTTTGGATGTATTGATTTCTATTGATTCTCTTATTAAAGCGTTATGTAAATTTTCTTAGCTATTTTCTGTATTTGTAGGGTTTCAAGTTTGGGGTTTTAGTGTTTAATATTGCAAGAGCTGTTGACTATTTATTTAGTTTTATATCTCGGATATGTTTTTTCATTCTTTTTTCTATTTTTCTCTTCTGTAGAGCTCTATTTATATATGTATTCATGGCTGCTAATCTGTATGGTAGTGGAGTATAAGCTTTATAGGAGATTATATTTAAGTTTGCTGTGGGTTTTCTATATACTGTAGTATTTATTTTAGTTATATCATGAGTTATTTTTACATCTAAATAGTTGATCGAATGCTTTATTTCTTTTTCTATTGTAAACTGGATATTCTTATCGTACGAATTTACTTTTTCAAGGAGGTTATCTAGATTAATTCGTTTATTTGTGATAATAAATATGTCGTCTACATATCTAAGCCATAGTCTGATTTTAGTTTTGTGTTCGTTTATGATTATTGTTTCCAGATTTCTTAATTTCCATTCTTCGACTATATTCTTGCTATATCTTGAGATCGATCAAATAATTGAATTTCGTTAAGCATTAAATTTTCTGATTACTTCTCTATTATCCGGTCGACCACTTTTCATAACAAAAAACTATCGCCAAACTGTAAAATTAAACGCCAAAAATGCAGTCCGATTTACTTTATGTCAGAAGCACGTAATTGTTACGTATAAGATACGTATTTGTTACGTCATCAAATGGTTTTTAATTCGACATTTGCGTCTATTTTTCAATATGTTTTACTGATTTATTATTTATTTCATTAATTAAAATAACAATCGTGTCCTTAAATTCTTATATTTTATTTATTTATTTATTTTGATATTTCAATGGCAACATTCTCCCGTTTATTTGGCGTTACAGTTTGGCGATAGTTATTTGTTATGAAAAGTGTTCGACGGGATAATAGAGAAGTACAAATTTTCTTATTTTTAATCTGAGAAAGAAACAATAATCATGGATTTTATTAATTTTGAAATAGGCGGTGCAGCCAAAACAATTTTGATTATCGCAGACGCACCAGGGTTAATTTTTGGCGCCTAAATGACGATTTTTGCTTTGTATGGCAACCTGGTGTTTTATAATAAAATT
Source organism: Maratus michaelseni (assembly GCA_963931845.1). NCBI lineage: Eukaryota > Metazoa > Arthropoda > Arachnida > Araneae > Salticidae > Maratus > Maratus michaelseni. Next base: position 226,755,463 of record OZ007596.1, read on the forward strand.
GAATTTTTGTGTAAATAAATAAAATAAAATAGGTACTTTTATGTTAGCTAGGCGTCAGGGATAACTCTCCGAATCTTGTTTCAATTGGAATCATTTAAATTGCAACATTTTACGTGAGATTTGTTATTCATATTGATTTGTTTATGTTTAGATATTTTATTATTATTATTATATTCTAGCTAATTTTAAGTAAGTTTTTTTTAAATTTTACGTTTCAATGTTTAAATATTACTTAGTTGATATTAGCTAATGTCAAAAGATTGGCGAACCACGGAGTTCAGAGAATAAACTCTATTCCTCGCAACAGTGGGAATTACCTACTTTATGACGTCATAAGCAGAAGTAAAAGTTTAATTGAAAATTACGGCTAATTAATTAAATTTTCGAACAAACGAATGCACGATATCAAATATGTGTCCAAATATCTTTCATTTAAAAAAAGAATGGTGTAATTTGATGCAGTAGTTTGTTCTCACGGATTGTCGAAAGAAATCGCTTAGCGTTTTAAATATATAGATTCATATCCGTTAGTGCCAAATTCTCGCCAAACTTGGCGACAATTGGCGAAATATCGCCAAATTTGGCGACCAAAATAAGTTTTCATAAATGAAGCCAACTTGGCTATAGCTCAATAATTTGGCGATTTTCTTATTCAAATTCAGTATTAACGAATCTTTTGTAAACGGTTTCTTTGCATTTTAGCTTGCTGTTTTCGAGTAACGTAGCTAAAATTTTAAAACGAAGATATAGGAAAGCTACCTTTTCCTCCCGGTACAGGCCGGAAGGACTTTTTTAGTTTTATTATACATTTCAAGTTTTTAACCCTAAAAATTCTAAAAAAGTCGAAATTTAGAAGGTTTATCTCCTCTGCTCATTTTATATCTTTAAATTTAGAAATATTTAGAAACCGTTTCTTAGAGAGTATTTACATCTTAAAAGTAACCACCATGTGAAATTTCAAATTTTCAGCTACAACAGTATCGCAGAAATCGCAATTTTAAAATGCTTTTTTTTTTCCTTCACCCTTTTATATTTAATTTTTTTTTTTAGAAATTGTTCTTTTGCGAGTATTTAAGTCTTAAAAGTAACATTCATGACAAGTTTCAAGTTTCTAGTTTTAACAGATCGAATTTATTCGTAATATAGAAAGTTAAAATTTTCGTCCGCTTATTTCGTCCTTTTAAATTTCGAATTTTTTAGAAACCGTTCTTAGAGAGCATTTACATCTTAAAAGTAACCACCATGTGAAATTTCAAATTTTCAGCCATAACAGTATCGCAGAAATCGCGATTTTAAAATGCTTTTTGTCCCTTTACCTTTTTATAGTTTAACTTTTTTTAGAAAAACTGTTGCGAGTTTTTAAGTTTTAAAAGTAACATTCATATGACAAGTTTCAAGTTTCTAGTTTTAACAGTTTGAAATTATTCGTAATATAGAATGTTAAAATTTTCCGTTCATTTCGCCCTTTTAAATTTCGAATTTTTTAGAAACCGTTCTTAGAGAGCATTCACATCTTAAAAGTAACCACCATGTTAAATTTCTAATTTTCAGCCCCAACAGTATTTCAGAAATCGCAATTTTAAAATGCTTTTTATCCTTTGACCCTTTATATTTCGATTTATTTTTTTTAGAAATTGTTCTATTGCAAGTATTTAAGTCTTAAAGTAACAGTCACGACAAGTTTCAAGTTTCTAGTTTTAATAGTTCCAAATTATTCGTAATATAGAATGTTAAAATTTTCCGCTCATTTCGCCATTTTAAATTCCGAATTTTTGAGAAACAATTCTTTGAAGCATTTACATCTTAAATGTAGCTGCCATGCAAAATTTCAAGTGTTTAGCCCTTACAGTTTTACATTTCGATTTTTTTAGAAATTGTTCTGAACAAGGATTTACGTCTTAAAAGTAAGAGTCATCATAAAGTTTAAGTTTCTAACTCTAAAAGTTGCAAATAAATCGTAATTTAGAACAGTTTCCGCTCATTTCATCCTTTTAAATTTCGAATTTTTGAGAAACAATTCTTTGAAGCATTTACATCTTAAATGTAGCTGCCATGCAAAATTTCAAGTGTTTAGCCCTTACAGTTTTACATTTCGATTTTTTTTAGAAATTGTTCTGAACAAGGATTTACGTCTTAAAAGTAAGAGTCATCATAAATTTTAAGTTTCTAACCCTAAAAGTTGCAAATAAATCGTAATTTAGAACAGTTTCCGCTCATTTCGTCCTTTTAAATTTCGAATTTTTGAGAAACAATTCTTTGAAGCATTTACATCTTAAATGTAGCTGCCATGCAAAATTTCAAGTGTTTAGCCCTTACAGTTTTACATTTCGATTGTTTTAGAAATTGTTCTGAACAAGGATTTACGTCTTAAAAGTAAGAGTCATCATAAATTTTAAGTTTCTAACCCTAAAAGTTCCAATAAATCGTAATTTAGAACGTTTTCCGCCAATTTCAACTTTTTAAATTTCGAACTTTTTTAATCATAGCTAGTTAGTTTTAATGATACCGTTCATAGCGAGTATTTACATTTTAAAAGTAACCACCATACCAAATTTCAAGTTTCTAACACTAATATTAATCACAGAAATTGCATTTTTAGAACGCTTTTTGGGACTGCAACCCCTTTGTGGTTGTTGTGCAGACATTAAATATAACTATGTTGGAGCAGAAATGGTCAGAAGAATTTTGCCACCATTATTTTTGAAATCGGCTCTGTAATTCTCTTCGATTACCGCTTACAAACAATCATACAAACATTATTTCTTTATAATATTACTACTATAACTACTATTATAACTACTATTATAACTAGTATAACTACTATTATACTAGTATAACTAGTATTACTAGTATCACTAAAATGTTTTCTATAATCTTAAGTCATTTACTATGAAGAAAAAAATATTTTAAACTGTTTTTAACGCATACAAATCTGCGAGAATATTACGTAAGAAGTAGCTATTAAATATCCATACTTTAAATAAGTAATAGAGATATGTGGAAAATTACTAGTCTTTTAAATTCAAAAACATTATACTCACGAAAGGAAAGAATTTACTGTTAAATTTTATTCAAATTATTTTATATTAATCTGTTTAATTATTAAAGCTTTTTATAGTGTAAAATACTTTACTTTATTACGATTCAATTTGAAATTAGCGAGAAACTAAATATAAAGAAAAGAAAATCAATTACTCTAACGTAACAAGTTTTTGAATAAAAAATAATTTAATCGCATGCTTGCAATAAAATTACTGAAAATATTATGATAATTATATTAATATTTATCTTTCCATTGCAGAAAAAAGCAAAGAAAAAAACTAAATCTCTTTTTACCAAGCTATATCATAATAACTCCAATTACATTTTTCGCGCAGATTTCTTTCATTGATTATATTGCATCCAATTTTTAATTGAACAATAAATTAAAACATTTTTAAAAGGTTTAATTGGAAATTATCTCAGGGCTTACGCGTAATTTGAAAAATAAAAATTCTACGAAACGATTAATTAAAAAACCCCTTCTCTTTAGAAGAAAGGAGGAGAATAATTAATAAACACCAATAATTCGTCTCTTTCAGTACCTCATCAAGGATTCTTAAAAGCGAAAAGATTTTGAATAGTTGATAAATGAAAGGATAATGAATTTAAGTCTAATTGTTTAAAATACAATGGGGATGTTTGACATAATTTCAAGCAGATCGTAATTAAACAGGAGTCGTTTAGGTACCTACTTTGCAGACAATTAATTTCTACTCGCATTTAAATATGTTAATGATTTAAAATGAATTTAACATTAGGAGTTCCAAAATTTAAACCTGCATAAATTCTAAACTGCTGAACCGAATGACATCCCGTTTGGTATCTTAAAATAAAATTTAGTGAATAACTCAAATATGATGTCAAAATAGATGTAAAAATGGATGTTATCTTTTTCTTTTTTTTCTTTTTTTACAATTTCAATATGTAGACGATCCCCCAAGTCCACTTAAAATATAGCATTAATTAATAGACGTTATTACTAATCGATTGGTACCAGTCAAATTTTTATAAGCTAATTTGCAACATCTATATAATAAAAGCGCAAAGCATTTGACTGTCATCAACAATTCCGGGATGTCCGCTTCACTTTTTCCTATGGCCAGCCGTTTGTACTTTTTTGTATCTTGTGATTGCTAATTTTGTAGTGTTGCACCTTACAGACAAATATTGTTACAACATCATTATAAGCAATGTGAGCACTTCTGAAGATTTTCTAAACACAAAAGATTCATTCATCGTTAACGTTTAAAATATTAAACCATGGAGGTAATCGTTCATGATGTAACCTAGTGTAAAAAAAGGCAAATGAAACCGGCAGGGAAGAGTGCCGTGCCTGACGTCAAACGGTAATACATCAAAAACAGTGTTTGAATACCTAAATAGGATCCCTTTATAAAATTAATAAATGAAATAATTTTTAGGTCTTTTTTGTTTACTCATTTAGTAAAAAAAAATTATTTTATGCATAACATTTATTATATGCATAAGTTTCGTAGGAATTTGAGGGCCCGGCGTAATTAGGGGACTGCTAGTGGTTAATAGGAGGTGATCATTTTTTTCACGAATGTACATAATAAATAATTATTTTTAAATTGATTTAAAAATGAAATTAATTAAAAAAATACTGAAATTAATTAAAAATAATACTGAAATTATTTAATTCAATTGTTTTCAAGACATAGATTAACTTATTAATTTTTAAATGATGAATATAATGAACATTTTTAATACCTTCTAATCTACCCTTTTATGTGAATACATACGTATATGGTGGTCCCTAGGAAACTTTATGCCAGCGGCCGAAGTTGGTTTGTGCGCCTTTGCCACTATAAGAGAAGAAATTTACTTTCGAAGTCCAAATACGTGCTCTGGCATTATGTTTCCTTGAGAAGTGTTTGAAAAATTATATCAGCCTGCAGCAGATATTTCTACGAAAGAGAGAGAAAAAAACATGCAGGAATTCGCCACAATTTTGAGAAATTTTAATACTTGATTTGTCAAGATTATTTAGCAGAATTGCATGCAAATGTGACTGTTCCATATTTCGTCGACAGAGAACTTAAATCTTGAGGTTGAAAAGATCTAAAAACTGAAGACACTGAGGACATTACATCTACATTTGTTTACGTTCTGTCTTGACAGTACCCTATATACACTACTGTTCAAAAACTAAGGGGAAGTGACAGGACGTATTCGATTTTTACATGGTTCGTCGAATATTTACTGAAATTTTTGACAAATTGCTCTTGAAATTCTAAGAAGTAAAACACATATTTGACTTCAAGAAGAGTAGAAACAGTATACTGCAATTAAAAAACTAATATATTCAATATTTTATGAGACATCGGTATTTGTATGAAATAATTTATAACTGCGCATGCGTGAACTATACCAAAGAATTTTTTTTCATGATTTGGTAGACAATTCTATAGAGTAACTCATCTAAAAAGACCAGTCAAATATCGTGAAAACTCAGAAAGATACAAGCAACACAGTAAGCTCATTCACAAATTCGTTGAGTGGGGGAGAAATCCCACTATATATATATATATATATATATATATACACTGCTGGACAATTACTAAGGACGGATAACACTATCACCCATAGCATTCACACAATGAAAGGAAGCAAAATGTGGAAAATTAGAATAAGTGCGAGATATAGTAAGAAGAGGTGTGTATATGCAGATTTTTTTTCCCACGTCTATTCATCACGTGATAGCGCTGATAAGAGCTTTAAAGGATTTAACGCGTGTGGACAGTTGTTGTTACAAGTCAAAATTTTACAGGAAAGACTTAACTTGAAATTTTCGGCATGTCTTTCCGATATCACTTAGATGATTTTATGCGTGGCCTAATTATTGTAAAGATCGAAGAAGGGCGAAAAATAACAGATGTTTCCAGGGAGTTCGACATCACCCAAGGCGTTGTTTCACGGGGGAGGTCGTGTTAGAAGTACGACGCCTGCAGGAGATAGATACATTGTCCTATCGGCAGAAAGAAACCGACGCACCTCAGCTCAGCCGGTGGCAAATCAGTTTCTTGCTGCCACAGGACAGCAGATCTCCCGAAAAACTGTAACCAGAGGTTTGAGGGACGGAGAATTATACGCTCGCAGACCTGTTGTGTGTGTTCCACTGCCCATTTGCAATGGTTTCGTGAGAATCGCAACTCAACTAAACAGGACTGGGCATGCGTACTGTTGTCAGATGAGAGTAGGTTCAGTCTGTCATCGGATTGCAGAGGCCAACTGATCTGGCGTGAGAGTGGTACTGTTTATCGTCCAGAAAATATCCAGGAAAGGGACCGATATCCGACATGCACTGTCATGGTATGGGCCGGCATCATGATCAATGGCTGCACGCGCCTACATGTGGTTGTGACTGGGACTAAGACGGGCCAATGATACATTGATGAAGTTCTACTTCCTCATGTTCGCCTTTTCCGTGGTGCTGTCAGTGATAAATTTTTTTCATGGACGACAACGCACCATATCATCGAACACTCGCTGTTCAGGATTGTCTAGACAGCGAGGGTATTCAACGCCTCGTATAGCCAGCGCGTTCTCCAGATCTAAACCCGATTGAAAATGTTTGGGATGCTTTGGGGAGGCAACTTGCTAGTCGAAACTATCCTCCATAAACAAGAACACCCTCATCCGTGCACTGACAGAGGAATGGGATAAATTGCCTCAACAGCTGCTGGATAATGTTGTGCAAATTATGGTATGACGTGTAGAATATTGCATCATACTCCACGGTGGACATGTCCTGTACTGACACCTTCCTACAAAGTGCCTGCTGACTTTCATATGCATTGTTCCATTTCTCCGTATGCAGCATCAAATGAACATTTTTTTTCTTTCAGATGTTTCATAGTCTTTTGTATTTTACAGAACAATAAATGTCCTTTAGTCTAATGTCTGAACAGTGTGGCAACAATATTTTACCCTACTAGACCTCACATCTCGATTAATTTTATGCTGCATTGCAATTTGTGATCCGTCCTTAGCAATTGTCCAGCAGTGTATGTATATATATATATTTCCAGATCATTATACTTATTTTTTGTTTCTTGCCATTTATGAAATAATAGTAAACTCTTGATGCGTTTCATCAGCAATGAAAGCAGAATTTTTTATGCCTTCATTTTTATCACCTTACTTCAAAAATTTCAGAATTCATTCTTTCACTATACTTTTTCCTTTTTACATTGAATAACATTTTGTTTTATACTTAACAAATTGTTGGTAGAGAGTGTCAGTCTGACAGCACAAAAATCTTTATTTCGGAATTGTTAAACACTCGACCCAAAATTTTTCAGAAGCAAGAAAATACACTGATGTCCAGAAATTAAGGGGCAGTGACCGATTTCAGACGTTTTGTCGAATATCTATTGAAATTCGTGAGTAAATGCCCGAAATGTACTTGAACTTTGAGGATGTAAAGAACATATTTGACTTCATGTTTTTCAGTGAATATTTAGTCTCGAGGACAATTAGAAGAGGTAATATTAAATTTAATAATAAAATAATATTTTCGATCACCCAAGAAAGAGAAAATGTTCAAAATGATCTGTCACTGTAGCAAATGAATATGTAGGCCTTATTCAACGTTTTTGTGCATTTGTGTAAGAATAGCACGCATATTCTTCAAAATGCTAGCATTTCTGTAATTTTTTTTTATAGCATGCAGAGTTTTTAAACGAATTTAACAGCGCTTTCAAAAAACTTGACAAAGAACATTAGAAATAGTATACTGCAATTAAAATATTAATATATTGAATATTTGATGAGATATGAGTATTTGTATGAAATACATTTTAACTGCGCGAACTACAGCAAAGATTTTTTTGTCATGATTTGATAGTCAATACTATAGAGAAACTCATATAAAAGACCAGTCAAATATCGTGAAAACTCAAAAAGATACAGGCAGTGAGCTAATTGAAAAATTGAGGAGAAAATCCCATAGGATTATATGGAATTTCCTTCTCAATCACCTCCTCTCTTCAAGAGTATTGTAAATCACTGTAAAAAATATGGGATGATCCCTTTCAGTGAATCGTACTTATTCACAGCTTTAGTACATTACCTTATTACTAATTGTAGCACTTTAATGTATTTTTTTATAAATCTTAACATGCATGTGAGTATGAATATATCAAAAAATTTAAATAAAGGTAAGAAATATCACACAGAGTTCATTAACAAAGGCACGTTCCTGGTGTGAAAATTTAAAATAATTAAAATGTCACAATCCATTAAATGTTGCCCAAGTGAAGAGTTCCAGTGACACATTCGGGAGTATTTTTGGACAAAAGTGACAAGTGTGTCATCTAGTTGCAAAACCGGTCAACTCCTCAAAATTTGAAAATATGTTTTTTCAGCTTTTTAAGTTCTAAGTAAACGTTTCTACCATCGGGAAACAATAAAAAAGCCTAATCTGGTCAAATCCCTGTGTTATATGCGTCTGAAAATCACGATGTGCTGCAAAACCAGCCAAATCCATAAACTAGTGAGCGACCATAAGCTAGTGATCAAAAGCGACCATCTCCATATCCGCTATATGGCACTTCTGCTTCTCCCCACCAGTAACCTCTCACTTGTTGATTAGATTAACTTTATAGTGTTTTATCTCGCCTGTGATTGTTCCTCCTTGGTGCATACAAAGTTTCTAATAAATTAGTTTCGTGTTTTCTCTGACTATGGAAAAGTTTGTGGAGGAAGTATCTCCTAATCAATCAAGGAAGAATAAAAGTGATCCTACGACGTGGAAAAGGAAAAAGCCAAAGTTCACCTTATGATAACCAGGGGCGGATTAACATGTTTTTATGCTCTAGGCAAAATACTTTTGTGCGCCCTCTCCCTTCGCTTTCATAAAACTGTAAGTGAATTTTCTCTGATAAATTTAAGAATTTTTTTATCTTTTTAATTTTTTATTAAAATGTTCTTCCATTTAAATTTATTTTATAAATTTTAGTATTTTGAGGATTGTAGATGTATAATGAACGGGCTTTTACTACTGTTAAAATCTGAGAGAATACATTTGTGATTACATTTTCATAATTTCTCGTATTATTTTTTTCAGGTACTGCCCTACTGGTATACCAAGAAATCAAAGCTCTGGGCACTCTTCAAAAGCTTAAAAATGCTCCTCAACGCTTCCTTGAACATTTTTGCGTGTTTGCTACCCCTAAAAACCCAATGTCATATTAAATTTAGAAAAAAATAATTTCTGGTTTTTTGCAAAACCGGCCAACTCCAAAGTAAGTTGCAAAGGTGGCCAAATCCAAAAGAAAGACTTAAATAACCCCCTCATTTTATGTGCTTCTGCCACCTTATTTTGTGTTTTCAAATATGCTGTCTTAATGACTATAAAACTTAAGAGTTTTGGTTCTAATCTTATTTTGGTTAAGTGTGGCAAAAAATCAGCTTTTCCCCAAAATTTTACTTTTTGGAGATGGCCGATTTTGCAACTAGACGACACAATTCGTGTCACTATAAAAGCTACTCATTTTAAATCCATTTGTTTTATTTTATTTTATTTTATTTATTTTGAATTTATAAGTGTTAACTGTCTTTAATTCGCGACGTATATCCAGTTCTTTTACAATTCCTTTCTTAGTATTTAATAAATATGGCATATTACTTTGTACTGTGATGTAAAACGAAAGAGAGTAGTAAAATAAAGCATCAATATCAGCGTAAAAAAACATAAGAAGTTCTCACTTCCAAAGAATCCCATTGATAGGAGAGTGATCTTTCCTACAATTAAAATGCTGGTGGACTTTTTAAATAAGCAAATTAAAAAAAATCAACTAAATAAACAGCCAACAAGTATCAATGATCGATTTAAATTTTCATTTGATAAATTATCTAGATTCACATTAAATTATTCAGAGTGCGATTTCAATCCAATCACGTTCTTAAGTAATACCAGAGGGCCCGTGCGAAAATTTCGCACTGAAATCTACTATTTTTTAAGTACTTATCTATTATCCCGTCGACCACTTTTCATAACAAAAAACTACCACCAAACTGTAAGATTAAACGCCAAAAATGCAGTCCCATTTACTTGATGTCAGAATCATTATGCGTGTCTGTTACGTCATCTAGTGGTTTTACATTCGACATTTGCGTGTATTTTTCATTATGTTTTACTGATTTAGTAGTTATTTTATTCATTAAAATAACAATTGTGTCCTTAAATTCTTATATTTTATTTATTTATTTATTTTTTGATATTCCAATGGCAACGTTCTCCCGTTTATTTGGCGATAGATTTCGTTATGAAAAGTGGTCGACGGGATAATAGAAAAGTAACATTTTTTATCAATATGTAATATTTATTAGATGCAGGTTTAAACTTCTAAAGAAAAAGCAAGGATAAAAATATCTGCAAACAACATTTAGTTGTTAGTCAAGCCAGAATATCATCTAACTTATTCTATCAAAGTTAGACTAAAAACTGATCCAAGATTGCTAAAGGCACGCGCGAGAAAAAAAATTAACAATCGTATTTTGACTGCATTAGAGGATGACGTCATCCGCTTCGGGAAAACCATGGGACTTAGAAATATAAATCTAAACATTTCAATTTCAATTTCGCTTTTTAATCATAAGTATAAAATGAACCCGTGCGGTGTTTTTTATAATAATTGCTATGAGCATCATATAATGTGGTATTTTATTTTTTTGGCAACAATAATTTCAGGAAAACCTTTCATTTCTTTTAAGAAAACAATGCCGATTTAAATTTAAATTTTCAGCAAATTTTAATCAAAAACATGTTTTAACGAATTGATAAGTGGGCTATGTCAGAAGCCGGTTCTAAAACCTTTCATATGCTATCTCATACGTTGTTCTGCGTTTCATATTTTCTTAGAAAAAGGGATGTTGACAGGAGAAATAATATACAGTGATTTTACGTAAGATTTAAAATCTCATCTGAAAAAATGTCCCGTGCTAACTAATTTTCCGGTAATTATTTTCAAATTACTCAAGCCCATTATTAGTTTTATTTTTCAAATAAATGAGCATCCGTTAGTAAAACAGATATTAAGTACTAAAGTTAGCGTCATGAAATGCGATATTAAAGACGGAAAACGAAAAAACCTTGCACAATATACAGGGTGTGCATAATTAAACGGCCCTAATTTAAAGTTGTCTACTAACGAAACTATTGGTCAGAAAGTTGCGAAATTTTGTGAAGGACATAATAGGGGAATGGGAATTTGTTTAAGTGAAAAAAAATTAGTTCAAAATTTTGCCACCAGAGGGCGTTTTTAATGAATTACACATTTAGCATATATTTACACGATAGATTACAAATTTTATTACACCAAAACATGTTGAATAAGACTTTTTTCGCGACATGCTTTTAGCATTTCCCAGAACACACTGCGGTCAACTGTGGAACATGCTATTTTACGATTCCAGACGGTAGCTGAAAATGGTGGCCGTCATGTGGAACATGTTTTGTTGCAATAAAATAGGTAAACTATCGTAAATGTATGCTAAATTCATTAAAAACGCCATCTGGTGGCGAAATTTTGAACTATTTTTTTTCTCTTAAAAAAATTTCTATTCCTTCATTACATCCTTCACAAAATTTCATAACTTTCTGATCAATAGTTTCGTCTGTAGACAGCTTTAAAGTAGGGTCGTTTAATTATGGACACCCTGTATATATAAAATTCTAGAATTTTAATAATAATTAATTTCAATCGAATCAAATGCACACATTGTATATTTTTAGAAACTGGGGCCTATATTAATCCCTGGTTTTGCATCATTTCGAAAAATCATGAGGCATTATTAAATGTGAATTTCTTATGCATTAAATTCTTTAATAAAAATATTTTATTCGTACTAAAATATTATACATTTTTTTAAACATGCTATATGTACAGTGTAAAAAAAGAAAAAATTCTCTTCATCTTCGAAAATATACTATAACCACAAACAAAAATATACAATAACCGCTTACGATTTACCCATGATTTTCAAAAGCGTTCTTTATTATTAGAAACTACAAAAACCAAAAAATATTTTTTTTAGATTTAAAGAAACATTCATAAAAGAAAAGTTTCTTTTGCTGCTATTGATTTTCGGAAACGTTTCTGGGTACCTTTTATAGTATATTAATCAGTTTTCTCAAACCAGAATATCGATATTTAGGATACTATTTATTCTCAATTAAAATTTTCAGCTGCATAATTAAAATACATGCAAGAATAACAAAATAATCTTAATGTTAATGTTAATTTATCACGTTTGTCTGTAAGAATGATTCTCGAACATGAAAATGTTTGCTTGAGAATCGATAGAATCTGAAAAACCTATATTCCCGGTTGAGAAAACTGATTATTAGACTATAAAAACTCCTCGGAAACGTTTTTGAAAATCAGTGGCAACAAAAGATAAAACTTTGTGTTTATAAATGCTTTTTTTAATCACGTAAACATATTGTTTTCTGAGCTTTCTAAAGATAAAGAACGCTTTCTAGAATCATGGGTAACTTGCGGTGGTTACTGTATATTTTTATTGGTGTTTATATGATATTTTCCTAGATTGAGAGAATTTTGTCTTTTTTTTTTTTTTTCATACACTGTAAAAAATGACATATGTTTCCTAATCTACAACAATATAATATAATCACGAATAAATTTATAAAATAAACACATCCTTGTTAACCATGATTCTGAAAAGTGTTTCTTTATCTTTAGAAACCTCAGACATCAATGGAATTTCAAGATTTCATGAATCATTTATAAAAACAAAATTTCTCTTGCTGCCCGTAATACGAGTAGCTTTTAAAGTGCATTAATCAGTTTTCTAAGCCGAGAATATAGATTTTTCCGATGCTATCCATTCTCAAGTAAACATTTTCATGTTCAACAAATATCTTTAACAGACAAACATGCAAAATTAACAGCGTTAACATTAACATTAAAATTAAGATTATTTCGTTACATTCTCGTGTATAAATTAAATTATGCAACTGAAAACGTTTACTTGAGAATGGATGACATTCGAAAAACAGGTATTCCAGGCTGAGGAAACTGATTAATACACTATAAAACTATTCGGAAATGTTTCTGAAAAACACAGGCAGAAAAAAATACATTGCATTTATAAATAATTCTTCAAATTTTGGAAATGTATTGGTTTCTGGGGATTCAAAAGACAATGGAACACGCTTTTCGGAATTTCGTATAACTCGGAAGATTATATTATATTTTCGTTCGTGGTTATAGTATATTTTTTATAAAATAAGAAGCATTTGCCTTTTTTTACAGTGTAGTGTACATAAGAAATGCTCGTTTCATGTTAGTCATACTTTGTAGAGGTTTTAAATAAAAAGAGAAAATTTTCAATTTGAAAGTCCGCCATTCCCTTAAATAAATATTCGTCTTTCCATTTAGATCGATAAGGATTACCGAAATTGTAGAATTGATGTGCTCTTAAAGTCAAACACAATAAGATGTACACTGCACCAAAAGAAGGAGAAATATTTATTTTCTCGTTTCATAAGAGTGCATTCCTGCATCCTCAAAGTTGTAATCCATAGGAGAAAATTCCCCTTTCTCTTCCTCCATGCCGGACTATCGCTTCCGAAGCATAAAGATTTTTAACGCTCCATTATGTATCATTTCACAGCGAGTGAAATATATAAGATATTTTACAACAGGATAAAGTGAAGGGATGTTTTTGAGAGTTTTAATTTGTGTCTATGAAGCTGAAATATACAGTCAAACCTTGTTGGTACGTCACTATCGGATCCAATTAAAAATGACTTGCTTCTTATATTAAATTTAAAATAAAATTCCAACTGTTTATATAATAAATATACCTATAACTAAATTACATTATAAATTATATAAATTAGTAGCAGAAAAATTAAAATTCGTAAAATGAATGAGAAAATATTGAAAGTAAGTATGGTACGTAGTATTTACTTGTACAATTCAATACTTGTTCAATACACTTGTTACTGCCTTACAAAAAAAAAAAAAAAAAAAAAAAAAAAAAAAAAACATCAATTTTTGTTTGATGTTAGATTTCTAAAATCAACATTTTTCTCTCTATCTAATGCAGTATATTATATTAGCTATATGTAGCGTCATTGACTGATGGTTATCAACCAACCACAAATGATAATTATTTAATTTTGTGAGCAAGGTACAGAATCGTAGAATATAGTTAACTAGCCGGTCGTTTCCGAGTGGGGTCGAGATACATAGTGCAGCGTACCGCCCTGACTTCGCTTGGGGCCCAGATAGTGCATTTTACATGCAACCAGAAAAATATAAATAAAGTACTTTAAATAAAAAGTATACGAAAACAACTAATAAGAATATAACAAAGCACTTAAATAAAGATTTCGCGACATGAATATTTTTTTTCATGATCCCCCTGACAAAGTACTACTGGGCCCTACCCGTGATTATCTAGAGGTGGAGCTCAATTAGTACTTTGTATCTAGGCCCCACTCGGAAGCGACCGGCTAGTATATAATAAAAAATCAACAATAGTTCTCTTTTGCATCTAATCTTCCTCAACCGGGTTCACTGCCGATATTGCCCACAAACTCGCTAGCTCTAAAATCGCTGAAATACATGATTAACAACTTTTTTTTTGTAGATTTGTAAAGCGGATTTTTACATTCTTACTTAAAACTGCTGCTGAGATATGGCAAAATGACCTAAAACTTTCGACACACAGTGTGACCCCCTTGAGGAATTATTATCTAAAATTGCTGACATACATATTTAACTATTTTCTAGTACATTTGTTATCCTAAATTTCACGATCCTACCTATTACTGAGATATCGCAAAATAACATAAGAAATTCGACACTCATTTAACCCCCTTTAGTGGCTGAATTTTTAAAATCGCGGAAATGCATGCCAAACTATTTTTTTAGTAGATTTGTTATCCTAAATCTGTGATTCCAAGCTCATAACTAACAATTCTGCTGACATATGGCGAACATTCGAAATGACCTAAAATTTCTACCCCCATTTAGCCCCCCCACTTAATGGGTGAATTTCTAAATGAAATATTTATTTAATTATTTTTATAACAGACTTGTTATCCTGAATTTCACGCCCTTATCCAAAACTACTGATGAGATAGGGTGAAAAGGTGAAATCATCGACAATTATCGCCCCCCCCCCATTTAACCCCCTTAGTAGTTGAATTTCTAAAATAGCTTAAAATAAATTAACTATTCTTTAGTAGATTTGTTATCCAGAAATAAACACTCCTAACTATAACTTCTACTGAGATATGGCAAAATGGCGTAAAACATTCGACCCCCATTTAACTCCCCTTAGTGTCTGAATTTCTAAAATCGCTGAAATACGTGTTTAACTATTTTCGTAGTAGATTTGTTATCCTGAGTTTCATGATTATACCTATAATTTCTACTGAGATATGACAAAATGACCTAAAATATTTGACCTCCTATTTAAACCCTCTTAGTAGCTGAATTTCTAAAATTGCTGAAATATATGTTTATCTATATTTTTTGTAGAATTGTTATCTCGAATTCCGAGCTCCTAACTAAAAATGCTATTCAGATATAGTGAACAGTCAAAATGACCTAAAACTTTCGACACCCTATTTAAACCCCTTAATGGATGAATTTCTAAAATCGCTGAAATATATGTTTAATTAATTTTTTAGTAGATTTGTTATCCTGTATTTTACGTTCCTATCTAAAACTGCTGCTGAGATATGGCGAAAACGCGAAATGACTAAAAACTTTCGACCCCCATTTAACCCCCTTAGTGGTTGAATTTTTAAAATCGCTAAAATATGTGTTTAACTAACTTTTAGTACATTTGTTATCCTGAATTTCGCGCTTTGAACTAAAACTGTTGTTGAGATAAAGGCAAAATGTCCTAAAACTTTAGACCCCCTATTTACGCCCCTTAGTGGTTTAATTTCTAAAATCGTTGAAATACGTGTTTACTTATTTTTTTAGTAGATTTGTTAAATTGAGTTTCACGTTCTTATCTAAAACTGCTGATGAGATATGGTGAAGATGTGAAATCACCGAAAAGTTTCGATCCCCCATTAAACCCACTTAGTGATTGAATTTCTAAAATCGCCTGAAATTCATGTTTAACTATTCTTTAGTAGAATTGTTATCCCAAATTTCACACTCCTACTTTAAACTCCTGCTGAGACATGCCGAAAAGACGAAATTATCTAAAACTTTCGACCCCCCATTTAATACCCTTAGGGTGTGAATTTTCAAAAATCCTCTCTTCGTGGGTGCCTCCATTGTGTAAAGAACATGTCTTCCAAATTTCATTGTTTTAGGACATACGGTTGAGGCTCGGCGTTGATTATAAGAAAATCAGGTTACTCTTTTATAAGTATAGATAAAAATGATTAGATATTTTTTTAGTAAAAAGAAAACAACATTATATTAAATATAAAAATACAAATGGCGTGTAATTCCATGCAACACGTATAGCAGCCGAGAACGAACTGCTCAAAAAGGGTACGGTTACAGATCTGATTGAAAAACATCCCACCGTATGTTTGTTGCGCATGACTGTAAGTTTAACCAGATGACAGCATTTTCCTTAAAAGGATTGAGTTGAATTGTTGTGACAAAATTTTGGGAAGGTTACAGTTAAAATTTCAGTTTATAAGTTATGAGTATATATTACCGTATAAAGTCACAGTGGGTTGCAATTAAGGTTAAACCGCCACACATGTATTCTAAAGCTTTTTACTTTCTAGCAATTGACTTGGGAGGCTCCTCTTCTTCAGGATCGCTGTTGGATTCTATACTGCTGACCCGTTCTTCGCTTCCAGAACATCAGCTACAATTTCACTTATTGTTGTATTTACAGAATTTGTTGGTCAGACAATCCTTTTAAGGAAAATGCTGTCATCTGGTTAAACTTACAGTCATGCGCAACAAACATACGGTGGGATGACCGGTAGGACGTCCGGTGGACGAATCTTAAAAGATTTCATTGAGGAAGACATGTATGGATCATGGAAGGTCATGTATGGATAATATATTTTGTCTTAAACAAATTGTTGAAAAAGAAATGGCGGTGGGAAATCAAACTCATCTTCTATTTATTGATCTTACTAAGGCATACGATAACGTTCCAATCGCAAAATTATGGAATGTATTAAAGGAAATGAATATAAATCAAAATATTATTGGTGCAATTCAAGAACTTTACAGACAATCAAAAACAAAGATTAAAATAGGCCAAAAACTGTCAAAATTTTTTTAACAGATAAAGGACTCAGACAGAGATGTTGTGTCTCCTCAACACTTTTTAAAATTTATGTTGAAGAAGCATTGACAATTTGGAACTAAATTTGCAGAGGAATGGGAATTAATGTGAATGGAACATCAATTTTCATTCTGCAATTTGTCGTTATAAGTTACAAGTTATAATTGCAAAAAGTAAAAATGATTTAGAGAAAATGACGATAAAAATTAAGGAAGAACATGAGAAATGGGGACTTTAAATGAATGTTACTAAGACCAAGTACCTATGTATAGGAAGAAATTAGACAGAACTAAATTTAAATAATAACATAAAAGTAGGAAGCTGTGAGTATTATAGATACCTTGGTGTAGATTTTAATATAGAAGGCACAGACTCACGGGAAATTAAATACAGAATTTGCCAAGGAAGAAAGACTGTAAAACTTTTAAACTCTATTTGGTGGAGTAAGGAGATCTCCAGGAAAAGAAAATATAATATATACAATTCTATAGTAAAGAGCATTTTGTTATATGAGCAGAGGGATGGAGAATTATGGAGACAGACAGAAAGAAAATAGCAGCAGTGGAAATAGATGCTCTATGAAAATCATGCAGGATATCAAGAATAGAAAGAATAAGAAATGAAAGAATAAAAGAAATGATGAAAATAAAAGGAACCATATTAGACGATCTCCAAAAGAAACAACTAGTCGGGTATGGCCATGTTAAAAGAATGAGTGACGAGAGACTATCCAAAATCACATCTAATTACAGAACAAACCAAAAGAGGAAACGAGGAAGACCACGAAAGACCTGGATGAATGATATAAAAAAAGCCATGAGGATAGGGGTCTGGAGGAAGAATGGACTCTTGACCGGAAGAAATGGCGTGGTCTCTTGTAGATTTTTCGGATAGCGCACCTGACGACACAAACCCAGTTTATAGATATATATCTTCTGTAACTAGGTTGCCCCCGTGTCTGCAGAGGGAAGGAGTAAAGCCAAGAAAGTTGCAGATGTATGTAAATGATGTATACATGTACTTATGTTATGTCCTGTATGTATTATATATGCTTCTGTAAATAAAAACAGTGATCATTTGAGGTCATGCCGGCATGTAGCTGTAGAAAATACCTCAAAGTTGTAACAAATAAAATAAATACTCCAACCATTGAATATTCATTACACATTTATTCATTGCATTTTACTTTGTACTTGATGTCGTTCAAGAATTACAAATTACTAATTACATTTCTTAAGCCAAAAATTTTTATTTATTTTAATATATATATATATTCATTCCAAAATAATAAAAGAAGTGCATTAAAAAGGAAAATATCCTCATATAACAGTGATATATTTTAGTCTTTTCACATTGGAAGGCAATTTTCCGCATTTATACAGGTTGTCTCAAAAACGTTGACCTCGGCTTTTACTCCTTAAATATTGATCATAGACATATATTATAAATTACAAAGTTACGTAAAATAGGGGGGCACTCAAGAGAATTCCGTTACATTACGGTCTATGCGGGAAAATTGTTTCCGGTATATTTTAATGATGTTACACTATTTCTAACATATTGAAATTATGCAAGATACTTACTATTGAAGATGGTTTGCACAGCATTCATCATTCGTTTACAGGGATACACTAATCGGGTTACGGTTGCAATCTATGAATAAAAATTGCTGTAAGTGCGCGTTTTCAGATGTGGTACGCGTTTTCATATTTAACCTTTGTTTTTTTGTCATATTACTGTATGTGTATAAATTCTATAGATCATATATAGGGATGGTACAAAATATCTCCAAAACATTTCCGTTTAATGACGGAAATTGCTGCAGAATAATTTTCAACTGTGCTAAGCGTTTCCTAAATGAACTAAATTTTAGCATACTATGTATTATATATACAAATCTATAGATCCTATACAGGGCTGCACAAAAGAATTTGGAATTTTTTACGACTATTGATAGTTATTGCTGAAATTGTGTTTTCAAATCAGTTACGAGTTTTACAAATTTATCATTGTATAAGTTTATTTTTGTGTAAATTTATTTTGTATTGAAACTATTTTGTTTATATTTAAGTATTTCCTTTTGTTATTCTGTAATTACATACCTTTCCAGCTGGGCCCTTCAACAACATAGGTAATTCTCTTTAATTCTTTTTTTAAGTTAGCATCTTCTCCAATTTGTTTTAACTTTGTTCACGTATTCATATTAAATGTCTTTTAAGTATTAAGTCTGGTCCTAGCTGGATTGAAATTTCTTGTACATTTTAATTTGCTTATATTATATATATTTGTTTATTCTAGTATTATTATTCATTCATCATTGTTCATTTAGTACTTATTTATATACAATATTATTATCTACTTCAGCATCATACAGCATTATTATATAGTAGTATTATTGCAGTATCACATAGTATTATAGTATTTAGTACTGCTCAGTATGATTGGTAAATTGTATTTTCAGAATTTGTATTTTCGGAATTTTGTAATTTCAGAATTAGTATTTCAGTATTACATAGTATAATTATTGCTCAGTATCACAAAGTATTATTTAGTATTGCTCAATATAATTAGTAAATTTTTTTCTCAGTTATTATATCATCAAAATTTTAATTTTTGGAATCTTTATTTCAGTACAACTTCTCTAATTTCATGGTGGTATTTGATTTGTGTTTTTTACTTTCACTACATGTACATATTCCTATACAATCACTTATGTCAATCCCTTATGTAATCTTAGTACATTGCTGCACTTAAATTGTGTTAACTGTTTACTGTAAATACCCTTATCTAATTATTCAAGTTTTTCCCCAAATACACCTTTTTATACACTCGATGCTACTATTCAAACTATGATTATTTTCTTTGACATTATCCTATCTACTAATTGCTTATCGTTCAATAAGTGTATTGTTATTGTATTATAATTAGTATTGTTTTGTATTTATTGTTTTCTCTCAACTTTAATAATTATCTTGTAAGGCTTTGCCTTATAGTAAACAAACCAGCTGGACGGGGCTAATTGAGCTTAAGCTTAAAGGAAGGCCTTCCCGCCCGGTTTGACCATGATCTTGCTTACTTAGACATTATCTTTCACCTTATTGTCCAGTTTTCCGTTCTTGTTTACTCTTATGAAAATTTTTATTTTGAATGATACTTTCGTAAAACTTTCATCTTTTTTCTTTCGTCATTTGCTTACCGCAATACTTTTAATATATTTCAGCTTTAATGGAAAATCCTTTAAGGAAAATTTTCTTGTTTACTCTAAACTGTCACTAAAAAAAGTAAATTAAAATAAGTATTTTTTCATCTTGCTTTTCAACATTCAGAATTGATGAAATAGTGTAACGAATTGTTCCATTCCTTCAGTGATTGTGATTTATATTTACAATACATATTTAATGGAAATTTTATTTATGGAAAAATTTTAATACGCATAAACATCGTTTGTGAAATACATGTCGGAGTGAAGCTAGAAAAATTTAAAACGCGTTTATTATTTACTAGAAGATAGCTCGTTAGAATGACATGTTTGAATTTTTAAAAGAATGATATAGCATTGCATTATAAAAAGAATTATGAAGTAATAAATTTTATCTTATCTGATTATTAGGATCATGTGGGGTAAAATAGTTATAAAAAATACCACATTCTTTCAAGCTTTATTTTTCTATTTATAAGAAATTGGAGGTTATATATATTTTTTAAATGTCTGTGGGCAGAAGAATGTAAAAAAAAATATTTAATTTCGATAGCGTAGCTGCGGTATATTATGATTACACTTTACTGGCAACAGAGGGCGCCACATGGCAACAAATCCGTTTTAGCTGGAATGAAATAGTTATAAAAAAAGCGCATTTTTCAAGCATTCTTTTTTTTTATTTCTAAGAAATTGAAGGTTATAGATTTTTTAAATGCCTTTGTGCAGAGGAGTAAAATAAAAATTAATATAATGTTATTAGTTTAAATATGCACCGAATTAAAAATAAATTATGTACGATGAGAAAAGTTTTAAATCCACTTTATAGACCGAGTTATTACAACGAACTACGGCAAACATTGTTTATCAGCTCTGTGAATAAAATATTTTAATGAACAAAATTGAATTATTAATAAAAAATATATATTATTTAATTATTGACATAAATTGCACGGTTATGCCTTACAGCATTTCCGTTATAATTTTTTCCAATTGCAAATATTTTTCGAATAATTATTGTGTGCCAGCGTTTTATATGTACGTTTATGATCCAATTAGTTATAGTTAATTTCTAATTTTTTTTTTTTTTTTTTTTTTTTTTTTTTTTTTTGAGTATTTTGAATATTTTGAAAATTTTACTTTTAACTTTGATTCCGTAAAAATTTAAAAAGTTAAATTGCGATTATAGAAACAAATTAAAGCAAGTCAGATGTTAAAAAATTTTCAAAGGAACTATTTGAAACATTTATGCATCAACAGATAGCAGTTACTTAGGCATTAAATTGTTTCTGAATGTAACACTCCTGGTTTAAAATTGAGTTTATTCCTTCTGAATCTATAAAAATTACTGACCTAAAATAAAAATATACAGCTAAATACCTCTTATGCTAATAAGCAAATTAAAAATGGAATATTTATCTAACAACTTTAAATAGTTCATTGCCTCAATTTGCCGTATTGCATTAAATTTTAAACCAGGATTAAATATCTGGATTTTTTTTTCGTTGTTGAAATTATTTTCTGCTTTCTGTAATTTGAATTATTTGTCATCCTGGCTATACTTATCTGATTAAACGCTAATTGATCACTCAAAATAAAATAAAGGAACGTGGAATTGTTAAATCTTCAAAAAAGATAATTCTCGCATTTAAATTCACTTTAAAATTTCATCCAATTCTGAAAAATATTCAATAAACAATTTAAAAATTTTCTTTAGTTTGAAAGAATTTTTATTTATATAAGTCACAATAATATAATTGAAATGAACCCTCAACATTAAATTAAATTATTTAAAATAGATAAAACTCGATTGGCGAACAATCTTAGAATTACAATAAAATTATTCATCCATAAATTTGAATTATATTCCAGTATTTACAGTTGTGCTCTGTATGCTAAATCAAAAACGTAACTTATATATATATTTTTGCATAAATCTAATTGAGTAGTGCATACGAATAATACTAAACAAATGATTACTTTTATGATGTTTTAAAAATTTTACACTTTCTAAGATAGTTGAAATGTTTTTATAACTTTGGTTTGTCTATCTGTCAGCCGTCTGACCGCGCTCAAACTCCCGTAAATATGCTTGGATTTTTTTTCGTAATTGGAATATGTTATCCAGGATTACCATATGACATTTCCTACTGAAAATTGAGTCTGTATCATTTACATATCGTTAACAGGGATACAAAGAATTCCGTAGCATTATGCTCTATGGTAGAGATAATTATTTGTAGTGTATTTTAATGATGTTACACTACTAAAAATTATAACGAAATTGGCATTCGTTATTAATGTTAACTACAACGAGCTTTCTATAGAATACAGAGTGTGTAGCATATATAACTTGTAATACAAAGGGCAAATAAAAGAATTCCGTTACTTTATTGTCGACGTGAAAATTACTTGCAGTACATTTTAATGATTTACACATCTCTATACACAAAGGAATTGGTATGCGTTTCTGAGATTCATTACAACAATCTGTCTATAAAATATTTAATGCAATTAACGTTGATTTAGAGAGGCACACAAAATAATACGGATACAGCAGGGGGAGAACGGGCGCACTGATGCGATTTTTTTACGGGTGAAAAATGGGAAGTTGATTGACAATAAGAATAAAGAATTCCACTCAGATCTGTTCAATGTATACCTATGTAGTTTATATAGCTATAATTTTGAATCAAAATAATTACAAACAAAATGGAATTATATGTTTTTTTTTTTAAAACATAAGTTCGTATCAAACTGCCCCATATGCGGAGAACCACACTATAATTTCCCTTTTCTTTGAACAAATTAATGAAGTAAAATCAATATATAGGTTATCTGAGAAAGAAACTTCAGCTTTATTTAAAAGTAAGTTGTCTGGTTCAGCTTTACATTTTTTTCTGGATTCCTGTAAATTTATAAATAGGCTAATCAAACTGAATTTGAAAAGTTTTTCAAACATAAAGATGATTCAACTGAACTACATCATATAAAGATAGAAGAAAATGAGTCCTTAAATAGTATCTCATTTTTATTGGAAAAAAGCTCTGTGACAAGCTTATCTTAAACTTCACACTTCTACTTTATTGGTGAATAAGAAGGACTTTTCATAAAGACACTTCCAAAGAGTTTTAGAGGAAGATTTTGCGTCTTTGAGGACGTACGAAAAAAGACAGAACAAGTTAAGAGAATTTTTAAGGATAATGATTCCCCTATCGCAAAACCAATTGAGATTAATTTTCATTTGGATAGAGTGGATGATATTACTCCAACTTCTAAAGTTCATCAAAATAATAAAAAAATTCCGAATGAAAAATTTCAAAGACGTGTTCAATTTAAGAGAAAAAATGTTTATGATTTATTTAAACATAACAATCAGAATAACTTTTCTCGACACAGGAAACAAAATATAACGTGTAACTTCTGTGGAAAAAATGAACATCTCAATTTCAAGAGTCTGGTGATTCCTATAAATCGAAAATTGATGGTGTGGTGATAATTCAAAAATGCTTTAAATGGAGGGAGAGTTTGAATATAGCTGGTGATTTGGCCTCATCACCCCACTTGAAGCCAGTGATCACTAAAAAATTATCACTTAAACAAAAAACGAAGATATTTTGTAATACGCCTCTTTCACAATACCAATAAAATCTTTGCCAATATCTACATCTATTGCAAATGAATTTCCGAATGACACGAGTCCAGTGGGTGCATAGTCTGATGTTCATAGAATCTTTTCTTCTTTTGAAAACCGTGTATAAATGTATATTTTCAAAGAATTGCACAGACTGCCCTCATAGATCCCGGCTCATCCCTTGTCATTTACTGACTTTGAATTTTTTCAGTTTGTTAAAAAACAGATCCCATATAAATACTTGTCTCGGAATGTTGTTATCAAAACTATTAATTCCCCAGTTAAATTTCCAGGTTGTATTCAGGTAAATATACGAATTCAATGCAATAAGTTTTCACATATATTGTATGTTATTGAAATTAACAATAGTAAATTTACTGTGATTTTGGGATTTGATTTTTTGTCAAAATTGCCCATTACAATTGCACCGAGCTTTAATACAGTTTTGTTCAAAAATATAAAAATTCCATTTGTAGATAAGTATTTGGAAAATAACCATTTAAATTCCATTACTTTTACCGAATATAGTATAATTAATGAAACAGATTGGTTTAATATTGATACAAATCAATATATTGATCAGGTTAACTCAAAAAGTAACCCAATATGGTTAAATGAAACTGATTTCAATAATGAACCACAGGTTTATCATGGAACTACATATTACGGACCACGGATTACCCAATCCGGGGAGCCAACCACAAAATGGCACAAGCAATAACCCCCGAGTTAAAGTTTCCTACCACTATCCAGCAACCCCACTGCCTCAAGATTAGTCTAGCAAAACAAGAGACAAATATTTAAAATAAGTAACACAAAAGTGGAACACTCATCCACAACATTATAACAACACCAAGTAGGCTGACACACTTGCCATGCAAAATAAATAAATAAATAAAAATAAACAAAAACCGAGATTAAAGTAAAGTAAATTAAATAAACAACTTTTAAAGACATTTACAAAAACATATGTCTGTAAAAAGAAACAAAATAAAAAAAGAGAATGATGATGAAATTAAAACAGCGTTTATAGACTTTTACAGTTACAAATGTCCGTAAAAGATTGCAAAGAGACTTAATAAAATCGCTAGGAACCTAAAATCTTTTTACCACTGAAGTGAATCTTAAATGTGTTTCAATTCCACAATGCCTGTTATATGCCTGTTTTCAAATGTTAATTACATCGTCTATGTATGAAAGTAGTTCAGTATTTATAGATTTTAAAGTTACTAAGTCTGCTAAAATCAAGTGACAAGTCCTAGAAAATAGTAAACTAAATGTCCAATCATCACTGTAAAGACATCATCCAAAGTTATTCACTGTTCAACATGATGACACAACCCTCCATGACAAACCTGTATGACTCCATTACGAGAGAATGGCACGACACAGTAATAGAACTGTAAACTGTACAAAAGCAGTTCGTAGTTAAAAAAAATAGTATCTATCTCTCTCTCTCTCTCTCTATATATATATATATATATATATATATATATATATATATATATATATATATATATATACAAGGTGTATCTGAAATGCTTCAACAAACTTAGAGGGATGATAGTACTCATGAAGACGAACAAGAAATGCAATGGAACAGGGGGTCGCAAATGACTTTTAAAGGATGAAAATCGAGGAAATGCGTTCAGGAAATGGACAAACTGAGACAAGAAAGAAACACTCCAGAAAATTATTTATTACACAGAATAGATACAACACAGCTCGTGATGTCCAGAGAAAACAAATATTTTACAACAATTGTTCAAATTGTAGACGGCGGACATTATTACACAGAGTACATCTACAGAAGAATGACTGGCGGACACGTTCGAAGATTCCGGGAGTTTCCTGGATTTCTCCTGCAGCGGTCACAATACGCGCTACTACTTCTTCTGGCGTTTCTACTGGCGTATGATAAATGAGAGATTTCATCTGTTCCCAGAAGAAGAAATCCAAAGGGTTAAGTTCCGGCGAGCGTGGAGGCCAAGCAATAGGGCCACCACGTCCAATCCATCTTGCCGGGTAAACTCCATCAAGGTGGTTACGCACGTCCACAGAAAAATGAGGTGGAGCACCATCGTGCATGTACCAAATTTGTTGCTGTACGCCGGCTTGTGTAGCAAAAAGCAAACCTTGTAAGTTATTTATTGGTCTGTTTCTAAGAAGATGGAAAATTTGCATACGCGCATTCCTACTCACAGATTTGTTTGGCTTTCTTCCACGTTTTTGTTATCTCTTTCTGACCAGATATGCACAAAGTGAAAGGAAAACCAGCTTCGTGCTACTAGCCAGTTCTGTAGAAAAGCAGCATGCGAGATTTCGATATTTTTATTAGTTTTGCGATTTTCACCCTTTAAACGTCATTTGCGACCCCATGTTCCATTGCATTTTTTGTTCCTCTTGATGAGTACTATCATCCCCTTAAGTTTGTTGAAGCATTTCAGATACACCCTGTATATATATATATATATATATATATATATATATATATATATATATATATATATATATATATATATATACATATATAATATAACACACAACTACATATTACTAGGATATGCATTTAAATCGAATTCCAATCAATGATAATCATGAAAAAACACTTCCTACATAACTATGTTCTGATACCATGCCAGGCCAAAATATCCAATTTAGTAGGGATAAGGAAAGTATTGATGGAAAGGAGTTGAAACATCACAGGGTTGTAAATGCAAATACAACTAAAATTGCCCCAAAGGAATGGTTGTACGTAAAAGTAAAATATAATTCTTCACCTGAAGGTTTTTTCCTGTTTACACCAACTTATAGTAATTCGATTTACATTTTATTGATTCCATTCATTCTCTGCCTGACATTAAAGATAATTTGTTTTTGATAGTTATCGAAAACAGCTCTTGTGATTATGTTCATATTAACAAGAATGCTAATCTTGGCTATTATACTGATTTAAATGAGTCTGATATTCAGGAATACAATTTTGATACGCTTCAAGAGAAACTTCATCTGTTATCTGCCTTAGAAAGAAACAAGTAAAAGATAAAGACTTTAATTTAGATAATCTTTCTTCAAGTCAAAGTGACTCTTTTAAAAATCTTGTACAAAAATTTTCAGACCTTTTCTAAGACTTTGAAAATTCTTCATAATACAGACCTTGTCAAACCAGAATTAATTTTTTTGAATACTCATCCTCTTAAGACTTTATTGTTTCCTGTCCCACAGTATTTTGAGGCAGAAGCTAAAAGTCAGTTAACTGAAATGATAAATGATAATACCATTTCTACGTCTAATTCTTCTTGGGCATGTCCTATGCTCCTTGTAAAAAAGAAGATTAGATTTAAATCAACCTAAAAATAACACTTAGCGTTGGATTTACATTTATTTAATGGTATTGTAATTCCAGCTTCCTATCCTTTACCTAAAATAAATAATTTAATATCGCAGTTATCAAAATATAAATATTTTACGACCCTTGATATGCCTAATGCGTATTGGCAAATTGCTTTATCTGAAGATGTACGCGATAAACTTTCGTTTATCACTCCTTGGGGCACATTTACTTATCGACGTCTCGTCTTCGGATTGAAGACAGCAATCTCAACTTTTCAGCAATTTGTAGACCAAATTATACAGTCAACGTAATGCTTAAATATCTTCGTATAGCAAGATGACATAGCGATTGGAGATAACATTTTTAGGAAATGATAGATACCTTTCAATTTTTATTTTCTGTACTCATACAGAACAATATTTATTTATCACCTGAAAAATGTTATTTTCATACCAATTTAATAAACTTTCTTGGATTAAATATCAAAAATAGAACTATTTCACCTATTGAATCTAATATAAAGAAAGTAACTGCTTTTCCTGTTCCTAAACTAAAAAACAAGTGAAATCATTCTTGGGATTACCTTCTTTTTATAGAAATCTGATACCCTCTTTTGCCGAAATTGCAGCACTATTGGTTCATTTTACATCTAAAAAAAATTAAATGGTCTCTGGAACACAACACTGCTTTTTCACAGTTACATAATCAACCATTTCTTCATTTACCTGACTGGTCCATCAGCTATTTTGATGCAGTTTGATGGTGATCAATTGTTCCCAATCTCATACTTTTCTAAGTTCTTATCAGTTTCTGAAAAAAGTTATCCGTCTTTAATAGTTGAATTGTGTGCCATTTACAAGGGTATAACATCGTTTAAGCATTATCTTTATAATAGAGAATTTACTATCTTATCAGATGCAAAATCCTTGGATCAATATAAAAAATCATCATCACCTGCTGATATTGTTACCAGATGGCTAATGGAGATTTCTGAATATACATACAGATTTTGCCTGGCATTTGCCTGGTAAATCTAATATTTTGGCAGATTATATTAGCCGTCTTCAGCTGGACCCTGTTCATCAAGATATTTCAACTCCTAATCTTAAAGATAGTGAAGCTATTCTTCCAATCTTGAATAAGGGACTTGATCTTGAAAATAACATCCCTGCACATATAAGTGGTAGTGATGGAAAAATAAGGTTGGGCATCCAAGAAAAAATGTGTTATAAAGATAATTCAGTAAAATCAGAGGAAATATAGAGAATATAATTATCTTGCACATAATGAAGATCTTGACAATGAGATTTTGGATGAAACATTAAGAGAGAAACAAAACAAGGATAAAATATAGGGACAAATTATTGAAGACGTTCAGAAAAATAAAAGTCAAAATAATAATAGAGCATATTACATCAATTCAAACAATAATCTATTGTGTTTTAGTAAATCTGCTCGTAATCTGAAAAATGCATTGCATAGAGCAGTTGTTCCAGAAAAACTTATTGCGAAAGTAATTAAGATTGCTGATTCAACACATATTGGTCATAATAAAATTCTGGAGAATGTACGAAAAAGATTTGCATGGAAAGGTATGATTGCAGATGTCATAAATTTTGTCAATAGTTGTGAAACTTGAAAAAAATTTAAACATCAGAAACCTGCAAAAACTCCATTTATTCCAGCTCCTGTCCCAACTGAACCTGCTCAGAAAATTTCTTTGGAATTTCTGAGACCACTTAAAAACCATTCACATATCCTGACTGTTACTGATAATTTTTCTCGTCACTTGAACTTATTGAATTTAAATCAAATTACAGCTAAGGCAGTGACAAAAGCACTATTCTCTTATATTTCTACTCATGGCAAACCTGGTCTTGTTTTGACTCACCAAGGGTCACAGTTCAGAAGTGATTTACTTGATGCCTTTTGTTAGAAAATTAAGAGTCCTTTAAGACATATAACTGTTTGTAATCCCCAAGTTAATGGTTTATCAGAACAAATTAATTCTCAAATTAAGATTCACTAGTCAATCTATAATGCAACTCAGCATCCTGCCACCAATTATACGCCAAACCATGTTCATTTTACCAGAGAATTGAATGACATCTTTTCGCATTATAAGAATCATAATAATTGGAAAATTTTGGATACTGCTCATGACATTTATGAATTGACCAAGGTACTTGATCAAATTTATAATGCTACATACCTTAACAATCAAAATTTCAGACAAGATGCTTATAGAAAATCTCATGAACAGAGAAAATTCCAGAAGTTAGAAGTAAATGATAAGGTTTTCTTGAAACTTTCACCGACATTTAATAAGGAAACCAAAAGCCCATTTCTGGTGCAAGAAATAATCCCAACGGCATTTATCCAAATTAAATCTATTAAGGACACTCATTTGTCACCTATGTTTGTAGTTACAAATAATTTACTTCCTCTGGAAAAACGTAAACAACAGCTTCGTTCAACCCCAGAAATTGATAGACCAAGCACAAGTCATCAAACTTCTATATAGAATTCTGATAGTGGCGATATGCCTCAAATATCTAAAAATCATAAGCAACCTAGATCTTTTAGATCTTCTCGTAAAAAGAGAAACAATAATTCTGACTTTTATTATTATTAACTACTTTCTTTCTTCATGTCATCCTGCTGCACCAGTCAATTGGCTTGTTCCTGTTTCAAAAAGACCCCTTTGATGCAGTGGCGAGCCATTTCTGTAGATTTTGGAGCCCATTCTTTTTTTTCTGCTAGACGAAAACTTTTGTATTGGTGTTTTTCCTTCTTATAGAGAGACTGCTGTGACACTGATGACAGAGCTTCAATTTAAATATTTTAAAATATAAGTTTGTTCTTCTTCATTATAAAAGTTTATTATGGTACTTTAATATTTTGAAATTGTTATTTTATGTTAACCTCAAAAGTAAATTCTGTTTTGCATATATTTACTTAAATTTTAAAGTCTCACCAGTATTATAAATCTAAAAAAAAATATTGTTAAGAGCCTACATCAGTCACGCAAAAAAACACGCAAGCTAATGTTAAGTCTATGGGAAGGTTCTTGGCAGATTTCTCGATCGCATTTTAATATTTTTAAATGATTTTTTTGTATAGGATAGTTGAGGTCGATCTATAACGTTGTTATTTTTTACTTTTCCGAGTTTGGTTCCAGTTTTTTAATATAAGGATACTTTAACTTTCAGAACCGGTTCCAATCGGTTCCAAAATTGAAAATGTCCACATAAAAAAACTGTAACTAAAATCCAAAAAGTAAAAACTAACAACGTTAGAGATCGACATCAGCTATCCTATGCAAAAAAAAAAATCATTTAAAAATATTAAAATGCGAGCGAGAAATCTGCCAAGAACTTTCCCATAGACTTAACATTAGCTTGAACGTTTCTTCGCGTAACTAGCGTAGGCTCTTGCAATCTGTAAACACTAGCTACTGGTACTTAATATAGTTATTGCTGATTTATGAGTATTTTGTGTCTATTAATTTTGACAACCGTTAACCTTTTTGCTATTCTGATTTACTTTGTTTGGGAATTTTATTGGTTATTTTGTTTTATCTACCACGTTTAAGGTATAAGTTGTTGTCTGTAACCGGATGGGCAAACAAGATCTCTTATCCTTGTGTGGATGCATTAAAAAACCCATTTTAAAACCTCTTTGGCTATATCATTGGTATTTCATCCTTTTTTATCATAGTTACTTTATACTTAAGGTATATATACTTAAGGTCAAAATTTTAGGTCAAATCATTTTTCTGAAAGTAACTTTTTTGTTTTTAATTGGGGGAGGGGGGGGGGAATATGGTTGAAAGTGAATCTTAAATAACCTTTTGTTTTAATTTAACTTTATTATGATATTGTATTACCATTTTTTTAAATTTTAAATTGTAAGCATATGTTAATATGCTATACTATTCTGATATCAAGTCTGCACATTGAGGCTTATCAATAGTTTATGTGCATCTACTGCTTTATGTTCAGTACTGAGGGAGATTTTGTCAACTGACACTTTGAAGTTTTTACTTCTTTTACATTTTTGTGCACTTTCTTAATCGACAAAGTTTTAGTCACAATTAATTGAAGGTGACCAATTTATTGTACATATTGTTTTAGCTAGCTAAACCTTTTATGTTTATAAATTAAACTATAATTTTATGATGTTTTGTATATATTTTTTGTATTTATACCATAATGCTGATATGTTCAGTTACTTATACTTTTCTTGCTTTATTTTAGTGTATTATGGACTTATGGCAATGTATATTGTGACTGTACTCTGACAACACATTGACAAATTGTGGACTCACTGAAAAGCTGATATATGACATGCCAAATATGTGTGTTAATTGCATTTTGTGCTGTATATTTTACTTGCTATAAGTGTTCATCGTTTGTAAAGACGGTTCTAAAAAAATTGTATAATCATAACCAGGCATGTGTTTTTGGTTACAGTTTGTTTTCTGGCAAATAAAAAAAAAATCATTTTCTCCTTTTAGTTACAATAGATGGTATGCATTTCTGGACAAAAGTATTAGACTAGCTTACTGACTACGGACGGTAACTTCTGAACTTATAATTCTACACACACACAAAATATTCTTTAACTAAAGATGTGGAGACTAGGTGTGGTTTGTAAATAAAAATGTCCGAGTTAATAAGAGAGATAGACTTGGCTGTACACGATCATAGAACTTTTTACGTTTAAAGAGTCACAAGACTTGGTTATATTTTTTCTTTACATGAGATATTTTTGAAGGTATTTCATTTCTTTTTGTAAGTATTCATCCTTTACTTGACTTCGGTGTGTATCTTGGTGTGTATCCTTTGAAAAATACATTTCTTTTTTTTCTTCTTTTTTAAAATTTTTATATAGGCTTCGCTGACGTGGGTAAGTTGATTGATATATCTGGTGACTCTTAGTTCATATATCTTATGAACTAGAAAATATAGAAACCAGAAATTTGGAAGTTTAGTTCCGTTCGAAAAGTCCATTAATTATAAGAAGTTTCAGGTTTCTGAGCAACTCGGGACAAAGATATGGGAGGGATCAAAAGTACCCTGAGTTGCTTCCAGGTAAAGTGGCTGTGCGTCCTTCAATTTCGATTTGAGGTATTACTCTCACCATTAGGTACCTGATATTTGGCATAAACGTATTGTTTCGGATACAAATAAAAAATAAATAAAAATCCGTAAAATTCTAAAAATCGAATTATGGGGAAGATTAAAATTTTTTTAAAGGTAGGGGGGGGGGGTCGAATGTTTCGATTTTTTTCTAATTTGGCGGGCATTTTAATTTTTTCTTTCATTTTATCTTAAGAGCCTACAGTAGTCACGCGAAAAAACGCTCAAGCTAATGTTAAGTCAATGGGAAGGTTCTTGCGCGATTTCTCGCTCGCATTTTAATATTTTTAAATGCTTTTTTTTGCATAGGATAGCTGAGGTCAATCTCTAACGTTGTTAGTTGTTACTTTTTCGATTTTGGTTCCAATTATTTTATATAAGGGTACTTTCACTTTCAGAACCGGTTCCAACCGGTTCCAAAATTAAAAATGCCCACATATAAAAAACAGCAACAAAAATCGAAAAAGAAAAAACGCCAGTTGGACGCCAGGACAAGAAACTGTCTTTGCAGTTCAAAACAAATCCAAACATTTTAAGGAAGATGATCTCATCCTTGAAATCAAACACAGATGTGACAGGTGAATTTTTACCAGTTTAAGAGAAAAAAGAGGAGAATCCATTCTTCACAATAAATTTTGATGCTAAAAATGATCAAAACTACACATTCAAAAATAAATACTTTTTGAATGTGTAGTTTCGTTACTTTTTAGTATCAAAATTGATTATGGAGAATGGATTCTCCTCTTTTTCCTCTTCAAGTGGACACAAATTCGGAACTGATGGCCTGCCACTTCAGTGTGACATACGGATGAGAAAGTGCCAGCTACATACTTTTGTATAAATGCATTAATACTTTTGATAGAACCTAATATAAAATATCTTTAGAATTCGCATACATGTCGGATAACTGGATTTACATGAAATTCGAGCTATGGGCCGGGTTCGGTTTAGTGAGTCTTGTAATTCGTGTAAATATAATTTTTAAAATGACGGAGGTGAAAGTTTCATGGGATTTTTTATTATACAATATTAGATAAATAAAAGTCGGTGATTGTAACATGAAAAATTTATTAACATCTTATTGTAATTAAACATAAATTTAAGATTATAAGAATAAAGTATTATTCAATTTAATGTTCAATTATTATCAAAAAATTAATTATTAATATTTATTTTTATCGTCCATGTAAAATGATAACATTAACCATTTGCCTTCAGCATTTTATCTGATGTTTAAAGGGTAATTTTAACTTACAAAAGGTCCTTCTGGCCTATACCGGAAGGAAAAGGTAGCTTTCCTATATCTGCGTTTTAAAATTTTAGTTAATGTTACTCGAAAACAGCAAGCTAAATTGCAAAGAAAACGTTTACAAAAGATTCGTTAATACTGAATTTGAGTAAGAAATTCGCCAAATTATTGAACTATAGCCAAATTGGCTTCATTTATGAAGACTTTTTTTGGTCGCCAAATTTGGCTGTATTTCACCAAATGTCGCCAAGTTTGACGAGAATTTTGCGCTAACGGATATGAATATATAGCTTTATGCGTATGATTGGGAAAATGATTACAACAATGAAAGAAAATAATTTGCGAGAAACCGCGTTCACTAAAACTCATAAATTAATCGTTGTTTTTAGGTAGCTTTCAATACAAAAAAGTATAAAGATACCTATTGCAGCCGTTCAGAGGAAAGCAGTTCCGGAAAATTTCGATATATTTTCACCGATCATGACCCCCAGACCCCAAAACCACCCTCCGTTCAAATGTTGATATATATAATTAAGCGAAAATGATTTAATTAATAATAATATAAACTTTCTTGACTTAAAAATTAATATTACTAATAATTATAAATTAATTTTTGATATTTATGATAAGAGATTTGATTTCCCATTTAAAGTAAATATTTTTAACAATTTTGCTTCATGTTTACATAAATCTGTTTATAAAAATATAATTATCAATTATCTACATCGTATAAAATACTTATGCTCAGATATAAATAAAAACAAAAATATTAGATATATTCGAGATCAAGCAAAAATATATGGTTATCCAATTTTTATGATAAATTCAATCATCAACTCTTTTAAATAACATTTATTATATAATTTAAATATAAACATGGTATGTAATAAATTATTGTTTTAGTGTGCGATAACATATAACAAAAGATATAGAATATAATAATTATAACATACATTATTACAATTATAACATATTAGGAAATTTAATATTTAATATTTTTTTGAACATTATATACACTTTATATAGAAAATTACAATTATAACATACATAATTACAATTATAACATATTAGGACATTTAATATTTGATTGAACATTATATACACTTTGTATAGTTGTGATTGTGCGTTGCCGATCACCTCTGTTTAAGGTGTTATTGATGTGCAGTTTTCATACATTTATAAATTAACTTATACAATAACAAATTAAATTATACATGGATAACATTGGTGATTATAACTCATAAACATATCTATTTGCAATATATATAAATATAAATATATATAGTTTTTATTTTTGTCTATGAATAATTAAATTTAACAAGTATTTTAATTACTGCATTGCATTAATTTGATTGAAAAACAGTAGTAATACTATTAATTATCAATTTTATAAATTTTGAGATATTTTGAATTGTTTATGAATTATTTAATTAGATATTTAAATTAATCTATGAAATATAAAATATATTTACAATGTAGTATAAATTAAACATTAATTATTTAATAACAAGTCTAATATATATTTAAGTAGTAGTAAAAATAAAACATTAATTATTTAATAATATGTTTATAATATCTGTGGATTAACACAGCTGGCAGCAAAAACAATTTGAATTAAAATAATATCTCTTTTACATAATATATTCTTGTTAAGAATATCTGAAATGCTGTGCAAGTTGAATTAATTCTGTGTAGATTTATTCATATAGTAGTATTATATTTTATTTGAATTTAAAGTAAAACTACAAGTTAGTATTGTTTTTTAAAGTTTATTTATATAATTAAATCTAATGAAGCGAGTATGTAACTAATATAGTGGATATCTAACTAAATATTAATTAGGAATTATTATAATACCAATAGATGGCGACACTTTACCTTTCAGGTAGTTGTTGATAATATTGATAATATTATATTTAATTTAACTATAGAGGGAGCTATTGATTGTATATTAATTTTACTTTCAGGAATTAAAATTGGATGGAGTAATATATATTCACGGATATAATTTTGTTATAAGTGTATTAAAACCAGTATTATTTTGTGTGTTTTTGAATCATTTTGTGTTTGGGTGTCATCGATGGGGTTGTGTTTTAAAAAAAAGTGTGCTCTCAACTTGTCTTTCAAATCATTTCTCTCAACTCGACTTAGTCAACATGTATGATGCATTGCCATGTGGATGTGAATATTATGCAGAAGTTGTGACATTTTAAGGATTCTGTATAATTATTGTGAGTAAAATATTTTATCTACACTTTACGCGTTCATATTTCCAATTTTATTATTTCAAAACTGTTATCTCGTGGTAATTTCGTGAGGTGTTAAATACAGTTTTTGGGATAATCGATGTGAGTGAAATATTGTATATAATATAAATTGTATATTCTTAATGGTTTTTTATTTCCTATTTAAATATTTCCAAATTTTAATATTTCCAATTGTTGTCTGGTAATAATTCAGTGTACCTGGATGATTCTACTGATCTTAGCATTATGCCAGTAGAATTATGAAACACTGAATTATTATTTAAAACACATGTGGGTGCATCCAGGCTGATGAGTACATGTGCATGTGTTTTTTCATATCCAATTCATATTTAATTCTCATGTGGTCCAATTTTCCATTGTATATGGTTCATATTTAATTTATTAATCCATTTGTATTTACTTAATTGCAACTCCAATTTATATATATATTTTTCCCCTTTCTCTCTATTTCTTTTTTCTTTTTTCAATATTCTTTAGGTATGAGTAAAATTTGGCCAATTACCATTGAAGCACAAGCTATGGTAATATTATGTTTGCACATGTTAATTATTAGCTATATGGTATTCTGTATACACAATATCATTAATTATCTCTTTGGAGATTTAAGTAGAATGATAATAGAACTTGATATTTTTTTTTAAATTCATAGATATTATATATATATATATATATATATATATATATATATCTGCACATATATATATATATATATATATATATATATATATATATCTGAGCTATGTCATACGATAACGCTCGTATTTATAAATCGATTTTGATTAAACTAATTGTGTGTATTAAGCTCACCAATGTCTCGACCGAGTTCGTTGGCCAGCTTGGTCCGCCATTTTGTATCAAGATGGCGGCCATTTAAAAATTTAAAACTAAAATAAATATACAAAAAAGTTAAAAATTCAAATTTATTTTTTAATTACGTATTAGGCCTTGATACAAGGATTCAATAGCATTTTTTGGTTTACCTCTATCTTAAAAAATGGCTGAGATAGAGCAGTTTGAAATTCTAGGGTGGCTGACATTTTGAAACAAAACAGCACATTAACGCGATTACTTGCAAATTATTTTCTTTCATTGTTGTAATAATCTTCCCAATCATATGCATAAAACTATATATTCATATACGTTCGCGCCAAAATTGGCGACATTGGCGACAAAATTGGCGACACTTGGCGAAATATCTCCAAATTTGGCGACCAAAATAAGTCTTCATAAATGAAGCCAATTTGGCTATTGCTCAATAATTTGGAGAAATTCTTATTCAAATTCCGTATTAACGAATCTTTTGTAAACGTTTCTTTGCATTTTAGCTTGCTGTTACGAGTAACATTAGCTAAAATTTTAAAACGAAGATATAGGAAAGCTACCTTTTCCTCCCGGTACAGGCCGAAAGGACTTTTTTGTAATGTGCTGTCGTGTTTCAAAATGTCAGCCACCCTAGAATTGCAATCTGCTCTATCTCAGCCATTTTTTAAGATAGGGGTAAAACAAAAAATGCTCTGGAATCCTTGTATCAAGGCCTAACACTTAATTAAAATAAATTTGAATTTTTAACTTTTTTGTATATAATTTTTATTGTTTTAAAATTTTCTGTGGCCGCCATCTTGAAACAAGATGGCGGACCAAGCTGGCCAACCAACTCGGTCGAGGCATTGGTGAGCTTAATACACACAATTAGTTTCATCAAAATTAATTTATAAATACGAACGTTATCGTATGACATAAATCAGATATATATATATATATATATATATAGCTTAATACACACAATTAGTTTCATCCAAATTGATTTATAAATACGAGCGTTATCGTATGACATAGGTCAGATATATATATATATATATATATATATGGATATATCTATATATATAAATCAACATTTGAACGGAGGGTGGTTTTGGGGTCTGGGGTTCATGATCGGTGAAAATATATCGAAATTTTCCGGAATTGCTTTCCTCCGAACGGCTGCAATAGGTAGTTTTACACTTTTTTGTATTGAAAGCTACCTAATAATTAAAAGATTGAAGAAAACTGAAAAACTGCACTCTCTGCAACCACCTTGATTTTAGTACAACCTATAATTCAAATTAACCACCACTATTATTGTAAAAAAATTATTATAGATTAGCTTCTTCTGTTTTATATCGTATTCTAGATCGTATTGGACAGTAAAAATTTCAAGTTAGGTAATAGTTGAAAAAGATAGATTCAGTCTTTTTCTTAGTGTGCAACACATTTAATATTTTGCTATTCTTTTATAAAACATTTTACTCACTACCTGACCCGTCCATTATAATATAGCTCGAAATGCGAAAAAACTCAAGTCACAATAAAAAATCACGAAAAATATAAAAATCGCAGCATGAATTCACACACTTTACTGAATTTACTATATTGGGCTAGAAGATTGATACCGGATTCCTTTTATTACCTTTTACTTTTTACTTAAACATTCTAAATTACAATTTCCACGAAATCTCTGGAACTACAAAATCGTTTTCAAAAGTGATGGTGGCAAATTGATGGTGACAGTTCCTTCTGTAACATACGCTACATTACATCTCGGTGCCACTAGCCACGCTTTTTTTAAGCAGGCCCAAGTGCCTTACCCCCAGGGGTACAAGAGCGAAAAACGTTCTAAAATTGCGATTTTTGCGATCCTGAAGCAGCTAGAAACTTGAAATTTGGCATGGTAGTTACTTATAATATATAAATGCTTTCTAAGAACAAATTTAAAAATAAAATTCGAAATTTAAAAGGCTAAAATGGGTGAAAAGCGTTCTAAAAACATTCTAAATTACAATTTCTATTGAATCTCTGGAATTACCGAACCGATTTCAAAAGTGATGGTGACAAATTGATGGCAAAATGATGAAATCCCTGCTCCAACATAGGCTATATTTTACGACCATCATCTTTGTAATACTGAAAGGGCTAGAAATTTGAAATTTGGCATGGTAGTTACTTATACGATGTAAATGCTCTCTGAGAACTGTTTCTAAAAAAATCGAAATTTAAAATGGTGAAATGAGCTAAACGCGTTCTAAAAACATTCTAAATTACAATTTCTATGGAATAGCTAAAATTACCAAACCGATTTTAAACGTAATGGTCGCAAATTTATAGTGACAGTCTCTGTTCTAACATAGGATATATTTTATGTCAGTGCCACTTCCCTCAAGGGGTGGACGGGTGCCCCTCCGGGTGTTCCCGACTCAATTCGGCCACTTCGTGCCACGGGAGGATGAACGGGAGCCCGGCAAAGGACGCCGTGGCGGCCGGATTCAATTTCGAGTTTAGGTTAAAGCGGGGTCCCTGAGGGGGCAGGAGTTCAACGTATCTCACTTCCGGAACATCAGGCTGGTTGGCTTTCGCCGGTCACGCTTGTGAATTCTAAATACCGCCTGTTGATTCCAAACCGGACATGATTCGAGTGTCCTGAGTCTCACTCTTTCCTGATTGCGGCACTCCAGGACATAGCCAAGATGACTGCGTCTCTTGGCTGTGTCCAGTGCTCCTGGTGGGGGGCGCCGGAGACAGCTAATTTCAGGTTTAGGGGCCTGTCGTCGGGAGCGGGCAGGTTGAGGATTTGGAAAGCTGGTGTGCAGGTCTAGTGCGGATGAGCAAACGGGCTCGGATGACTCCATGGTCCGGCCGGACTGCACTTTTCGCTTTTATAACTTATTCTCCGGCCCCACGGCTTTTCCAGCCTGGTCACCTGAACGAGTGGCGGGGGACGGAATATTTTCCTATTTTTTGTTTCTATCTAGTTTTTAGAGTGTGTTGTCCGTTCCCTGGAAGAGAGACAAGTGGTCACCTTCATAGGTTTTCCATGATCTCGACCGGGGATATATCAAATTTCGGGAGGGAGCCCCTGGGCCCTGGTCGTTCCTATGAACTTCCAGGAAAACCCGGGGTCGAGGATGTCACGGACTTCCTTTCGGGAACCGATCCTGTTCCGGCCACTGTCGTACCCATGGTTGGGATTACTACTGTGCCGATCAGGTTTCAGATAGAAATGGCGGGCCATGTCCTGAATTGGAAGGGTGCCACGCTTTTTTTAAGCACGCCGAATAGTCTTACCCTCAAGGTGTTGCAGCAGCGAAAAACTTTCTAAAATTGCAATTTTTCTGATACTGAAGGGATTAGAAACTTGAAATTGGGTAAGGTAGTTACTTATAATATATACATATGCTCTCTAAGAACAGTTTCTAAAAAATTCAAAATTTAAAACGTTCATATGAGGAAAAAGTGTTCTAAAAACGTCCTAATTGAGATTTCTATGGAATTCTTAAAGACGGAATTTTGAAATTTAACTGATTTGATTATGGCTGATACTTTTTAAGACGTAA
This sequence comes from Maratus michaelseni, assembly GCA_963931845.1. Lineage (NCBI taxonomy): Eukaryota > Metazoa > Arthropoda > Arachnida > Araneae > Salticidae > Maratus > Maratus michaelseni. The sequence continues at coordinate 226,795,979 of OZ007596.1, forward strand.
GTGCACACCCAGAACAGTTTTATATAAAAAAAGAAATTTAAAAGGGTGAAAGAGGAGAAAACGTCCTACATTACGAGTTTTTTTATACCGACAGGATTAGAAACTTCTAATTTGGCATGGTGGTTATTTTTAAGATGCAAATGCTCTCTAACAACAGTTTGTAAAGAAATTCAAAATTTCAAAGGGTGAAATAAGCGGAAAGCGTTTTAAAACCTTTCTAAGTGATTTCTATGGAACTGTTAGGGACAGAAACTTGGAATTTGACATGGCTGTTGCTTTTAAGACATAAGTGCTCGCTCAGAACAATTTGAAAAAAAAATCGAAATTTAAAAGAGTGAAATGCGCAAAAAGCTTTCTAAAACCGTTCTAAATTGAGATTTCTATGAAATTGTTAGTGATACAAACTTGAAGTTTGACATAGCTGTTGCTTTTAAGACGTAACATGTCGGACAGAAGAGTTTAAAAAACAAAAAATTAAAAGTGTAAAAGCGCAGAAAGCGTTCTAAAAATGTTCTAAACTACGATTTATTTGGAACTGTTAAAACTAGAAACTTGAAATTTCGCATGGCTGCTACTCACGTAAATGATCACCCAGAGCAGTTTACTAAAAATTCGAAATTTAAAAGAGCAGGAGCAAAAAAAAGAAAGAAAAAAAAAAACGTTCTACAATTGCAATTTATATGTTAGAGCTGGTATAGAAGTTTCGTTTTTGGCATGGTGGTTACTCTTAAAATGCAAACGCTCGCTAAGACCGGTTTCTAAAAAAATCGATATTTAATAGGCTGAAATGAGCGGAGAACGCTCTAAAAATGTTCTAAATTAGGATTTAATTGGATTTATTCGGGTTAGAAACATGAAATTTAGTATAGTGGTAACTTTTAAGAGGCAGATAATCGGTATAAACAGTTTATTAAAAATTCGAAAATTAAAGGTGTAAAATGAGCAGAAAACGTTATAAATTAGGATTTTTTTTCTAAATTGTTAGGGATCGAAACTTAAAAATTGACTTGCCTGTTATTTTTAGACGTAAATGCTCGCACAGAATAGTTTTAAGAAATACGAATTTAAAAAAGATGCAGAAGTAAAAACTTTCTAAAATTGCGTTTTTAGTGATGCTGCTTGGTCTAGAAAGATGAAATTTGGCATGGTGGCTATTTTTGAGATTTCAGTGCTCGCTAAGAACGGCTTCTAAAAAAATTCGAAATTTAAAAGAGTGTAATGAGTTGGAAAAGTTCTGAAAACCTTCTAAACTACGATTTATCTCAAATTGTTAGTGATAGAAACTTGAAATTTTACACTGCTGTTACGTTAGAAACACAAATTCATCCACAGGACAGTTTTTAAAAATTTACAAATGTTCGTGTGTGCAGGAACAAAAAAGTTGTATAATTGCAATATCTGTGATACAGTTATTATAGAAATTTGCTTAACTAGAAGCTTGGAATTTGGCATGGTGCTTACTTTTAAAACATAAATATTCGCTTAGAACTGTTTCTAAAAATTTCTAAATTTCTTACGAAAAATGAAATAAGCGAAAAATCTTCAAAATATATTCTAAATTACCATTAATTTGGAATTAATTTAGCTCTTCTTTTTCATTGAAGTCTCATTTTAGCCTAATGCAGTATAAGAATGAAGTTTATTCAAAATGTGGCTAAATTAGTAATTTTTGATTTATCTGTAGCAGTAAAATTTCCTCTAAAGGAGATAGGCCTACGAATAACACTTGGCATTTTTCAACAATTACGCGAGTAAAGCCGCGGGTTTTGCTAGTATTGGGATAAAAGATTAAAAAGGGATATTTTTTACGAATGTCGAAAAATTTCTTGGTAATGCGATAAAACACTAAAAATTTCATATAAAATTTGCTGTTCGAATGCCGAATAAACTTTATTAAAAAGAGAACAGAATATATTATATTGGATTAAAACATTAAAACCGGATGTCTTTTACTAATGTGAAAAAATCGCCTCGAATTGCAACCCTCCCCCCCCCCCAAAAAAAAAAAGAAAATCGCAAAAAATTCAAAAATTGCAGTCGGCAAAGTTCACTACAGTGGACTAAAACATTGTAGCCGGAATTCGTTCACGAATGTGAAAAAAATCAGCACAAAACTCGAAAACTCTAAAAATTGTATTAGAAATCGTGGATAACAAAATTGGAAAATGCATTCCCTTTACGAATGTCAAAAAATCGCCGTGAAATTCTATAAAACGCTGAAAGTTGTATTTAAAATTGCTAAAATATCAAAAATCGCAAAGGACAAAATTTAGTATATTAGGATAACAGTTTTGAAAACTAAATTCCTTACAGGAATGCCAAAAAATTGAGACGAAACGCGAGAAAATGCTACAGATCACATTGAAATTTGCATAAAAATCACCAAAAAGACAAACATCGTGGAGGACAAAATTCACTCCTTAAGGGTAAAAGTTTGAAGCCAAATTACGTTTCCATTTGAAAGAAATTAGCCGTGTAACACGCAAAAACGCTAAAAATTAAATTAAAAATCGCAAAAAAATCGTTAAAATTTAAAAATCGTGGAGGAAAAAATTTATTACATTAGACTAAAAGTTTGAAAAGTTTGTCTATATTTTTTAATACTTAGAAATTTTTCCATAGAAAATTTCACACGCCTTACATTCATAATATTTCAAATTTTAATTGCTTAAAAGGCGTATTGCCAACATAGTGAAAGCTATTAATGACGCGTGTGAAATTTTCTATGGAAAAATTTCCAAGTATTAAAAATACGAGGGTCCATCCAGAAGTAAGGATCCCAAAGAGCTCCAGCTGCAGGGGAAGGTGCGAGGCGAAATACAGCAACAGAGCTGTGCACGGCTGTTCCCGCACTAGCGATTCCCGCTGTCCTGCGCCGCTTATTCTTGGCTTAGCAGCCGTCCGAGATGGAGGTTCCCACTGTTGATCCCGCCAAGTGTGAGTTATTGTGCAACACTAAGAAAACTCAGGCGAGCTATCCAGAACCGGCGGCGAAGACGACTGACAGTTGGTGTAACGCTGCTTCACGACAACGTCCGACCTCTCATCTCCCATCAAACCCAGGAACTTTTGACACAATTTAGGTGGATTGTCATGCCTCACTTGTTACCCAAGATAAAGGAACATTTGGGTGTCCAACGCTTCCGGAGCGACGATGACGTCAAAGAAGAGGTGCAAAGTTTCCTCAACGGGTTGGCGGAGGTAGTCTACGACATTGGAATACAGAAATTGGAGCACTGTCTACAAAAATGCGTAGAAAAAGATGGCGATTATGTAGAGAAATAGAGCAAACTTTCTTCTTTTCAACGATGTAAATTTCTATAAGAATAATCATTGTTGTCTATTTGTAAATTTGATGGGAACCTTATTTCTGGATCGACCCTCGTATATATAGATTTATGCAATTATCGTTGCTGGATTTTCTTAGGTTTTGTGTTTGCCCCAGGGTTGGTGGCTCACGGAAAATATTCCATCTTGTGCAGCATTTGTAGATTTGCCAACATGCTATGTTGAGAAAGTGCCAGGCTGAGTATCGTTCCCAAGTGGTTCAGTTGGTAGAACGTCAGTGCGCTATACTCATGACCCGGGTTCGTGTTCCTGCTTGGGTACTTTTTCACTATGTTGGCTATACGCCTGTTAAGCAATTAAAATTTGAAATATTGAAAAGTTTGAAACTAAATGCCTTTTCTGAATATAAAAAAATCGCCACGGACCGCAAAAAGGATAAAAATCGCACTGAAAATCGTATTAAAAATCGCGAAATTCACAAATCGTAGAGGACAAAATCTGCTATAATATACTATAAGTTTGAAACTGAATTCCCTTTACCAATGTAAAAAAAATCGTCGCAAAATACTGAAAAAACTGTAAAAATCGATTACAAAAAAATTCAAGAAAAATTTAAAAAAATCACTGAATGAACTTTATTAAAAAGAGGGCAAAACTTACTATATCGGGCTGAAAGATTGAAACGGCATTTTTTTTTATTAATGTAGAAAAATTGCCTTAAAACGTGAAAAAAAGCTCTAAAAATCGCATAAAATAATAAATAATTTTTTTAAAATCAAAAACAGAAAATGCAGGTCGAGATGCAGGTCAACAGATATAGAGGTACCTTCCAACCAAATTTTGTAGCCCTGTGTACAGTGGTCTTTCCGAACACAGCACACACAAACAAACTTCTTTCCTTATTGTAGATTATATATTTGTGTTTTGAGCCAACATATGTTGCTGATTTACTATGATTTTTATCTTCTAATTACATGTTCAGAAGTATAAGAATAATCTATGTGTTGCTATAATATAATTAATATATTTTTTGCATTAATCATTCAAATATTAAATTTCGCATTTAAATTTTCAAAAATCATTGTATTTTTATAATACTGTAATTGTTTTAAATTCTATATTGGTCATAAATTAATTTCGAATGGTTGATAATAAATCACATGTTTTACACAAGACCATTGATATATATAACTTTTTTTTCATATTGATCATATATTTTTAAAATGAACATATCTTCTATAAAAGATATAACTATATAAAAATAGTCTACGGAATTTCACAAAATTTTAAAAGGAGTTTATATATTAAAATATATTAAATTAAAACAAGAACGAAAAATCATACATCCGGCATAGATCATGAAACACTTTCCAACACCAACAGAATATTATTAAGAAATTAATTTTTTCGTACGATGAAATGAGATATCTAAGAAGAAATTTAAAAAATACATAACTCAGTAAAAATATTTTTTTCAGCAATCGCTGCCCATATTCGAAATCTTTCGTGCAGCCCTGTATATGAGCTACAGAATTTGTAAACAACACTTAATAGACTAATAATTATATAAAATTACAGACCACAGCGGATAGAGCACTTCTAGTAATTACCGATCATAGTCAGTCTGTTAACCAGATTCTCTTGTGCGTATCTGTACATTGACGATAAATCCTACGCACTCCATAATCTATAAAAAATAAGTTGTATTGAACCTTAACTGATTATTTTATATTTCATTCTGTTACAAGTATCACAACATGTTCAAAATGCACCGCAAAACAATTTTTCTTCATAGATCATAATGTAAAGGAGTTATTTTGTATTTCCCTGTAATTGAACTATAAATGCTACTAATTATATACTCCGGTGAAAGCATGCCGCAGTAATGCATATTAATATCATTATGATTGAAATATATCGTAACATCAATAAAAAGCGCCGCAAACTTTTTTTCACCATAGGCCATAATGTAATGGAATTTTTTTGTGCCTCCCTTTAAATTAACTATTAACTCTACACACTTCATTTTCAATACCGATCATTCTACAATAAAATTCAATAATGTATAAATATTTCATGACAATCCCAGAATATTTATGATAGTTAAAGCACGGACAGACAGACAAATCGAATTCATAAACCCTTTTCAGCTATGTTGGAAAGTGTTAAAAAAGCACTCTGAATCTATATTTATTATTTTATAACATTAATTTAATATCTTACAATTATTTTTCTTCATTTAATTTGTAACTGCTTAAAGACAACGAAATTCAAATTAATATTAACATACTTACAGTTTTTAATCGCCCAATACCATTAAATATTCCCATAATAAATTATCCTTTATAGTTCCTAGAAGTATCTTTTTGTAAATCTTTTCCAGCAAAAAATTCCCGATAGCTAGCTTTATAAATTAGCTGAACAGTTACCATGAAATCCTTAGCTGGCGGCAATGATAATCTTAAATTAAATACAACATAGCGTCACACCATTTTCTTTTTGCCGCACTTTGTCTTTTAATAAACTTGTCGGATGGAATAACTTTTCAAATTAACCCGATGACAGACTAATCCATATTGATACTTGCTATAATTAAAACTTATTTGCCCCAGAATGCCCAGAAATGCTTAACTTTCTATCTTTTACATTAACAACTTTCTTAACATAAATTCCTTTTAATGTGATACAGAACAAAATTTGAAACATTTTTTACTTTCTTCTATCTATACAAGATAAAAGTATTGGATTCGTAAAAAGATTTCATTTACCATTTTTGACGGATTTATGCGTTTTAGAAGGTTCTGAACACAATTTAACTGTCTTTAGAAAATGTCTGTCCGTGAATCTCCGTGGTCTGTCTGACTGTACGTAACACAATTTTTTTGGGATCTCTAACTCACGAACTACTGCATAGAATAGGATAAAATTTCATATGAGGATTTGGCAGTATGTGAACTTTGCTGATTATATTTTAGGAAACATCCCCCAAGAAGGAGTGCATCAAATCGATGAGTTGTTTGATTTACTTTATGCTTATATCTCCTGTGTATGCGTGCAGAATTCAACGGAAGATCAAATTTAGAATTCCCATGATAGGAATAGATTGTCATTCCTTTAGATTGCAGTCATCTAAGAGGGTGTGCTGAAATTCAATGAGTTGTTCGAAATATGCGACGCTTATATCACCAGTTTAAATACACAAAATTCAAAGAAACTTCACCCTTAGCATATTGAAAATGGGAATACATTGTGTAAAAACCTATTTAAATAATTTAATTGATTTTATTTATATTAGAAGAAAGTTTTGTAATGACCACCACATACTAGTTTGAATTTGGAACTATACCTCTAAAGCTCAGATTTTAGGTGTTATCTTTTGGTCAGCGATAGGAAGAGACATTCTAGATATGTGCAAATAAATAATACGGGATCTGGAGTTTTGTAAATTAAATTTTAAATACAGGGTCTTCAAAAAAGTTTGGACAGAATTGAAAGAATCATAACTCTAAAAGGAATTGAGTAAACGCAGTTATTTTCTTTCCAAAGTACTCGGTAATTATCCAAGATTTGTTAGATGTAGCTGTTTTAAAGTCGTGACATTCAGGCGTGGAGAATAAGCAATTGCACGGTGAACGAAGCCTTCGTGTTGTCCGACTATTTTTGATGATTCCGAGGTGGAAAGTAGTTTAAAACTATTGGAGGTAAGGTAAGTGCAAGTAATATGGCCACCTTAAGAACTGATTATTTTTATAGATAGTAAGAACTGATTTAAAAAGAATAAAAATAATAAAAGAGTAGGCTCATCAATTATTAAAAAAACCAAATTTAATATTTGAAACTCGACAACAAATAATGAGAAAATAAGTAAGAAGAAAAATTAGAAAGCAATATTAAGCAATTTAAGCAAAATTTTAAGCAATTTTAAAGTTTAACAGTAAAAAATGTTTTTAATTTTTTTAACTTCACATGTAGGGCCAGTAAAAACTTCCTTATAATTCTTGGTAAGTCCGACACATTCCTTGTACACATAATTACGACACACAACACATAATCGCATATCCACCACCTTTTCTTTGTTGCAAATACCACAAAACCAACTGTCTTTATCACTTTTCTTTGCTCGGGATCCTTTTCCGCTAGTCTTCGCAGACTGACGTTTTCTTTTGTTTAATCGCTGTTGTGATGCTTGAGTGTCTTCAGTATTATTTTGAGGAGCTTTGGGAAATAGGTCTTTTTTCAAAATTAGAGCACGATAGTTCATTGCAGGTTTTATGACACGGGTTGTTTTACGCTTTTTATGTGGTGATGGCAGTAATTCTTGAAATGGTGAGTCATGAACAGATGTACAATTTCTATAATTATATTCAGAAGATGAAGAATCACAGCTGGAGTCCGAAGAAAAGTCAGGCGTTCTTGAGGGAGAAGGAGTATGACGACCTTGTTTTTCAGAAGATGTCCCTGGAGTAGAATTTTCTTTTCCGCTTTTAGCATTATCCTTTGCCCGACATGCATTTTCAGAAACAGAACTTGGAGTAAAAACTTTCCCGGGAATTACATTTTTGTTGAACGGATAGATACCTGTCCCTTTGAAGCCACCTTTAACGTTGGCAGGAGTCATAGCTTTGTCCCAAACTGGAGAGAATATTCTTCCAAATCGTGCCTTTGTAATGTTGTCATGGTTGGTTTGTTCCAAAAATAAAACAACTTCTTGGTCCCAAAAGTGTTCGAATGGCCCAATACAGGATTTATCCAAAGGCTGAAGCTCATGATTTGTATTAGAAGGCAAAAAAAGTAGGAGAATGTCATTTTTTTCAGCTTCATCTACAGTTGAGTAATCAAGATGGGACTTGACTCCATCAAGGATGAGAAGGCAGCGTCCTTGTGGTTTAATTTTTGAAAAATGACTGACCCATTTAACAAAGGTCGGTGTTGTCATGCTTCCTTTCGGCGTCATTTCACATGCAGAACCTCAGGCAGATTATTAACCCACTCTGGTTTCATTCTCTTACGTTATACAAAATCATAGGGAGAATAGTTGCTCCAGTTGCATTATCGCAAGCCACAATTGTTACACTTTCACTATGCTCTTTAGCAACAAAATGCACTCTTTTTGAGCACTTTTGAGCATAAACAGTATGATCTTTATGCAAACTGAGACGGCAGCCTTTTTCATCCATATTAAATATTCGTTCTGGGGAGGTCATGAGACTATTGTGAATTAGAGCCTTTCGTAATTTACTAAAAAAATCATCAACAATATATTTATTGAGCTTTGCCGCTCTGGCAGGATTCATTCGTTGACTTTTCCTCCTGGAAACATTCGGATTTCTTGCTAAAAATGCTTTCAACCAGTACCGACCAGCCATGCCTTTTTTAAATGAAAAATTGTGAGGAATTTCATTTTCACTGCAAAATTTAAAAACGCAGAGTTTTTATGATTTTTGACGTAACAGGCTAACCGATATCGGCAAGCCTAAAAACTCTTGTATAATAAATAATCTTGTAAAATAAATAAATAAGTGAATAAAGAATTAGGGAATGACCATATGTGCAGGTAATATGGCCATACGTGCAGGTAATATGCCCATTGGGCATATTGCCAACAATAATGAGTTTTGAAAAATCTTGCGTATGTCTGTCTGAACACTCAGATATTGATATTTACGTACACTGTTTAAAAGACCATTAAACCAACTAAAATATTATGTATAACATTAATTATAAATACTTTGTTTAAATAAGAAAAATAACAAATTTCCAAGAGACAAATTTATAATACGCCAACGCACTAACAACAAATCACTAATGGCTGCCCTTCTTAGCACGTGATCAACGATTGCGAGCAACACGGTACTAGACTTTGTTTGTCGAACATCCTGCGACTTGATTCAAGTGCCATCTTTTGGATTTCACTGCAGTTAATAACATTATTGCGGGTTGGCCATATTACCTGCAATGGCCATATTTGCATCACTTACCTTATGAGAAAAATGTCAATTAGAAAGTTCTTCAGCATCGTCGATTTAGTAGGAAAGGATCTACTATGTACACGAATGGCCTAAGCAAAAAGTGAAAATTGCGAATGTGTGATGCGATTTGCATTTTTAGAACATCGATTCTGCGCTTCGTCTGAATGTCACGACATTAAAACAGCTACATCTAACAAATCTTGGATAATTGCCGAGTACTTTGGAAAGAAAATAACTGCGTTTACTCAATTACTTTCAGAGTTATGATTCTTTCAAATCTGTCAAACTTTTTTCGATGACCCTGTATATTTAATCAGAAAACGGAATCAGATTATAATACTTTCATTTTAATTATTCTATGTTTTAAAGTTTATTTTTTAACTTTCTGTTAAAACTCCAGATATATTTATGGTAGTGGAACATCTTGTAGAGAATACAGGTACTGTTTTTAGAAATCAATGAAACCTACCTACCTTAAATTTGCATAGCTTATGGTAATTTGAGATTATTTTCAGATATTTTCAAAAATAATTGAAGCATTTGTGAACAATGCCATTTGTACTAGATTTTAATGAGACATTTATGAGGTCAAAATTTTACATTAAATATATTTTTCAAAAAAGAAATTTATCTGTTGAAAGATATTCTATTAACATCTGTGCCCCCTAACACATAGGAGTACACAAGAACACTTAAGCTCCATATGCAAAATTAAATTCGAAAAGTCCATATACTTTTGGGACAGCCTATTTTTATTTTTTTTTAATAAAAAATCTGTAAAACTTATACTTTATTTCTTTGATGTAATACATTTATGTTATGATACTATATGCATATTATTTTTTTCGTGAATATTGCTTCATTTTTTGAATTGATATCTCAAAAAACCGCCTGTCCATATATTATTGAGACGCACTATATAAGCTTTGAATTTTTTATATGGCGCGAGTACCCAGATCAATGTAAACTATAATGTCAACCTTTTACATTCAAACGTAACGCTGAATTATAATTTTTCTTCTTATATTACTCACCTTTTTTGAACAGATATTTCTGACAGCTATTGTAAGGTACTACATTTATCTAATTAACTCATTTTTTTTCCTCTGGTGGCTTTTTTCTAATGCTATATGAATTCTTTGTAATGAGACAATGAAAACTAAAGATTGTTTTCTTCGACTGATTGTGAATGTTAATTAAAAATTTAATTAGTTATGTAAATGTTTTATTGTAAACACTTGTGAACCTAATGAATATTTCTTTATAAATAAAATAGTGTGTTAGAGTGAATAAATAAAAATTTTACTGAGAGTTATTTTTTTATAAAAATTGCTTTTTCAGGCAACAGCGCGGATAATTTTCTTTTTTCTTTTTTTTTTACTAAATAAAATAAAAAATTCATAAAAACAGTTCATCTTTGAAAACAAAAAGTAAAATACAGAAAAAAAGAGATGTCTTAATACTGTATTACAGATTTTTTTAACAAGCATATATCTGAGCATAAATTCTATTCTCTTTTACAAGATTTGATTCACGGACTGTTGTTTTCAGCTTTGAACTAGCATTTTTCCGACTAGAAAACCAGAATTTTACAGGAAAGCAGATAGGCGCATCTAGTTGCCCATTAATTCCCAGTAACATCTCTGTATTTTTTAGAGTACATACTCAAAGCTTATTTGGAAAGTAATTGCTTACACATATTCAATAATTATAAATAGTAAAGAAACAAGAAGTTAAATATATATATGTATTTAAATAATACATCCTTATAATGTTTATCATGTATGTTTCTTTTTCGCAAAAATTTTATACAGATATTGTCTACATTTAATTTTAATTTCCCAATGCTAAATTTTTAAACAAATTATTAAAATATTTTATTCTTTTCTTATCACATTCTTAGATTGAATTCTTAAGATGAATAAGTTTTGGAATTCTTTGCCGTTTTGCGTTGCTAAAATTTGTGGCTGAACGAGGAATCAATTCTATTTTTCTTTAATTTTCATAAAATGCGAAAGGATCTCCGGAATTTAGTTGTCATTAGTATTTTGCGAAGATGTATTAATACAGTAAGTGCAGTTGTGTAGTGGCTATATTAAGTGGAGTTTTAGCAAAAAGCTTCGAATTCTGAGCTGTTCTCGTCTTTCTAGGACTTCTAGCCGCGTCAAAAAAAAGTGCCATCGAAGTAGCTTTCTCCCCCAGTTCCTTTTAGAGCGTGTGCAAGTACCAGTAGTGTGCAAACTCACTAAATATGAATTCTTTCAAACTCAATGTCACCTTCTCAAAAATAAATTAAATTTGCGAGCAAATTAAAAATTTATAGAACGAATCCGCTTATTTCAGATTCATTTTTAAATAAGAGTAAAAATCATTACTTTTTCTCCAATAAAAAAATATAAACTAGTCGTTTTGGGCCACCGTAATACTTACCCATCATGGATATGCATAATAAAAAATATGAAAATAAAACATGTGTAAGCGATTTACAAAATGCATTGCAATTCGAATAAAATCGTAGCTTAATGACGTCATAAACTTTAAAGGCTCTATTACTGAATTGCGTAAAAGAAACATCCTCATAACTCCAAAAATGACAGTCATATTAATTAACAGTTAACTGCGCCGGATTAAGCGTCTCATTTCCAATTAAAATATATCTTTGAATTGAAATTGGAATTGGAATGAAATACAGGGTCATGAAAAATCGAAGAGTGTGGAAAATAGGATTACAAATATCTCGGCAACTCATTATCCGAGCGACTTCATGCTTTATGCAAAATTTATGTTTTCTTATTGTCTTTTATATTCACTCCTTAAAATAAACAATTTCGAAATATTTTATGTACCTTTTACCGGAACGACTATTTCGAGAGTCCGAAAAAATAGTTCCGGATAATCGAGGTTACTGAAATTCAATAGGCTTCTTCTCATTATTACCTACTAAGAACATACGAAATTTCAAGTCTCTATCTCAATTTGTTCGAGAGCTGGAACGTTTACAACACAGACAGACGGACGGTAATATTTTTTTTTCTAAAAATATGTTTTTCGGAATCTCCAGTGTCTAAAACGTCTAAATCCGTCAATTTTTTTTTTTTTTTTTTTTTTTTTTTTTTTTTTTAAACGATTACAAGATTTACCCTATACTACGTATGATGGGTAAGTAATAAGAAAAATATGAGAAAAAAGGAAAAGATTATTTTGCATAATTTTATTAGCTTACTATTGTGTCGTCAAAACCTCTTTAAATAATTTAGTATTAGAACAACATTTAAAATATTTCGGAGCAATTGAAATATTATAATTACTATATATATATATTTTTGTCAATTAATTTTAAATCCTAAAATACTTGAAAGATTTTTAGCGTTAAATTCTGAGAGTAATTTTCTCTGCAAAATGTGAGTTACCTAAAGAACACTAAAGAAGTATATATTTTTATTTATTATTTCTCCTATGCACAAGAACAAAGTATTGGATTCGTGAAAAATTTCTTCCGGTTTTCGATGGATTTATACGTTTAAGAGTGTCCTGAATACGATTTGACTATTTTTAGCAAATGTCATCCGTTAGTCTGTTTGTGTGACTGCGTGTCTGTCTGCATGTGACTGAGATTTTATCAGTGCTATACCTCACTGTTGCTATAACTACATGGAATTTTATTAAACTTCAGATTCATTTAGACATTAACATAGGTTGGTGCTGATTAGGTTTGGGTATATATCGGTCAAGAAAAGGCGCTGCTATGCTGCATTTTGCATGATTTCTAAAATAATTATATCCCAAGAACTAACTCACGGAATTTCACCAATCTTCATTATATCTTAGACCTTTATATGAATAGACACTGATAAGGTTTGGGCGTATACCGGCTAACAGGTGGCGCTGCAATGCTGCATCGTTTCAGATTTCCAGAATAGCTATATGTACTCTAGCTATAACTACTAGTAACTAAATAGCTAAATGTTAAAATAGTTAAACAGAAAAAGTGGATTTTCATTGTTGATTTATTTTGTAATTAATAAGTTGGGATTTTGTAAAGCGAACACCAGATTTGGCCCTATTGCTTTGGAAAATATGTTTTCAAGGAGGGCTTTTGAAGGGAAAGTGACCCGCAAACCGTGTACATAAATCCCCACCAGAACGTGCTGTTTTTGAACCTGTAAACATCGGCCCAAGCTCCTCATATTGACGCCGATATGCTAACCAACAGGCTGAGTGGCCCATTTAATTATTCTAAATAAAAGTTTTCAATCTCATTAAATATCGAAAAAATGTGGGTTTTTTTTTTTAATTTTGGCATGCGATACGATATATGATATAATATAAAACATATCTTATACCAATTATTTACATTGAAAACAGAATGCAAAATTGAAAATAATTAATCCTGACTGAAGACATTTGATCATTTATATAATACCAATTTATTATCCCATTCAGCAACGTGAAACTTTGAATTATTTGTAAATAAATGTAAACGGTAATAACGAAAATGCATTAAACTTGAAATATATTTGCGATGTTTCACACTTCGAACAATTACATGTGTTCCCATACAATCTTTAATAAATTGCTTTAAAATATTTAGCGCGATATATTTTGAAGGTTTTAGAAATCAAATGCTTATATTTTTCTGAATTTTATAAGAAGTGACTATTTTCTATGCGTTTGACATTTTATAGTATATTTTTGTATGTTTCAAACTGCAATTTTGAATAACAATTTAACGAGATATTTTTTGAAAGCTATAGAAATCAAATGCTTATATTTTTCTGAATTTTATAAGAACTGACTATTGTCTATGTGTTTGACATTTTATAGTGTACTTTTTTTTTTAAAAAAACTGCAAATTTGAATAACAATAGTCTGTTAAAGTATTTGTTTTGCAAAATGTTCCGTTATTCCCTTGAAAACTCGCGCATAAAATAAGAAAAAAAAAGAATAAGTTAAATGACATAAAAGATTTCTAAACGCATTATTATATATTTATAGATGAAACTGTCAAGTATTCATGCGATAATGTGGAGATGGTTGTTACATAACAGATAAAAATCGTAAAAGGAAAACATGTCACCTTAGAGTTTAGTAGTAGGAAGATCGACATTTCTAACTACCTTCCTTTCTTATGTCACTTTCAAACATCAGGATTTTCAAGTTCGTAGAAAACAACTGCCTACCTGTTTGTCTTTGTCGCAACTACTTTAAGAACATAGGTGGAAAAATTGTATGCTTTAATTATGCCTTTTTCAGGAGATTATGGACGTTAAGGGATTTCCACTTTTCAAATACTAAATTTTATAGAAAATTTTAAAGCTTGTTATCTCCAAAAATATCGACACACTTATATAATATTTTATCAAAAATGATTTCACTATTTTCTTCTAAATTTTGATTTTAGAGAAAATTGTTCATTTTTTTATTATTGATATTATGTTACGAAGAAATATTTTTTTTTTACTTTTTCTTCAAGTATTCTTCATCTAAATCATTAAAAAGTGTCTTTGATTGCTGCCTTCTTTTACACTAAAACAAACCTAATCCAGTTACAATTGTTTTTATAAAAAATTATTCAAACGATATATTCTTAAATAGATAAATAAATAACACCAACTTTTTGCTTAAAAAAAATTACAATTATTTTAAAAATTTCTCGTAATGATCACAATTTTAGTTCAAGCCATTATGCATTGAATTAGAATAAAAGATTATGAATTTTTATTAAACTCTCTGTCGATATTTACGAAAAATAAAAGAAAAGAAGCAAGTTATATTCACTCTCATTCAACAATATTTATGTTCTTAATTGATGATAAACGAATCATTTTTAACACTTTCCAGCATAATTGAAAAGTGTTTATGACTTTGATTAGTCTGTCTGTCGCTTTCCTCCTTCTGTCTGACACCTGCCATCGATTTCTCCATGTATTAACTCTTCTAGATGTACTCCGATTTTCATGTAATTGATATATGGTATTGAGGTTTACTATGGCATGTTCTCTAACGAAAATTGAGTGTGTAGCATTTATAGTTCATTTACAGGGACACTAAAAAAAATCGTGTTACATTATGGTCTAGGAGGAAACGTTCTTTGCAGTTTATTTCAAACAAATTTATTCGCATTTCGGAGGTGCAATAAAATATGTTTTTTGTAGAATATGGGGTGCAAAACATTTATCATTCACTTTAAAAGGTCACACAAAAGAATTTGCTAATTAAATTGGGGAAAATTTTTAGAAGCATATTTTAATGATGTTACACTATTTCAAATATAATGAAATTTATACTCATTATTGAAGTGTATAAATTTCATGAAAAGAGCTTACTGTATAATATGACGCGCATAATAGTTTTTTTTTTTCATTTAAAGTGATACCCAATATATTTCGGTTACAAAATCAAGAATTTTACAACGAAACTTCACTGTTTAAAAATTCGAAAGAAGAAATCTCGGTAAACAACTTATAAATCGTAAAACGCACTTGAAAAACAGATTTCTACAATTACTTTCCGTAGCCAGAAAGATACTCTAGTTCTTTTGAGCATCCCTGTACATGATCTATGGATCTGTATATACATTGCATAGTGTGCAAAAATTTAACTTAGTTACAAAACCCATGGCATAGTAGAAAATTCACCTTTAGCAATTTCATTCGATAGAGGAAAATAAATTCGAATAATTTCGCACAGTCTGTACATTATCTACAGATTTTTATACAAGCCTCATATTATTAATATACAATTTAATTCAGCAAAAAACGCATAACGCAAATGAAAACGTACTTCCAGAAATTACCATCCATATACGCTCTAGTTCTTTGCATAGATATTGCATAGATTGCCTGTATATGAGTTTATTTATATTCTATCAACATCTGTTAGTATACTAAATCATGTTCATAAATATGAAATAAGATGAATATAATAGAAAAAGATGAATAGAAAATGTTTTTTAATAGAATTCCATGAATAGAAATATGATAACTCAATTAAAAAACTCCATTAAGTAATTCACGCAGATGTACAGTAATACTTACGAATTATTTTGTGTAACTCTGTATATTATCTATAGAATTTATACACACCTTGTAGTTTGCAACAATTTAAACCTAGAAACGCATACTCCAACTAAAAGCACACTTTGAGCATTTGTCGCTCGTAGACATAAGGAAGGTCGGGTAGTACCGGACAGCAATTTGTATCGGACAAGTATAGTGTTTCAAAATTTTGCTGATGGTAGCAGCACCTTTTCCGCTTTTGTCGTGTTTATTAATTCAGCAGGAAGGTACTCTCGCCATTTGGGACCAAGTGGACAGTGCGTTTGCAAGTGATAGTAAGTTATCACTTTTTTGCGAGTTTTCTAGTGCACGAAGATAATTTTGGAGCTACATAACTTGCGTAAAATTAAGTACAACCGCGACCTACGTTATACACGGCCGGTTCATGACGTTAACACGTCACACGGAGTGGATCATTTTTGCACAGCGATTGGTACAAAGCGTCACGTCCATCGTTTTGTGTCAGTCGCCGTGTCAAGGTTATCCACTCCGTGTGACGTTTTAAAAGTCATGAACCGGCTGTGTATAACGTAGGTCACAGCACAACAATGTTTTTAGTGTTTTGTTAGATGCATGCGTTCATCATCATCATCAACAACAACAACAACCGTTTTCAATCCACTGCTGGATGTAGATGTCCCCCAGATTTTTCCATTGTTTCCTGTCTAATGCTTTAGTCATCCAATTAACACCGGCCACTTTTCTGATTTCGTCACTCCATCTTACTTGAGTTCGTCTTCTTGGTCGTTTGACATCTCTTATATACCACTGTAAGGTGTTTGTGCTCCATCTATTGTCTTGTCTTCTTGCAATGTGACCAGCCCATTTCCATTTTAGCCAATGATATCAAAACCTTTCGTCTGACTTCTTATCAAGGTTATTCTCTTTATGTTTCTTCTGGTTATGCCTAGCATACATCTTTCTATACTTCGCTGTGTTGTTTGTAATCTTTGTACCATCCGTTTTGTTAGCGTCCATGTTTCTGCTCCATAAATTAGTGCAGGCAAAACACATTGATTAAACACCTTTCTTTTCAAACAAAGAGGCATGTTACTCTTCAGAATAATATTGTTCTTCCCAAAAGCACTCCATCCATTTCTTATTCTTCTATTGATTTCATTCATGATACTATTGTCCGATGATATTTCCTGTCCAAGGTACACATAACTTTGCACTTCTTTTATCTCAGTGTTGTTGTAGACAAGTTTCTTTTTTGATGCAAATGAATTGAACATCACCTTAGTATTTTCCAAATTTATTTTTAATCCCACATTAATGCTAGCTTCTGCCAAATCTTTTAGCAAATTTCCAATTCTTCAGGGCTATTACTGAAAGTTAAAACGTCATCAGCAAACCGGAGATGGCTTAAATATTCCCCATTTATTCTAATCCCTTTGTTTTCCCATTCCAGCTTCTTGAAAACATTTTGTAAGACAGCAGTAAAAATCTCAGGCGAAATGGTGTCTCCTTGTCTCACTCCTCTTCAAAGATTAGTCTTCGCTATTCCTTTGTGCAAACGAATCGTGGCTGTTGCTTTCTTGTAAATCTTCTTTATGATATTGATGTAAGGTTTGTCTATACCAACGTACTCCAGAGAATCAACTATTGCAGATGTGTAGACCGAATCAAATGTTTTCTAATAATCAATAAAGGCAAGGCAGAGAGATAAATTATATTCTTTATGTTTTTCTATAAGTATCCTTATTGTTTGAATATGATCAATTGTGCTAAATCCACTTCGGAATACTGCTTGTTCCCTATGTTGAGCTGATAAAAGTCTTGTCGTTAAAACTTTGGGGAAAATTTTATAAATCGCTGACAGTAAGCTGATTGGACGGTAGTTTTTAATGTTTTCCTTCTCCCGTTTCTTGTAACGTAGCACCATCACAGCATTATTCCAATCTTCTGGTACATCTGATTTCTCGAGACATTTGGAAAACAGTAAGGCTCGCATTTTTGCAAATTTTTCTCCTTCTTCTTTGATAAGGTCAAATGTAATTCTCTCTCGCCAGAGCATTTACCTTTTTTCATGCATCTAATGGC
Source organism: Maratus michaelseni (assembly GCA_963931845.1). Lineage (NCBI taxonomy): Eukaryota > Metazoa > Arthropoda > Arachnida > Araneae > Salticidae > Maratus > Maratus michaelseni. Next base: position 226,814,337 of record OZ007596.1, read on the forward strand.
TTGTACAACTTCATCTATCATCACTTGGATTATCTCCTCAGTTTCTGTTATATTACTCGTGGATCACGTAGATTGATTTTCCTTTGTTCTTCACATTTATAGAGATCATTATAGAATTTTTCGACAATGTGTACTATTTTATTATTGATTTTTGCCCTCTTCAGTGCAAAAATAACTCTTTTTCCAACACCCAGTTTGCGCTTAGCTAATTTTAAACTTTTTTTTATCTTCTAGAACTTTCTTGACAAGATCACAGTTAAATTTTCTGATGTCTTCTGTAACACTTTTCTTACCGTTTTACATAATTCTGCATATTCAATTCTTGATTTAGAACAGTTTTTCTTCAATTTAAAATCTGAGTTTCTTCATCAATCTTCTTGTTTCTTCTGTTACTTTCTTTGTCTGCTTTACTGATGCTTCACCAGCTATCGTCCTTGCAATGTCTTGTAACGTATTGTTATTTTCTTGTTCACTACTGTAACATCTTGCTCGTCTTCTAAAATTGATTGAAGTACTTGGAAACGATTTTTAAGTTCCAATTTATATTCTTCTTTATGTTTCTGGAGATTTATAATATTGACTGATTTCTTTGAGTGTTGCAAAGCTTCATTCTTTCCACTTTAGTATTTAAAAGCAGTTTGCATCTAACCAACCTGTGATCGCTTCCTCCTTGGATGCATTTAAAGGGTCTTCTTCAAGTTAACAAGCAGAAGCTACCCGATGTTTGGGTTACTATGATTTATATTGTAGCTGTAGATATGTCTAGACATGGCAATACGCATGATAGGTAGTCAAACCGTTCGGGTTGAAACGGATAAACGGTTGGAGGGGTTGTATCGGACAAAAGTTTGCAGGTTTAAAAAGTTAAATTCTTACAGTTTCTCTATTTTATAGTAGGATTAAGAAAATACGTCATAAGTGGGATGAAAATCACATGATAGCTATTGAAAAGTCAGGTAGCTATAGAAAAGTCAGACTTCGTGAAATGACAATCAGAGAAGGTAGTGAAATATATTATGTACCTAAAAGCACCTTAGGTGATAGACTCAAAGAACGTAAAGTGAAAAGGACAAAGTAAAGTCCACAACCAATAAACAACTGAAGAAAGTGTTAGGACTAGTTCTAAAACCGAAGAAAACCATTTGAAGGAAAAGCTAGAAAATCTGAATTTTGACGAAGAATTGCGGGAAGAGAATGAATGAACTCATTGATATTATTTGCAATGAAACTTTTCAAGAAGGCTGGATCCAGTGAAATATTTACAAAGGTTGAGACCATGAAAACTGTGCGGATTCTTGAGCTTAACAGGTTATTTTTACGTGTAAGATGCTTGTTTTTATATTAAAAAAACATAAGTGTCATAATTCAAATAATAAAATGGATTTTCTTCTTTCTACATCTGATAAGTAATGTCTACATCTTTTTTTGTAAGAATGTATACATGTAGTAATAATAAGTTATTTTTTAAATCAAAAAATGACGTTTTTTCAAGCACAACACCATGCCAAATACAACCCTCTAGAGATCAAATTGCTCAAACTGTAAGGTTTATAAAAAGTCAAAGAATGATTCTAAGGGAAATGAGCTTTTTAAAGCATTGGAATAGCATGTTAAAGTTTTTATTAGAGTAAGAAATGTTCAAATTTAACCATAATTCTTTTCTGAAAATTCGAAATAGCTTAAGCGTCCGATACTACCTGACCTTCCCCTATATTACGCTACTGAGATGTCTCAGTGACTGCTGTTTTGTAACAAGTCACTTTGTGGCCCTCATGTGATCGTCGTTTGGGGATTCCATTGGTATATCACCATGATTCTTTCTCTTTTTAAAAAACCCCTATAGCCACCAAAATGATGATAATTTGTGACTCACCTAATCACTTTTCATAAAGAAAAGCTCATATTGGCTTCACAGTATAGTCTCCAATTCTCGGTCATGGTGGCTTCATAATATAGTCTCCAACTGAAAGTAAAACTAGGACTTCCCTCAAAGGGATTATTCTGAGTGATATTGCTGAGAACATAAAGTTAACAATTACGATAAAAAGAAGATATCAACAAGAATCTAAGTGAATATACAGCATATGATAGACAAGAGATAGATAAAGATACAACATATGAAAAATAGCAAATTAAATGATATAATTACAAAATATCATATATAAATTCATATACTGTTATGTTTTCATATGCATTTTTTTGTAACATTTGGCAAATCTCATTTTCTTAAGCGGGAATTGCTCAAAACTTAAAAAAAAAACCGCCGGTTCTTTTAAAACGATATTTTTAAAGTCACATAATAAGATTTGCAGCCAATAGCGTATTTTAGCAAGCGTAGTTTAACGCAAATTTAATTTAATTTTTGCAACATTTTCTTTGTGACAAATATCTAAATAAAATATTAAAAAATAAAATATTAAATATTGAAATATTAAATCAAATATTTAATATTTGAATTAAAAAAATTTCCTTTGTTTATTTGTATAACTATTTATAGAAACTCGTATACTTCAAACCACATTGATAACATGCTTTGCTACAAACGTGTCTACCAGTCTAACTACTCGTATGTCTTAGCTGTGTCTCTCTCCGAACTCATCTGTCTACTGTCTCTCTACTCTTCTGTATACCCGTCTCAGTATCCGTCTGTCTTTCTACCCGACTCTTTAATCGTGTCTCTACTTGTCTCGCTTCCCGTTACACTACTCGTCTATCAACACGTCTGCCTGTCTATATACCCCTATCTCTACCCGTCTGTCAAGTCGTCTCTGCACTCGTCTCTCTATCCACCACGCTACCCGTCGCCCTACCCATCTCACTACCCCTCTGTCAACCCTTTTTTGCACCTGCCTCGCTACCCGTCTGTCTATTCGTTTCGCTACCCGTTAGCTTATCTCTGTCGCTATCCGTCTCTCTACCCGTTTGTTTACACGTCTATCTATCTCTCGCCAACTCTTCCCAATATTTAAACAATTTAGTAAACGGAAGCCGTTTATCTGTTATTAAATGCAAACAGGAGTAATTTATCTAAAGAGTGTAATCAGATGCAATTTTTTTAAATACATACATAAACCAGCATAATAATTCACCAGTTTTATTTTCATAGTAGTTTATGTCATTTGACAGTAAATCTCAACACTTCTTCAACCCGAACTGCGTCAAGCTTTTTAAAAAAGCCCCAAGGTCCGTATAACTGGGAAGGGGAATTGTCCTCAGGGCTATTAGATACATGTTATTAAGTTAAGTGAAAGTTTCGTAATCGGGTTCGCAGCCAATTTCTTATGTCAGAAAGGGTGGCTTCACGCCATTTTAAATTCATTTCTGTAATTTTCTTTTTCTTTTTTTGGTGGGTGGTTGGGGGGGGGGAGGGTTCCAAATATATACACTTAAATTCAAAATTTTGCCCCATGTTAATATTAGTGTTGTTTGTATTATCAATTAATACTTTGTTGATCGAGCTTCATTCGAAACAAATGTAAAAGACTTCTACAGTTTTTCTTTCTAGGAGAAAGTTCCGTAATCGGGCCCTAAGCTAATCGGGGAATTTAATATCATTATTGTTTCTAACTCCTATAGAATTAAAACAATATTGTTGCTAGCATTACTCTTGTTTGTGACCAACCTCTTCTGTGTATCTGAATAGGGAAAAGTTCCGTATCATGTACTGGTTGGTGCCAAAGGCAGTTGTAGAATCTTACAAATTTTTCTAGAGAGCGGAAAAACATGTTTTTTAAAATATTTACAAATATACGTTTATTAAACCATGTTTTTGAGCCATTTTAAAAAATTAAGTACGGTGCTAAAATAAAATTTTATTGCCATTTTCGATATTTTAATAAGAAATGAAAATACATAACAAACAAATTTAACAAAACTAAGCCATTTTTGGGTACTTCTCTATTATCCCGTCGACCACTTTTCATAACAAAAAACTATCGCCAAACTAAGATTAAACGCCAAAAATACAGTCCCATTTACTTGATGCCAGAAGCATTATACGTATTTGTTATGCCATCAAGTGGTTTTTAATTCGACATTTGCGTGTATTTTTCATTATGTTTTACTGATTTATTAGTTATTTCATTCATTAAAGTAACAATTGTGTCCTTAAATTCTTATATCTTATTTATTTTGATATTTCAATGGCAACGTTCTCCCGTTTATTTAGCGTTACAGTTTGGAGATAGTTTTTTGTTATGAAAAGTGGTCGACGTGATAATAGAGAAGTACCCATTTTTTGTGATAAATAATTGTTATTGCCAGGGGGGCAAATTGTAAACAATTAATAAGCGAACTAAAAAAATTACCGGAAAAAACTTGTGGTGGGAATCTCAAGAAAGAAATATCTGATATAAATAGCATTTAAAATCTTAAAATGGAGAAGTGGTCCGTATAAAAATGCAAAACATTATACACCTGATATAAGAATTTTTTAATTTTTTTATATTTCCGAAAGCACAGATAAAAGGGTAAAAATCCCGGCACAGATGCCATATACTCACCACGTTGGCGCGATTTTTCCCCGCCCCTTTGGCGAAAACTGTTTGTTGTGTTTGTTTACTTTTATTTTTTATTTTAATTCTATAGATTATTTTTATATGTATATCAATATTAATTTAGGCACAGATGTCATATACGCACCAGATTGGCGCGATTTTTTCCCCGCCAATTTGGCGAAAACTTTGTTTTTGAATATTAGTTACAAATACCATACAATAATAGCATGTAATTTTTTATTTCAATATAAAAATAAAATAACGTAATAAATGAAATAGCTCCTATTATTCAAAAATGGGAAATAAAAATAAATAAATGATAGTTTGATATAAATAAATATTGATATATATAATAAAAACAATTTATAGAATTAAAATAAAAAATAAAAGTTAATAAACAACAATTGAAACAAAATAACCGCGTTACCATGTGAGGCATAAAATTGCCATTTTGTTGCAATCGCGCCAATGTGGTGCGTATATGACATCGCGCCTTTATTTATATCAAACTATTATTTTTTTTTTCCTTTTTTAAAATAATAGAAGCTGTTTCATTTATTACGTTATTTTATTTTTATATTGAAATAAAAAATCACGTGTACTATTTGTTACACTATTTGTAACTAATATTCAAAAACAAAGTTTTCCCCAAGCTGGTGGAGGGAAAAATCGCGCCAACGTGGTGCGTATATGACATCTGTGCCTTGTTTCATTTCACATAGAGGTACTGCTCTATTATCCCGTCGACCACTTTTCATAACAAAAAACTATCGCCAAACTGTTAGATTAAACGCCAAAAATGCAGTCCCATTTACTTGATATCAGAAGCATTATACGTGTTTGTTACGTCATCAAGTGGTTTTTAACGCGACATTTGCGTGTATTTTTTATTATGTTTTACTGATTTATTAGTTATTTCATTCATTAAAATAACAATTGTGTCCTTAAATTCTTATATTTTATTTATTTATGTATTTTGATATTTCAATGACAACGTTCTCCCGTTTATTTGGCGATAGTTTTTTGTTATGAAAAGTGGTCGACGGGATAATAGAGAAGTACCCACATATGTATTGGTACTTTTATGTTAACTTGGCGCAGTTGATAAATCGCCAAATATTTTTCTCATAACATCTTCATATTGCATTCATTTCATTTAAATATAAATCTGTCACTGATTTCATTTGAAATACATACATTAAAAATACACGTCTTTCACTCATTTAATTTAAAATACACGCCTTTCACTAATTCCATTTAAAATACTAAAAAAGGAAAAGAAAATAAGAAATAATGCCACAAATCGAAACCTTTTATTTAAACATCAAAGAATTGTTCCTAACATACACACGCGAAATAAAAAAGCTGCTAATGGTGTGATTTACGCCAAATCTCTAATACTTATACTATTACTAATCTCTAATACTTTTCAAACAGAAAAAAATCCAGATTAACTTTCCATTTTTATTAAATTGAAATATATTTTATTGTGCTGAATATTAGTGCTTGCATATTTTTTTGCTCCATGTATTCCATGAACTTTTCAATTCCGATTGTCTACGAAAATCTCCCGCCGGTGAAAATGACGTACGCACAAAATTTAGTGACGTATGTACTTTAATTGTGCTTTTTTATCTATTTTTTTAATATAACTTCCAAACGGTTTGACACTTATTCTTGGTAATAAATAGACGTCGTTGTCACCTTTATAGGTACCTGCTGTAAAAATATTAACGAAATCCGTTAAATATTTTTTGAGTTATGCTTGACGAAAGGTTTTAATATCCATCGTAGCTATATATGGGGCAAAGTAATACTGCGCTGTGTATGAGTCTTCGTTGCACTCAGACAATAAAAGTCACAAGGTGGCTTATTGTCCGCCTTTATTTGTTTCAAAATGAAAATTATTTAAAAACAAATGTGATTTTATATTTTAGACCCTTAAAAAAGCTTTAAAGATGTTAAATTGGCCAAGAACATGAAAATTTTTTCAAAAATGTGATTTTTCCTATCATAGTTTTTTACACAGTAATGTATGAAAAAGAAATTTAAAACATACTTGTCTTATGAACAAAGAATTTTAAGGACTTAAAATGTCTTCAGACAAAGTTTTAAGAGATGAATGTATCTTGTTTTGCAATCTATCATTTATTGATGTATGGCTGCACTTTACACAAATTCTATCATGAAAATGTATGTAAATTTGAAATATACTAAATCATAACAGGATGTTGAAGTAACGGTTTAGTTTATTATTTAATTATTCTGAAGTTAAAAGCCTCCCCAAATGTAAGAGATAAAACAAGTTAGAGATAGAAGTTTCATTGTAATAGACAACTGATTTTCAAAAAAGATGGGGTTTTTTTCCTAAGGAAGTTAGAAGAATTGAAAATACAAAGTTAAACTAGGTATCACTTTTAAGAATTATTATATAGTTCTTCTCTGTATCAGATTGTAGTTAAGGATTATGAGGTGATTACACAACCTAAAAAATTTTGCGAAATGTATGGTTTTTGCCTAAATAATGTATAGCCATCGATTGAAGTTTATACTTTAATTATTGACTTTGAAGTTAATTAAAGTTGGATATTTGAAAGTGATCAACTTTTCTTGAAATTTACCCTTTTATGTGAATTTTTGCTAAAGTTAGTGTAGTTTTTTTTTGTTACTTATTCCATTAAAAGTCCAAATATATTGTTATTTTTTTATATTGGAGCAATTATTTAACCCCTTGAAGGGCACCGGTATATTATATATACCACTTAATTTTAATCTCAAAATGTCACAGTGACACCATAAATTTATAGTCAAATTTTTAATTTATAAAATACACGAGGAAAATCTTTTACTTATTTTAAAATAAATTCGCTCGTGAATCCTGGTGTCAATCAATCATTTCAATATTTTAGCTACAAGAGTTCCTTGCCCCTGAAGGGGTTAAAGTACAAATTTGAATGGTCTCGAAAATCCAATCCCAAAACAGGTCTGTGACTAAGATCAGATATTTTATAAAAATTACAGTAAATAAATAAATCCCTCTATATTACTTTTACTAATGAAAAAAAAACTAACATAGAGCGTTTATCTTTGATCAAGGATACTAAGTATAATTCTAATTAGATACTAAAATGGTTTATTACAAAAGTGTTTATTTGATAAACATTTCTTTTCAAATTGAATTCTTTGAAAGAGGAGGTTAAAGATGCTTGTAAGCTACTTTAATTAACTTCATTAATAATTTTCAAAATGAAATGGGGCGCAATATTATTAACTCTTTGTAAAAGTTAATTGATTTTGCATAAAAATTCATCTTTAAACGCATTGTGCGGTTAAAGAAAACAGGTGGCTCAACAATTTTTTATTATTTTCTTTTGAAATTAACTATTGAAATTAATTATTGAAAACGCACTTCTATAGCAATATGAATCTGTCTCCATTATAAAACAGTTCAAGATTGTAAAAAAGATCAGGATATTTATATAAAATTCGCTTCACCCACATCTTAGAATTATGGTCAAAAATTAAATGTAAAACTGATATTTTCCAAAGTTTATTAATAAATTTATATATTCTATACTTCTGTCTTAAAATTATCTTTTGTATAATGATATTTTGGATATACCTGTGTGTACAAAAAAAAAAAAAAGAAGACAAAAAGAGAAAATTTTACAATCCGCCGTTACAATGTATCCGCCGTTTCTAAGTAGCTTCTCATTATAAAATAATCTATTTATACGGACTACGGGATCCATCGTGGGCGTTCCGGGTCACAGAACAAACTATCAGTGTTACAGAACATAGGTGAAGATCCCTTTTAATTAAAACTCTAATGGATATTTTACATTAATTATATATTTTTAATTGCCCACTTACAACATCAAAAAGCATTTTTGTACTTGAAACAAAAATTACGTATTCAAATAAAGCTTACAAGGAAGGTCTTCTTAGAGCGCATACTCAGAATACTTTTAAAAAATGCTAATGGAACTACTCATGTACGTAATGAAGGAACAGTCAAATTTAGCTGCGGAATCCTAATAGAAAATCTGTAAAAAAATAAAATATTTTCGAGTATTTGGCTCTAAAAGACGCGATTTGGCGAGCAACACCTTTTCCTCGCAAAATGCAAGCGACTTTAATGTATTTGAAAATTCTTGGTTAAATGAGTGTTTAAATGCGTAGTACTTTATGAATTTAAACTTAAACGATTAAATAGTGTATTATTTTTTCTATAAACTTATATAATATACTACCTGTTACCCGTGACTTCGTTCACGTAACATTAAAAAAAGAATAAATGCATTTACTTAGTAAAACATTTCACTTGATAATTAACAACATATATAATTAACCAAAGCTTTATCACATATTATAGGAGACCATACGGTATTTCTTTGCTATAGGGGTCTTGACATAACCCAGTCTTAAAAAAGCGAAATTTCATGCCAAATAATATATACAATCGCGAAAATGAAACTGCAACTAATGAAAAAAGGAGGACCAAGTAAAATCATGAAAATCGAGGTATTCCTCTTCGTAAAACGAAAAACAACACTGGCAGAATTCTTCTATACAACAGTGCATTTTAGGTGGTATTTGGTGTACAATTTGTATATATGTGCATTACTAAATGGGCATTATTATATTGTTTATTTGCATAGACATATGTTATATATTTCTTACTACATTATCTTGTTTATGTATATATTAAATTTAGTGCTTCACGCTAAGTGGTGTAAATAGTGAACAAACTGCTTGTGGATTTTATAAATTGATAGATATTTCACAAAGATATAACAATCTGATGCGATTCTAAAATGTAAATAAAGGTTGCTAGAAAGTACTTTAAATTCTGCCCAATTTAACCTCGATATTTTCTCTATCGCGTCAAGAACACTATAAGCAAATCTAAATCTACATATTTTTGTTAGTATATATAGGATTATTTTGATTTATTTCATGCGCTTGAAATTTTTTACGCTTTCTCTAGGGTTAGGTGTCGAATAAATGTACTTTCTTGTTATTTTATTTTGCCATTTCTATTTATTCTATTTTCCATTCATTCCATTTATGGATATTGATTTCATTTACATATTCGTGTCAAAGAATATTCTTTAAAGTTATTATCAGGATTAGGATAGGATTCGATTAGGGTTAGGATTAGGAATAAAAATTGAACGACAATGGCATGACCGATTCAGGTTTAAAGTATGAACCAGGAAATTTATTTACATCATGAAGCAATAAGAAAATTAGAAAATTATCGGCTAATATTTTTTAATATGTTTTACAGTCATAGTTGGCATCAAAGGTGAGCGGGGAAATGATCATCTAAAATATCATTAAGTGTTTACCACGCAAAAAAACAAATCTGGTTACAACAATGTATTTAATTTTGCGCCAAATTTCACTTGATAAAAAAAAAATCAAATTGACTATGGACCTAATTACAGACCCCTAACCTTCCTATTCTCACAAATGTTCTACCTATATGTAAAAAAAAATCTACTGTATAGAACGCGCTTTCACGTTTATAATGTTATGAATTGGCACGATCGGCTTGTTCAAGTTTACACAATTCGGCTGGAAGAAAAGATTCGTTACTTTTTTATTTCTTCTTTGCTTTTGCATTACGCGAATTTGTTGGTAAAATCGATTTTCTTTTCGATAACATTGTTGTTTTTTAAGTTTAAAAAATATTGTAAGTTTACTTAAACATTGCTTTAAAATCTATGCAATTTTTCTTATCCTGCAAGACTTTACAAAAATCTATTATGAAACAACTTTAAAAAAAGCTATATTTAAGAAAGACAACAAAGTTTTTCCTATTTTAAAACTAAAAGAAATGTAAAATTAAATTCCGGTTCGAAACGACGATTTACAAATGTGTTTTCGATTGTGGGAAAATGATAGAGGAAAAATGCCGTTACTTCGACTCAATCATATTAAATCTTTAGCTTTTATGAGAAAAACAACTTTCTTTTAAAAAATATAGTTATTTTTATTAAGATTTTCTGATTTTCGATACGGATTTTTGCGATGCATATCATTGACATTTCCATCCATTTTTTTTTTTTTTTTTTTTTTTTTTTTTTTTTTATAATTTAAATTAAAAATACGGTATCTTTATGTTAGCCGTGTGCAGACGATAAATCGCCAACCTATCCCATCATTCGTATTATATTCATTAAAAATATAAATCTTTCACTCATTTCATTTAAAACACAGAACTTTAATTTACAACACATACATTTAAAATACATATATTACGTACATTTAAAATAATTCCTTTCATGTGAAAAAGAAAAAGAAAAAAAGAGAAATTAATCACAAATAATTTGATAACCCAAGATCATTTTATTTCAACATCAAAACAAATCTGCTTTATTTTTCTATATATGACATCATATTCGCTTGCTTTCCATACTTACTCGTATTTATGCACTTTGTATTATTATCAAATATTTGAAAACGCACGTTTTATTTCTAATATGACATCATTTCATATTCTGCTTAATTCTTAAATAATTCATTTCCTTTTCATTTTTCTCGTGGAAAATTTTCACTTGTAAATAAATTGTTGATTAAAAATTATTACTCAGGGGTTTTATTTTATATTGGCAACGATAAAGTATTAGCAACGGTAAAATAAATTTAACCATTTTAAAAAAAAGCTGCAAAACCGGGCCCTTTGGGCCAAACCAACTAAACCAACCAACCATTGTAAAATATACGAAAAAATGTCCATTTATTCTGTATGAAAATAATGAAAATTTTAATTTTTAAGAAAAATATTGAAATAAAATAAACGAAAACCAGCCTATATTCATTTGAGAGTTATAATCAACTTATATGCAAAGATACAGGATAATTAAATGCTTCATTTTGACGCTGGCTTCAGCCTAACATTTGCACACAATCAGATTTATAAAATTATTAGGATAGGATATACAAGTTGCGTATTGCTGATTTACACGGTTTTGCCGCGGCAGATAAATAAGTTTTAAGTGTATTTTAACAGTAACTGCTCGATTAAGAACGCTGTTATTAATACATTTCGATATCGAATAAGTCGTTGTTACCATGGTAACAATACTTTTATCTTGTTGTCTCCAACACTAACAATATCGATGTCAAATTGGCAGTGCTCAGAATGGGACATTAATTTTTAGTTTGAAGCATTTTTAACCAATTTAAATTTTGTTCTAAACCGTAGAATACAACCGTTAATTTTGTTTATTGATACATATAAGTATATATGGCAAAACCGTAGTTATAAAAGTGTATTTATTTAAGTGAAACTTACTTAAAGTAGTTCAGTATAAAGAGTAGAAAAAGTTTTTCCTAAAAGAGTATTTATCATAACATCGTTTTTGTTTTATTTCATTGTGTCACCAACAAGCGATAAATCACCAAAAACACGAAATTTCCATATTTTTCTACGGACGTTATATCGAGGTTCAACAGCAAATTTTTTTTATATATCATCATGAGAAGAATATTCTGTAATTTTTTTTTCAATTTTCTGAGTATGCGCTTACGGAGACCTTCCTTGTTAGAATTTTTTCAAGAAACAGCACTTTCGTGTTAGCCGCGAGCCAGCGGTTAATAGGCAATGAAATCGTCAATTATTTCATTATTTATAGCAACATTTTTCATTTTCATTTTTTCAGCGTTCAAGCGCGTAGTTAAAAGTCTTTTAAACGTGTATTTTGTTGAATTTTATTTTTGTTATAGAATGTTTCCCGGGATGGCTGAACTATTTATAATGTTTTATGTGCAAGCGAATTAATCTTCCGTAATAGGGCTGCCCACCAGTTGACGTATTATAGCGAATGTGACACGACATTTTTGGGACATCCACCTTTGTTTTAGATAATATAGTTAGTTATCAGCATCACCGACGTTTTACGCCAATAATTGGTATGCATTTGATAACGGAAGATTAGTATGCCATCTGACATAATGCTTAAAACATTTTCTTTACGAAACCAAAAGAGCTGTTTGATAGACAAGTGCTCCAAATTTCACCAATGGCATGCGGTTAATAAGAAAGTTTCTTACAAATCCTTAATAAATATTTAAAAATCCGTCTGTGTTCTAACCTCGTTTATAAGGCGCCCTTTTTCTTTTGACCAAACTTGGACAATTCCCTACCAATCGTAGCAACCATGCCAGTTTTTCATTAGTTTTGCATATTTTATTTATATTACTGAACACATTACGTTTCATTACCGTAGCAAACAAGTGTTTATTGTTGAGTTAGACTTTTTTCAAATATCATGCTTGAAAATCTATACATATATTTAAAACGCTAAGCGTTTTGTTTCGACAATCCGTGAGAACAAACTACTACATCAAATTACATCATTCTTTTTTTAAATGAAAGATATTTGGTCACAGATTTGTTATCGTACATTCGTTTGTTCGAAAATTTAATTAATTATCCGTAATCTCAAATTAAAATTTTACTTCTGCTTATGACGTCATAAAGTCGGCAATCGGATTAACGCCCACTGTTGCGACGTACAGAGTTTATTTTCTGAACTCAATGTTCGCGAGCATAAAAAATAAATATTAAAAGCACGTGACTTTTAGGCCGAATTTTTTAATTTGTAAGTTTAAAATATAGTTAAAATGTTTAAGTATTTCGATAAAAATATTTATCCGTGTTTTTTATTAGCAAATAAAAATTCATATTTACTGTGACGTCACGGAAATAGTGTCCACTGGGTTCATTTTATCATTAAGCATTATAACTTTGTTGATGCCATTTTTTTCATTACAATTAAATGCAAAATATATTTTTATTTACATGCATGGTGCTTAAGCATAAATGTACGTGTGAAAAGTTTGTACCGGTGAAAATGACGTTATACTTAGCTTGAAATGCATTTTAACATTGATAAAACTAAAAAGAAAAATTTATATGATTGTGTCAACATGGCGTAATATTAACTGATATTTCAATTTTTAATTTTAAAGATTAGAACTGGAGCCTTTATTGGTTGCTTCATCTTGATTCATACCTTGATTACCTGTTACCAATTACTTTTTTTAAATTATAGGATTAAGTTATAGGAATTATAGGATTTAAATTATTAAGATTTCCTTTTTTAATAAAAAAATTCACAAAAGTAAAGAATTTCAGGAAAAAAAAAAACTTGAAATAATGATTGTATTTTTAGCTAGAATAAACAATGTAAGGCTAATGTTTCATAGGAATTATTTTGGTAGGTTTGTTATAAGTTCATTTAACAGTTCCTTATTAGCGGCAAAGTCTTATTTTTTCACTGTGAATTTTTCTTTCGATGTCAAAAAATGGTAGTCTACTTTTGGACGCCAACCAAAACACAGTGGCAATATTTAGAAATGTATAATGGTTGTGACAACAAACGGCACTATCGCTTTAGTTTTCATCGCGCTTACATCACTTCTAAATACAAAAATTTAATTTTTTACTACATTTTACAATTTCAATTCTTACATCCTCAATTAGAAAAAAAAAAAAAAAGCTTTCGATTGGAATTTATTTGAAATCTGCCGCTTAATTTAACGACTTTTTAAATAATTTTCAAGCATGAAATATTTTTCAATTCTATCTCAACAATGACCATCCGTCTGTTTTAATAATGTAAAATAGCCCCTTGGAAAGTTGCAACAATTGAAAATAGGTATCCCTAACCTTCATGAAAAGTGAAAAAAAAATAATAATAATAAAAACCTGATAAATCATAAAATCAAATTATCCATAAGATAGAGTATTTTGGCGCTAATATAAAATCTGTCAAAAGAAAAAAACACTATTTTTAGTTTATGATTAACATAAAATTGATATGTTGAATTCGTTGATGTATATGTTGAATCAGAATATGCTAGGAACTGTTATTTATTATTTTTTTAAGATCCATTGGATATTTAACTGTATAAGAGACCGACTGTGATGGGAAAGGAATAATCATCCTGATTATGTAAAGGGATAGAAGAAACCATACAAATAAATTACAATTGAAAACATTAAAATTCTCCCTCATCTGCATATTAATTTATTATTTTTAACAAAAATTCTTCATTTTTACATAAAAATTGATTACCTTAAAATAATGGATGCGTTTTAGAAGATATGGATTTGAAACGAACAATGATTAAAGAGGACATTTTAAAACTTTTAATTTAAACATTTTAAAACCTTTTTTAACGTCGAATTTCAACGGTGCCTTTGGGCAGATGCAATACATATGCGCATAGGAGCTCATTCGATTGCATTATCACAGGGAGGGGGGTGCTTATACTATATTCTTTTATTTAATGAATATGAGATGAAAGTAGGAAATTTGTATGATACTTTATAAGTCCATGACCTTGTTTTTTTTTTTTTTGTGGGGAATATGGTGGTAATATGAAACTGATTTGCATTACACATTTGTTTACGGAGTGTTCATTTGGAGTTTGCATCGGAAATAGCATTTCACTGGGGGGGGGGATTTTTTAAAATAAAATACAGGGTCATTCATAATTCCCTCCGGGGTTTCGAAACGTTATAGTAAAAAAAAAAGACGAATATGAAAAAAAGAAACATATGAAATTATTCCGAAACTATTCAAGTTTTACTTAAATACATTACAGGTGTTCTATGTGTGAACCCTTGGTCACACGGCATACATCCATGCGATAGTCCAGTTCTTGCCATACTCCGTTTCTTTAAATTTCCGGTACCACACATGAATTGTTTTGTCAGTTGGTCCCTGTTTTCGATATTTATTACGAAAGGCCCGTTGAACTGACACCACTGATTCAGATTTAAAGAAACGGAGTATGGCAGGAACTGGACTATCGCATGGATGTATGCCGTGTGACCAAGGGTTCACACATAGAACACCTGTAATGTATGTAAGTAAAACTTGAATAGTTTCGGAATAATTTCATATGTTTCTTTTTTTCATATTCGTCTTCGTTTTTTTACTATAACGTTTCGAAACCCCGGAGGGAATTATGAATGACCCTGTATTTGAAAGACTGTTTCATACGAAGCCCTACTTAAATAATAAAGAAGCTTATTTTACTGATATTGTTATAGTATTTTTTTCCGTCACGTTTTGACGGGTTCCATCTAGTTATTTTTAAAACCATGACAAATCAATAAATTTAGATATAGTTTTTAAACAAATTACATTTAAAATTACATTTTCGTTTCTATTCGCCAATGTAAAAATTCCAATTGTCGTATATTTAGAAGTTAATAAATTTGCGATAAAAAAGAACGTGGCGATCAGGTCACTACCATCATCCAAAGCTAACGAAAAAAAGACACACTGCCGCACTGCGCTACACGTGGAACGTTTCTGTCACGGGATGCTCTTTTCGTGAAGCAGATGCTAAAAAAGCACGAATGCAGGTACACAAAAATAGCATCCCGGGGCTCTAGCGGTCCGAAGGGTTACGAAAACGAAGTGTAGGTCGACAGCCTGTCTTTTTTGTCAGCCTCGACCATCATCCCAGATTAACGAAAAAGTCAGGTTCCCGCGGTTCACACGGTCTCATTTTTCAGACCGCTTGAGTCACGTGATGCATGAATGCAGATGCACGAAAAGAGCATCACGTAGCTTTAGCTATCTAACGCAAATGGTAGTGCGAAATCCTGTCTATTTCGTTTTTGCCTCTTGGGATTGACCTATCACTCTAAAGCATAAACTGAGTTTCCGACATGCTCATACCTGTATATTTCGTTATCCTCGCCATCGTTGATATGACGTCAGCATTACCAAATAACATGTTTTTTCTATATAGTGCAGATATAAATAAATTTATAACATGGGAGGTTATTAAACTTGAAACAAGTGCTAAAAATACGAATGATAGTTGTACATTTATAACTAATATCGTAAATTTTTTGTAAATGTTATATACGATTATTCTATTATGCTTAACCGGGCATTAAAGGACAATATTACGTAATTCATTCTTTTTTTCCACATGGAAGAATTTGTTCTTTACAATCGTTCGGTACATCCTGAAATTTGATGACAAAGGTCGAACCCTATGTGTTAGATACGTGGTCGTTTTTTTAACACTTTCCAACCTAATTGAAAAGTGTTTATGACTTCGGTTTGTCTGGCCGTCTGTCCGTGCTCTAACTCCCGTAAATATGCTCGGATTACCCTGCAATTTTTATATGTTATTATCGTTATCTATAGCATGTTCCCTATTTCAACTGAAATGTGTAGCACTTATAGTTTTTTTACAGGGACTCTCAAAAGAATTCAGTTACATTACGGTCTATGGGGAAAAATCATTTGTGGTTTATTTTAATGATGTTACACAATTTCAAACACGTTGAAATTAATATATATCACTAAGGTGCATTAGAAGGAGCTTAATATGGAATAGGGTGTGCATAGCACTTATAGTTACTTTACAGGGACAGTCAAAAGAATTCCGTTACATTACGTCTATGGAGAAAAATCGTTTGCGGTTTAATTAAATAATGTTTCACTATCTTAAACGCATTGAAATTTATATATATCACTAAAGTGCATTACAAGAGGCTTACTACAGAATAGTGTGTGTATAGGAGTCATCGTTCAGTTACAGGGACACGCAAAAGAATTCTTTACTGTCTGTTAACAATAATTCCTGTAAGTGCGTTTTAAGTTGCTGAACGCTATTTTAAATTTTACTCACTTTTTGTTTATTACTTGGTGTGTATAAATTCTGTAGATCATATACAGGGCAGCACAAAAGTTCGCGAACACATTTCCGTTTATTGACAGAAATTCCAGAAGGAGAATTTTAAACTGTGCTACGCGTTTCCTAACTAAACTAAAATTTAGCATCCTATGTAGTATATATACAAATCTATAGATCCTATACAGGGCTGAATAAAATATTCGGATATTTTTCCGAATATTGTATATGTTGGAAATTCCTGAAATTACGTTTTTAAATATGTTATGCGTTTTCCAAATTGTTTACTTAAATATTATCTTTCAGCTTATTAAACGGTAATGATTTGTAAAATTATTTTGGAAGCGTTGGAAAGTGTTACATAATCTATGCTTGATGCATGATTTTTCGTTCTTGTTAAATATATAAGATGTTTCAAATTAAACTACACTTTTACGAAAGGGTTTTTAAAAGGTCATGCATAAGAAAATGATGAAATTTGGAAAGAGTCGTAAGAAGGAGATGAAAATTTACAACAAAATGTGCTTTAAAATTGTTAACAAAGTGCACGAAAATGGTGATTTATGATGGTGACGAGTAATTGAGGTTTAGAATGTTGGCATGCCACCGTGTCATCTGACATGGTATGTACAAGATATCTAAATGTCTCTACGGCTAATTGTATCCGTCGGCTAATTGTCCTTACTTATAATTGTTCTGTCGGATAATTGTCTTTCAGCTAAATATCCATGCCCTATCTGCTAAATATCTTTTTCTGCTAAATGTACTTCTCAGCCAGCTGTCCTGTCGGCGAAATG
This sequence comes from Maratus michaelseni, assembly GCA_963931845.1. NCBI lineage: Eukaryota > Metazoa > Arthropoda > Arachnida > Araneae > Salticidae > Maratus > Maratus michaelseni. The sequence goes on from OZ007596.1 coordinate 226,832,314, forward strand.
TACGTGCCGGTGAAATGTGCTTGCCGGCCAATGTCCTGTCGGTTAATTGCTGAATGCTAAATGTCCGCGACCGTTATTAGAGATACAGTAAATTTTATTATTAAACAAGTCTACTTTTAAAAGTTTGCCCATGAATTACACCAAATTTAATGTATAAGATGCTTATCACGAAATATTATGCTAATTCATATCTGGATTTGACCACTCAACGCGGGATGCTGCTATACTATGCTTTTTCATGAACATTAGAGCTACACCGAAGTTTCTGTCGTATAAAAATACACCACATAGGGTAAATGTACCAATAGTCGACCACTTAACTGCTTTTTTATATATAAATCTTAACGTAGAATTTTTAAAAAACTACACAACATTTTTAACAGCGATATATGTTAAAACATACGTTTCTTATTATGTTTCAGCAATTATTTTTTTAACACGGTAATAGTATTTTTTTAGACAAAGTTAAGTTCAAAAAGGGCAAGTTCTTCAATAGTCGGCCACCTTAAATCTAATGTTCAGCCATCACTGCACCAATTGTCGGCCACTTCAGTATTTTGTTTTACCTGAAAAACGACTCTAACAAATTTGACTAAATTTTGCATTCTACCATTTTGTGTTATGAGAAGATGATTGAGCTATCTCACATGTTTGAGAAAATTCTTTGGTAATGGTTTATGACTTATGAAAGATGGCTGCATTTTACAAATTGTTATATTTCATGTAGAACCAAACATGAGCTGTTCGTAAGGCATTTTATCTCAATGTGGCCGACTATTGGTACATTTACCCTATATTGTATTTTTCAGGTTATTAATCAAAAGTGTATATGTTGGTATGTTAGTATAATTTTGAATTTGAATATCCAACAGAGGACGTTGTTTGGCTGTGCTTTTTTCACTGAACACTGTAATTCCAAGTTAAAAACAAAGAAATGTGAAATATTTCATATTCATAACTGTTCGTATATATTATCGTAATATTTAAATTATATATATATATATTAGAATATTATATAGAAGAAAGTTTTGTGATGAACACAGCATAATTTCGTTCTTAATTTTGAATCAAATGCAAACACAATACGAAACATTACGAGTAGTATTGATTAGCTGGACCTTTCTATCTCAAAAAGCGTTACATGTACCTTCATTGTTGCAGGTGAAATGAAGAAGTTTTCTTCGTTGTTGCTATTGTACATTAAGTACTACTCTATAATGCCAAAACATATCTGATAATGGTTGAAAAAACCTTATTTAAAGAAATGAAAAGTATAGCGTGATTCTTAGGCTGTCAACTGATTATGGCAGATTTACATATTTATATTAATACAGTCGTATGTACGCATGAATATTATTCTCTTTTTGAATAAATTAGCGATATTTATGATAATTTCTTCGAAGTTGATATCGCCAATTATTTAATTATTTCTAACATGTAGTGTCCACATATTTTATTTATTTTATTCATATAACATGATCTTGAAAGGATAAGAAATTGTGGGTATTTCTTGAGTATTGGAAATGTAAAATCTATTAGTTTGAACGTATCAGAAATGTGAGTAAAAGTAGTTATCTATCTATATTATAAAGGACAAGCGTGTCCGTGCGTAACGCTGACGTCATTTTGAGAATGGCAACACTTAACGATGATATTCCGGTTTTGTGATTTTTGATACTGCAATTTATTTAATTTCTAAACATCGCACATTTTTAATTTTTACACAATTAAATAGAGAAAAAAATCTACTTTCAAATGCAATTTGTTTGAAAACTGTATTTTAATAGACTGATTTATTACAGTATTTAAATTAAATGTCAAGCAGGATTTTTTTTTTTAATCTATCTCTATCGCTTGCAAACTATTACAAACTATTAATTCGTTTGAAATTTAAACAATATAAAAAGTTCAGCATTTGTTTTCAGCCGATATTCAATAATGAAATTAAAACTTCTGGCAAGAGGCCAATACGAAATTACCGCTTTTAACAAATTTCGAAATTTTATTTGAATATGTAACTGACATATTTCATACAAAAGTGGTTCTTGGTGCTGTTAGCGGACAATCTAAAAATATTATTAAATGTAAAAAATTTATTAAAGTTTTCAATAAAAAATATAAATGGTTTTCACATATACTCTTTATCCCGGGAAGCCCGGGTTGGATACCTTAGTGTCTTTAAAATCACAAAATGTGGCTATAACATTACACCATAAACATTTTAAGAGCAAACATTTCTGACGGTTCATCAAAAACACATCTTTACGTAAAAAACAAACTCAAAATAATATCTCAAACTAAATGTCCAAGTTTTATAAGACTTTATACAGACTAAATTGAGAAAAACAAACTCGAAGTACACTCTACTTCACCTTTTATACCACACATATTCAATAAAAATAGCCGCGAAAACTAAATTCTGACGTCCAGGTCATTGAATCAAATTCTCATGTAAGGAATATTTCAGTGTAATTAATGGCGGCACTGAAATTCCCGAAATCATTATCTGTAATATTCCCCAAATATATGACGTTACATATGTCCTACAATCGATTAATGAATTGGTACAATCTCAATTACTTTAATTTACCTTTACTTAAGAATATAATTGCAAGCACTGAAGCTACGTTAATTGGATCAATGGAACTCCTTGCGGTATAGTAACTTAATCATTCAAATAAAGTATCAATTGCAGTATTTAAAATACCAATGGACCCGTGAGAAGATTTCACACTGCAATCTAATATTTTGTTCCGATATCTAATATTTCTTAGATGAAGGTTTAAACTTCTAAACAAAAATCAAGGATTAGAAATATCTGCAAACACAATTAGTCAATCCAAAATATCATCTCATTTATTTCATGAAAGTTACAGTAAACTAGTCTTTGGGGGCCACTGTAATACTTACCCATCATGGATATGCATAATGTAAAATATTAAAATAAAAAATGTGTAAACTACTTATAAAATGCATTGCAATTCGAATAAAATCGTGGCTGGATGACGTCATAAACTTTAAAGGCTCGATTACTAAATTGCTTGAAAGAAACATCCTTATAACTCCAAAAACAATAATGCTATTAACTAGCGGTTTATTGCATCTGATTAAGCTTCCCATTTCCAATTAAAATATATTTTTGAATTGAAATTTGGATGAAATACAGGGTCATGAAAAATCGAAGAGTGTGGAAAATAGGATTACAAATATCTCGACAACTCATTATCCGATCGACTTCATGCTTTATGCAAAATTTATGTTTTTTTATTGTCTTTTATATTCATTCCTTAAAATAAACAATTTCGAAAATTTTTATGTACCTTTTATCAGTACGAATATTTCGAGAGTCCGAAAAAAATAGCTCCGGTTAATCGAGGTTATTGAAATTAAATAGGCTTCTTCCCATTATTACATACTAAGTACATACCAAATTGCAAGTCTCTATCTCAAATTTTTCGGGAGATAGAGCGTTTACAGACACACAGACTGACGACAATTTTTTTAAAAATATGTTTTTCGGAATCTCCAGTGTCTGAAACGTGTAAATCCGTCAATTTTTTTTTTCGATTTTCAAAACGATTGCAAGACTTACCCTATACTACGTATGATGGGTAAGTAATTAAGGATTAGAAATATCGGTACTTACGTATTATCCGGGCCAGGAGATAGATCGCCAAAAATGGTTGCCAATTGTCGATCTTGTGCTTATTTTCCAATCATATTCAAAACAGTAATTTAACATTATTAAATACAAACATTGTTAAAAATGGTAAATATAATTGAACAATAATAAGTAAATAACAAAAAACTATAAACTAAATTTAAAAAAAAACTATAAATTATAATAGACTATAATAAATAGATAAGGGTTACTGTAACTAGCATAATTGGCGCCATGTTTGGCACACTTACATCTGACCTGGCCCGGATAATACGTAAGTACCGAAATCTCTGCAAACAACATTAGTAAATCCAAAATATCATCTCATTTATTCCATCATAGTTACAGCAAAAACTGATCGAATTTTGTAAAAGGCATATATATATATATATATATTTATTTATTTATTTATTTATTTATTTATTCCATCAAAGTTACAGTAAAAACTGATCGAATATTGTAAAAGGCAAATATATATATATCAATCGTATTTTAACTGCTTTAAAAATGACATCATCTGTTTCGAAAAAAATAAAAAAATAAAAAATAAAATAAAAAACAAACATGGGATATAGAAAAATAAATTGAGTATTTGAATTTCAGTTTTAGTTTTTTATTCATAAATATAAAATAAATCCTTGGAGCAACAATCTCCCACTTTATCTTTATTGTACTATTTATTTATTTTTTAATAATTAGTGTTCAGCACGATATAATGCAGTATTTTATTTTTGTGGCAACACAGATTTGAGAAAAACCTTTCATTTCATTTATGAAAACAATGCTGAATTAATTTTTTATTAGCTGCAATTTTTAATTAAAAAACATGTTTTAACGAAATGTGAGTGTACTATGTCAGAAACCTGTTAAAAATCCATTCATGTGGTATCCCATTTATCATTCTGCGTTTTGTATTTGCTTAGACAAAAGGGATGTTGAAAACAGAAACAATGGGTATGATTATTCAATTAAAAAATAATAATAATTGTAAAAACATGCTATTATTATCATGGACTTATATATTGTATATTTCCAGCTATACCACAAGGTAGTTTTACTTCAAGATTTACTGACAGAAAGAAGGTGATAGTGATACAGTATTCTACATAGTGGTATGATACAGTATTTGGGGTTTGACAGTCTTCTACACATGACTATTGATCGCTGCGTTAAATCATTGCTAACTAGTATGTAAGTGTTTAATACCATGAAGCTATATGCATTGTTAATTCTGTGCAATTTAATAATAATTGTTAGATTTTAGTATAATAAAATCTGTTTATAGCATTTTTCTGTTATTTGATAATTGATAATATTCCCACAAAAAAAGGAGGTACTGAAAACCACCACGCACAAAAATTATCACTACAAAATTAAAATTTATATTATAAGTATTATCAGCAGAGTTTTTGCCATTAACATTATCAGTGTAAATTTTTACAATATTTATATTTTGTATTACACAAAATGTATAGTGCGTCTCAAAAGTATATGGACAGGCGATTTTTTGAAATAACAGTTCAAAAAATGAAGCAGTAATCACGAAAAAAATTATATGAATATAGTATCATAACATAAATTTATTACAACACAGAAATAAAGTATCAGTTTTACGGATTTTTTGTAAAAAATCAAAAATAAAAATAGACTGTCCCAAAAATATATGGACATTTCGAATATTTTGCATTTAAATTCAAATTTTGTATCCATTCCTTTTAATTATCTTGAAAACCCTATCAGGCATGCTTCCAACTAGTGTTTGGAGTATCTGCGGCTGTAAAGAGAACCAACTCTGCTCTACTTGTTGCTGTAATTCCTGAATAGTAGAAAGCTGCCGACCATGGGCATGCACATCTCGTTCAAGTACTCCCCAAAGGTTTTCAATTGGATTCAAGTCTGGGCTGATGGCTAGCCAGTCTATAACAGTCACTTGATTATGTTTAAATAAAGCTGTTGTTGAGTGGGAGGTGTGAATCGACGCATTGTCCTGTTGGAATTTCCAGTTTTTGCCCCCTAAGATGTTTCCTATTGGAAGTAGATTGCTTTTAAGGACATTTTGATAATCCTCAGAGCACTGTCGACCAATAAAAAAAGGAATATCCGTTGTCCCGTTGAAACAGAATGTGCCCCACACCATTAGTGAACCCCCTCCTTTTTTTCGACTAAAGAACTCGCGAGGTTCTTTTCGCAAATCATGCTAATAGCATGCCCAGCCATCAGGGCCATCCAAATGGAATTTTTTTCGTCACTGAAGAAAACACTTAACCATTCATCCGTCCAATGCATGTGTTTTTTAGCCCACAGAACTCGAGCCTTTCTATGATGCACTTTCAGCATAGGTGTCCGACACATTCAGCGATATTTATGATTTTCGCTTACCTGTATTCGACGGTGAACAGTAGATCTGGAAATAGGAAACGCCAAAGTCCTCGCAGTTTCACGAACAGACTTCTTTTGGGTTGAAACTTCTCGCAAACTTTCTCTATCTTGTCTTAAAGGTGTTTATATTGATCGACCTGAATGCTTTTTTGCAATCGTATTGCCACTTTTTGATAAAAGTGCATAAATTCCAGATCTGCTACGCTTCATTTGTTTTGCAATATCAGGAACTTTCAAATTTTGAGCCTTTAAACGCCAAATTTTAGCAATATCAGCAGCAGCGAACTAAAAGTTGCAGGCATTTTCCAACTATTCGACAATTCAAGAAAGAGCAGTGATTTTATATTTCAAAGTGGTTACGTCACAAGTACAGACGCAGAAAATGCAAATTTTTCTGATACGGTGGTAATCAAAGCAATTCGTTTCATTGTCCATATATTTTTGAGACAGCTTATTTTGAATTCTATTTTTTTGCAAAAAATCTGTGCTATAAACATAACATTTCTGTATCGTAATAAATTTTTGTTATGATTCCATATGCTAATTATTTTTTTCGTGATTATTGCTTTGTTTTCTTAGCTGTTATTTCGAAAAATCGCCTGTCCATATAATTTTGAGACGCACCTTAAAAACGTCGTTGCACAAACAAAAATTATAATAACTGACATTTTATTTTGTATGTTACTTTTTTCGTAAGTTTTTAAGTTGCGTTTAGCGCTATTAGCGGACACGTTTATGCTTTATATTGTAGATATAACATTTCTCTCTCAACTTTCCAGCGTTTGTTTCATTTTTTAACAGTATCCAACATAGTTGAAAAGTGTTTCTGACTTCGGTTTGTGACTTCGGTTTGTGTGACTTCGGTTTGTGTCGTGTTTATGACTCCGGTTTGTGTCGGTTTGTTGACTTCGGTTTATGTTATTGATGTTTACTATAACATGCTGTGATGGATTGGAGTCCATAAGCATATTTTGTTCAGATTGGATTAACATAATCCAAGAATAAAATGGAGTGATCGATCTTGATTGGAAACTATTGTAAGATGATTATCTTAGAGAGACGAAACCTCTAGTTATTTTCAAGTATGAAGGAAAAGCTTTCAGCCTTGCTAAATGAGTGTAAACTTTATCCATAAAAAGATTATCTGAAGGGGTTTAAAATGTATCAGGAAGGTATTTGTATGAATGGCATGACTAAAGAAAGGTATTTCGAAGAACCTTGCATGCCAAGGGATAGGAGAATGGAAGAAGGGTGTGTCAATCAAGGAGGATAATTTGATTATGCACAGGGGAAGAGGATAGAGTTTTTTGCCACTGAAGTAGAGTCTGGTTTGTGAGTTCTGGATACTCGGACCTTTTTTTTATGGGGGGGAGGGTTCCTGAGATGTACAAAACTGTCTTGTTAATATCATCTAAATTTTCACTTGTCGTGTCATTTTACAATTGCTGTTTTGAAACAAAACTCTTTCGTTTAATACAATATGATACGTTTAATTATGTGTATGGGACCACGATACCACAATGCTCTTTATTGAAAATGGAGTGTGTAGCATTTATAGTTCCTTTACAAAGACCGTCAAAATTATTCCATTCCATTACTGTCAATGGGAACAAATCATTTCAAGTACACTTTAATTATGCTATATCATTTCAAACATAATGAAATTGTTATCCATTTCTAAGGTGAACTAAAACATGCTTTCTCTAAAATTTGTAGTGCAAAGCATTTATTATTCATTTACAGGGTCCCATAAAAGTATTCCGTTACATAGCGGTCTACGGAGAAAAATCGTTCGCAGTGTATTTTAATCATGTTGTGCTATTGCATACATAATGAAAATGATATTCATTGTTGAGGTGCAGGATAAGTTGTTTACTGAAAGGTATTGTGTGCATTGCATTTACGCTTCATTTACAGGCACACGTAAAAGAATTTGGTTACAACAGCGTCTAAGAGCGATAATTGCTGGAAATAAGTTTTCAACTTTGATTTGCGGTTTTAAGTTTAACTAAATTTTTGCAGAGTTCGACGCGTATACAAGGAGCATGAGTATGAGTAAGTACAGAAAGCAGGTTAATATGACGTCATAAAAGAATTAAAAAGAAAATGAATATGACGTCATATTAGAAGTTTAATGGATTTTTATGAATATTTGACAATGATACAAAGAGAGTATCAATATGCGTAACTACATAAATCAATCGGATATGACGTCAGAAGACAACTATTACATCATATGAGTTTGAGGAATGTATTCAATCATGATAAAAACGCGATTATGGGAATATTGGCATATTTTAACATATTAAGGCTCTCTGAATTCGTTTTTGATTTTTTTAAATGTATTCCACATGTATATATGTGTGTATGCGTGTATATTAGAATTTCCACTAATTTGTATGTCCCCAGTGCTCATTCTTAGTGAATAACTGAAATAAACATTTCAATTTAAAAAAAATTAAAACGTCAGGACATTGTACGGGATAAAATGCATCATGTCACACAATATTACTTCTCAGGCCCTCAATCAGACACTTACATTTTAAAGAGGCAATGATTTACAAATGCAGGGAGTCACTGTTGGATTTTCTGGAGATTTCTGACAAACAGTGCCGGTCATTCTAAAAGGAACAATGGCGGAGGAAATTAACGAATGCCTTAAATCGTCACATCTTTGGAGGTATGTTTGAAGTCTGCGACTAACTAAAAATATGAGAATTCATCTGGGGTGAAACATATTGAATAGTCAATTTTCTGACTATTTGTTAAATATGGGGAATGGATTAATACCGCTTCATGCAGTAACTGGTCTATTCCAAATCAGAGAAGCATTTTGTAACACATTTGTGTCTCTTTAAGAATTCAAGGCGAAAGTATTTCCCAAATATTAGAAAATTTACAGATCATAAAAGGCTTTGGGAACGTGCGATTTTTGCACTAAAAAATGATAATGTAAACAACATCTACCTGAAGTACAAATCAATAGGTACCATTGTTGAAGAAAATGATCTTTGAAGTAATTATTTTTCAGTTTGTTCCAGCATGTACAATTCAAAGACAGTTTGGCATTTTCTCCTTTTTAGCTTTTATTGCTTCCAATGATGAATGGAAGCAAGCTGATTTATAGCTGAATTCTGATGAGTTATAAATTTATATCTTTTTAGATTGGGTTTTCATTATATTTATCTTATAACATTTCAACTGTTTCTTTTATTATGTTTTTTATACATGTTTAATTTTCAAATTGAACAAACAAACCAATGTCTAAACCAATGTCTAATGTCGAACCAATGTCTAAAATTTCGGAGAACGCAGTGTAGTTCAGTTAGTGCATAATAATTATGTATAAAAACGCAGAAAGGGTAAAATCTAATTTATTTACGAAATGCTTTATGGGATAAATCTTCACACTGAGGGAAATCACTAATTAATTACCGAGTCAGGAATAGATTGGATGATCCAAGCGCAATCGGGAAGACAATATGCAATATGTGTCAGCTGTTTCATTTATGCCACACGCACACGTTCAATATGTTAATATTATGGGGATGCACACTGGAGCAGGATACCTAAAAGAGTGGCAGAAAATCAAAAAGTAAAAATGTGAATTTATTTACCACTTTTCATTGAAACGATAATGCAGTTACCTTACGATAAAAAAAAATGTTGTTCTTATTCCCCCACCCGCGCTTCAAGTGACGCTTAGTTGCGGCGAATTATTCCTCGAGATTATACGTACGGTTTGTGGGCGAAATTTGAGAGTTGTCGTGCGTCCCATTATTGCAATATATTGCAATATATTGAATATGGCATGTTCAAGTTCAAGTATGTGGACATATTTTAAGAATTTGCGATTCATAAAAAAGTGTGTGAATAACGTTCAAATCATGTTAACCATGAAAGCCTTAAATACTGGGTGTCCCACATGGTACACAGCGTCTAATATGTACGGATTCAGATAGAGCACGTCAATATCAGTATTTTGAATGGTAACATGTCGCGTTCCCGAATAGTATAGCGTGATAGTCTAATTACAGGATGAAAGTTATTGACGAATCCGATAGTGGGTATTCCAAATGACGATGTGTACGACGAATGCACAACATGAAAGATTCCCCAGATGACTATGAAAATTTGTGGCAACCAATGAGAGGAAAAGTGCGTCTGGCAGTGAATTCGAAATATCCCTCCGCGGCATTCTATAAAGCTAGAGAAGAGGTTTGAAGAGAATGAGTTGGGCGTTACTCGCTAGGAAAGTAGCGTTGTATCGTTATCGTTTCGTTTTTGTTGTGTTACTGTTTCGGTTCGGAAATGAGCAAATATTCCATTGAGCATCATGTTTTCATGGTACTGACTTACCATGAATTGCAATCCCCAGCGGCTGTAATCAGAAAATTCAAGAAAAAAGTCGGCAATCTCCACAACATAAGCGGCACGACGACCAAACGAACGTACGACAAATTTAAGGAGACCGGCAGTGTGATTGGACAATGTGCTAGCGATGGGGCCAAAGAGATGAGTGCACGAACCGAAGTTAATGTTAAGAAAGTGACAGAGGTGTGCGAAGAAAGTTCCTCAGCTTCGGTACGACAGGTGGCTCAAAAAGTCGATATGTCCAAAAGCACGGTGCATTGGATAATGAGGAGGGATGTGGCTTTGTTCCCTTACGCAAAATAAAAAGTAATAAAGCTAAAACATCTTCCCACTAAAGTGGTATCTATGCTGAAAGCTTCAACCGAAAAAGAATGTGATAATAGTGATATAGACATTGAAGAAGAGGTAGATACCTTGGAGTCACCACAGGATTTTTGTGGTTCTGATTTATCCTATTTTTGAATTTATTATAGAGTGTGATTGTTTTCTTTCTTTTTTAAATGTAAAAATGAAACTATATGAAAGATTTTTCAATATATATGTGTCTAAAACGATCTAAAATGTATTTTTTCTTTTTACATGGAACAACATATCAACTAACAAATGTGAAACATAGGAATCTTAAAAAACACTCAAATATTTAATGCCAGTTATTTATGTACCTTGCCGCACTGTTGGACGGTGGGATTTAAAAAATTGTCCTTCCGGCATGTACCTGGAGAAAACAGTAGGTTCCCTATTTCTATTAACACTTTAGCTAATTTTATTCTTAAACACGACGAAAAAATGCGAGGAACCCAATTATAAAAGATTCATTCCCAGTTTTCGTCAATACTGGATTTTAATGAGAATTTCGCCAAATTAGTCAGCTATATTTATGTCAGTTTACTTTTGGTTGCTAAATTCGGCGATATTTCGCCAAGTGTCGCCAAGCTTGGCAAGATTGTAACACTACATAATACATAGTTTCCAGCGCACGTAAGTTGGAACAATGGTGGTTACAAAAATGAAAGAAAATTTGTGAGAAACCACGTTTACTAAAACTCGTAAATTAATTCCGTTTATGACAGAAATCTTAATTTTAGTCTGTTGTTTTGTTTCAAAATGACAGCCACCCTAAAATTTCAAACTGATTTATCTCAGCCATTTTGTAACATGAAATTAAAACAAAAAAATGCTCAGGAATCCTTGTACCAAGACCAAAACCTTAGAGATAAAAACTTTTTGTATATCTAACTAGGGGGCTCGCCCCCCCCTGCTCGCTACGCTCACCAACCCCTCCCGTAATCGCGCACTAGCCAAGCACTCTTAGTGCTGAGTTTGTTTTAATAGATCAAAATGAGCTTTCCCGAATTCGAAACCTAGCTAGATGGATTTCTCGTGCTCGAATTAGTATAGGCAACACGTTTCGTGTAAATCGTTTGAGTATTTTTCCATTTATAACAAAAAACATTTTCAGCGCTGAGTTTGTTTCACCCTATAAAAACGAATTTTTTTGTATTCGGAACCTATCTAGATCTTTTTCTCGTGCTCGATTTAGTATAGGGGGCAAGTCTCATGAAAATCTTCCCAGTCGTTTACTATATCATTCATAATCGGGAAAATCCCTTGCTCGTTTAATATATATGAACTAGCCGATCCCGTGCAGAGTATCTACACTCTAGTGATTACTCTTTCAAATACTATCTGCATATTAGAATACACGAATTTTAGCATTATATGTTACAACATTATATATCATACATAAAAACTTCTCCACTTAGGATTGGGTAATTTGAAATTAAAAAATATATACACATCATAAGATATGGACACCATTTAGAAATATGAAAACAGAGGTATTTTTTCAGCATCATGCATATAAAAATCTTTGCATGCACACAATAGTTGCTGAATACTCTTAAAAATTAAAAAAGTGTATACATATTATATTTAAAATATATTTACAACATTCACAATTAGGAAAATATTTTTATCCTTTTTTTTAAATTTTCTGCGTCGAAAACGTCTTGACTTCAATTCAATTGACAAATTGTTTGTCACTGTTAGTATGGCTCGTTCTTTAAGCTTTTGAGGTGTCACCGTTAAAAAATCAATACTGAATCTTGTATATCTGGATAGCAAATTGGGGGCAACTTAATAGTTTCCCCACTTTGACATTTGCCAACCTGTAACAGCCAACTTGCTAACTCTCTCTCTGTTTAAAGGGCATGCATATTTTCTGTAAGTTGTATACTGTAAAATATTCTCTTCTTTATGCAATTTGAAACTGTTAGTGATCTTGAACCTCTAAAAATGACAGGTAGGACCGACTTGACGGAAATCTACAACCCAATAAGATTATTTGGTACTTACGTATTAACGCCACCGCAGCAGAAGTTGTGCTAATGCGCCAATAAAGAGCAATCTTGTTGTTCGCGCGCACACGCAGTTATCTTTTGGATTCCTAGTTGCCTTGTTGTTTGCTGATTTTTGACGCCATTTTTTAGTGCTACGAAAGATTGGCGGCACTTAAAAACCGCCAAATCTGTAGCTGCGGTGGCGTTAATACGTAAGTACCGATTATTTTATTCATTTACTGTTATTTATTATTATTATTCATTTGTTATTACTCAATCTATATTATAAATAACAAATGTGTGCATCGGTAGCATTGACGTCATAATGATACGGACCAACAATGACGTTAAACTGCATAAGGTATAACAATGAAGTTGATGTTTTAATTTATAACAAAATGGCGCGTTTCTTGGTTTGATTTCGCACTTTATTTTCTTTCCGTTTTAGAAAGTAGCTAGTTTTTTTTAAATAAATAAAAAAAATCACCGGCCAATTTTTACAAAAATTGTATTTTCGGATGCAAAAAAAATTTCTACGTATTTTTGGTGACTGTTAAATCGATACCTCAAATACTTTTCTTAATATTCACAAATTAGTGAAAACAAAACCTCTCGTTGCCATCGGCAAATGATAAATAATCGCGATTTCTGTGCCACATACGCTAGCGTAATATATATATCCCATCAAAAAACTTTCTGTAAAAAAAAAGCGCCAAGTTCTCCTTAATGTTTCGGCCGTAAAAAGTACTGATATCTGATGTTCGCCCAAGTTAAAAGTCAAACATCCGAAATCTTTCATTCAAAATGGCTTCCTGCGACTTGGCCGTTAATGCATTCTAGGTTAAAAACATTAGAAGAATGTAATACTGAGAAAAATAAATTAGAATACATAATATACCCTGATTGATGTTAAACATGCCATATCTTTCATTTGAAATAAATAATTACGTCGATAAATCATTTCAAAATTAATGATTGGAAATTATGCATTTAAAAGTAATATCGGAATGCAAATAGGCAAATTCTTATGATGATATTGTAATTAAAAGCTTTGTGATACATACCATTGAGTTTCAAGAAACATTAGTTTTGATTAACCATCATTTAGTTTTACCATGGTTTAATTACCATTTTGTACGGTCTATTGTCATTAACACGAATTCCAATGAATATTTTTTTCATCAAATTTCACATTGTGTTACATTATATGAGACGTTGAGAACCAGAGTGGACCATTCTCGACAGCTGTGAATTATTTACATTACAAACTAGTTATAGCACGAAACGAATGCACCTCATTTGTCACGTTTAACGTGCAATTTCCAACTTGTTATTTTTTAAGATCGTTTAAGTTTATATTTATTAAGTATTGCCCATTTAAACACTCATTTAACATGGAAATTTTCAAGCGAATTAAAATCGCTTGCATTTGGCGAAGAAACATGCTGCTTCCCAAATCGGGGGGCAAGTACGTCCATTTACGCCAAATACTCTAAAGTATTTTATCTTTATCAGTTAAATTTGACTGATCTTTTATTAGGTACATATGTAATGTCATTAGCATTTTTCTGAAAAGGTTTTCAGGATGTGCTATTAGGAGACCTTTCTTGTGACTCCTCTCAAAAATATTCTAAAAAAATTAGTTGTGTGAACAAAGCAAACGTTAATTAATACTCTATTACTTTCATAAATGTTGCATGAAAGCATGCACTTTTAATGAAAAAACACGTGTCATTTATGTTTATCCGATATCTTAAGATAATTAAGCTTAACTTGCATAAAGTTTACTGATTAAATTTGCAGTTTTCCTTCCAAATTTTCGTAAATTCCTATTCGGGCTGATTTTGGTGAAATGGAGAGTAAATAATTTTTTTTTTCTTTAGAACAAAACTTAATTATTTGATCAATAAATATTTTCCAATGTTGAAGTTAATTTTCTGTTTTTGAATTTTTAAAAAAAATATTATTTATCATCTATATTGATTTTAAAGATATAGCTAATATTTCTTTAACATGAATTTATGATGATATGTGCTTAATAAGACTAATTGATAGATATAATGTTTAAGTAAAAATTGTTAGAGTGCATTTATTTTAATAAGGGATATTGTAAATTAGCTATAATATAGCAAATAGAAATCCGAGTATTAAATAAACTGGAGGATAATAAACATTGTTATTAAGTGCAATACAATATTTACAGTTCGACATGGTTCTTATATCTAAACCCTTATAAAAAAAAAACGTATATAAATATATCTACATAGCGTGGAACTAGAGTTGGGGAAAACTAGTAAATAACGTTGGAAAACTAGTAAATAACGTTGGAAAACTAGTAAATAACGTTGGAAAACTAGTAAGTGACGTTCAAAAACTTCAATTTATAAGAAAAATAATAAAAAATATACAGGAAAATACCACAAATAAAAAAACATTAATTGATTAACAATCTGATGTATTATTCTCGAAGATTTAGATTACACGGAAAATGTTGCAGGCTATTGTTGCAATCATCATTCTTGCTTTTTACATTAAATGAAACATAACCAGTTCTTATTTTTGCTAATACAGAAATATGATGCTACTTGCATAATTAAGAATCTGATAATATTTCAGTCTCTCTCTCTCTGTATATATATATAGACGTGTGTGTCCCAATATTTCACTTTGCTGCCACAACTACCTAGCGCAGACCACTGGTGTTTGTGTGTGGTAGTAGGCTCGAGTCTCCCATCGTGCACTATGGTGGTTGCATGTTGGTAATTGTGGGAGTGTGGGAGATAGGGTGGTTGAAAGTGGTCGACCTTTGATATTTCAACCAAAGTGTTCTAAAAAATGTTTGGAATAATCTTCTACGGGAATTGGTTCATTCAACTTAACATGAACTAATTAACATATAGATAACTAAGTAAGATGTATTCGCGACCCCTAGAGTTGGAAATTGAATCTAAAGGATTTTGCAGCGCGTGCGTAGGACGCCTGCTAAACAATGCCGTAGGCAGCGGGGACGAGTGCCGAAGTTTCGTTCTGAAAAAGGTTTGTTTAGAACAGAATGCGCAACGAAAACGACTGTTTTTATCTAAACCGCAAAAGAAAGTTACTGATTTCCGGGCAACGCCGGACGTATCAGCTAGTAAAAATTATAAAAATATGAGGGACATAATAACTTAATTATAATATAGTGCAAGACAATAAGATATATTAATAAAAATGCAGGTTAAAAAACATTTTAATTAATATTTCTTATGACAATTGTCTTCGAAATAGTGTTTTAACACCTCAACCATTAAACTAATGTATGACCAAAACGTTTTTAAAAAGCTATAATAGAATAAAACAGTAGCTATGGAAAAAAATTAAAATGTTTTCCAAAAGTTAAATCAATAAGAAAAGTCTCTCTATTTTAAAAGAAAGTAAATATAGCTATCGCCGCCGTAAATGAATTGTTTGTGACCGGAGATCTTTCTCAGCTAATAATAAGAAAACTGCTGCATATCAAAATATGAAAATTGGTTGTTTTATAGACAAATGTACCATAAAAATGCTGAAGTATACAGTTTTTAAATCGCAGAATTATTTTAAGCACTATTTAATGTTAAAGTCTGTCAAATTAGTTCTGTTAAAAAATGTTATGGATCAAAAACTGTGCCTAGCAATTTAACTATATTTCGCTGGCACATACTTAAAGAGCTTGTTGTATGCAATTTACAAACATTTTTTTTTTATTTGACTAATATTTTAAGGTTTTTCTTATTATTATTTTTAAATTTTAATTATTTTTTTTCTATTATTTAAAAGAGATTTTTTTTTCATATTTCGAAAAGCTCTTTATATATATATATATTTCCGCCAAATTGTGACACAGCGCATAGTAATATTTCCTTAAAATTAAAAAAATATTTACACGTGGCTATTAAAAACAGAAAGAAAAAATTTAAATAATAATAAAATGATCACGTGTTAAAAACAGTAAACGAGGAAAATTACGCCAGAAAAAAATTATTTACACGTGAATTTTATAAAGAGAAAGTAAACTTTCAAATAATAATTAAATTATTACGCGTTAAAATCAGTAACTCGGAAAATTTATGTTATATTTAAAATGCCCAAATAATAATACTGCCAAAAAGTTTCAATTTAAAAATATATTTACACGAGAGATTTATTTCATATTTGGAAAGTCTTTTTAACTTTGTTAATTTTAAAACAGCGCAAATAATAATATTTACTTTCAATTCAAAAATCTATTTTCACGTGAATATTAATAAGAGAAAAAAAACTTTGGTAAAAATTATGTCATATTTAAAACGATACATTTAAAACTATTTTCTTATAGAGTCGTTATAAAATTCCGCGAGGCAGCGAGATTGTTTGCTTAGCAAATTTTATACAAGCTGATTTTCAAATGTTTAATTGAATGAGTATGTTCTTTAGGTTATCATTTTGTATGCGTGTTCTATTTAACTATAGTTTAATTGTCTCCATGATTATGTATAAAGTTGAGTAATCATCATTCTAAATTATCTGCTTGTATAATCAATTAGATTGTTTTTGCTCGAGGGGTATCAATATATCCGGAAGAATACTTTTACTATACGTTTAGTGCTTGTGAAAATAAAAACACGAGGATTAAAAGCAACATGTACGAGGGTTGTTCAATAAATTCTGCTTCCACGTCTGTAACTACTTTATTAACAGAACAAAATGAAATATTTTACATTGACAAGTAACTTTGCAATGTCCTTCATCTGATGATGATATGCAGATGAGACCACTTACGTTTAAACAGTGAAACGGAGAATTTCGTACTATATGGAAGTGGGGTTACTACAGCGTACGGTGATAGAATTCCTGACAACGGAAGGTGTTGCACCAATCGATATCCACAGGCGAATGAGTGATGTGTATGGCGAATCATGTGTGGACAGAACTACCGTCTGGAGATGGGTACGTGGAAGCCGGACGGAGAACACAGGCACGTCGAGTGTGCACGATAAGCCTCGCTGTGGACGGCCGAAGACCGCAGAGAGTGCAGAGCATAGATAACGTGTCAATGAACTGATTCGTGGCAACCCCGTGATCACACATGCGGTACGTTCACCGTGTCGTCAACAGACGGTCTCATTCTTCTGTGACGGCTTGCAACAACTAGTGTATCGACGGCGAAAGTGCATCGCCGCCAGTGGTGACTATATCGAAAAACAAGGTACCCCTTCAAAGGCGGACATTTCAAAGTTACTTGTCAATGTAAAATATTTCATTTTGTTCTGTTGATAAAGTAGTTTCAGACGTTGAGGCAAAACTTGCCTATTTGAACGGCCCTCGTAGTTAATGTCGATGCTGCATACGATACGCATTTAAGCTTTAACGATTGAACTAGTACTGAAGCTTTTAATGTAATATTAATGTTGAAGAGAAATATGCATGGCTCAGTTATAATATTTATTTAAGATTTTATCCTTTAATTTCCCTTCTAATTGCTGCCCATTCCAACATAACCCTTTTGCTGGGACAAGTTGATCAGAATTAAAGCTTAGAATTAAATACATAAAGGTTTCTCTGGGGTTGGCTAATAGAATAAATTAATTTATTCAGAAAATAATAATAAAAGGAATCCATAGAGATTAAATTTTGGATATGTTCCCCCCATTGCATTGTGTAATTTCGAAGTAGCCCATTACCCTTTTTGAGAATGATCATTCTTGCCCTTAGCTGACTTTTAAAATGGAAATCTAAATAAACAAACACATACTAGATAATTTAAATGAGAAGACTCCAAATAATTAACACTATTATTTATTTACAATATTTACAGTTATTTCAAGAAAAAAAAAAGATTTATCAGAACACATCTGATTTAATTTCCTAACAAAATTTCTCCTATAATATTGGCATTAACACTTTGATCCTTGCAAAGGATACTTATATTTGTTTGTATTTATATTTAAATTGATCTTTGACAACATTATTTGTTTACAATTAAAATACTGACTTCCATTTGTGACTAAGGTCACACTACCAGCTTCTCTTATAATATTTTGATAAAATCAAATAAACTGGGGAATTACTTAGGTCAGAGTCATATTTACCTATACACATTGATTGAAGGTTTCTCTTTGTATCAGAGCACACTTTCCGCTAACTAAATAGCGCTGCACTTATTGAAAATGTTCATTTCACAAAACTTAGCGCAACTTCACCACTCTCCATATATGTTGTTCGGGTTCGCTGCTTTCTTACCATCAGAATGGCCACTCACTCTATTTTCCTCTTTCGGACCGCACAAAATTCATCGCGTCATTTTATTTCACCTCTCACTTTCGCTTCTGATATCGATGTGTGTTCTGTTTTCATTCTTTTTCACAACTGCTTTTTCATGACCACGGTGGGCCGTACTTTGTTCTGCCCAAAATTTGCATGACAGTGCTTTAAGCCCATCCTTCTTTTTTTTCATTGGGTAGTTGATCTCCCGTTTTAACTGAAATTTGCATAACAGAGGGTCAGTTTCACCTCCTCTTTACCAACCCCAACCAATGGCTATGCATCAGTTGTTGCTGTAGCGTGTTGTTTTCTTTCTCGGAACGACGTGTGTGTTCTTTGATATTATCTCCCAGACCAACTTAAATCAAAGTTCTTCTTATTTGACTTTTATGGCTTAAAATTGTCGCCAGCGAGTCTCTGGTCATAAATTTGCCATCCTAAATCTTTCAACTGAGGCGACTTATGGGAAAGTCCCGATAATGTACTTTCCTTACATTATCTTTCCCCCCGTACTAAAAGAAAGAAAACGTCCAGTTTTCTTTAGCATTGCATACCCAAGAAGTCCATCACCATTGCAGATAATCTATAGATCACATAGATGATATCAGTCCACGTTCATCTATACAGAATCATCTTGTAGACTAAAGTTCATGCAGAGGAAAATGTTCATTTGTAAATTACTTGTGTGACTTTAATAAAGAACAGTTCATATATGTACACATTTCCTAAGTATTCCCAAACAATTTAGAGATAAAATATTATCATTAGTACAAAAATTTTAAATTTTGTGGTTAAATATAACCGGTGTGTCTAAGATAGAGCACTCACCAAATTCAAAATATCTAAATAGCCAAACAGACCATACAAAACAAAAAGATATAATACACTGTGATATGTAAGGATCAGTATTCAACTTTACAATGATTCTTGATAATTATTTTTAACACAATACATGCATCATACAATATATAAAACCCAATTCAGGCAAAATCTTACAATTACACATACATAACTGAATATGTAAGATACCTGAGAGAAAAATTATGATAATGAGTATACATTCAAAATATGTATATACATATACATATTTCTATAGAGCAAAGAGTTTAATCCAATATAAAACTGTACATCCACATTCTCAAATTTTTTTTTTTTTTTTCAAATTATTTAATTATATCTAGTGCTACTAAAATTTAAGCCAAAATTAGGCCAAAACAAACCAAAAGGAACAAATGTATATCTATACATACATACATATATATATATATATATATATATAAAATAGCAATACTCTTCTGAGTTCGATGAAATGGCATGTCTTCCACTTTACAATATTTACACATATTAATGAATGAATTCAGCACTATATCTAATTAATAAATGCAAACAGACAAATATTTTAGATGGACACAAAAACAGTCCTAGCAATCTGAAAACATGACACATTCATGATGTTGTAACTTTATGATATTCATCTACTACTTGACCCAATTTTATGGATTAATTCAGTTACCATTTGTATTGTCCATTCATATGATTGTTGTAATTTTATTATATACATACAATTCTTTCGAATTATTAAACAACAAAGAATGAATAAAAAGAAAAAAAAATGAAATTTTTCTTTAATAATTTTCCCTTCTTTCCTATTTTATTTTATTTTTTATTTATTTCTCTATTTCCTTTTCCTTTTCTTTTTTTTTTTTTTTTTTAAACGCCTAAGCGTAAAAATTCTCATGTTAATTCTAACATGTTGAAAATAATAACTCCCCGTTCTGTCACTGTTCATTTTTTTCTGCCCGACAGAAAGAAGAAAAAAAAAAACTTCTACTCAATGATAAGAATCGGAAAGCTGCGTGACCTCAGGTCAAACACTCACCCCGTTTCTGTCAATCATGTAGCCCTACTGAACAGGCGATTCATTCCTTCCTCGTACACCTGAAAATGCTGGCCTAATCCCATACCACGACCGGTTCAACACCTAAATGCTTCTTTACCTGGGATAATGCGTTTCTAACACGCCACCTGAACGCACCCCTTTTTTTTTCAATCCTGCAGGTGAATAACGTTTGCGATCCTTCCGTGTGCATAACACCTCAACTCACCTCAGATCTACCTTCCTGATTTGGCCCGTCACATGGAGTATGGCTGCGAATTATGATGTAAGTTTACGAGTTATTATTCTCATTATTTATTTATTTAATGATATTTATATCTATATATATAATTTTTTTGATATATATTAAAAGCTTAATTATTGAAACTGACTATAAGCCAATTGTTTAAACTAACCCTTCGTCTTGACCCGTAAATTGAGATCACCAAATAACATGCACGTGGTCTTTCATGCAATTTAATATTAAGACAAAAATCCATTTCCCGTTAAATGTGTTACCAAATTACCATCTTTATATAAAACAAATATTCCATTAAAGGTTATTATCATCTAATCACGGCCTTATAATTACAAACACTTAGCGAGAAGGAGGGAAAAAAAAATGACTTCAAGCCTACAAGATCGTGTGAACTAAGTCATCTCCACGCTAAATGATTATTAAATGGTATATGTCCACTACCGGAATGCCATACATTTATTTCGTAAAATCCGTTATCAAATTAATTTCATAAATATGCATATGGGAATCTTATCAATTTCGGTTCCCCTTTAGATGAGCAGCCCACGTTGAAATGCATAGTACTTAAAAGCCTCTGAATCACTGACAACTTTTAAGATTATCTCCAAATCCTTATTTAAAAAAAAAATGTTTAAATATGTTAAAACCGATAAAATTTATTTATTTATTTATTAATCATTATAATAATTATTAATATTATTATTCTTATTATTTTTTTTTGTATTATTATTTCTTTCCTTTTTTATTTTACTACCGATCTACTTATTAATAAATAACATCTTAGAACATTTAACCTAACTTAAATGGAAAAAAAAAACTTTTATTTATTTATTTATTTATTATTATTGTTTTTAATTACATATTAATTGCCCGCCACCATTTACTGCAGTTAAGAAACTTTTGCCCGCAAAAATTTCCAATTAGTGTTGGAACTTAATATGCAATTAGCATCCTAGTAATTAAAAAATTTTACACAGCTGGAATTATATGTATATATACTTTATTATTTCTATTATTATTATTTATTTATTCATTATTAATAATTTTTATTTATTTATTTATTTATTTATTTATTTATTTATTTATTTTTTTAAACTCAGCTTAACGAATTAGTTAATGAAATTAAATGTTAAATCCAAATTGTTTAGTTAACCTAAAAAAAAATAATGTAACTTAATTAATTAATTAGTTAATTAATTTTTTTTTTTTCAAACGGCTTGGCTATACCATGCAAATGTGAATGAAATGATCTTTTGACCGATTCATTTCCCAATTTCATGCAGTCTTTTGAAAAGTGAGCCTTAATTTATAGAAACAAGAAAATAAATTCTGTCATTATTATCATTATCACTTAATTAATTAACTGAATTATTTCCTTTCGTCTTATTATTATTATTATTATTATTACTATTATTATTTTATCGTTCTCTAAGAGTTTAAAATCGTTATCTAAATTTTCCAAAAAAAAAAAAAACACGAAATTAAAACAAAATGATACTCTGAAAAACGAATGTTCGATATTTGTTTATCTGTTTACTGATTTCGTTTTTTTTTCCTTTTTATGATGTGGCCCCTGCCAACCTGACCAAGCGGACGAGCTAGGAACCAACTGCTACCGTTTCACGCCCCTGGAGGAAAAATGTCTCAGTGTCAACAGGAAAAGACCGGGGGACGCATACGGAAAACTCCCCCCCTGTGTGTGTTTGTGAATTTAAATATTTTTTTATTTATTTCGGTGTAATATGGAAAAAATTGGTGTGTGTCAGGGACGCCTGGATTATCCCCCAAGGAATAGACACACACCCAAAGAGTGCCCCCTGGCGAAGAAGACATCATCAGAGTAAGTGATACCCTCATTTATCTATTTTTATTTATTTATTTTTATCTTTACTGACCCTTCCTTCCGCGAAGTTGTCCGCAATGCTTGTTGACATGGCAACTGGGGATGTTTGTTGATAAACAAATCCCCACTCCGCGCCTACCTGGTACGTCACCAAAATCTTTCACACCGCCTCAGAGATTTTATTGCCCTGCGTAACCTAGCCTTACTTGCTTATTTGTCTTTATCCAAATATTTATTCAATTGATTATGTGATTTTCTTTGTTTTTTTTTTATTATTGTTTGTGATACCTTGGGTCGCTTTTACTATGAAATTATTTCTTATCAAAATTTGAAAAATGTGCCAGGGATATCTTATTTTATGTTATTTTATTGTACTTATTTATTTATTTTTTTTTTTTTTTCAACCCTAGTTGAGTATGCCATCGCTGTTTTGAGAATATTTAAATTTGACAGTTAGTAGAATTCTGCAAACCGCAACTAAAATTTTTACATAAACTGTTTAAGCTATAAGTCTTTCTGTAACCGTAACATCTTACTACCCCTTTTTAATGGTATTTTATTCCCACTATTCTTCCTCTGATGAGCTTGACTCCTCTGTTTTGCACCTGTCAGCATGCTTTGGTGCCCAGAGTCTGTCAATGTGTCTTTTTATAGTTCCTTTACTTTCTTCCGTTACATCTTGTAAAATGTAATTGTTATTTCGCACTTTTCGAACCACCTTAAATGGGCCTTCAAATTTTTTTTGTAAAACAGTAGGGTTAATGGACTTAAGGTAAACTTGTTGTCCTAGTTCAAGTGTTTTTATTTTATCAAGGTCTTCCTCTGTCACATATTCAGCCATCATTTTCTCCTGCTGTACCAACGCTTGCAGTCTAACCTCCTGCATGTGGTCCATTCGGTTTTTGACATATGTCTGAGTGTGAATTTGTTCTGTTGGCATGTGTGCAGTAAAAGGAGTGCGTAAATTTCTTCCAAAAAAAAGGAAGGCGGGTGAAAATCCCGTCGCTCTGTGCTTCGCCATATTGTATTGGAGTTTGAAAAACTCTAGGCGAATGTCCCATTGTAAGGAACTTTGTGCCATGGCTGTCAGTGATCCTTTCAGTATTCGATTCACGACTTCTATCAGTCCATTTCCTTGGGCTCTGTAAACTGAACTGAAGCGAATTTCAATGTTTAGAGCACGCATGTACTCTTTGAATACCGCTCCCCTAAAATATGGCCCATTATCTAATTTTAACTGTTTTGGCAATCCAAAATAACTGAAGTATTTATTAAAGACATTGAGAATAGTCTGGGACTCGACATTGCGAATAGGTATGGCTTCTAGGAATCTTGATGTAGAATCCATAATCGTGAGAATAAATTTATTCTTGCGAAGTGTAAGTGGAAGCTTTCCGACGATATCCGCATGTAATACACTCCCTATCTCATGGTCCTTAACCATTTTTTGAATAGGAACTTTCATTTTTTTATGTGGCTTTGCGGTGTTACATGGTACACAATTGGCACAATAAGTTCGAATATCTGTATACATCCCGTGCCAAAATATTCTACTTTTCATGGCTTCATAGGTTTTGTCAAAACCAAAATGCGGTTTGTGCACTTCTTCCATCAAAGCAATCTTTAAAGCATCCGGCGCTATAATTAGTTCTGTTTTCTGTTTCCCCGGTTTTAAAATTAGCATCTTCTCTTCATTTAAAGTATACCTTTTGGTATTTCTGTTTTCTTTACCTTGTTCTATTTTCTGAATTATTTTGCTTAATTTCTCGTCTGAATATTGATGTTGTTTAATATTCTCATTAGATAATGCGGGATTAACGGAAAATAAATTATTGTGTAAATTTGTATCCGTAATAATATTATTTATATTTCGCGAAATATAGTCCGCTGGGTTGGTGTCCCCTTTAATGTGATCGAATTCATAAGAGAAATCGCTGAGATTTATCACCCATCTTTTAACCAAATCGGACTGATTCTCTAGATGTAAATTTTCCGTGAGAGCCTTGGAATCGGTGAGAATCTTGAAGTGTCTGCCTTCCAACATAGTTCTGAAGTGTAACACCGCTTCATGAACCGCTAATAATTCGAATTTCAAGCTCGGGTAATTCTTTTCCGGTTCCCGTAATTTTCTCCCAAAAAATTCAATAGGTTGTAATTTTCCTTCAATTTCCTGCGCCAGTACCGCTGAAATTGCAATTTTTGAGCCGTCTGTGATTAAAGTAAATTGTTTGATGTAATCAGGAGGATGTAATGTTGGGTTGTTTATAATTTCATCTTGGATTTTCTTAAAGGCCATTTCGGTATTTTCATCCCATTTAAATTTAATTTTATCTTTAGTAAGATTAACTAATGGGTTTACTATTTCCGCATATTTTGGAATAAGTGTTCTAAAGTAGTTAGCCAAACCTAAGAGTGACCTTACTCCTTTTTTTGTTTTAGGTCTTACTAAACTTTTAATTTTATCTATATTCCTTGTGGATGGTGAATAGCCGTTCTTGTGAATTTGAAAACCAAGAAATTCTATTTTATCTTTACATATTTGCATCTTGGATGGCTCAATTGTTAGATTATGTTGGATTAGCGCCTGTAACACTTCTTCCAAAATTCTCAATAATTCTGATATAGTGTCAGCCCCTATTAAAACATCATCAATAAAGTAGGCTACCTGATGCTTGTTAAAATGACCCAATACCTTATTTATCAGTTCAGCGAAATAGGCGCTCGAATTGCGAGTTCCGAACGCAAGTCTCAGAGGTCGAAATTTACCATTTTCTGTGATAAACGATAGTTTTTGGCTATCTTCAGGTCGTAAATTAATTTGGAAGAAAGCACTGTGTAAGTCCAATACTATATAGTACTTCTTCCCACTAATATTCTGTAAAATTTCTTTAATATCTGGAATCGGATAGGAATATGGCTCTAAAATCTGATTTAGCAGCCGGTAATCTACCGCCATTCGAAATTTAGGATTGTTTTTGCTATCAGCTTTTTTTCTTACCAAAATGACAGGAAATGCGTAATTAGAGTCCGATTCCTCGATGATTTTCGCTTCTAATAATTTTCTTATCTCTGTCTTTGCATATTGCTTCACTGCTTGTGGCACTTTATAGGGTTTTGTTTGAATAGGATAGTCGTGGTTAAGTGTAAACTTTGGTGTCACCAGTGAGCATTGACCTAAAGTTTGATAGGATTTCGAAAAAGCGTGTACATGTTTTAAAAGAATTTGTTTGAACGAATCCTGTACATCCGATGGTAAATGATTAAGATCAAAATCTTTCTCATTTATCTCTGCCTCTCTTAATTTGTGTACATCTTCCAAATTTAATGCATTGACCTGAAAAATTCTCCCTTGCTCAATATTGTCTATAGATTTATCTTGTTTGTATTCCAAATTAGTGAAAATTTGCCCGATGTTCATACCTGTTTCTAAATGTATCTTGTTATTAGTAATATTTTTAATTAAAATATTTATTTTTCTGTTATTTGGGGTGTCATGGATAGATCTTTCATAGAAAATTTTATTTTTGTGCTGTATTGGTTCTAGGATAAATGTTTGATTTTCCTTTAATTTTATGGGGCATTCTAATTTTACAAATTTTTCCTCCCCTGGGTTTATAATATTATGGCCTACCGTTTTTGTAAACATTTTCCCCTTTGTAGGTTTTCTGTATTTTTTAGTCCTTGTGTTTTGTTCTGTAATTAATGTATTTACTTCCCCAGTGTCCTCCGAATCTTTGATGTTTAATGCCATTTTTCTTCCTTTGAATTTAAGATACTTCTCTTCAAAATCTAGAACCATTTGATTTTCTTTTAAGAAATCGTACCCTAGTAATAATTGATATTTGCGGCCAAAATCTTTATTTGTAACATAAAAAGTTCCTTTTACAAAAGTGTCCTGTAATTTAAATGACATTCTAATGCACTGTTTGAATGTAATCAGTGAATTTGTAAGTGTTTGAATCTTAATTTGATTTCCCAAATATTTAAATTTTATATTTGCTTGTTTTAAATTTTCAAACAAAAGCGGTGAGATCAAGCTCACTTGTGCGCCTGAGTCACAAAGGCTGTTAATTACAATATCTTTAATTTTAAATTTAATTAGAGGAAGTTCATTTGTATCGTTCTGTACACTTGCAATAGTTTTATCCCTTAAAGTATGCCCGCTATCGTGAGACTTGCTCGGGTCTTCTTTATCTGTATTTACAAGTCTCGTATTTAGTTTTCCGCATCCTTATCTTTGTTCTGCTTGTATCTTTTATAATTGCCCCTCTGAAATTTACCCCTTTGATTACTATCCTTGTTACTGTTCGTATGATTTTCTCTGTTTTCCCTAGAGTCCGTATATTTATTGCGATAGTTATTCCTCTGTGCACCTCTATAATTTCCTCTCTGTTGAGTGTAATACCCCTGTGCATCATAATTATTAAAGTCAGGTTGATAATAAGTATACGGCGTGTTGTAATGTTGTTGTGGTGGGGGTGGAAAAGGTTGAGCATTTGGTACATGATTATAGTAAATATTACCCTCCGGAAATGCATTGTGAGAATCGTGTCTTTCATACTGGTTATAATTCTTGTACTTTGCTCTGTAATTACCCCTATTGTTTACAAATCTATGCCTATAATTCTGGTTGTTGTTTTTATTAGCTTTATTATACCAACAACTATCCTCATTGTGTGACCCCTTCTTGCAGATATTACAAAATTTTTCGACTTCCTCTCTTTTTTCGATTGTTCCCAATTTTATGTTATTTATTTCTTTTGATAAATTATTAATCTGCTCCGCCGTTTCTACATTTAATTTCAATAACTTCTCAAAAAGTTGCGATTCATTGTTAGCTGTTATAGTATTTACCTGTTCTGCCCCTATATTATTGTACGCCTCTTCTAATTTAATTGCTGTTTTGCAAGCATCCTCAAAATTATCGGGAAAGGTTTTTCTTAAATCCATACTTAAATCCGGTCTAATCGCATCCAAAAATCGTGTCAATCTTACTAAGTCCAAAAATTTCCCGTTTCCGTTCGGATCAACTTCTGTATGGCTTTTCTCTATATAAAGAGACGCTGCGGTTTTGAATTCGCTAATAAAACTTGTTAAGTCTTGTCCCGGTTTCTGTTTCAGATTAAAAAATTCAGTCTGTACCTGCGTAAATGATTTCTTGATTTTAAATAAATCTAACAATTTCTTTTTGAATTCGTTGTAGTTTTTCTCTTCTATAAGCGATTTATTTTGTGAGAGTTTCTCTCTCGCAGTACCCGACAATTTTGCTTTCAAAATTGTAAGCTTCGCATCGTCTTTTAATATTTGTTTAGTTAAGTCCTCAAATTGTCTGAGAAAATACTCGCAATCACTTAACTTTTTCCCATCGAAATTCGGGATTAGAGAAATTATTGTGTCCACTGATGGATCTGCCATCGTGTTACTCGAATCAATTTGCTTTTCTTTATTTAACTTTTTTTATATGCCCTCGCGTTAATACGCCAGAAAAACTCGAGTTCAAGCTATTTCTATGATTTCTACGATTCTTTTTTGGCATTCAGCTTTTTGATAATTAAAATTTATTTAGATACTGAATCCTAAATCTAACTTTAAAAATGCATGGAAATTCTTACCCCTAAAAATATTATTAAGCCAAGTGTAAACATTTGCAAAATTTCAAAGATATCAAAATATAAATGCATTATACAATAAAGTATACAGTATCAAAATATATATGCATTAACAATCTACTAATACACTATTTTATCTGCTACATAAATCCTTATCTTTTTATTTTTTTTATTATTCATATCATTTTACGCTATCATTTGATTTTTTTCTTTTTTATGATTTACTTTCTTAGCACAATGTTTCAGTATACTGTTAAAGATCAAATGCAAAGTTCATATAAGAGTAACATAAAATATACATACAATTACGAATATACTGATTTTTCTAAGTTGAATATTGATATTTACGAAATCACCGACTTGCTGGTAGTGGAGCCTTTTAGAGGAAGTCAAACAAACCATCAAAATAAAAAAATCTCCATTTAATCTTCCAATAACTTATCATTAAAATAAAAGAGTTGAAATTATTCTAATTAACAGTTTCATAATTATTATTTTGCAATATACTATATAGATTGTAAATTTCCACAATTTGAATATAAAATTTTAAATTGATTACTTTTAACATGAGCCTGTATTTTAGAATACATTAAAGGTATTTAACTTAATGTTTGACAATAACCCAGTTGCAATTTTTTAATCATTAAAATTGAAAACTCAATTAACAATAATTAAGAACTGGACGGCACCAGTGAATTATATAGGAATTGCAGATGTTGAAGAGAAATATGCATGGCTCAGTTATAATATTTATTTAAGATTTTATCCTTTAATTTCCCTTCTAATTGCTGCCCATTCCAACATAACCCTTTTGCTGGGACAAGTTGATCAGAATTAAAGCTTAGAATTAAATACATAAAGGTTTCTCTGGGGTTGGCTAATAGAATAAATTAATTTATTCAGAAAATAATAATAAAAGGAATCCATAGAGATTAAATTTTGGATATGTTCCCCCCATTGCATTGTGTAATTTCGAAGTAGCCCATTACCCTTTTTGAGAATGATCATTCTTGCCCTTAGCCGACTTTTAAAATGGAAATCTAAATAAACAAACACATACTAGATAATTTAAATGAGAAGACTCCAAATAATTAACACTATTATTTATTTACAATATTTACAGTTATTTCAAGAAAAAAAAAAGATTTATCAGAACACATCTGATTTAATTTCCTAACAAAATTTCTCCTATAATATTGGCATTAACACTTTGATCCTTGCAAAGGATACTTATATTTGTTTGTATTTATATTTAAATTGATCTTTGACAACATTATTTGTTTACAATTAAAATACTGACTTCCATTTGTGACTAAGGTCACACTACCAGCTTCTCTTATAATATTTTGATAAAATCAAATAAACTGGGGAATTACTTAGGTCAGAGTCATATTTACCTATACACATTGATTGAAGGTTTCTCTTTGTATCAGAGCACACTTTCCGCTAACTAAATAGCGCTGCACTTATTGAAAATGTTCATTTCACAAAACTTAGCGCAACTTCACCACTCTCCATATATGTTGTTCGGGTTCGCTGCTTTCTTACCATCAGAATGGCCACTCACTCTATTTTCCTCTTTCGGACCGCACAAAATTCATCGCGTCATTTTATTTCACCTCTCACTTTCGCTTCTGATATCGATGTGTGTTCTGTTTTCATTCTTTTTCACAACTGCTTTTTCATGACCACGGTGGGCCGTACTTTGTTCTGCCCAAAATTTGCATGACAGTGCTTTAAGCCCATCCTTCTTTTTTTTCATTGGGTAGTTGATCTCCCGTTTTAACTGAAATTTGCATAACAGAGGGTCAGTTTCACCTCCTCTTTACCAACCCCAACCAATGGCTATGCATCAGTTGTTGCTGTAGCGTGTTGTTTTCTTTCTCGGAACGACGTGTGTGTTCTTTGATATTATCTCCCAGACCAACTTAAATCAAAGTTCTTCTTATTTGACTTTTATGGCTTAAAATTGTCGCCAGCGAGTCTCTGGTCATAA
The DNA here is from genome assembly GCA_963931845.1 of Maratus michaelseni. Taxonomy (NCBI): domain Eukaryota; kingdom Metazoa; phylum Arthropoda; class Arachnida; order Araneae; family Salticidae; genus Maratus; species Maratus michaelseni. The sequence continues at coordinate 226,862,911 of OZ007596.1, forward strand.
ATTTGCCATCCTAAATCTTTCAACTGAGGCGACTTATGGGAAAGTCCCGATAATGTACTTTCCTTACATTAATTAAAGATTATGTTTAGAATTAATTGTGAATGCAATTCCGACAAGGGGTATTTACCACAGTTACATCTGGTTTCGTATATCAGTTTACAGCGCTTTATGCTTTTTTTTTTTTTACAAGGAGTTATCGCAAAATTAATTTTTAAAGAAAAATTCTGGTACCTTTAAACATATGATTGTACGAATATTTTTAGATTAATATCTAAAACTTCGCAAATTACACAAGCCTGCAAGTCGTCGAGTAGTTAGTTTTCTTGCACTCTACATCACTCCAAGGCCTTTACAACAATTATGAACAGCACTGTAAAAAATTTTCCGGAAGGTTTCGGGAAAAAATGGTGGCATTAGGATGCCACGGCTTTTTGCTGTTACGTTTCACAGCAAAGTAGTGAAACATTCCAATTTTTCCGAAACATTCCGTAATATATACTCCGAAACCTTTCATATCAAAATACTAAAATATTTCAGAGTCATGATACGCTTTTTTCTGAAACCTTTCAGGTCAAAATGCTGAAACATTCCAACTTTACGGGACGTCTTTTTTCGGAACCTTTCATATCAAAATACTGAAATGTTCTACTTTCACAGAGCGTCGTTTTTCGGAATCGTTTTTTAAATTCTGAAAATATTATTTTTTTTTTATCAGGTAACAAAATCGAAGCTGTATACAAAAATATATTAATCGAAACTCATGACTAAACATATAAACAATATTTGCTGAAACTGAATTCCGAACTCGGTCTTGCGCGAATAAATAAAGTGTAAAATTGTTAATTATATTTTTAATTTCTTCTATCTTTACAAGATAACTGTGAAAGGTAACAGCAAAAAGCCGTGGCATCTTAATGCCACCATTTTTTTTTTCCGGAACCTTCCGGAAAATCCTTTAAGTATTGTATTCAGGAAAATTTCCGACTTCCGGTTTTCGACGGATTTATACGTTTTAGAAGGTCTTGAACACGATTTCACTGTTTTTAGAAATAGTCTATCTGTGAGTCTGTGACTATGTCTGTCTGTATATGACACAAATTTTGCGGGCGCTCTATCTCAATAACTAATGCACGAAATTTAATAAAACTTTATATTCAGTGAGTCCCTGATCTATATTGTTGCTGATTAGCTTTTGGTGAATATCGCCCAACACGTGACGCTGCTATGCTGCATTTTTCGCGATTTCCGCAACAGCTCTATCTCAAGAAATAATGCACTCATTTTCATCAAACTTCAGATTCAGTTAGACCTTGACATAAATAGACACTGATTACGTTTTGGTACAGATATCCCGACAGGTGGCACTTTTTTCGTGATTTTTACGATAGCTATATTTCAAGAACTAATGCGCGGAATTTCATAAAACTTTATATTCTGTTAGACCTTGACTTAAATAGATGTTGCTTACGTTTTGGTGTAAATAACTCAACAGGTGGCGCTGCTATGCTACTTTTTCATTATTAACTCGATAACTATACCTCAAGAATAAAAGCACGGATTTTCATTAAACTCCAGATTCAGTTAGACGTTGACATAAGTTGTGGTTGATGAGGTTTTAGTTTAAATCTCCCAACAGGTGGCGCTGCTATGCTATATTTTGCAGAATTTACATGATTTTAGCAATAGTCATTACGTAAGAACTAATGCACGGAATTTAATAAAACTTGAATTTCAGTTAAACCTTGATATAAATGGGTGCTGATTCGTCTTTAGTGTATGCAAAACCTGTGGGAGATAGAAGAAATTTTTGGGATTGGCACATCCGACTAGTTTAAAAATGCAAACTTTATTTTTATTCCTTTATTAAAATCATAAGTTTTTAAAAAATATAAAATTTCCTTTTAATCATTTTTTTCTGATTTGATAATTTACATCTTTGCTAGAACATTCGATAAGCAATACTAAAGATGAGTATAAAGCGACGAAAAACTTCTTTTATGTGTTTTTATTTTTTTCCAAATTTTACATAATAAAATGAGAGAAATAGTACATTACACTTATTTTGCATATATCATATTTTATAAATAGGTAAAATTATTTCAACTGCCCCTAAGACACAAATTTATTAAAATCATTTTGTTTATAATTAATTAAACGATAAAAAAAGACAGTATATGGTTCTATTAACGGATACAAGATTTTTGAAAGCAATTTACATATAACATAGGCTTAATGATGTATTTAAAGGACATTTTAATTAAGTTATAAATTAAAGAAAATACAAAAACTTATTAATAAAATATATAAATTTTTGAAAGATAACAAAAGTTGAACATGGATTTGATTTTATTACTTATTTAAAAATACATAAATAAATAAATAAATAAAAATACAACATTTCCTCTATAATTCCAAATGCATTAATACTTTGAAGGACACCGATATATGTCAAAAGTACAATGTTTTACAACCAGTGATTTTCTATAATAATTTTAACGTGTAAAATCTCCAAAATGGAACAGCAAAAATTTTTATTTGAAAATACTTGTAGCAAATTTGTGAATTTTTATTTTTGCGCCATGCAAACGGCATCTGTTAAAAGGTTGTCAAGAACGGAAAATCATGCGTCAGGCATAAATTATGAAACACTTTCCCTCAAATCTAGAAAACTGTAACGGAACTTCACCGTTAAATGAGGTGAAAGAAGATATTAAATAGTTTAGGAAACATCTATCATATTTAAAAATCCAGTTTTAGCATTTACCTTCCATAGTCAAAAATCAGTCAAATTATATAGTGCAGCCCTGTATATGATCTATAGACTTGTGTATAAACTACATAGCATGATAAAATTTAGTTCAGTTAGAAAACTCACATTTACCAATTTTCGCCAATCGATGAAAAAGCCCTCGAAATCTTTTGTACAGACCTGTATATTATCTAAAGACTTTTGTACACACCACATATTAAGCTAAAATTTAATTCAGGTAAAAAACGCACAAGGCAACTTAAAACTCACTTCCAGCAGTTTCCAACCATAAACGACAACGTATCTTGTTCTTTGCTTTTTTTTAAAGGAATTTATTTATATTCCATAAAATTCTATTAGTATACTAAATATAGTTGATCATACTAAATATAGTTGAGCAGGAAAATGCGTAACACAATTAAAAATACCCTTAAGCAATTTACTCTCATAGTTAGTAATACTTACGAATTCCTTTGTGTAGCCCTGTATATGATCAACAGAATATATACACACCACGTACTATGCAAACATTTAGTCAAACCTAAAAATTCAAACCAAAATTGATAACGCATTTATCACTCATAGACTGTATTTATTGAACAAAGACAGTAACCGAATTGTTTTGTGTGCTCGTGTAAATGAACGATAAAAGCAATGCACTGCACACCATGCTATTCAGCGAGCAATTTATAATGAATCTCAGAAATACATATAAATTTCATTATGTTTTAAACATTGAAACATCATTAAATTACATATGGCAAACGATTTTTTTCCATAGAACCTTGTGTGACAGAATTATTTTGTGAGACCATGTAAATGAATAACGAATGCTTTGTACACCATATTTTAGAAAAAGCATGTTTTAGTGCGCTACATAATTGTATATTAATTTCATCATGTTTCGAATGGCGTAACATCATCAAAATGCACTTGAAATGATTTTTTTCCATTGACCGTAATGTATCTGAATACTTTTGATTGCCCCTGTACATAAACTATAAATGCTACACACTTCATGTTAATAGGGATCATGTCATAATAAGTGCCAATCACATACAAAAATTTCAGGTCAATCCTAGTATGTTTACGAGAGTTAGAGCACGGACAGACGGCAGACAATAAACACTTTTCAACTAGGTTGGAAAGTGTTAAAAAGCTAAATGCAATTCTAAATTTTTAAAATAAATTATGATGTTTATCTTAAAAAATAAATTTCATAATCTTTTAAACTTATTAATGCATTATTCGTATTAAATAGTAGAATCTTATTTCAAAAGAAAATAGAAAAAATTTACTTATCAATACATTTTAATAAAAAGCATTTTCTCAATTGGCAGATACATTCAGTTTTTATTACAAAGAATAATTATTTCATAATTAGACATTATAAAACATAATATATTTTTTTATTCATTGTCTTATTTAAGCAATTTAATTTTAAAGTTTCGTATTACAGGTAAAATGGAAATTCAAATAATAAAGCAAAACAGTTTTAAATTAGTTACTTACTTTATCGGTAGATATCCAAACAAAGAATAACATTTGTTCAGATTGCATTTGTCTCTACTTACCTAGGCAGCTGTTTTTTATTCTTCTTTAGTTATCAAAATGGCTCATGGAACATAAAAGATGAAGCACGCATGCTCAGAATGTAGTTTACGTAAAAGTTGAAACCTCCCAAAAATATTACACGAATTATTGCCGTAATTGACGTGGGACATGAAGAAATTCGAAATTCCGGTAAAATATGCGAAATGTTTCAGGATAATTTCCTGAAACGTTCCGAAAATTTTTTACAGTGAGCCATAGATTTTCAACACATGAGATATCGCTTATTTTTATGGATGACGTTGAAGGTTTATGGCTTTGCAGGAACATTTACAACGAATAGATTTTAATGATATATCACTCTTTTTCAAAAGATAATTTGTTTACTTTTTATAGCCAAGCTAATTTAAAAAATAAAAAAATAAAATAAAAAATAGAACAGGTTTTTAATAAAAAGTACATTTTTACTAAAAATGTTTTAAAAAAATGAAGTAATTAGCCGAAAAAGTCTTTAAAAAGTTTAATAGAAAAATAATAATATTGTTAACAAAATTCATCTAGACTAGGGTTTTAAATTATGAATAATAAAATCGTTGCATTCCTTCATAATATTGAATATAAAAAAATTCACTACATTTGGTGTTAACAACTATTCGCTGCACTTCGAAAATTTCTAAAGTTATTTCATAAACAATTTTGAAACCTTTTTAAAAATATTAAAACATTTATCGTCTGAGTGAAACGAAAACTCATACACAGCGCAATATTACTTTGCCGCATATATAGCTACGATAGATATTAAAACTTTTCGTCAAGCATAACTCAAAAAATATTTGACGGATTTCGTTCCAATTTTCACAAAAGGCACCTATGAGGGTGAGAACGACTCCTATCTAATTACCAAGTATAAATTTCAAACCGTTCGGAAATTATATTAAAATAAAAAATAGATAAAAAAGCACAATTAAAGTGCTTATGTCACGAAAATTTAGTGCGTACATCATTTTCACCGGCGGGAAATTTTCGTAGACAATCGTATTAGAGTACATGGAGAAAAAAAATTCACGCACTAATATTTAGCACAATAAAATATATTTCAATTTAATAAAAATGGAAAATTAATGGGGATTTTTTCCTGCTTGAAAGAAAAAACCCGCAATAACTTAGTAATAGAGATTTGGCGTAAATTTCGTCAATAGCATTTTTTTAATAAGCAAAGGAACTTATCTCGTGGGTGTAAATTAGAAATAATTCTTTGATATATAAATAATTTGTTTTTGATTTACAGTATTACTTTTTCTTATCTTTTTATTTTTGGTAATTTAAATTGAAACTAGATGGAAACCGTCAAAACTTGACGGAAAAAAAATTATTATAACGATATCAGTAAAACAAGCTTCTTTATTATTTAAGAAGGGGTCCGTATGAAACAGTCTTTCAAATATTTTATTTTAAATTCCCCCCCCCCCCAGTGAAATACAGTACTACTTCCGATGCAAACTCCAAACAAACAATCCGTAAACAACTGTGTAATGCAAATCAGTTTGACATTAAGACCATATTGCCCACGGCAAGAAAGAAAATTTCATGGACCTATGAAGTATCATACAAATAGTATATCCCTACTTTAATCTCATATTCGGTAAATAAAAGAACATAGTAAACAAAGAACACATCTCTCCCCCCCCCCCCTCCGATAATGCAACCGAATGAGCTCCTATGCGCATGTGCATTGGATTTGCCCAAAGGCATCGTCGAAATTCGACGTTAAAAAAAGTTTTAAAATGTTTAAATTAAAAGTTTTAAAATGTCCTCTTTAATCATTGTTCGTTTCAAATCCATATCTTCTACAACGCATCCATTGTTTTAAGTTAATCATTTTTTATGTAAATATGAAGAATTTGTTTACAATAATAAATCAATCTGTTGATGAGGGAGATTTTTAACGTTTTCAAGTGTAATTTATTTGTATGGTTTCTTCGGTTCCTTAACATAATAGGATAATTATTCCTTTTTCATCACAGTCGGGGATCTTGTCCCTCTTATACAGTTAAATATCCAATGGATCTTTAAAAAAATAATAAAATACAGTTCCTAGCATATTCGGATGCAACATATACAACAGCGAATTCAACATATCAATTTTATGTTAATCATAAACTGAAAAGAGTTTATTTTTTATTTTTTTTATGACATATTTTAGTTTAGCGCCAAAATGCTCTATCTTATAGGTAATCTGATCTTATGAATTATCAGATTTTTTTATTAATATTTTTCACTTTTCATGATGTTTAGGGAAATCTATTTTCAATTGTAGGAAATTTCCCAGGGGCTATTTTACTGAAGCAAACTGATGGTCATTGTTGAGATAGAATTGAAAAATATTTCATGCTTGAAAATTATTTAAAAATTCGCTAAATTAAGCGACAGTTTTCAAATAAATTTCAATCGAAAGATATTTTTTTTCTAATTGATGATGTAAGAATTGATATTGTAAAATGAAGTAAAAAAATGAAATGTCTAGTATTTAGAAGTGATATAAGCGCGATGAAAGCTAAAGAATGAACTTATAACAAACCTACCAAAATAATTCCTATAAAATATAAGCCTTACATTGTTTATTCTAGCTAAAAATACAAATATTATTGCAAGTGTTTTTTTTTTTTTTTAAGCATAACACTATTTTTAATAATTTTAATTTTCCTGAAATCCTTTACTTTTGTGATTTTTTTAATTAAAAAATGAAATCTTCTAACCTATAATTAAAAAAAAGTAATTGGTAACATGTAATCAAGGTATACAATCAAGCTGAAGCAATTCAAGCATACAATCAAGAAATACAATCAAGAAATACAATCAAGCAATTAAGGCTCGAAATCTAATCTTTATAATTAAGAATAGAAAAAATCAGTTAAAATTACGTCAAGTTGACACAATCATATATATATATATATATATATATATATATGTTAATGTCGTAAGTAAATGAAGACTTCGAATTAGGTTAAATATTATATTGACTACTATTTACAAAAAAAGTATATACAGATTTGCATGATTAATATTTAACATCGTCGTTGACAGTCCATGTCTTTCGTAACTTTAGTTACATACGTCTTTCTCTTCCAACATCATCTCGTCCTCTGGTTCTGGCGGGAAGTTTCACCGCTTGAGAAATGGTGGCGCTGCTCTCAGTGCGTATCTACTGCTGGGTCGATGCCATTCTGACACTCGGCCATTCGACTTGCCATGACCTCATGGCGACGTTGCCAGGAACTGAAAATTGAAAAGGAAAAAAGCAACAGCAAGGGAAAACAAACAGTTTTTTTTAAAACAAATATATATAGTAACTGATGAATAGTGGTGATGATTTTTCTTTGTTTGTTCGTCTTCGTCGTCATCAGACCGTCTTGAAGTTTGCCGTCTTGGATCGTCTTAAAAATTCGTCGTCATCTTATAGTCGTAACATTCGTCTTAATGTTACCAGATCATAAAAATAGTATAACATATTCGTCGTATGAGTTTAATTGAACACATCATTTCGTCTTGCTGCATACATGTTAAAAATTTTCATAAACTTATCTTCGCAAACCAAATTGTAATTAAACAAAACATATACATATGCACTTGAGAATAAAAATAATAATAGAATCTTTCTTGACAAAATTGGAAAACACAAAAATATACTTGAATAATCAATGAAAGGCGTCGTGTAATAATATAAGACAAAAATATAGAAAATATGTACAGTATAAGAATTAAAAAAAAGCGTTGAATTTCATCTTTTACGTGGTTGACCACGGTTTCATCATATCAACTGCAGTGGATGTTGTGTTTGGACCCTCATGGTGTTGTCCAACCTTTTCTACCTCGTATCTGTCATGACTGTTAACAGCTTTGACTTTATACGGACCAAAATATTTGATTCGAAGTTTCAGGCCTGGTCCGAATTGAGTACGCTTAATTGCGACTAAGTCACCAACCTGATATACTTTGGGCGGTTTTCTACGTTTGTCATAAAGTCGTTTGCTTTGTTGTTGGTGTTGAATAATGTTATATTTAGCGATTTTTCTTAACTCGTTTTTAGTATCTAATGCAACGTTGGCAAGCTCTTCTTCTAGGAGTTGTTTTATGCGAATGTCATCTTTATTTTTCATTTTAATCCCAACCAACAATTCGAATGGGGAAAACTGTGTTGTATCTGACTTTGTACTATTGATAATTATTTGTACTGAAGGGACATGTTTGTACCACTTGGTGGGATCATCCAAAGATAACTTAGTGAGAACTGGGATTAACGTGGCATGGAATCGTTCGACTTGGCCATTTCCACGTGGTACGCCAGTAGCGATAGGGACATACTCTATGTGCTCTTCCTCACAAAATGTTATAAAATCGGTTGATGTAAAAGCAGGGCCTTTGTCGCAAATAATGCGACGTGGATTTCCAAAGACAGTTTGTTGGAGTTTAAGCTTGTCTAAAGCATCACGGGCAGTTGTGGATTTTACAGGATATATTCACATGAATTTAGTAAATGCATCGACTACCGTCAAGAGATGCTTATAATTTTTATTCGTCGACTGTAACGGTCCTAGAAAATCGACATGGTACGTATCAAGAGGAGTGTCACCTTTGGGAATTGGGTGAAGGAAACCTTCGGGCTTTCCAGACTTCCTGGAAGACAAAATGCATGGCACGCAGTTCGCTATGACAGTTTGTACCAGTTTATTAAGATTTGGAATGTAATAGTCTCTGTTAAGGATATCCGCAGTTTTTTTAGTGGAAAAGTGACCTTTAGAATGTGCATCTTGTATAATTTGATTTTGCATAGCTTGTGGGACAACTAATCGCGATCTTGAACAAGTTTATAAAGTACACCGTTTTTTAAGAAAAAATCATTCACGGGTGAATTTTCAACAGCTTGCTTCATACTACTTATAAAATCATCAGTGGCTTGAGATGCAATGATTTTTTGTGTAATTTCGTTATGTGTGACTAACATGACTGGGTATCGACTTAACGCGTCAACGTGTTGCATTTGTTTTGCAGCTCTGTGAGCAACAACAAAATTAAAATCTTGGAGAAAAAGAGCCCATCTGGCAATCTTTGCACTAATCTCAGCTTTATCCATAGTTTTTTGGAAGGCTTCGCAATCTGTGACAATTTTGAATTTAGTTCCATGTAAATACACTGTGAATTTTTTTAATGCTTCAACGACCGCTAAAACCTCTAATTCATAACTGTGCAATTTTTCTTGTGCAGGGGATGTCTTTCTACTCATGTATAAAACAGGATGAAATTTGCCATCGGCCGATTTTTGTAAAAGAACTGCGCCGAAACCAAACTTAGATGCGTCTGTATGTACTTCTAATTCGGAACCGGGGACAAAAAGATGAAGAAAAGGTTCAGTTGTAAGCAGCTTTTTTAGAGTGGAAAATTGCAGCTTGTTGCTCTGGGCCAAAATGAAATGTAGAATTATTTCTGGGAAGATCACTTAGGGTTTTTGCAATGGCTGCATATCCTGAGATATACTTGCGAAAATAACCCGTTAAACCTAAAAAGGATTGTAAATGTTTAGCATTCTGGGGTTCTGGAAAATTTTGTACAGCTTTGATTTTCAAGGGCGATGGTGCAATTGTGTTATTTTCTATCACGTGTCCTAAGAATTCAACTTTACGGACAAGAAATTGACATTTTTTGAAATTAATGTTCAAACCATAGCTTGAAGCTACTTGTAGGACGCGTTTCAGTTTAGCAAGTCCGTCTTCTTCAGTTTTCGCAGGTATGATAAAGTCATCCATATATAAAATTAATGTGCCGTCTGTTAATAAAGGACGAAAAACACAAGCTAAATATCTGTTGAAAGCAGCAGGGGTAATGCTCAACCCGAAAAGGGCCTTTAAAAATTCAAACTGACCATCATGAGTGATGAAAGCAGTATATTTAGTACTGTTAGGATCGATATCCACATGGAAAAAACCATTTTTGAGATCAATTGATGTGAACACTTGGGCACTTTGCAATTGATCCAAAACACCATCAATGAGGGCTAAAGGGTAATCATCCCTAACAATTTTTTTGTTTAATTTTCTATAGTCAATACATAAACGTGTAGAATTATCTTTCTTTTTAACAAGGACTATTGGACTGGCATAGTCGCTACAGGATGGTTTAATGATGCCTTCTTTGAGCCATTGCTCAATTTGAGCAGAAACAAGTTGTTTTTCAGGCAATGACATTCGACGGGCTCGTAGACAAACGGGAATATCATCTTTTAATATAATGGACATCTTTAGATTGGTGGTGCGCGTTTTGATTGGTTTATAACTATGAATTAAATTATACACTTCTTGTTTGCATGCTTTATCACGAATATGACTTAAATCTACGTCAAGGGGATCTTCAACAGCATTTACTAAATGTACAAACAAATTATCATCAGATTCTGGTTTACTAAGAGAAACACCAGTTTTGTCGTAAAGTAATGTGCCTTGAGTAATTATATCTGTACCAATAATAAGTGGGAGATTCATGTGATTCTTTTCAATGACATGTATAGTTGTAGAAAAAATAGTATTATCAATATCAATGTTACCAGAAAATGAGCCAACTGGTTTAGAATTACCACTACCAAACCCTGTTAATGTTAAACCCACGGGTGTTAATGCTGACAAATCCAGTTGTGCATAAATATCTTCACGAAGTAAAGTAAAATTGCTTCCTGTATCGATGAGCATCAATCGTAACACCAGAAATTTTAACTAATTTATGCATTTCACTACGAGAACACGTTAGAACATTAACTCGAGAACGATCATTCGAATTTTTTGCATCCTTTGATTTATCACATTGAAATGATTTATGCCCGTACCAATTACAAGCAAAACAGAGGGGACCTTTATCTTTATTTTTACAGTCTATACTCACGTGATTTTTTTAGCCACAATTGTAACAGAACTTAACATTACGATTTTTGGAATTCAGGGAATTAAATGATGACTCAGCATTATCAGGTTTAGATTTAAATTTAGGAACAAATTTTTCATTGTGTTTCGGTTTTTCATCTTGAAAATGGCGCTTATTCTTGATAAAGTCGTTTCGGATTTTATCGTAAATTTTTAACTTTTGTTTAAATTCCATGATAGTTTTACATTCATAAAGGATAGATTTCTGAAAAACAGAACCAGGAATACCTTTAATTATGTATTGCATAAGAGCAAAATCTTCGATATTACCGCGTGAACCCAACTGCTTCATGATTAGAAAATATTCATCCAATGACTCATTTTCATTTAATTTTCGCGCATTTAAAATTTCATGTAATTCAGCAGAATTATATAATTCACCAAATTCGGCAAGAAGCAACTCTTTCAACTTATTCCATGAATTTATGTGACTCTCTGTTTGAACTAATAATAGCGCTTTACCTCTTAAGGATCTTTTGGCGAATAAAAATTTATGCAGTTCAGACAAATTAAAAATATTAGCTACATCTTCAAAATATGTTAACCATTTACGAATACTTTGAAAAGAACTGCCGTCTAACGGCGCAAGAACAGTTTCGATATCATGAAAATTTACAGTAGTACTTGGTAAAACATGTTGAACTGGAAAATGCTTGTTAGCAGAATGAGAAAATTCTTCGTTAGTGCTTAAAACACTCGAACCCGGTACATTACTTTGATTATTTTCAACATTATCAGAATTTAACTCTAAGTCAGATTCTGCGTCACTTTCGTTTTGTAAGATATTAGCTTGTAGCAATGTTAAGTCTGAAAGATACGTAATCAATCGTGTAGCAATGTCAACTAAATTTCCCTCGCTATCAACACAGAGTAGATTACATAAAGTAATTAAATCATTCAAAGAAAATTCTGCTTTAATTTTATCGACTTTCTTTTTAAACTCCTCTGAATCTGTGACAAGATTAAAACCGGTAAATTCTCGTATCCTTTTTCTATTGGAACGATCGCCTTCAGTATCATATAAAAATCGATGGAAAAGTTTAATCTTATTTGTTTTTTCATTCTTTAAAACAGTTTCCAGTTCAGCTATTTCCACTAGTTTCATGATTAATTTTGAAATATACAAAAGAAAGAGAAGAAGAAAAAAAAATGAACTCACCGCAAAAATATATCCTTTAGATAGAATGAAGAAAAAATAATTATCCGTCGGCACGTCATATAAGAACAAGGGCTGCTTCAGTCTCTATTTATTTTTGTTCCTTCCTCCTTTTTCTTTTCTCTTGATCATCTAAAGTGCAGCGTCGTTGTAGTAAAATTATAAACATCCAGGATCTTTTTGTTTGTTCTTTGTCGTGGAATAACTGCTGGTAACTTTTGCTGCTTCTTTTAGCACTGTAAATATCCAAGAATAGGAGAGTGGCGTCGTATTTGTCTACGTTTTTTTTTTTTTAAATTCTTGATTCAACCGGCTGTGCCCCCATGTTAATGTCGTAAGTAAATGAAGACTTCGAATTAGGTTAAATATTATATTGACTACTATTTACAAAAAAAAAAGTATATACAGATTTGCATGATTAATCTTTAACATCGTCGTTGACAGTCCATGTCTTTCGTAACTTTAGTTACATACGTCTTTCTCTTCCAACATCATCTCGTCCTCTGGTTCTGGCGGGAAGTTTCACCGCTTGAGAAATGGTGGCGCTGCTCTCAGTGCGTATCTACTGCCGGGTCGTTGCCATTCTGACATATATATATATAAATATTTTAGTTTTATCAATCTTAAAATGCAATTTCAAGCTAAGGATAAAGTCAGTTTCACCGTTTATACGTTACTTTTAAGCTTAAACACCATGCATACAAATAAAAAAATATTTTTATTTAATTGTTATGAAAAAATAGCATCACCAAATTTAAAATGCATAATGATAAAATAAACCCAATGGACAATATTCCCGTGACGTCACAATAAATATGAATTTTTATTCGCTTATAAAACACGCGGATAAATACTTTTACCAAAATTTAACTTGCAAATTAAAAAATTCGGCCAAAAAGCCACGTGTTTTTAATATTTATTATTTCTCTTTTATCCTCGCAACCACAAAGTTTCTCGTTACTCTGTGCCTCGCAACAGTGGGCGTTATCTGATTGCCGACTTTATGACATCATACGCAGAAGTAAAAGTTTAGTTTAAAATTACGGCTTATTAATTAAATTTTCGAACAAACGAATGTACGATAACGAATCTGCGTCCAAATGTCTTTCATTTGAAAAAGAATGATGCAATTTGATGCAGCAGTTTGTTCTCACGGTTTGCAGTAGTTTGTTCTCACAAAGAAAACGCTTAGCGTTTTAAATATATAGATAGTGAAATGATATATTTTAAATCAAACTAGATGGAACCCGTCAAAACGTGACGGAAAAAAATACTATAACAATATCAGTAAAATAAGCTTCTTTATTATTTAAGTAGGGTTTCGTATGAAACAGTCTTTCAAATATTTTATTTTAATCCCCCCTTCCCCAGTGAAATGCTATTTCCGATGCAAACGCCAAGTGAACACTCCGTAAACAAATGTGTAATGCAAATCAGTTTGACATTACCACTATATTACCCACGACAAAAAAAAAAAAAAAAAAAAAAAAGGTTTATGGACTTATAAAGTATTATACAAATAGTCCTACCATAAAGTATCATACAAATTTCCTACTTTCATCTCATATTCAGTAAATAAAAGAACATAATATAACCCCCCCCCCCCCCCCCTGTGATAATGCAATCGAATGAGCTCCTATGCGCATATGTATTGCATCTGCCCAAAGGCACCGTTGAAATTCCACGTTAAAAAAAGTTTTAAAATGTTTAAATTAAAAGTTTTAAAATGTCCTCTTTAATCATTGTTCGTTTCAAATCCATATCTTCTAAAACGCATCCATTGTTTTAAGCTAATCAATTTTTATGTAAAAATGAAGAAATTTTGTTAAAAATAATAAATTAATAAGCAGATGAGGGAGAATTTTAATGTTTTCAATTGTAATTTATTTGTATGGTTTCTTCTATCCCTTTACATAATCAGGATGATTATTCATTTTCCATCACAGTCGGTCCCTTATACAGTTAAATATCCAATGGATCTTTAAAAAAATAATGAATAACAGTTCTTAGCATATTCTGATTCAACATATACATCAACGAATTCAACATATCAATTTTATGTTAATCATAAACTAAAAATAGTTTTTTTTTCTTTTGACAGATTTTATATTAGCGCTAAAATACTCTATCTTATGGATAATCTGATCTTACGATTTATCAGGTTTTTATTATAATTTTTTTTTCACTTTTCATGAAGGTTAGGGATACCTATTTTCAATTGTTGCAACTTTCCAAGGGGCTATTTTACATTATTAAAACAAACGGATGGTCATTGTTGAGATAGAATTAAAAAATATTTCATGCTTGAAAATTATTTAAAAAGTCGTTAAATTAAGCGGCAGATTTCAAATAAATTTCAATCGAAAGCTATTTTGTTTTTCTAATTGAGGATGTAAGAATTGAAATTGTAAAATATAGTAAAAAAATTAAATTTTTAGTATTTAGAAATGATGTAAGCGCGATGAAAGCTAAAGCGATAGTGCCGTTTGTTGTCACAACCGTTATACATTTCTAAATATTGCCACTGTGTTTTGGTTGGCGTCCAAAAGTAGACTACCATTTTTTGACATCGAAAGAAAAATTCACAGTGAAAGAAATAAGACTTTGCCGCTAATAAGGAACTGTTAAATGAACTTATAACAAACCTACCAAAATAATTCCTATAAAATAATAGCCTTACATTGTTTATTCTAGCTAAAAATACAATCATTATTTCAAGTTTTCATTTTCCTGAAATTCTTTACTTTTGTGAATTTTTTTATTAAAAAAGGAACTCTTAATAATTTAAATCCTATAATTCCTATAACTTAATCCTATAATTTAAAAAAAAAGTAATTGGTAACATGTAATCAAGGTATGCAATCAAGATGAAGCAACCAATAAAGGCTCCAGTTCTAATCTTTAAAATTAAAAATTGAAATATCAGTTAATATTACGCCATGTTGACCCAATCATATAAATTTTTCTTTTTAGTTTTATCAATATTAAAATGCATTTCAAGCTAAGCATAACGTCATTTTCACCGGTACAAACTTTTCACACGTACATTTATGCTTAAGCACCATGCATACAAATAAAAATATATTTTGCATTTAATTGTAATGAAAAAATGGCATCAATAAAGTTATAATGCTTAATGATAAAATGAACCCAATGGACAATATTTCCATGACGTCACAGTAAATATGAATTTTTATTTGCTTATAAAACACACGGATAAATATTTTTACCGAAATACTTAAACATTTTAACTATATTTTAACTTACAAATTAAGAAATTCGGCCTAAAAGTCACGTGCTTTTAATATTTAATATTTTTTTTTTTATGCTCGCAATCATTGAGTTCAGAAAATAAACTCTGTACGTCGCAACAGTGGGCGTTAATCCGATTGCCGGCCGACTTTATGACGTCATAAGCAGAAGTAAAATTTTAATTTAAGATTACGGCTAATTAATTAAATTTTCGAACAAACGAATGTACGATAACAAATCTGTGACCAAATATCTTTCATTTAAAAAAAGAATGATGTAATTTGATGTAGTAGTTTGTTCTCACGGATTGTCGAAACAAAACGCTTAGCGTTTTAAATATATAGATGAGTGAAAGTCGCATATTTTAAAATGAATTTTAAATTAAATGTGTGAAAGATTTATATTTTAAATGAAATGGATGCAATATGAATATGTTTGGGAAAAATACTTGGAAATTTATCACATGCGCCCTGCTAATATAAAAGTACCAATATTGCAAATAATATGCGAAATGAAACAATTGGTTATGTTATAATCACTAAATAGATATTATCTAATTAGGTATACAGGTAATGTTGGCGTTAAGAGCCTACACTAGTCACGCGAAGAAACGCTCACGCTAATGTTAAGTCTATGGGAAGGTTATCGCGCGATTTCTCGCTCGCATTTTAATATTTTTAAATGATTTTTTTGCGTAGGATAGCTGACGTCGATCTTTATCGTTGTTAGTTTTTACTTTTTCGATTTTGGCTCCAGTTTTTTTATATAAGGGTACTTTCATTTTCAGAACCGGTTCCAACCAGTTCCAAAATTTAAAATGTCCGCTTATAAAAAAAACTTTAACCGAAATCAAAAAAAATAAAAACTAACAAGGTTGCAGATCGACCTCAGCTATCCTACGCAAAAAAAATCCTTTAAAAATATTAAAATGCGAGCGAGAAATCGCGGGATAACCTTCCCATAGACTTAACATTAGTGTGAGCGTTTTTTCGCGTGACTAGTGTAGGCTCTTAAGCAAGAGTAATGCTGACAACAATAGCACTTAATGCATGAGAGTTATAATAATGATATTAAATACTCCAACTGATTTTCAGCAAGTCTACGGAAGTTTCTCCTGGAAAATAACCATAGAAGGAATATTTTACATTTGTTTCGAGTGAAGCTAGGTCAATAAGGGGTACAGCAGTCGCAGATGCACCGGGGTATCTTTTTGGTGCCAAAATAAGGATTTTATGCCTGAGCAACCTGGCTATTTTGGCGAGATTTTTCTTCGTATGGTAACCCGGTAAAGCAGATTTTGTGGCTTTTATATTAATTTAAATATTGTGTGTTTTATAATAAATTAATCACTGTGTATGTTTTATAATAAAATAAATATTAAATTTTATAATAAACTAATCACTGTGTGTATTTTATATTAAAATAATTTGTATGTGTTTTATAATAAAATAATTTTATGTGTGTTTTATAATAACATAACTTGTGTGTGTTTTATAATAAAACTAGCGGCCCGTCCCGGCTTTGCACGGGTAGACAATGTAATTTTTTTATTACATTCGTTTTCCTGAATTTCGCGCTCCAACCTAAAACTGTTGCTGAAATATGGCGAAATTACCTAAAACTTTCGAATCCCCCTTTAACCACCTTTGAGGGGGGGGGATTTCTAAATTCACTGAAATACGTGTTTAATCATTTGTTTAGTAGATTTGTTTTCCTGAATTTCGCGCACCTACATAAAACAGCTGCTGAGATATGGCGAAATGTCCTAAAATTTTCAAAACCACCCCCTTCAAAACCCTTCGGGGGCAATTTCTAAAATCACTGAAATGCGTGTTTATCCATTTTTTAGTAGATGTGTTTTCCTGAATTTCACGCTCCTACCTAAATCCGCTGCTGAGATATGGCGAAATGACCCGAAACTTTAGAATACCCCTTTAGCCACCTTCTGGGCGGGGGGGGGGGTTCCAAAATCGCCGAAATACGTGATTAAGCAATTTTTTAGTAGATTTGTTTTAATTAATTTAGCCCTCCTACATAAAAGCTGAGATATGGCGAAATGACCTAAAAAATTCGACCCCCCCCATTTAACCACCTTCTGGGGGGAATTTCCAAAATTGCTGAAATATGTGTTTTATTAGTTTTTTAGTAGATTTGTTTTCCTGATTTTCACGCTCCTATCTAAAACTGCTGCAGAGATATGACGAAATGATCTAAAACATTCGACCCCCCCCCCCTTTTAACCCCCTTTGAGAGGAAATTTCTAAATTCGCTGAAATACGTGTTTAACCAATTTTTTAGTAGATTTGTTTTCCTTAATTTTGTGCTGCTACATTAAACTGCTGCTGAGATATGGCGAAATGACCTAAAACATTTGACCACCCCCTTTAACCCCCTTCAGGGGGGAATTTCTAAAATCGTTGAAATACGTGTTTAATCATTTTTTTAGTAGATTTAATTTCCTGATTTTCGCGCTCCTACCTAGAACTGCTGCCGAGATATGGCGAAATGACGTAAAACATTCGACCACCACCCTTTAACCCCCTCCGGGAGGGGAAATTCTAAAATCCCCGAAATACATGTTTAATCATGTTTTTAATAGATTTGTTTTCCTGATTTTTGTGCTCTTAATTAAAATTGCTGCTGAGATACGGCAAAATGACCTAAAACATTCGGACCCCCCCCCATTTAACCGCATCCGGGAGGGGAATTTCTAAAATTGCTGAAATACATGTTTAATCATTTTTTATTAGATCTGTTTTCCTGATTTTCGTGCTCCTACCTATAACTGCTGCTGAGATATGACGAAATGACCTAAAACATTCGACCACCCCCCCTTTAACCCCTTTGAAGGGGGGATTTCTAAAATCGCTGAAATACATGTTTAATCATTTTTTTAGTAGGTATGTTTTCCTGATTTTCGCGCTTCTACCCATAACTGCTGCTGAGATATGGCGAAATGACTTAAAACATTCGACCACCCCCCTCTTCAACCCCTCGGGTGGCGAATTTCTAAAATTGTTGAAATAAATGTTTCATTATTTTTTTAGTAGATTTATTTTCCTGATTTTCGCACTCCTACCTATAACTGCAGCTGAGATATGGCGAAATGACCTAAAACATTCGACCACCCCCCTTTAACCCCCTTCTGGGGGAATTTCTAAAATCGCTGAAATAGGTGTTTAATCATTTTTTTAGTAGATTTGTTTTCTGGAATTTCAAGCTCCTACCTATAACTGCTGCTGAGATATTGCAAAATGACCTAAAACATTCGACCACCCCTTTTTAACCCCCTTCTGGGGGGAATTTCTAAAATCGCTGAAATAGGTGTTTAATCCTTTTTTTAGTAGATCTGTTTTCTGGAATTTCAAGCTCCTACCTATAACTGGTGCTGAGATATGGCGAAATGACCTAAAATATTCGACCACCCCCCCCCCTTTAATCCCCTTCAGGGGGGAATTTCTAAAATCGCTGAAATAGGTGTTTATTCATTTTTTTAGTAGATTTGTTTTCTGGAATTTCAAGCTCCTACCTATAACTGCTGATAAGATATGGCAAAATGACCTAAAACATTCGAACCCCCCTTTAACCCTCTTCGGGGGGGAATTATCAAAAATCCCTTCTTATTGCTTGCCTAGGCCATAACAGCAATCTGCAGTCCAAATTGCGTGACACTGACTTCAGTAGTTTCGGCTGGGCGTTGATGAGTCACCCAGTCAGTCAGTCAGTCAGTCACCGTTTCCTCTTTATATAATAGTATAGATAAACTGTTTCATAAAAAAATCCAACTAACATGCCGTTATAGCAATCTAGGCCTAACGTGCACCCGAAAACGGGTTTTTCTCGCAAAAATGGCGCAAAACAAAAATCATAACAACCCCGGTGCGTCTGCGACAGCTGTTCCCAACGAGGTAATAATTATTTATATAAACAACAGTTATATAAATCAAAGTTCAAATTCCATTGTAAATATCTTCAGCTCCCCCCCCCCCCCCTCACAAAAAAGTTACAGCAATGAATTGGCGTTACACCACGCTTTCTAAAATACGACATTGGCTGAAATCCAATTACGGAACATTCCTCCAGAACATGAATTATTACCGGTACTTTTAAGTTAGCCAGGCAATAATGTCTCCAAAAGCAGCGTTTTTTTTTTTTTTTTTTTTTTTTTTTTTTTTGCATGTGTAACTTAGAAACAATGTTGAAACAAAATGTTTTGGCTGATGGTATTATCTCTTCTTATTATGTTTATTAATTTATTTTATTTTAAATGAAATGAATAAAAGGCTGGTTTTTTAAATGTATTTAATGTATGTAATTTAAATGTATGTAATTTAAATGTACGTAATTTAAATGCAAGTAATTTAAATGTATGTATTTTAAATTAAATGAAAGAATGCAATACGAAAGAGGGCGATCGGAACAATATTTGGCAATTTATCACCTGCGCCAGGCTAACATAAAAACGTCTTATTAACACATGTTTCTCATACTCCTGACAGTACCTGACAGTACCTGACAGTACACCGGGCCTTGGCATTTTGTTAAAAAGCTTGAGGGAATGGGGGTTTAAAAAAGTGACATTTATTGCCAAATGATATAAACAAATCTGAAAATAAAACTGATAAATTAAGGTGGTTTATGTATGCATATAAAAAAATTGCAACTGATTACGAGTAATAGATAAAAAAAATATTTCTGTTTGTATTTAGAAACAGATAAACGGTTTTTGTAAAACTGATATTATAAAGAAGTAAGGTTTGTGTGTTTATGGGGGATAATATCTGAAACTACCAAGCCGATTTCAAAAATACTGTTGGCAAAATGATGGTGACCATCTCTGCTCCAACATAGCTATATGTTATGTCGGTACAACAAACTGTGAAGGCGTGCAAGAGCAAAAAACATTTTGAAATTGCGATTTCTTCGATACTGCTGGGGATAGAAATTTTAAATTTGATGTGTGGTTACTTTTAATAGGTAAATACCAGTTATGAACAGTTTCTAAAAAGTTCGAAATTTAAAAGTGAGAAAAAGGCAGAAAATGTTCCAGAAAATTTCTGAATCACGATTTATTTGGAACTGTTGGAGATCGAAACTTGAAATTTGACATGATTGTTACTTTTAAGACTAAATACTCGCAATAGAACATTTTCTAAAAAATTCGAAATGTAAAGTGGTGCAGGAGCAAAAAACGTTCTACAATATGCTATTTTTGTGACGCTGCTGGTGCTAAAAATTTGTAATTTCGTTTGATGTTACTTTAAGATATAAATTCTCTTTAAGAACCGTTTCTAAAAAATCGAAATTTAATAAGGTGAAATGAGTGGAAAACGTTCTAAAAACATTCTAAATTACGATTTAATTTGGAAATGTTAGGACAAGAAACGTGAAATGTTTTCTTGAAACCAGATTTATTTTTTCCAAAAAACAATAGAACTCGTGCAATTTGAATGCAACACAACGGGCTGCTACGCAATATTAAATAAATTATATAAGTATTAGGGAAATGCTTGAATATATGAAACAGTCCGGAAAGTACTTCCGAAAGTGTTGTTTCTCTTGGCTTTTCTCTATATCGCCAAGGTTCCTAACACAAGGAAATGCCAGCTTAATGTCGATTTTTTTTTTCAGATTCTCTAATCTAGAGATTTTATAGAAAAGTCATTTTCTCAGTTGCCATTAGCAGATTGTTTATATACTTACTTATTCGGGGAAAGTACCGTAATTGGATTCACATTGGCGTATTTTAGCTAGCATGATTTTCAGAGAAATTATGCATGGATTTGTAAATTACTTGGGTAGTACTTTTACAGCCCAAAGGTATACGGACGAGATATTCAGATCCCATGCCTTACCTGACGCTGAAGCCATTGCGTATTCCTTTTCTTTAATGCATACTAATGCATAAAACAGCTTGACTTGTGGAGAATATGTTTGACAAAGATATAATAATAGAGCGTATGTAGTAGTCAGTATGTTCTTCTCTTAGTTAAATCCAATCGATCATGTCTGGGTCACACACGATCGACGCATTGCAGCGAAAGCAATGCCTCTTTTGAAGTTGACTGTTCGGGACTTTGAGATAGCACTTTTTGAAAAGTGGAACAGAATTCCTGAACTCCTATCGACAATCTCATCACATCCATGGAAAACAGATGTGCAACAATCTTAATTGTGCGAAGGGACCACCCAATGTAAAACATTTCTTTGTCAAAAAACACATTTTTTGACATGTATATGTACTCTAATTAGTGCGAAGCGTCTCTTCATTTTCTTTACATCAATTCAAAAAATTAAAATTCCGATATACGATGTTTTAATGTCTTATTTTCTGTATTACTTTTAATATACAGTATGCCCACTAAAGTCCCTTGCCACACTCTTAACTTCGTAACGGCTGCTGCTATATTCATAAAAGTGGTGTCTAGGTATAGTAAAGTAGCCATGCGCTACTAAATGAAATCGCCTACGGCGCCACCTAGTGGAAAACTGTAGAGTTGGCATTCCTATCACGAAAACGGGAAGAGATAGGGAAAAAAGGTGATTTACAAAGTTATTGAGCATCATCGATTTAGTACGAAAAGACTGTGTATATTAATGCAAAGAATAGAACGGTTTTCGTGATTTCCTGCACTGTGACGTAATAAAACGATCTTAGAAAGAAAAAAACAACTAGTTACAACAATATAATCTTATTTGAGATGTTCAAACTTATCACCGTCAGCTGCAATATGCACATTTGAATACTTGTTTGAATTTCTCGTTGCACACGTTGGATCACAGATGGTGACACGTTGGCACAAGCGTCCGTAATGCTTCGTTTTGATTGGAAATAACAAGCGATACCACTGTGCCACATTGTGGTGTAGGTTTGTCCGAAAGATGATCATTTCTCCTTCCGTTCAAGTTTCGTGACGTCAAAGTGTAGGAAATCACTAAAAATCAAATGCGCATTTTAACCGTTCTATTCTTCGCATTAATGTCCACAAGGTGTCTTTTCGTACTAAATAGATGATGCTCTACAAATTTGTAAATCACTTCCCCTCCTCCTATCTCTTTCCGTTTTCGAGATAGGAATGCTAACTTCGCAGTTTTACACCATGTGGTGCCGTAGGCGGTTTGATTCAGTAGCGCATGGCTACTTTACTATACCTAGACACCACTTTTATGAATATAGCAGTAGCCGTTCCGAAGTTAAGAGGGTGGCAAGGGACTTTAGTGGGCATACTGTATATGTGCTTCCAATTTTATACATATGCATGGCTGTCTTGCATGGTTTTCTCTATTTGTTGGTTTGCTTTCCTTTTTTTTTAACAGTATATATAAATTTATATGTGGTATTTTGTAATCCTACCATTTAGTTTGCTCATTTTCATCACTAATTTGTACTAGTACATAATTATTAATTAATTAGAGATAGCATCTCATTTTCATTACTTGTCAAAAGTTATTAATTTTTTGTTCCCAGCAATATTACTCAGACTAATCCCTTTGAGGGAAATTTTAGTATAGATTTCTATTTCCATTCGTATATGAACTTATTAAGCGAATTCATTTTCTCAATACAATAATACATTGAAATTTTATTAAAAACTCATATTTTCCTGTCTGATTAACGATCGAATAACATTGGAGTCAATTTCTGTTGAAGAAAAAAATAATTCGAACAAAATTGAATACGATCTTTAATTGGGAAAAATGTAAAAGTAAAAGATTTATTTTTATCATATAATGTTTGTAATTCTCTTTAAAATTAAAATGTAATCAAGTTTCGAATTATATTTTTCTACGAAATTAAATTGGATTAATCTTAAAAGCGATTGATAAATTGAATACATGTAAATTGAATATTTTTAGAACTACTAAAGTCAATTCGTTTAAATTTGGGAAAAAAATTTTAAACTTAGTTTTTAAAAATAATTTACGTATGTATATAACGGAATAATTCGATTTTCAAAAACTCTGTGACATGGGATAATCACTATAGTTTTTCTGAAAGGTTTAAATAAACTTCTACTACCTCTAATTTTTCATAATTTTAGTTTCACTGGTTTCGGAAATAGAAGGGGGGCGTATTTTTGCAGTGCATTTTCGACGATATATCTGAAAATATAAAACCTAAAATTAAAACAAATATATTTTTGAGTTTGGTGTTACGACATCTTTCGGACGATACCCCACACGATAGAATTATTTTTTTTCAAGTAACTTAATAACGCCCCCTCCCCTAAATATTTCCTAAAAATATTTGTGAATGGCTCATAATCTATAAATATGTGGGTAATAAATAGCCTTTATAATTCTGAAAGGTTTGAACGTTGATCGTTCCATAGTATTCGAGGAAAATGGTTGTAACAGACGAACGGACAGACACACTACTGATCTTATAATGGCTCCATTTTTACTTTTTAAATACAGAACCCTAAAAACTATAAAAACTAGTCGGATGTGCCAATCCCAAAACATTCTTCTATCTCACACAGGTTTCGCATACACCAATTTATATCAAGGTCTAACTAAATCTAAAGTTTTTATTAAATTCCGTGCATTAGTTCTTGAAATATGACTATTGCTAAAATCGTGTAATTCCTGAAAAATTCAGCACAGCAGTCCCACCTGTTGGGAGATTTAGACAAAAACCTAATCAGCAACAATATATGTCTACGTCTAACAGAATCTCAAGTTTGATGAAAATCCGTGCATGAGTTCTTGAGATATAGTTATCGTGTTAATACTGAAAAATGTAGCATAGCAGCCCCACCTGTTGGGTTATTTACACCAAAACATAATCTCCTTCTATTTATGTCAAGGTCTAAGAGAATCTGAAGTTTTATGAAATTCTGTGCATTAGTTCTTGAGATATAGCTATCGTAAAAATAATGAAAAAAGTGGTATAGCAGTGCCACCTGTTGGGCTGTTTACAATTACACTTAACCCGCAGCTATTTATGTCAAGGTCTAACAGAATCTGAAGTTTGATGAAATTCTGTGCATTCTTTCTTGAGATATAGCAATCGTAAAAATCATAAAACTATGGTACAGCAGCGCCACCTGTTGGGATATCTACACTAAAATGTAATCAGCGTCTATTTATGTCCAGGTCTAACTGAATCTAAAGTTTGATGTAAATAAGTGTATTATTTCTTGAGATAGAGCTATTGCAGAAATAAAAAAAAGAAGCATAGCAGCGCCACCTGTCGGGCGATTTTAACCAAAAACTAATCAGCACCAATTTATATCAGGGACTAACTCAATATAAAGTTTTACTAAATTTCGTGCATTAATTTTTCAGATAGAAACGCCAACCACAAAGTTTTTTACACATACAGACAGACAGACAGAGTCACAGACTTACAGACAGACATTTTCTAAAAACAGTCAAATCGTGTTCCGGACCTTCTAAAACATATAAATCTGTCAAAAACCGGAAGTCGAAAATTTTCATGAATCCAGTACTTTCTACTTGTAAAGGTAGAAGAAAGTAATAGACAGCCAAATAAATTCTCTTGTATGTTTTAATAGTAACAAATTTAACTTATTTACCTAATCACAAAATTGTTAATCTTGCACGGCCTGAAATTTAAACTCTTGAACAAATACCGAGTATGGTTCATTTTATAATTAACTTTCGTTTAAAGAAAAAGTGTGTTGAATACAAACAATACTAGTCCTAGTTAAAAACTAGTCGGATGTGTCTATCCGAAAACTTTCTTCTATCTCATACAAGTTTCACTTCTATCTCATACAAGTCTCATACAGCACCAATTTATGACAAGGTTTAATTGAATCTAAAGTTTCATTAAATTATATGCAGTAAAAGTTCTTGAGATATGACTATCGCTAAAATCGTGTAAATTCGGAAAAAATCAGCACAGCAGAGCCATCTGTTTGGAGATTTATACCAAAATCAGATCAATAACAACTTATATCAACGTCTAACTGAATCTGAACTTTGATGAAATTGTATGCATTAGTTCTTGAAATTAGTTATCGTGAAAATCAAGCAAAAGTAGCATAGCAGCGCCACATGCTGGGCTGTTTACCCCTAAACATAACCAGCATCTTTTTATGTCAAGGTCTAACAGAATTTGAAGTTTGATGAAATTCTGTGCATTGGTTCTTGTGATGTAGCTAGTCTTAAAATGATGGAAAAAGTAGTACAGCAGCGCCACCTGTTGGGCTATTTACATCAAAACGTAATAACCGTCTATTTATGTTAAGGTCTAACAGGATCTGAAATTTTATGAAATTCTGTGGATTAGTTCTTCAGATATAGCTATCATGATAATCATGAAAAATGTTGCACAGCAGTGCCACCTGTTGGGCGATTTACACCAAAAATT
This sequence comes from Maratus michaelseni, assembly GCA_963931845.1. Lineage (NCBI taxonomy): Eukaryota > Metazoa > Arthropoda > Arachnida > Araneae > Salticidae > Maratus > Maratus michaelseni. The sequence goes on from OZ007596.1 coordinate 226,888,926, forward strand.
AATCACCACCAATTTATATCAGGGGTTAGGGGACTCTAAAGTTTTATTAAATTCCGTGCATTAGTTCTTGAGATAGAGCGCCTACAAAATTTTTGTCACAGACAGACAGACAGACAGACAGACAGACCGACAGTCACAGACAGACATTTTCTAAAAACAGTCAAATCGTGTTAAGGACCCTCTATAATGTATAAATCCGCTGAAAACCGGAAGTCGATTTTTTCACGAATCCAATACTTTCTTCTTTTAAAGAAAGAATAAAATAAAAAGTAATGAAATTTTTAAATAATAAAAGAAAAAATATTTTTTTAAAGTCAGATAAATTTTCCATTTACTCTCTACCACTACATTCAAGATTTCTGATTTGAACACTAATGGTAATTTGAGCACTTTAACTTATTTTAGGAAACTTAAAACCAAAAAATAATGTTATTATTGTTAGCGTATTTTTTAATCACAGGATTTGTGGAAGTAAGAAAACATTATTTTGAGTTTTTTAGATACTTCCTAGTCAGCAATATAAAATTGTAATTTTATATGATTGAATCTTAAGAAAACATTTTTTTTAGTACAGTAGGCGATTCTTATATTTCCCGAGAAATAGATAACGATTCGAGATAAGAAAGAGGATTATACTGATGTTAATTTATTAAAAGAAAATTTCGAAAATAATTTTATTAAGAATAGTGTTTAAAAGGGTGAACATTTTGAAGAACTTCTTAGATGAAAAGTAAGTAACTGTTTTAGTAACGATGGGGCCTTCCCCCCCCCCCTGTTTTTATTTGTTATGAAGGTTTTCATATTTCGAACCAGAAAAAAATAATAAATTTAACTTAATTAATAAAATCAAATAGTCGCCTCGTAGGAAGAAACTACATTTGATAGAATTAAATTTCTGGTTTCAATAATGCAAAATTAAGAACGCTGATTAAACACTAAAATCTGGTACATTGTAAAAAAAACAACTCTTTCTTAATCTAGCAAAACTTAATATAGCCACGTATGAAAATATGCAGTAACCCGAGTTACCCACGATTCCAGAAAGGTTATTTATTTTTTGAAACCTTAGACAGAAATATACATTTTTTTTACTTTCTTCTATCTTTACAGGAAGAAAGTATTGGATTCATTAAAATTTTGGACTTTCAGTTTTCGACGAATTTATACGTTTTAGAAGGTCCTGAACACGATTTGACTGTTTTTAGAAAAAGTCTGTCTGTCCGTCTGTATGTCTGTGTGTCTGTCTGTATGTGACAAAAATTTTGGGGGCGCTCTATCTCAAGAACTAATACACGAAATTTAATAAAACTTTAGATTCAGTTAGTCGCTGATGCAAGTTGGTGCTGACTAGTTCTTGGCGTAAATCGTCCAACAGATGGCACTGCTATGCTACAATATTCAGGATTTTCATTATAGCTATATTTCAAGAACTAATTCACAGAATTTGATCAAACTTCGGATTCTGTTAGACCTTGACATAAATAGACGCTGATTACGTTTTGGTGTAACCAGCCCAACAAGTGGCGCTGCCATGCTACTTTTTCATGATTTTTACGATAGCTGTATCTCAAGAACTAATGCACAGATTTTCCTCCAACTTCATATTCAGTTAGACGCTGTAATAAGTTGTTGTTGATTATGTTTTGGTGTAAATATCCCAACAGGTGGCGCTGTTATGCTGCATATTTCATGATTTACGCGATTTTAGCAATACTCACATCTCAAGAACTAATGCACGGAATTTAATAAAACTTTAGATTCAGTTAGACCTTGATATAAATTGGTGCTGATTCGTTTTTGATGTATATGAAACTAGTATGAATTTTTTTTTTCTTTCTGTATTTAAAGAAGCATTTATAAAAACAAAGTTTCTTTTACTGCCACTAATTTCCGGAAAGTTTTCGAGTGTTTTTTAGAGAGTATTATTAAGTTTTCTTAACCAGGAATATCGGTTTTTCGAACGCTATCCATTTTCAAGTAAGTATTTTCATGTTTAATAAACACGTTTTATAGACAAATATGATAAATTTTCAGCATTAAAATAAAAGTAATATTAAAATTATTTTGTTACACTTGTATGTTATAAATTGAATTGCGCTGTTGAAAATATTTAATTGAAAATCGATAACGTCCTAAAAATTTATATTCTCGTTTCAGAAAACTAATTAATATACTATAAAAATTATTCCAAAACATTTTCGAAAATCAATGGCAGCAAAAGAAACATTGTTTTTAAAAACGATTGTTCAAATCTTGAAAACATTTTGGCTTTTGACGTTTCTAAAGATAAAGAATGCTTTTAGGAATCGTGGGTGACTCGGAAATGATTATTTTATATTTTTGCACGTGGTTATATTATACTTTCGTAGATTAAGAAACATTTGGCTTTTTACTTTCTTCTATCTTTACAAGAAGAAAGTATTGGATTCGTGAAAATTTTCGACTTTCCGGTATTCAACGTTCCGGATTTATACGGTTTAGAGGGTTCTGAACCCGATTTGACTGTTTTTAGGAAATGTCTGTCTGTGACGTCTATGACGTCTGTCTCTCTGTATGTGACAAAAAATTTGTGGGGATTCTATCTGAAGAACTAATGCACGGAATTTAATAAAACTTTACATTCAGTTAGTACCTGATATAAATAGGTGCTGATTATTTTTTGGTTTAAATCGGCCAACAGGTGGCGTTGCTATGCTAGAGTTTCCACGGTTTTCATGATAGCTATATCTCAAGAACTAATGCACAGAATTTCATCAAACTTCAGATTATGTTACATCTTGGAATATATAGACGATAATTACATTTTGGTGTAAACAGCTCAACAGGGGACGCTGCTATATTAAATTTTTCATGATTTTCACGATAGCTATAACTCAAGAACTATTGCACGGAATTCCATCAAACTTCAGATTCAGTTAGACGTTGACATAAGTTATTGTTAATTAGACTTTGGTGTAAACTCCCAAGAGATGTTATGCTGCAGATGTTAGGCGGTGCTATGCTGCATTTTTCCGAATTTACACGATTTTAGCGATAGTCAAATCTCAAAAACTAATGCCCGGAATTTGATAAAACTTTAGATTCAGTTAGAGTTTGACATAAATTGGAGCTGATTCGTTTTTGGTGTATGTGAAACTTGAATGAAATAGAAGAAAGTTTTGGAATTGGTACACTCGCCTACTTTTACAGTATACTAAGAGGGTTAAAAAATAGAAATACATACGGGTATGCAAGAGGTTAAAAAAAAGTTTCCTTGTTTGCGGCCAAGATACCTTTATACAATATTCTTCGTTATAGTTAGTTTATGGGTTTTTTTTATGAGATTTTACCATAATGATTAAATATATATTTATTAATTAAATAAGAATATTTTTATTGAATTTATTAATTTTATTATACATTAATATTTATATTAATAAATATAAACAGATTTAGTCTTTAATTATTATTATTATTATTATTATTACTAGATGGAACCCGTCAAAACGTGACGGAAAAAAATACTATAACAATATTAGTAAAATAAGCTTCTTTATTATTTAAGTAGGGCTTCGTATGAAACAGTCTTTCAAATATTTTATTTTAAAAAATATCCCCCTCCCCCCCAGTGAAATGCTATTTCAGATGCAAACTCCAAATGAACACTCCGTAAACAAATGTGTAATGCAAATCAGTTTGACATTACCACCATATTCCCCACGACAAAAAAAAAAAAAAAAAAAAAAAAAAAGGACATGGATCTATAAAGTATCATACAAATAGTCCTATCATAAAGTATCATACAAATTTCCTACTTTCATCTCATATTCAGTAAATAAAAGAACATAGTATAAGCCCCCCCCCCCCTGTGATAATGCAATCGAATGAGCTCCTATGCGCATATGTATTGCATCTGCCCAAAGGCACCGTTGAAATTCGACGCTAAAAAAAGTTTTAAAATGTTTAAATTAAAAGTTTTAAAATGTCCTCTTTAATCATTGTTCGTTTCAAATCCATATCTTCTAAAACGCATCCATTGTTTTAAGCTAATCAATTTTTATGTAAAAATGAAGAATTTTTGTTAAAAGTAATAAATTAATATGCAGATGAGGGAGAATTTTAATGTTTTCAATTGTAATTTATTTGTATGGTTTCTTCTACCCCTTTACATAATCAGGATTGTAATGACGTTTCTCATTACATATCCTCTTATTCTTTAAAATTAATCCTCCCCCTTTGTTGTTTCAAAATTATTTAATTTATTTAACTTTCCCTATTTTTTTATTAACAGTAAAATAACTTTATTCTACCCTTCTCCATTTTTGCTTATTAATTTTTAATATCCGTTTTATTCAGTGCGGTTTCACTTAATTTATATTACGCATTTTTCTTGTCATGTCAGTTTCATTTCTCAGCCTGCAGAATTAAAAGAAATATGTATTCACACCCATACTGCATTTTTCTCCTCCTTTTCACACCAGCCGGCATTTGCGAATTAAAAAAAAAAAAAAAAAAGAAAGATAAAGTAACTGCTTTCTTTGTACTTCCTCCTTCGCCGTCATTTTCCTAACGAATTTTCAGTTCTCATATGCAACCAACATCTAAATTTAGCACTTAGTTTTGTCTAAATTCTAACGTTCATGCATTCTATGTTAATAATCCTCGCTCGATTGGCACTTCATGTAATTACAAAAATTTGTACAACCCTCTCTTCCCACGAATCTTCTGCCGGTCTGTCATTTTCAAAATTACTCCCTTAACTCTCCAAAATACTTTGTTCCTTTGCATGATTATCGCCAAATTCATTGTATATGTTGGCGACTGATAACGAAAACCGCACGCCAAAATAAAAAAGTGCAATTTATGTTTGAAACAATTTGTATCACTCTTATCTCGACTGTTTCAGTATTAACCTAATTGGTACGCCTCCTCTTCAGTGATTATTGCCTGTTTAACGAACCCTGTCACCGAGTCAACTGATATAATAAATGACTGTGCTTTGAAAATTGTTGTACTTGAATTTCTACCTTTTGCCATACCTTCGTTGCATTCCAGCGTTCGTTATGCCTTCTTATATACACTTCCATCCTGAGACGCTACAGCTATGCATCCGTTTACCCAACATCCGGATTCCACAGTATAAACAATTGGTGTATCTAGGGTACAGGCAATATTTTTTTCGTCACTGGAGAGGAGGGATTTTCAATTTAATCATATGTTTGATCAAAGATGTTTTCACAAGGACTAAAAAAAGGGATATGGACTAAAAAGAAGATATCTATCCGAACTGTCTATTTCATAAAAAGATAATCCTCTAGTAAATTGTGACATGTTTGGTGTGACCTGTGATTTAATACCCGAATATCCAGACCTGTGACTGAAGTTCTGATAATTTTTATCCCTGCTGACTGCGGAATCAAGAGTGCTCGGATGTGTTAGCCACAGAATATCTTCGCGTGTTCGGATTGACCTCGTAAACACCCCACCCTCGCCGCCTCATCTGTCAGTACGGTTCCTTCCTCAGCTCGCCCTGTTTTTCGCCACTAATGTGCCAGCCTTTTTATTTCTGTGAATCACAACAAACAGTGTGCCTTCCTACTGATGTGGGATATTAAAAAAAAAAAGAAAGCGCTCGCCCGGTTCTTCATTCGGGCCTATTGCCGCTCCCGCTCCCTCCCCTGTGCGTCCAAAATTTACTTCGTTTTGGGAATATTGCAGGTCCAATAGTTGATCCAATTTGCGGGTCTCTCTAACTTCAATGTGCGTGGCTTTGTGAAAGAATATTTACAATTTCTTAAGTGATTTTCAGTGATATGTGGGATTTTAAATCATATGAGTGACATGTGACAACTGGTACGCGCGGATTGTGTTCGACAGCAGTTTATATAAATAGGAAAACAGAAACTACCTTCAAAGTGTTTGTATACGAAATATTGGGGTATATTTTGTTTCTCCTTTAACTACGTAATTTGTGTGCGCCAAGTGAATTTTGTACCTGCAAAGATTTTCACCTCCAAAGTTTGTGTTCTTCTAGGATCCTAATTTCTCAGGATGATACTAACTGTTGAATGAAACGAACATATTAGTATCACTGAATGAAATAAATCAACAAAGAAAGTAACACAGTTGTGAAAATATAGATAAATCATAGGAATATCGAAAACAATAACAAAAAATGAGGCACTTTGTGTCTCCAAATCCAATATTTTTTTTTTCTTTCTCTCTCATAACTAAACGAATAAATAAATAGATATATAATGGATTGAGTGCAAAAAAAAGGTAAATAAATAGAATTGGTTGACCGTATTCAACATCGAATAAGAGTTTAGGATTTTCAGAGCATAAACAGAGAAGGATTCTTTTCCCAATTTCTAATTAAAATGTTGCTTTAAAATAATTATGCATTGTTTCCCTAAACTTCTCTTTTCATGCTCAAGATTTTTTGTTTTAACTATTATCAATATTTGGTTTACATTTTTTTAACAGAATATTTAAACCTTCTTCATTTTTATGTTATTAAAAATACTATTTTTTTAGTGATATTTTTAATAGTTTACAATATCATATATAGATATATATATTTTTGTGTGTTGTCATTTTGCAAATTGAAGTTACATTATATAAAAAAATAGACGTAATTTTTCCTTTTTGTTTTCCTTAAAGGTTTGTATTAATTAACAATTACGTATTATGGTTTTTCCTTTTTCGTTTACTTCTACACATTTTTTTTGAGAACTCCTCAATTAATTATTATTTTTGTTTTGCAATTTTTACCCCCAATATAATTAAAGCTATATGGTATTGCTTCTATATGGTATCTAAATATGGTTTTATATAATTTTCATGGTTATCAAAAATTATAGTGATGGGGACGGTAAGTATATTTATAAAAAAAAAATGAAATTATTTACATTTCTCTCTCTATAGATATATTGTATTCTTGTGAAATTAGAGTTTTTGCCTCTACTTAAAAAAGTTATAGATATATACATAACCATATATAAATGTTTTGTGACTTTATCGTAATTTTGGTTGACTTTTGCTAAAGTAATCTGGCATAGAACCTAATTTTGGTGATCGCGCATATGCATTTCGATAGTATTTATCAAAAAAAAGCTAATTTTTAGATTTTGGTTTTATTTTACTTCAATTAAAAAAAAATCTCTGCACATATTTCAGATTTTACTATTCCTTCATAGATTTTATTTAACAAAAAAATAATAAAAAAGGAATTGCATTTGTTTCAGTTAACCATTGTTATTTTATGTAGTGTGTGTTAGGATAGTGATTTCTGATATAAACATTTCATCTATTATTGTGAGCCTGAATATTCATCCATCCGACTTCAAGCTGGTGAAACGAAACACGTGTGCGCTGACAAAGTACTTTTCTGTTTTCTGTGAGATTCTCATTAAAGAACTTACACGTGTAACCTCAAGGGTTCAAGGCTAAATGACGTAAACTTGACTGTGTGTTTCTCTAATCCAAAAACTAATACTTCAGTCTCTGAGCAACCTTCTTAAAATACAGAACTACTGAACACTTCTCTTAAAATTAAATGTGTTAACTTTTTATAGTGTGATGTAAATTTTATAATGTAAAATTAATCTTTCTTTTTCTTCAACAGTAATTAAATAATTAACTTAGAAATTATACAATGAAGCCATACTTTATTTTAACAAGATTGTGTTTGTTAATATCTACTTCAAATGTGCATTATCGCTGGATTAATTCGCAAGTTGGATATTTATCACACCTACGCGGACTTTTCAGGTAGGCCAAACTTGCATTACCTTATATTACTGTTATAAAGTACTTAAAATTGAATTTAAGAATAAAAGAGAAGAATCATTTATTTACCGTAGTTCTAAAAATTATCAGATTATGAGCGCTGAGGAATGAACACGGTAAAACCGCTCTCTAATAAGAAAAATAAATAAAATAAAAAACTATATTTTAAATAATAGAAACTATAAAAGTATTAGTAAAATTAATAAAAATACAACATCATGGCTTCAAATATGAAAGAAATGTGTAGCATAGAAAAACTGAACTCCAATAATTATGCGATTTGGAAGTTCAAGGTAGAGATGCTGTTAATGAAAGAGGATTTAATCAACCAGATAACTGATGATCCGCCAAACCCCTTAACAGGCGAATGGACGAAGAAAGACAATAAAGCCAGGGCTATTATAAATTTAAGCTTAGAAGACTCACAGCTGATTTACATAAAAAACGAAACATCAGCTAAAGCTACATGGTTAGCATTAAAAACAATACATGAGCGCGCGAATTTATCTAGTAAATTATATTTGCTAAGAAAACTATATAGTATAAAACTAGTTGAAAATGGTAATATGAACGACCATATTGTTAAAATATTAGAAACCGCTGATAGGTTAAAAGCAATAGGAGAAGAGATTACGGACTCTCATCTATCTGCACTTTTGTTGTGCTCCCTTCCACCCAGCTATGATACTCTGATCACGGCATTAGAGGCCCGGTCAGAGACCGAATTAAATCCGGAATTTATAAAAGGAAAACTAACAGATGAATTTCAAAGGAGACAAGAAAGCTCCAATTCATCGCATGAAAATGTATACAAAACATTTAATAAACAAAAACAAAACACTAGGGCATATCCAAAAAGAGAACAAAACCTTTTTTGCACGAATTGCAAAAGGAAAAACCACGTGCGACAAAATTGTTGGTTTCTTAAGAATAAAAATTCTAAGAACCAAACAAATGAAAAATACAGACAAAATTCGTCTTTATGCTTTGAAGCAAGTAATTTTACTCCGAAAACTAAAGCAGAAAAAAACACACAAATTCAAGAGAGTAAAAGCGAAGAAAATCAAAACGAAAAAACAATGTCTCAAAGGCAATTATCATTAATCGCACATAATGAATCTAAATCTACTTGGATTGTTGATTCTGGAAGCAGTTCACATATTTGTAATGACATAAATGTATTTGTTGACATTGACAATAACAACAAAAATACTGTCACGATAGCAAACGGAACAACACTAAAATCGCACGGGACAGGTACAATAAAATTACGGACACAATCAAATGACATAACTTTAAAGGACGTTTTATATGTCCCTGATATTCAATCAAATTTAATGTCGGTTACGAAAGCCACAAAGTATGGTTATGAATTCATGTTTGAAAATAACACCTGTAACTTATCCTATAATGGAAAAACTCTCTTAGAAGGAAAAAAGAGAGAAAATTTATATGAAATTGACCTTTATAAACCTAAGCAAGAAATCTATGTCAATTTTGCTGAACAATGCAAGAATAAAAACTGCATTGAGCTTTGGCATAAGAGATTAGGTCATAGAAATGTTAATTCAATTAAACAACTCTTATCCAACAATTTAGCAACAGGTTTAGAAATTAAAAATTGCAAACATGACATAATTTGTGAGAGTTGTATAAAGGGAAAACTAACAAATGCACCGTATCCAAAACAGATGGAGAACAGAGCTAAGAAGGCGATCGATCTGGTGCATACGGATGTATGTGGTCCGATGCAAACAGAAAGCATAGGAGGGAAGAAATATTTTCTCACATTCACAGATGATTTTAGTAGATTCACAATGATATTTCTTTTATCGAATAAAAGTGAGGTAGTTACCAAAGTGAAAGAATATGTAGCCATAGCGAAAAATAAATTCGGTCGCACAGTTAAAGAAATCCGATCAGACAATGGGGGTGAATACACTAGCGAAGAATTAGAAAAATTCTTAAAATATGAAGGTATTCATCACCAGTTCACTATTCCGCATTGTGCACCTCAGAACGGTGTTTCGGAAAGAAAGTTGGGGTTGATTGTTGACGGCCAATTATCTACACTTGGGATATAGGCCCTTCGGAAAGAAAGAATAGGACTTTAGTCGAAATGACAAGGTGCCTATTATCGGAAGCGCAGCTGCCAAATAAATTTTGGGCCGAAGCTTTAAATACAGCTGTGTATCTTATAAACAGATTACCAACAAAATCACACAATTCAACTCCATACCAGCTATGGACAAACAAAAAACCGGATTTATCAAACATAAAAATATTTGGCTGCAAAGCTTATGCTTATCTCGATAAATCCCAAAGAGGAAAACTCGATGATAAAGCAATAAAAGGAACATTTATCGGTTATGATAATAGATCAAAAGGATATAGGATCTACATTGGCAATAATAAAGTAATAAGGGCGAGAACTGTTAAATTTATAGAAAACTCTAATTCAAATGAAAACGAAAAAAAATCAAACATTGATATGAGAGAAGAATTAGAAGTTCAGAAACAACCTGAAAAAGCAGGGGGAGATTCCTCAAAATTATTTATAGACATGCAGGAAGATAAACAAACAGACAATGAGGAAAATTTAAACGAAAACGAACCTAGAAGATCTCAACGATCAAATAGGGGAGTTCCACCCGATAGATTCTCTTATATTACTAAAATACAAAAAGAAAATATTGAACCAACAGAGTGGAAAGATATAGCGAAAATCGAAAACCCATATGATAGAAACAAATGGTACGAAGCAACTAATGAAGAAATTAATTCATTAAGAAAAAACAAAACATGGGAACTAATTGATCCACCACCTGGAATAAAAGTAATTGGGAATAAATGGGTATTCACAAAAAAATATAATGAAAATAATGAAATAGAAAAATATAAGGCACGTCTTGTAGCCAAAGGTTTTTCTCAAAAATACGGAAGCGATTATTTTGAAACCTTCGCTCCAGTAGTAACGTATACAACTATAAGAGCGTTTCTAGCATGTGCAGCGTATAAAAATTTAGATGTTAATCATATAGATATTAAGACTGCATTCCTCCACGGAAATTTAGAAGAGGAAGTTTATATGTCACAACCAGAAGGGCATGTAATACCGGGAGAGGAAAATAAAATTTGCAAACTAAAAAAATCAATTTACGGATTGAAGCAATCCGCACGAGCATGGAACATTAAATTAGAAGAAAGTTTAACTAAACTTGGTTTTGTGCAAAGCACCTCCGATCCATGTCTCTTCACACGAAAATTAAGGGATAATACAACATACATCATTATATATGTTGATGATTTATTAATTTCAGGGGAAACTAAAGAAATAAATGAAATAATAGAACAACTAAAAAAGGAATATGAAGTCAAAAATTTAGGACTTGTAAATTATTATCTGGGGATAAACATAAAAAGAAGTAAAGAAGGAAATTTCGCACTTGATCAAAGAAACAAAATAAAAGAACTGATCGAAAAATTCGATTTAAAGGAAGCGAAACCCTGTGATACTCCGATGGAACCCGGGTACTTAAACATAATTGATGAGGAAAATTTACTTTCTAATAACAGTAAATATAGGCAAGCTATCGGAACATTGTTATATATAGCTACAATAACCAGACCAGACATAGCCGCCGCTGTGAACATTTTGAGTCGTAGAAACGAAAAACCCAGAGAAAAGGATTGGAACGCAGTAAAGCGGGTTATTAGATATTTAAAAACAACACAAGAACTAAAACTAATTATTAGTAAAGAAAATGAGCCAATACTAACAACATATGCTGACTCCGATTGGGCAGGGGATAAAAATGACCGTAAATCAACAACGGGAAATTTATGTAAATTAGGAAATACACCAATTTCCTGGTCAACTAAGAAACAAAATTCAGTTGCCTTATCATCCGCTGAGGCTGAATACATCTCAGCAGCAACTTCAGCACAAGAGACAGTTTGGATTATCAATCTTCTAAAGGACCTTGATCTACAACAAAATTTGCCCATAACTTTATTCGAAGATAATCAAGCTTGTATAAACATGGTTAAAAATTATAAACATCATTCGAAAACTAAACATATCGATATAAAATACAACAGCATAAAAGATCTTAAGGAAAAGGGAATAATTGAACTACAATATTGCCCAACCAAAACTATGACAGCTGACATTCTAACGAAGCCCCTTCCCAAACCTGACTTTACAAAACACAGAACATGTTTAAATCTCAAGAACATTTATGCTTCAGAAATCAAGCAGGGGTGTTAGGATAGTGATTTCTGATATAAACATTTCATCTATTATTGTGAGCCTGAATATTCATCCATCCGACTTCAAGCTGGTGAAACGAAACACGTGTGCGCTGACAAAGTACTTTTCTGTTTTCTGTGAGATTCTCATTAAAGAACTTACACGTGTAACCTCAAGGGTTCAAGGCTAAATGACGTAAACTTGACTGTGTGTTTCTCTAATCCAAAAACTAATACTTCAGTCTCTGAGCAACCTTCTTAAAATACAGAACTACTGAACACTTTTCTTAAAATTAAATGTGTTAACTTTTTATAGTGTGATGTAAATTTTATAATGTAAAATTAATCTTTCTTTTTCTTCAACAGTAATTAAATAATTAACTTAGAAATTATACAATGAAGCCATACTTTATTTTAACAAGATTGTGTTTGTTAATATCTACTTCAAATGTGCATTATCGCTGGATTAATTCGCAAGTTGGATATTTATCACACCTACGCGGACTTTTCAGGTAGGCCAAACTTGCATTACCTTATATTACTGTTATAAAGTACTTAAAATTGAATTTAAGAATAAAAGAGAAGAATCATTTATTTACCGTAGTTCTAAAAATTATCAGTGTGTACTTTCAAAAGACATTTTTGCACAAAGTTATTCGCACACATCTTCTCTCTCACGTATTCCTTTTTATTTATGTAGCTAATTTCAGTATTATTGATCAGTGGTTATCTTTTTAACAAAAAAATGCCTAGGAAAAATAAAAATGAACAGAAATCTATTCAAGATATTCATACGTCATATGAACAGGCTCCTTTAATTGAGAACAGCGAACCCATTTCTATCTTAGACAAATCCCTTTTCGAAATTTCTTGGACCCATCTGTTTGAAGAGACACTAAATCGTGATGCTGAAATTATTTCCACTGACTTCGAAGCTTTTGACAAACTTGTCACTTCGATTAATAACCCTACTTTGTCTAAAGAATTCTTGACCTTAAGAAATCAAATAAATGTACAGTTTAAATTTCTCATAGAAAATTATAAACTTGTTTTACAGGAACATAATGATGTAGTGAAAGAGAAAGATAATTTATTAACAGTAAACAAAAAAATCTTAGAACGACTTCACACACTATCATTGAAAAACAAACATGAACTCAAGTCTGAAGAAACACAAATTGGTAATATAAGGTTTCCTAAAAACGAAAAACGTCAATTAATGCATAATGTATGCACACAAACTGAAATTTTCGTTGACGAACATTTACACAAGGTAGCATCTCAGGAAATATGTCACGAAGATTCACAACTTACCACGAGTCATATTAATATTACAAAGTGTCAGTCAAAATGTACAGAAACTGCCACATTTTCACAAAATATGTCTATCGAGCCTTCTAATGTGCAGGAACTTAAGCCAACTCGTATTATAATTTGTAAGTTACCAGAAAAATACAATATCCCTGATATTTTGATAGGAATTTCTGACATTTTACAGTCACCTGTCCCTTTTATCCAAGTTATAAAAAAATACAAACTCAAATACATAAATGCTTTTAATTGGATTTTGGAGATTTCTCCGGAAAGTGCTAAACAATTACTCTGTCGTAAAAAGATTCCCATACAGTCAAAATTTTACCCAGTGAAATCATTTATAGACATTAAACGTTGTTTTAGATGTCAGACGTATCAACATCTTGCAAAAGGGTGTTGTAATTATTTCACATGTGCTGTCTGCTCAGGTCCACACTATGATCCTCAATGTGCAAACACTCCAAAATGCAATTATTGCATTACAAATAATAATAATAACAACACTCAATTTGATATTTGTCACCCTGCATTTGCTCATGATTGTCCTTCACTAAAGCGACACATTGATGAAGAACGGAAACATATTTACAAGTACACTTAGGTTAATTAAAAAAAAGTAAGTTAATAACATGCTTTATTTTGCCCTCTCACTTAAAAACACACTCCTTACATTTTTTTTTCTGTAATTCAGCTAACTACATGCATATCAGTTGGTATACAGTTATTTTAATACTTCTATACACAACATAACATTTTACCTTTCTTTCTATTCATTTATACATAATTTTTAGAGTTTATTTTCTTTTTTTTTGTAAGCATCTCTGTGTACAGTTTAGTTCATCTTTTCATTTACCTATTTTAACGATCGGAAATGGTTAAATGATCTGATGTATTATTTTGTATGATAATTTTTCTTGATGCGGGTCGTCATTTTTTTTTCTCATACAGGGTAATTTTAACTGGTTATGTACACACATATGCATTTTTTTCCCTCGCTTATTTACTATTTACACTCAAACATACAAACTTTTATATTATTTTAACTTTAATTTTTTTCAGTTTTACACCACTTGCATTGAAACATAAACAAACTCTCACTTTACTCCACGTTCCTATTTTAATTTATTCTTTAATAATTCCACTTGGAATTTCTATTTCTCAAAAGTTTTTATTGTCAACGGTATTTTTATATGTTTTTTTAAAGACATATAGTTCATTGCAACATTAACACATATAGTTCATTGTTTTTTTTATGGTTATTATATACACCGAAAACTGCTGCTCATAGTTACTCATTGTGTACTCATTGAATAGATCATTGTTTCGTTTTTTTTGTGTATTATGCAAAAAAAAAAACGCTCATTGCGTATAGTTCATTGTACTTTCAGTTTTTTTTAGTGTATACTTATCAAATATTTACAAACTTACTTTATTAAAGCATGTTTTTGCACCATCTTAAAAATTTAAGCACGATGCTAAAATAAAATTTTATCGCCATATTTGATATTTTAATAAGTAATGAAAATACATAAACAAACTTATTTAACAAACCTAAGAGGCATTTTTGTGATAAATAATTGTTATTGTTAGGGGGGTAAATTGTAAACAATTAATAAACGGCTAGTAAATAATAAATAGCATTTAAAATCTAAAAATGGAGAAGTGGTCCGTGTAAAAATGCAAAACATAACATTATACGCTTGATATATGTAAATCTTTTTTTATTTTTTAATATTTCCGAAGGCACAGATAAAAAGGTAAAAATCTCTTTTCCAAATGCCAAACAGAAAATATACAAAATAGAATGCCAAATATACAAAATAGAAAAATATCTGCAAAAAAAATTATTTACATAATACTACATCTGCAAAAACATAAGATTTAGAAAAAGTAAGCCAAATCCTGCAGATCCCAACAATCACATCGAAAAATTTATCACCAAAAAAGAACTCACCAAATCTTACGGCACAGGAGATGGATTTTTCCCTCTGAATGCATAATATTAGTTTTTTTTCTTGTACGATGGGTGATTACAATATAATTGTTTCATTTCACATACTACATACCTTTTGATATATTGGTACTTATATGTTATCCTGGCGCAGTTGATAAATCGCCAAATATTGTTCCTATAACATTTTCATGTTGAATTCATTTCATTTAAATATAAACCTTTCACTCATTTAATTTAAAACTAGATGGAACCCGTCAAAACTTGACGGAACAAAATTACAATAACAATATTAGTAAAATAAGCTTCTTTATTACATAAGAAGGGGTACGTATGAAACAGTTTTTCAAATATTTTATTTTAAAAGTTTTTCCCCCAGAAAATTACAGTACTATTTCCGAAGCAAACTCCAAACAAACAATCCATAAACAACTGTGCAATGCAAATCAGTTTGACATTACCGCCATATTCCCCACGGCAAGAAAGAAAATTTCCTGGACCTATGAAGTATCATACAAATAGTATATCCCTACGTTCATCTCATATTCAGTCAATAAAAGAGTAAATAAAGCACACATCCCCCCCCCTCCCCTGTGATAATGTAACCGAATAAGCTCCTATGCGCATATGTATTGCATCTCACCAAAGGCACCGTCAAAATTCGACGTTAAAAAAAGTTTTGAAATGTTTAAATTAAAAGTTTTAAAATATCTTCTTTAATTATTGTTCGTTTCAAATCCATATCTTCTGAAACGCATCCATTGTTTTAAGCTAATCAATTTCTATGTAAAGATGAAGAATTTTTTTTTTTACAATAATAAATCAACCTGCAGATAAGGGAGATTTTTAATGTTTTCAAGTGTAATTTATTTGTATGGTTTCTTCGGTTCCTTTACATAATGAGGATGATTATTCCTTTTCCATCACAGTCTGTCTCTTATACAGTTAAATATCCAATGGATCTTTAAAAAAATAATGAATAACAGTTCTTAGCATATTCTGATTCAACATATACATAAAAGAATTCAACATATCAATTTTATGTTAATCATAAACTAAAAATAGTTTTTTTTTCTTTTGACAGATTTTATATTAGCGCCAAAATACTCTATCTTATGGATAATCTGATCTTATGATTTATCAGGTTTTTATTATTTTTTTTTTCACTTTTCATGAAGGTTAGGGATACCTATTTTCAATTGTTGCAACTTTCCAAGGGGCTATTTTACATTATTAAAACAAACGGATGGTCATTGTTGAGATAGAATTGAAAAATATTTCATGCTTGAAACTTATTTAAAAAGTCGTTAAATTAAGCGGCAGATTTCAAATAAATTTCAATCGAAAGCTAATTTTTTTTTCTAATTGAGGATGTAAGAATTAAAATTGTAAAATATAGTAAAAAAATTATTTTTTTAGTATTTAGAAGTGATGTAAGCGCGATGAAAGCTAAAGCGATAGTGCCGTTTGTTGTCACAACCGTTATGCATTTCTAAATATTGCCACTGTGTTTTGGTTGGCGTCCAAAAGTAAACTACCATTTTTTGACATCGAAAGAAAAATTCACAGTGACAGATATAAGACTTTGCCGCTAATAAGGAACTGTTAAATGGACTTATAACAAACGTACCAAAATAATTCTTATAAAATATTAGCCTTGCATTGTTTATTCTAGCTAAAAATACAATCATTATTTCAAGTTTTTTTTTCCTGAAATTCTTTACTTTTGTGAATTTTTTTATTAAAAAAGGAAATCTTAATAATTTAAATCCTATAATTTAAAAAAAGTAATTGGTAACATGTAATCAAGGTATGCAATCAAGATAAAGAAACCAATAAAGGCTCCAGTTCTAATCTTTAAAATTAAAAATTGAAATATCAGTTAATATTACGTCATGTTGACACAATCATATAAATTTTTCTTTTTAGTTTTATCAATGTTAAAATGCATTTCAAGCTAAGCATAACGTCATTTTCACCGGTACAAACTTTTCACATGTACATTTATGCTTAAGCACCATGCATACAAATAAAAATATATTTTGCATTTAATTGTAATGAAAAAAAATGGCATCAACAAAGTTATAATGCTTAATGATAAAATGAACCCAATGGACAATATTTCCGTGACGTCACAGTAAATATGAATTTTTATTTGCTTATAAAACACACGGATAAATATTTTTACCGAAATACTTAAACATTTTAACTATATTTTAACTTACAAATTAAAAAATTCGGCCTAAAAGTCACGTGCTTTTAATATTTAATATTTATTTTTTATGCTCGCAAACATTGAGTTCAGAAAATAAACTCTGTACGTCGCAACAGTGGACGTTGTTAATCCGATTGCCGACTTTATGACGTCATAAGCAGAAGTAAAATTTTAATTTAAGATTACGGCTAATTAATTAAATTTTCGAACAAACGAATGTACGATAACAAATCTGTGACCAAATATCTTTCATTTAAAAAAAGAATGATGTAATTTGATGTAGTAGTTTGTTCTGACGGATTGTCGAAACAAAACGCTTAGCGTTTTAAATATATAGATTATTTTGGTAAAGAAAAAATATATTTTCAAATTATTTGCCTCGATGTATGCCTGGTTAAGAGAAACAATTGTATTCTTAGCCCATAAGAACATGCAATACATTATTTATATTTTATTATTAATGA
This sequence comes from Maratus michaelseni, assembly GCA_963931845.1. Classification (NCBI taxonomy): domain Eukaryota; kingdom Metazoa; phylum Arthropoda; class Arachnida; order Araneae; family Salticidae; genus Maratus; species Maratus michaelseni. The sequence continues at coordinate 226,906,891 of OZ007596.1, forward strand.
TGACGTGAAGATTTTATTTATTTTTTTCAAAGCAATAGCATTTAGACAAACATCAATAAACTATTATATGCCACCAAATCAATTGAAGAATAAACAGAACAACAAACGAAACAAGAGTGACATATATAGACTTTAGAGAAAACAAAAAGTCAACTGTAAACAGGGAATACAATCAATTAGGCTGATGTTCTGATGTCATCATTAGTTCCCTGGCCTCCCAATATCTGCCAGCTATACTGTTACTTGATAGTATGGGGCAAAGTGGTAAATGCTGTGCATTCAAGATTACATCCTCTCCACAAATAGGGCAATTTGGACTTTTCAAGAATACCATATCTGAAAAGGTAATTAGGTAGACAATCGTGTCCCATGGCAAGTCTAAATAAGGCAACACTTGTTCTTCTTGGTGCTGCAGGGACATGAGATATTGCATTTTTCCATTCTTTATTTTCGATTTCACGTAGTTTTCTCTTTTCATATTGAGAATCCATTTTTCTCTTTATAATTCTTGATATTGAATTGAATTTGCTTCGACAACTGCAAACACATCAACATCAAGTACATTTAAATTTTTTTCCAATTCTAATTTATTTTGTACGATCTTAAAGCTTGTTTTCAATCTATACTAATATTATAAAGAAGTAAAGATTGTTTTTGTTTGTTTGTTTGTAGGGGGTAATCTCTGGAACTACTGAAGCGATTGCAAAAGTGATGGTGACAAATTGATGGTGACAATCCCTGCTCAAACATAGGCTATATTTTATGTCGGTGCAACTACCCCCAAGGGGGTGCAGGAGCGAAAAACATTCTAAAATTTAGATTTTTTTTATACTAAAGCAACTAGAAACATGAAATTTGGCATGGTTGTTACTTATAAGATGTCAATGCTCTCTAAGAACAAATTCTAATAAAATTCGAAATTTAAAAGGGTGAGATGAGCGAAGAGCATTCTAAAAACATTCTAAATTAGTATTTCTATGGAATACCTGGAACTACAGAACCGTTTTCAAAATTAATGGTGGCAAATTGATGGTGACAGTTCCTGCTCCAACACAGGCTATATTTTATGTCAGTGCCACTATCCCCAGGGGGTTGCAGAAGCGTAAAACATTCTAAAATTCCGATTTTTTTATACTGAAGCAGCTAGAAACATGAAATTTGGCATGGTAGTTACTTATAAGATGTAAATGCTTACTAAGAACAAATTCTAAAAAACAAATCGAAATTTAAAAGGGTGGGATGAGCGAAAACCGTTCTAAAAACATTCTAAATTTCAATTTCAACGAAATATCTGGAACTACAGAACCATTTTCAAAAGTAATGGTGGCAAATTAATGGTAATAGTCTCTGCTGTAACATAGGCTATATTTTATGTCGGTGCCACTACCCCCAAGGGAGTGCATGAGTGAAAAACGTTCTAAAATTTCGATTTTTTTTTATATTGAAGGAGCTAGAAACTTGAAGTTTGGCATGGTAGTTATTTATGAGATGTAAATGCTCTCTAAGAACAAATTCTAAAAAAATCGAAATTTAAAAGGGTGAGATGAACGAAAAGCGGTCTAAAAACATTCTAAATTACAATTTCTATGGAATCTCTGGAACTACCGAACCCTTTTCAAAAGTCATGGTGGCAAATTTTTAATGACAATCCCTGTTCGATTATAGGCTATATTTTACGTCGGTGCCACTAATCCCAGGGTGGTGCAGGAGCGGAAAACATACTAAAATTGAATTTTTTTTTTATACTAAAGGAACTATAAATTTGAAATTTGGCATTGTAGTTACTTATAAGATGTAATGCTCTCTAAGAACAAATAAAAATAAATTAATTTAAAAGGGTGAAATGAGATAAAAGCGTTCTAAAAACATTCTAAATTACAATTTCTATGGAATCTCTGGAACCACAGAACCGATTTCAAAAGTAATTGTGGCAAATTGATGATGATAATCCCTACTCCAACATAGGCTATATTTTATGTCGGTTCCACTAACCCCAATGGGGTGCAGGAGTAAAAAATGTTCGAAAACTGCGTATTTTTTTATATTGAAGGAGTTAGACATTTGAAATTTGGCATTGTAGTTACTTATAAGATGTAACTGCTCTCTAAGAATAAATTTTTAAAAAATCGAAATTTAAAAGGGTGAAATGAGCGAAAAGCGTTCTAAAATCATTCTAAATTACAATTTCTATGGAATCTCAGGAACTACAGAACCTATTTCAAAAGTGATCGTGACAATCCTTGCTTCAACATCCTCTTTAATATAAAGCTATGCGTTGCTGACGACTGGGTTTTTCGCTATTTTTTGTCGCAGATTTATCTCGGAAAATGAAACATTTGAAGTTACTGAAAAAAATAATAGCTCGAAAATTATTTGTCAGAAAATTGTTAGACAAACTGCGTTTGAAAGGTAAAAAATATATATATTTCTTGATATAAATTTAAAATCTAATGATTATGCCATTCTTCAAATATTGAATTTCAAAAATTTCCAAATTTCACAATGAAGTACCATAGCGAAATTTTCACGCGGAAAAAGATAATGGTAAGGACGACATGTCCTGACGTGTATATTGGCTATAGCACGAGTCACAAATTATAGTAGCCTTATTATTCTGTTAAAATACAGGGTCATTCATAATTCTCTCCGGGGTTTCGAAACGTTATAGTTAAAAAACGAAGACGAATATGAAAAAAAGAAACATATGAAATTATTCCGAAACTATTCAAGTTTTACTTACATACATTACAGGTGTTCTATGTGTGAACCCTTGGTCACACGGCATACATCCATGCGATAGTCCAGTTCCTGCCATACTCCGTTTCTTTAAATCTGAATCAGTGGTGTCAGTTCAACGGGCCTTTCGTAATAAATATCGAAAACAGGGACCAACTGACAAAACAATTCATGTGTGGTACCGGAAATTTAAAGAAACGGAGTATGGCAGGAACTGGACTATCGCATGGATGTATGCCGTGTGACCAAGGGTTCACACATAGAACACCTGTAATGTATGTAAGTAAAACTTGAATAGTTTCGGAATGTTTCTTTTTTTCATATTCGTCTTCGTTTTTTTTTTACTATAACGTTTCGAAACCCCGGAGGGAATTATGAATGACCATGTATAAAAGTGAATTATGAAATGTCAATATTTTGTTTGATTAAAGATTCGTTAAGAGAAATTGACCAGCGTAGCGGGCGTTGCTTGCTAGTATTTAGATAAAACATAAAAATATCAAATAATTATTGTGTATAAGGTGTTTAAAAATTTTAATTTTTCCGTAGTTATTAGTTTTCAGTAAATTTTTATGCACCAATAAAGGTCCACTTAAAAAAAAAAATTCAGCAAACTCTTGAGTTATTCAATAGTTTTTACACAAGATAAAATTCACTGAACGATATTATGAAGCTCGTTCTCCCCAGTTAGCATTCAGTTAAATTACGGTTACTTTGCCAGGTTCATGGAAAATTGGTCAAAGACATAATAATTATTTAAAAACAAAACAAAATGTCACAAAACATATATGCATCATTATATGCATCATTTAATTGGGAAGAATTAGGAGGGATGTGCCAATCTAATTCAATCTTGAACTATCTGTAAAAGTGTATACCGTAATTTAGGGATGTTGTAAGATACCGAATCATTGCATGTTTAACTTTCCTGGTTAAAATTTCTATAGATTCACTTATTATTGCTTGATGAAAGGAGGATGTGGGTTTAATTATTTTAGCTTTATCAAATCTATTTTAATCGACTGCTCTTGCTTTTATCTGGAAAGGGCCGTTTTACTTCTATTGTATTTGATTTCTGCAATATGTTCTTTTAACCAAATTTTAAATTTTCTTAAAGTCATACCAATGTAGTCTTTAACTTTATAACATTTCATCCTATTTTCAATTATTTCTATAGTAACTGGGAGTCTATAAATTCCTGCTAAATCTTCTATCGGTATGGGATCAATCTTCTTATGTAGTAACGCTTTCAATTTAACTGGAGAGGATGCTACCAAATTTATTTCATATTACTTTAAATTATATTTTAATTTTTCAAAAAGTTTCGGAATATATTGGAATTTGTAAAATTTAGTTGGTTTTCCTGTTAATTCTGTCTAAAGTAAAACGGCACTTTCCAGATTAAAGCAAGAGCAGTCGATTAAAATAGATTTTGATAAAGCTAAAATAATTAAACCCACACCCTCCTTTCATCAAGCAATAATAAGTGAATCCATAGAAATTTTAACCAGGAAAGATAAAACATGCAATGATTCGGTATCTTACAACATCCCTAAATTATGGTATAAACTTTTACAGATAGTTCCAGATTGAATGAGATTGGCACATCCCTCCCAATGCTTCCCACCCTTAGTGACCTGTTTGTAATGGTTTGACCTTTTCTTCAGCAGGCGATGATGTTTTTACTAGTTTTAGACTATTTGTTTTGTGTGTGTCTACGTGTTAGTGTTTTTTTAACCCAGATGATGAGCTAAGGTGGCTCGAAAGCGCTAGGTTTTTTCAAATGTGAAATACAGTTTTGTATGTTTTTAAAAACACCTTAAGTAAATGTTTTTTATTAAATGATGCATATATGTTTTGTGACATTTTGTGTTGTTTTTAAATATTTATTATAGTACAAAGGTGAATACTGATTCAAATGAGTGTTGTTATTCATGACTCAAGTTTATTTTGGTCAAAGACAGTTTTTTTCGCTGGTCAAACGAAATCTTTGTAAATTAATCCTTTTTCTAATAGTTTCTGCATAAATTGTAAAATACGTGTAAATTAAATATATGGTCATTACTTTAATTAAATTTTTAACAATATATCATCGCATAACCGTCTGTCAACAAAAATCTGAACGAAAACTGTGACTAAAGTTCTAATTATTGCAAGAAACTAGTCGGATGTGCCAATCCCAAAACTTTCTTCTATCTCAGTCATGTTAATACTTCAAAATTCGCTATCACATCGCCAATAAAATCAATATTTTTCATCATTCTGTTGTACGTCAGCTGCGTGCGAATGGTCGGGTTACAAGGATGCGAACAACCGATGTATACTAAACTACGAAAAGTCCTTCTGGCCTGAACCGACAGGAACACATAGCCTTCCTATTCCTTGGTTTTATGATTTTAGCTAATTAATTTAATGGAAAACACGAAGGTAAAACGCGTGGAACCTAAATAAAGAAGATTCAATCCCAGTTCTCGTCAACATTGAATTTGAATGAGAATATCGCCAAATTAGTCCTCTACAGCCAAGTTGGCTTCATTTATGGCAACTTATTTTGGTCGCCAAATTTGGCGATATTCCGCCAACTGTCGCCAAGTTTGGCGAGAATTTGACGTTGGCGAATATAAATATATAGTGATAAGCAAATAATAGGATTAATGGTTACAACAATGAAAGAAAATTTGCCGAAACCATGTTAACTAAAGCTCATAAATTAAACCCGTTTATGGATGAATTCTGCTGTCTTCTTTGAAAATGTTAGCCACCCTAAAATTTCAAACTGCTATATCTCAGCCATTTTTTAACATAGAGGCAAAGCAAAAATTGTTCCGGATTCTCCGGATCAAGGCCGAACATTTAACGAAAAATAAGTTTTAGGATTTCTAATTTTTTTGAATTTGCACATCTTTTTTGAATTTGAAATCTTTAAATGGCTATCGCAACGCCCCCTTTCGTCGAAATATCCCCAAATTCTAATAGAACCTGCTTGCCATAGCCAAAAACATAGAAAAAAAATGTTGTTCAATTTGAAGCATAACTTCATACATTTTTTGATGATACAATAGTGAAAATGGAACAAAAATATCGATCACAGCGCCCCCTTTCGTCGAAATATCCCCAAATTCTAATAGAATCTACCTGCCATAGCCAAAAACATAGAAAACTAGTCGGATGTGCCAATCCCAAAACTTTCTTCTATCTCAGTCATGTTAATACTTCAAAATTCGTTATCATATCCCCAATAAAATCAATATTTTTCGTTATTCCGTTGTACGTCAGCTGCTTTCGAATCGTCGGGTTACCGGGATGCGATCAACTGATGTATAATGCTAAACTACGAAAAGTCCTTCAGGTCTGAACCGACAGGAACAGATAGCCTCCCTATTTCTTGGTTTTTCGATTTTAGCTAATTTTACTGGAAAACACGAAGGTAAAATGCATGGAACCTAATTAAAGAAGATTCAATCCCAGTTCTCGTCAACATTGAATTTGAATGAGAATATCGCCAAATTAGTCCTCTACAGCCAAGTTGGCTTCATTTATGACAACCTATTTTGGTCGCCAAATTCGGCGATATTTCGCCAACTGTCGTCAAGTTTGGCGAGAATTTGACGTTGGCGAATATAAATATATAGTGATAAGCATATAATAGGATTAATTGTTACAACAATGAAACAAAATTTGCCAAAACCATGTTAACTATAACTCATAAGTTAAACCCGTTTATGGATGAATTTTGCTGTCTTGTTTGAAAATGTCAGCCACCCTAAAATTTCAAACCGCTATATCTCAGGCATTTTTTAAGATAGAGGCAAAACAAAAATTGTTCCGGATTCTCTGAACATTTAACGAAAAAAAATTGCAGGATTTCTAATTTTTTTGCACATCTTTTTGAATTTGAAATTGAATTTGGCTATTTTGACCTTTTAAATTTGGCTATCACAGCACCCCCTTTCGTCGAAATATCCCCAAATTCTGATAGAACCTGCTTACCATAGCCAAAAACATAGAAAAAAAATCTGGTTCAATTTGAAGTATAACTTCATACACTTTTAGATGGTACAATAGTGAAAATGGAACAAAAATATCGATCGCAGCGCCCCCTTTTGTCGAAATATTCCCAAATTCTGATAGAACCTGCTTGCCATACTTAAAAACATAAAAAAAAATCTGGTTCAATTTGAAGCATAACTTCATACACTCTTAGATGGTATAATAGTGAAAATGGAACAAAAATATCGATCGCAGCGCCCCCTTTCGTCGAAATATCCCCAAATTCTGATAGAACCTGCTTGCCATAGCCGAAAGCATAGAAAAAAAATCTGGTCCAAATTGAAGCATAACTTCATACACTTTTCGATGATACAATAGTGAAAATGGAACAAAAATATCGATCGCAGCGCCCCCTTTCGTCGAAATATCCCCAAATTCTGATAGAATCTGCTTGCCATAGCCAAAAACATAGAAACAAAATGTGGTTCAATTTGAAGCATAACTTCATACACTTTTCGATGGTACAAAAAAAAAGCCACACAGACGGACAGACGGACGGACAGACAGACATTTTGTAAAAACATGTTTTTCGGAATCTCTGACCCCTAAAACGTGTAAATTCGTCGAAAACCGGAGTCGAAAAAAATTTCGATTACAATACTTTCTTCTATTATAGATAGAAGAAAGTAATAAATGTGGTTGAATTTGAAGCATAACTTCATACACTTTTCGATGATACAATATTGAAAATGGAACAAAACTATCGATCACAGCGCCCCCTTTCGTCGAAATATTCCCAAATTCTGATAGAATCTGCTTGCCATAGCCAAAAACCTAGAAAAAAACATGATTCAATTTGAAGTATAACTTTATACACTTTTAGATGGTACAATAGTGAAAATGGAACAAAAATATCGATCACAGCGCCCCCTTTCGTCGAAATATCCCCAAATTCTGATAGAATCTGCTTGCCGTAGCCAAAAACCTAGAAAAAGAATATGGTTCAATTTGAAGTATAACTTTATACTCTTTTAGATGGTACAATAGTGAAAATGGAACAAAAATATCGATCACAGCGCCCCCTTTCGTCGAAATATCCCCAAATTCTGATAGAATCTGCTTGCCATAGCCAAAAACATAGAAAAAAAATTAGGTTCAATTTGAAGCATAACTTCATACACTTTTAGATGGTACAATTAAAAGCCACACAGACGGACAGACGGACGGACGGATAGACAGACATTTTGTAAAAACTTGTTTTTCGGAATCTCTGACCCCTAAAACGTGTAAATTCGTCGAAAACCGGAAGTCGAAAAAAATTTCGATTACAATACTTTCTTCTATTATAGATAGAAGAAAGTAAAAAAGGGGAAGTATCGTTTTATTTTCCAGAAAATACTCGTGTACTTTCGCCCCCTGAAATTTTTTAATTCATTTTCCATTAAATTCCTTTTTCTTTTTCTTAATTCTCCTGAGCTTGGATCATTTTACCTTAATTCTGTGTTCTACCTATGGTCTTCTGCTAATCTAAATTATATTATTAAAATCGTTGAATTTATTCCTAAGTTGTGCTCTTAATTTAACACACAAATAAAATGTAAAACAAGAACGAAAAAGCATGCGTCATATATAGATTATGAAACACTTTCCAACACTTCCAGACTATTGCAACGGGACTTCATACCTTAAAAGATAAAATCAAATTTCAGCAATAACCGTATATAGTTAGAAGAAAGGTACTAGATATATATATATTTTTGCTTTCCTGTACAATTTATAGATCTGTATATACCCTACATGGCGTTCTAAAATGTAGTTGGAAAAAATATAACTGAATTAAAAAACGACACTAAGGCAATTCACGCTCATACCCACTAATACATACGAATTATATTGCGTTGCCTGTATGTTATCTATAGAATTTATATACACCACATAGTATGCAAAAGTCTAAACGTAAAAACGCATAAAAAATCTGTAAACGCAACTTTAGCTTTTATCGCTCATAGACAGTACTGAAATTAAAATCGTTTGTATATCCCTGTAAATAAACGATAACTGTTATGCACGTCATATTATACAGTAAGCATCTTTTAATACATGTCAATAATATATATAAATTTCGTTATGTTTGAAATAATGTTAACATTATAAATTACGCTGCAAATAATTTTTCCCATAGACCATTATATGATCGAATTCTTTTAAGCCAGCCTGTATTAAATGATAAATGCTTTGAAAACCATATTCTACAGAAGGCATGTTTTAGTGCACTTCCTAAATGCATATTAATTTCATTATGTTTGAAATTAATTGTTTTTGTTTCCATCATTATAAAATACACCGCAAATTATTTTACACCATTAATCACAGTGTAGAGGGATTCTTTTGAGTGTTGAACTATAAATGCTATACATATTCTACAGAAAGCATGTTTTAGTGCACTTCCTAAATGCATATTAATTGCATTATGTTTGAAATTAATTGTTTTTGTTTCCATCATTATAAATTACACCGCAAATTATTTTACACCATTAATCACAGTGTAGAGGGATTCTTTTGAGTGTTGAACTATAAATGCTATACATATTCTACAGAAAGCATGTTTTAGTGCACTTCATAAATGCATATTAATTGCATTATGTTTGAAATTAATTGTTTTTGTTTCCATCATTATAAATTACACCGCAAATTATTTTACCCCATTACTCACAGTGTAGAGGGATTCTTTTGAGTGTTGAACTATAAATGCTATACATATCCATATTCTACAGAAAGCATGTTTTAGGGCACTTCATAAATGCATATTAATTGCATTATGTTTGAAATTAATTGTTTTTGTTTCCATCATTATAAAATACACCGCAAATTATTTTACCCCATTAATCACAATGTAGATGAGGGATTCTTTTGAGTGTTGAACTATAAATGCTATTCATATCCATATTCTACAGAAAGCATGTTTTAGTGCACTTCATGAATGCATATTAATTGCATTATGTTTGAAATTAATTGTTTTTGTTTCCATCATTATAAAATACACCGCAAATTATTTTACACCATTAATCACAGTGTAGAGGGATTCTTTTAAGTGTTGAACTATAAATGCTATACATATCCATATTTTACAGAAAATATGCTTTAGTGCACTTCATAAATGCATATTAATTTTATTATCATACTGAATAGAGGAAAGTATATTCAACTAGGTAAATTATATCCAATGGTTGGAGTATCATAGTTGAGATTTTTCCAACAGAGCGAAAATATGCCGGGACCAGGACTCGAACCTGGGTACTTTGGTTTGCCGTACCAACGTTTTTCCTACTGAGCTATCCCGACGACATCCTGGGCTGACATATTTCACTCTTATTTGTTGGACAAGGCTGCGGACTGCAGCGCTAATTTCATTCATCCGAGCTGTAACTACAGCATTTACATGATGAATCTTGAAAAATCACGGAAACTCCTGTATACCATGTAATTAGGTCATAATGATTAGAGGAAAGTATATTCAACTAGGTTTCGATTTTGTCTCAACTGTGTCTCAACTATGATTCTCCAAGCACTGGATATAATTTACCTAGTTGAATATACTTTCCTCTATTCATTATGACCTAATTACATACAGGGGTTTCCGTGCTTTTTCAAGTTTCATCATGTAAATGCTATAGTTATAGCTCGGATGAATCAAATTAGCGCTGCAGTCCGCAGCCTTGTCCAACAAATAAGAGTGAAATATGCCAGCCCAGGATGTCGTCGGGATAGCTCAGTAGAGAGAGCGTTGGTACGGCAAACCAAAGTACCCAGGTTCGAGTCCTGGTCCCGGCATATTTTCGCTCTGTTGGAAAAATCTCAACTATGGTACGCCAACCATTGGAGATAATTTTATTATGTTTGAAATTAATTTTCTAGTTTCCATCATTAAAATACACCGCTAATTATTTTTCCCCATTGATCCCAATGTAGCGGGATTCTTTTGAGTGTCGAACTATAAATGCTATACACATCCATATTCTACAGAAAGCCTGTTTTAGTGCACTTCATAAGTGCATATTAATTTTATTATGTTTGAAATTAATTTTCTTGTTTCCATCATTAAAATACACCGCTAATTATTTTTCTCCATTGATCACAATGCAGCGGGATTCTTTTGAGTGTTGAGCAATGAAAGCTATACACATCCATATTCTACAGAAGACATGTTTTAGTGCATTTCATAAATGCATATTAATTTTATTATGTTTGAAATTAATTTTCTTGTTTCCATCATTAAAATACACCGCTAATTATTTTTCTCCATTGATCACAATGTAGCGGGATTCTTTTGAGTGTCGAGCAATGAAAGCTATACACATCCATATGCTACAGAAGACATGTTTTAGTTCATTTCATAAATGCATATTAATTTTATTATGTTTGAAATTAATTTGCTTGTTTCCATCATTAAAATACACAGCTAATTATTTTTCTCCATTGATCACAATGTAGCGGGATTCTTTTGAGTGTCGAGCAATGAAAGCTATACACATCCATATTCTACAGAAGACATGTTTTAGTGCATTTCATAAATGCATATTAATTTTATTATGTTTGAAATTAATTTTCTTGTTTCCATCATTAAAATACACCGCTAATTATTTTTCTCCATTGATCACAATGTAGCGAGATTCTTTTGAGTGTCGAGCAATGAAAGCTATACACATCCATATGCTACAGAAGACATGTTTTAGTTCGTTTCATAAATGCATATTAATTTTATTATGTTTGAAATTAATTTGCTTGTTTCCATCATTAAAATACACAGCTAATTATTTTTCTCCATTGATCACAATGTAGCGGGATTCTTTTGAGTGTTGAGCAATGAAAGCTACACACATCCATATTCTACAGAAGACATGTTTTAGTGCATTTCATAAATGCATATTAATTTTATTATGTTTGAAATTAATTTTCTTGTTTCCATCATTAAAATACACCGCTAATTATTTTTCTCCATTGATCACAATGTAGCGAGATTCTTTTGAGTGTCGAGCAATGAAAGCTATACACATCCATATTCTACAGAAGACATGTTTTAGTGCATTTCATAAATGCATATTAATTTTATTATGTTTGAAATTAATTTTCTTGTTTCCATCATTAAAATACACCGCTAATTATTTTTCTCCATTGATCACAATGTAGCGAGATTCTTTTGAGTGTCGAGCAATGAAAGCTATACACATCCATATGCTACAGAAGACATGTTTTAGTTCATTTCATAAATGCATATTAATTTTATTATTTTTGAAATTAATTTGCTTGTTTCCATCATTAAAATACACAGCTAATTATTTTTCTCCATTGATCACAATGTAGCGGGATTCTTTTGAGTGTTGAGCAATGAAAGCTATACACATCCATATTCTACAGAAGACATGTTTTAGTGCATTTCATAAATGCATATTAATTTTATTATGTTTGAAATTAATTTGCTTGTTTCCATCATTAAAATACACAGCTAATTATTTTTCTCCATTGATCACAATGTAGCGGGATTCTTTTGAGTGTCGAGCAATGAAAGCTATACACATCCATATGCTACAGAAGACATGTTTTAGTGCATTTCAAGTCGTGTTTAGGATCTTCTAAAACGTATAAATCAGTCGAGAACCGGAAGTCGAAAATTTTCATGAATCCAATACTTTCTTCTTGTAAAGATAGAAGAAAGTAAAAGATATATATATATATATATATATTGGCATACGTCTTTACTTTCATAAATTAACTTACGTAACACACATTACGTAATTTTCAATTAAAAGAGACGTGCACATTTCTGAAATACTCCAGTTTCATTCTCCCACATTGATTCACAGGATCGTACGGATTTCACAAAATTAGCTGTTACAGTTTATATATTATCAGGAATTACTTTAATTCTGTTACATTTTTATGCAAATCATTTTGAGATGATTAGTCAAAGTTCCCACGTGATGGGATGTAAACTTCCTTTCAACTTGCAAATTGTTCACGATGTGGAACTTAGCATTGCAGTAGTGGATAATAATTAGAGAATACCAGTTGTTTTACTTACATCTAGCGCATAAAACGCAAAAACATTTAACAAAGAAATCAACCAATAATTTATATGTGTTTAAAATTAGTTCATTTATTTTCGTGTAATTTCAGATAAATAGATAGTATTAAGGTTACAGAAGACGTAAAATGCATCAGATTACACTGTTAAAAATTTGCAGCAAACTGTCCAGTCATTTGACCGTTTTTGTAGAAAACGATTATGTAACCGTAATTTAACTATATTTTGACTATAAAAAGAGCAATAATACGGTCCGAATATTATTAAATTACAGTTATGTAACCGTTTTTGTAGAAAACGGTCAAATGACTGGACAGTTTTCTGCAAATTTTTAACAGTGTATAGTTTTCAGTTTTGCGCTTAAAAGATGAAACAGATTTAGATAAATCGCAAAAATATATAATTAATATAGTTTCACATTTATATAATTAATATAGTTTTTTTTTTTACAATTTTAAGTAAACAGTTTTTCTAAAATATTTTAAGGCTATAGTGTTCTAGGGCTATTGTTACGAATATGGAAATAAACATTCAGTACAAATAAAAAGCTAGTCGTTGGGGGCCACCGTAATACTTACCCATCATGGATGTGCATAATATAAAATATAAAAATAACTACAAAAATGATAATCATATTAACTAACAGTTTACTGCGTCGGATTAAGCGTCTCATTTCCAATTAAAATATATCTTTGAATTGAAATTTGAATGAAATACAGTGTCATGAAAAATCGAAGAGTGTGGAAAATAGGATTACAAATATCTCGGCAACTCATTATTCGATCGACTTTATTCTTTATGGAAAATTTATGTTTTTTATTGTCTTTTATATTCATTCTTTAAAATAAACAATTTCGGATTTTTTTAAATAATTTTTATCAAAATGAATATTTTGAGAGTCCGAAAAAAATAATTCCGGATAATCGAGGTTACTGAAATTCTATAGGCTTCTTCTCATTATTACATACTAAGTACAAACCAAATTTCAAGTCTCTATCTCAATTTGTTCGGGAGATAGAACGTTTACAGACACATACACAGACAGACGGACGGCATTTTTTTTTTTCTAAACATATGTTTTTCGGAATCTCCAGTGTCTGAAATATGCATATCCGTCAATTTTTTTTTTCGACTTTCAAAACGATTACAAGGCTTACTCATACAACGTATAATGGGTAAGTAATAATGTGAGTAATCTGAAAAAGTACGTGAAAAAATAAATGATAGCATTTCAAATCATTGCATCATAGATTGTACTATTTGAGAATATTCACATTTGTTAGCCACACACAGGGTGGCTTATTCTTTCAATCTCTATCATTTTTCATGTTTATGAAAAGTCACAGCCATCCATCGTAGCCACTGGTTAATCTTGGAAAATGAAATATTTGAAATTACTGAAAAAATTAATAGCTGGAAAAGTATTTGTCACAAAATTGTTAGACAAACTGCGTTAGAAAGGTAAAAAATTGTATTTTTCTTGATATAAATTTCAAATCTAATAATTATTCCGTTTTTCAAATATTCAATTTAAAAAATTACCGAACTTCACAATGAAGTACTATAGCGAAATCGTCACGCGTAAAAAGATAATGGGGCTGTTCACGGACGACGATCAGGCGGCGCGCGGGCGAAGGAGACTAAAATACGGAATGAGTCTATACTGTGAATGTATGCATAGTGAAATTGAAAGGCCTACGTTCGAAACATTGATTTGACTAATTTGCCTATTTTAATGATATTTTCTTAAAGTCTAGAAGCGAACTTGATGACCGAATGGTTAGAGCAGTGCTCTTGATTCTGGAGGTTGCGGGTTCGATTCCCCTAAATTTCTGTTCGATTTTTCTACTTTTTTATTTAAAAATGTTTTATCGATTGATTTGTAATTTTATGATAAATGGAATATATTTCATAAAAGTAAAATTTGGTATTAATAACAATTACTTATTTAAATACGAGAAATTCAGCTATTTCACGATTAAAATTTTACCTTACTTATTATTAACCACACACAGGGCTAATTCTTTCAGTCTACAGTAAAATTCATGTTTATGAAAAGTCACAGCCACTCCATATATAAAGGAGGACACCCTTTATACATAGCTATACAAATGGTTATTACTGACGGTATTAAAATTAAAATTGTCTCTCTTTATTATGCAGATACTTCCGCTTGTATTTCCTTTCTCAGTCTCTAATTGCCCTACACCGAGCGCAGACCCCATTTAAACAATAATATATAGGATCCAACAAAGTTAAACACGTGTTGGCGGACGTTGGGAGTCCCGTGGCCCTATCTCCCATAGGAACGAAGTTACCCCCCCCCCGGGGGGAGACCTTTTTGGTGCTCAAACTCCTTCATGTAACATATCAATAGATAGATCTCGTAAGCACTATGGTCTGGTCCTACTCTCCTCACTTTCACTTCCCCCCCTCCCTTAAGAAGCATTTTTCTCTGTTTCAACTCCTTTTAAATTTTAGTTTTTTCCCTCTTTCTCAGCCCCTTTTAGCCCCACAGAGTGCGTAGGCCTCTTCTAACGGATCCAACCAAATTAAACTCGACGAGGCCGACATTTCTAAGAGAGTCCCGAGGCCCTATCTCGTATAGGAACTGAGTTACACCCCCGGGAGGAGACATTCAAGGTGTTCAAACCCCATCATCTAACATATCAAAAGTTTGATCTCGTCAAGCACTTTTGTCTGGTCCTACTCTCCCTCCTTCTTTTCTCCCCCCTCTCCTCCCCTACCGTCAGGAGCACTTTTCTTCTTTAGTTTTTTTCAATTTCTCATAATTCTTTTAGTTTTTCCATTTTTCTCTGTTCCTATGGGCCGGACAGCTCGAAAATTAAACCAATATTAGATGTACACCACCCCCCTCCGTTTCTTTTGGCGCCTCGGTTTTCACGTATCTCTTGAGGTTTAGAGAGGCGCAAAAGGGGCATCCCTTTTAAAGTCCCATCTCTCAAATGCAAGTGAGGATTCATTTTAAAGGTCTCGCAGAGCACTTGTATTTTGTATAGCTCCCCCTTCCCTTCCCCACACCGCTTTCCAAGATCCCGTCAATTAATGCTAACTCATCATTTGTTAAACAACTTCTCTTAGCTGTATCCATCATAAAAGCTGCTATCATAGAACTTTTCATTACTCTTTTTAAGTTATCTATTAAGTGTTAAAGTGTCTTGAACCATAATAGTTTAAAGAGTGTCATTAAGCCATCACATTTGTAAACAACATCTACCTCGCCACGTTTCAGCCCATTGGAGCCACATCTTTTTACTATTATATTTATTAAAAATAGTTCTAGTCACCGAATCTTTTTAAAACTTGGTGTGTTTGTTCCTAATATATTCCGCCAGCCTCACAAAAAATCTTAGAGCGCTAACTAAATTCTAAAGTGGAGAAGCTGGCTAATGCTAACAAAAACTTTTTTTGACGAGTTAGACTTGGCTGAAAAAATCTAAACGATAAAAGCCGTGAGTGGCCAATCTATATTCTGCCGTAAGTTAGAATTTTTTCCGCTTGTTTTGATAATGACTTTGATGGAGTCGAAAACTGCATACAGTCTATTAAAACTTTTAAAAATGTTTAGAAAGTTTTTATTTTACATCTTTTAGCAAATAAAAGCAGTAAATTACACGATTATAAACAAAATAAAAAATCGACTGTGCTCGCACTGTCCAGACGTAATCTGTGCCTTTAATGAGTCACCTGTGCTTTTAAAGGAACTAGGGATTGAACAGAAAGTCTTAATATACTTTGATGCATTTGTTAAATTTATATAAAAGTAAATACAAAACTGAAAACTCAAAATTTAACTAGGAACTTAAAACTAAAAAATTTGTTTCATTTTCGGACAAGTTTTGTAAATTGCTCCACTGAATTGAAAACTGGCAATTCTTTTGCCTCCTGCTATTCTTTTACTACACATGTATGTCAAAAAAAAAAAAAAGTTATTTTTCTAAAAGTTAAGAAATTGAAATTTTATGTGGTCATTTGGTCCTAAAAGTTATGTTTACAAAAGTTTTTACATGCTTTAACAAGTAAAATAATAAAAAAAACATTCTTTTTCGTCGAAAACTCACCCATTTATGATACTTTGAATTTTATGGGTTTTTTTAGATATCTGAAAACAAAAGAACGTTTTCTCGTTGTTAGTATCAGAAAACGCTGGAAAATCATAAAATTTTACGTACCATAAATCGCTAAGTTTGTTTTCTTTCAAAAGGGAAATTTTAACCGATTTACTTCTGACGCCACGGAGAACGTTTTTCTAAATATGAGTTATAGAACTCAAAGACCGTTTCAATGTGTAAATTTCGTAATTTTTACAAAAAAAACTTTTTTGCCTTAAATATCTGTGAAGAACAAGATTCGAAACTTTTTTGCATTGGTAACCATATTTGTAAAACTGTTAGTTTAGGATATAGCTATTGTACAACGATAAGAGTGGATAACTTGTATTAAGAATAACAAGAACGAAAAATCATGCGTCAAGCATAGATTATGTAACACTTTCCAACGCTTCCAAAATAATTTTACAAATCATTACCGTTTAATAAGCTGAAAGATAACATCTAAGTAAACCATTTGGAAAACGCATAACATATTTAAAAACGTAATTTCAGGAATTTCCAACGTATACAATATTCGGAAAATTATCCTAATACTTTTATTCAGCCCTGTATAGGATCTATAGATTTGTATATATACTACATAGGATGCTAAATATTAGTTTAGTTTGGAAACGCGTAGCACAGTTTAAAATTCTACTTCTGTAGTTTCTGTCAATAAACGGAAATGTGTTCGCAAACTTTTGTGCTGCCCTGTATATGAAATACAGAGTTTATACACACCAAGTAATAGACAAAAAGTGAGTAAAATTTAAAATCGCGTTCAGAAACTTAAAACAAAACGCACTTTCAGGAATTATTTTTAACAGACAGTAGAAAATTCTTTTGTGTGTCCCTGTAAATGAACGATGACTGCTATACACACACTATTCTGTAGTAAGCCTCTTGTAATGCACCTTAGTGATATATATAAATTTCAATGCGTTTAAAATAGTGAAACATTATTTAATTAAACCGCAAACGATTTTTCTCCATAGACGTAATGTAACGGAATTCTTTTGACTGTCTCTGTAAATTGTGCTATGCACACCCTATTCCATATTAAGCTTCTTGTAATGCACCTTAGTGATATATATCAATTACAATGTCTTTGAATTTGTGTAACATCATTAAAATAACCCACAAAAGATTTTTCCCCATAGACCGTAATGTAACGGAATTCTTTTGAGTGACCCTGTAAAAAAACTATAAGAGCTATACACTTCAGTTGAAATAGGGAACATGCTATAGATAACGACAATAACATATAAAAATTGCAGGGCAATCCGAGCATATTTACGGGAGTTAGAGCACGGACAGACCGCAGACGGCCATACGGCAGACAAACTGAAGTCATAAACACTTTTCAACTAGGTTGGAAATGTTAATAAAATGGAGAAAAAAAATTCGGCTTCCATCCAATAAATTGTAATAAAATTATCGATCTTGATATGTGTTTAATCAAAGGGAACCTATTAAAATAAAAATTATTAAAATGTAAAATTGTTTACATTAAGAATCTTTTCAGATTGATTTCGTATTGCATTCATATTTTGAAACTTTTCTCCACCTTTTCTTAAATCTTTCTTTTTTAACACTTTCCAACCTAGTTGAAAAGTGTTTATGACTTCGGTTTTTCTGGCCGTATGGCCGTCTGCCGTCTGTCCGTGCTCTAACTCCCGTAAATACGCTCGAATTGCCCTGCAATTTTTATATGTTATTGTCGTTATCTATAGCATGTTCCCTATTTAAACTGAAGTGTGTAGCACTCATAGTCTTTTTACAGGGACACTCAAAAGAATTCCGTAACATTACGGTCTATGGGGAAAAATCATTTGCGGTTTATTTTAATGATGTTATACAATTTCAAACACATTGTAATTGATATATATTACTAAGGTGCATTACAAGAAGCTTATTATGGAATAAGGTGTGCATAGCACTTATAGTTACTTTACAGGGACAGTTAAAAGAATTCCGTTACATTACGTCTATGGAGAAAAATCGTTTTCGGTTTAATTAAATAATATTTCACTATTTTAAACGCATTGAAATTTATATGTATCATTAAGGTGCATTACAAGATGCTTACTACAGAATATTGTGTGTATAGCAGTTCTCGTTCATTTACAGGGACACACAAAAGATTTCTCTACTGTCTGTTAACAATAATTCCTGGAAGTGCGTTTTAAGTTGCTGAATGCGATTTTAAATTTAACTCACTTTTTGTCTATTACTTGGTGTGTATAAATTCTGTAGATCATATACAGGGCAGCACAAAAGTTCGCAAACTTATTTCCGTTTATTGACAGAAACTCCATAAGGAGAATTTTAAACTGTGCTACTCGTTTCCTAACTAAACTGAAATTTAGCATCCTATGTAGTATATATACAAATCTATAGATCATATAGAGGGCAGAATAAAAGTATTCGTATATTTTTCCGAATATTGTATATGTTGGGAATTCCTGAAATTACGTTTTTAAATATGTTATGCGTTTTCCAAATTGTTTACTTAGATGTTGTCTTTCAGCTTATTAAACGGTAATGATTTGTAAAATTATTTTGGAAGCGTTGGAAAGTGTTACATAATCTATGCTTGACGCAGGAATTTTTTTTTTTTTGAATGTTTAGTGATATTATACAAATTTATCGTTTTTTTTATTTCAATTTTTTAATTATTTAGGAATTACTATATCTGTCTTTTTGTTTGTTCTTTGTTCTTCTAATTTTGGGAAAATTAATGCATTATTTGTATCATAATATCCGCGGTTGAGATTGTATGTCATTCATTGGTATGTCATTCAAAATATGGGAAGTAATGTGCCATAAAACAGTCTCTTCTCGTAAATGACAAATTGCATTAGTGCATATATCGCAAAACAAGGTTGAACGACGTGCAACTGAAGATTAAATTTCCATATGCTTGTAGAAATCATGCAGCCGTCATCCTACACAATTACTTATATTATTAGTATCATTCATCTAAAGTTTAATGACAGTGAAATTTCATTGCAATTCCATGTATTTTCCTTGGTGTGAAAATTTTCCGGTATATGTAATTTAAAATTTTATTGAATTATACATGAATACAAACCTGCTGGAAAACGACATTGTTGCATTTCAAGTCATTAATGGGGATGCAGATTAAATTATAACTAAATCGGATTTTGACAGAAAACAAGGAAAAGTTTGCCAAAATAACATACTAAAATTCATTTGAATTTAAAAAAAAATATATTAAATATTATTTATGGATTTAAAACAATTAGCTTTTATAAAAGGCAATCTGTTCAAGTTCTAAAGTACAAGGCTGGATATTTTTCTTACTACAGAGACAAAAAAAAATGTGCGTCATCAACATATAACAGATTTGAAATTGATTTTGAAACAGACTTGGGTCTATTTTAATTTGTATTGTTTGGCTCAAATTGCAACTTTACTAAAATGACTTTTAATCATAAAAACTCATGAAATAGAAGGCAGTTTAATATTTTTAAGTATACCTGTAAAAGAAACAAATTTTACTAAGAAGATATTCTTGTACAACATTTTGAGTCGAACTAGTAAAATATATAGAAGGCATGACTATAAAGTTAGGTGAATGTGTTCATAAGCATAAGATTTTTACGTAAATCAAGGAAAATTTATTACAGTTCTTTGAATTGATTCTGTAGCCTTTAAGGTTTATTGTGACAACTGTACAGTTCTTGAAAAATGACAAAAAGTCTTCTTTCGACTTTTCATAAACAACGATCGTTACATAGCTTTGGATTTACCTTTCCACATTAAGCAGACCTCATGAAACAGTTTATGGCCTCTAGAAGAATAGTACGCTTTGCTCAACCTCTATACGTACTTGATTTTGCTCCAGCAGACTTCATTCTGTTATCCCAGCGGAAAAGAGCCTTAACCCGTTGACCGGCACGGCTTAAGAATCAAATACGATTCACACTACATATGATTCACTATACGTGTAACTATTATGGCGGTCAAGGTGTTAAAAGAGGAGATATTTTCGTATTCAGACATTCAAACCCATTTCACGAAGATTCTCCTGTCGATACCAAAAGATGCCTTTGACCGCAGTTCTCGTGAACTTCTGCAGTCGTTGTCGAAAGTACATTGCGAACAGCAGGAATATTACAGGATGTAAGTAACAATCTTTTATTTTTAAACACATTCATCGAACTTTTTTCTAATACCTTGTAAGTGAAATACGTACATAAGTCATGCACTTTTTTGATAATTAGAATTAAGCAGAAAAGATTGTGTCCCCAACTAAATAAAAGTATTTTTTAAAGAAACAAACTAATGTTTAATGGATCATTAAAATTGTGAAAAATAAAGTGCGCTTTAAAGGCTACAGCCGACACACACATTAATGTAATAAAGTATTTCTTTATGGCATACAATTTATTTTAATATGAAACATGTTAGTTTTTTTAAAGGACTAATCTTAATGCTTGGGGATAAAAAAATTTACTTCTGTTTTTACGTTTTATTTTTAGTGATGATTGTGGAACATGGATAAAAAATAATATTTTTTGGAAAGTCGAAAGGTATAGAAGGCATGGAAGCATGTGCTCTATAAAATTAGACGCCAACCTTTCGGACCTCGCGGATCACTATAAATTCGGATTCTCAAATCCCGCGGACCACTATTGTGATTTTGTCTAAACATAAATATAATTGTACAATAATAAACTGAAAACTTTCGTTTTGTTAATAGAAAATGTACTTACTTATCATATAACAAAATTATAAATGCTTATTTAGTTAAATTTTAACTAAACAGGGGTGGCCAACCTGTTTGGGAAGAGTGCCACTATCTGAAGAA
Source organism: Maratus michaelseni (assembly GCA_963931845.1). Classification (NCBI taxonomy): domain Eukaryota; kingdom Metazoa; phylum Arthropoda; class Arachnida; order Araneae; family Salticidae; genus Maratus; species Maratus michaelseni. Next base: position 226,928,648 of record OZ007596.1, read on the forward strand.
AAAAAAATATGCGTGCCTTTTCCAATTTTTCCAACATACTTAAAATATCAAAAGGCGATATCATGTTATTTATAAGCTGATTATGTGATTTTTACGCCAATACCACATTTTTTCCCTGTAAGTCTGAGTAATGGAGATTTAAAAAATAATATAAATAAAACAAAAATATAAACTTAGGTATTTATTGTTAATAAACATTTCTAAAGGTTCTGCCAGATTATGTATTAAATAAAAATGAATAACTTGAAACATTTAATTCTAAATATTTATTAAACAAATAGTCAGTACTTGCTTAATGTGGCTTTTGAATTTTTAGCTTTTTTTCTAAGTCATCTATATTAGGATTAATTTTTGAAGACGCTAACAAAATTAGGTTTTTTAGGTGCATATCAGTTAATCTTGAACGATATTTTGATTTTATTATGTTCATAATAGATAATTTGTTCACAAACATATGTTGATCCACATGCCGTGTGAAATGCCTCTCCAGATTAAATTTTTTCGGCACTGCTACACAAGTTCCACATATCAAACAAACAGGCTTGGAAGTATTTTGATTCGTAAACAAAAATTGTTCTTCCCAGACAGTTCTAAAATCACGAATTGCAGTATCGTCTTCATATTTTCTTTTCGATGTCGAAGATTTACTCATAGACATAATGAAAAAAATAGAAAGTTTTAAAACAACTATGCCCGAGGCTAGAATTTAAAAACAATTTTTTTAAAAAAAAACTTAACACTTTGCTTGGCAGTTCTACTAGCTTCCCGCTGAAGTACTGTTGCCAATTTCTGCATGAGGAAAAATTCATTCTTCCGTTTGCCGTTTGCTGATCAAGAGTGCGGGAAAAGAAATACCGTGAATTCAGACGAAACGGGGGATTTGTGGAGTAGAGTGCCTATATATTTTTAGATTAAATTCACTGCAGCGCTGTTAATGTTTTTTTATTGGTGATTTCAGGCGCTTATTAGATTAATGTAGTGACTTCTTTTAAGTTTATTGCAAAAATTAACTTTGGACAGTTAATAAAGAACATTTCTATCTGGATTTCTGCCTATTATTTTTAATTAAAAAAAAATTCAATAAGTTTTCGCGTGCCACAGTTAAAACTCCGCCGTGCCACACTGTGGCACGCGTGCCGCGTGTTGGCCATCCCTGAGTTAAAATTATAAACGCTTCTTTTAATAGCTAAAAAATGTAAAATAAAAACTTTAAAACAATAAAAAAGGGTTTTAATAGACTGTTTACATCTTTCGTCATCAACGAAGCCATTGTCAAAACAAATCAGAATATTCTATAGTTTCACGATGTATCATGTAATGATTTGAAACGGCATCATTCAATTTTTCACGTACTCTTTCCGATTACGCACGTTATTTTTATTTGTATTTGGATGTTTGTTCCCATATTTTTAACCATGGAGTAACTCAAGCCAAAAGTTTGGTAAGTAAAACTTATTAACTAACTTAACTAAACTTACTTATTTAACTAACCAAATTTGTGGCTCGAGTTACTCCATGGTTAAAAATATGGAAGTAAACATGGAAATAAAAATGAAAAGTAAAGTGCGTAATCTGAAAGAGTACGTGAAAAATTTAATAACGGCGTTTCAAATCATTACGTCATAGATCATGCAACTATAGACTATTGTTATTTGTTTTGATAATAGCTGTTTTAAAGATTTATTTTACACCTTTTAGCAATTAAAAAAAGTATATTATTACTAGGTGTTATAATTTTTTATATATTGTAAAGGCTCTTTTAATCATACAAAATTCTGTTAAAGTTGTTTAATTAAAACAAATATTTTTATGTTAGTTTAATTATTACAAAATAATTGAAACTGCTTTTTAGGACTTATTTATTACACACTTGCATTACTTATTATTTATTACACACGGCAGGTTTTTATTACACATACTTACATTTCTTATTTATTACACATGGGATATTTTTTACATATACTTACATTACTTATTTATTACATAGGAAACACATTTATTGCACATACTTACATTACTTATTAATAGTTATTTAATACACATACACACACGAAATTTATGTAGTACACATTATTAAGTGTGGCATTTGTTCAAGCGTGTTTTAAATAAATTCAAAGATTTTTCGCTACAGTCCCGTTACAGCAAGACGAAGAGCCACACTGCAAAAAAAAAAATTGTTGATTTTACAGTATAATACTGGCACCCCAGCTGCCAGTTTTATACTGTTAAATTAACAGCAACAATTTTTTTTTTTTTTTTTGCAGTACATGTTTACTTCTAGCCGAGAACGATATCCAGTTTTACTTACGTAACTAATGAAAATGTCTTTTCGCACAAATATAGTATGTAACATTTAATGAATATTCTCATTTCTCTTTCACTGGGCAATGGCTATTAATTTAAGAGCCGAAAATGAAATTTTGATATCTATGATTGGAATTTAGTTTTGTGACTATCGTTGGAAGATAGGTCGATGAGGCCTTCATTTTTTAATGCATACTTAAATTGCTGTATTTAGTGCTTGCTGCAAATGGATCTATTATCCACATATTGTCCTGTCTGAAATATCCTTTCGTTGGATAATAACGGCCAAAAAATTCTGTGAGTGAATGTAAGTGTTCTTAAGTAATAGTTATCACTTGCCGGTTGACATCCTGTTCTCTCATTTATTCGTCAAAATTTGAATATATTTGCAGATAATCTTTAGCTAACCACGTTTGCCACAGTAATATTGTCTTTTGAAAAGCATACATTTTATCTCGTAGTGAGGGCCTCCGTGGCCGAGTGGTTAAGACACCATTCCGCTAATCGCTTGAGAGCGTAGGAGTCAGGTCGGCGGGTTCGACTCCCGCCAGCTCCATTGCACACACTTTGTGGAGCTCCCGGATGTAACTCTCTGGTGTAGTAAATTTCATTGTGACTATCTCGTCCCTGTTTATTGACGATGACTTATAAACGGGCACTTGATGTCAAGCACACAAGTCAGATGTATGTTATCAATAAACAAACAAACAAACCTCGTAGTGCGAACGCATGTTTATGTCGCCCTTGCAGTGATATGTTTAAATCATTTAACAGTGAAAACATCAGGCATCCGTGCCAGGTCAGGCATCCATGCTTGGTCCATGCATGAAAAGTCAGGCATCCATGCTTGGCAAACCATTCATCTTTGGACAAGAATTCTCGAGGGCCCACCGTGGCGGAGTGGTCAATGCATCACACCGCGAATCGCTTGCGAGTGTAGGTGGGAGCGGGTTCGAATCCCGCTGGCTCCGTTGCACACTCTTTGTGGAGCTTTCGGCTGTATTTCTGTGTGTTGTAAATTTCCTTGTGTGCTGAAAATTTCCTTTGTGCTATCTCGTACCTGTATATATCGACGATGACGTATAAGCGGGCGTTTGACACCAAGCACACAGGTCAAATGTATGTTTAAACAAGAACGAAAAATCATGCGTCAAGCATAGATTATGTAACACTTTCCAACGCTTCCAAAATAATTTTACGAATCATACTCTTTAATAAGATAAAAGATAACATCTAAGTAATCCGAATACTTTTATTCAGCCCTGTATAGGATCAATAGATTTGTATATATACTACATAGGATACTAAATTTTAGTTCAGTTAGAAAACACGTAGCACAGTTTAAAATTCTCCGTCTGGAGTTAAATAATACGGAAATGTGTTCCCGAACTTTTGTGCTTCCCTGTATAGGATCTACAGAATTTATACACACCACGTAATATACAAAAAGCGATTTAAAATTAAAATCGCATTCAGTAACTTAAAACGCACTTCCAGGAAGTATTGTTAACATACAGTAGAGAATTCTTTTGTGTGTCCCTGTAAATGAACGATGACGGCTATACACACAATATTCTGTAGTAAGTCTCTGGTAATGAACCTTATATAAATTTCAATGCGTTTAAAATAGTGAAACATTATTTAAATAAACCGCAGACGATTTTTCTCCATAGACGTAATGTAACGGAATTCTTTTGACTGTCCCTGTAAAGTAAGTATAAGTGCTGTGCACACCCTATTCCATATTAAGCTTCTTCTAATGCACCTTAGTGATATATATAAATTTCAATGCGTTTAAAATAGTGAAACATTATTTAAATAAACCGCAAATGATTTTTCCCCAAAGACCGCAATGTAACGGAATTCTTTTGAGTGTCCCTGTAAAAAAACTATAAGTGCTACACACTTCCGTTGAAATAGGGAACATGCTATAGATAACGATTATAACATATAAAAATTGCAGGGCAATCTGAGCATATTTACGGGAGTTAGAGCACGGCCAGACGGCAGACGGCCAGACGGCAGACGGCCAGACGGCAGTCGGCCAGACAAACCGAAGTCATAAACACTTTTCAACTAGGTTGGAAAGTGTTAAAAATGTCAAATGTCAGGATTCTCGAAATTTTATATTGTTTTGCTTCTAGGAAAATAAACAAATTTCTTCGCGCAGGGCGAACAGTCGGGTAAGTATTTTTCCCATCGATAGCCAGTTCACTTCAGCGTGCAAAAGAAGATGTGGGTACAGGAATTCCATTTCTTTAAAAAATCGTCTAATATTCGAGAATTGAGCGCTTTATATCGAACTAGATGGAACCCGTCAAAACGTGACGGAAAAAAATACTATAACAATATCAGTAAAATAAGCTTCTTTATTATTAAAGTAGGGCTTCGTATGAAACAGTCTTTCAAATATTTTATTTTAAAAAATCCCCCCCCCCCTCCCAGTCAAATGCTATTTCCAAATGAACACTCCATAAACAAATGTGTAATGCCAATCAGTTTGACATTACCACCATATTCCCCACGACAAAAAAAAAAAAAAAAAAAAAAAAAAAAAAGGTCATGGACCTATAAAGTATCATACAAATAGTCCTAGCATAAAGTATCATACAAATTTCCTACTTTCATCTTATATTCAGAAAATAAAAGAACATAGTATAAGCACCCCCCCCCTGTGATAATACAATCGAATGAGCTCCTATGCGCATATGTATTGCATCTGCCCACAGGCACCGTTGAAATTCGACGTTAAAAAAGTTTTAAAATGTTTAAATTAAAAGTTTTAAAATGTCCTCTTTAATCATTGTTTGTTTCAAATCCATATCTTCTAAAACGCATCCATTGTTTTAAGCTAATCAATTTTTATGTAAAAATGAAGAATTTTTGTTAAAAATAATAAATTAATATGCAGATGAGGGAGAATTTTAATGTTTTCAATTGTAATTTATTTGTACGATTTCTTCTATCCCTTTACATAATCAGGATGATTATTCCTTTTCCATCACAGTCGGTCTCTTATACAGTTAAATATCGAATGGATCTTTAAAAAAATAATAAATAACAATTCCTAGCATATTCTGATTCAACATATACATCAACAAATTCAACATATCAATTTTATGTTAATCATAAACTAAAAATAGTTTTTTTTTTCTTTTGACAGATTTTATATTAGCGCCAAAATACTCTATCTTATGGATAATCTGATCTTATGATTTATCAGGTTTTTATTATTTTTTTTTTCACTTTTCATGAAGGTTAGGGATACCTATTTTCAATTGTTGAAACTTTCCAAGGGGCTATTTTACATTATTAAAACAAACGGATGGTCATTGTTGAGATAGAATTGAAAAATATTTCATGCTTGAAAATTATTTAAAAAGTCGTCAAATTAAGCGGCAGATTTCAAATAAATTTCAATTGAAAGCTATTTTTTTTTCTAATTGAGGATGTAAGAATTGAAATTGTAAAATTTAGTAAAAAAATTAAATTTTTAGTATTTAGAAGTGATGTAAGCGCGATGAAAGCTAAAGCGATAGTGCCGTTTGTTGTCACAACCGTTATACATTTCTAAATATTGCCACTGTGTTTTGGTTGGCGTCCAAAAGTAGACTACCATTTTTTGACATCGAAAGAAAAATTCACAGTGAAAGAAGGAACTGTTAATAAGGAACCGCTAATAAGGAACTGTTAAATGAACTTATAACAAACCTACCAAAATAATTCCTATAAAATATTAGCCTTACATTGTTTGTTCTAGCTAAAAATACAATCATTATTTCAAGTTTTTTTTTTCCTGAAATTCTTTACTTTTGTGAATTTTTTTTATTAAAAAAGGAAATCTTAATAATTTAAATCCTATAATTCCTATAACTTAATCCTATAATTAAAAAAAAAAATTGTTAACATGTAATCAAGGTATGCAATCAAGATGAAGCAACCAATAAAGGCTCCAGTTCTAATCTTTAAAATTAAAAATTGAAATATCAGTTAATATTACGCCATGTTGACACAATCATATAAATTTTTCTTTTTAGTTTTATCAATGTTAAAATGCATTTCAAGCTAAGCATAACGTCATTTTCACCGGTACAAACTTTTCACACTTACATTTATGCTTAAGCACCATGCATACAAATAAAAATATATTTTGCATTTAATTGTAATGAAAAAAAAATGGCATCAACAAAGTTATAATGCTTAATGATAAAATGAACCCAATGGACAATATTTCCGTGACGTTACAGTAAATATGAATATTTATTTGCGTATAAAACACACGAATAAATATTTTTACCGAAATACTTAAACATTTTAACTATATTTTAACTTACAAATTAAAAGATTCGGCCTAAAAGTCACGTGCTTTTAATATTTAATATTTTTTTTTAAGCTCGCAATCATTGAGTTCAGAAAATAAACTCTGTACGTCGCAACAGTGGGCGTTAATCCGATTGCCGACTTTATGACGTCATAAGCAGAAGTAAAATTTTAATTTAAGATTACGGCTAATTAATTAAATTTTCGAACAAACGAATGTACGATAACATATCTGTGACCAAATATCTTTCATTTAAAAAAAGAATGATGTAATTTGATGTAGTAGTTTGTTCTCACGGATTGTCGAAACAAAACGCTTAGCGTTTTAAATATATAGATTTCATTTATAGTTTTTGCAATATTTGATAATACTTCATGTTGTGCTCAAGGCATTCTTTTTACCACAATTTGCTCGCGATCAATACTGCAGTGAGTAGGTAAAAGGTCTGGGTAACCAACATTGTAAGTGTCTTACACGTTTCGATGATTTCATTTCATCATTGGACAAACTTTTAGAACACACTACACGTGGATACATTTCACTAACAAATTCTTGAATAAATCCAAATTTAAATTAGTTTGAATAATATTTTTAGTTTTTTCTTCTTACACCTTCAGTTTCAATGTTCCTTCTGATGGTTCCAGATGAGCAATGTCCTAGTTTTAATTCATTATTGAGTTCATGGTTAAATGGCGTACACATGTTACGTTTGCTACTATTATTATTAATAACATTATCATTTACATTACCAAAGCAATGAAAAGTATTCCTTTGCTTTTTTTCACAGATTATGGGTTTATTTTATTTGAATCTAAATCCAAACAAAAATGATACAATAACAAACTCTGATCCCATTAAATATTACAGTTAAATAATATAGCAATTAAAGGCTGAACCTAAAACTAAATGTAAACATTGTACCACTTAAAGTTGAAGAACTGTTAGAAGTATTTAGAACCGAAACTTTTTTGAAAAAATTACGTACTGTTTAAAAATGATAAATATTATGAATTATGATTAACTAGTCGGGCGGATATGGATATAACTCACGTAATACACTGTAGTTCTTACGTATAATCCGAGCTAGCAAATTACACCGTCAACGTTGTAAATATTTAAAAAACAAATTAATTTGTGATAACTTAATACATTACCTTCTTGCTTACATACGTCTTTACTTAAGTATGTATATACAGACTTAGACGTAAATACATTTATCTTACATCTATACATTTTACATGTTTAAACCGTTCTCTCATAATTATAACGTTCAAGAATAGGAAACTTGGAAAATTAAACTTAATAAAATAGAATTTTTAAATTTCCAGTTTTAAACTTTCTTGATCTTGTTGCTATAATTAAACACGTTCTTGTTCTGAATTAATGTTTAATACTGCATTATCCCTATGCGACCCTTACTGTCCATTTAATAGTGAAACAAAATAAGGATGGTAAGAAAAATTTCCACCTATTTTTTGGCACGTCATTTTAAGTCTAATTGGTAGCTATAATGTTAGTTGATTTTTAGCAACAGTTATTTACATTGAACGAAATAATAATTTTAAAAAATATCTAAAAGATCAGGAATATACCTTGTGGACTGTAAGAATACCAATAAAGCCACAATCCTTGAAATTTATCTTTAAATGCTGATTTAAATTCCGCAGAACCTTTCCTGTCAAAGAATTAACGCATTTTTTCTCTAGCATAGTTTTGTATGAGAAAAAAGTTCAAAAAGACACTGTGGCTACATCTGGAGTGCCTTTCTGTATAATTTAGCGAGAGGGACAGTAAGGAATCTAAAATCCCGCGACAGAGTTTAAAAAATAATAATAACCGTAAAAAATGTGAGCAGCCTAATTTTGTTGCATATTTATATAAAACAATAGTTCCAGATTCGTTGGAAAATTTAGTAGAAGTACTTCCAAACTTAAAAATCAGCATCAAAGACGAGGAACAGTAAGGAATTTAATGTTAACCCAAAATCGTTCAACACTTTTTTATCTATATAATATTGTTATGCACTCATGCGATGGCATGTTTTATAATATAAGAAATAAAAAGAAAAACAAGAATACGTACTGAAATATAAGTTATTATTAAGGGACTTAAAGTCCACAATTATGTGAGAATCGCTTGTTTACATACATCACCAACGTGCGGAAATTGTATTGTCCTTTAAAAAAAACCCATTTTTTGAAATTTTCTCTATATAAAGTCTAATAAAGAATTTTTAAAAATTAAACATGGCTAAATTTTTACAGCTTGTTCTGACTAACACTTTAATGTTGAGCATTTTTCATTTTAATACTTTATTACAAAGTGGCAGCCAATTACGCGAGAATTAAAAAAAAAACCGCTTTTCTAAAGAATAACCCACGTTACTTTAAAAAGAAAACACACATGACGTAATCAGGTGAAAATGATACCCTTTATTACATATTAATGTTTTAACGTAAAAACAGTTAAAAATTTATGTAGATATTCTAAAATTTTATTATAACGAAGCAATCTGTAAAAATAAAGCTCATGTTTTACCAGAATTCTGCAATTGTTAGTTTAAATTATTTTAAAACTAAATAAACACTCCTTATGTATTTTTAACTATTATTATTGTTTTAAATGGTACGTAAAAAAATATATTAAAATTGTGTTTAGTGAAATATTGGATGTAGTACCAGGGTGGGTTGTTTTAGGAAACATTTCACTGTGGGTTTTTTTTAGAGGACAGTACAATACCTTACCTACGAACGTATTTTCTTCTAGCAGCTTACAATAGTTTTACCACACACCCTATTTAAAATAAATACAACTTACAATACACATAATGCATACAGCAGTAGTAACTAAACAGTTAAAAGTTACTGTTATAGGCGTGTGTTAGCAGTTAAAAGTACTGTTATACTGTGTATGTTATAGGGGCTAGTGCTCGGGGCGTATCTTTCTGGACAAGATAATAAGTAAGTACACAAAATCGTAACTCTCACAACAGTGAAAATAAAATTATAAATCTACATAAAAATTCATAACTTTCAGAAAAGACAAAATAAAAATATAACCCTACATGACAAAATATTAACTTGCAAAACAATAAAACTATAATCTACATTACAAAATTTTAGTTCGCAGAGCAGTGAAAGCAAAAATACAACCTACTATTTCAATGCGACAAACATAATACAAGAGCACAGTAAAGATAGGAAGTTAAAAAGAAAAGTATCATCAAGAATTTCCAGACCTGACACAAAGTATGCATATTCCTTATGCGCAACTTCAACTCAAATTGCGATATAGTGAAAACAAGTCTAGAATTCTATAATTTCGTTTGAAGTACACACAAAAAAAACATGTACTTATTTAAAAAAAATAAAATTTCAAATTCTAGTAATGTGTCTCAATGTAAACGAACCGTACTTTAAAGACATACTTTTTAACAACTTCAATGCTCAACGAAACGCATATACACTATATTGCCAAAGGTGAACGGTCACTTGTGATTTTAGACGTTTTGTTAACTATCTAGAAAAATACTTGAGAAATTAACCTGAAACTGCAGGTGTGTAAACAGTATAGTATAGGTTATATATTTCCGCGAAGATTTTTTTCACGAAACCCCATAGGGGACTGTCAACAAATTGAAAAAGAACGAATATCTTTTTTATAACCCTGTAAAAACGAATGTAGCAAAGGCGTTCAAATTCGAGATTATTAATAAGTGGCTTATTGTAATATAGTGTGTTTATTTTTATGAGGATAGCATGTATACTCGTACAGAAATTAAGGTTTTTATAAAAACAGTCCCAAATTTTGCCTAATTTTTTGCTTATAGTTTGCAGAGTTCTTAATATAAAAAAAAGTTCCTTTCATAAAATATGACAAACAACATTGTACATAACACTCTGCAATCAGAATTAAAAAATAATAAAAATTGGATGATAAATGAGCAGGTTTGCTAAAAAATGTTTCACTGCGCATGCACGAATGCAATCAAAATATAATATGCATAATATATTAGCTAAGTATATAGAACAACTTTTGTGAAAGTCTCAAAATCATAGCTTGAAAATTCTGATAATTATCGTCGATAGAATAATCTCAAAATCCGTTGTTCCCAAAAGGAAACAAAAATATGAGGAGTTGTGCTGGTAATTTCCAGACAGAGCTTACGAATGGCCGGTTACACCTGTCAATAAAGAGTTTATCACCCTACATAGAGAAAATAAGGTGTGGGGTGCACCTTTACCATCACCTATAAATTACCTATAGGGGCTTCAGATTGTAGAAGAATCCTTGATCGTCGCCTAATTAGATACTATAAGAAATAAATTATGTATTTAAAGAAAATTAATTTTTGCGTTGTGTTAGAAGAGTATCTAATTTATAGCCTTTTTGTTTTGGACAGGAGTGTATGGAGTTCCTAAATTTCCCAAAACAACCCTAAAGATAATTTTAAATAAAAACATTCTAAGATTTAATTTAAGAAAATTAGAGAAAATATTTAGGTTTTAAAAATCAATTAACAAACACTTAAATTAAGACAACATATTTTTAAACAAAAAAAAAAAACAATTACTTTATTTACATTAAAAAATAAACATTTAAAGAAACATAGTAGATATATATATCAACCTTTTTTACAATTTAATTTACCCATTAAACATTATTATTTATTGAATAACAAGTTCTCCTGCAGTAAAAATAACAATATGTATCGGGCGGTTCAAATACACTACTTAAGCTGGTAAAATCATAACTAGAAGGCATACCTGGATTATTAAAGGTGGACTTAAGTCCTGGACTTGGTGGGTTGGCCGGTCCTAAACAGAAGACTGGTGGTTGCTTGTAAAGAGGCCCCTTTTTGGGCTTACCTTCATCACCTCGCTCAGTAAAAACTTCAGCACTGTTTTCACTCAAAACGACACTCTGCACTTTTTCACATTTTTTCACATTTTTTCATCAACTGACTCATGACTGACCAAGTTCTAGCTTTTTTTCCAATCGGCGGAGGCTCCTCCCAATCTCTTGGAATTTTTACAACCGTGAGTCTGGATGGCCCTGTGCGGCAATCGCCACATCTACCTTCGATGTTCCTCCAATGCCAGGCAAACTATCCAGTCAGTGGCCACAAACCTTTTGGCCCCCTTAATTTACCAGACACCTCGGCGTCTACCATGAGTCCCGTAGTTGTCGAAACTCAAGGTACCACACACGAAGCGTTACTGACAGCTCCCATAAATTTACGGTCGTAAAGATTTCAAAAATGACTTCAACCTACCTTTTGCGTCAGACAGCGTTCATAAAAATGCCAGTCATTTTGCTAGTTAAATTTATACCAAACATTGTACCGCCATGATACTCAGGTAATTACAGTGTAGCATAAAAAATATAAAAAAAAACCACAGTAATTACTAATTACACTTAAATGCAAAAAGAAACATTTACTTATACTAATTATAAAATTTAAAAAAAAACACTCAATATATACATATAAATTTATCCAAGTGTATCCAAGTGTATAACACAAAAAGTTGGTGAACACTTTCCACCAGGTTGTATCCAAATATAGTAGTACGTGCAATATTGTGTACGCTATCTTGGCACTAATCAACAGATATGCTATTCAATGCGACAAACATAATACAACAGCACAGTAAAGATAGGAAGTTAAAAAGAAAAGTATCATCGAGAATTTCCAGACCTGACACAAAGTATGCATATTCCTTATGCGCAACTTCAACTCAAATTATGATAAAGTGAAAACAAGTCTAGAAATATATTTTCGTTTGAAATACACACAAAAAAACATATACTTATTTTTAAAAAAAAATAAATTTCAAATTCTAGTAACGTGTCTCAATGTAAACGAACCGTACTTTAAAGACATACTGTTTAACAACTTCAACGCTCAACGAAACGCATATACTTATTTTTGAAATAAACACAACGAAAAACTGTTCGGAAACAGAAAATATAACCCTATATGAAAAAAGCGTAACTTTCAGAACAATGAAAATAAATATACAACAGTTATAATAAATATATAACAGTTATACAATAGTTATTGCTCGGAAATTGAAAAGAAAAATATCTCTGAAAACAGAAAAATAATATTTCCAGACCTGACACGAAATATATAATTCTAAAAACTTTTCTTATTGAAATTTTAAATTGTGATAACGTGGAAAAAATCTTCAAGAATTTCAATACACAAGAATATATTTACCTTTAAAATAAGCAAAACAAAAAATATATGTCTAAAACTTAATTTCTTAAAATTTCAAATTATAATAATGTGAAATTATTTTTCAATCTGAAACAAAAGGCAATATATCTACGTACGTTTCAACAACTTCAATACGTAACAATATATTTACGTTTTGAAAAAAGAAATTCGAAAACAGAAGAAATTTATGTATATATAATACAAAACGAGAACAATAAAATACAAGATCGGAAGTTGAAAATAAAAATATCTCTGAGAACACAAAAATGTAACTTTTTGCCTTGACACAAAATATACATTTATTAAGAAATCGAAACATAAATCAATAATTCAGAAATATATATAAACATTTCTCCGTCTATAACTTGAAATAAAAACATTAAGGAATGAGATGGAAAAATCAGAAGTGAGGTAAATAAACAATAAATGTTCGCAGATAACTTCGCTACGTTCTGAAGAGTTGAGATGTCCGAAGTGAATTTCATTATATTCTGTTTGGGTTTAGTTGTGTAACGAAAATTTAAATCATGTTCGTCTACAATCGCTATAAAATAATACAGATAAGACACAAAAGATAACAAATGGCACCAGAGAATTTTATTTTTATTATTCAATTCCTACTATTAGCTCACACCCTCTATATATTCATATATATTGCTCAAATTTTCAATCGTTAATAAAATACTTTTTATTCATCCACTCAAGTTCAAATACATTTTTTAAAACCTGTAGTGGATGACACTTGATGTTAATATAGTTTTATCAAATATTAATTTATTAATTAAATTAAATTAATTAATTTTAGTTTTATATTTCATTTCTGTTCAAAAGTATAGACTCACTCCATATTTATAGTCTCCATCGCCAGCGCGCCGCCTGATTTTCGTCCTTGAGCAGGCCCATTAGCTTTGTACGCGTGAAGGTTTCGCTATAGTACTTCATGGTGAAGTTTGGTAATTTTTGAAATTCATTGTTTGAAAAACGGCATAATGATTAGATTTGAAATTTATATCAAGAAAAACACAATTTTTTAGCTTTCTAACGCAGTTTGTCTAACAATTTTGTGAGAAATACTTTTCGAGCTATTAATTTTTGGTATTTTAGCTATTTATTTTTTAGTTAATTTTTAAAACATTTCAAAACTTTCTCTTATATAAGATATTTAGCAGGATATAAATTTAGGAATAAATTCCGTCAGGGGTGAAGCGTGTCGATCACAGGAATACAATTTCATTTTGACCTAAGTAGGAATTGACTTTAAGAAATTTGTTTTTATATTACTTGTTTTATTATTGATAAAACATAAATATTTGCAAATAATGTCTAGATTTTTCTGAGGACCACTAATGGTCGACGGACCACCACAGTTGGGGACTTCCGGTCTAGAAGGCGCGCAGTTGGAAAATTACATAGCATCTAATTTTTTTTCAAAGGTTGAGTAGAAGGATAATAACACATACAAACAGATAGTCTATGTTTAGCATTTATTGTGAATGTAATGTTTTCATACTTAAATTTAAAATTTGGATGCATCATTGCTAATTAGTAGATATCCGCTAAATGTTTCAGAAAACATGTTTGACAAATTCCCACTTTCCGTATTTGTAAGTTATACAGCTACGCACTTTAGCTACAATTTGCAATATAGATAATTAACTAAAAGTATTTTTGAGGATTTTATTTTAAAGCGTCCAACTTTATAAATACAGTGAATAACTAGATTTTCGTACTTGTTTCTAAGGTTCTTTTCTAAGTAAAAGAATCTAATGCTTTTGATACACTCTAAAATTGGGAGGACTGAGAAGTTGACTCTTTGGAAGAGTGAGAGGCATTTTCACTCTTTTTGGAGTGAATTTGATAAAAATACACTCCTTAAAGAGTGGAATTTTCCACTCCCTAGAAAGGAGTGAAATATGTCACTCCGTTGTCGAGAGTGACTGTCTCACTCCTTTGACAAGAGTGAAATATTTCACTCCGCTGAAGAGTGAAAGCCTGGCATTATATAATTTTGTCCATATTTATTTATTGAGAGAAACGAAATTATCATTTTTTCTTTTTCTTTTTAGGTAGATTTCGTAAGAAATACTACCTATTACATTCTCTCCTATGTTGGAATTTCTGAAAATTTTTGCAGATCTTCGCCGATCATGACCCCTAGAACCCCAAACCACCCCCAAGTTCAAAACTTTATCTATCTGTCAGTCTATATAGTTATATCATTTTTTTATGGACACGATGACTTCAATAATTCTGCACAAATCTCTTCCAAACTGATACATAGAATCAAGGGACATAAAATCTTGGTCAAGTTCGTTAATGGGCAAAATCGAAATGGGGGGGGGGGGTTGTGCAAACAAAAAAAAAATCCATAACTTCTTAATTATGATACGTATCAAATCCGTTTAAAGTTATTATTACTTCTAGGAAAAGGGCCGAAAATTTATGTATGACAGATTTTTGATATCATTAAAGATGGCCTCAAGGGGGGGGGGGGGATAGGAGTTTAAGAAGAAAAAATTCATAACTTCGTCAATTCACAAGATATCCATCCGCTTCTTGGAAAACATGAAAAAAAATTGAATGCACTTAAAAAATATATTAATATAACAAAGCATACCTTTTATTATACACGTGAAATACCACTGCTTCGACCGATCGATGGTGTCTTTTTTTTCTTTTAAACATTTCAATATCAATTTTGCTTTTTAACCATAAATATAAAATAAACCTAGGTGGAGAATTGATATTTTATCTTTTTTGCACTACTATTTATTTTTTTTAATCATTGTTCAGCAGTATATAGTGCGGTTATTTTATTTTTGTGGCAACACTAATTTGAGGAAAAATCTTGCCTTTCATTTATAAAAACAATGCCGATTTAATTTTTAATTAATAGCAATATTTAATCAAAAACCATGTTTTAACGAAATGTGGGGATAGTACTATGTCAGAAATTGCTTCAAAAACCTTTCGAAGGAGGTTACCTCATTTGTTGTTGTGTGTTTTGTAAATTCATAGAAAAAAGGATGTTGACAACAGAAATAACATGCATGATTTTATAATAATAGGAATTTGCGAAATAGCGCTAATTTACTGAAAAGTACGGTCAAAAGATAAGAGTTTATGTTTAAAACAAAAATTAAAGTGAAATCACACATTGTTAGTCATAGAATATCCATCTATTTCGTTAGAAGCTTTCAGTCCCCCTGAGTCTCCGTTTCAAATAAATTTCAAACACATGAACAAGGGAAATAAAATTAAAAATTGACTTCTACGGTGGATTCAAGGGGACCCCCCCCCCCCCTGACGAAAAAAATCTTAGTCCCTTATTTTTTTGGTGTTTAATTATTATAAATTCACCGGGGAATAATAAGTTTTATAATTTTTAAAAACAATTTAATATCATATTTTAATTTTTTAAATAATAATTATTAGTTGATATTTTAAACAGAAACGGGATTCCAAATTTCCATAAGCGATCGCAAAATTCAGATTATGATGAGACCAATCAGTGGTCTCTATAAATGTTTAACCAGTATTGAATTCAGACACTTTTCTACGGGAGGGATTTCTGTTGCCCCAGAGGGGACACTGTAGAGTTCCTGGGGGGAAATTGCATTTTTTATCTATTAAAAAGCATAAAATTTCAAATCTTCCGGGGGAACATTCCAATGTTCCGGTTATACCCCCCCCCCCGGGCTACCTCATGAATTCAACAATGTATTTAGCAACACTGATTTCAAAGTTGTATATACAAAATAGTGACCACTCTAGCATTAATAAAGTGTATGAAAATACAGATTAGGTTATCAAGACTTTCAAAAGTTAATGAAGGAATAATATTTTGGATTTTCTACATCTAAAGCAAAAATATGTTGTATGAAAATTGCTTTTAAATTCTTTTAAATTCGATACATTATTTGCAAGTGTTACGTCAAAATCTTTTTTTAAGCTATTTTTCCTCGCTCTGAAAATGTAACAACTGTAGTGAGTATACTATTTAGATAATTGATAAATTTAACGCCAGTAAATAAAAAGTTTCTGACCGATGATAAAAAGCTTTCACTTCATTGCAAATGCTGACGTAATTATTATGTTTTTTTTGTTTAACAGACCGCAGAAGACCACTGCGTTCTTTGTTTGGAAATGTGCATGCTGATTGGCTAATATATCAGTTCAACGATATAGTAGTTAGAAGAGGTGTACGTGTTCGTAGTTTTTACAGCGAAAAATTATGTGATTACATTTTTGTGTTATTCCATGTGTGTGTTACAGTAATGTGTGTTACAGTTACATGTGTGCTACAGTATGGGTGTCTTAACCCCCTGACCGCCGAGCAAAAGGGCAATTTTGTAATGTTGTTTTCTCTGTAATTGTTTTAAAATGCATAAAAAAGATGAATTTTCAAACTTGATACAAAAAATTTAATTACGTATATGAGTATAATCCTTGAGAATATTAATCATTACTTGATGTTTTAAAAGTGCGTTATATTTGTGGAATTATATTTATTTAATGAATGCTTCCATTTCAGAGAAACCTACAACATAGTGTTTTCCCGTTCATCACCAAGACCGTGCTTTTTAAATATTTTTATAAAATCCGACTGGTGAGGTTTTTTTGCAGTCGGGTATGTTTTTTTTTTCGTTTCAAAAGTATTGTATCTGTAACTTTTTTTCAATCAAGAATTTTGATATTTTGAACAATTCGGATTGCAAAACCGTGCTTTTTTTATGTTTTGCCAGAAGTGTTTAAATATTTTTATAAAATCCGACTGGTGAGGTTTTTTTTGCAGTCGGGTGTTTTTTTTTTTTTTTTTTTCGTTTCAAAAGTATTGTATCTGTAACTTTTTTTCAATCAAGAATTTTGATATTTTCAACAATTGGGATTGCAAAACCGTGCTTTTTTTATGTTATGCCAGAAGTGTTTAAATATTTTTATAAAATCCGACTGGTGAATTTTTTTTTTGCAGTCGGGTGTTTTTTTTTTTTCCGTTTCAAAAGGATTGTATCTGTAACTTTTTTTCAATCACGAATTTTGATATTTTCAACAATTCGGATTGCAAAACCGTGCTTTTTTTTATGTTTTGCCAGAAGTGTTCGACTAAATTATCAAAAGTAAGTACGATTATAAACAAAAAAAGATTAATTTTCGTTTTCAAATAAAACTTTTGTATGAATATTATTACTTATGTATTATTATTTAATTCCTATTTAAATTAAATTGATAAAAATAATGTCTATTTATTACATTTGTATCTTTTTAAATCCAATAAATATATTTTAATGTTAAAAGATTTGTGTATTTTGTTATGATTTTCAATTAAATTCTTATCACTTTCAAAATTTTCAAAAATAACAAATTTGTTTGATATATCTTTATATCTCCACTGTATCAATAAATTTTTGTATTGTAAAGAATCTGGATTATTGATTAACTCACAGCATTGATTTTATTCTTATGTATTCACACAAAAATTAATCAATAATTTTCGTATATTACTTTTAAATGCTAAAGGTGTAAAATTAACAACTATAATATAAATTAAAATAACTTTTATTAGTTGTTTTACATGTTTCGACTCTTCTGAGTCATTTTCAAAAACAAAATGAGTATATTCTAAAGCTGCACGGGCTTTGAAGTTATTATTTACATGTACTTTTTAAAAAATTACGCACGTTATCTATTATTTTTTACTTGATTGTTTATTTTCACATCTTTGAGCATGGAGTAATTCTAGCCACAGTTTCGGTAAATTAAAAGATGCCGCATCGTTACATATTGTATTTTTGCGCGTGAGTATCTCTATGGTTTCTCTTATTATGGATGGATAGTGTAGGCTGGAGGGAAATATTATTTTACTTTCATTGAAATTTATTTGGATGGTTTCTTCTTGATATAATCTTGCTAGGGCTGTAGTTCTTCTATTGTATTTAATATCAGCTATATGCTCTTTTTTTCTGCAATTAAATTTCCTGCTGGTCATGCCTATGTAGTAATTCTTGGATCCGTCTTCTTTAATAAAAGGTATTTCATATACTCCTGACAGGAAATTTAATTGCAGAAAAAAAGAGCATATAGCTGATATTAAATACAATAGAAGAACTACAGCCCTAGCAAGATTATATCAAGAAGAAACCATCCAAATAAATTTCAATGAAAGTAAAATAATATTTCCCTCCAGCCTACACTATCCATCCATAATAAGAGAAACCATAGAGATACTCACGCCCAAAAATACAATATGTAACGATGCGGCATCTTTTAATTTACCGAAACTGTGGCTAGAATTACTCCATGCTCAAAGATATGAAAATAAACAATCAAGTAAAAAATAATAGATAACGTGCGTAATTTTTTTAAAAAGTACATGTAAATAATAACTTCAAAGCCCGTGCAGCTTTAGAATATTCTCATTTTGTTTTTGAAAATGACTCAGAAGAGTCGAAACATGTAAAACAACTAATAAAAGTTATTTTAATTTATATTATAGTTGTTAATTTTACACCTTTAGCATTTAAAAGTAATATACTATTACAAGGTGTTATATTTTATTATATTGTAATAATTTTCGTATTATATTTTTTCCACCAACCGATAAAAGTAAAAAGAAACTCAGAAATACATTTTTTTTTAATGTGATTATATGTTGTTACTCTGACTGTAAAAATATCAGTAATATATTATATATATACTTACTTTAAAATATGCCTTTTTATAAAAAGCAATAACAGAAAATTATCAAATCTTATGCTGAAAAAAAAAATGCTGTGTTTAAAACGTACAGAAAAGTTATAATCAATATTGTATTTAGTTTTAGAGTAGAATGAAGTTGAAGACAAAGAATATTATCCAAACATGTATTTTTATATGTTCATGTATTTATATATATATTTGAAGTAATCGAATGTATTTAATTTTTTGCGATAGTACGTGAGAAGGGCAGGGGGAGGGGGGTTACCACCGGCCTCGAATTCTTTTAGTGCACATCTTCTATACTATGGCAAAAAATGAAACACTTTTATATGCATATTTTGGCCATAAAGCAGAATTGGGTTTTTTTCAGAAGCAAGACTTGATTATAGCATGGGCAAACTGAGCCGTAGATTTTAGGGGTTCTCAAATTTAGTATGCAATTTTTGTGCAGCTGATATTTTATATCTATTTCAACATTGCACTGATTATAATCATTATTTTGAACTGTTAGAGTAGAATAAGTTTAAAATTAAAAATATATTTATCTAAATACAGTAAAACCTCTCAATAGAGGACACCCCAGCACGACGGAATTTGCCTGTTATTCAGAAGAGTCCGTTTTCTCCGAATAGCAGACAGATGCTGCGGTGTACACTACTGAGAGATTTTATTGTATTTAGATAAATATATTTTTTGTTTTGTACATTTTTCCTACTCTAAAAGGTCAAAATATTGATTGTACAATGTCGGAAGCGCTTTACGAAAATAGCATACCAAATTTGGGGGCTCCTAAAATCGAGGGAGGGGTGTCATGGACAAGTTTGCCCATGCTTTAATCTGGTTGTGTTCTGCTTCTGTAACAAACCCCAGCCGTGCTTCATGGTCAAATTTATTCACATTTATTCAGGATTCAATGTGGTCAAACATGGCTGTATTTAATGCTTTAAAAAAAAGTGTGGTCAGAAATGGCTGCCAATTGCTCACAAATCAGACCACAAAAATGGCTGCGATTCAGACACTATTAAGTGTCTTAAATTTTAAGACCTTTACAGTGTCTCTTTTTTAACCATCCGTTTCAGACACTTAAGTGTCTGAATTTCAGACATTTCAGTTTACAGTGAAGAAAGAAATAATATTAACTGATTAAGATTTTGGTTAATTACTTGCCCTTATAGGCATTTTAAAACTATCATATCTTTATAAGGCATGCAATGAAAGCAAACACAATAGTGATAAGCTTGGAATAAAATATTTTAGTTTATTTCTGTCAGTAATCTAATTTAATTCATTATGTAACTCTAATTGAATTTTTCCTTAAGAGTTCAATTACTGCTACAAACTATGAATTAAATAAATATTGCCAATAAAGTATTTTATTCCAATCTTTACCACGCTTGTGTATTTTCATTGCATGCTCTAAAATATATGATTCTTTTAAAATGCCCATAAAAGAAACATAAAAAAAAAATAATTCACTCCATAAAAGGTGAACATTCACTCCTATGAAAAAGTGGCTATTCACTCCTGTAAGGAGTGAGATATCCACTCCTTTTGTAAGAGTGAATAGTCACTCCTATGAAAGAGTGGATAGCCACTCCTATGAAAGAGTGACTATTCACTCCTATCAGGGTAAAAAAACCCACTCTTTTTGCAAGAGTGGATAGTCACTCCTCTGAAAGAGTGGGTTTCCCCCCCTGTTTAGAGTGAATATTCACTTCTCGAGAGTGAGTATTCACTCTTTCAGAGAGTGAACAATTTCACTTTTGCCTAGAGTGAATAGTCACTCTAAAGAGGTTGGGCAAATTTTGACTCTGCGATAGAGTGAATATCCACTCCTCCGGAGTGAATAGTCACTCTTTCTTATTTAGAGTGTATGCATATTTTCACTTCTATTAGTAAATCTTTGTTACTATTTAAAATATATCGTTTTTAGGGTTTCGTTCATCTCATGAAACCCTATTACTCCCACTCCGTTGTCTGTCCGTCACAGACCCATTCTCAGAAACTATATAACTTAGAGAGTTGAAACTTTGTGTTTATATAGCTGAATACCAGCTATGAAGCTCAAAATATTAAAATTTGAAAAAATCGTATTATTTTAATACATAGATAAAAAAATTAACAACCTTTTCCTATTAAATTTAAACATTTTTCGTTATAGCAGTTACCAAAAAATAAAAATCCACAATGAAATTCTTTCTACAATAATTAATTTTCTAATTGAACGATTTCTACGAGAAAAATGAAAATGAAATAAAATGTTTCACCAATTGAAAAAAAGATTAATATGAAATAAAATTGATTGACGTCATACTGGTAATAAAACGGAAAAATTCAAAGATTTCTCAATAATACAAGGAGTATGAGTATGTGTATGTACACAAAGCAGATTAATATCACGTCATTAGAGAATTAAAAAGAAAATATGACGTCCTATTGGAAGTTTAACGAATTTTTCCATTGTTTGAAAATAATACAAAGCGAATATCAATATGAGTAATAGAGAATAGTAAATATATGAGTTTGAGAAACATATTGAATCATGATAAAAATCCCATTATGGAAATATTTGCATATTTTAACATTTTGAAGGTGTACAACATGTTTAATTTTGAAATTATTTTTTTTTTTAAATATCGCATTTAGTCCATATGACAGATACTATTATGACAGAATATAATAGCGGGCTTCGCTCTCTATCGGTCTAGTTTAGATATTAAAAAAAAACGAAAAAATAGACCGGCAAATTTTTATTTTACAAAAAACATTATTTATTTTTTTGGTTGCTAAATGAAATTTATTTGGATTTATTAAAGAAAGGATAAAGTGTTTTGAAAGAAATATTAAACGAAACCCTTTGAGCGATCTTCGATCACACTTACCCACTTGTTTATATATTGCAGTGCCAATGAAATATTTGAAGTCTTACGGTTTCAAAAATGTTACATTTTAGGCTGATAATACTTTACTCATTATTGCATTCTTATAAAATCTAAAATTCGAACTTTAGTGCCTGAAAAAAATATACTGTGTTATGCGATATGTTTTATAGGTTCCGTGATTTTGAAACCAGTTATTTTCAACTTTAAAAGATGAGGCAAGTGCGGGACAATGAAAATTTGTATTCAACCTATTTTTAAATCTTTATATTTATTTCTTAATTTGAACTATGTTTTTGCTGTTTTTGTTTGAGACAAGTTGACGAAATCAAAAGTTTTTTTTATTTGTGATACTCGTCCAATCTTCAAACGAAATCTTTTTGATAAAGTTCAATCAAGAAGAAAATAATTGTGTTTCGTTTAATTTGTGTGCTTCGAAATGGTTTGTGAAAGGAAAGCTACAGTATACTTTTATCTATAAATACAATTTTAATTTTTAATATTTTTTTAATGTGATTATAATTTAAAAAAAACTTTTGAATTTTAACGTATTGCCAAAAATATGCTGTTAAATTTTGAATGAATTTTTTTAAATGTGATTATAATTTTTAAAAAACTTTTGAATTTTAACGTATTGCCAAAAATATGCTGTTAAATTTTGAATGAATTTTTTAAAATGTGATTATAATTTTTAAAAAACTTTTGAATTTTAACGTATTGCCAAAAATATGCTGTTAAATTTTGAATGAATTTTTTTAAATGTGATTATAATTTTTAAAAAACTTTTGAATTTTAACGTATTGCCAAAAATATGCTGTTAAATTTTGAATGAATTTTTTTAATGTGATTATAATTAAAAAAAAACTTTTGAATTTTAACGTATTGCCAAAAATATGCTGTTAAATTTTGAATGAATTTTTTTAAATGTGATTATAATTTTAAAAAAACTTTTGAATTTTAACGTACTGCCAAAAATATGCTGTTAAATTTTGAATGAATTTTTTTAAATGTGATTATAATTTTTAAAAAACTTTTGAATTTTAACGTATTGCCAAAAATATGCTGTTAAATTTTGAATGAATTTTTTTAAATGTGATTATAATTTTTAAAAAACTTTTGAATTTTAACGTATTGCCAAAAATATGCTGTTAAATTTTGAATGAATTTTTTTAATGTGATTATAATTTAAAAAAAACTTTTGAATTTTAACGTATTGCCAAAAATATGCTGTTAAATTTTGAATGAATTTTTTTAAATGTGATTATAATTTTAAAAAAACTTTTGAATTTTAACGTACTGCCAAAAATATGCTGTTAAATTTTGAATGAATTTTTTTAAATGTGATTATAATTTTTAAAAAACTTTTGAATTTTAACGTATTGCCAAAAATATGCTGTTAAATTTTGAATGAATTTTTTTAAATGTGATTATAATTTTTAAAAAACTTTTGAATTTTAACGTATTGCCAAAAATATGCTGTTAAATTTTGAATGAATTTTTTTAAATGTGATTATAATTTTAAAAAAACTTTTGAATTTTAACGTATTGCCAAAAATATGCTGTTAAATTTTGAATGAATTTTTTTAAATGTGATTATAATTTTAAAAAAACTTTTGAATTTTAACGTATTGCCAAAAATATGCTGTTAAATTTTGAATGAATTTTTTTAAATGTGATTATAATTTTAAAAAAACTTTTGAATTTTAACGTATTGCCAAAAATATGCTGTTAAATTTTGAATGAATTTTTTTAAATGTGATTATAATTTTAAAAAAACTTTTGAATTTTAACGTATTGCCAAAAATATGCTGTTAAATTTTGAATGAATTTTTTTAAATGTGATTATAATTTTTAAAAAACTTTTGAATTTTAACGTATTGCCAAAAATATGCTGTTAAATTTTGAATGAAAATTGAAGTAAAAGATATCATTTAAAGTAATATTATAAAATTTCATATAAAAACTACTGAACACTTGTAGTTTTAAAGAACTATTTTAATATAGAATTAAATGTTTCAGATTTTTTTAAATAAAATAGAAAATCTTAAGCAAAACTTTGTTAGAATGTACTTAAACAACTACTTACTGAAGGATCAGAGTTAATAAGAGTATAAAAGTGGCAACATTCAATGGTAAACAAATATATGATGGGTCGGCGCAAGAGAGTGCCAAGCCACATTTTTTAACTTCTGAGATATTTCAATTTGAAAATTGGATCCAATACTCAAATCAAGATATATAACCTAAAGTTTTTTTGCCAAAGTCTTAGTAACATTTGAGATATTCTGAGTAACAATATGGCATTACTTTACTTATATTACTATTACGTTTTTTGTTAATTAGCTATCTTCATTGGGGGCACAAACATCTGTGGGAAAAAAAACGAAACCTGTCGCATATGCTGCCATCAAGTGACATTAGAAACAAATTATATGTTGGATATTATAATTTACAATATTAAGCAACAGGTTACAGTGTTAGATTTATTTCACCAAAAATGTGGCTTGGCACTTTCTTGCTCCCACCCCCTCAAATGTCTTCATTTTTTTTTTGTATTATTACAGGGCTGCCACTGGCGACTATTTTGTCTATCACTGCTTCAAAATACTAATATCCGTCGTCATTGGCAGCTCGGGACTCGCTCTCTTTGGGGCACTAAATGCGTGGCTGAAAGTTTTATTCTTTTCTTGCCATTATTTTTTTATGTCTTTTACTTACAGTCTTTTACTTTTTTAATGGCAGGATTTTCTACCAACAAATAAGGCAAATGGTTTTTCTTACAAGATAGTGGTAAGTAAATAATAAATTTTATAACCATGCATTTAGTGCCGCAAATAAAGGCAATCACGAGCCGCCGTGCTGGATTTGTTCTAGTTTTTGATGTAGATTATTAGAAATAGTGGTAGACAACACAATAAGAAACAGTCACTGGTAGCAGCCTTGTTATAATAATATTTTTATTGTTTATTATATATATATATCTATTTAATATTATATAATGTTATATAATAGTTTTACTGCGATTGTGAAATAATCTTTTTGGCTTAATGGGCTTGTTTCTTTTTTATGTTATTTTCTATTCACATGTTACCTATTTATTTGAGAGATTGAAAGCACCGCTTATTCTGTAATTAATTATTTAATATTTGTGTAATTCAATGAAAAATCAGTAAAGCATATTTTAATCTATACTAATAAAAGAAAGTTTCGCTCTGTGTGTGTGTGTGTGTTTGTTTGCGATGGCTAGCAAAATTTAGCCCACCGAGAAGTCTGAAAATTTAGGTGTGAATAGTCCGAGGACTGGCCTGGTGCACCTGAGTCTCAGAATTTTAGTATTTTGATAATTACTCAAGATATTAATTAGAATATCATTAAACATCGCTTCGAAAATGCCATCTTTTTATCAAAATGGCTAAAGAAAAGCACTCCTGGGAGTCTATTCTGGTGTTATCGAAACGCTGAAACGGGTCGGAAAAAGCCTTCTTAGCGATAATTTGCTATTCTGGTGTAGTAGAGTCGAAATTTCGCCTATCGGAGTGGGTTGCTTTTCGTCGGCGTTTTTCCGACTGCTTCAAGGCTGTCGAGAACGCAGCGGCAAGGCTCGGAAAGATTTTTTGTTTTACTTTGGGGGGGGGGGGGGGGGCGCTTGTTTAACATTAAAAAAATAGAAAGAGGGCAGAGTCTTTTAATTACCAGGGTTCGTAAATATCGTGACATTTTCGAAAATATAAAAAACATCTGACATTTTCATATACATCCGATATTTTCAAAATAGTCAACTTATTGATGTTTAGAAAAATTTCCATACTTAATATTATTAGAAATTAAAATATATTACACTTAGCATGAAAACTTGTAGGATTTAATATTAAGGAATGTTGTTTAATACAACAAAATTTGAAATATAAAATAGTTTTTGTAATTGAAAATTGGAAAGTAAATGTAAGCTTGTCTGCTTTTTCATTCCATAACCTGTTGGATAGTTTAAACTAAACTAAACTAAAGCTTGAAAAGTTTCTTTCTTATGAAGATTTAAATAACTTATCTAAATTTGACAGTGTGTCTTTCAGTGGGTGTTCTACATTTACAAATTCAGCTTCAAACGTAAAGGTTTTTATTATATGTATATATATATATATATTTAGGGGCGGGGTGTTAAAGTCACTGCCAGAGCAAAAGTTCTTTATCTACTAAACGGTACAGTTAATGAAAAGATCATGTACACATGTTTTGAACAATTGATTTATGCTGAAAGTATAAAAAAATCCGAGTATATATTATATTTGATATAAAAAATCAAATATCGAAAATATCAAACATAATAATATTTTTAAATATCGGATATATATCAATATCAACGAACCGTGCTAATTACAAAATGTTATTTTTTTACATAAAGCTTTTTTACAGATCCTTTGAAAGTTTTTTAACTCAGAAATCTGTGTATTCCTTTTTTCTTATCGGTAAAAAATGTGCAACTAATTTACTTACAAATTTGATTAATAAATCTATATTAATCCAGACATCGAAAAAAAATAAATAAACAAACATTTAATTTACATAAAAAGGAATTATAGTTCAAATACGAAAATGTAAAAAAAAAAAAAAAAAAAAAAAAAAACAATGCGTGTACTTCGGGCTTGTAAACAAATCAAAAGTTTAGGCGGAAAGACACGACAGCTGAAACTTTTTTTTCTGTTTAATATTAAAGCTGATCTCAAATTAAAACTGTCTATTTTTTTACACATTCCTGAGTTCATTTTTATTCGCAAACGCAGAAAATTGGTAGGTTTTCTTATTCAGAAACTGTGAAATAAAATAGCAATTCTCATTTCTCGATAAAGGCAAACGATCTTTCAGAAAATGCAGACAAAATAGGCATTTTGAACCGAAATTATGAAAGCGACACTCGAAAAAGGTCATCATAAGACAATAATCGCTTATAACTCTAAATGTAATACATTTATCTATATATATGTAAAATAAAAATAAATAAAAGACACTTTTTGATTCCAAATCCAATTGTCATATCTGACGATTTTATTCTTTTACATTTAAATGTAAATTTGTAAATGTGCAGGGCCCAATCAAGTAAAAGACAGGACGAAGGCCAGACCCTCTTCCTATGCTGTCACAAAAAATTAAATATGTGTGTAATATGTGTTAATTAAATATGTGTGTAACTTTTGAATACAAATATAAATATATAAGTACATATTTACACAAATATATAATTTGTGTTTCATCTTTTTCGACTGTAATGGTACAAAATATGAATTATAATCAGCACAAGCTCGAAATAGATTTACAATATCAGCCTTAAAATATTGCCCACTAAGTTTGGGACCCCTAAAATCAAAGGGGCTCAGAGCTACGGCCTAGTTGGCCCCCTTTTTTTAATCAGGCCCTGTGTTTGTGTCAGAAAATATCGCGTTGTTGAACGGAGAAAATATTTTTTTAGAACTACTTTGCATTTTTATTTTTATTTATTTATTTATTTATTTTTTACTTTTTAATATTCGTTTTCACGTTTAATGATTTAATTGATTCAAATTATTTTGTTCACTATGCACCACGATTTTCAATTAATTGATGAACATACAATAATAGTTTTTGATTAACATATTTAGTTATTTTTGAAACAAGTAATAAAACGAATTGATGATCTGTTTAAGTATTTAAAACTAGCCACCACAGGCGACCAGTTTTGGTCTCCCTTAAATGTATGTTAAACATTGTAAAACGTTACTTTTATTCATAATTTAATTTTTTCCTTAATCCTTCGCCAACCCGAAGATTCTAATATACAAATCAAGAACTTTTGCGATCATGATAGCATTTCACATATTTTTTGTTGTTATGTATTTCATTTTTCTTGACTAAAACCCCTTAACCAACTTAAGCATTTATGCTTCATGTTCGTTTGCTTATCAGTTGCAATATGCGGAGATTCTTAAACATATTAAGTAATTTTCCGTTATTGGGTCCATTGCCAATTGGCGTATTTCAGTTAATACGATTTGATGCAATGAAGTCTGTTTTGTGAAAGTCTTTAATGATATCCACATTTACATTGAACCATATTGTTGCTAATATTTTTTTTGTTTATCGCTAACTTTGACTGTAGACTCGATTACGGAAGATTAGAAAAAATCTAACATTATTCTAATCTAAAACTTCTTGAATAATTCGCCATAATCGGGCTGCATATTATTACATGTAATTTTCGAGTATGGTTTGGTGAAACATTGAACTTTTGGAAGAGAATGCAAGTGGTCAGCAGGTGGCGGCGCTCCCACCGCCGTAGCGCATTCAGGAACTCTCCTGGTCGTGCGCGCTAAAAGTCCCTCAGGACTTGGGTAAGGCGGTTGATGTGCCTGACGTGCGCCTTCAGGCTCCTGGCGGCGCAGCTCAGTTTTAATCACTTTCCCTTTAAACTCTATTTGCTGTCAGAACTTTTTACCCGTGAGGTACAATCTGATTAAAATTCACGAACTTCCTTCTAGATGCCAATCTTTGTTTTCCCCTGCTCTCCTTTCTTGATACAGTTTAAGAGTTTTCATAATAGCGTAATTCTCTTACTTTGGCATTTCTGCTTAATGTCTACTGACTATTAAGGTCTGTAACAGGTAAATACACCGCGCCAACATTGGCGCCTATAATTCTAATTACAGAAAACCCGTTTTTTCTCTCTATTTTGTAACTCTATAGTTAATATTATGTAGTAGAAATATAAAAGACAATTAAAGACGCTTTTATTGCTATAGTAGATATAGATATATATATTATATTCATAGGTATATAGTATATGATTAGAATATATATCTCATATTCATTCCGATGGATATAACATACCGCCAATAAAACTACCATCGTAAATATGTAGAATAAAAAAGAAAACTGCCCAGTTAAACTGAGGGCATTGAGCTCACAGGCTATTCACACTAATTGTATATTATATTCTTATTTGAAATAACCCCCTCGAAAAATAAAGACATCGACAATATATTAAGGGGGGATCATTCCCCCGTTCCCACCCCCTTATAGCTAACCACTGAATCCCCAAAACTTACCAGGGAAGCGCCTTACCACAATGAGTCTATATACAAAATTTGAAGAAAATCGGATAATTCTCCATGAAAAACACATTTATCTAAATTAAGGGGGAGGATAAGCCAGCCCCCCTTTCACCCTCTTTATACTTAACCAAAGAACCCCCAAAACTAATCAGAAAAGTGCCTTGTCACAATGAACCTATGTACAAAATTTGAAGCAAATCAGATTATTCTGCATGAAAAATACATTTACCTAAATTAACGGGGGGGGGGTATCCCCCGTTCCCCCCCTTATACTTCATCAATGAATTCCCAAAACTAATCAGGGAAGTGGCTTACCACAATGAGCCTATATACAAAATTTGAAGGAAATCGGATAAATGTGCATGAAAAATCCATTTATTTAAATTAATGGGGGGATTAGCCCCCGTTACCCCCTTTATACTTAAACAATGAATCCCCAAAACCAATCAGGAAAGCGCCTTTTCACAATTAACCTATATACAAAATTTGAAGAAAATTGGATAATTCTACATGAAAACCCCATTTATCTAAATTAGGGGGGTTAGCCCCCCTTTCCCCCTTTATACTTAGCCAATGAACCCCCAAAACTAATCAGGGAAGCGCCTTATCACAATGAACCTATATTCAAAATTTGAAGCAAAACGCTTATTTCTATCAAAAGTTATCGCGTTACGTACATACATACGTACATACATACATACATACATACATACAGAACGGGCGGGCACATTAGCTCTCAGGCTTTGATAGCCTGTGAGCTAAAAAGCCATCAATATGATTTTATGCTAAAAGCCGTCGATATGATTTCATGTGTTTAATAAATGTATACTAAATTATTTTTTGTATTATTTTACTTTGATTCTATATTATTTATCACTTTTAATGATGGGTGCTTTTAGGTACAGCTGTCGCAGACAAACCTGGGTATAATTTTGTCGCCAAAATGGCAATTTTAGGTGGTATTGGTGATTTTAAAAATGCTATTGGCGAGATTTGCGCCCAAATAACATAAATGTGTTTAATGGTGTTATGTATTTTATAAATGTATATTAAATTACTGTTTTGAACGCGATTGGTCAATAACAATAATAAATATCTAAAAGGTGGATTAAAACTTTGTGCCGTTATACTAAAAATAAATGTGCAACGTTAAATTAGCACAAATTAAAATCATTTCTAATGGCAAACAGCTGTTTCACATCTGGCCGCGGGGCGAGAGATGGCAGGCAAGCGGTCATGGCCTAGGAGTTTTTAATTCGTTTTTACCTTTTGAGTTGGCACTGAAGATGGAGCTTAAGGGCTCTGAAACAGCTGTTTGCCATTAGAAATGATTTTAATTTGTGCTAATTTAACGTTGCACATTTATTTTTAAAATAATAAATATGATTGGTGATTAACAATCATTTTCGGTGATGTCTCTTCCTGGCAAGTATAATACATAAATACCAAAATAACTGATAATTCGTTTCGAAATTCGATTCATTAAATATTATTATATTTTATTTGTTTTCATTCAGCATACGTCAAGAAAAGATGCGGAAGGAAGTTGAGTTGTACAGTACATAATTATAGTAAACTTTGATTGTCTCACTGGTGCGAATTATTTTTTGACACCAGGCAGCGGTCCAAAAAATCATTCACGGAGAACTTGCTTTACGAACGATTTTACCTCTATGGTTTAAACGTTCATGGCGAATGAATGTTTTTTTTTTATTTGTTGTTGTTTACTTTCATGGATAGAGAATTTGAACTGCGAACCTATTTTTAAGTGAAATTATTGCAGAATATGTACATAATTGAACGTAAGTCATCTCTCAAATATTAATTTATTTTGAACGATCTTTCTAAAAATGTAACTTTCATGCAGTTTTTTTCAAAAAAATAATTTTGAATAAAAATGGCCGCCTGGTATATGAAAAAGTGAAGCGGGCATCCCGGAACTGTTGATGACAGTCACATGACTTAGGCTTTTATTATAGAGATATCAATAAATAAAAAACATTTGAGCGACTTTCTTAAGAATCTTTCAACTGTCACGAAAATTATTAAATCGTGATGAATTTAAAAATGAATTTAAAAAAGGGGGTGGGAGACATAAGTCTAAAGCTAAATTAATATACTTATCTTATTTTATTTTTAAAGTATATTGTGGATTTGAGATTAAGAACAGCTAATTATACCTGAGTCCTTAAGCAAAGCTAATATTTTTTTCTTCAGTAAAGATACAATTAAATTATATTTAAATATTCGGCCTAATTTACATTTTTTCAGTACTGGTGTCACAATTATAATCAATTTAAAATAAACAAAATTATCGAAACTGGAAATATAAGTTAACAATTTTAATATCATTCTCATAATTAATTCTGGTTTAAATAGTTTATAATAAATGATCTAAAGATACAAATAAATAAAAAGTTATGAACTATTTTATATTTATTTTTAAAAAAATCGATTATATTTTTAAATATTCATGCAGAGCTTGGTAGAACCAACAAAGGTCCTCCTTCCCCTATTTAAAAAATATTTTGCAGTGTATAAAAAAAAATCTGACAATTTCACCGTACATTTGCTGATCTTTTTCTAAGATCAAAATAGAACAAAGATACTTTCCAAAAAATTTGGTTCAATAATAATAATAATAAATAGTATTTTATGCACAATTAAAAATGCAAGTAGGCTTTTTTACATTTTTTACTTAGGCCTGGAAATATTATAAAAATTGCAGTAACGGACACGCAAATGTTAAACAATCGCATTCACTCTTTCAACCCTTTTGTAAATAACCCAAACATTCTTTTGCACTGAACAAAGCAAAACAGCTGACTTCCCCTCTCCCAAACAAACGAAAACACTTGAATTATTGCAACTGATTGGCTACAAATGTGTCCGACTACAAGCTATGTTTCATCCTCTACTGTATGATAACGAGGTGTCACCAGAATAGCTCTAGTCTATAGATGTCGTTATGAAATGGAGTTTCCGGTTCCGACATGTAGTTATAATCCGATAACACCACAATAGATCTGGATTTCCAAGCGAAAATGAAAGAATTCGAAATTATTTTACTAATTAGCTAATTTTAAGAAAACTAATTAATATATCGATTTGAAAATTTATGAACATATGTAAAATATTTTTCTGTATCCGTCAATGTAATTTTTGAAAAATTCGGCCGGTAATTTTTCTTAATTTTTGCAAAAAACTGCCGAAAATCTGACGGCACCAGTGAAAAAAAATCCGAGAAAGCTTCAGACAGGGATCAGCTTTCATTAAAAACTGAACTACAAAGAGATCTGTTTCTCTGACCGATCCCCTCATTTAGTTTGCGAAAATGAAAGGAAATAATTACCAATTTTTACTAACGAACAAAAATTTAGATAACTAATTAAGATATATTTTTGAATTTGAGGATGGGAAGTTGTGACATCTGCGTTCATTTTAGCGTACCATCTTCATTATGTTCTAATTATAAAAAAAAATGTAATTATTTTTTAAATGATCGCATTAATGTAGGGGAAGGTGGAGAACAAATTATTCGTTATATTTGCGAGTTTGATGAGGGAGGAGGTTAACGCCTTGTTCCGATTTACACAAATTGACTTCCATTGAAGAAATTTAACATTTTTAGTTTCTCCCGTAGTGTTTTATAAATGTTATATATAGAGAATAACGGAAATTCAAATGACGACTTTCGTAAAAACTAAATTTATGTTCCTAATAAAAATACACAACCCGTATTTACTTGATGTATTCCAACAATCGAAGTAAATGATTTGTTGTTGAGCACTTGCATTCTTATATCGGGTGTTATGGTCCCGATCATAACTAGCTTTCGATGATTCGACTTGGTTTTCGATCGCGTTGCAGATTTTAGTTCCACCTTTCACCGCGAGCAGGCGCATCATTTTCTCGAGTTCTATGGCCCCGATTTCGACGGGATTTGGTTCATTCAACTCCCTTGGTACAATGGGTACTCATGTTAAATATTCGTATAGAACAAATTGCGCCCCCTGTTGGTGGAAACTGTAACTAAAGGATTTTGCAGCGCGTGAGCAGCACGCCTGCTATACGGTGCGGGAGGCAGCTGGGACAATTGTCAAAGATTCGTTTGGAAGGTGGTTTGTTTGGAACAGAGTGTGCCCCCTGACGGCGGATGGAAAAACTAAAAGATTTTGCAGAGTGTGCGCTGCACGCCTACTATATGCCTACTATACGGCGGCGGGAACACGTGTCGTAGGTTCTTTTATATCAGAAATCACCCCTATCGGCTGAAAGTGGAAATAAGAAATTTTCCTCGCGTGCGCAGTACTTTTAAATAAATAATTTCCGACTAAATCGGGTTAAAGATGTAAAATCCTACAAAATTTAGGTTTGTTTAATTTTATCAAGGGGTTCGGGCAACGCCGGGCGGTCAACTAGTATTTAGGTAAAGAAAATATCTCACTTTCCTTTTTTATCATTTTCTATTCTAATAATTCGAGTAATTTGTCGGCACTAGATTTATTCGTTAACTTATAGAAAGCATATAGACCCAACACAAAAGTTCCTTTGGAATTCTGTTTTATTCCTTAAGTGAATTTAATAATATCATGAGAGACGATAGTATCTCGAGTGACGCAGCAAAGGCCAAAACGTGAGATGTCAAGCACTCTATATATACAGCTATTTTGCGATCAAAGAAAATGCAAAAAGCCACCATTTAATATCTCAGCATATGTGAGCATATATGAGGTATATCGTTCTGAATTTTTCACAGCAGTCTTATGTCTCTGGTTTTACACTGTCGTGAAATTTTTACATTTCTATATGCAGTGTATTTTAAGATCTCGAAGTTCATTTTTAAGTATAAAAGGGCTCGAAATCAGAAAGGGATATATATTTTTTAATACACATATGATATTAATCAGTTGTTGATGAAGCGATTAAAGGGCCCGATTTCATAGGAAAACTCCGGTTTCTTATATAATCCGATTTAAAAATAGGACTATTTTACTACGCATATTCTCATAGCATTTTTCATAGCGATTTCTCACGCACATTCTCATAGCGATTCACCTTTTTTCCTACGCCAAGCTACAGTTAATAATCGTTTCGCGGCACACAGTTACAACTTTTGCATGTAGTAGTTGAATTAAGGTAAGTGATGCAAATAAGGCAAATGCAGGTAATATGGCCAACCAGCAATAATGTTATTAACTGCAGTGAAATCCAAAAGATGGCGCTTGAATCAAATAACTAAATGCTCGACAAACAAAGTATAGTACCGAGTTGCTCGCAATCTTTGATCACGTGCTAACGAGGGCCGCCATTAGTGATTTGTTGTTAGTTGCTTTGGCGTATTATAAATTTGTCGCTTGGAAATTTGTTATATTTCTTATTTAAGCAAAGTATTTGTAATTAGTGTTATACATAATATTTTAGCTGGTTTTCAATATCTGAGTGTTCAGACAGACATTACACATGCTTTTTCAAAACTCATTATTGTTGGCAATATGCTCAATGGGCATATTACCTGCACGTATGGCCATATTACCTGCACGTATGGCCATATTACCTGCACATATGGCCATTCCCTATCTCTTTATCAACTTATTTATTTATTTATATACTTATTTTATTTATGTAAAGGGTTCATAGTAAAGGGCTCAAAATGAGTGCATTTTGTTGCTTAAGAGTTGCTTAAGAGCATGGTGAAAATGTAATAATTGTGACTTGCGGTAATGCAACTGAGACTACTATTCCCCCTATGATTTTTTATAAAGGTAAGAGAATGAAACCAGAGTGGGTTGATAATCTGCCTGCAGGTTCTGCATGTGAAATGACGCCAAAAGGAAGCATGACAACACAGACCTTTGTTAAATGGATCAGTCATTTTTCAAAATTTAAACCACAAGGACGCTGTCTTCTCATCTTTGATGGAGTCAAGTCCCATCTTGATTACTCTATTGTGGATGGGCTGAAAAAAATGACATTATCCTACTTTGTTTACCTTCTAATACAACTCATGAGCTGCAGCCTTCGGATAAATCCTGTTTTTGGCCATTAAAACACTTTTGGGACCAAGAAGTTGTTTTATTTTTGGAACATACCAACCATGACAACATTACAAAGGCACGATTTGGAAGAATATTTTCTCCAGTTTGGGACAAAGCTATGACACCTGCCAACGTTAAAGGTGGCTTCAAAGGGTCAGGTATCTATCCTTTCAACCCAAATGTAATTCCCGAGAAAGCTTTTTCTCCAAGTTCTGTTTCTGAAAAAGCATGTCCAGCAAAGGATAATGCTAAAAGCGGAAAAGAAATTTCTACTCCTTGGACATATTCTGGGAAACAAGGTCGTCATATTCCTCCTCCCTCAAGAACGCCTGACTTTTCTTCGGACTCCAGCTGTGATTCTTCATCTTCTAAAGATAATGACAGAAATGGTGCTTATGTTCATGACTCATCATTTCAAGAATTACTGCCATCACCACATAAAAAGCGTAAAAAAACTCGTGTTATAAAACTTGCTATGAACTATCGTGCTCTAATTTTGAAAAAAGACCTCTTTCCCAAAGCTTCTCAAAATAATACTGAAGACACTCAAGCATCACAGCAGCGATTAAACAAACAAAAACATCAGTCTGCGAAGACTAGCGGAAAAGGATCTCGAGCAAAGAAAAGTGATAAAGACAGTTGGTTTTGCGGTATTTGCAACAAAGAAAAGGTTGTGGATATGCGATTATGTGTTGTGTGTCGTAATTATGTGCACGAGGAATGTGTCGGACTTACCAAGAATGATAAGGAAGTTTTTACTTGCCCTACATGTGAAGTTAAAAAAATTAAAAACATTTTTTTACTGTAAAACTTTAAAATTCCTTAAAATTTTGCTTAAATTGTTTAACATTTAGCTTACGGGAAAATAAATCCTTATATAGCCTTTCACTACTGGAGAAATCTGAACTTTTCACTCCCCTTTTCTATTGATTCTTCAAGGCAGGTGATGGGCGTACAGTTTCACATGTGCTAATCATTAGAGGTCGTGGGAGAGCTGTGGAATTTTTCATTTCCCTAAAAGAAGCTGTTTACCAGACAGAAGTATTTCTTCGTTTGTAAATAAGTTTTAAGGGGAATACTGCAATCAAAATTATATTTTTCTGTGAAGTAAACGTCATTAAATTCAACTGATTACGCTTCGCAGTAATTGAGTGTAAATCGATCTTTTTAGTATGCTAGTATAAATCTTATTTAAAAATACGCTGATGAAAATGACATTGTTTGGTGAAGTAAATGTCATTAAATTTGGGTTAATACGTTTTGTAGTAATTGAGATCGTATCATAAAATATCGATCGTTTTTAATACGTAAAATTTCATGCTAATATAAATGTTTAATTCAGAATTTTAAAATATCTTTTAAAAATAACCAGAAAAACTCACTTCATTGAATGTTTTAATAGTATTTTATGTCTTGAAAAGTAGAATATAAAAAATTATATATAATCAAAATAACTAAAATTGTATGCTTTAAAACTTTATAGAAAAACTTTGAATTTTCAGATATTTAAATAACTAATAAAAAAAAATATATTTTTTAAATGAGCATTTATTTTATTATTATTATTATTATTATTATCGCGATTCAGATTTTAACAACAACAAAACCAGAAATTTCAATAGAAGAAAATTGTAGAAATATATATATAAGAATCCATAAACATTATAGTAGCGAATGATAAAGTGATACATAATAAAATGAGTGTTATCAGTTGGGCCTTCTTTTTTTCTTTATATATATATATATATATATATTTACACGCAGTATATTATGAATAGGATTATAATTTAATTTCTAAATTAATCAGTTGAATATTACTGTTAGGAAATAGTGGCAGATATATGAATATAAAAACGCGTCCAATTAGCATGACCAGGGCCCGCTTAAGACATAGAAGTAGGGGGAGCCCGACGTCACACAGGGGGCCCCCTCTTACTCTGCCAATTATGCTTCAACAATTTGAAATTTTACCATCAAAATTTCGAGTAAACAACACTTTTAATATTAAACTAAAACTAACTACCAATATACATATAATTTTTTTTTATTATATACATAATTATGCATAACAAATTAATTTTGTAAATGAATTTACAAATATGGAACAGGTGTGACTATTTGAACTTAAAAAAAAATATTTTATGCTTTACAAATTGAAGATTTGCCAATGCTAAGAACAATGCAGGGGCAGCAAATATTTGAAGTAAATTTATGCTTGGCTGCAACACAATTTTGCTTCTATTTTATAAACAGAAATTTGGTATCACTGAATGCTAATTACTTTACCCTTTATTTAAATAACCTATTCTCCTTATTTTATATAATTTCTCCACTCTTTATGAATATAAACAATATATAATTATACAGATTAAATTTTCTGTTATTTTTAGCACGTTTGAAATTAAAATGTAAAACTTAAGAAAAATGAAAATAAGTTGCATTTAATTACTATTTTTATACCATTTATTATATCAACAGGAAAAAAAGAGAGCATAAATGTGTCAGTAATAGTCTAAAGGAAAAATTAGTAGCTATAATTAAGGAAAAAAAAATACATTTTTTACTCTGACTGAATTTTCCCCCCTAAAAAATAGTTTTGAAAGGTAAATTTGGGGGCCCCTTTGTATTTCAGTGGGTAAGCTCGGGCTTCACGGGCCTATTCGGTAAACAAGCCCTGAGCATGACTAAATGAAATATGTATAATAAAATTCAGCAAATTTTGTAGATAAATATTGATTATGTATAGTTTTCTTTGTAACTTATTGTACTCTTTTAACTTTCTCCTGAAACTCAATATTTTAAAAATGTTATCTTTTGACCTTAGGTCCCTTATTTTCTTTATTTTAAATCGCAAAATTCCATTTTAAAATGTTATACTACAAAATCTCTTACGCTGTCAAATAATCTAAAATGCTGTATATTTTTAAAAGAGAAATATTACTTGCTTGATCTGAAGAAGGCGGACTGTTTCTTTCAAAACACGTGATCTATATTAACAACTAAAATTTTCTGTTTAAGGTTAGATTCGGTAGTATAGACTAGTTTTTTTTTTCTCCACAGGTTTTATAAATACATTACATTCAAGTAAAAGAGAAGCATATCTGCTAAGACGAAGGACTTTCTATATCGCAATTTATTTCCTTTCTTTGCCATTGCGCCTTTATTTGTTTTAGATTCATAAGTTATATATATATATATACATATATATATATATATATATATATAGAGAGAGAGAGAGAGAGAGAAATACCTGCAAAAGCCGAATCCGTAGCTTACACAGTTTTAAATGTCAAAACACCATTTGTTCGACACAGGGCCGGGAACAGCTTTTTTTTAAACCCGGGCAAACATGAACTTTGACGCCTCCCCCCCTCTTTTTTTTCTATGCAAAGAGAATTATGCTAAGTTTCTAATACTCGACTTATTTTAAAATTTAAAATATGTAATCACAAAATACATAATATTGAAATACGTAATCAGGTTTGAAATACATAATAGTTATTCATTAAAACCTGTTAAAACGAAATCGAAATGAAAAGGAAATATTCCACTTTATACAGGTTTCCGTCTTAGCCAGTAGAATTGTCTTTCTGATAGGACCACATAATTTTTTCATTTAACACAAGATTACATTAAAAAAATATTTCATTTTCCCAGATTATACTCTAGTTGTAGTATTACAAATTAACACAACTGAGGCGTTTAAAGTCATATTGGTATGACTCACATTGTCTTAAGAACTCAAAAACCATAATTTATTATAGAGATACAATGAATTTCAATTCCTTAAAATATGTCCGTGTGCTATCTATAACAATTTCTTGGAACTATGACTTATACCGCTCTTCCTTTTTATAGATTGAGATGTCTAGATACTTTCCTGAACTGACCTCTAATTTTCAAAAATATGTGTGACTCATGCAAAAAAAAAAAAAAAAAAAAAGAAGGCTGTTTTCAAATCCAAATGAGCTACTTTCTGACATATTTCTGAATTAATTTTCGTTTGGACAAATTGTCAGGTGTTCTTATTCAAAAACTATGTAATCGAATGTCATTTTCCATTTTTTTGGTAAAGCCAAATATTTCTTTCAGAAAGAAACATGTCAAAGTTGGTGTTTTGAACCAAATTTCCAGACGAGACATCGCATGAAAGGAGAAAATGGGGTCGTCACGAGAGAACAGTCGTTTATAGTTCGATAAGTAATTTATTTTAAAGAAATGAAAAATGCTATTCGATTTCAACTCAAGCCTTCCAATTTTTTGCCTTTACGTTGGAAAATGAGTCAGAAACTTTCACGTTGTTCAGCAGGGAATGTGAAAACTGCCTTAAATTTTTACGTTTTAGTTAGTGAATTTCCCACTCCTTAGTATTTCGTGTCCCGGGGAACCGTCCGACCGCGCAATTTCTGCGGCCGAATCTGGATGTAAAAAAAAAAAAAAAAAAAAAAAAAAAAAAGTAAAAAGTAAAAAGTAAAAAAAATGTCGTGGCATTTTTTAGTTACCGCCTAGGGCAGAAAAACACGTACAAATGTCAAAAGGACGATAATATTTTTGTACTGCGCAAAAATAATTATTTTTATATGATTAATTTTAAACTAAGAAATGTTTCAAAATTAATTGTCTATTTATTTAAATATTAATATATATAATTATTTGATTTTTTTTCAGTTCAATAAATAAAGCTTCCTAAATAATTTTAAGATATCTAGTATTTTATTGTCTATAAAAAAAGAAAACGCGATACTTAACATTCTAAGAACAAAAAATTAATCAAAATCATCAATACTAAAACATTTACTGAAAATAATGTATTTATTATCATTTTACAAACATGAACTATCTTCCACCAATGTGGAAAAAGTGGAGTAAAAATAGCTTCAAGACGTCAATGAGTACAGAATGTTTACTTTCTTTATTGCAGAAATTTCCCCACATTTCCTTAAGATAGGTAATATCTTCCCTATGTAATCCCCCTTCTACAATACGCAGTCAGACCCCCTGTAGAGCTTAACGTTCTTGATTACTTCCTGCACGCCATGCTTGAGGGGTGGAAATTTTCGGGATAACGGTTATCCCAACCCCGTATTTTCCAGCATTCTTTTTCTTGGGATTACGGTAATCCCACCGTAAGCAAAAGGTTAATAATGTTTTCTAATTTTTCCTCTTACTTATTTTCTCATTATTTTTTATTGAGTTTCAAATATTAAATTTGGTTTTTTTAATAATTGATGTTTTTCATGCGTTAAATCTGAATCATTTCATTATATTTCACCTATGGGCATATTACCTGCATATGGGCATATTACCTTCATTAACTAGACATTTAAAAAAAAAAATTACTGCGGGTTTAAATTTTGATTAATTTAAGTTTTGAATTTTTTTTCAAATACTAAAAATATCCTACTCTTTAGACAATTTTTATTTTTATTTTAAATCAGTTCTTACTATCTCTAAAAAAATTCTGTTCTTAAGGTGGCCATATTACCTGCACTTACCTTAGGTGCATTATTTTAAAATCTGAAAACAGTTAATTTGTGTAATTTTGATATATACAGGGTTGCTATAATTAAAGTTCGCCTGTTCAGAAGGCTCTAGACCCAGTTCTATGGCTCTAAACGAAACAAAATTTCACTAGTACGTAGTTGAAGAGATGCGCTCTGCGAAAATCGAAAAAAAAAAAATAGTTAAAATTTTTGTCAATTGGTGGCATTGCGCCAATATTTAAGCCGATTCCTTTATTTTGTAAAAAAACAAAATACAGGAAATTTTATTTCACAGTTGGTAAAAGTAAACTTTTTCAGATTCGTTATATCAATTTCGGTCAATCCAGATGAAACACACAAAATCCCAAAATTTCAACCAACGATTCAAATAGATCACATTTTATTCAAATTTTCGACTAACGACGTCAAAGTGACGTCGCAACTTCGAAAACTTGAAATACCCGTCTAACCACCTGACGATTTAAAACTTGCTGATAAAGTGTGTCTGTGATTTCTTTGACACTGGAACAGTTGATTTTTTCTGAAAAGCATTTGAATCTACGCTTTGTGGAGAACGGTAACTTTGAAAGAAAAGGCACTTCTTGTAAAGTTATTTTATCAAAATAACAGCAACGCAGCTGCAGCTCTTCGCGAATTCCTGAAACTAAAAGATGTTAGACGTGGACCCATGTCGGATCGTGGAGTTCACAAAATGATTAAAAAGTTCGAGGAAACAGGAAAACTCGACATTCTTCCTGGCAGAGGACGAAAAAAGGTAGACATTTCTAGCATTGAAAATATTGCTACTACTACCGTAGATTTAGCAAGCCAGTCATCATTTGGTAATGCAAGTGTGCCAGCTATTGCGAATGAAGTCGATATGCCGATTTCCACTGTGAAAAAAGGGATGCGTCAAATTTTGCGCTACTATCCATACCAGATTCAGAGGGTGCAACAACTAATACAGGATGATACCGAAAGTCGGCTATCATTTTCACTACAGTTTCTTGCACGAATAAATGTGGACAATTCTTGGCCCTGGAATATTCTATGGAGTGATGAAGCGCATTTTTATTTAAACGGAGAAGTGAACACACACAACTGTCGAATTTGGGCGAAAGAGAATCCTAATGTTGTCCAAGAAGTTCCATTGCACGCAGCTAAAGTGACGGTGTGGTGCGGTTTCACAGCTACGTTTATGTTAGGGCCATATTTTTTTGAGTAACTAACATCCACAGGACCCATTACATGTTCCGTAAATGGGAGAAAGGTATCTCAAGATGTTGTGAAATTTTCTGATTCCCGAGCTGCAACAGAGAGGCTGCCTTCAAAATATCGTGTTTTTGCAAGACGGTGCACCACCGCACATTACTAGAGCAGTTTGGACTTTCTTAACAAGCCATTTTACAGACGGACCGCATCATAAGTAAGCGCTATCATAAACGTAGCTGTGAAACCGCACCACACCGTCACTTTAGCTGCGTGCAATGGAACTTCTTGGACAACATTAGGATTCTCTTTCGCCCAAATTCGACAGTTGTGTGTGTTCACTTCTCCGTTTAAATAAAAATGCGCTTCATCACTCCATAGAATATTCCAGGGCCAAGAATTGTCCACATTTTCAAACAGTCTGGCCACCACGATCGCCTGATCTAACACCATGCGATTTTTGGTTGTGGGGATTTTTGAAAGATTCTGTATCTAAAGACAGATGTCAGACAATCTCTGATCTAAAAGACAGTATTATACTTTATATTCGCTCAATCTCACAGGACAGTTTACGCAATGCTGTAGAAAGCACAATTCTGAGAATGGAATGCGTTATTGAAAATGATGGAGGATTCATTGAGCATGCGTAATGTTATTCTTCGTTATTTCCTCGCTGCCGAGCGACATGTTTTATTTTTGTTGATTCAGATTACATCACATGAAATTATATTCATTTTTAGGTGCGTTCGTAATTATATAAATACGTAGCACCTATTGTCGTCGTCTGGTCCGTCCGTCTGTCTGTCCGTCTGTCTGTCTGTCCGTCTCTCCGTCTGTCTGTCCGTCTCTCCGTCTGTCTGTCCGTCCGTCCGCATATAACAACGCAAAAACTACCCAACCGAATGGTTTGAAATTTAAGATATATTATCTTAGCAGAATTTGGTCGAGACATTTCAAATTTTAGGAAAATCGAATCAAAACTTTAGAAAATATTAATAAAAACATTTATTAAGAAATTTGAATTTATTATTTTTTAAATCGGTGCTTTCTTGTTATAGGAGCTTCCGAGGTTGAATCGTCAAGCGACCGAGATACTTATTTTATGACAGAAATGAATCTGCAGACGATATATAATTCATTTCGCAGAATTAAAAATCATCAAGATCGGAATATTTATATAACAAGCTATAGTACGAACGCACCTCGTTTGTCACGTTTGACGTACAATTTCCAACTTGTTCTGTATTGTTTGGAG
This sequence comes from Maratus michaelseni, assembly GCA_963931845.1. Classification (NCBI taxonomy): domain Eukaryota; kingdom Metazoa; phylum Arthropoda; class Arachnida; order Araneae; family Salticidae; genus Maratus; species Maratus michaelseni. The sequence continues at coordinate 226,972,135 of OZ007596.1, forward strand.
TCATAGGTCAGGCTCTAGAGCTGTCTGATTAGGTGAACTTTAATTATAACAATTCGCAGTTCGTCGAAGATTGTTGAAATTTTTAAATTTGTGTTCTTCATCTGGATTGACTGAAATTGATATAATGAATAAGCAAACATCGCCTTAAATATTGGCGCAGCGCCACCTACTGACGAAAAATGTAACTATTTTTTTTTCGATTTTCGCAGGGCGCATTTATTTAACTACGTACTAGTGACATTTTGCTTCGTTTGGAGCCATAGAACCGGCTCTAGAGCCTTCTGAATAAGCGAACTTTAATTATAACAACCCTGTATATATATATGAATATGTAATATATATATATATATATATGAATATATAATATATATGTAGGATTTCAGTTTAAACACTTCATTTCCTTTATGACGTGCATGGTCATCAAATTAACTGACGCTCTAGTACTATTATTATCCATGATTTAAATGCACGAGTTATAAAAAGTTTAGATCGTGAGATCAGAATATCTTCAAAATTGAAAAAGAGCCAGTCTTCTAATTTTTATTGTGGAGCAAGCATCGAAAGGAGAAATCAGTGCCGAAACTAGCCTTTTTGGCGCCCGGGGCAAACATGGATTTTAGCGCCCCCCCAGTAATCAGCTTTGTCAAATACTGATTCATTAAAACCTTGAAAATGGAATCGAAAGGAACCGAAAACGATTCCGCTTTATACAGGTTTTCATCTTAGGAAGTATAATTATTGATATTCTCAGGGGCGGAATTTAAGGGGTCACGATGGTCTCGATCGCAAGGGGCCCCGCATTCAAAGGGCCCCCAAAATCCTCTTTTGAGTTCAACGAGAAAAATTATTTTTTGATCAAAGGATTTTCTTAGCACTTTTTTTTAATTAGTATTACTACATAATTTTCATGTAATTTAAATAGAATATTTTTTATACCATTTGCTATTCCCAGAAATGTTTTAGTTATGTTTAAATGTCTTTCCTTGTCTTCTTTTCTATTAGTAATTATCAGAATTGTGAACTGTTGTGGAGGGTTGGGGGCGAGACTCAAACTTGGATCTGAGCTGAAAGGAACCCTGTTACTGTTAGAGACTTTTATGACGATTTAATTACACAGATTCAGAGTCTAATTAAATCAGATCTGATAAATCTAAATCTGGATCGTGACACTGGGGCCCCTGATTTAGGGGTGCCCCATACTTGGTATGCTGTTTACATAAACCTGATATTTAGCATTTGACTTTGTTACTGATTATAATCGATATTTTGCAGTTTTAGAGTATGATAATGTTAAAAACAAAAAGAAATTCAACTTGACTATTACAGGGGCACACGATGTATTTGTCCCGGAAATTTACATCTGGATCTAAAAAAATAATTACATCTAAAGAATGGGGCGGCAAAACATTGGTAAAAGACGAATATATATATATATATATATATATATATATATATATGTATATATATATATATATATATATATTTGCAAAGATAAAGGCAGAGACGACTTTATTATCCATGTCACTCTGTGCGAGGTTCTTTTCTGCGTCTCTACAAATGCTATATTCTTAAGAAAGAAAAAATGGGAGAAGAGGTTACTATTTTATCTTGCACATGTTTCGTCCCCTTAATTTTTAGTGTCATTACCCTTAGTTTTTAGTGTCATTAGCAATAGCCAACTTCGCGCCCTTTAAAGCCGGATCTGTATGTAAAAAAAGTAATTGTAACAAATGGTATGGAGGCATTTTTCATTTATCTGGAAATGGCCAAAGGACGAGAAAATAATTTGAGAGGATAGAGGCAGGGGCGGCTGCGGTTTTATTAGTCATAGAAACTTGGGTATGGTTTTCTCCCTGCACCCCTACAAATGACTTTTTTTTTTCAAAAAAAGTTTTATTTTGCGTATTTTTCAAATTATTCTGTCAAATATTATTAGTTTTTAGCATCCAAGGCAGTCGCCCAACCTCGCCCCCTCTAATAATGCTAGATTGGATCTGGATAAAAAAGTAATTTCAGCAAAATTAACAGGCCGGCAAATTCCAGTTGCCGACAAGGGTGGCAAAACGCTTAGCAAACTTTCGCAAAAAGAGGAGTAAAAAACTTTTTGGAAGATAAAGCCAGGGGCAGCTCCGGCTTTACCAGCCATGGCGCGCTGTACGAGATTTTTTACTGTACCTCTACAAAGGCTATACTTAAAAGAAAAAGATTTTACTGAGAATTTTACTTTGGGCATTCATCCTCCAATTTGTGTTTATTGTCCTGGGCAGTCACCCCTCGCCCATGACAAAGTGGAAAAAGAAGAAAGCCTCACGCTGGGAGAAAAGGGAAAAAAATAGAACAGCCGTCATGGAATATTTTTATCTAATAGAAAATCAAAGTGAAGAAATTTTGCCAATTATCCATGCTGGACAGTGCAGTACCATATCCAGACAACGTTGAACAGTGTCATATACAGACACGAGTAGGGACTGAACTTGAAAAATGTTAGCGATTCTCCTAAGCCACAGGAAGAGATATAAATGATAGACGACATAGACATAATACTTTTGGAATAGGAGAAAGAAAATAGCCTAAGAGAACAGTTCGTTTTTTATTCATTTGTTATCTTGTATTGTAGACGAATCTTTTTGTCTATTTTAATGCATTTGGTTCATTTTTCTTTTGGATTTTCCGGCTGCGAGCCTTTTTATACAAATTTCATATATATATATACATTTCTACATCAAACAAAACCTGCATTTGGCGCTCCCTCCACGTTCAGTTTTGCTGGCGCCCGGGGCACGTGCCCCATCTCCCCCCCCCCCTTACTTTCGGCCCTGAGAGAAATAGCCAGTAAAGGCGCTGTTAGGTCTAGTTGGACTATTGGAAAATAAATATATTGCATATGTTGGACGAAAAGTGTATTAGCTGTGAAGAAATCATTAGTAAAGTATTGTAGAGTTATCTGTCTAGGACTGTATTGAAGTTTATATTTTGTTATTTAACGTCTAGTCGTTCATATAATTCCAGTAAATCAACTGTTAACATATCATCTTCTTACAAATATGGGGGCTCGATGCCAGGATAATTAAAAGGAAGAACAACTTTTAGTGCCAGGATATTAAAAGTAAAAGCAACTAGTAGTGAAATGGAAATCAAAGCTAAAGTGTTGTAATACGTCAGTATCAAAAGTTGTGTTACGAATTAGCCAGGTGAAAACCGTAATCGTATTACTCCAAGTGCAATTTTGAAAGATAAACATAGGAACTCTAAATAAAGCTAAGAGAGTTGATCTAATAAATATCTGCGAGGAATGCGGAATTGAAGCACCAGAAAACCCGACAATACCTGTCCTAGTAAAGCTGATTAAAAGCTGAGAGAGTTACGATGAAGATTTTATAAAAGATCGCTTAGAAGTAGTTATAGCAGCTAGAAAAGTAAAAACAGAAAAAGAAAGAGAAAGAGAAAGAGAAGAGAAAAAACTACAGACGCAAGTTGAAGAGAAGAAGTTACAAGCAGAACTAGAAGAGAAGAAATGGCGATTACATATTGAAGAAAAGAAATTGAAAATGGAAATGGAAGAGAGAAAATGGAAAGTAGAATTGGAGCAAAAAGACCGTGAAAGAGATTTTGAAATTAAGAAAATACAGATACAAGAAAATTCAAGAGAACGCATCGATGAAAACCCAAGGACAAATCCAGTTAAGCAATTTGAATTGCTTAGATTATTAACAAAATACGAAAGTTCGAATGATATTAGTTTATATTTGGCTATGTACGAAAAGCAAATGGCGCAAACGGGCATTGATAAAAAAAGAATGGGTAAACTATTTAATTAATCTAATGCCATTAGATGTGATCAGTATAATAACGAGGGAAAACGAACCCGAAATTCACGATTATGATTACATAAAAAATATTCTGCTAAAACGCTACAAACTATCGCCAGAAGAGTTTAGGCTGAAATTTTTGCTTATTGGCGAGATTTCGCTTAGGAGATCAAGGTGTATTTTCAACAATGGATTGAAGGCCTTCAAGATAACATTGAAGAATTATCGGAATTAATTGTAAATAATCAAATCAGGCATAATTTATCTGCGGAAACAAAGATACATTTCGTAGAGGAACTATTAGTAATAAAGAAATTCGATGACTTAATTAATAAATTAGATAATTACAAAGCGGCACGAAGGGTTTGCAATAAACAATCATTTAAAAATACAAGCGGTAATTTTGATGACAGAAGATCGAGAGCGGCTGACTACGCCAATTCGAAAGGACGCCAAGTTGACAATAGGCACAGTGTAAATCACGGAAGAGAAGAGTCGCATATAATGTGTTTTACATGTGTAACCCTGATCACGTGAGTGCAAAATGTACCATGGCGAGTAATACACAACAAGAATATTCAAATTTCAACCCGCAATGTAATCAAAATTGGCGAGAAACAAAATACCAAGATGAGACCCAAAACACGCAAAGAAAAATAGTTAATATGGGCATGTTAAATGGTTAAAAACGAAGAATCTTAAATATTCGCGGAATAAAAAAAAACGTAATAATTGATACAGGGAGTGACATTTCAATCGCCAATTCAAGATATCATACTGCAATAAACGCGCCAAAACTAACCAGCGACAATATATCTATATGGGACATAGATGGAAAAGAAATTAAGCCAACGGGTTTTTTCTGGCATAAAGTCTACGTGGACGATATTGAAATCCAGGATAAATTTTACGTGGTACAAGAGACGGACTGCGATTTAATAATAGGTAGAAAAGCAGTAGAAGGCATGACGTTAAAAGTAGCGGAAGATGGTGTTAGAATAATAAGCGACAACACAGTACGAGTAGGATACGTTAAAGTTAACGAAATTCCGTTCAAAATTGATGAAGTAGCTACATCAAGTATAAACAACGATAATAGAGGTTGGAAAGATATGGTTAATATCGACTGCGTAAATGACGAGGGGATTTGACTCATATTACAAATTTAGCAAACAGAGAAAAAATAAGAGAATTAATAAAATCATATGAGCCGAATAAAACAAAAGATACAGGATTATCTGATGATGGAATGTTGACTATCCATCTCCAGAAGAAGGTTATGAAATTAGTAGTCCTGCACATGGTAGAAAAGACTATGTAAAAGTTCGCATTAGGAATTTTGATCGTAGGGGAAAGAACAGAAATTTTAATAGACCATTTGATAACAGAAGGAATAATAGATATGACCAAAGATATTTTAAACAGTCATTTAACCATAGAAATTACAATAAATATAGATATGGGAAACAGATAACCGAGAATTCTTACCAAAATGAATCTGAGATTTCTAAAAACTTTGAGACTAAAGATTCTTTGATACCTCAAGACATAACAGAAAATGCTTCACCTAATTCAAAAGCAAGGTATAATCCAAATTTTTCCCCTAGGTACATGAATAGAGGCTACTATCATGGTCGAAATAATTATAATTATGATGGTCGACGATCATGTAAGGCTAGTTAGAATGAACAAAGAAATTCACAACTATCAAATAGGAATAATTCTCATCATGGATTTAAAGGATCTTATAGTGAAAGAGATGCTTATTCAAATTCTTATCATTCTAGAAGCAATAGATATATAGCTTCTAAAGATAGAGAGCAATATCCGGAAAGAAGTTACAGAGATATTAGATATGCAGATTCCAAAGATAAAGATCAATATGCAAAGATAAATTACAAGGAAAACAGATATATAGCTTCTAAAGGTAGAGATCAATATCCGAAAAGAAATAAAAATCTCAAAAAATTAACTGTTTAGGCATGAAAAACATAATAAATCAAGATACTGATGTCGAGACGCCAACACGTCAGGATGACCGACTTGTAGGATTTCAGTTTAAACACTTCATTTCCTTTATAACGTGCATGGTCATCAAATTAACTGACGCTCTAGTACTATTATTTAACCCTTTCATGGTCATGAACACGTATACGCGGTCAAAGTTTTTTACTTCTAAATGGTCATGAGCGCTTATAGACGGTCAGGATTTTTTATTTCTAAATGGTCATGGGCGCGTATGAACGGTTGAGATTTTCTACTTCTAAGTGGTCATGACCGTCTATGTGCGTTTTTCTCACCCCCCATACTGGGCGGTAAAGAAGGCGTTTATCAGCACACTCCCCCTTCCCACATATACAATGGATGTATAGGTAGACCATTTGTCAACTAGATTATTTGTATTTTAGTTGAATGCCTTACAGATTTGGTTAGAAAATGTCTCAGAGAATTTCGTTTTCTGTACAGGCTAAGAATGACATTGTATTTCAAAACCGATCCTAAAATGAAAGGAAGCAACTTCATAGAATATCATTTTTTAGTTATTATTTTATTTTAAAACTCTCGTCCATACGATTCTAATCCATTACATTAATTATTATTATTATTTAAAATGTTTTGCCATGTTAAATTTATTTAATTTTTTTTAATGAATACATATGTTTTCATTTTTCTAACAGTATTTCAATTTATTTTGTTTAAATATATTACTAAATAACTAAAATCGATTTTTCTTTCTTTCTTTTTTTTTTTTTACTTACAGCACTTTTTCTTTGTAATAGTAACAAATATAATAATACCCAAATAATATTAACAATACCAAATTAATATTACACTTCAAAAATTATTTACTAATTTACTATTGTTGCTGTACCAATTATAGCATAACTTTAAAAATAAAACAGTGAAACCTGTCTATAACAATACTGGAGGGACCAGAAAAAGTATCAATATAGACAAGTTACATTTATAGGCAAGCTCAAGAATGTTGATTGATTCAGAGTACATAGTAGAATAATTATTATATATTGATGAATATTAGATTAACTTTCTTAGAATTATATATGTAGATGGAAATTTTTTTTAACTTTCTAGAATTATACAATCAAAATTTAATTTATTTCTTATAAATAATCAGAATTTTGCATTATTAAATAAATATATAAAGAGTGTACAATATAAATAAATCTGATAAAAATCATATTTTTATTACATTTTGTCAGATTTGTAAAATTACACGAATAAGTGATTAAAAAAGAATAGGAATTTACAATTTTTACTCTTAAAAAGAGAAAGAAATTGCAGGTATTATTTATTCGAATATGAAACCAAAGAAAAATAATTTGTGTAAAAAATGTGTATTTGGATGTCTAAATGTAGACGATAAGACCGGAAATATTACTTCACAGACATTACCTCACAGACATTATTTAACATTCACATTTGGTTTGATATTTTTAAATATAATAGCACCATTTTTGTAATGGAAGAAGAAATCAAGTTTTTGATCAATTAATTCAAAGGCATGTACAGGTGTCATCATAATTTTCCTTTAGTTTTTATAAAGACGCCCTGTTAGAACAGAACTAAAAGAAAATGATGATTAGTACTTTCACTGAATTAGTACTTTCACTTTATTAGTACTTTCACTGAACACCAATAAAATTGATTGATTAAATTTTAATACTCCTCAATATTTGTAAGAGCCTTAAATATATCTTGAAGAATTGATTTGATGTAAGAAAATGGTGCACAAATTTTTCATTTTTAGAGACATTCAGTTGATCACTATGTTCAAAATTGCCATTATAATTGTTGGGATTAAATTAAAGACTGCAAGCAGTTGTAGATGGTTTTATTAGTCCAATTGCTCGCATTTTTTTTAACATTTCAGCAAAAGTTACAGGCCCGTAGCTGGGGGGGGGGGGGGATCTGGAAATTTTTTTGCCCGTCCGAGTATAATTGACTCGACCCCTCATCAAAACATTTTAAAATTTCGGTACTTTTCTTTATCTCCTTTTTTTTTTTTACTTCTTTTTTCAGACAAGACCGAAATCATAGACACCCATCCCAAAGACCCTTGTATAAAACATTTTTTTTTTCTCAATCCAAAAGATCAATAAGATTGCGGCGTAAGACATTTCTGGCTTTGTTGCTCTCTAGAAATCCACTTTACCGCCTCCTCAATGACTCAAATTAACGGCTTTAGAAAATAATATTTTAAACATTATCCTGTAAACTATTTGACTCAAACGGATTAGCTGTTGCTTGTGAAAATGGTTTTCTTTAAACAACTGCCACTGTCACAGATGAAATTTACTGTAATCTGGCGCGGTTGTTTCACTATTTCATGGCTTGACAGACAGGTTCCACAAAACAAGCAAATATTATGTTTTACAACTATGTATTTTTGTCATTTTTAACGTGGCAAGGTTGCTATAATTCTGGGCTTTTAGGGGATTTTCAACAAATGTGGAAAATATCCTTTGACGTCTTTTTTTACACCGTTTTAAACGATAAAAGTTTGTGAAATCAGTATCACTTAGAATTGCAATATCGGGAAGGGATTTTTCAGAATAAAGATGATTTCTAGTGAAACGAAAAAAAAAATTGGAAATTTAATAAAAATGTTAAAAGAGCATTAACATTTTTCAGTGGAAGGCTAGTATAGGAGTAAAGTGTATTAGGAAAACTAATGAACTAGATATAGTCATGAATACTAATTGTTTCAATTTTAGCTAGTTTCCTAAATTTATTAATTTGAATATACGTACAAAAATTTACAAACAATATTCAATTAATGTTGTTTGTAGAAAAAAAAAAAACATTTTTACCCGCTCAACTATGCGAAACTTTATAATAGATTCACGGACTTGTTTTTACATATACAAACATTAAATTCTCAGTCATGATTATTGAAAGGATTTAGAATCGAACACCATTCTTCATTTTTTGATAAGTGGATTTGACTTTCGTGCATTTAAGAATAAAAATGTATTTGTGGTTGTGTTAGAAAATAGAGTTTCGCCTTGAGAATATTGTTAATAGTCACTTCACTGTTGTTGTGTGATTCCCAAATAAATATGACTTTTCTTTCTTTTTCTTTTCTTTTTCTTTCTTTTTTGTATTTTTAAAAAGACAAAATGTTTTCTGATTTTGAACATAGAACTTTTATTTTAATAATTTATACAGAATATTCTTTTTTAGTTAATAATTTTTTTTATTTTCACGATGGGTTTTATTTATGTTACATTATGTTATGATATGGCTTTTTTTAATTAAATTTATTTATTATTTATTAAATTATTTCTCTAAAATAATTCTCTGTATCTTTTTTAAACTTGTCTAAAATCTTTTTTTAATACTTGAATGCTTTATTAATATAAACGAACATAAAATAGGTGAATTAAAACTATTTATTTAAAAAAAACACACACACACAATTTATTTTGGTCATTTAAAATATTTCATTAACCTATGAAATCTTTTCATGTTTTAAAACAAGGCTTGAAATTTTACTTATAATAATTTAACAAGAAATATTAATGTCGTGCCGTTCTTAGATTGTGAAACACTTTCCAACATTATGAAAATATTGTCGCGAAATTTTCATATTTTCTTACTCTTACAAAAAATTTATAAATAAAATCTAATGTAAATCTTTTTTTTTTCTTTCGATCTGTAGATAATATTGAGCAATCATTGCACACAGATCACCACTCGTATGACAAAATTCACAAAAACGCGTATTATAATAAGCATGATGCAAAAAAAGTTTAGACACAAAGCTTAGTCTTCAACAAAGCAAGCCATTGTCTTAGAAAAAACTTATATAAAGAATTAAATGCAAGGTGTCGATTAAGTCTCTAAAATCGAAAGCAATGGCTGACCACTTCATTCACTCATTCAATGTTGAACAATCTTATTTAAATCTTTGTTTTCGTGAAAAATCTTATGACTTCATCACGCATAATCTAGACCAAAATTCAGTTAAAGAAGTTTATAAAATTTTAATTTCTGGATTTTTACACATAAGTGTTTGACACGAAATTTCACACACAATGTCACTAAGCTGGCAGCAAAGTTGCAAAGTTTTCTGCTAAGATCGACATCTATACCGGTCTATACATTCTACCCAGTATTCAGAAATGACTGTAAAATTACATCACAAAAACAGCGTATATACACGTAAAATATATTTTGACTGTTTATCGAGTTATAAGCGATTCGTGTCACCTGACGACACGATTTTTCCCCTTTCTTGCTCTGCTGCCTCGGATTTCGGATAAAAACGCTGACTTTGGGAGTATGTTCTGAAAGATCTTCTGCCTTTACATGGGTTCTTCACATGGGTTTTCATATATATATATATATATATATATATATATATATATATATATATATATATATATATATATATATCAGAGGTCGATCCAGGAGAAATTTGGGGCCTATTTAGGGTCCCTTCACAAAAATATATTTAATAAAATGGGCTCCCTTCACAAAAATCAATTTGATAAAATGGGCACCTTCACAAAAATCAATTTGATAAAATGGAGCCCTTCACAACAATCAATTTGATGAAATGGGACCCTTCACAAAAATCAATTTGATAAAATGGGGCCCTTCACAAAAATCAATTTGATAAAGTAGGTCCCTTCACAAAATTCTATTCCATAAAAACTGACTATTATTTATTTATTTTGTGATGTTTTAAAATGTGTAATTTGTAAACAAACAAGTTCACCAGAGAGGAAAACTTCAGCAAAAGGATTTTAAAAAGTTTTTTTTTATATAAATGCTTGGTTCCAATTTGATTAACTGGATTTAAACTTTCGTTACAAAATGTTATTTTTCACAAAAATATAATAAATTTCACAAAAATAACCTTTATTTTTTACAAAATGGGCCCCCCCAAGAAAAAAAACCCTGCATCGACCCCTGTATATATATATATAAATCAACATTTGAACGGAGGGTGGTTTAGGGGTATGGGGGTCATGTTCGGTGAAAATATACCAAAATTTTTTGGATTTGCTTTCCTGCGAACGGCTGCAATAGGTAGCTTTTTGTATTGAAAGCTAACTAAAACACGATCCCTGAAGAGACTTATTATCCCGAAGCTACAAAATCTATATATTTAAAACGCTAAGCGATTTCTTTCGACAATCCGTGAGAACAAACTAGTGCATCAAATTACATCATTCTTTTTTTAAATGAAAGACATTTGGACAAAGATTTGTTATCGTGCATTCGTTTGTTCGAAAATTTAATTAATTAGCCGTAATTTTCAATTAAACTTTTTCTTCTGCTTATGACGTCATAAAGTCGACAACGCCCACTGTTGCTAGGTACATAGTTTATTTTCTGAACTCTGTGGTTGCGAGATAATAGAGAAATAATATTAAAATCACGTGGCTTTTAGACCGAATTTTTTAATTTGCAAGTTAAATTTAGGTAAAAATATTTATCCGCGTGTTTTATAAGCGAATAAAAATTCATATTTATTGTGATGTCACGGGAATATTGTTCATTGGGTTTATTTTATAGACGCTTTCAGTGTGACGTCAGTGATGACGTTTTGGTTGGAAACCCCAAACAAACGGTTGTGCTATGTTTCATTTCTTATTAAATATAAATCGTAAAAAAATGTTACCGCTTCATATAATGTATTGAAGCACTTTACCGTGAGATATAGCTATAAGATAGAGCTACATATATAAAATATAATAGAAAATACAACATAGCAATCGGTTGTTTGGAGTCAGTTTCCAAGCAAAACGTCATGATTGACGTCACGACTGAAAGCGTCTATTATTATGCATTATAACTTTGTTGATGCCATTTTTCAAAATCAGTTAAATACAAATATATTTTGATTTGTATACATGGTATTTACGCATAAAAGTAACATATACAAAGTAAGTGTGAAAAGTTTGCGCCGGTGAAAATGACATTATGTTTAGCTTGAAATGCATTTTAACATTGATAAAACTAAAGAGAAAAATTTATATGATTGTGTCAGCATGACGTAATTTTAACTGATTTTTCCATTCTTAATTATAAAGATTAGAATTGGAGTCTTTATTGATTGCTTCATCTTGATTGCATGTTACCAATTACTTTTTTTTTAATTATAGGTTAGAAGATTTCATTTTTTAATATAAAAAATTCCCAAAAGTAAAGGATTTCAGGAAAATTCAAATTATTAAAAATAGTGCTATGGTAGAAAAAAAGAACTTGAAATAATGATTGTATTTTTTGCTAGAATAAACAGTGCAAGGCTAATATTTTATAGGAATTATTTTGGTAGGTTTATTATGAGTTCATTTAACAGTTCCATATTAGTGGCAAAGTCATATTTCTTTAAAGGGATAATCATCCTTATTATGTAAAGGGACGGAGGAAACTATACAAATTACACTTGAAAACATTAAAAATCTCCCTCATCTGAAGATTGATTTATTATTGTAAAAAAAAATATTCATCTGATTATCTTAAAACAATGGATGCGTTTTAGAAGATATGGATTTGAAATGAACAATGATTAAAGAAGACATTTAAAATTTTTTATTTTAAACATTTTAAAACTTTTTTAACGTCGAATCTCGACGGTGATTTTGGGCAGATGCAATGCACATGCTGATAGGCGCTCATTCGGTTGCATTATCACAGGGGGAGGGGGGGGAAGATATGTGCTTTATTTACTATGTTCTTTTATTTACTGAATATGAGATAAACGTAGGAATATACTATTTGTATGATACTTCATAGGTCCATAAAATTTTCTTTCTTGCCGTAGGGAATATGGTGGTAATGTCAAACTGATTTGCATTACACAGTTGTTTACGGATTGTTTGTTTGGCGTTTGCATTGGAAATCGTGTTGTATTTCACTAAGGAAAAAACTTTTAAAATAAAATATTTGAAAGACTGTTTCATTTGCACTCTTCTTAAATAATAAAGAAGCTTATTTTAATGATATTGTTATAGTAATTTTTTTCCGTCAAGTTTTGACGGGTTCCATCTAGTAAATAAATAAATTGTTCAAAAAAGAAAAAAAAAGAGAAAAGAAAAGAAAAAAATGGAAGTAAATAACAATACAAAAATAACAACCATTTGTTTTACAGTTATCTTATTTAGAAAGTCTGCAATCTAAGGCATCTTAGATACATAAATACTTATTCCTTGTAGGTTTGATTTAATTAAAAAAAATAATATATATCTGAATTTAACTGAATCATATTAGAACATTCTATTTCGCTAGCTTATATTTACAGTGATGATATAGTCAATAATCAAGTTTTATTCGAGGAATGAGATGTAGTGTTTCATTAAATATCCCTACAGGGATAAAATATTAAAAGACATTAGATTGTAACTCATTAATAGAATGCAAGTTATTTACGAAATAGTTTAGATTTCATTATTTGATAGTTTTTAAATTCAAATGGAAATATAACATTTTCTATTTATTTTACTTTTATTTCCTTCTATGTGGATAGAATGTCACCTATCTGTTTACACAGTGCAAGGAATTTTTCGAAAGGGGATTATAATGGGGTGGGCAAATCAATCACACTGAGAAACTGCACTTGACAAGTCTGACTAGATGCGCCCACAATGGACTTCAATAGGCCATTCATTACCGAAGGTGTTTTACAGGGGGGAAAGCAATTTCACCATGTTACTGCTAAACTTTTAACAATGTGAGAACCTTAACCATTTATAAAGATTTTTAGCACGTCCTCGTCAACCCTTTCCAAGTAAAAAATATGAAAACAGCCTGACCGTGAATGGGTTAAATGCACGAGTTATAAAAAGTTTAGATCGCGAGATCAGAATATCTTCAAAATTGAAAAAGAGCCAGTTTTCTAATTTTTATTGTGAAGCAAGCATCGAAATGAGAAATAGCCAATAAAGGCGCTGTTAGGCCTAGTTGGACTATTAGAAAGTAAATATATTTTACATGTTGGGCGAAAAGTGTACTAGCTGTGAAGAAATCATTAGTAAAGTATTGTAGAGTTATCTGTCTAGGACTGTATTAAAGTTTATATTTTGTTATTTAACGTCTAGTCGTTCATATAATTCCAGTAAATCAACTGTTCACATATCATCTTCTTACAAATATATATATATATATATTAAATACAATTGCCAAAATACTCTTAATTTAAGTGTCTCATACGTTTTAGCAAATCCAAAATGTGGAGCATGAGCATCGTCCATGAAAGCTATTTTCAATGTTTCGGGTGCTATGAGTAATTCTTGTTTTGGGGTTCTCTTTTTAAAATTAGGCTTCTCTCTTTATTTAGTGCATGTCTCTTTGTGTTTCTGTTATTTTTGTCATTTTTAATTTTTTTCTGTAATTTTGTTTATTTTTTAATCCAGTCATTGTTTCATATGTATGTTCTCATTGGTGATGGTTTGATTAACTTTAAAATAAATTGCTAGTAGTGTCATTGTGTGTATTTATAGTGTTGATGTACCGTGAGACATAGTCATCCGGATTGGATTCTCCCTCTATGAACTTCCATTCATAGTTGAACTCCGCCATGCAAGTCAAACATCTCTTGACTATGTCGGGTTGTTTGCTTAGGTCTTTATTTTGCGTATTGGATTTGGAGTCTGGTTGAATTACAAAATATCTCCCATAAAGATATTATCAAAATGTTTAATCGCTTCATGCACAGCTAGTAGCTCAAATTTGACACTTGCATACTCTTTTTCGGACCCTGCTAGTTTTCTTCCAAAAAATTCAATGGGGCATAGGGTCCCTACTTCATTTTCTTCTGCCAGAATGGCTGATAATGCTATTTTGGATGCGTCGCATATGAGTACGAATTCTTTGTCAAAGTTGGGAGGGCTGAGGATGGGATTTTGCAGTATTCGTTTTTGTAATTTCTACTAACGCTTTTTCCACCTCTTCGTTCCTTTTAAGTTTTGTTTTCTCTTTAGTTAGTTCGAATAGTGGATTTACAATATCCGTATATTTATGTATCAATGTTCGAAAGTAGTTTGCCAGTCCCAGCAGGAATCTGACCCGCTTTTTTGTTTTTGGGTGGATAAAATATCGTATTTTATTTTTTTTTCTGCTGGTGAGTACTATTTTCGTGCAGCTTAAAGCCCAGGAAAACGATTTCTTTCTTGCATAGCTGCATTTTTGCCGATTCGATGTTAAGGTTTTTGTAAATAAGTGTTTGGAGAACTTCCTCAAGAAGTTGCCTCATCTCCTGTATGTTGTTGGCTGCTATGATAACATCACCCAGGAAGTAAACCACTTTGTCCTTATCAAAGTGGCCCAAAACCTTATCAATAAGCTCGGCAAAACGAGCGCTGCTATTTTTTGTCCCGAAACTTAAACGTAGTTGGCTGAACTTCCCGTGCTCTGTAATAAACGCAAATTTATCCATGTCTTCTGGCCGTAAGCTGATTTGAAAGAAGGCAATGTGCAGATCGAGGACTGTTTAGAGCTTTAAGCAATGCTAATCAGCTATTCACTACTGACATATTGTTAAAATATGGTTGAAAACACTGCATGCTATATACAACTACTCGGATATGGCAATTCCAAAACTTTCTTCTATATCATAATAGTACTTCAAAATTCGCTATCACACATTAAAAAAAAAAAAAAAAAAAAAAATATATATATATATATATATATATATATATATATATATATACAGGGTGTCCATAATTAAACGACCCTACTTTAAAGCTGTCTACAGACGAAACTATTGGTCAGAAAGTTGTGAAATTGTGTGAAGGAGATAATGAAGGAATGGGAATTTGTTTAAGCGAAAAAAAATTAGTTCAAAATTCAACCACCAGATGGCGTTTTTTACGAGTCAATCGCATTTGAAACATTCTGTAAGTCATGATAAACCAAGAACTTTACCTGATCTTAAAGACATGTTCACGACATGTTTTTAGCATTTCCCAGAACACACTGTTGTCAATTGTGGAACATGCTATCCTACGATTCCAGATGGTAGCTGAAAATGATGGACGTCATGTGGAACACGTTTTGTTGCAACAAAATATGTAAACTATCTAAAATATATGCTAAATGTATAATTACTTAAATGTTCTTGGTTTATCACGACTTACCGAATGTTTCAAATGGGATTGATTTATTAAAAATGCCATCTGGTGGCGAAATTTTGAACTAATTTTTTTTCGCTTAAACAAATTCCCATTGCTTCATTATGTCCTTCACAAAATTTCACAATTTTCTGACCAATAGTTTCGTCTGTAGACAACTATTAGTAGGGTCGTTTAATTATGGACACCCTGTATATATATATATATTTCGTTAATCTGTTCATTGTATGTCATTGATCATTGTCCGTCAGCTGTTTGCGAATCGTCGGGTTACCCGGATGCGAGCAGCCGATGTATTATCTAAACTACGAAAAGTCCTTCTGGCCTGTGCCGGCAAGAAAACATAGCCTCCTTATTGCTTGGTTTTAAGATTTTAGCTAATTTTACTGGAAAACATGAAGCTAAAATGCGTGGTACCCAATTACAGAAAAGTCATTCTCAGCTCTAGTCAATATTGAATGTGAATGATAATACCGCCAAATTAGACAGATATAGTCAAGTTGGCTAGATTTATGGCAAGGTATTTTTGTCGCTAAACTTGGCGATATTTCTCCAATTGTAGTCAAGCTGGGCGAGAATTTGTAGTTGGTGAATATAAATATATAGTGTTAAACATGTAACAGTTGAAATGACGGTTACAACAATAAAAAAAAAATTGTTGAAACCATTTTTGAAAAACTCATAAATTAAACTTGTTTATGGAGGAATCCTGCAGTATTGTTCCAAAATGTCAGCCACCCTAAAATTTCAAACTGTTATATGTCAGCCATTTTTTAAGATAGAGGCAAAACAAAAAAAAAGCTCTGGTATCCTTGGATCAAGGCCAAACATTTAACGCAAAATTTCTTTAGGATTTGTAATTTTTTGTATATATTTTTGAATTTGAAATCGTTAAGTGACTATCATAGCGCCCCTTCCAGGCGCAATATCACCAAATTCAACTGAGACCTGCAGGCCATATTCAAAAACATATACAAAAAATTTAGTTCAATTATCTGTATAACTTCATACACTTTTCAAAGATACAATAGTGAAAATAGAACAAAAATCACTATCGCAGCGCGCCCTTTCGATGTAATATCCCTAAATTCAAGTAGGACCTGCTGGCCATAACTAAAAACCTATAAATGTAATTTAGTTCAATTTGCATAACTTCATATATTTTTCGATGATATAAAGAGAACAGACATACAGACAAACGGACAGGCAGAAATTTTGTAAAAACATGTTTTTCGGAAGCTCTGATCTCTAAAATATGTAAATTCGTCAAAAACCGGAAGTTGAAAAAAAATTATATTTCAATATTTTTTTTATTATTATAGATAGAAAAAAATAAAAAACATGTGAAATTTTCTTGAATTTTTAAAAAACCTTCTATATATTATTTTTATTGTCAACATCCATATTTTTGAGCAAATAAGAAACGCAGAACGATAAATGAGATACCATATGAAATGATTTTGAAGCGCCTTCTGGACATAATTTCTCCACCTCAAATAGACGATTGTGATTATCATGCTTTCTGATTGGTTGTTAAACCGAAAGATTCTTATGTAATTTCCGGTTGAACATGGTTTCTTATATAATATCTGTTAATTTCTGTATAATCTAATTAAATTCTAAATATAATATAATAAATAATATAATTTAACATAATATATGAATAGTATATAACATATAATAATATATAATATAAATATATAATATTATATGTATCATATATAAATATTAACATATATATTTAATATATATATAAGTAATATAATATTATATATATTATATATATAATTAATATAATATTAATATGTATTATAATATATAATAATATATAATATAATATAATATAATATAATATAATAATAATATGTATTATAATATATAATAATATATAATATAATATATAATATAATATAATATTATATAATCTAATTATATCTATTAATTTGTTAGATAATATTTTCTTATATCTTCATAATCCTCTCAAATACCGGAAATGACTTAAGAAGCGTTCGCTTTTACACCCAATCAGAAAGCGCAATAATCCCAATCGTCAATCCGCGGTGGAGACGTAAATTATGTGCCTTCTCATATAGTACACGCACATTTCGTTAAAACACGTTTTTTCAAAAATTGAAATTAATCAAATTAAATCGGAATTGTTTTCATGAATGAACTGAAAGAGTTTCCTCAAATTAGTGTTGCCACAAAATAAAAATGCAGCAACAATGATTATATATATATATATATATATATATATATATAAAGAATATTCAATAAAAGATAAATTGGGACATAGTTGCTGCACGGGTTTATATTATATTTATGATTATTAAGAAAAATTTAAATTCAAATGCTCAATTTATTTTACTTTATCCAATGTTTATTATTTTTTTTTTCGAAACAGTTGATGTCACTCTCTAATGCAGTTAAAATACGAAGAAGAAACTAGAAGTTTAAACCTGCATCTAAAAAAATAGATATTGCTAAAAAATATTAGACTGCAGTGCAAAATCTTCGCACGGGTGCACTAGTTATATATTATTTCTGTTGTCAACATCCTTTTTTTCTATGCATTTACGAAACGCAAAACAACGAATAAAGTATTATTTGAAAGGTTTTTTAAGCGGCTTCTGGCATAGTACACTCACATTTCATTAAAACGTGTTTTTGATTAAAAATTGCTCTTAATTAAAAATTAAATCGGCAGTGCTTTCATAAATGAAACAAAAAGTTTTCCACAAATTAGTGTTGTCACAAAAATAAAATATCGCATTATAAATTGCACAACAATTATAGAAAAAAAAAATTACAAAAAAGATGTATGATTTCCCCCCACAAATTTATTTTACATTTATGATTAAAAAGTCAAATTGAAATGTGTAATAGAAAAAAACACCATCGATAGATCGAAGCATTAAGTCTAGCCTAAAAGATATGCTTGCTTTGTTATATTAGCTTAAATAATATTTTATGCGTATTTATTTTTTTTTCCTTTGCCCCATGTTTTTCCCGAAGCGGATGACGTCATCTTCTAATGCAGTTAAAATACAATTGTTATATATTTTTTTCTCGAGCGTGCTTTTTCCCATCTTCCATCAGTTTTTTCTGTAACTTGGATGGAATAAATGAGATCATATTCCGGCTTAACTAATGTTGTTTGCTGATATTTTTACAGTTAATTTTCTTTGTTAGTTTAAACCTACATCTAAAAACTATTAGATATTGTTAAAAAATGTTAGACTGAAGTGCGAAATCTTCGCACGGGTCCAGTGGTAAACATTTATATCTCTATGAATAAATGTACTATTCTGACACAAATTAATTCAAATGTTGTACAAGATCCAAATAATCATGCGCTACAGCTACAGGTGATTTCGAGTATTTTTTAGGGTTTCGTTCATCTCACGAAACCTTATTCGTCTCTCGCTTCTCTGTCTGTCTATCACAGAGCCTGTTCTCAGAAACTGTATGACTTATAGAATTCAAATTTTGTGTACTTACAGCTGAATACTTACTGTTACGCTGAAAATCATAATATTTTGAAAAAATCGTATTATTTTAATATAGAGAGATAAAAAACCAAAAATCAAACAGCCTTTTCTTATTAAATTTAAACATTCCTCGTAATAGCACTTACCAATAATTAAAAATCCACTATAAACTTCTTTCTACAATAATTAATTTTCTATTGAAAGATTTCCACGTGAAAAATGAAAATGAAAAAAAAAAGTTTCACCCATTAAAAAAAAGATTAATATGACTTCCTATTGGTAATAAAATGGAAATTTTCAAACATTTCTCAATAATACAAAGAGTATGAGTGTGTGTAAATACAGAAAGCAGATTAATATGACGTCATTAGACAATTAAAAAGAAAATTAATCAGAGGTCATATTGGAAGTTTAACGGACTTTTTCGAATGTTTGAGAATAATACAAGGATAGTATCAATATGAGTAATAGAGAAAGCAAATAGATATGACGTCAGCGAGTGATTATTACGGCATATGAGTTTGAGGAACGTATTGAATCATGACAAAAATCCAATTATGAAAATATTGGCATATTTTAACATTTTGAAGGTCTCTATACAACATTTAATTTTGAAATAGATTTTTTTTAATATCGCATTTAGTCCACATGACAGATATTATTATGACAGAGTAAAATAGTGAGCTTCGTCCGCTATTTGGCCGATTAAAATATTCCAAAAAACGAGAAAAATAGACCTGTAAATTTTTACTTTATAAAAAACATGATTCATTACTATTATTATTATTATTATTATTTTGAAAAATGAAATTTGTTTGAATTTATTAAGGAAAGGATAAAGTGTTTGAAAGGAATTTTAAACGAAACCTTTTGTGCGATCTTTGATCACACTTACCCACTTGTGTAACGTGGGGATTGCAAATATTATGTTTTTGTACAATTTTTTGTTAGTCCCCTAATTCGCTTCGTGATTAAATAATTTCTACCTATGACCTTATCTGCAATTGGCCATAAGTCTGTATTTATGAAGCATTTGTTAGTAAGACCGTTGTTTAAATGTCCGTTTCGAAAGCGGATCCGATATTTGCATTTTGTTGCAATGGGAAGTCAGTTTTAAATTACCAAAGATATCGACAGTGCTAGTAAGATCTCGACAAAGCCTACTAATGGCCGGTTACAGTTGTCCATAATTAGCAAATTATCACATATAGAGAAAATAAGGTGTTGGATGCACCTTTACCCTAACTCAGAAATTATCTTAAAGATCTTCTGGTTACAGAAGACTTTGTGATCGGGGCTTAATTAGATACAAAATCTCTAAAATAATCAAGAAATTATTTATTTGAAATATAAACCACCGCGTTGTGTATTGGAAGAGTATCTAACATATAGCCTTTGTTTTGAGAGGAGTATAAATAATTCCCAGTTTTACAAAACAACCCCAAAGATAATCTTAAATTAAAACTCTAATACTTAATTAACTATAACAAAATATTTAGGTTTTAAAATTAATCACTAAACCACTGAAATTATGACAACATCTTTTGAACAAACAAATAATTTATTTACATTAGAAAACATTAAATCAAGATTTTAAAAATATATACACAAATCATACAAGACCACCTTTGAAAAAAAACTAAATACTTTTCCTTAACTAACATCATAATTAATTCTAAACTCTTCTTACTAATGTCTAAAAATCTAAAAACTACTGAATTAAGCACGACATTTTCTCCTGTTTGTCATGCCATAAACGACTGGGTTCACATTATTATACATAGATCAGGAAAATCAAAAAGTAGATTCATACCTTATACATTTCGGAGGGACACCAGTGAGTGGTTCTATGTAACTTGAGCCCTGAGTATGAAGTAAAACTATAGTTATCTGAGAGCACTTCGTTGGAGTATGATCTCTCCTCAACTTGGACGCCTATTTCCACACTCCATTAAAAAAATCAATCGAATACACGGGCCACTCGCACTAAGTTAAAAAAAAAATCCATCCAAGGCGAACTCCGACTGCTATTGCTGCTCTCTCACTCTCATCTCAAACTATTCATCTGCAACTCTCATCTCTCTATATCTCGTTACTCTTGTTTCTGAAGAAGGCTTGACTCCTCCCAGTATCCAAAATTTACATACTTGAATAGGAATGGCCACGGTGGGCTAGCCGTCATACCTCCCTTTCTTGATCATCCAATGCAAGCTAAACTGTCTGATCAGTGCACGAAGATTTTCTTGCCCTTTGACCTCGGCCGACATCTAGGCGCCTTCTCTGAGTCCCCCACCTTACTGAAAATTAAGGACCCTCACTTGAATAGTGACCAACAGCCCCCATAAATTTCCAGTCATAAAACTCTCAAAAACGGCTCCAACAGACATTTTTGGCCGGGCTGCACTCATAAAAATGTCAGTCAGCTCGATTGGTAATGTGACTTCGTATACTTTGTACCACCATAATATATAAAGTATATACAGTGTAAAATAAAAAATTAAAAAAACAGTAATATAACAATAATACGTAGCAGTAATATAACAATTATATATAATATGCAAAAGAACATTTGATTATATTAATTACATAAAAAACTCTTAAAATATCCGAAACGTATTTTTCGTAATATTTCACACTGCAAGATGGTAAACTCTTGCCACCAGACAGCGTCAGTAGGATGTATCACCCATATCCGAACTTTGTCAAGCAATCTCTTTTCGTGTAAAATGCGCAAATTGTGTGGCTGCGACTGTTGTAATCACTTATTTGCAAAAATTAGTTCTTTAACGCAGCCATTGTTATCCGTTGCTGTTGAAGTTGATGACCGTTCCTTATGGTCATCAACTTCAGCGACCTTGCCGATCAACGTGTACCGATTTGCTACCCATGTCGTCACGTTGTACTTCCTGCGATGACCATTGAATTTCATTGGAAATGTGTATTTTTCTCCTGTAAAACCCCTATGATGTCAAACATGTTCCTCATATTCATGAAGTTCCAGAATAATTCGTCAAGTGTTTCTGTAAGTATTCGACAAAATGTCTAAAATCAAAAGTGTTCATTGACTTTGGCCTTATAATATATATATACAGAGTGTTTCCTCTTATCGTTAATCATTAGCTTGCTGCTAAAGCATTGGATTAGAGGTATAGTTCCATTTGCAAAAATAATTCAGCTGTTGTTTCTTTGTCGTATTAAAAAACATTTGCATCAGAATAGTCATTTTTTTAAAGTTACGAAATTTAAATATTTATACGGCCCTGGTGCATATAAGTTGTATTTAGAAAATAAATATCAATGCTCTAACAAGTGGAACAATAAAATTTCCATTCTTCTTCGCCCAAATTTGCCGAGTTATATTAATTTGAATTTTGTAAACTTTCATTCGTTTGTGGTACTAAAAACACTTTATTTCTACTGTTCCGGGTTTATGCCGTTAGAACCCGGTTTATTTCCCATGATTAAACCGGGGGGTTTTCCATTCTTTCGAAGTGTCCTAGCGATACATATTAATTATTTGAAACGTTAAAAAAATGCATTTAGGAATGCGAATTTGAAACGCAAACGCTGTAAAAAAGGTAACTTTTTTCTGCACACCTTAACACTTCGCAAACGGGAGGCTATGATTACAGTCCTGAATAAAACAAACGTTGAAAATACTAGACAGCAATATCAGTTGCGTTATCAAAACATGGAAATACTACTTTCTGTGACTTTACAGGAAGATGTGTTTTATGTTATTGTATTTTTTTAATAGCAGAGAGGCTTCGTCCGCTATGCTGGTCGGTTTCACCAAAATAACCTTGAATCAAACGAAATATTTCGGTGAATTTGACCTTGTGTTTTAAAGCAATATAGACCTTTACCTGAAATGACCTTCCGCATTGCTGTAACCGATACAAAACCCATTCTGCTATTTTATTTTCTAACGTGTCAGACAAAATTTGAGCTGTTGAGGATTAACTCTTTTAGTTATCATTTACAGTAGGATTTGGTAAAGAACGATAGAACGATATGCAATATACTAAAACCATCCCGTAAAAATATCTAACTAACAATGTAAACTAACTAACGAACAATCCATCCAGTAGAATATTTTTAAAAGTTTATTTTTTTCATAATCGGCTATACCTGATTATAGAACTTTCCACCATAACTTTGTAACTAAGCAACTTAGAACGATATGCAGTATACTAAAACCATCCCCAAAAAATTATCTAACAAACAATGCAATACCCAACAAAATTCATTCAGTAGGACTTAAACAAAAAAGACTAATCTTTCATAATATATTTCACCCGATTATAGAACTTTCCCCCATAATTATGTAACTCAGCAATATACTAAAATCATCCCTGAAAAATTATCTACCGAACAATGCAAGTCTCATTAAATCCTTCCAGTAGAACTTTTTAAAAAGGCTAATCTTTTATTATCGGGTTTACCTGTTTATAGAACTTTCCCAAATGCGCGTCAATTCATCGCGCACAATTCATCGCGGAACAGTTCATCGCGCACAATGCATCACAGCGTCAGTTTGTCGCAGCGACAATTCGTTGCGGCGACAATTCATCGCAGCGTCAACTCGTCGCAGCGTCAACTCGTCGCAGCTTCAACTCGTCGCGGCGTCAATTCGTCGCGACGTCAAGTCGTCGCAACGAAAATATTTTTGAAGGCTATGATGATAAAATTAACGATAATGTAGGAAAAGTATTTAATGATAATTTGTTTTTTAGATATAGAGAATTATAACTAACAATTTACATCATTAAATAATTTTACTAAATTATCTTTACTTTTATCATCATAGCCTTCCAATATATTTTTGTTGCGATAAATTGACGTTGCGACGAATTGACACCACGTCGAATTGAAGCCGCGACGAATTGACGCTGCGATGAGTTGTCGCCGCGACGAATTGACGTTGCGACGAATTGACACTGCGATGAATTGTACGCGGTGAATTGTTCCGCGATGAATTGTGCGCGACGAATTGACGCAAAACCACTTTCCCCCATAGCTGTAAGCAACGTAAAACGATATGTTATATAGTAAAACCATCCTTGAAAAATAATCTAACTGACAGTGCATGTGCCATCAAAATCCATTGAGTAAAATTCACGTTATAAGCAGCCAGGGCGAAATTCCCATTTACAATTTATTAAATCATCTGGAAAGTTCTGCGTTTTTTTTAATTATTATTATCATTAGTGTTAATTTAAAATATATAAATGACACATTCTCAACAGAATTTTGGGATAAAACTTTGCTTTCATAATGTACGTGAAGAAACTGCTTTAACTTTTATTTTGAAATATGTTTGTAAATTCGGGTGACATCCAATCATTTCAGCATTATCTTAACAGAAGCATACCACAGAACATTCCGGATGATGCAATATATATATAGTATATAGATAATACTACCCATTTGGAAAATGGATTTGCGCGAATCGATGAAAATGAAATAATTGGTAAAAGCAGTGTTGCCAAATCTGGCGTAAATTTTGTACAGAAATTCCGAATTCACACTAGAAAATTTTGAATAGTAATAATGTTTTATTTTATTCACGGAATACCTATCATTGTAAAAAATGAAAACAACTGTTTAAACTTTCTGTTGAGAAATTGGAATTTCAGAATAAACAATTCTCTAGATTTGGCAGCACTGGTGATTAGTTATCAACATCTATCTATCAAAATCTATATGTAACTAGTTAAATCTATATGTAATTACTCAATCTTTTATTTACAGAATTAAGTTCACTCATATATCAATAACATTAATAAATTATTAAATTCATTCACAGGTACGAAAACTGTATTTGCCCACTACACGTTCAAAAACACTGAAAATGTCGCCCGCCTATAAAGTGTTAAACAATCTTAGAGCTCAATCACGTGAATCGAATATAATGTGTATAGCAAAGAGTATTTATAAAATATTATTAAAACAAATGGCAAAATTTTATCTCGATATTAAAATGGCACAATATAACGCGATGTTGCAATGGCGTAATATTATCAAAATATTGTAACAGTATAGTAGTAAGTGAAAATTAGCTTATGGAACGGATTTAAGAAAATAGTACATAATATTACTTAGTTGCCGAAACGTCAGTGAAGGCTCACTGTGGAGACGCGAAAAGGTTTTGGTTTCCGTCTATTTGTCTGTCTGTTTGTTCTTCTGTTTGTCTGTCTGTTTGTTCCGCTATAACTGCCATAAAAATTGTCCTATTAAGTTGCTTTATGGTGGGTATGTTGGTGAGGTACCCAGAATTAGCTGTATAGTTTTTAGTTACATTTGGTTCATATAGAATATTTCTTTTCAGGTCATAATGCTTTCCTATGCGAATGCAGGCTATTTTCAAATTTCCTTTTTAACTGAAATGAAAATCGCATATTTCAATAATGGATTTAAATGTAAAATTACGGATACTAAATTTTTGATATGGAGGTCTTAAATATATACAATAGCTTTGAAAATTTGCCGATACATCTATTAGAATTTAGAAATTAATTGTTTAAATTATTAGAAATTTGTTCGGAAATATAAAAAAAAAATTATTTTCCAATTCTTTACAAATTTTAAAATGCATTTCATTTTCTTTATTTTTTACTTTATTAGTTGCTTAGCAACCCTATTTCAAAGAATACCAAAATGAGAAATGCATTTTTTAATCTAAAAAATTACAAGAATAAGAAGTTCATAAGAATTTCAAAATATAATTGCATAAATCGTGTTTAATTTAACGCTTCTAATTTCAGAAACCTCAAAAGTATTTTATATGGCTATAAATATGTATGCAACATAAAAAATTAAATTTCAAATTGTAAGTAGCTGAATAATATGAAAAGGGAGATTAAAAAACAATGACTTTCAGAAGCTGACGTTGAGGCTCCTGATCTGCAGATTTACTAGTATTATTTATATTCTACAAAGAAACGTTAGTATAAAAACTCCTAAAAAATAAATTCCTTGTAAAAAAAAAATATGTTTAGTAAAAGAAGCAGTTAAAAAAGCAAATTTGTAACAAGTTAGGTATCAACAAGATTTGTTTTGTTACATTTGTTTAAATTGATCTCACACATGTCGAAAAATACATTCTGTTTTCAAAGATTTTATTTAAATGTGAATGGAAACTAAAAGATTACTGAATTTGAAGCATTTAAGTAAGTCACTGCTTGCAAAAGTATAGTAAAATAATCCCGACTTGTAAGTTTCGTTTTTCGAAAGGTAAACCCAATTCTTTTGACAAGTTGTTTTTAAATGTTTTGAGTAAATCCACCAAATAAAATGTTGAGAATGAAAGAGGTAAACAGAAAAGAAACACCCACGTAAGAATAAAGTTTATTTACTCTTTTATTCATCGCACCCTTTTACGATTGATTTAATGTGTCGAGTGATAATATTTGACTTCATGCATCAAATCCTATATTTCAATGAAGCACAAATGACGAAGACCCGATGCTTTCAATTCTGAAACACAAGAAATAGTCAGAATATTGAAACATGGACATACTCAAAATTGAGCACATAGAGGTCAGTTCATACTCATTTTTGAAACATAGCCATATTCAAAACGATTATGATCAGTTCAAACTCATTTTTGAAACATGGACATACTCAAAAATGAGCACATAGCAGCCAGTTCATACTCATTTTTGAAACATGTACATACTCAAATAGGGGCACATGATGTTTTATTTTTGAGTGTGTGCATGTTTTCAGAAGGCTAAAAGAACCTGTATTTTTCCCTATAGAATATGGATAAGTAATTCAAATTACAGAAATCAATTAACAGTAGTGTATCACGACTAAATGTTGTTCAAACAGATGAAGTAAAGAAGGTTTATTTTCAGTTCATTTACATTTATTGTAATGTAATATTAATGTATATGGTTTTGCATACGACACCACTACACTGGAAAAAATGTTAATTTTACAGAATAATACTGGCATCCCAGCTGCTACTATTATACCGTAAAATTAACAGTAATAAACAGTAAAATCAGCAGTCATTTGCTTTAGTGTATTACTGCTTATTTTACTGTTTATTACTGTTAATTTTACTGTATAATACTAGCAGCTGGGATGGCAGTATTATACTGCAAAATCAACAATTTTTTTTTGCAGAGTACTCGGATCAGGAAAAGCCTAAACAGGCGATCACTAGCTCCTTACTGGCGAAAAGAAAACAAGAACGAAAAATCATGTGTCAAGTATAGATGTGTAACACTTTCCAACACTTCCAAAATAATTTTACAAATCTTTAGCGTTTAATAAAGTGAAAGGCATAACGTATTTAAAAACACAATTTCAGGAACTACCAACAACATTCCGAAAAATATCAGAGTTATTGTGTTCAGCCTTGTATATGATCTATAGATTTATATATGCACTATATAGAATGCTTATTTTTAGTTCAGTTAGGAAACGCGTAGCACAGTTTAAAATTCCCCTTCTAGAATATCCGTAAGGAAACGGAAATGTACTAGAGAACTTTTGTGAGGCCCTGTATATGATCTTTAGATTTTATACACACCAAGTATCAGACAAAAAAGGAGTGTTCAGCAACTGAAAACGTACTTCCAGCAATTTTTGTTAACAGACAGTACCGAATTCTTTTGTGTGTCCCTGTAAATGAACGATGAACGCTATACACACAATATTCTATAGTAAGCCTCTTGTAATGCACCTGAGTGATATATATCAATTTCAATAAGTTTAAATAGTGAAACATTATTAAAATAAACCGCAAACGATTTTTCTCCATAAACCGTAATGTAACAGAATTGTTTTGAGTGACCCTGTAAAGGAATTGCTATAGACACCATACTCTATAGTAAGCCCTGAGTGATATATACCAATTTCAATATGTTTGAAATTGGGTAACATCATTAAAATAAGCAACAAGTTATTTTTACCCATACACCGTAATGTAAAGGAATTATTTTGTGTGTCTCTGTAAAAAAACACTATAAGTGCTTCGCACTTCATTTTCAATACCGAATATGCCATAGTAAACCTTAATAACATATTTCAATTGCATTATAATCCGCATATATTTACGCGAGTTAGAGCACGGACATACATACAGACAGACGGCAGACAGACTGACAAACCGAATCCATAAAAAAGATTAAAAGAAAACGGAATGTGAATAGATTAAACAGGTGAAATAATATGAGTTTTCGCTCACTTTCAGCTTATTATAAGGCAATAAAAGCGTGCAATCGTTACTGTAAATAGACGAAAAATAATAAAAAATAAGAAAGAAAAATCATGCGTCAAGCATAGATTATGTAACACTTTCCAACACTTCCAAAATAATTTTAGGAATCTATACCGTTTAATAAGGTCTAATGTCTGATGTCCAAGTAAACAATTTGAACAAATACAGAACTCATTTAAAAATCGCATTTCAGGAATTACCAACAATATTCGGAAAAATATCCGAAATATTTTGTGCAGCCCTGAATATGATCTATAGATTTGTATATATACTACATAAATTTTAGTTCAGTTAGGGTAGACATAGCACACTTGAAAATTCACCATCAGCAATTTCCATCAATAAACGCAAATGTACTCGATATATTTTGTACTGTCATATGATCCATAGACTTTATACATACCAAGTAATGGACAAAAAAACAGCTAAATTTAATAACTTGTGCCGCAACTAAAAGCACACTTCCAGGAATTATTATTAACTGACGGCACATTAACCGAATACTTTTGAGTGTCCCTGTAAATAAACGATGCAACAGATTTCTATGACAGATTCCATCTAGTGCACCTCAGTGGTATGTGTCAATTTTAATGTGTATAAAATAGTGAAACATCATTAAAATACCCTGTAAACGAATTTTCCCCATAGACCGTAATGTAACGGACTATTTTTAGTGTCCCTGTAAAGGAACTATTAGTGCTACGCACACCCCATAGTACAGATCTTGTAGTGCACATAAGTTATATATGTCAATTTCAATATGTTTGAAATAGTGTAACATCATTAAAATAAACCGCAAACGAGTTTTCCAAATAAACCATAATGTAACGGAATTCTTTTGAGTGTCCCTGTAAAAAAACTATAAGTGGTACACACTTCATTTTCAATACCGAACATGTCATAGTAAACATAAATAACATATATCATTTTCATGTCAGTCCGAATATATTTACGCGAGTTAGAGCACGGACAGGCAGATAGACGGCAGACAGGCAGACAGACAAACTGAATTCATAAACACTTTTCAACAATGTTGGAAAGTTTTTAAAAGATTAAAAGAAATCGGAATGTGAATAGATTAAACAGATGAAATAATATGAGTTTTCGTTCGCTTTAAGCTTATTATAAGGCAATAAAAACGTGAAATCGTTATTGTAAATAACCGAATGATAATAATAATTAAAAAAAGTCGATTAAAAAACAGAAAACCGTGATTAGCTGTTACATTTAATAATTTCTTTTGATATTATTTATATAGAAATACCGAAAATATTGTGTCAAAAGAATTATTTTTCAAACGTATCCTTTAATCATTTCATACAAATAAATAAATAAAACACAATATTTCCATTAAACTGTGTTTAGTAATTTTCATATATGTGTGTTATTATTGTTCATTTTCCTACCTAAAAAAAAGTAACTAATGCTGCTGCCATAATTGAATTTATTGATCAGAATATTCGATATACCATTAAATTATAAAATGGGATGAGATTATAAAATAATCACGAATTTTAATTCATAAATAATTGGAATTTAAAATGACGCCAATGCCTTATGACAAAGCCAGTTAATGTACTGAGCAACCAATTAAGCTATTTGTTTTTCAACTCATTTGAATATATATTCATTCTATTCATAACAGATCATTATCATGTCAACATTCGTTGATATCTTAAAAGATCAGAATATTTTCCCATCGTATTCATGCATTAATAGGCAGGTTATTAAAATTAAGTTTGATTTCTTTCAGCAGAAATCAATACAATAAAATATTATTTTATATAAAAGAGAACTGCAGTCACTTGTGCTGTAAGCTAAAGGCTTGAAATATATTAGTTATTAATAATTAAAGGATTATTATCGAATTAAATGATGACAGTACCTTAAAAAGATCCCCCACGGCTCGGCCTACAGCACAGGTAGATTTCGAAGACGCAGACCGTGGAGCGACAGTTTGTTGCGAATTGCAGAAGAAATGGCCGTTTTGCCATGATGCCGCAGTTGGGACCGCCCACTTCAAAATCTAACTTGTTCGCAGGCGGAGCCGGGAGGGATTTTTTTTGTTTCTTCTAAAACCCCCCTTCCCCCTCCTTAGGGCCATTTTTAATGATATCAAAAATCTGTCCTACATAAATTTTCGGCCCTTTTCCTAGAAGTAATGATAACTTTAAAAGGATTCGATACGTATTATAATTCAGAAGTTATGGGTTTTTTTTCTGTTTCCACAAAAAGCCCCCCTATTTCCCTCCCCCACCCGTGGTTCGATTTTGCCCATCATTAACGAACTTGACCGAGATTTTATGCTTCTTGATATTATGTATCAGTTTGGAAGAGATTTGTGCAGAATTATTGGAGTTATCGTGTCTGTCAAAAATGACATAGATAGATAGATAGATAGATAAAGTTTTGAACTGGGGTTGGTTTTGGGTTCTGGGAGTCATGATCGGCGTAGATCTACAAAAATGTTTCAAAAATTCCAACTTAGGGGAGAATGTAATAGGTAGTATTTCTTACGAAATCTACCTAAAAATCTCCTTTTTAACACTTTCAAACACAGTTGAAAAGTGTTTATGAAACCGGTTTGTCTGTCTGCCATCTGTTCGTACTCTATAGTTCGCGTAAATATTCTCAGATTGCCATGCAATAGTCATATGTTATTGAGGCTTACAATGGCTTGTTTGGTGTTGAAAAGGAAGTGTAAATCATTTATAGTTAATTTACAGGGACACTCAAAAGAATGCCGTTACATTACGATTTATGGGGAAAATCGTGTGAAGTGTAATTTAATAATGTTACAAAATTTCATACAAATTGAAATTGATTTATATCACGATGCTTACAACACTGTAAAAAATATAAATTCACCGTCATTCTCCGTGAATTGCTGCCGTAATTTTACGGAAAATGCTCCTTTTTCAAAGTAAGCGGTCAATTTCCGTAAACTTCATGTTTTTACGGGCAAATACCGTTTATGTAAGAACAAAGCTCGTTTATCTAGGGACAAAATCCGTTTTCTTATGGACATTGCCTAGAATTTCTGCTGCAGTAATTTTACTGCAGCAATTTCTTACAGTGAATAGAATAAGGTATACATAGTTTTCAATCTTTAATTTACAGCTCTCAGGCTTTGATAGCCTGTGAGCTAAAAAGCCATCAATATGATTTTATGCTAAAAGCCGTCGATATGATTTCATGTGTTTAATAAATGTATACTAAATTATTTTTTGTATTATTTTACTTTGATTCTATATTATTTACCACTTTTAATGATGGGTGCTTTTAGGTACAGCTGTCGCAGACAAACCTGGGTATAATTTTGTCGCCAAAATGGCAATTTTAGGTGGTATTGGTGATTTTAAAAATGCTATTGGCGAGATTTGCGCCCAAATAACATAAATGTGTTTAATGGTGTTATGTATTTTATAAATGTATATTAAATTACTGTTTTGAACGCGATTGGTCAATAACAATAATAAATATCTAAAAGGTGGATTAAAACTTTGTGCCGTTATACTAAAAATAAATGTGCAACGTTAAATTAGCACAAATTAAAATCATTTCTAATGGCAAACAGCTGTTTCACATCTGGCCGCGGGGCGAGAGATGGCAGGCAAGCGGTCATGGCCTAGGAGTTTTTAATTCGTTTTTACCTTTTGAGTTGGCACTGAAGATGGAGCTTAAGGGCTCTGAAACAGCTGTTTGCCATTAGAAATGATTTTAATTTGTGCTAATTTAACGTTGCACATTTATTTTTAAAATAATAAATATGATTGGTGATTAACAATCATTTTCGGTGATGTCTCTTCCTGGCAAGTATAATACATAAATACCAAAATAACTGATAATTCGTTTCGAAATTCGATTCATTAAATATTATTATATTTTATTTGTTTTCATTCAGCATACGTCAAGAAAAGATGCGGAAGGAAGTTGAGTTGTACAGTACATAATTATAGTAAACTTTGATTGTCTCACTGGTGCGAATTATTTTTTGACACCAGGCAGCGGTCCAAAAAATCATTCACGGAGAACTTGCTTTACGAACGATTTTACCTCTATGGTTTAAACGTTCATGGCGAATGAATGTTTTTTTTTTATTTGTTGTTGTTTACTTTCATGGATAGAGAATTTGAACTGCGAACCTATTTTTAAGTGAAATTATTGCAGAATATGTACATAATTGAACGTAAGTCATCTCTCAAATATTAATTTATTTTGAACGATCTTTCTAAAAATGTAACTTTCATGCAGTTTTTTTCAAAAAAATAATTTTGAATAAAAATGGCCGCCTGGTATATGAAAAAGTGAAGCGGGCATCCCGGAACTGTTGATGACAGTCACATGACTTAGGCTTTTATTATAGAGATATCAATAAATAAAAAACATTTGAGCGACTTTCTTAAGAATCTTTCAACTGTCACGAAAATTATTAAATCGTGATGAATTTAAAAATGAATTTAAAAAAGGGGGTGGGAGACATAAGTCTAAAGCTAAATTAATATACTTATCTTATTTTATTTTTAAAGTATATTGTGGATTTGAGATTAAGAACAGCTAATTATACCTGAGTCCTTAAGCAAAGCTAATATTTTTTTCTTCAGTAAAGATACAATTAAATTATATTTAAATATTCGGCCTAATTTACATTTTTTCAGTACTGGTGTCACAATTATAATCAATTTAAAATAAACAAAATTATCGAAACTGGAAATATAAGTTAACAATTTTAATATCATTCTCATAATTAATTCTGGTTTAAATAGTTTATAATAAATGATCTAAAGATACAAATAAATAAAAAGTTATGAACTATTTTATATTTATTTTTAAAAAAATCGATTATATTTTTAAATATTCATGCAGAGCTTGGTAGAACCAACAAAGGTCCTCCTTCCCCTATTTAAAAAATATTTTGCAGTGTATAAAAAAAAATCTGACAATTTCACCGTACATTTGCTGATCTTTTTCTAAGATCAAAATAGAACAAAGATACTTTCCAAAAAATTTGGTTCAATAATAATAATAATAAATAGTATTTTATGCACAATTAAAAATGCAAGTAGGCTTTTTTACATTTTTTACTTAGGCCTGGAAATATTATAAAAATTGCAGTAACGGACACGCAAATGTTAAACAATCGCATTCACTCTTTCAACCCTTTTGTAAATAACCCAAACATTCTTTTGCACTGAACAAAGCAAAACAGCTGACTTCCCCTCTCCCAAACAAACGAAAACACTTGAATTATTGCAACTGATTGGCTACAAATGTGTCCGACTACAAGCTATGTTTCATCCTCTACTGTATGATAACGAGGTGTCACCAGAATAGCTCTAGTCTATAGATGTCGTTATGAAATGGAGTTTCCGGTTCCGACATGTAGTTATAATCCGATAACACCACAATAGATCTGGATTTCCAAGCGAAAATGAAAGAATTCGAAATTATTTTACTAATTAGCTAATTTTAAGAAAACTAATTAATATATCGATTTGAAAATTTATGAACATATGTAAAATATTTTTCTGTATCCGTCAATGTAATTTTTGAAAAATTCGGCCGGTAATTTTTCTTAATTTTTGCAAAAAACTGCCGAAAATCTGACGGCACCAGTGAAAAAAAATCCGAGAAAGCTTCAGACAGGGATCAGCTTTCATTAAAAACTGAACTACAAAGAGATCTGTTTCTCTGACCGATCCCCTCATTTAGTTTGCGAAAATGAAAGGAAATAATTACCAATTTTTACTAACGAACAAAAATTTAGATAACTAATTAAGATATATTTTTGAATTTGAGGATGGGAAGTTGTGACATCTGCGTTCATTTTAGCGTACCATCTTCATTATGTTCTAATTATAAAAAAAAATGTAATTATTTTTTAAATGATCGCATTAATGTAGGGGAAGGTGGAGAACAAATTATTCGTTATATTTGCGAGTTTGATGAGGGAGGAGGTTAACGCCTTGTTCCGATTTACACAAATTGACTTCCATTGAAGAAATTTAACATTTTTAGTTTCTCCCGTAGTGTTTTATAAATGTTATATATAGAGAATAACGGAAATTCAAATGACGACTTTCGTAAAAACTAAATTTATGTTCCTAATAAAAATACACAACCCGTATTTACTTGATGTATTCCAACAATCGAAGTAAATGATTTGTTGTTGAGCACTTGCATTCTTATATCGGGTGTTATGGTCCCGATCATAACTAGCTTTCGATGATTCGACTTGGTTTTCGATCGCGTTGCAGATTTTAGTTCCACCTTTCACCGCGAGCAGGCGCATCATTTTCTCGAGTTCTATGGCCCCGATTTCGACGGGATTTGGTTCATTCAACTCCCTTGGTACAATGGGTACTCATGTTAAATATTCGTATAGAACAAATTGCGCCCCCTGTTGGTGGAAACTGTAACTAAAGGATTTTGCAGCGCGTGAGCAGCACGCCTGCTATACGGTGCGGGAGGCAGCTGGGACAATTGTCAAAGATTCGTTTGGAAGGTGGTTTGTTTGGAACAGAGTGTGCCCCCTGACGGCGGATGGAAAAACTAAAAGATTTTGCAGAGTGTGCGCTGCACGCCTACTATATGCCTACTATACGGCGGCGGGAACACGTGTCGTAGGTTCTTTTATATCAGAAATCACCCCTATCGGCTGAAAGTGGAAATAAGAAATTTTCCTCGCGTGCGCAGTACTTTTAAATAAATAATTTCCGACTAAATCGGGTTAAAGATGTAAAATCCTACAAAATTTAGGTTTGTTTAATTTTATCAAGGGGTTCGGGCAACGCCGGGCGGTCAACTAGTATTTAGGTAAAGAAAATATCTCACTTTCCTTTTTTATCATTTTCTATTCTAATAATTCGAGTAATTTGTCGGCACTAGATTTATTCGTTAACTTATAGAAAGCATATAGACCCAACACAAAAGTTCCTTTGGAATTCTGTTTTATTCCTTAAGTGAATTTAATAATATCATGAGAGACGATAGTATCTCGAGTGACGCAGCAAAGGCCAAAACGTGAGATGTCAAGCACTCTATATATACAGCTATTTTGCGATCAAAGAAAATGCAAAAAGCCACCATTTAATATCTCAGCATATGTGAGCATATATGAGGTATATCGTTCTGAATTTTTCACAGCAGTCTTATGTCTCTGGTTTTACACTGTCGTGAAATTTTTACATTTCTATATGCAGTGTATTTTAAGATCTCGAAGTTCATTTTTAAGTATAAAAGGGCTCGAAATCAGAAAGGGATATATATTTTTTAATACACATATGATATTAATCAGTTGTTGATGAAGCGATTAAAGGGCCCGATTTCATAGGAAAACTCCGGTTTCTTATATAATCCGATTTAAAAATAGGACTATTTTACTACGCATATTCTCATAGCATTTTTCATAGCGATTTCTCACGCACATTCTCATAGCGATTCACCTTTTTTCCTACGCCAAGCTACAGTTAATAATCGTTTCGCGGCACACAGTTAAAACTTTTGCATGTAGTAGTTGAATTAAGGTAAGTGATGCAAATAAGGCAAATGCAGGTAATATGGCCAACCAGCAATAATGTTATTAACTGCAGTGAAATCCAAAAGATGGCGCTTGAATCAAATAACTAAATGCTCGACAAACAAAGTATAGTACCGAGTTGCTCGCAATCTTTGATCACGTGCTAACGAGGGCCGCCATTAGTGATTTGTTGTTAGTTGCTTTGGCGTATTATAAATTTGTCGCTTGGAAATTTGTTATATTTCTTATTTAAGCAAAGTATTTGTAATTAGTGTTATACATAATATTTTAGCTGGTTTTCAATATCTGAGTGTTCAGACAGACATTACACATGCTTTTTCAAAACTCATTATTGTTGGCAATATGCTCAATGGGCATATTACCTGCACGTATGGCCATATTACCTGCACGTATGGCCATATTACCTGCACATATGGCCATTCCCTATCTCTTTATCAACTTATTTATTTATTTATATACTTATTTTATTTATGTAAAGGGTTCATAGTAAAGGGCTCAAAATGAGTGCATTTTGTTGCTTAAGAGTTGCTTAAGAGCATGGTGAAAATGTAATAATTGTGACTTGCGGTAATGCAACTGAGACTACTATTCCCCCTATGATTTTTTATAAAGGTAAGAGAATGAAACCAGAGTGGGTTGATAATCTGCCTGCAGGTTCTGCATGTGAAATGACGCCAAAAGGAAGCATGACAACACAGACCTTTGTTAAATGGATCAGTCATTTTTCAAAATTTAAACCACAAGGACGCTGTCTTCTCATCTTTGATGGAGTCAAGTCCCATCTTGATTACTCTATTGTGGATGGGCTGAAAAAAATGACATTATCCTACTTTGTTTACCTTCTAATACAACTCATGAGCTGCAGCCTTCGGATAAATCCTGTTTTTGGCCATTAAAACACTTTTGGGACCAAGAAGTTGTTTTATTTTTGGAACATACCAACCATGACAACATTACAAAGGCACGATTTGGAAGAATATTTTCTCCAGTTTGGGACAAAGCTATGACACCTGCCAACGTTAAAGGTGGCTTCAAAGGGTCAGGTATCTATCCTTTCAACCCAAATGTAATTCCCGAGAAAGCTTTTTCTCCAAGTTCTGTTTCTGAAAAAGCATGTCCAGCAAAGGATAATGCTAAAAGCGGAAAAGAAATTTCTACTCCTTGGACATATTCTGGGAAACAAGGTCGTCATATTCCTCCTCCCTCAAGAACGCCTGACTTTTCTTCGGACTCCAGCTGTGATTCTTCATCTTCTAAAGATAATGACAGAAATGGTGCTTATGTTCATGACTCATCATTTCAAGAATTACTGCCATCACCACATAAAAAGCGTAAAAAAACTCGTGTTATAAAACTTGCTATGAACTATCGTGCTCTAATTTTGAAAAAAGACCTCTTTCCCAAAGCTTCTCAAAATAATACTGAAGACACTCAAGCATCACAGCAGCGATTAAACAAACAAAAACATCAGTCTGCGAAGACTAGCGGAAAAGGATCTCGAGCAAAGAAAAGTGATAAAGACAGTTGGTTTTGCGGTATTTGCAACAAAGAAAAGGTTGTGGATATGCGATTATGTGTTGTGTGTCGTAATTATGTGCACGAGGAATGTGTCGGACTTACCAAGAATGATAAGGAAGTTTTTACTTGCCCTACATGTGAAGTTAAAAAAATTAAAAACATTTTTTTACTGTAAAACTTTAAAATTCCTTAAAATTTTGCTTAAATTGTTTAACATTTAGCTTACGGGAAAATAAATCCTTATATAGCCTTTCACTACTGGAGAAATCTGAACTTTTCACTCCCCTTTTCTATTGATTCTTCAAGGCAGGTGATGGGCGTACAGTTTCACATGTGCTAATCATTAGAGGTCGTGGGAGAGCTGTGGAATTTTTCATTTCCCTAAAAGAAGCTGTTTACCAGACAGAAGTATTTCTTCGTTTGTAAATAAGTTTTAAGGGGAATACTGCAATCAAAATTATATTTTTCTGTGAAGTAAACGTCATTAAATTCAACTGATTACGCTTCGCAGTAATTGAGTGTAAATCGATCTTTTTAGTATGCTAGTATAAAT
The DNA here is from genome assembly GCA_963931845.1 of Maratus michaelseni. Classification (NCBI taxonomy): domain Eukaryota; kingdom Metazoa; phylum Arthropoda; class Arachnida; order Araneae; family Salticidae; genus Maratus; species Maratus michaelseni. The sequence goes on from OZ007596.1 coordinate 227,010,385, forward strand.
CTTATTTAAAAATACGCTGATGAAAATGACATTGTTTGGTGAAGTAAATGTCATTAAATTTGGGTTAATACGTTTTGTAGTAATTGAGATCGTATCATAAAATATCGATCGTTTTTAATACGTAAAATTTCATGCTAATATAAATGTTTAATTCAGAATTTTAAAATATCTTTTAAAAATAACCAGAAAAACTCACTTCATTGAATGTTTTAATAGTATTTTATGTCTTGAAAAGTAGAATATAAAAAATTATATATAATCAAAATAACTAAAATTGTATGCTTTAAAACTTTATAGAAAAACTTTGAATTTTCAGATATTTAAATAACTAATAAAAAAAAATATATTTTTTAAATGAGCATTTATTTTATTATTATTATTATTATTATTATCGCGATTCAGATTTTAACAACAACAAAACCAGAAATTTCAATAGAAGAAAATTGTAGAAATATATATATAAGAATCCATAAACATTATAGTAGCGAATGATAAAGTGATACATAATAAAATGAGTGTTATCAGTTGGGCCTTCTTTTTTTCTTTATATATATATATATATATATATTTACACGCAGTATATTATGAATAGGATTATAATTTAATTTCTAAATTAATCAGTTGAATATTACTGTTAGGAAATAGTGGCAGATATATGAATATAAAAACGCGTCCAATTAGCATGACCAGGGCCCGCTTAAGACATAGAAGTAGGGGGAGCCCGACGTCACACAGGGGGCCCCCTCTTACTCTGCCAATTATGATTCAACAATTTGAAATTTTACCATCAAAATTTCGAGTAAACAACACTTTTAATATTAAACTAAAACTAACTACCAATATACATATAATTTTTTTTTATTATATACATAATTATGCATAACAAATTAATTTTGTAAATGAATTTACAAATATGGAACAGGTGTGACTATTTGAACTTAAAAAAAATATTTTATGCTTTACAAATTGAAGATTTGCCAATGCTAAGAACAATGCAGGGGCAGCAAATATTTGAAGTAAATTTATGCTTGGCTGCAACACAATTTTGCTTCTATTTTATAAACAGAAATTTGGTATCACTGAATGCTAATTACTTTACCCTTTATTTAAATAACCTATTCTCCTTATTTTATATAATTTCTCCACTCTTTATGAATATAAACAATATATAATTATACAGATTAAATTTTCTGTTATTTTTAGCACGTTTGAAATTAAAATGTAAAACTTAAGAAAAATGAAAATAAGTTGCATTTAATTACTATTTTTATACCATTTATTATATCAACAGGAAAAAAAGAGAGCATAAATGTGTCAGTAATAGTCTAAAGGAAAAATTAGTAGCTATAATTAAGGAAAAAAAAATACATTTTTTACTCTGACTGAATTTTCCCCCCTAAAAAATAGTTTTGAAAGGTAAATTTGGGGGCCCCTTTGTATTTCAGTGGGTAAGCTCGGGCTTCACGGGCCTATTCGGTAAACAAGCCCTGAGCATGACTAAATGAAATATGTATAATAAAATTCAGCAAATTTTGTAGATAAATATTGATTATGTATAGTTTTCTTTGTAACTTATTGTACTCTTTTAACTTTCTCCTGAAACTCAATATTTTAAAAATGTTATCTTTTGACCTTAGGTCCCTTATTTTCTTTATTTTAAATCGCAAAATTCCATTTTAAAATGTTATACTACAAAATCTCTTACGCTGTCAAATAATCTAAAATGCTGTATATTTTTAAAAGAGAAATATTACTTGCTTGATCTGAAGAAGGCGGACTGTTTCTTTCAAAACACGTGATCTATTAACAACTAAAATTTTCTGTTTAAGGTTAGATTCGGTAGTATAGACTAGTTTTTTTTTTCTCCACAGGTTTTATAAATACATTACATTCAAGTAAAAGAGAAGCATATCTGCTAAGACGAAGGACTTTCTATATCGCAATTTATTTCCTTTCTTTGCCATTGCGCCTTTATTTGTTTTAGATTCATAAGTTATATATATATATATACATATATATATATATATATATATATATAGAGAGAGAGAGAGAGAGAGAGAGAGAGAGAGAAATACCTGCAAAAGCCGAATCCGTAGCTTACACAGTTTTAAATGTCAAAACACCATTTGTTCGACACAGGGCCGGGAACAGCTTTTTTTTAAACCCGGGCAAACATGAACTTTGACGCCTCCCCCCCTCTTTTTTTTCTATGCAAAGAGAATTATGCTAAGTTTCTAATACTCGACTTATTTTAAAATTTAAAATATGTAATCACAAAATACATAATATTGAAATACGTAATCAGGTTTGAAATACATAATAGTTATTCATTAAAACCTGTTAAAACGAAATCGAAATGAAAAGGAAATATTCCACTTTATACAGGTTTCCGTCTTAGCCAGTAGAATTGTCTTTCTGATAGGACCACATAATTTTTTCATTTAACACAAGATTACATTAAAAAAATATTTCATTTTCCCAGATTATACTCTAGTTGTAGTATTACAAATTAACACAACTGAGGCGTTTAAAGTCATATTGGTATGACTCACATTGTCTTAAGAACTCAAAAACCATAATTTATTATAGAGATACAATGAATTTCAATTCCTTAAAATATGTCCGTGTGCTATCTATAACAATTTCTTGGAACTATGACTTATACCGCTCTTCCTTTTTATAGATTGAGATGTCTAGATACTTTCCTGAACTGACCTCTAATTTTCAAAAATATGTGTGACTCATGCAAAAAAAAAAAAAAAAAAAAAGAAGGCTGTTTTCAAATCCAAATGAGCTACTTTCTGACATATTTCTGAATTAATTTTCGTTTGGACAAATTGTCAGGTGTTCTTATTCAAAAACTATGTAATCGAATGTCATTTTCCATTTTTTTGGTAAAGCCAAATATTTCTTTCAGAAAGAAACATGTCAAAGTTGGTGTTTTGAACCAAATTTCCAGACGAGACATCGCATGAAAGGAGAAAATGGGGTCGTCACGAGAGAACAGTCGTTTATAGTTCGATAAGTAATTTATTTTAAAGAAATGAAAAATGCTATTCGATTTCAACTCAAGCCTTCCAATTTTTTGCCTTTACGTTGGAAAATGAGTCAGAAACTTTCACGTTGTTCAGCAGGGAATGTGAAAACTGCCTTAAATTTTTACGTTTTAGTTAGTGAATTTCCCACTCCTTAGTATTTCGTGTCCCGGGGAACCGTCCGACCGCGCAATTTCTGCGGCCGAATCTGGATGTAAAAAAAAAAAAAAAAAAAAAAAAAAAAAAAGTAAAAAGTAAAAAGTAAAAAAAATGTCGTGGCATTTTTTAGTTACCGCCTAGGGCAGAAAAACACGTACAAATGTCAAAAGGACGATAATATTTTTGTACTGCGCAAAAATAATTATTTTTATATGATTAATTTTAAACTAAGAAATGTTTCAAAATTAATTGTCTATTTATTTAAATATTAATATATATAATTATTTGATTTTTTTTCAGTTCAATAAATAAAGCTTCCTAAATAATTTTAAGATATCTAGTATTTTATTGTCTATAAAAAAAGAAAACGCGATACTTAACATTCTAAGAACAAAAAATTAATCAAAATCATCAATACTAAAACATTTACTGAAAATAATGTATTTATTATCATTTTACAAACATGAACTATCTTCCACCAATGTGGAAAAAGTGGAGTAAAAATAGCTTCAAGACGTCAATGAGTACAGAATGTTTACTTTCTTTATTGCAGAAATTTCCCCACATTTCCTTAAGATAGGTAATATCTTCCCTATGTAATCCCCCTTCTACAATACGCAGTCAGACCCCCTGTAGAGCTTAACGTTCTTGATTACTTCCTGCACGCCATGCTTGAGGGGTGGAAATTTTCGGGATAACGGTTATCCCAACCCCGTATTTTCCAGCATTCTTTTTCTTGGGATTACGGTAATCCCACCGTAAGCAAAAGGTTAATAATGTTTTCTAATTTTTCCTCTTACTTATTTTCTCATTATTTTTTATTGAGTTTCAAATATTAAATTTGGTTTTTTTAATAATTGATGTTTTTCATGCGTTAAATCTGAATCATTTCATTATATTTCACCTATGGGCATATTACCTGCATATGGGCATATTACCTTCATTAACTAGACATTTAAAAAAAAAATTACTGCGGGTTTAAATTTTGATTAATTTAAGTTTTGAATTTTTTTTCAAATACTAAAAATATCCTACTCTTTAGACAATTTTTATTTTTATTTTAAATCAGTTCTTACTATCTCTAAAAAAATTCTGTTCTTAAGGTGGCCATATTACCTGCACTTACCTTAGGTGCATTATTTTAAAATCTGAAAACAGTTAATTTGTGTAATTTTGATATATACAGGGTTGCTATAATTAAAGTTCGCCTGTTCAGAAGGCTCTAGACCCAGTTCTATGGCTCTAAACGAAACAAAATTTCACTAGTACGTAGTTGAAGAGATGCGCTCTGCGAAAATCGAAAAAAAAAAATAGTTAAAATTTTTGTCAATTGGTGGCATTGCGCCAATATTTAAGCCGATTCCTTTATTTTGTAAAAAAACAAAATACAGGAAATTTTATTTCACAGTTGGTAAAAGTAAACTTTTTCAGATTCGTTATATCAATTTCGGTCAATCCAGATGAAACACACAAAATCCCAAAATTTCAACCAACGATTCAAATAGATCACATTTTATTCAAATTTTCGACTAACGACGTCAAAGTGACGTCGCAACTTCGAAAACTTGAAATACCCGTCTAACCACCTGACGATTTAAAACTTGCTGATAAAGTGTGTCTGTGATTTCTTTGACACTGGAACAGTTGATTTTTTCTGAAAAGCATTTGAATCTACGCTTTGTGGAGAACGGTAACTTTGAAAGAAAAGGCACTTCTTGTAAAGTTATTTTATCAAAATAACAGCAACGCAGCTGCAGCTCTTCGCGAATTCCTGAAACTAAAAGATGTTAGACGTGGACCCATGTCGGATCGTGGAGTTCACAAAATGATTAAAAAGTTCGAGGAAACAGGAAAACTCGACATTCTTCCTGGCAGAGGACGAAAAAAGGTAGACATTTCTAGCATTGAAAATATTGCTACTACTACCGTAGATTTAGCAAGCCAGTCATCATTTGGTAATGCAAGTGTGCCAGCTATTGCGAATGAAGTCGATATGCCGATTTCCACTGTGAAAAAAGGGATGCGTCAAATTTTGCGCTACTATCCATACCAGATTCAGAGGGTGCAACAACTAATACAGGATGATACCGAAAGTCGGCTATCATTTTCACTACAGTTTCTTGCACGAATAAATGTGGACAATTCTTGGCCCTGGAATATTCTATGGAGTGATGAAGCGCATTTTTATTTAAACGGAGAAGTGAACACACACAACTGTCGAATTTGGGCGAAAGAGAATCCTAATGTTGTCCAAGAAGTTCCATTGCACGCAGCTAAAGTGACGGTGTGGTGCGGTTTCACAGCTACGTTTATGTTAGGGCCATATTTTTTTGAGTAACTAACATCCACAGGACCCATTACATGTTCCGTAAATGGGAGAAAGGTATCTCAAGATGTTGTGAAATTTTCTGATTCCCGAGCTGCAACAGAGAGGCTGCCTTCAAAATATCGTGTTTTTGCAAGACGGTGCACCACCGCACATTACTAGAGCAGTTTGGACTTTCTTAACAAGCCATTTTACAGACGGACCGCATCATAAGTAAGCGCTATCATAAACGTAGCTGTGAAACCGCACCACACCGTCACTTTAGCTGCGTGCAATGGAACTTCTTGGACAACATTAGGATTCTCTTTCGCCCAAATTCGACAGTTGTGTGTGTTCACTTCTCCGTTTAAATAAAAATGCGCTTCATCACTCCATAGAATATTCCAGGGCCAAGAATTGTCCACATTTTCAAACAGTCTGGCCACCACGATCGCCTGATCTAACACCATGCGATTTTTGGTTGTGGGGATTTTTGAAAGATTCTGTATCTAAAGACAGATGTCAGACAATCTCTGATCTAAAAGACAGTATTATACTTTATATTCGCTCAATCTCACAGGACAGTTTACGCAATGCTGTAGAAAGCACAATTCTGAGAATGGAATGCGTTATTGAAAATGATGGAGGATTCATTGAGCATGCGTAATGTTATTCTTCGTTATTTCCTCGCTGCCGAGCGACATGTTTTATTTTTGTTGATTCAGATTACATCACATGAAATTATATTCATTTTTAGGTGCGTTCGTAATTATATAAATACGTAGCACCTATTGTCGTCGTCTGGTCCGTCCGTCTGTCTGTCCGTCTGTCTGTCTGTCCGTCTGTCTGTCTGTCCGTCTCTCCGTCTGTCTGTCCGTCTCTCCGTCTGTCTGTCCGTCCGTCCGCATATAACAACGCAAAAACTACCCAACCGAATGGTTTGAAATTTAAGATATATTATCTTAGCAGAATTTGGTCGAGACATTTCAAATTTTAGGAAAATCGAATCAAAACTTTAGAAAATATTAATAAAAACATTTATTAAGAAATTTGAATTTATTATTTTTTAAATCGGTGCTTTCTTGTTATAGGAGCTTCCGAGGTTGAATCGTCAAGCGACCGAGATACTTATTTTATGACAGAAATGAATCTGCAGACGATATATAATTCATTTCGCAGAATTAAAAATCATCAAGATCGGAATATTTATATAACAAGCTATAGTACGAACGCACCTCGTTTGTCACGTTTGACGTACAATTTCCAACTTGTTCTGTATTGTTTGGAGTCATAGGTCAGGCTCTAGAGCTGTCTGATTAGGTGAACTTTAATTATAACAATTCGCAGTTCGTCGAAGATTGTTGAAATTTTTAAATTTGTGTTCTTCATCTGGATTGACTGAAATTGATATAATGAATAAGCAAACATCGCCTTAAATATTGGCGCAGCGCCACCTACTGACGAAAAATGTAACTATTTTTTTTTCGATTTTCGCAGGGCGCATTTATTTAACTACGTACTAGTGACATTTTGCTTCGTTTGGAGCCATAGAACCGGCTCTAGAGCCTTCTGAATAAGCGAACTTTAATTATAACAACCCTGTATATATATATGAATATGTAATATATATATATATATATATGAATATATAATATATATGTAGGATTTCAGTTTAAACACTTCATTTCCTTTATGACGTGCATGGTCATCAAATTAACTGACGCTCTAGTACTATTATTATCCATGATTTAAATGCACGAGTTATAAAAAGTTTAGATCGTGAGATCAGAATATCTTCAAAATTGAAAAAGAGCCAGTCTTCTAATTTTTATTGTGGAGCAAGCATCGAAAGGAGAAATCAGTGCCGAAACTAGCCTTTTTGGCGCCCGGGGCAAACATGGATTTTAGCGCCCCCCCAGTAATCAGCTTTGTCAAATACTGATTCATTAAAACCTTGAAAATGGAATCGAAAGGAACCGAAAACGATTCCGCTTTATACAGGTTTTCATCTTAGGAAGTATAATTATTGATATTCTCAGGGGCGGAATTTAAGGGGTCACGATGGTCTCGATCGCAAGGGGCCCCGCATTCAAAGGGCCCCCAAAATCCTCTTTTGAGTTCAACGAGAAAAATTATTTTTTGATCAAAGGATTTTCTTAGCACTTTTTTTTAATTAGTATTACTACATAATTTTCATGTAATTTAAATAGAATATTTTTTATACCATTTGCTATTCCCAGAAATGTTTTAGTTATGTTTAAATGTCTTTCCTTGTCTTCTTTTCTATTAGTAATTATCAGAATTGTGAACTGTTGTGGAGGGTTGGGGGCGAGACTCAAACTTGGATCTGAGCTGAAAGGAACCCTGTTACTGTTAGAGACTTTTATGACGATTTAATTACACAGATTCAGAGTCTAATTAAATCAGATCTGATAAATCTAAATCTGGATCGTGACACTGGGGCCCCTGATTTAGGGGTGCCCCATACTTGGTATGCTGTTTACATAAACCTGATATTTAGCATTTGACTTTGTTACTGATTATAATCGATATTTTGCAGTTTTAGAGTATGATAATGTTAAAAACAAAAAGAAATTCAACTTGACTATTACAGGGGCACACGATGTATTTGTCCCGGAAATTTACATCTGGATCTAAAAAAATAATTACATCTAAAGAATGGGGCGGCAAAACATTGGTAAAAGACGAATATATATATATATATATATATATATATATATATGTATATATATATATATATATATATATTTGCAAAGATAAAGGCAGAGACGACTTTATTATCCATGTCACTCTGTGCGAGGTTCTTTTCTGCGTCTCTACAAATGCTATATTCTTAAGAAAGAAAAAATGGGAGAAGAGGTTACTATTTTATCTTGCACATGTTTCGTCCCCTTAATTTTTAGTGTCATTACCCTTAGTTTTTAGTGTCATTAGCAATAGCCAACTTCGCGCCCTTTAAAGCCGGATCTGTATGTAAAAAAAGTAATTGTAACAAATGGTATGGAGGCATTTTTCATTTATCTGGAAATGGCCAAAGGACGAGAAAATAATTTGAGAGGATAGAGGCAGGGGCGGCTGCGGTTTTATTAGTCATAGAAACTTGGGTATGGTTTTCTCCCTGCACCCCTACAAATGACTTTTTTTTTTCAAAAAAAGTTTTATTTTGCGTATTTTTCAAATTATTCTGTCAAATATTATTAGTTTTTAGCATCCAAGGCAGTCGCCCAACCTCGCCCCCTCTAATAATGCTAGATTGGATCTGGATAAAAAAGTAATTTCAGCAAAATTAACAGGCCGGCAAATTCCAGTTGCCGACAAGGGTGGCAAAACGCTTAGCAAACTTTCGCAAAAAGAGGAGTAAAAAACTTTTTGGAAGATAAAGCCAGGGGCAGCTCCGGCTTTACCAGCCATGGCGCGCTGTACGAGATTTTTTACTGTACCTCTACAAAGGCTATACTTAAAAGAAAAAGATTTTACTGAGAATTTTACTTTGGGCATTCATCCTCCAATTTGTGTTTATTGTCCTGGGCAGTCACCCCTCGCCCATGACAAAGTGGAAAAAGAAGAAAGCCTCACGCTGGGAGAAAAGGGAAAAAAATAGAACAGCCGTCATGGAATATTTTTATCTAATAGAAAATCAAAGTGAAGAAATTTTGCCAATTATCCATGCTGGACAGTGCAGTACCATATCCAGACAACGTTGAACAGTGTCATATACAGACACGAGTAGGGACTGAACTTGAAAAATGTTAGCGATTCTCCTAAGCCACAGGAAGAGATATAAATGATAGACGACATAGACATAATACTTTTGGAATAGGAGAAAGAAAATAGCCTAAGAGAACAGTTCGTTTTTTATTCATTTGTTATCTTGTATTGTAGACGAATCTTTTTGTCTATTTTAATGCATTTGGTTCATTTTTCTTTTGGATTTTCCGGCTGCGAGCCTTTTTATACAAATTTCATATATATATATACATTTCTACATCAAACAAAACCTGCATTTGGCGCTCCCTCCACGTTCAGTTTTGCTGGCGCCCGGGGCACGTGCCCCATCTCCCCCCCCCCCTTACTTTCGGCCCTGAGAGAAATAGCCAGTAAAGGCGCTGTTAGGTCTAGTTGGACTATTGGAAAATAAATATATTGCATATGTTGGACGAAAAGTGTATTAGCTGTGAAGAAATCATTAGTAAAGTATTGTAGAGTTATCTGTCTAGGACTGTATTGAAGTTTATATTTTGTTATTTAACGTCTAGTCGTTCATATAATTCCAGTAAATCAACTGTTAACATATCATCTTCTTACAAATATGGGGGCTCGATGCCAGGATAATTAAAAGGAAGAACAACTTTTAGTGCCAGGATATTAAAAGTAAAAGCAACTAGTAGTGAAATGGAAATCAAAGCTAAAGTGTTGTAATACGTCAGTATCAAAAGTTGTGTTACGAATTAGCCAGGTGAAAACCGTAATCGTATTACTCCAAGTGCAATTTTGAAAGATAAACATAGGAACTCTAAATAAAGCTAAGAGAGTTGATCTAATAAATATCTGCGAGGAATGCGGAATTGAAGCACCAGAAAACCCGACAATACCTGTCCTAGTAAAGCTGATTAAAAGCTGAGAGAGTTACGATGAAGATTTTATAAAAGATCGCTTAGAAGTAGTTATAGCAGCTAGAAAAGTAAAAACAGAAAAAGAAAGAGAAAGAGAAAGAGAAGAGAAAAAACTACAGACGCAAGTTGAAGAGAAGAAGTTACAAGCAGAACTAGAAGAGAAGAAATGGCGATTACATATTGAAGAAAAGAAATTGAAAATGGAAATGGAAGAGAGAAAATGGAAAGTAGAATTGGAGCAAAAAGACCGTGAAAGAGATTTTGAAATTAAGAAAATACAGATACAAGAAAATTCAAGAGAACGCATCGATGAAAACCCAAGGACAAATCCAGTTAAGCAATTTGAATTGCTTAGATTATTAACAAAATACGAAAGTTCGAATGATATTAGTTTATATTTGGCTATGTACGAAAAGCAAATGGCGCAAACGGGCATTGATAAAAAAAGAATGGGTAAACTATTTAATTAATCTAATGCCATTAGATGTGATCAGTATAATAACGAGGGAAAACGAACCCGAAATTCACGATTATGATTACATAAAAAATATTCTGCTAAAACGCTACAAACTATCGCCAGAAGAGTTTAGGCTGAAATTTTTGCTTATTGGCGAGATTTCGCTTAGGAGATCAAGGTGTATTTTCAACAATGGATTGAAGGCCTTCAAGATAACATTGAAGAATTATCGGAATTAATTGTAAATAATCAAATCAGGCATAATTTATCTGCGGAAACAAAGATACATTTCGTAGAGGAACTATTAGTAATAAAGAAATTCGATGACTTAATTAATAAATTAGATAATTACAAAGCGGCACGAAGGGTTTGCAATAAACAATCATTTAAAAATACAAGCGGTAATTTTGATGACAGAAGATCGAGAGCGGCTGACTACGCCAATTCGAAAGGACGCCAAGTTGACAATAGGCACAGTGTAAATCACGGAAGAGAAGAGTCGCATATAATGTGTTTTACATGTGTAACCCTGATCACGTGAGTGCAAAATGTACCATGGCGAGTAATACACAACAAGAATATTCAAATTTCAACCCGCAATGTAATCAAAATTGGCGAGAAACAAAATACCAAGATGAGACCCAAAACACGCAAAGAAAAATAGTTAATATGGGCATGTTAAATGGTTAAAAACGAAGAATCTTAAATATTCGCGGAATAAAAAAAAACGTAATAATTGATACAGGGAGTGACATTTCAATCGCCAATTCAAGATATCATACTGCAATAAACGCGCCAAAACTAACCAGCGACAATATATCTATATGGGACATAGATGGAAAAGAAATTAAGCCAACGGGTTTTTTCTGGCATAAAGTCTACGTGGACGATATTGAAATCCAGGATAAATTTTACGTGGTACAAGAGACGGACTGCGATTTAATAATAGGTAGAAAAGCAGTAGAAGGCATGACGTTAAAAGTAGCGGAAGATGGTGTTAGAATAATAAGCGACAACACAGTACGAGTAGGATACGTTAAAGTTAACGAAATTCCGTTCAAAATTGATGAAGTAGCTACATCAAGTATAAACAACGATAATAGAGGTTGGAAAGATATGGTTAATATCGACTGCGTAAATGACGAGGGGATTTGACTCATATTACAAATTTAGCAAACAGAGAAAAAATAAGAGAATTAATAAAATCATATGAGCCGAATAAAACAAAAGATACAGGATTATCTGATGATGGAATGTTGACTATCCATCTCCAGAAGAAGGTTATGAAATTAGTAGTCCTGCACATGGTAGAAAAGACTATGTAAAAGTTCGCATTAGGAATTTTGATCGTAGGGGAAAGAACAGAAATTTTAATAGACCATTTGATAACAGAAGGAATAATAGATATGACCAAAGATATTTTAAACAGTCATTTAACCATAGAAATTACAATAAATATAGATATGGGAAACAGATAACCGAGAATTCTTACCAAAATGAATCTGAGATTTCTAAAAACTTTGAGACTAAAGATTCTTTGATACCTCAAGACATAACAGAAAATGCTTCACCTAATTCAAAAGCAAGGTATAATCCAAATTTTTCCCCTAGGTACATGAATAGAGGCTACTATCATGGTCGAAATAATTATAATTATGATGGTCGACGATCATGTAAGGCTAGTTAGAATGAACAAAGAAATTCACAACTATCAAATAGGAATAATTCTCATCATGGATTTAAAGGATCTTATAGTGAAAGAGATGCTTATTCAAATTCTTATCATTCTAGAAGCAATAGATATATAGCTTCTAAAGATAGAGAGCAATATCCGGAAAGAAGTTACAGAGATATTAGATATGCAGATTCCAAAGATAAAGATCAATATGCAAAGATAAATTACAAGGAAAACAGATATATAGCTTCTAAAGGTAGAGATCAATATCCGAAAAGAAATAAAAATCTCAAAAAATTAACTGTTTAGGCATGAAAAACATAATAAATCAAGATACTGATGTCGAGACGCCAACACGTCAGGATGACCGACTTGTAGGATTTCAGTTTAAACACTTCATTTCCTTTATAACGTGCATGGTCATCAAATTAACTGACGCTCTAGTACTATTATTTAACCCTTTCATGGTCATGAACACGTATACGCGGTCAAAGTTTTTTACTTCTAAATGGTCATGAGCGCTTATAGACGGTCAGGATTTTTTATTTCTAAATGGTCATGGGCGCGTATGAACGGTTGAGATTTTCTACTTCTAAGTGGTCATGACCGTCTATGTGCGTTTTTCTCACCCCCCATACTGGGCGGTAAAGAAGGCGTTTATCAGCACACTCCCCCTTCCCACATATACAATGGATGTATAGGTAGACCATTTGTCAACTAGATTATTTGTATTTTAGTTGAATGCCTTACAGATTTGGTTAGAAAATGTCTCAGAGAATTTCGTTTTCTGTACAGGCTAAGAATGACATTGTATTTCAAAACCGATCCTAAAATGAAAGGAAGCAACTTCATAGAATATCATTTTTTAGTTATTATTTTATTTTAAAACTCTCGTCCATACGATTCTAATCCATTACATTAATTATTATTATTATTTAAAATGTTTTGCCATGTTAAATTTATTTAATTTTTTTTAATGAATACATATGTTTTCATTTTTCTAACAGTATTTCAATTTATTTTGTTTAAATATATTACTAAATAACTAAAATCGATTTTTCTTTCTTTCTTTTTTTTTTTTTTACTTACAGCACTTTTTCTTTGTAATAGTAACAAATATAATAATACCCAAATAATATTAACAATACCAAATTAATATTACACTTCAAAAATTATTTACTAATTTACTATTGTTGCTGTACCAATTACAGCATAACTTTAAAAATAAAACAGTGAAACCTGTCTATAACAATACTGGAGGGACCAGAAAAAGTATCAATATAGACAAGTTACATTTATAGGCAAGCTCAAGAATGTTGATTGATTCAGAGTACATAGTAGAATAATTATTATATATTGATGAATATTAGATTAACTTTCTTAGAATTATATATGTAGATGGAAATTTTTTTTAACTTTCTAGAATTATACAATCAAAATTTAATTTATTTCTTATAAATAATCAGAATTTTGCATTATTAAATAAATATATAAAGAGTGTACAATATAAATAAATCTGATAAAAATCATATTTTTATTACATTTTGTCAGATTTGTAAAATTACACGAATAAGTGATTAAAAAAGAATAGGAATTTACAATTTTTACTCTTAAAAAGAGAAAGAAATTGCAGGTATTATTTATTCGAATATGAAACCAAAGAAAAATAATTTGTGTAAAAAATGTGTATTTGGATGTCTAAATGTAGACGATAAGACCGGAAATATTACTTCACAGACATTACCTCACAGACATTATTTAACATTCACATTTGGTTTGATATTTTTAAATATAATAGCACCATTTTTGTAATGGAAGAAGAAATCAAGTTTTTGATCAATTAATTCAAAGGCATGTACAGGTGTCATCATAATTTTCCTTTAGTTTTTATAAAGACGCCCTGTTAGAACAGAACTAAAAGAAAATGATGATTAGTACTTTCACTGAATTAGTACTTTCACTTTATTAGTACTTTCACTGAACACCAATAAAATTGATTGATTAAATTTTAATACTCCTCAATATTTGTAAGAGCCTTAAATATATCTTGAAGAATTGATTTGATGTAAGAAAATGGTGCACAAATTTTTCATTTTTAGAGACATTCAGTTGATCACTATGTTCAAAATTGCCATTATAATTGTTGGGATTAAATTAAAGACTGCAAGCAGTTGTAGATGGTTTTATTAGTCCAATTGCTCGCATTTTTTTTAACATTTCAGCAAAAGTTACAGGCCCGTAGCTGGGGGGGGGGGGGATCTGGAAATTTTTTTGCCCGTCCGAGTATAATTGACTCGACCCCTCATCAAAACATTTTAAAATTTCGGTACTTTTCTTTATCTCCTTTTTTTTTTTTACTTCTTTTTTCAGACAAGACCGAAATCATAGACACCCATCCCAAAGACCCTTGTATAAAACATTTTTTTTTTCTCAATCCAAAAGATCAATAAGATTGCGGCGTAAGACATTTCTGGCTTTGTTGCTCTCTAGAAATCCACTTTACCGCCTCCTCAATGACTCAAATTAACGGCTTTAGAAAATAATATTTTAAACATTATCCTGTAAACTATTTGACTCAAACGGATTAGCTGTTGCTTGTGAAAATGGTTTTCTTTAAACAACTGCCACTGTCACAGATGAAATTTACTGTAATCTGGCGCGGTTGTTTCACTATTTCATGGCTTGACAGACAGGTTCCACAAAACAAGCAAATATTATGTTTTACAACTATGTATTTTTGTCATTTTTAACGTGGCAAGGTTGCTATAATTCTGGGCTTTTAGGGGATTTTCAACAAATGTGGAAAATATCCTTTGACGTCTTTTTTTACACCGTTTTAAACGATAAAAGTTTGTGAAATCAGTATCACTTAGAATTGCAATATCGGGAAGGGATTTTTCAGAATAAAGATGATTTCTAGTGAAACGAAAAAAAAAATTGGAAATTTAATAAAAATGTTAAAAGAGCATTAACATTTTTCAGTGGAAGGCTAGTATAGGAGTAAAGTGTATTAGGAAAACTAATGAACTAGATATAGTCATGAATACTAATTGTTTCAATTTTAGCTAGTTTCCTAAATTTATTAATTTGAATATACGTACAAAAATTTACAAACAATATTCAATTAATGTTGTTTGTAGAAAAAAAAAAAACATTTTTACCCGCTCAACTATGCGAAACTTTATAATAGATTCACGGACTTGTTTTTACATATACAAACATTAAATTCTCAGTCATGATTATTGAAAGGATTTAGAATCGAACACCATTCTTCATTTTTTGATAAGTGGATTTGACTTTCGTGCATTTAAGAATAAAAATGTATTTGTGGTTGTGTTAGAAAATAGAGTTTCGCCTTGAGAATATTGTTAATAGTCACTTCACTGTTGTTGTGTGATTCCCAAATAAATATGACTTTTCTTTCTTTTTCTTTTCTTTTTCTTTCTTTTTTGTATTTTTAAAAAGACAAAATGTTTTCTGATTTTGAACATAGAACTTTTATTTTAATAATTTATACAGAATATTCTTTTTTAGTTAATAATTTTTTTTATTTTCACGATGGGTTTTATTTATGTTACATTATGTTATGATATGGCTTTTTTTAATTAAATTTATTTATTATTTATTAAATTATTTCTCTAAAATAATTCTCTGTATCTTTTTTAAACTTGTCTAAAATCTTTTTTTAATACTTGAATGCTTTATTAATATAAACGAACATAAAATAGGTGAATTAAAACTATTTATTTAAAAAAAACACACACACACAATTTATTTTGGTCATTTAAAATATTTCATTAACCTATGAAATCTTTTCATGTTTTAAAACAAGGCTTGAAATTTTACTTATAATAATTTAACAAGAAATATTAATGTCGTGCCGTTCTTAGATTGTGAAACACTTTCCAACATTATGAAAATATTGTCGCGAAATTTTCATATTTTCTTACTCTTACAAAAAATTTATAAATAAAATCTAATGTAAATCTTTTTTTTTTCTTTCGATCTGTAGATAATATTGAGCAATCATTGCACACAGATCACCACTCGTATGACAAAATTCACAAAAACGCGTATTATAATAAGCATGATGCAAAAAAAGTTTAGACACAAAGCTTAGTCTTCAACAAAGCAAGCCATTGTCTTAGAAAAAACTTATATAAAGAATTAAATGC
This sequence comes from Maratus michaelseni, assembly GCA_963931845.1. NCBI lineage: Eukaryota > Metazoa > Arthropoda > Arachnida > Araneae > Salticidae > Maratus > Maratus michaelseni. The sequence goes on from OZ007596.1 coordinate 227,026,825, forward strand.
AAGGTGTCGATTAAGTCTCTAAAATCGAAAGCAATGGCTGACCACTTCATTCACTCATTCAATGTTGAACAATCTTATTTAAATCTTTGTTTTCGTGAAAAATCTTATGACTTCATCACGCATAATCTAGACCAAAATTCAGTTAAAGAAGTTTATAAAATTTTAATTTCTGGATTTTTACACATAAGTGTTTGACACGAAATTTCACACACAATGTCACTAAGCTGGCAGCAAAGTTGCAAAGTTTTCTGCTAAGATCGACATCTATACCGGTCTATACATTCTACCCAGTATTCAGAAATGACTGTAAAATTACATCACAAAAACAGCGTATATACACGTAAAATATATTTTGACTGTTTATCGAGTTATAAGCGATTCGTGTCACCTGACGACACGATTTTTCCCCTTTCTTGCTCTGCTGCCTCGGATTTCGGATAAAAACGCTGACTTTGGGAGTATGTTCTGAAAGATCTTCTGCCTTTACATGGGTTCTTCACATGGGTTTTCATATATATATATATATATATATATATATATATATATATATATATATATATATATATATATATATCAGAGGTCGATCCAGGAGAAATTTGGGGCCTATTTAGGGTCCCTTCACAAAAATATATTTAATAAAATGGGCTCCCTTCACAAAAATCAATTTGATAAAATGGGCACCTTCACAAAAATCAATTTGATAAAATGGAGCCCTTCACAACAATCAATTTGATGAAATGGGACCCTTCACAAAAATCAATTTGATAAAATGGGGCCCTTCACAAAAATCAATTTGATAAAGTAGGTCCCTTCACAAAATTCTATTCCATAAAAACTGACTATTATTTATTTATTTTGTGATGTTTTAAAATGTGTAATTTGTAAACAAACAAGTTCACCAGAGAGGAAAACTTCAGCAAAAGGATTTTAAAAAGTTTTTTTTTATATAAATGCTTGGTTCCAATTTGATTAACTGGATTTAAACTTTCGTTACAAAATGTTATTTTTCACAAAAATATAATAAATTTCACAAAAATAACCTTTATTTTTTACAAAATGGGCCCCCCCAAGAAAAAAAACCCTGCATCGACCCCTGTATATATATATATAAATCAACATTTGAACGGAGGGTGGTTTAGGGGTATGGGGGTCATGTTCGGTGAAAATATACCAAAATTTTTTGGATTTGCTTTCCTGCGAACGGCTGCAATAGGTAGCTTTTTGTATTGAAAGCTAACTAAAACACGATCCCTGAAGAGACTTATTATCCCGAAGCTACAAAATCTATATATTTAAAACGCTAAGCGATTTCTTTCGACAATCCGTGAGAACAAACTAGTGCATCAAATTACATCATTCTTTTTTTAAATGAAAGACATTTGGACAAAGATTTGTTATCGTGCATTCGTTTGTTCGAAAATTTAATTAATTAGCCGTAATTTTCAATTAAACTTTTTCTTCTGCTTATGACGTCATAAAGTCGACAACGCCCACTGTTGCTAGGTACATAGTTTATTTTCTGAACTCTGTGGTTGCGAGATAATAGAGAAATAATATTAAAATCACGTGGCTTTTAGACCGAATTTTTTAATTTGCAAGTTAAATTTAGGTAAAAATATTTATCCGCGTGTTTTATAAGCGAATAAAAATTCATATTTATTGTGATGTCACGGGAATATTGTTCATTGGGTTTATTTTATAGACGCTTTCAGTGTGACGTCAGTGATGACGTTTTGGTTGGAAACCCCAAACAAACGGTTGTGCTATGTTTCATTTCTTATTAAATATAAATCGTAAAAAAATGTTACCGCTTCATATAATGTATTGAAGCACTTTACCGTGAGATATAGCTATAAGATAGAGCTACATATATAAAATATAATAGAAAATACAACATAGCAATCGGTTGTTTGGAGTCAGTTTCCAAGCAAAACGTCATGATTGACGTCACGACTGAAAGCGTCTATTATTATGCATTATAACTTTGTTGATGCCATTTTTCAAAATCAGTTAAATACAAATATATTTTGATTTGTATACATGGTATTTACGCATAAAAGTAACATATACAAAGTAAGTGTGAAAAGTTTGCGCCGGTGAAAATGACATTATGTTTAGCTTGAAATGCATTTTAACATTGATAAAACTAAAGAGAAAAATTTATATGATTGTGTCAGCATGACGTAATTTTAACTGATTTTTCCATTCTTAATTATAAAGATTAGAATTGGAGTCTTTATTGATTGCTTCATCTTGATTGCATGTTACCAATTACTTTTTTTTTAATTATAGGTTAGAAGATTTCATTTTTTAATATAAAAAATTCCCAAAAGTAAAGGATTTCAGGAAAATTCAAATTATTAAAAATAGTGCTATGGTAGAAAAAAAGAACTTGAAATAATGATTGTATTTTTTGCTAGAATAAACAGTGCAAGGCTAATATTTTATAGGAATTATTTTGGTAGGTTTATTATGAGTTCATTTAACAGTTCCATATTAGTGGCAAAGTCATATTTCTTTAAAGGGATAATCATCCTTATTATGTAAAGGGACGGAGGAAACTATACAAATTACACTTGAAAACATTAAAAATCTCCCTCATCTGAAGATTGATTTATTATTGTAAAAAAAAATATTCATCTGATTACCTTAAAACAATGGATGCGTTTTAGAAGATATGGATTTGAAATGAACAATGATTAAAGAAGACATTTAAAATTTTTTATTTTAAACATTTTAAAACTTTTTTAACGTCGAATCTCGACGGTGATTTTGGGCAGATGCAATGCACATGCTGATAGGCGCTCATTCGGTTGCATTATCACAGGGGGAGGGGGGGGAAGATATGTGCTTTATTTACTATGTTCTTTTATTTACTGAATATGAGATAAACGTAGGAATATACTATTTGTATGATACTTCATAGGTCCATAAAATTTTCTTTCTTGCCGTAGGGAATATGGTGGTAATGTCAAACTGATTTGCATTACACAGTTGTTTACGGATTGTTTGTTTGGAGTTTGCATTGGAAATCGTGTTGTATTTCACTAAGGAAAAAACTTTTAAAATAAAATATTTGAAAGACTGTTTCATTTGCACTCTTCTTAAATAATAAAGAAGCTTATTTTAATGATATTGTTATAGTAATTTTTTTCCGTCAAGTTTTGACGGGTTCCATCTAGTAAATAAATAAATTGTTCAAAAAAGAAAAAAAAAGAGAAAAGAAAAGAAAAAAATGGAAGTAAATAACAATACAAAAATAACAACCATTTGTTTTACAGTTATCTTATTTAGAAAGTCTGCAATCTAAGGCATCTTAGATACATAAATACTTATTCCTTGTAGGTTTGATTTAATTAAAAAAAATAATATATATCTGAATTTAACTGAATCATATTAGAACATTCTATTTCGCTAGCTTATATTTACAGTGATGATATAGTCAATAATCAAGTTTTATTCGAGGAATGAGATGTAGTGTTTCATTAAATATCCCTACAGGGATAAAATATTAAAAGACATTAGATTGTAACTCATTAATAGAATGCAAGTTATTTACGAAATAGTTTAGATTTCATTATTTGATAGTTTTTAAATTCAAATGGAAATATAACATTTTCTATTTATTTTACTTTTATTTCCTTCTATGTGGATAGAATGTCACCTATCTGTTTACACAGTGCAAGGAATTTTTCGAAAGGGGATTATAATGGGGTGGGCAAATCAATCACACTGAGAAACTGCACTTGACAAGTCTGACTAGATGCGCCCACAATGGACTTCAATAGGCCATTCAAGGCCATTCATTACCGAAGGTGTTTTACAGGGGGGAAAGCAATTTCACCATGTTACTGCTAAACTTTTAACAATGTGAGAACCTTAACCATTTATAAAGATTTTTAGCACGTCCTCGTCAACCCTTTCCAAGTAAAAAATATGAAAACAGCCTGACCGTGAATGGGTTAAATGCACGAGTTATAAAAAGTTTAGATCGCGAGATCAGAATATCTTCAAAATTGAAAAAGAGCCAGTTTTCTAATTTTTATTGTGAAGCAAGCATCGAAATGAGAAATAGCCAATAAAGGCGCTGTTAGGCCTAGTTGGACTATTAGAAAGTAAATATATTTTACATGTTGGGCGAAAAGTGTACTAGCTGTGAAGAAATCATTAGTAAAGTATTGTAGAGTTATCTGTCTAGGACTGTATTAAAGTTTATATTTTGTTATTTAACGTCTAGTCGTTCATATAATTCCAGTAAATCAACTGTTCACATATCATCTTCTTACAAATATATATATATATATATTAAATACAATTGCCAAAATACTCTTAATTTAAGTGTCTCATACGTTTTAGCAAATCCAAAATGTGGAGCATGAGCATCGTCCATGAAAGCTATTTTCAATGTTTCGGGTGCTATGAGTAATTCTTGTTTTGGGGTTCTCTTTTTAAAATTAGGCTTCTCTCTTTATTTAGTGCATGTCTCTTTGTGTTTCTGTTATTTTTGTCATTTTTAATTTTTTTCTGTAATTTTGTTTATTTTTTAATCCAGTCATTGTTTCATATGTATGTTCTCATTGGTGATGGTTTGATTAACTTTAAAATAAATTGCTAGTAGTGTCATTGTGTGTATTTATAGTGTTGATGTACCGTGAGACATAGTCATCCGGATTGGATTCTCCCTCTATGAACTTCCATTCCTAGTTGAACTCCGCCATGCAAGTCAAACATCTCTTGACTATGTCGGGTTGTTTGCTTAGGTCTTTATTTTGCGTATTGGATTTGGAGTCTGGTTGAATTACAAAATATCTCCCATAAAGATATTATCAAAATGTTTAATCGCTTCATGCACAGCTAGTAGCTCAAATTTGACACTTGCATACTCTTTTTCGGACCCTGCTAGTTTTCTTCCAAAAAATTCAATGGGGCATAGGGTCCCTACTTCATTTTCTTCTGCCAGAATGGCTGATAATGCTATTTTGGATGCGTCGCATATGAGTACGAATTCTTTGTCAAAGTTGGGAGGGCTGAGGATGGGATTTTGCAGTATTCGTTTTTGTAATTTCTACTAACGCTTTTTCCACCTCTTCGTTCCTTTTAAGTTTTGTTTTCTCTTTAGTTAGTTCGAATAGTGGATTTACAATATCCGTATATTTATGTATCAATGTTCGAAAGTAGTTTGCCAGTCCCAGCAGGAATCTGACCCGCTTTTTTGTTTTTGGGTGGATAAAATATCGTATTTTATTTTTTTTCTGCTGGTGAGTACTATTTTCGTGCAGCTTAAAGCCCAGGAAAACGATTTCTTTCTTGCATAGCTGCATTTTTGCCGATTCGATGTTAAGGTTTTTGTAAATAAGTGTTTGGAGAACTTCCTCAAGAAGTTGCCTCATCTCCTGTATGTTGTTGGCTGCTATGATAACACCACCCAGGAAGTAAACCACTTTGTCCTTATCAAAGTGGCCCAAAACCTTATCAATAAGCTCGGCAAAACGAGCGCTGCTATTTTTTGTCCCGAAACTTAAACGTAGTTGGCTGAACTTCCCGTGCTCTGTAATAAACGCAAATTTATCCATGTCTTCTGGCCGTAAGCTGATTTGAAAGAAGGCAATGTGCAGATCGAGGACTGTTTAGAGCTTTAAGCAATGCTAATCAGCTATTCACTACTGACATATTGTTAAAATATGGTTGAAAACACTGCATGCTATAATACAACTACTCGGATATGGCAATTCCAAAACTTTCTTCTATATCATAATAGTACTTCAAAATTCGCTATCACACATTAAAAAAAAAAAAAAAAAAAAAAAAAAAATATATATATATATATATATATATATATATATATATACAGGGTGTCCATAATTAAACGACCCTACTTTAAAGCTGTCTACAGACGAAACTATTGGTCAGAAAGTTGTGAAATTGTGTGAAGGAGATAATGAAGGAATGGGAATTTGTTTAAGCGAAAAAAAATTAGTTCAAAATTCAACCACCAGATGGCGTTTTTTACGAGTCAATCGCATTTGAAACATTCTGTAAGTCATGATAAACCAAGAACTTTACCTGATCTTAAAGACATGTTCACGACATGTTTTTAGCATTTCCCAGAACACACTGTTGTCAGTTGTGGAACATGCTATCCTACGATTCCAGATGGTAGCTGAAAATGATGGACGTCATGTGGAACACGTTTTGTTGCAACAAAATATGTAAACTATCTAAAATATATGCTAAATGTATAATTACTTAAATGTTCTTGGTTTATCACGACTTACCGAATGTTTCAAATGGGATTGATTTATTAAAAATGCCATCTGGTGGCGAAATTTTGAACTAATTTTTTTTCACTTAAACAAATTCCCATTGCTTCATTATGTCCTTCACAAAATTTCACAATTTTCTGACCAATAGTTTCGTCTGTAGACAACTATTAGTAGGGTCGTTTAATTATGGACACCCTGTATATATATATATATTTCGTTAATCTGTTCATTGTATGTCATTGATCATTGTCCGTCAGCTGTTTGCGAATCGTCGGGTTACCCGGATGCGAGCAGCCGATGTATTATCTAAACTACGAAAAGTCCTTCTGGCCTGTGCCGGCAAGAAAACATAGCCTCCTTATTGCTTGGTTTTAAGATTTTAGCTAATTTTACTGGAAAACATGAAGCTAAAATGCGTGGTACCCAATTACAGAAAAGTCATTCTCAGCTCTAGTCAATATTGAATGTGAATGATAATACCGCCAAATTAGACAGATATAGTCAAGTTGGCTAGATTTATGGCAAGGTATTTTTGTCGCTAAACTTGGCGATATTTCTCCAATTGTAGTCAAGCTGGGCGAGAATTTGTAGTTGGTGAATATAAATATATAGTGTTAAACATGTAACAGTTGAAATGACGGTTACAACAATAAAAAAAAAAATGTTGAAACCATTTTTGAAAAACTCATAAATTAAACTTGTTTATGGAGGAATCCTGCAGTATTGTTCCAAAATGTCAGCCACCCTAAAATTTCAAACTGTTATATGTCAGCCATTTTTTAAGATAGAGGCAAAACAAAAAAAAAGCTCTGGTATCCTTGGATCAAGGCCAAACATTTAACGCAAAATTTCTTTAGGATTTGTAATTTTTTGTATATATTTTTGAATTGGAAATCGTTAAGTGACTATCATAGCGCCCCTTCCAGGCGCAATATCACCAAATTCAACTGAGACCTGCAGGCCATATTCAAAAACATATACAAAAAATTTAGTTCAATTATCTGTATAACTTCATACACTTTTCAAAGATACAATAGTGAAAATAGAACAAAAATCACTATCGCAGCGCGCCCTTTCGATGTAATATCCCTAAATTCAAGTAGGACCTGCTGGCCATAACTAAAAACCTATAAATGTAATTTAGTTCAATTTGCATAACTTCATATATTTTTCGATGATATAAAGAGAACAGACATACAGACAAACGGACAGGCAGAAATTTTGTAAAAACATGTTTTTCGGAAGCTCTGATCTCTAAAATATGTAAATTCGTCAAAAACCGGAAGTTGAAAAAAAATTATATTTCAATATTTTTTTTATTATTATAGATAGAAAAAAATAAAAAACATGTGAAATTTTCTTGAATTTTTAAAAAACCTTCTATATATTATTTTTATTGTCAACATCCATATTTTTGAGCAAATAAGAAACGCAGAACGATAAATGAGATACCATATGAAATGATTTTGAAGCGCCTTCTGGACATAATTTCTCCACCTCAAATAGACGATTGTGATTATCATGCTTTCTGATTGGTTGTTAAACCGAAAGATTCTTATGTAATTTCCGGTTGAACATGGTTTCTTATATAATATCTGTTAATTTCTGTATAATCTAATTAAATTCTAAATATAATATAATAAATAATATAATTTAACATAATATATGAATAGTATATAACATATAATAATATATAATATAAATATATAATATTATATGTATCATATATAAATATTAACATATATATTTAATATATATATAAGTAATATAATATTATATATATTATATATATAATTAATATAATATTAATATGTATTATAATATATAATAATATATAATATAATATAATATAATATAATATAATATAATAATAATATGTATTATAATATATAATAATATATAATATAATATATAATATAATATAATATTATATAATCTAATTATATCTATTAATTTGTTAGATAATATTTTCTTATATCTTCATAATCCTCTCAAATACCGGAAATGACTTAAGAAGCGTTCGCTTTTACACCCAATCAGAAAGCGCAATAATCCCAATCGTCAATCCGCGGTGGAGACGTAAATTATGTGCCTTCTCATATAGTACACGCACATTTCGTTAAAACACGTTTTTTCAAAAATTGAAATTAATTAAATTAAATCGGAATTGTTTTCATGAATGAACTGAAAGAGTTTCCTCAAATTAGTGTTGCCACAAAATAAAAATGCAGCAACAATGATTATATATATATATATATATATATATATTGGGACATAGTTGCTGCACGGGTTTATATTATATTTATGATTATTAAGAAAAATTTAAATTCAAATGCTCAATTTATTTTACTTTATCCAATGTTTATTAATTTTTTTTTCGAAACAGTTGATGTCACTCTCTAATGCAGTTAAAATACGAAGAAGAAACTAGAAGTTTAAACCTGCATCTAAAAAAATAGATATTGCTAAAAAATATTAGACTGCAGTGCAAAATCTTCGCACGGGTGCACTAGTTATATATTATTTCTGTTGTCAACATCCTTTTTTTCTATGCATTTACGAAACGCAAAACAACGAATAAAGTATTATTTGAAAGGTTTTTTAAGCGGCTTCTGGCATAGTACACTCACATTTCATTAAAACGTGTTTTTTGATTAAAAATTGCTCTTAATTAAAAATTAAATCGGCAGTGCTTTCATAAATGAAACAAAAAGTTTTCCACAAATTAGTGTTGTCACAAAAATAAAATATCGCATTATAAATTGCACAACAATTATAGAAAAAAAAATTACAAAAAAGATGTATGATTTCCCCCCACAAATTTATTTTACATTTATGATTAAAAAGTCAAATTGAAATGTGTAATAGAAAAAAACACCATCGATAGATCGAAGCATTAAGTCTAGCCTAAAATATATGCTTGCTTTGTTATATTAGCTTAAATAATATTTTATGCGTATTTATTTTTTTTTCCTTTGCCCCATGTTTTTCCCGAAGCGGATGACGTCATCTTCTAATGCAGTTAAAATACAATTGTTATATATTTTTTTCTCGAGCGTGCTTTTTCCCATCTTCCATCAGTTTTTTCTGTAACTTGGATGGAATAAATGAGATCATATTCCGGCTTAACTAATGTTGTTTGCTGATATTTTTACAGTTAATTTTCTTTGTTAGTTTAAACCTACATCTAAAAACTATTAGATATTGTTAAAAAATGTTAGACTGAAGTGCGAAATCTTCGCACGGGTCCAGTGGTAAACATTTATATCTCTATGAATAAATGTACTATTCTGACACAAATTAATTCAAATGTTGTACAAGATCCAAATAATCATGCGCTACAGCTACAGGTGATTTCGAGTATTTTTTAGGGTTTCGTTCATCTCACGAAACCTTATTCGTCTCTCGCTTCTCTGTCTGTCTATCACAGAGCCTGTTCTCAGAAACTGTATGACTTATAGAATTCAAATTTTGTGTACTTACAGCTGAATACTTACTGTCACGCTGAAAATCATAATATTTTGAAAAAATCGTATTATTTTAATATAGAGAGATAAAAAACCAAAAATCAAACAGCCTTTTCTTATTAAATTTAAACATTCCTCGTAATAGCACTTACCAATAATTAAAAATCCACAATAAACTTCTTTCTACAATAATTAATTTTCTATTGAAAGATTTCCACGTGAAAAATGAAAATGAAAAAAAAAAGTTTCACCCATTAAAAAAAAGATTAATATGACTTCCTATTGGTAATAAAATGGAAATTTTCAAACATTTCTCAATAATACAAGGAGTATGAGTGTGTGTAAATACAGAAAGCAGATTAATATGACGTCATTAGACAATTAAAAAGAAAATTAATCAGAGGTCATATTGGAAGTTTAATGGACTTTTTCGAATGTTTGAGAATAATACAAGGATAGTATCAATATGAGTAATAGAGAAAGCAAATAGATATGACGTCAGCGAGTGATTATAACGGCATATGAGTTTGAGGAACGTATTGAATCATGATAAAAACCCGATTATGGAAATATTGGCATATTTTAACATTTTGAAGGTCTCTATACAACATTTAATTTTGAAATAGATTTTTTTTAATATCGCATTTAGTCCACATGACAGATATTATTATGACAGAGTAAAATAGTGGGCTTCGTCCGCTATCTGGCCGATTAAAATATTCCAAAAAACGAGAAAAATAGACCTGTAAATTTTTACTTTATAAAAAACATGATTTATTATTATTATTATTATTATTATTATTTTGGAAAATGAAATTTGTTTGGATTTATTAAGGAAAGGATAAAGTGTTTGAAAGGAATTTTAAACGAAACCTTTTGTGTGATCTTCGATCACACTTACCCACTTGTTTAACGTGGGGATAGCAAATATTATGTTTTTGTACAATTTGTTGTTAGCCCCCTAATTCGCTTCGTAATTAAATCATTTATACTTATGACCTTAGCTGCAATTGGCCATAAGTCTGTATTTATGAAGCATTTGTTAGTAAGACCGTTGTTTAAATGTCCGTTTCAAAAGCGGATCGATATTTGCATTTTGTTGCAATGGGATGTCAGTTTTAAATTACCAAAGATATCAATAGTGCTGGTAAGATCTAGACAAAGCCTACTAAAGGCCGGTTACAGTTGTCCATAATTAGAAAATTATCACATATAGAGAAAATAAGGTGTTGGATGCACCTCTACCCTCACTCAGATATTATCTTAAAGATCTTCTGGTTACAGAAGACTTTGTGATCGTGGCTTAATTAGATACAAAATCTCTACATATCTAACATATAGCCTTTGTTTTGAGAGGAGTATAAATAATTCCCAGTTTTACAAAACAACCCCAAAGGTAATCTTAAATTAAAACTCTAATACTTAAGTTAATGAACTATAACAAAGCATTTAGGTTTTAAAATTAATCACTAAACTACTGAAATTATGACATCTTTTGAACAAACAAACAATTTATTTACATTTGAAAACATTAAATCAAGATCTTAAAAATATATACACAAATCATACAAGACCACCTTTGAAAAAAAACTAAGTACTTTTTCTTAACTAACATCATAATTAATTCTAAACTCTTCTTACAAATGTTTAAAAATCTAAAAATTACTGAATTAAGAACGACATTTTCTCCTGTTTGTCATGCCATAAACGACTGGGTTCACATTATTATACATAGATCAGGAAAATCAAAAAGTAGATTCATACTTTATACATTTCGGAGGGACACCAGTGAATGGTGCTATGTAACTTGAGCCCTGAGTATGAAGTAACACTATAGTTATATGAGAGTATTTCGTTGGAGTATGATCTCTCCTCAACTTGGACGCCTATTTCCACACTCCATTAAAAAAAATCAATCTAATACACGGGCCACTCGCACTACGTTAAAAAAAAAAAATCCATCCAACGCGAACTCCGACTGCTATTGCTGCTCTCTGACTCTCATCTCCAACTCCTCATCTGCAACTCTCATCTCTCTATATCTCGTAACTCTTGTTTCGGAAGAACGCTTGACTCCTCCCAGTATCCAAAATTTGCATACTTGAATAGTAATGGCCACGGTGGGCTAGCCGTCACACCTCCCTTCCTTGATCATACAATGCAAGCTAAACTGTCTGGTCAGTACACGAAGATTTTCTTGCCCTTTGACCTCGGCCGACATCTAGGCGCCTTCTCTGAGTCTCCCCCCTTACTGAAAATTAAGGAGCCTCACATGAAGAGTGGCCAACAGCACCCATAAATTTCCAGCCATAAAACTCTCAAAAACGGCTCACCAGACATTTTTGGCCCGGCTGCGCTCATAAAAATGTCAGTCAGCCCGATTGGTAATGTGACTTCATATACTTTGTACCATCATAATATATAAAGTATATGCAGTGTGAAATTAAAAATAAAAAACAGTAATATAACAATAATATGTAGCAGTAATATAACAATTATATGTAATATGCAAAAGAACATTCGATTATATTAATTATATAAAAAACACTTAAAATATCTGAAACATATTTTTCGTAATATTTTACACTGCAAGAAGGTAAACTCTTGCCACCAGACAGCGTCAGTAGGATGTATCACCCAATATTTGAACTTTGTGAAGCAATCTCTTTTCATGTAAAATGCGCAAATTGTGTTTCTGCGACTGTTGTAATTCACTTATTTGCAAAAATTAGTTCTTTAACGCAGCCACTGTTATCCGTTGCTGTTGAAGTTGATGACCGTTCCTTATGGTCATCAACTTCAGATACCTTGCCGATCAACGTGTACCGATTTGCTACCCATGTCATCACGTTGTACTTCCTGCGATGACCATTGAATTTCATTGGAAATGTATATTTTTCTCCTGCAAAACTTCTATGATGTCAAACATGTTCCTCATATTCATGAAGCTCCAGAATAATTCGTCAAGTGTTTCTGTAAGTATTCGACAAAATGACTAAAATCAAAAGTGCTCAATGACTTTGGCCATATAATATATATATATACAGACTGTTTCCTCTTATCGTTAATCAATAGCTTGCTGCTAAAGCATTGGATTGGAGGTATAGTTCCATTTGCAAAAATATTTCAGCTGTTGTTTCTTTGTCATATTAAAAAACATTTGCATCAGAATAGTCATTTTTTTAAAGTTACGAAATTTAAATATTTATACGGCCCTGGTTCATATAAGTTATATATAGAAAATAAATATCAATGCTTTAACAAGTGAAACAATAAAATTTCCATTCTTCTTCGACCAAATTTGCCGAGTTATATTAATTTGAATTTTGTAAACTTTCATTCGTTTCTGGTACTAAAAACACTTTATTTCTACTATTCCGGGTTTATGCCGTTAGAACCCAGTTTATTTCCCAGGATCAAACCGGTTTTTTTCCATTCTTTCGAAGTCTACTAGCGATACATATTAATTAGTTGAAATGTTAAAACAATACATTTAGGAATGTTAATTTGAAACGCAAACGCAGTAAAAATGTAACTTTTTCTCGCATACCTTAACATTTGGCAGGCGGGAGGCTATGATCACAGTCCTTAATAAAACAAACGTTGAAAATGCGAGACAGCAAAATCAGTTGCGTTATCAACAACAGGGAAATACTATTTTCTGTGACTTTACAGGAGAATGTGTTTTATGTTATTGTATTTTTTAATAGCAGATAGGCTTCGTCCGCTATGCTGGTCGGTTTCACCAAATTAACCTTTAATCAAACGAAATATTTCGGGGAATTTGACCTTGTGTTTTAAAGCAATATAGATCTTTACCTGTAATGACCTGCCGCATTGCTGTAAACGATACAAAACCCATTCCGCTATTTTATTTTCTAACGTGTCAGACAAAATTTAAGCTGTTGAGGATTAACTCTTTTAGTTATCATTTACAGTAGGATTTGGTAAAGAACGATAGAACGATATGCAATATACTAAAACCATCCCGTAAAAATATCTAACTAACAATGTAAACTAACTAACAAACAATCCATCCAGTAGAATATTTTTAAAAGTTTATTTTTTTTTTCATAATCGGCTATACCTGATTATAGAACTTTCCACCATAACTTTGTAACTAAGCAACTTAGAACGATATGCAATATACTAAAACCATCCCCAAAAAATTATCTAACAAACAATGCAATACCCAACAAAATTCATTCAGTAGGACTTAAAAAAAAGACTAATCTTTCATAATATATTTCACCCGATTATAGAACTTTCCCCCATAATTATGTAACTCAGCAATATACTAAAATCATCCCTGAAAAATTATCTACCGAACAATGCAAGTCTCATCAAAATCCTTCCAGTAGAAGTTTTTAAAAAGGCTAATTTTTATTATCGGGCAAGCAGTGTTTATAGAACTTTCCGAAATGCGCGTCAATTCATCGCGCACAATTCATCGCGGAAGAGTTCATCGCGGAACAATTCATCGCGGAACAATTCATCGCGCACAATGCATCACAGCGTCAATTTGTCGCAGCGACAATTCGTTGCGGCTACAATTCATCGCAGCGTTAACTCGTCGCAGCGTCAATTCGTCGCGACGTCAATTCGTCGCAACGAAAATGTTTTTGAAGGCTATGATGATAAAATTAACGATAATGTAGTAAAAGTATTTAATGATAATTTGTTTTTTAGATATAGAGAATTATAACTAACAATTTACATCATTAAATAATTTTACTAAATCTGGAGGCACGGCAGTGCCTCCGCCAAGTCGAGAGAGGACAGCCGTAAGCATACTTTTCTGGAAGCAACTCAGCGCACTTTTGACCCCCCCCCCCCATATCTCCGCGCTGGAGTATCCCAAAAATTTTAAACTTCAATTATAGAGAGTATTTGGGCCACAGGACCAAAATTTAAAATTACAACTTTCTGTCTTTTCTAGTTCAGGCGATATATGAACTCATACATTCGATTTTTTGTCACTTCTTACTCACTCGTTCACGCGTCATCAAAAAGATTGGGTAGATCCCGTAGCCCCAGAAACTTGACATTTGGAAAAAAGGTAGTGTTTAGGATACAAAGAAAGGAAAAATTATAAAATCCAGAAAATTCGAAAAAAAAACATTCGAAAATTCAACAAATTCCATCAAAATTGAAAATTGAAAATAATACGATCTTGTAGTCTTGGAAACTTAAGATTTGGTGTGAAGGTAGTGTTTAACATCCAGAAAAAGAAAACATCAAAAACACCAAAAAAATCGAAAGCAAAATTGAAAAAATCGAAGAAATTGAAAAAAACCGAAAATTTGAAGACAATCCGATTTTGTTGCGCTAGAAAATTCAAATTAGGAATAAAGGTAGTATTTAGGATACAGAAAAAGAAAAATTAAAAAAATCAAGAAAATTCGAAAAAAAAATAAAAAATTCGAAAAATATTGAAAAAATAAAAATAATTTGATACGATAACGCTCGTATTTATAAATTAATTTGGATGAAACTAATTGTGTGTATTAAGCTCACCAATGCCTCGACCGAGTTCGTTGGCCAGCTTGGTCCGCCATCTTGTTTCAAGATGGCGGCCACGGAAAATTTTAAAACTAAAATAAATATACAAAAAAGTTAAAAAATCAAGTTTATTTTTTAATTAGGTGTTAGGACTTGATACAAGGATTCCAGAGCATTTTTTGTTTTACCTCTATCTTAAAAATTGGCTGAGATAGAGCAGTTTGAAATTCTAGGGTGGCTGACATTTTGAAACAAAACAGCACATTACAAAAAAACAACGATAAATTTATGGTCAATAATGGTCAAGCAGGTGCAATCCCGAATGAATACTCCGTGTTATTATAACTGTAACTTTGACTTCGAAATTTTGATACGTTGCATTTTCTATTTGTTGATATTTTTGAACTATGATTTACGCTAAGTGAAATGTTGTTGTTGAAGAGG
The DNA here is from genome assembly GCA_963931845.1 of Maratus michaelseni. Lineage (NCBI taxonomy): Eukaryota > Metazoa > Arthropoda > Arachnida > Araneae > Salticidae > Maratus > Maratus michaelseni. The sequence continues at coordinate 227,042,501 of OZ007596.1, forward strand.
GATTTTCCATGTAAATCCGAAACGTCCAATTTTAATATGTTTTTAATGTTTTATGAAAGTGTATTGTAATGTCTGTAATTTTAATGATTTTAATATAAATTAAAAAGTTTTAGTGAACGCGATTTCTAGCAAATTATTTTCTTTCATTGTTGTAATCATTTTCCCAATCATACGCATAAAACTATATATTCATATCCATTAGCGCCAAATTCTCGCCAAACTTGGCGACAATTGGCGAAATCTTGCCAAATTTGGCGACAAAAATAAGTTTTCATAAATGAAGCCAACTTGGCTATAGCTCAATAATTTGGCGAATTTCTTATTCAAATTCAGTGTAAACGAATCTTTTGTAAACGGTTTCTTTGCATTTTAACTTGCTGTTTTCGAGTAACATTAGCTAAAATTTTAAAACGAAGATATAGGAAAGCTACCTTTTCCTGCCGGTACAGGCCGGAGGACTTTTTTATGAGTTGTCGGATGCAATCTATGTTTTGCATTAAATAAAGTAAAACATTGAAAAACAAATCCTACAGGATGGGGATAGTTTGTTTTAGATAGATTTTAAGATAATTGTCCTATTAGCTAGTACACCTTCCGTTATTGTTTTGTGTTATTTTCCCCGGATTATGCTTTTCTTTTGTTTACGAATTTTGTAATAGAAAAGTTCCGCTATAGACTGGCTACGTTATAGACCTTTTTTTTTTTTTTTTATAGACAGGTTCATTTTCTTTCACAGGCTTTGCTCTATTTAATTTATATATGAAATATTTGTTGTTAAAAGATGTTGGTCGCACAAAAATTTTCACATTTCTCCCTCCCTCCCGACATTACTGGTTGGTTATTGCTTGATTGTCCTTTCTAAATAAAATCATGGTGATTCTAAGATTCTCTTGATTTATCTCTAAATTGAACATAAACGATCCTAAGAAAACGGATCAATGAATTACTATATTGGCATGAGGAAATTTAGTTGCGGAAAAATGGGGCATATAGCTAACATTAAGTCTAATAGGAAAACCACAGCCTTGGCAAGATCTGGAGGCACGGCAGTGCCTCCGCCAAGTCGAGAGAGGACAGCCGTAAGCATACTTTTCTGGAAGTAATTCAGGTCACTTTTGACCCCCCCCCCCCATATCTCTGCGCTGAAGTTTCCCAAAAGTCTGGAACTTCGTTTTTCTAGAGAATGTGGCAAATAAGACCAAAATTTAAAATTACAACTTTCTGTCTTTTCTAGTTCAGACGATATATGAACTCAAACATTCGATTTTTTGTCACTCACTCACTCACTCATTCACGCGTCATCAAAAAGATTAGGTAGATTCCGTAGCCCTAGAAAGTTGACATTTGGAAAAAGGGTAGTGTTTAGGATACAAAGAAAGGAAAAATTATAAAATCCGGAAAATTCGAAAGAAAAACATTCGAAAATTCAACGAATTCCATCAAAATTGAAAATCGAAAATAATACGATCTTGTAGTCTTAGAAACTTAAAATTTGGTGTGAAGGTAGTATTTAGCATCCAGAAAAAGAAAACATCAAAAACACAAAAAAAAATCGAAAGCAAAATTGAAAAAATCGAAAATATTGAAAAAAAAACGAAAATTGGAAGACAGTCCGATTTTGTTGCGCTAGAAACTTCAAAATTGGAATAAAGGTAGTATTTAGGATACAAAAAAAGAAGAAATTGAAAAAATCCAGAAAAATCGAAAAAAAAAATTCAAAAATTCGAAAAATTCGAAAAAAATTGAAAAAATGAAAAATATTGATTTTTTAACCTTAGAAACTTAAAATTCGGCGTAAAGGTAGTGTTTGGAATTCAGAATAAGGAAAAATTAAAAACACAATAAAAATCGAAAATAAAATTTAAAAATGGGAAAAATCGAAAAACATCGAAAATTTGAAATAATTCGATTTTGTAGCGCTAAAAACTTGAAATTTTGAATAAAGGTAGTATTTAGGATACAAAAAAAGAAAAAATTAAACAAATCCAGAAAATTTGAAAAAAAAAAAACATTCAAAAATTCGAAAAATTCGAAAAAATTTGAAATTAGATTGATTTGTTGGAATTTTCCTGAATTTTTAATTTTGTATCTGGAGGCACGGCAGTGCTCCGCCAAGTCGAGAGAGCACATCCCTAAGCATCCTTTTCTGGATGCAACTCAGGGCACTTTTGACCCCCCCATATCTCCGCGCTGGAGTATCCCAAAAATTTTAAACTTCAATTATAGAGAGTATTTGGCCCACAGGACCAAAATTTAAAATTACAACTTTCTGTCTTTTCTAGTTCAGGCGATATATGAACTCAAACATTCGATTTTTTGTCACTTCTTACTCACTCGTTCACGCGTCATCAAAAAGATTGGGTAGATCACGTAGGCCTAGAAACTTGAAATTTGGAATAAAGGTAGAGTTTAGGATACAAAGAAATAAAAAATTATAAAATCCAGAAAATTCGAAAAAAAAAAGCATTCGAAAATTTAACAAATTCCATCAAAATTGAAAATTGAAAATAATACGATCTTGTAGTCTTGGAAACTTAAGATTTGGTGTGAAGGTAGTGTTTAACATCCAGAAAAAGAAAACATCAAAAACACCAAAAAAATCGAAAGCAAAATTGAAAAAATCGAAGAAATTGAAAAAAAACGAAAATTTGAAGACAATCCGATTTTGTTGCGCTAGAAACTTCAAATTAGGAATAAAGGTAGTATTTAGGATACAAAATAAGGAAAAATTCAAAAATCCGGAAAATTCAAAAATTCGAAAAAGTCTGAAAAATTGAAAATAATTTGATTTTTTAGCCTTAGAAACTTAAAATTCGGCGTAAAGATAGTGTTTAGGTTTCGGAATAAGGTAAAATGAAAAATACAATAAAATTCGAAAATAAAATTGAAAGAATTGAAAAATAAGGAAAATTTGAAAATAATCCGATTTTATAGCGCTAGAAACTTGAAATTTGGAATAAAGGTAAGATTTAGGATGCTATTTAAGGAAAAATTTAAAAACACGAAAAATTCGAAAAAAAAAAAATCCGCAAAATTCGAAAAAAAAATGAGAAATTGAAAATAATTCGGTCTCGTAGTCTTCGAAACAGAAAATTTGTGTAAAGGGATTCAGAAAAAATAAATAAAAACACAACAAAAAGCGAAAATAAAATTAAAAAATCGAAAAAATCGAAAAAAACGAAAATTTGAAAAAAAAAAAATTCGATTTTTTAGAGCTAAAAACTGGAAATTTGGAATAAAGGTAGTATTTAGGATAGAAAAAAAAGGGAAAAATTAAAAAAATCTGGAAAATTCGAAAAATTGAAAAATAATTGATCTTGTAGCTTTAAAAACTAAAAATTCAGCGTAAAGGTAGTGTTATAGAGAAAAATGAAAAATTAAAACACAATAAATTCGAAAATAAAATTTAAAAAAAGTCGAAAAAGATCGAAAATTTGAAAATAATTCGATTTTGTAGCGCTAGAAACTTGAAATATGGAATAAAGAACACAAAAAAAGAAAAAATTAAAAAATCTAGAAAATTCGAAAAAAAAAATCGAAAAAAATTAAAAATTGAAAATAATTCGATCTTGCAGTCGTAGAGACTTAAAATGTAGTGTAAAGGTAATATTTACGATTCAAAAAAGAAACTTTTAAAAATTTGTAAAATTCGAAAATAAAATTGAAATATCGAAATATCTGTAAAAAATCGAAAATTTGAAAACAATTCGACTTTGTAGTTCTAGAAACATGAGTTTTAAGGTAATTGTCCTATTAGCTAGTACACCGCCTCTAATTGTTTTGTGTTTTTTTCCCCGGATTATGCTTTTTTTTTCTTTTTTTTTACGAATTTCGGTATAGAAAAGTTCCGCTATAGACCGGCTGCGTTATGAGCGGTTTCTTTATAGACATGTTTGTTTTCTTTCACAGGTTATACTCTATTTAATTTGCATGTGAAATATGGATTGTTAAATGATGTTAGCACCAAAAAAATCTTCACAGCTCCCTCTCTCCTCCCGACATTACTGGCTGGTTACGGCTTGATAGTCCTTTCTAAATAAAAGCATGGTGACTCTAAGATTACCTTGATTTATCTTTAAATTGAACCTAAATGATCCTAAGAAGACGGATCAAAGAAATACTATATTGGCATTACAATCAGGAAACTTAGAAGTAAAATCGAAAAATCAATAAATTTATAAAAAGTCGAAGGTTTGGAAATAATTCGATTTTGTAGTCCTACCAGCTTGACATTTGGCAGAAAGGTAGGGTGGGTTTAGGATACAAAGTAAGGAAGAATTTAAAAAGCCGGAAAAAAACCAAAAAAAAAAAAAAAACGAAAAAAAAAAAAACTTCGAAAAATCGAAAAGAGTTTGTTTTATTGAAAATTTCCGGGAATTTTAATTTTAGCTTTCTTTTTATCCTAAACAGTACTTTTGTGCTAAATATCAAGTATCTAGGCTGCAAGTAATATCTCAGATGGATAGAATCTTTCCTGGAAGCAATTGAGAGTACTTTTGACTCCCCCCTCCCATAACTTAGTGCTTGCCTAGTTACCTGAAATTTCTTTAAGGTAACTTCTTCGAAAATCAGTGGATGATCTCCAAAAAGAGCCCAAAATCAAGAAAAGGAGGATTACTTACAAAAAGAAGTGAAATCTCATCAAAAAGTCACCTGTAAAAAATGCAGCCAAGTCTCGTAACTCATTTACCGTAAAAAGTACTGAGATCGTATAAAGCCAAGTTTAATTATCTTATTAACTCTGAAATTTTCATTCACAAATCACTCCTAGTTTCTACATCTTTAGTTAATTATTATTTTGTGACTTGGCAATTACGTAGCACGAGAATGTGATGTATATAGTTAGTCTTAATCAAATAGTACTATAACATATTAAGGTGTAATAGCTTCCCTGTCCGTATATAATTTGCTTTAGTTAAATTATCCCATCCCATCCCATGACATAGTAAGGTGTAATAACTTTCCTGTGCTGCGTAATTGCCAAGTCACAAAATAATAATTAACTAAAGATGTAGAAACTAGGAGTGATTTGTGAATGAAAATTTCAGAGTTAATAAGATAATTAAACTTGGCTTTATACGATCTCAGTACTTTTTACGGTAAATGAGTTACGAGACTTGGCTGCATTTTTTACAGGTGACTTTTTGATGAGATTATCTTTACTTTTATCATCATAGCCTTCCAATATATTTTTGTTGCGATAAATTGACGTTGCGACGAATTGACAGCACGCCGAATTGACGCTGCGATGAGTTGTCGCCGCGACGAATTGACACTGCGATGAATTGTACGCAATGAATTGTGCGCGACGATTTGACGCAGAACAACTTTCCCCCATAGCTGTAAGCAACGTAAAACGATATGTTATACATTAAAACCATTCTTGAAAATTAATCTAACTGACAGTGCATGTGCCATCAAAATCTATTGAGTAGAATTCAAGTTATAAGCAGCCAGGGCGAAATTCCCATTTACATTTTATTAAATCATCTGGAAAGTTCTGCGTTTTTTTAAATTATTATTATTATTATTGTTAATTTAAAATCTATAAATGACACATTCTCACCAGAATTTTGGAATAAAACTTTGCTTTCATAATGTACGTGAAGAAACTGCTTTAACTTTTATTTTGAAATAAGTTTGTTTGTAAATTCTGGTGACATCCAATCATTTCAGCATTATCTTAACAGAAGATTACATTATACCACAGAACATTCCGGATGATGCAATATATATATATATATAGTATATAGATAATACTACTCATTTGGAAAATGGATTTGCGCGAATCGATGAAAATGAAATAATTGGTAAAAGCAGTGTTGCCAAATCTGGCGTAAATTTTGTACAGAAATTCCGAATTCACACTAGAAAATTTTGAATAGTAATAATGTTTTATTTTATTCACAGAATACCTATCATTGTAAAAAATGAAAACAACTATTTAAACTTTCTGTTGAGAAATTGGAATTTCAGAATAAAAAATTCTCTAGATTTGGCAGCACTGGTGATTAGTTATCAACATCTATCTATCAAAATTTATATGTAACTAGTTAAATCTATATGTAATTACTCAATCTTTTATTTACAGAATTAAGTTCACTCATATATCAATAACATTAATAAATTATTAAATTCATTCACAGGTACGAAAACTGTATTTGCCCACTACACGTTCAAAAACACTGAAAATGTCGCCCGCCTACAAAGTGTTAAACAATCTTAGAGCTCAATCACGTGAATCGAATATAATGTGTATAGCAAAGAGTATTTATAAAATATTATTAAAACAAATGGCAAAATTTTATCTCGATATTAAAATGGCACCATATAACGCGATGTTGCAATGGCGTAATATTATCAAAATATTGTAACAGTATAGTAGTAAGTGAAAATTAGCTTATGGAAAGGATTTAAGAAAATAGTACATAATATTACTTAGTTGCCGAAACGTCAGTGAAGGCTCACTGTGGAGACGCGAAAAGGTTTTGGTTTCCATCTATTTGTCTGTCTGTTTGTTCTTCTGTTTGTCTGTCTGTTTTTTCCGCTATAACTGCCATAAAAATTGTCCTATTAAGTTACTTTATGGTGGGTATGTTGGTGAGGTACCCAGAATTAGCTGTATAGTTTTTAGTTACATTTGGTTCATATAGAATATTTCTTTTTAGGTCATAATGCTTTCCTATGCGAATGCAGGCTATTTTCAAATTTCCTTTTTAACTGAAATGAAAATCGCATATTTCAATAATGGATTTAAATGTAAAATTACGGATACTAAATTTTTGATATGGAGGTCTTAAATATATACAATAGCTTTGAAAATTTGCCGATACATCTATTAGAATTTAGAAATTAATTGTTTAAATTATTAGAAATTTGTTCGGAAATATAAAAAAAAAATTATTTTCCAATTCTTTACAAATTTTAAAATGCATTTCATTTTCTTTATTTTTTACTTTATTAGTTGCTTAGCAACCCTATTTCAAAGAATACCAAAATGAGAAATGCATTTTTTAATCTAAAAAATTACAAGAATAAGAAGTTCATAAGAATTTCAAAATATAATTGCATAAATCGTGTTTAATTTAACGCTTCTAATTTCAGAAACCTCAAAAGTATTTTATATGGCTATAAATATGTATGTAACATAAAAAATTAAATTTCAAATTGTAAGTAGCTGAATAATATGAAAAGGGAGATTAAAAAACAATGACTTTCAGAAGCTGACGTTGAGGCTCCTGATCTGCAGATTTACTAGTATTATTTATATTCTACAAAGAAACGTTAGTATAAAAACTCCTAAAAAATAAATTCCTTGTAAAAAAAAATATGTTTAGTAAAAGAAGCAGTTAAGAAAGCAAATTTGTAACAAGTTAGGTATCAACAAGATTTGTTTTGTTACATTTGTTTAAATTGATCCCACACATGTCGAAAAATACATTCTGTTTTCAAAGATTTTATTTAAATGTGAATGGAAAATAAAAGATTACTGAATTTGAAGCATTTAAGTAAGTCACTGCTTGCAAAAGTATAGTAAAATAATCCCGACTTGTAAGTTTCGTTTTTCGAAAGGTAAACCCAATTCTTTTGACAAGTTGTTTTTAAATGTTTTGAGTAAATCCACCAAATAAAATGTTGAGAATGAAAGAGGTAAACAGAAAAGAAACACCCACGTAAGAATAAAGTTTATTTACTCTTTTATTCATCGCACCCTTTTACGATTGATTTAATGTGTCGAGTGATAATATTTGACTTCATGCATCAAATCCTATATTTCAATGAAGCACAAATGACGAAGACCCGATGCTTTCAATTCTGAAACACCAGAAATAGTCAGAATATTGAAACATGGACATACTCAAAATTGAGCACATAGAGGTCAGTTCATACTCATTTTTGAAACATAGCCATATTCAAAACGATTATGATCAGTTCAAACTCATTTTTGAAACATGGACATACTCAAATAGGGGCACATGATGTTTTATTTTTGAGTGTGTGCATGTTTTCAGAAGGCTAAAAGAACCTGTATTTTTCCCTATAGAATATGGATAAGTAATTCAAATTACAGAAATCAATTAACAGTAGTGTATCACGACTAAATGTTGTTCAAACAGATGAAGTAAAGAAGGTTTATTTTCAGTTCATTTACATTTATTGTAATGTAATATTAATGTATATGGTTTTGCATACGACACCACTACACTGGAAAAAATGTTAATTTTACAGAATAATACTGGCATCCCAGCTGCTAGTATTATACCGTAAAATTAACAGTAATAAACAGTAAAATCAGCAGTCATTTGCTTTAGTGTATTACTGCTTATTTTACTGTTTATTACTGTTAATTTTACTGTATAATACTAGCAGCTGGGATGCCAGTATTATACTGCAAAATCAACAATTTTTTTTTGCAGAGTACTCGGATCAGGAAAAGCCTAAACAGGCGATCACTAGCTCCTTACTGGCGAAAAGAAAACAAGAACGAAAAATCATGTGTCAAGTATAGATGTGTAACACTTTCCAACACTTCCAAAATAATTTTACAGATCTTTAGCGTTTAATAAAGTGAAAGGCATAACGTATTTAAAAACACAATTTCAGGAACTACCAACAACATTCCGAAAAATATCAGAGTTATTGTGTTCAGCCTTGTATATGATCTATAGATTTATATATGTACTATATAGAATGCTTATTTTTAGTTCAGTTAGGAAACGCGTTGCACAGTTTAAAATTCCCCTTCTAGAATATCCGTAAAGAAACGGAAATGTACTAGAGAACTTTTGTGAGGCCCTGTATATGATCTTTAGATTTTATACACACCAAGTATCAGACAAAAAAGGAGTGTTCAGCAACTGAAAACGTACTTCCAGCAATTTTTGTTAACAGACAGTACCGAATTATTTTGTGTGTCCCTGTAAATGAACGATGAACGCTATACACACAATATTCTATAGTAAGCCTCTTGTAATGCACCTGAGTGATATATATCAATTTCAATAAGTTTAAATAGTGAAACATTATTAAAATAAACCGCAAACGATTTTTCTCCATAAACCGTAATGTAACAGAATTGTTTTGAGTGACCCTGTAAAGGAATTGCTATAGACACCATACTCTATAGTAAGCCCTGAGTGATATATACCAATTTCAATATGTTTGAAATTGGGTAACATCATTAAAATAAGCAACAAGTTATTTTTACCCATACACCGTAATGTAAAGGAATTATTTTGTGTGTCTCTGTAAAAAAACACTATAAGTGCTTCGCACTTCATTTTCAATACCGAATATGCCATAGTAAACCTTAATAACATATTTCAATTGCATTATAATCCGTATATATTTACGCGAGTTAGAGCACGGACATACATACAGACAGACGGCAGACAGACTGACAAACCGAATCCATAAAAAAGATTAAAAGAAAACGGAATGTGAATAGATTAAACAGGTGAAATAATATGAGTTTTCGCTCACTTTTAGCTTATTATAAGGCAATAAAAGCGTGCAATCGTTACTGTAAATAGACGAAAAATAATAAAAAATAAGAAAGAAAAATCATGCGTCAAGCATAGATTATGTAACACTTTCCAACACTTCCAAAATAATTTTAGGAATCTATACCGTTTAATAAGGTCTAATGTCTGATGTCCAAGTAAACAATTTGAACAAATACAGAACTCATTTAAAAATCGCATTTCAGGAATTACCAACAATATTCGGAAAAATATCCGAAATATTTTGTGCAGCCCTGAATATGATCCATAGATTTGTATATATACTACATAAATTTTAGTTCAGTTAGGGTAGACATAGCACACTTGAAAATTCACCATCAGCAATTTCCATCAATAAACGCAAATGTACTCGATATATTTTGTACTGTCATATGATCCATAGACTTTATACATACCAAGTAATGGACAAAAAAAACAGCTAAGTTTAATAACTTGTGCCGCAACTAAAAGCACACTTCCAGGAATTATTATTAACTGACGGCACATTAACCGAATACTTTTGAGTGTCCCTGTAAATAAACGATGCAACAGATTTCTATGACAGATTCCATCTAGTGCACCTCAGTGGTATGTGTCAATTTTAATGTGTATAAAATAGTGAAACATCATTAAAATACCCTGTAAACGAATTTTCCCCATAGACCGTAATGTAACGGATTATTTTTAGTGTCCCTGTAAAGGAACTATTAGTGCTACGCACATCCCATAGTACAGATCTTGTAGTGCACATAAGTTATATATGTCAATTTCAATATGTTTGAAATAGTGTAACATCATTAAAATAAGCCGCAAACGAGTTTTCCCCATAAACCATAATGTAACGGAATTCTTTTGAGTGTCCCTGTAAAAAAACTATAAGTGGTACACACTTCATTTTCAATACCGAACATGTCATAGTAAACATAAATAACATATATCATTTTCATGTCAATCCGAATATATTTACGCGAGTTAGAGCACGGAAAGGCAGATAGACGGCAGACAGGCAGACAGACAAACTGAATTCATAAGCACTTTTCAACAATGTTGGAAAGTTTTTAAAAGATTAAAAGAAATCGGAATGTGAATAGATTAAACAGATGAAATAATATGAGTTTTCATTCGCTTTAAGCTTATTATAAGGCAATAAAAACGTGAAATCGTTATTGTAAATAACCGAATGATAATAATAATTAAAAAAAGTCGATTAAAAAACAGAAAACCGTGATTAGCTGTTACATTTAATAATTTCTTTTGATATTATTTATATAGAAATACCGAAAATATTGTGTCAAAAGAATTATTTTTCAAACGTATCCTTTAATCATTTCATACAAATAAATAAATAAAACACAATATTTCCATTAAACTGTGTTTAGTAATTTTCATATATGTGTGTTATTATTGTTCATTTTCCTACCTAAAAAAAAGTAACTAATGCTGCTGCCATAATTGAATTTATTGATCAGAATATTCGATATACCATTAAATTATAAAATGGGATGAGATTATAAAGTAATCACGAATTTTAATTCATAAATAATTGGAATTTAAAATGACGCCAATGCCTTATGACAAAGCCAGTTAATGTACTGAGCAACCAATTAAGCTATTTGTTTTTCAACTCATTTGAATATATATTCATTCTATTCATAACAGATCATTATGATGTCAACATTCGTTGATATCTTAAAAGATCAGAATATTTTCCCATCGTATTCATGCATTAATAGGCAGGTTATTAAAATTAAGTTTGATTTCTTTCAGCAGAAATCAATACAATAAAATATTATTTTATATAAAAGAGAACTGCAGTCACTTGTGCTGTAAGCTAAAGGCTTGAAATATATTAGTTATTAATAATTAAAGGATTATTATCGAATTAAATGATGACAGTACCTTAAAAAGATCCCCCACGGCTCGGCCTACAGCACAGGTAGATTTCGAAGACGCAGACCGTGGAGCGACAGTTTGTTGGGAATTGCAGAAGAAATGGCCGTTTTGCCATGATGCCGCAGTTGGGACCGCCCACTTCAAAATCTAACTTGTTCGCAGGCGGAGCCGGGAGGGATTTTTTTTGTTTCTTCTAAAACCCCCCTTCCCCCTCCTTAGGGCCATTTTTAATGATATCAAAAATCTGCCCTACATAAATTTTCGGCCCTTTTCCTAGAAGTAATGATAACTTTAAAAGGATTCGATACGTATTATAATTCAGAAGTTATGGGTTTTTTTTCTGTTTCCACAAAAAGCCCCCCTATTTCCCTCCCCCCCCGTGGTTCGATTTTGCCCATCATTAACGAACTTGACCGAGATTTTATGCTTCTTGATATTATGTATCAGTTTGGAAGAGATTTGTGCAGAATTATTGGAGTTATCGTGTCTGTCAAAAATGACATAGATAGATAGATAGATAGATAAAGTTTTGAACTGGGGTTGGTTTTGGGTTCTGGGAGTCATGATCGGCGTACAAAAATGTTTCAAAAATTCCAACTTAGGGGAGAATGTAATAGGTAGTATTTCTTACGAAATCTACCTAAAAATCTCCTTTTTAACACTTTCAAACACAGTTGAAAAGTGTTTATGAAACCGGTTTGTCTGTCTGCCATCTGTTCGTACTCTATAGTTCGCGTAAATATTCTCAGATTGCCATGCAATAGTCATATGTTATTGAGGTTTACAATGGCTTGTTTGGTGTTGAAAAGGAAGTGTAAATCATTTATAGTTAATTTACAGGGACACTCAAAAGAATGCCGTTAGATTACGATTTATGGGGAAAAATCGTGTGAAGTGTAATTTAATAATGTTACAAAATTTCATACAAATTGAAATTGATTTATATCACGAATGCTTACAACACTGTAAAACATATAAATTCACCGGCATTCTCCGTGAATTGCTGCCGTAATTTTACGGAAAATGCTCCTTTTTCAAGGTAAGCGGTCAATTTCCGTAAACTTCATGTTTTTACGGGCAAATACCGTTTATGTAAGAACAAAGCTCGTTTATCTAGGGACAAAATCCGTTTTCTTATGGACATTGCCTAGAATTTCTGCTGCAGTAATTTTACTGCAGCAATTTCTTACAGTGAATAGAATAAGGTATACATAGTTTTCAATCTTTAATTTACAGGAACACACATAATAATTCGTTTACAGTATTGTTTATCAATAATAATTGAATATTAATTGCTGGAAGAGTGTTTTCAGTTGGGGTACGTGTTTTTATGTTTAACTCATTTCTTGAATACTTGTATTACTTGATGTATATAAATAGCATAGATTCTATAGAGGGCGACATATCGTCGGTACCATTCCGAACTATCGAATGTGAAAAAATGCATTTTTCATATTTTATGCCAATCTTTTATATTGTGTATGACGCGTACGTTGCCAAATCGTCACTTTTCTAGCTTAATTAGAACTTACTTGAAACTTAGAAAATGCAAATTTCAAACTATCGAATTTGCACATTTTTTCAAAAAATTACCATGTCAAAGTGTCGAATACGGCAAATTCGATACTTCGCCGTAAATTTTTGTATTTTTTTTACTTTTTTAACCATTTGTACCATGTCAAACTATCGAATTTGAAAATAGTCACTTTGTAGGAAGGCAAAGATCTAAAACTTTTAATTATGGATTCAAAATTAACAGAATTGACGCATGTTTTTTATGTTAGTATAGAATGTTTTCTACTAAAAATGGAATGTGTAGCATTAATAGTTCATCTACAGGGACACTCAAAATAATACTTTTACATTACCCTCAATTGGGGAAAAAACGTTCGCGGTGTATTTTAATGATGTTAATCTATTTCAACAATATAGAAATTGACATGCATATCTAAAGTGCATTAAAACATTTTTCATTTAGAAGATAGTATGCAAATCATTTATCATTTATTTACAAGGCCACTCAAAAGAATTCGGTTACGTAATGGCGTACGGGAAAATGTTTGAAGCGTAATTTAATAATGTTACAATACTATTTTAAACAAAATGAAATTGATATACGTAATTGAGGTACACTACAAGATGCTTACTGTAGAATATGACGTGCATGCTTCTAATCGTTAATTTACAGGGGCACACAAAGTAACTCGGTTACGTAATGGCGTAAGGGAAAATATTTGAAGCGTAATTTAATAATGTTACAATACTATTTCAAACAAAATGAAATTGATATACGTAATTGAGGTGCACTACAAGATGCTTACTGTAGAATATGACATACATGCTTCTCATCGTTAATTTACAGGGGCACACAAAGTAACTCGGTTACAATGTTTTGTATTAGCGATAAGTGATGGAAACCGTTTTTAATTATGGTATGCTTCCTTATGTTTAACTCTTCGCATACTATGTGGTGTATAAAAGTTCCACAGATAGTACTATACAGGGCTACTCAAAAGAATTTGTAAGCATTAATTCGTATGCGTGCTAAATTACATAAACGAGGTTTTTAATTCTTTTTCGGAATTTTGAGCGGAATTTTATTTTTCTAAGAGATGTTTGTAGAATATAAATAAATTCATAATATACAGGGCTACACAAAGCATTGCGGGCTATGTATGATAATTTCAGAATGTGTGTTAACAGTGTTATGTGATTTTTGCCTGAATTAAATTTTATCATATTATGTGACGCGTATAAAAATCTGCAGATAATATACAAGACTGTACAAAAGAATTAGAGTAAACTTTCGTCTATTGACGGAAATTTCTGAACTGTGTTATGCGTTTTAAAATTAAACTAAATTTTCAAACACTATCTAGAAGATATACAAATCTACAGATCATATACAGGGCTTCACAAACGAATTCGATTATTTTTCCGTCTATAGACGGTAATTGCTAGACGGTTATCATTTTATAATAATGCCTTTTACTAAATTATTTACTTAAATATCTTCTCTCACCATATTAAATGTTGAAGTTTCGTTAGAGTAATCTGGAAGCGTTGGAAAATGGTTCATAATCTATGATTGACGCATGATGTTTTTTTTTCTTATTTACATTTTTAGTACGATTTCATTAATCGTGACAACTCGGTAATTTAATTTTTTTTTCTGCTGGTTTTTGTTTTAAGAAACTTTAATTCTAGAATACACTTGTATTTCATCAAATTTAAAATCGTCTGCGGTAGTTAGTAACTTATTTCTTAAATCTGGTTGAGTTAGTTAAATTTTATTCCAATCATTTCTATCCTCTGTAATGTAACGAAAATGGCAAAACGGATTTTATTAAAAAAATATCAAGAAGAAATTAACATTGGAATTAAAGACGTCTGTATATCGAGTTCGCCGTCGTCATCTCGACTCCGAGATAAAAACGATATCCTCTTTAACACAGGTATTTATTCTATTTTTAATATTCTGCTATTCAGCGTAATTAATTTGAATTCGAATGTTGTTTTAATTTTGTATATTGTGTCTTCTTTATTTAGATTGGAATATTCACCCTGTACTCGATTTAAATTTGATTAGACCATCCCCTTCAACACTGATATCCAATGCGGAGAATGAAAAAGGTAAACAATTCCTTTATTTATTTATCTTGCTATGTTTTGTATTCTTCGAATACTAATAATATTGTACGTTTATTTTAGGTATTGAAAACTGCAAATTATCTAACGTTGGAGAAAAGTACAGAAATATTAATAGTTTTGATGTTACTTTTAAAGCAGCTGAAAAAATTTTTACAGATCAACAGGCTTCAAACTTTTCTTTGCATAATGGTAAGTGGCTCATTAAGCCAGACAAACGTTTATTTATAAATTTAACGCGTTTTTCTTGATTTTATCATTTTTTTTCTGTTAGATTTATATCCAACCTCATCTGATAACACTGATTTAGACCCAACATTTTCTCCAAGACACACCACTGAATCAGATGGCAGCTATATCGACCAAGGTATTATTTAATTAATTTTAATTGTATATTGTTTTTTATGGCTCAGACAGTAATCTTTTTATTATTGCTAGGTTTTATTAACCATTGGGAAAAAGGTTGATACTTTCGGTCGAGAATGGACCAAATGATGTACGCACTTTACTCTTTAAACCGTTTTTAATGAAATTCTGTAACTTTAGAAGAATTTTTTAAGCGTTTTTAACGAAATTGTGTAATTTTAGAAGAATTTTTTAAGCGTTTTTAACGAAACTCTATAACTTTAGATGAATTTTTCTCTGAATAGTCAATAGAAATGCATAAAATCGTTACAAAAATTATAAAGTTACAAAAAGGATAGATGCACATTATCAGATATGAAAAAAAGCCGAATTCAAAAATTGACGTCGAATGAGAAATCGTCTTATGAAGTAAAAAATGTGGTCTTCAACTTTAATTTCCTCAAAATACTTTTAGCTCAGATATCATTCTAAACAACAGTTAAAGCAATACTTAAATTTTTCTTAGGGGTTGGTCTACAAATAGAAATTGTACCAAACTTTAAAAATGTCAATGCTAACACCTAAAATGGGCATCCTATTTCAATATTTCGATTTATTCGACCTTCGGATACCAAACGGGAAGTCAGTAGATAGGAAATGGGATTTCTGCGTCAGCAGCAGGCGATGGTGGCGGTAATACCGCCTTCTGCCGAGATCATACTATAGTAGGTCGTTAGAATAGCTAGCGTGGGGAAGCTATGTTATAGTAGGGTGGGGCGAATAGTCTGCTATAAGACGGGAAGGTGGGGGGGTATTTTAGGAGGGCTAAATTAATAAAATTTTTAAATGTCTTATAGTACGAGGTAATGGTTAGGGTAGAGACTGAACACTGCCCCGCTATCCCTCTGTATTTTCCCAATGGTCGTTGTAAATTGTTAAATTAGAATTTTTCTACTACTTCTTGGCTCAATTAAACACACAATTAAACGCTTAATTAAACACACTCTTACAATACATTTAAATGAAAACTTGACTTCTAAAACAAAAACAATTTAACAACAGAATTTCATTAATTTATATTAAAATGACGACAAAGGTATTTTCTGATTTGATTCTCTGCCTGCAAACGAAATGCCTGTCCTTTACCATGGTTTTTGGGAAATAAAAATAATTAATGATAGACGTTTTATTTTTTTGACACTGAATTTCATAAAAGCACGTAGATTAAGCAATTACCTGTCCAAAAATGCAATCTTTACTTTTTTCTGTGCATTAGTTCAGCTGTAGGTTGTTTGGAAAAAAAATTGACGAAGAAAAAAGTGATCATTATAAATAATTCGACATTATTTTAAAATATATATATCTCTGTTTATATATCACTCATGATGATGAGTTTGATCTCAAATTGAAGAATTTCTTCATCAGATTTCATCAAATTCTTCTAATTTTCGGGGTTTTTTTTTATATGTGATATTTTAATCTGGCATGTTTGGTCGATTTAACATTCAAAATTTGTTTCCTTTAAGAAAACAGAACCGGTCTGTTGTCTTGTTCTTGGCGTTTATTTGTATGGCTGGCTTACTATTTTTTGTTAGCTTGGCTTGACAGAACGACCGTCCTGCTTGATTAATAAGATTCTATTTTGACTTGTAATTTTATCACAATGCTCACAGGACAAAAATATCCCGTCCGTTTATACCTTCGTTACAGTATATTAAATAGGGGATGTATTCCGGGCTTCCCGCAATACATAAGGTAAAGCTAGGAGAGTCTGCGCGCAATTCAAAAGAATAGCAATAAAAAATCTAAATATTAATTTTTTGCTAAACTATTCATGAATAATTTTTACTTCATTTGTTTTTTATGCATTTCCATTGCTATTTTGTTGTTATGTTGCAATTTAATAGAACAGTTGTAATAAAACCAAGAAAGTTATTTTGCGCAATCTGTCCTTACAGGGTTGGTGTGATTGCGCACATGGGTACGAGAAATTGTTACTAATAATAACTACAATTAAATTGTTAACAATAATAATTACACTTAAATGACATTGCTGTAAGGTTTTTGTGAACAAATTTTATTGTATTGGGAGTGAATATTTCAACCTAATGCTTAAATATTCAGAAAAAGGAAATAATTTTAAAAATGATTAAAAAATTTTAATTAAAGGAAAAAAAATAAAGAATCTGAAAAAGCAAGTCCAGATAAGATTACAAAATAAAATTATGTAACTTAATAACACGTTTAACTTAAAATTAGTCCATTTTTATTTTTTTAATTTTTATGCAAATTTTCCAATAAGCTGCGTAATCTCTCCTAGCATTTAAACTAATGGGAACAATGCGCCATCTCTCCTAAGTAGCAGATACGCAAACCCTCCAATTTTGGTAGGAGAGATTGCGCGGCCTTTTATTTAAACACGGCCGCTACTAAAACGAACCGTTGATGTTCACATTGTTAGTCTAGAATAGTAGCTAATGAGAAATCGTTTAAGTTTAAAATATTTTGTACTATTGACATTGTATAGAAATTCTGATGAACAGCTATGAACATTCAAGCACTTACTTTGGGAAAACAAAACAAAATAGCAATACTTTATCTTAGACGCTCAAAGCAATCAACGTGCACTTTCAAATAGACACTCCACTACTGTTGTTCTACAAATACCTGGAGTCTCTGCGCTCTCAATCTACTCCTTCCCCCCGAACCGTTATGTGCGCAATCTCTCCGACTGCGACATCTCTCCTGTCTTTACCTTAACATAGGTGAAAATCATTTTTTTTTTAACTCTAGTAGATTTTTTTATATTTAATTTATATATTATACATAAGGTAAAGCTAGGATAGTCTGCGCACAATTCAAAAGAATAGCAATAAAACATCTAAATATTAATTTTTTGCTAAACCATTCATGAATATTATTTACTTCATTTGGTTTTTATGCATTTCCATTGCTATTTTGTTTTTATGTTGCAATTTAATAGAACAGTTGTAATAAAACCAAGAAAGTTATTTTGCGCAATCTGTCCTTACAGGGTTGGTGTGATTGCGCACATGGGTAGGAGAGATTGTTACTAATAATAACTACAATTAAATTGTTAACAATAATAATTACACTTAAATGACATTGCTGTAAGGTTTTTGTGAACAAATATTATTGTATTAGGAGTGAATATTTCAACCTAATGATTAAAGAATCAGAAAAAGAAAATAATTTAAAAAACGATTAAAAAATTTTAATTAAAGGAAAAAAAATTAAAGAATATGAAAAAGCAAGTCCAGATAAGATTACAAAATAAAATTATGTTACTTGATAACACGTTTAACTTAAAATTAGTCCATTTTCCATTTTTTATTTTTTTATGCAAATTTACCAATAAGCTGCGTAATCTCTCCTAGCATTGAAACTAATGGGAACACCGCGCCATCTCTCCTAAGTAGCAGATGCGCAAACTCTCCAATTTCGGTAGGAGAGATTACGCGGCCTTTTATTTAAACATGACCTCTTCTAAAACGAACCGTTGATGTTCACATTTTTAGTCTAGATTAGTAGCTTATGAGAAATCGTTTAAGTTTAAAATATTTTGTACTACTGACATTGTATGGAAATTCTGATGAATAGCTATGAAAATTCAAGCACTTACTTTGGGAAAAGAAAACAAAATAGCAATGCCTTATCTTAGACGCTCAAAACAATCAACGTGCACTTTCAAGTAGACACTCCACTACTGGTGTTGTACAACTACCTGGAGTCGCTGCGCGCTCACTCTACCCCTTCAACCCGAACCTCTATGTGCGCAATCTCTCCGACTGCGTCATCTCTCCTGGCTTTACCTTATATATATATTACATACACAATACGAAAATACATTTTTATATAAAGAATATTAATTATGTATTCAAAGAAATTTTTGTAATTTATTAAAACTGATACTTTCGTATTAGCCGCATGCCCGAATTTAATAGCCAAATAAATCACCAAATGTTACATTAGACATTAATTAGACTACTTAGACCTACTTACTTAGACTACTTACATTAGACATTATTTTTAGAGCCATAAAAAATGGAGAGAGTTTTCAGACACAGTTTTAGATACAGTTTTCAAATAAATTGTAGTTAAAAGAATATTTTTTCGCCTATTCGACGTTATAAAAATTGAAATTGTTCTGTGCCTAGAAGTTAAAAAAAAAAGTAGTAAAATCAGCATTTATTGATCCGTTGTTGCCACTGTCAATATGACGCCAGTGTTACTCACGGATATATTTTTGCTCTATAATATAAAATTTTCTTAATGTTCAAACGAAAATTCGAGTTCGGCTTAATCTCTTTTCTCGTTTTCTTTATGTATAATATTAAATACTCTACAGTATGTTTCAAAAGTGTCTTGACATTTTCATGTAAAAACGTTTTATAATGATTCCTTTGTTTCTCAGGTTATTTAAGAAATGTATAAAGGTACATTCCTAAGTTGAATGTGTGGATGGGAATAACTAAAACAAAGATCTATGGACCTTTTATTTTCTCGGAGCCAACAGTTACAGGAAACATCGACCTTGATATGCTGCAATTTTTTTTTTCAGCCACAATTAGAAAGTGATGGTATTTTTTAGCAAGACACTGCACCATCCCATTTCGCATGAATTGTTCAAGACAACCTGGATGAACAATTCCCCGATAGGTGGATAGGTCGCGGTTGTGGGCGCCGCGGTCTCCTGACTTAACACCCCTTAGACTTTTTTGTGTGGAAGTTCATAGAGTCGAAGTGTACGCAATGAAGATCCATACAATTGAAAAAATAAATTAACGAATAACTGACGCAGCAGCACAAATAACACCACATATGCTAGCAGATGCTTTTCGCGTCACCCATGAAAGATGGAGCCTAGGCATAGACTTACAGGGCAACCACATTGAAATTTATTGATTATACCTTGTACTTCTTATTTGTACTAACAAGTTCTTTATTAAAAGCACTTTGAAGGAAAATGCCAAGAAACTTTTGAAACACCCTGTAAATGATTGTTGTTTTCATTATTATAATTATTAATTTTTATGTTTTTTTAGGAGCTGGAAAATCTAAAATCACAATTCATAAGAAAAAGAAACCCACGAATGTTATAAGTAAAAAAAAAGTTCATTTCCGTTCAGAACTAGACCATTTCCAGGCTGCAAAATGTGTGAAAAACATTGGTTTAGAGCATACTTTTAGCTCTTCCGCCAACAAAAATAACAAGGAATGCTGTCCTGCTAAAAATAGCTGTAGTTCACAGGATTCTGCGTTAGATGAAATTATCGAGCCTGTGAAACGGTACAAGTCCAATCCCCATAAATGGAGAAAAAATGTAAATAAAGCCAAAAGATTAAAAGGTGCAGCATATGAAACTGAAAACCATAAAATAATTCCTGCCAAACCAATGAGAAGACCTACTTGCATAAATAATAGAAAACATCAATGTTGTGCAAAATTTCAGAAGAGAAAAGAAAGATTATATTTGATAATTTTCATTCCCTTGACTCATTACACAAGCAAAGAGAATTCTTTGTTAGGCACATCACTCGGAAAAAACCGAAAAGACATAGTAGTGAAATATCTAGAAAAGAATTCACAAAAACATACACATTTACTTATGGCAACGAGAAACACATTGTTTGTAGAGCCTTTTTTCTAGATACCCTTGGTATTAGTGAGGGACTAATTAAGGGAGCATTTAAAAAAATTAACAAGACTGGTGTCATAGAGTCTGATAATAGAGGGGGGGGTGCAGAAGAAAAAAAAAATCCAGGAAGTAACCCACGGATCAACTTGAATGATGGTGAAGATTATGTGAAACAGCACATCCTTTCATTTCCTGCTGTGGAGTCACATTATTGCCGCAAATCAACTGATTTTAGATTTTTAGATGCAAATTTAAATATAAATATCGTGTATCGACTGTATAAGGTAAAATGTAAAGCAGAAGGCAGAAAAGAACGATGTTATGAATCATATAGGAAAACATTTAAATCCTTCAAATTAAAATTCCACCAGCCCAAAAAAGATTTATGTAAAGTATGTGCCACTTTTGAGGCGAGCTCAGAGGCGGAGAAAAATACAAACAGAGAAGAATTTGATCGACATCAAGAAAGAAAAGAAGCCGCAAGAATGAAAAGGAACGAAGACAAACTCTCCGTTTTAGGAAGTGAAAAAGTACTGGCTTTCAATTTTGATCTGCAGTCAGTTTTATCAACTCCAAAAGGAGCTGCAGGACCTTTTTTCTATGTTCGAAAATTGGCCATCTATAATTTAACTATTTATAATTTGGAAGATTCGAGTGTTCAATGCTATATGTGGGATGAAACCGAAGGAAGAAGAGGCAGCATTGAAATTTCATCTTGCTAATTCAATTACATTATGGCCCATCCAGAAATAGAGCACGTAAAAATGATGTCGGACAGCTGTAGTGGCCAGCAAAAAAATTTCCATTTTTCTGCTATGTGTCTTCATGCTGTCAAAGTACACCCAACGTTATCCACCATAGATCACGTTTATTTTGAGCCCGGGCACTCGTACATGGAATGCGATTCCATTCACTCAAAAATAGAGAAAAAAGCAAAAAATACTCCTATATATACACCTGAAGAATGGGCACAGCTTGTGAGAATGGCTCGCACGAAACCTAGTCCTTATAATGTTATTAGATTACTTCATGATGACTTTCTCAATTTTAATTCACATGAGGCAAAATTTGAAATAGAAAAGCAACATAAAAAAAAGTCCAAAAAAAATGGAGACAGTAATGAGGAAAAAGAAATAAACAATCACAGAGAAAATGAGCAGACATATAAATTTAGTGACGCTGTTTGGTTTCAGTACCGAAAAAGCAACGAAAACAAAATATTTATGAAAACACGAATACAAGATGAAAATTTCATTGAATTATACATTAAAAAACGAAAAGGAAAACTAAATAGCAAACCAGTCAAACCATACCAGCAACGTCTACCAATTTCAAACGAAAAGAAAAAAGATCTTTTGCTGTTATGCACCCACAATTTAATACCAAGATCCTATCACGATTTCTACAATTTACTACTAACTTCTTCCACTGCACGCGATAATTTAGCAGAACCTGATTGGAGTGACATTGAAGAAGAAATTGATTAAGATTAATTTAGTTGATAGAACTGAAGATAGAATTGAATATCACAATTCAAGTTAATATTAATTTTTGCTACATTTTATAAAACTTATGTAACGTTTGAAAATAAATTATTTTGTTATATTAAATTAGTATTTACTTACAAATAATTCACTAAGGAAAACTGTTATGCGTTTGATAGTGAATATGTAAATATAAATAAAATACTAAAAAAACAATTCAAACTATCGTGTATGGCACAATCGCTACTTTGATGCAGGGAACCTTGAAAAAGTACATAACAGCTTAGTGATTCAACTAACGAATGTATTCTTTGTCGATTAAAACAATGAAATTGTAAATTTCGGTGTCAATATTAAATAGTACAGATTAGGAAAACTATAACAATCAACAACTTCAGCATTCCACTGATGTTGAATCCACAATAAAAACATTTTCTCGCTCTCCACACAAAAGTTTTAATATTCTTATTCGATAGTTTGACATAGTAGTGTCGCATTTCACTATAAAATTTAAATTGTTATATATATTATATTGTTATATTAATTGATTATACAATTAGTCATGTTAATTGATATAATTATTGATGATTAATTTTCAAAAAAACATCAAACTGATTGATCGGAAATTGGTGCAAATGTACAACTTTATGTACAGTGAATTGAGTTTAAAAATGCTGCTCTGTCAAAAAATAAAGAAAAAACATACGTCAACAACAGACTATGAAACGCTTTCTAACGCATCCAGAACACTGTAAGGAACACTATTTAAAAAAGGCAAAAGAAGATATCAAAGTGAAACCGCGATTTCGGAAATTAATGTCCATATCCGGAAAAGTATTCGAAATCTTTTGATTATCCTTACACGCGATCAATAGATATGTAGCTTAGTTACAAAATGCATAGCACAGTCAAAAATTTACCTTCACCAATTTCTATAATTAAACGGAAGTGTACTCAAATTATTTTGTAGAGACTTGTTTATTATCTGCAACTTTATGTACAGTACACATCATGTAGCTTACTGTACTGTACTAAGGCAAAATTTAATTCAGGTGAAAGACGCTTAACACTATTAAAAACACACTTCCAGAAATTACCATTTATAGCCGACAATATATCCAGTTCTTTGCGTAGCGCTGTATATTATGAATTTATTTATATACTACGAATTACTAAATATAATTTGGCCCGAAATAGCATAACTTAACTAAAAAATACTTTTAAGGCATACCCACCCATACAGAGTAATGCTTACAAATTCTTTTGTGTAGCCCTGTATATGATCCACAGAATTGCTATAAGCCACGTAGTATGCAAATAGGTCAACTTAAAAACGCATACCATAACTTAAAACGCACTTCCAGCAATTACCGCTAATAGTGAGCACTATAATCTATATCTTTCGTGTATACCAGTAAATAAACGATAACTGTCATGCCTTATCATATTGTACAGTTAGCATTTTGTAGTGAACTTCAATAATGCGTATAATTTCATCATGTTTCAAATAGTGTAACATTATAAATATACGCTTCAAACAATTTTGCACTGTATATTATTATGTAAACTGATTTTTTTGAGCGATCCTGTAAATAAATGATAAATGATTTGCACACCATATTCTACATAAAAAATATTTTAATGACTTCATAAATGCATATCAATTTCATTATAGTTGAAATAGTGTAACATCATTAAAATACACCGCTAACTTCTTTTTCCCCATTGAGCGTAATGTAATAGAATTCCTTCAAAAAATAATGGATTCAAAAAATAATTCGTCAAGCATACATTATGAAACGTTTTACAACACATCCAGAAAACGTTAACGAAACTTCGCCGTTAAATAAGGTGAAAGAAGATACGTAATTGAACAGTTTAGAACACATTTAACACATTGAAATATCCAGTGTTCAAAAATACCTTCCATTGTCAAAAAGGTAATCGAATTTTTTTTTGCAGCCCTGTATATGATTTATAGATGTGGATATTTAATACATGGAGGATGAAATATAGTTCAGTTAGAAAATTCACATTTAGCAATTTTCGCGAATCGATTGAAATCACTCGAAATATTTTGTGCAGCCCTGTATATTATCTGAAGTCTTTTGTAAACACCACATATTAAGCTAAAATGCAACTTAAAACTCACTCGCAGCATTTACCAACCGTAAATGACAATGTATATTTTCCTTTGCGTAGCCCTGTATATGAATTTATTTATATTCCACAAATTTCTATTAGTCTACTAAATATATTTCAGCAGAAAACTGCGTAACACAATTAAAAACTACCCTTAAGCACTTCACTCCCATAGTCTGTAATGATTACGGATTCCTTTGTGTAGCCCTGTATATGAACAACTCAGTTTATAAACACACACGTACTATGAAAAAAATTAGTTAAACTTAAAAACGCAAACCAAAGTTGAAAACGCACTTATCACACATAGACTGTAAATATCGCACATGTACTGTGAGTAATATATTTTGTGTGTCCCTGTAAATAAACGCAATGCACGCAAGAGAGCTATTTATAGTGCACCTCAGTAATGCATATAATTTTCATTATGTTTGAAATAGTGAAATATCACTAAATTACACTGCAAACGATTTTTCCCCTTAGAACGATGTGTAACAGAATTCTTTTGTTTGACCCTGTAAATGAATTATAATAAATGCTTTGCACCCCATATTCTAGAAAAAGTATGTTTTAGTGCACTTCACAATTGTATATCAATTTCATCATGTTTTAAATGACGTAGCATCATCAAAATGCACTTGAAAAGATTTTTTCCCATTGACTGTGATGTAATGGAATAATTTTGACTGTCACTGTAAAAAAAAAAAACTTAATTACACTTAATACATACTTAATTTTCAATAGAGATCATGCTATAGTAAGCGACAATAACGTACAAAATTTTCAGGGCAATCCAAGTACATTTACTAGAGATAGAGCACGGACAGAGTGACAGACGGCAGACGGACAAACATAAGTCATAAACACTTTTCAAAACTAGGTTGATAAGTGACTATCTAGGTTGATAACCATATTGATACAAATATGGTATATTCGCTACTTTGACTTGTAAAATTTTGCAAAAAACTGAGAAAAGTACAAAATTTTACAAATCAAACTATCGAATACGGCAAATTCGCTACTTTGAGTTGTAACATTTTGCAAAAACTGAGAAAAGTACAAAATTTTACAAATCAAACTATCGAATACGGCAAATTCGCTGGTTTGAGTTGCAACATTTTGCAAAAACTGAGAAAAGTACAAATAAACATAGCATTTCAAACTATCGAATGTGATTTTTTGGCGAATAAAATTAGCCAAATGATTTTTCTCGATAGCAAGCTTAAATAGGATATTAAACAGCACAAGAAATATATAACAATTAGTTACTTCCGCCAAGCGCTGATTTTAAATCCATAATTAAAACAGTTTTTTTGCCTTCCTGAAAAGTAGCTATTTTCAAATTCGATAGTTTGACATGGTACCGACGAATATATTGTGTTTGCCCCCTGCTGGAGAAAGCTCATCAAAAGCTCATGTTAATCTCAGTGAGTAGATTATTTCGATTATATAAACTTTCTTTAAATAAATGAAAATAAATACAACTTTTAAAAGTCTTTTAAAAAAATCTTTAAAGAAAGGAAAAAAAGGAAAAGTAGTGAGAATTTTGCCTAAAAAATGGCGTGATACCAAATTTACAAGGTTATATTAAAAATAAATGTACAACGTGAAATAGCACAAATTAAAAATATATAAATTGGCAAACAGCTGTTTCGGAGCCCTCAAAGATCCATCATCAGTGTCAATTCAAAGGATTAAAACCGATTTAAAATCCTAAGCCATGTCAATTTGCTTGCGTCTTTCGCACGCGCCAGGATGCACGCTCCATTTCATCTTGGCGCGTGCGAAAGACGCAAGCAAATTGACATGGCTTAGGATTTTAAATCGGTTTTAATCTTTTGAATTGGCACTGATGATGGAGCTTTAGGGGTCCTGAAACAGATGTTTGACAATTTATATATTTTGAATTTGTGCTATTTCACGTTGTACATTTATTTTCAAGATAACGGCACAAAGTTTAATCCACCTTTTTAGTTACAAGCTTATATTCTGGTATTTATGTAACAACGTCCATTATCCAATTTACCATCTGTAAATCAAGTGCTTAACTATGATATGTCGATAGAAAACATTTTCTCTTTTACTAAATGCATCATAGCGTTTTTCTTAAATATTATTTTTGTAAGAATATATGCATGATAGCTTTGCCGGCCAGTCTAAAAATAAATAAATAAAATATTATGTATGAAAAGCGCAAAATATATTCTTGAGTAACAATTTCGAACCTCGGATTTTAACTTGGTTTATGCGAAATATGGAAAGATAGCCAGCCTCCAAACCCATTATGTATAATTAAAATAATAATTTTCAGAAACAAGTTATAATGCATCTAATACAGGATAGTTAGATTTTAATCAACATACCATATTTAGGCACTTCAGTTACATACCGTAATTTAGTTAATGTAAAATGTTAAATATGTTCCAATATGCAGGGTGATTACAAATGAACACTCCATCTTTACAGAGCTATTAAAAGAAAACAAAAAAGTACAACCTTGCCGCTCATCGGAAATCAAATATAACAGTTGAAAGTTTAAATTCAACACAGTTCAGTTATAAGTGTTAAATGTGAGCCCCTCCAGGAACACGAACGATATCGAGGCGGTACGATAACTTATCCTATATATATTTTTTTCACCATTTCTGGTGTGACTCTTTGAATGGCTGCAGATATGCGTGTCCTAAGTTCATCAACGTCGGTTGGTAGCGGTGGAATTAACACCTGATCTTTGATGAGACCCCACAAAATAAAAACACATGGGGTGATGTCAGCGATGAGTTATCGTACTGCCTCGATAGCGTTCGTGTTTCTAGAGGGGCTCAGATTGAACACTTATAACTGTGTTGAATTTAAACTTACAACTGTTAGTTTTGATTTCTGATTGACAACAAGGTTGTACTTTTTAGGGTTTCGTTCATCTCACGAAACCCTATTACTCCCGCTCCGTTGTCTGTCTGTCACAGAGCTATTCTCAGAAACTATGTAACTTACAGAGTTGAAACTTTGTGTATATATCTGAATACCAGCTATAAAGAGCTCAAAATATTAAAATTTGAAAAATTCGTATTATTTTAATAAATAGAGATAAAAAACAAAATTTTAACAGCCTTTTCCTATCAAATTTAAACATTTTATTTATTTATTTATTTATTTATTTTTATAGCAGATGCCAAAAATTTAAAATCCACGATGAAATTCTTTCTACAATAATTAATTTTCTATCAGACGATTTCCACGTGAAAAATGAAAATGAAATAAAAAGTTTCACCAATTGAAGAAAAAAGATTAATATGAAATAAAAATGATTTACGTCATAGTGGTAATAAAACGCAAATTTTGAAAGATTCCTCAATAATACAATGAGTATGAGTATGTGTATGTACACAAAGCAGATTAATATCACGTCATTAGAGAAGTAAAAAGAAAATCTGACGTCATATTGGAAGTTTAACGTATTTTTCAGATGTTTGAGAATAATACAAAGCTAGTATTAATTTGAGTAATAGAAAATAGTAAATATATGAGTTTGAGAAACATATTGAATCATGATAAAATCCGATTATGGAAATATTCGCATATTTTAACATTTTGAAAGTGTACAACATGTTTAATTTTGAAATTATTTTTTTATATCGTATTTAGTCCGCGTGACAGATATTATTATGACAGAATATAATAGCCGGCTTCGCCCGCTATCGGGCTGGTTTGGATACTCGAAAAAACGAAAAAAATAGACCGGTAAATTTTTACTTTATACAAAACAAAAAACATGAGGGTTTTTTTTTTTTTTGGTTGCTAAATGAAATTTATTTGGATTTATTAAAGAAAGGATAAAGCGTTTTGAAAGGAATATTAAACGAAACCCTTTGAGCGATCTTCGATCACACTTACACACTTGTTTTTGTTTTCTTTTAATATCCCTTCAAAGTTGGAATATTCATTTCTAATCACACTCGAAATTGGATATCACAACCTTTTTGAAACTCAACTTTCACTTTGTTATCCTGCTTTTTCCTTTTTTTTTTAACAAAAAAAAAAAGGTTTGACTTTTATTTTTTTATACCTTTTAAAATTGTTTTCTGTCGATAAAATCTACTATGCATATATAAAAAACAGATTTATAACATTGTTTACCTTTTAGAAAAAAATAGGAAAATATTTGCAGTGAAGTATATGTTTTTAAAGTCTCTTTTTCGTTCAAAAAATCTTACTATTTAAAATAACTGCCAAAATTCTGTCACGGATTAGTTCAGAGCTCTCAAAGTAGATCGAAAATCTGTCCAAAATCTGAAACGCATTTTAAAAAATTATTCTTTTATAAATAAATCTGTCACAATAAAAAGAAAAAAATACATGAATAAGGCATTTTTCTTTACTTTTTCATTTTTATTTATGCTATTCCAACATAAAATTCTTCATAGAATTGTTCAGTACCATGAATACAACAAATCTCTCTACTCTAAAAATATGCAACTAAGGCTGCAGCTGCCGTAATTGAATGTTTTTTGACTTTTTCTAAATCTCGGCTTATCCTGGAAAAGCTGTCGCATTGAAAAACACGACAACTGGCAGTTTTATAGAGAAATGTGTGATAAATACGTTGGAGGAGACACATTTTAAATCGAAAAATTGTTTTAATCACTAAAAATCATATGTTAAGTTAATGTTGAAATCGGTCAAGATAGTTTAGCAATATAAATTTTATAGGATCAAAAGCTATGGAAAGAAATTTACCTACATTTTGCGATCATGTACTTAAAAAGATTGTGGAAAGCAGTTTCCAATATTTTTTTTTTATTTGTGTAATTTTGTAAACTTTTTATTACATTTTCTTCTTCCAAAGCTCATAATCTGAATGCATATTTACTTTATACGTTGAAATAGTCATTTTTAACACTTTCCAACCTTAGTTGAAAAGGGTTTATGACTTCGGTTTGGTTTCCATCTGCCGTCTGGCCTTGCTATAACTCGTGTAAATCTACTCGGATTGTCCTAAAATTTTTGTATGTTATTGTCGTTTATTATAGCATGTTCTCTATTTCAACTGAAGTGTGTAGCACTTATAGTTTTTTTTTTTACAGAAACAGTCAAAAGTATTCCGTTACATTACAGTCAATGGGAAATAATCGTTTCAAGTGCATTTTGATGATGCTACGTCATTTAAAACATGATGAAATTGATATATAATTATGAAGCGTATTAAAACATGCTTTTTGTAGAATATGGGGTACAAAGCATTTATTATTCATTTACAGGGTCAAACAAAAGTATTCTGTTACACATTGTTCTACGGGAAAAAATCGTTCGCAGTGTAATTTAATGATGTTTCACTATTTCAAATATAATGAAAATTATATGCATTACTGAGGTGCACTATAAATTACTTGCTTAAAAGTATGGTGTGTATTGCGTTTATTGTTCATTTACAGGGACACACAAAACATATCGGTTACAGTAAACGTGCGATAATTAGAGTCTATATGTGATAAGCACGTATTCAAGTTAAGTTTTCGTTTTTAAATTTAACTATTATTTTTCAATTTACTTGGTGTGTATAAATTCTGTTTATCATATACAAGGCTATACAAGGGGATTCGAATAAGTATTACAGACTATGGGAGTGAATTGCTTAAGGGCAGTTTTTGACTGTGTTACGCATTTTCTTGCTGAGCTATATTTAGTAGGCTAATATAAGTTTGTGGAATATAAATAAATTCATATACAGAGCGACGCAAAGAACAAAATACATTGTCATTTACGGTTGGTAATTGCTGGAAGTGAGTTTTATGTTGCCTTATGCGTTTTAACCTGAATTAAATTTTAGCTTAATATGTGGTGTATACAAAAGCGTTTAGATAATATACAGGGCTGTACAAAAGATTTCGAGTGCGTTTCCATCGATTGGAAAAATTGCTAAATGCGAACTTTCTAACTGAACTAAATTTTATCATGCTATGTATTATATATCGAAATCTACAGATCATATACAGGACTGTACAAAATAATTCGACTATTTTTTACAATATAAGGTAATTTCGAAAACTGCATCAATGTGGTACTGGGTGTGTTGGAAAGTGTTTCATAATCTATATTTGACGCACGATTTTTCGTTCTTTTTTTTTTGTTTTTTTGTAAGCTTTTTTTACATTTTCTTCTTCCAAATTTCATAATCTGAATAGAGATTTACTACATACGTTGAAATAGTCATTTTTAGACTCACTGTTGTCAGATTTAATAATGACCAAATAATAATATTTCCAAACACTTTTCTGTTGAAAAATATATTGTGTGCCTCGAAGCAGAGGTAAATTCAATGTGATCCTTTTTTAGGAAAGAGGTGTTATTATGCCATATAAAGAAATCATTTTCAATACATGAAAAAACGCTAAAAATCGCATACAAAATTTAAAAAAAATCAAATCGAAATTCCACAATCGAGTATCGAGGTTCTTTCCTACCAAAGACTACCTATCCTACTTAGAGGTATTTTCCTACCAAATTTTGTGGCTTTACCTGCAGCGGTCTTTCCAGAACACAGTCGATAGACTGACAGACAAACTTCTTTCCTTTTTATTATAGACATAACATGTCATTATATCTATAACATGTTAAAATTTCATCCCATAACTCGATAACGGACAGTACTAGCAAAATCAATAATGCGTGACCCCTTCTACTCATATCGTACCAAGTTATCACGAAGCAAGCTAAAATATATGTATTACTAGCTGACCCGCCCGGCGTTGTCCGGGTTCGTGAAAATAAATTTAAAGAAACCTAAAATTTGTATGATTTTATATCTTTAGCCCGATTATGTATGAACTTATATTTTTAAATGAAAAATTCGCAAAAAAATATTGATATTTAGTGGTAAAAGCACTCGTAAGAAGACAATTTCATGTTTATTCAATTTTTCGTGTATTTTCGAAAATTTCTCAGACTTTATTATTTATTTTAAAAACTCCTCAACAAACATTCCGAAAATTTTGTAGGTAATGTAAATCTAATTTACCGTGATGCTCTAAAAAGATTCTGTGCAAGTACGGACGTTTAGTTACTTTTGGCGTAGAAAGAAGATCGCCTCCGTGAGCTGTGATGCGACCTGCATTCGCCGGTGGTTTTGAATTGCTTAAAACTCGTATTTTTTAAAATCGATTGCACTGTCGATTGGAAGCAGGTTTCACTTTAACAGCATATTTTCAGTTTGTCGGTACCTCTAAAATTGCGCTCTAGAGGGGCCTTGCCATAAGGGGGGAAATGTTTTACCGGGAAACTACCCTTTTTGATTTTTTTTTCAAATGGTTAAGAGCGATATTTTTTCGAATTACGGCATCTGAGATGTAAGAGTCTAATCTTTCTGAATATGTTTTCCCATTTTAATTGTACAGAACGGTTTTGACGATTTAGATTAAATCAAAATTGCGAAATAACACAAAAACCACTGGATCAGTTCTTCATTTCCTTCCGATGCGTAAATCCGATTCTAGGATTGCCCAAGCGCTTTTGTCGGCTCGAAAAGAAACAGAGAAGTTTTTGATGAGTTTTTAATTAATATCTCCGCTAATTATAAAAAAATAACTGTATGAACGTCCGCTGCATCAGGACCTGAATTAGACTATCCTGACCCATATTTGCAGATCTTTAGGGGCTGTAGATTTCGCTTGCCATCGCCAAGAAACAGACACACAGGCAGACAGATACACACACACAGAGCTAAATACTTTTTATTAATATAAATACTATTCGTTATCTGTAACATAATATAACTTCATGCGGAATCTCAATGACGTGATGGTACTACCAAAATGAAGAACTTGCATCCCCTTCTGCTCATATCAAACCAAGATATGCCGAAGCACGCTTTGCTTCACATACTTTTAATAATCTGTTCCTGCACTGAAAAAAAATACCGCGAAATAACAGAAATTGTACAGGCTGCAGTTGTCGTCCATTCTGCTTTTTGTAACTACCTATTTTCTAGATGGAAATTTTCTGATATTCAAGATGAGAAATTTCGGTTTTCAGAAATAAATGTGAGCAATAGTAATAATATTTGTAAAATATATAAATAATAATTATACATACTGATGCATTTTTACACAGAATAGGTACTTGTATGGAGTACATATAATTATGTAAGTAATAATTGTATCACACCCGTTTTTTTTCACCTAGCCTTGCTCCAGATTTGAACCTCGGTTACTCGTCATTAGTTATCGAATCCTACACCAATTGACCATATTCGCCGACTTGGTTATAGACCAAAACAACACTTTTGAAAACTGAACTAGAATTCTTTTCGTTTTCTCTCAATTCAAAAGGAACAATTATGTCCGTCTGTCAGGGAAGGAATATTTCCGTTTTTAAAATTCAACGAGTATTAGAATAAGAAGAAAATTTTCTGTTTATTTCTGGAAAATTTACCATTTCAATCAAAGTAGAAAGTTTCCGTTGAAAGACAGAGATTTCGCACAAAATTACCTGTGTAATATACGGAATTAGTTTTACAGTGCACACGAGTAAAAAAAGGCAAATGTTTTTGAATCTACGAAAATACAATATATCCATAAAAGAAAATATACAGTAATATCTTCCGAGTTAGACCTGATTCCGAAAAGCGTTCTTTATCATTAGAAACCTCAGAAAACAAAACATATATATTTCTGAGATTTAAAGAAAAAAAAACTCAAGCTAACACAAATTCATAGAATGAGATTTAAGAAGCATGAGGTAAAGCCAGGAGAGATGGCGCGGTCGGAGAGATTGCGCACATAGAGCTTCGGCGGTAAGGAGTAGAGTGAGCGCGCAGCGACTCCAGGTAGTTGTACAACAACAGTAGTGGAGTGTCTACTTGAAAGTGCACGTTGATTGCTTTGAGCGTCTAACATAAGGTATTGCTATTTTGTTTTGTTTTCCCAAAGTAAGTGCTTGAATTTTCATAGCTATTCATCAGAATTTCTATACAATGTCAATAGTGCAAAATATTTTTAACTTAAACGATTTCTCATAAGCTACTAATCTAGACTAACATCAACGGTTCGTTTTAAAAGAGGTCATGTTTAAATAAAAGGCCGCGCAATTTCTTCTACCGAAATTAGAGAGTTTGCGTATCTGCTACTTAGGAGAGATGGCGCAGTGTTCCCATTAGTTTCCATGCTAGGAGAGATTACGCAGCTTATTGGTAAATGTGCATAAAAAAATGAAAAATGAAAATGGACTAATTTTAAGTGAAAAGTGTTATTAAGTAACATACTTTTATTTTGTAATCTTATCTGGACTTGCTTTTTCTGATTCTTTAATTTTTTTTCCTTTAATTAAAATTTTTAATCGTTTTTAAAATCATTTCCTTTTTCCGATTCATTAAACATTAGGTTGAAATATTCACTCCTAATACAATAATATTTGTTCACAAAAACCTTACAGCAATGTCATTTAAGTGTAATTATTATTGTTAACAATTTAATTGTAGTTATTATTATTAAAAATCTCTCCTACCCATGTGCGCGATCACACCAACCCTGTAAGGACAGATTGCGCAAAATAACTTTCTTGCACTCTAAATAAGAAATAGTGACTATTCACTCCGGAGGAGTGGATATTCACTCTATCGCAGAGTCAAAATTTGCCCAACCTCTTTAGAGTGACTATTCACTCTAGGAAAAAGTGAAATTCTTGACTCCCTGAAAGAGTGAATACTCACTCCTGAGAAGTGAATATTCATTCTGAACAGGAGTGGATACTCTCTCTTTCAGAAGAGTTAATATGCACTCGTGCAAAAGGAGTGAGTTTTTTCACCCCTGATAGGAGTGAATAGTCACTCTTTCAGAAGTGACTAAAATTCTTGAATAAAAAAGAGAAACTCATTTTTACACACGTTTTGTTCGTAGGCGGTCCCCCACCCAAATAGTAACCGAGCTCGTTGCTGCTTGACTTCTGCGCTCGGACGAGAACTAGTACCTACAGCATGCTACAGCCGCTATCAATTAAATAAGCTCTTATTACATTATTTTAGCTTTGTTTCTTTCGTGATATTCGAGCACACTTATTAAATTTGTGTAGAAATCACAAATATTTACGGTGTTTCTCAACTGTGTAAATAAGAAAACTGAAACCTTCTTTTTGTATCATATAATACTGAGACTGTTCGCACATTTTTTAGACAAATTTGATAAATTATTTTAAAAAATAGAATTATTTTAGAGAAAAAAATTCTGACAACAACTTATTATGTGTAATTTATATTATCGTCTGATACTTTCAAATTTATTCTTATTTCAAGATTGCGCATGCAAAAAAGCTGTGAATGGAAAGATGCGTTTTTTTTTTCTTCCGAACAGAAGTATGCTAATTCCACAGTCTAAAATGATTGCAAAGCGCATAATATAAAAACTTTTTAGTGCGAAATAAACATAACAATTGATTGGAAAGTGCTATTCGAAAAATCAGTACATATACATAGTAAAAAGATACCAGATGAAAAAAAAACAGGGAAAAAAAAGAGCCCATTTCAAGGCGGAAAACAAAGTTTCATGTAAGGATTTATGACTATCGCAAATTTATCTTACAATGGGAAAATAAAAATAAGAATATTGGACAAAAATGTTACAATCAATTCATATTATTAAGAGAATGTGTTACTTCCGATATTTATAGAAAAAATGCCATTTTCTTTATTAAAATGACTTTTAAAGGGTGAAACTGCATCAAAGCAAAGCTACTGCTCATACTTCAAAAACTACCGCTGTA
This sequence comes from Maratus michaelseni, assembly GCA_963931845.1. Taxonomy (NCBI): domain Eukaryota; kingdom Metazoa; phylum Arthropoda; class Arachnida; order Araneae; family Salticidae; genus Maratus; species Maratus michaelseni. The sequence continues at coordinate 227,077,924 of OZ007596.1, forward strand.
TTCGTTGAAAACAGTAAAAACTCATACAGGTATTGTATTTATACCTTTCAACATATTCCTCCAGTCACCTGACGTTTCTCTTATGGTTTATTGTGCATTTGGTCTGCTGAAAAGAGCTCTTTCAAAGGGCAAAAACACCACGATTGATCGAATCTGGAAAGTTTTTAAAGACGCATGGGAAGCAATAACCCTGTAAATTTTACAAAAAAACCTTCTACCATCGGAAGCATTACGCAGAATTAGAATCAAAATACAAGATTATCACACAGATTATTTCAGAAAACAATATTCATATTTTAAAGGTTACAAACAACAACGCCGAAATGTCTAAAAAATGTGCGAACACCCGTCTGTACATTTCCGCTATGATAAAAATTCCGTTACAACAAAGCATTTATTTATTTATTCATTTATTTTTTTCTTGCTAATAATGTTTCCATAATTAGAGCCCGATTAAGATTGTCCGAGGCCTGTTTACCAAATAGGCCCGTGAAGCCGAAGCTTACCCACTGAAATACAAAGGGGCCCCCAAATTTACTTTTCAAAACTAATTTTTAGGGGGGAAATTTCAGTCAGGGTAAAAAACGTATTTTTTTTTCTTAAATTATACCTGTTAAATTTTTCCTAAGACTATTACCGACACATTTATACTCTTTTTTTTTTTTTTGCTATAATAAATGGTATAAAATCAGTGATTAAATGCAGCGTTTTTCATTTCTCTTATGTTTTACATTTTAATTTCAAACGTGCTAAAAATAACAGAAAATTTAATCTGTATAGTTATATTTTGGTTATATTCATAAAGAGGTTAGAAATGATATAAAATATGTAGAATAGGTTATTTAAATAAAGAGGAAAATAATTAGCATTCAGAGATATTAAATTTCTGTTTATAAAATAGAAGCAAAATTGTGTTGCAGCTAAGCATAAATTTAGTTCAAATATTTGTTTTCCCTGCACTGTTCTTCGCACTGGCAAATCCTGCAATTTGTAAAGCATAAAATATATTTCCTGTCCATAATTCTATCGATTCATTTATTATTTCAATGCCTTTTTCAGTTCTTTTAAAATCGTGCTACTATATATAAAGGATTTCATTTTAGGCGTTTCATTTCGATAACGGGGTATCCGAGAGCTGGCGCCATCTTGTGGTTTTATTGGAAAAAAACTGTTTTTCTTCACTCTCACCGGAGTGAACTATTCACTCTTGTCAACGGAGTGAGACAGTTACTCTCGACAACGGAGTGAGATATTTCACTCCTTTCTAGAGAGTGGAAAATTCCACTCTTTAAAGAGTGCATATTTATAAAATTCACTCCAAAAAGAGTGAAAATGCCTCTCACTCTTCCAACGAATCAACTTCTCACTCCTTCCAATTTTAGAGTGTGGTTTTATTACAACTGTTCTATTAAATTGCAATATAACAACAAAATAGCAATGGAAATGCATAAAAAACAAATGAAGTAAAAATTATTCATGAATAGTTTAGCAAAAAATTAATATTTAGGTTTTTTATTGCTATTCTTTTGAATTGTGCGCAGACTACCCTAGCGTTACCTTATGTGATTCAGATGTTTAAGGCATTTCTTGAAAAAGTATTTTCAAACAGGACTTCTAAAGGTGTTTTATTCCAAATGTACTATATTTTTGTATTGGAAATTCTGAAAACTGTACGCATTCCAACATTAGGTTAGCACATTTGCTTATGGGAACTCTGAAAATGCTTTCTTTCTTACAATCATACCCTATTCTCTATACCTTATTCCGCACCTCATTCACGTTTATGCTTAAAAAAGAGTAAGTCAAGGTTTTCCATTTTGAGTAAATTTTTAATAGTATATTTGGTAGTCTTTGTATGTGCTTTAGTTTAAAAAAAAAAGATTTTTCACTCTGTCGGTGTTACGCTCAGTTTAGCAGTCATGTTTATTATTCAAGGATTCACCCTTTTAAATTTACATGTTTTTAAAAGTATACCTTGCTCATTTGGAAAGCTTTTTGTACCCTATAAAATGTGCTTGGAACCACTACTTTTATTGTTATAAGTAATCTGATAGTTTGGTTAACCTATGAGCTGTTTCTAGTATAATGTAACAGACGGCGCACTCTATGCGCCATCCATATACTTAAAGCTAACCTGCTTTTTAGTTTTTCGTGCAAATATGCTATTTATACGCATGCGCGAGCATTCAGCTAATCAGCTAGAGGCTTTTACTATCTTCAGACGCGATGTTCCAGCCAATGAGGTGAAGGCTTTTTCCTCTCTCTAGAAGCATATGTGTTCCATTTGGTTGTTCGGTTGTTGAAACTTTATAGATTTCTTTTATTAAGGTATTTTTTCATTTTACCGTATTTATTTTCTTTTTAAGTCGTATGTATTTTACCACTTTGAATTTTTTATAACTAACCTTTTTTTGAGAGAGAGAGAGAGATTTCGTGGCACGAAATTCCGCGAATCGTTTCCGATGTAAACAAACACTCGACAATTACTTTTAGTTATGCATTATTAATTATTTACTTGGCCTTTACTTTTAATATTTCAAACTTACAGTTGAATGTAACTATTAAAACATTTGAAATACTGTATTCGTAAAATGAAATTTCAGCTTAAACACTCGACAATTACTTTTACTTATGCATTATTAATTATTTACTTGGCCTTTACTTTTAATATTTCAAACTTACAGCTGAATGTAACTATTAAAACATTTGAAATACTGTATTCGTAAAATGAAATTAGTTTAAACACTCGACAATTACTTTTAGTTATGCATTATTAATTATTTACTTGGCCTTTACTTTTAATATTTCAAACTTACAGTTGAATGTAACTATTAAAACATTTGAAATACTGTATTCGTAAAATGAAATTTCAGCTTAAACACTCAACAATTACTTTTAGTTATGCATTATTAATTATTTACTTGGCCTTTACTTTTAATATTTCAAACTTACAGCTAAATGTAATTATTAAAACATTTGAAATACTGTATTCGTAAAATGAAATTTCAGCTTAAACACTCGACAATTACTTTTAGGTTAAATTCAGGTTTTCTCAGTGACGATCACAGTATTTATTACCAAATAATTAAAAGTACTACATGCATGCATCTATCTATCTATATTAGAAATTGTGCAGGTTTCTGGTCACTGTTTTGTTTACATATTTTAAACAAAAATTTCAATTTAATAATGCACTGAAAATTATAATGAATGCTTACAATTAAACACAACAACACAAAACAAAAAATTTCACAAAAACACATTATTTCCCCGATATTTTCCCACAACTAATTAATAAATTTCATGATATTTTATTGTGATTTTAAACCATGAACTTTAGTACTTTTCTGTTATACGGACACTATGCCAAAATGTATGTATGTATGTAAATGTATGTATGTATGTTTGGCGACAATGGTGTACGTATAACGGAAAAGTGCCTGAATTATTATTTATATATATATATATATAAAATATAAACATAATTGGCGACACAGCAAGTTTTCTGGATTTCTCCCTGTCTCTCTAACCACATTGTTAACAAAACAAAAAATTCACGAAAAACACATTATTTCCCCGATATTTTCCCACAACTAATCAATAAATTTCATGATATTTTATTGTGATTTTAAACCATGAACTTTAGTACTTTTCTGTTATACGGATACTATGCCAAAATGTATGTATGTATGTATGTTTGGCGACAATGGTGTCCGTATAACGGAAAAGTGCCTGAATTATTATTTTTATATATATATATAAAATATAAACATAATTGGCGACACAGCAAGTTTTCTGGATGTGAAAGGCGGAGATGAATTTCATTCATTCAATGGCCGTTTTAAAAGTTTCAAGTTTGGATTGAGTGCACCTGAACATAAAAACCGATACCTATTTCTATGTTCATGATTGAGTTATTTGGATATCTTTTCGTATAGCACAGAAAATCATTTCTCCCGCTTTCGTAATACAGATAAATTCTGGTGTATTTTTTTTTCTTCTTTTTATATCATAAGTACTTTTCTACTTTAAATTTTTTAATTGTCGAGTTTCTAAGCTGAAATTTCATTTTTCGAATGCAGTATTTCAAATGTTGTTTTAATAATTACATTCAGCTGTAAGTTTGAAATATTTAAAATATTAAAAGTAAAGGTCAAGTAAATAATTAATAATGCATAACTAAATATGTATAATGATCAGAATGACATATTAAAATGTGTAAAAAATGACATGAAAATTTTAAAAAACTGAAATTTTGCACTTGCAACCTAATTGTAAATTTCATTGTTTACATTGGAAACGATTTGTGGATTTTAAGAATTTGCTGAACTTCGTGTCACCAAATTACTAAATCTCTCTCTCTCACTCTCCAAAAAAAAAAAAAAAAAGGGTTAGTTTAAAAAAATTCAAAGTAGCAAAATACATACAACACGAAAAGAAAATAAATACGGTAAAATGAAAAAATTACTTTAATAATAGAAATCCATAAATTTTCAACGACGACATCAAACGAACGTATCTCATCTTTCGTTTATGATAAGGAACGCTCCTTTGGCCCCCTCCACTCATTGGCTGAATTGTAAAGGGCAAAATTGGGGGACAAAATGACTACAGCATTTCTGAGAAAAGAAAAAATCAGAAAATTCACAGAAAATAATTATTTTTGTTGCAAGTTGGGTTAACTGTCTTTATGGTTCGAGTCGATTTCAGACTGAGTGTAGATTTCTGCAAGTTGGATTTGGGTTAACCCGATTTTTCAAAAGTTAGTTCAAGTTCAGTATATTATTTCAGATTAAAACTATACCTATCAGGGCTTGAGTTTCAGGGCGGGATTCACGCGGAAAATTTTGAAATCCCGCCCAAAAAAGATCATGAGCGGGAGCCTCCCGCCCAAAAAATTTCAGCATTTTTGGAGAAATTTACATTATTTAATTTACCTGCAACCGAACGATAAATTTCGTGATTTTTTTTCCCCGCAACCGATTGACGGACTTTGTGTTTTTTCCGCGACTGATCGACGAACTTTGTGGTTTTTTCCGTGACAGATCAACGAACTTTGAGTTTTTTCTGCGACAGATCGACGAACATTGCGTTTTTTAAGCGACTGATCGACGAACCTTGCGTTTTTTGGGGACATATCGACGAACTTTGCGTTTATTCCGCAATCGATCGACGAAATTTTTCTTTCTTCCCTGACTGATCGACGAACTTTGCATTTATTCCGCAATCGATCGACGAAATTTGCTTTTTTCCGCAACTGATCGACGAACGTTGCATTTTTTTCTGCGACTGATCAACGAACTTTGCGTTTTTTCTGCGACAGATAGACGAACATTGCGTTTTTTAAGCGACTGATTGACGATCCTTGTGTTTTTTGGGGACAGATCGACGAACTTTGTGTTTATTCTGCAATCGATCGACGAAATTTGCTTTTTTCCCACGACTGATCAACGAACTTTGCGTTTTTTGGTGACAGATCGACGAACTTAGCGTTTTTTCTGCGACAGATTGATGAACTTTGCGTCTTTTCCACGATCGATCGGTGAATCTCAATCAAGTAAAATCTAAAGTCAGAAATTTATTTAACAACCTAATTGTTAAGGGTCCCTAACACATTTAATGGAACTTGAAAAATACACTGCATATATAAAACTTAACTTTCTTCCCTTTTTTATAATAAAAATAAACATTTTACATAATCATTCTCAGTTGACTTAATTTTTTCAATGGTATTTTGTCATGTCTGCATTAATGTAATTCTTTAAATAGCACGTAAAAGAATAGTGGGGTTTAAAGATTTTTTTTCTCCCTCCCAAACATTACAACTCCCCTCCATTTAAAAATGTTGGTAGGGAGACTCCTGTCTTTGGAAAAATTGAATTTCAAGCCCTGCCTATAATATGTTTGTGTGTATTGAGGTTTGTATAGATGTTTGTGTGTGTGCTGTTTTTAATACAGAAGAGACAGTTTCATTTTTCACACGAACATTTAAAAAAACTCACATTCTTTGCGCAATCCTTTAACAAAATTCGCATTTTTTTTCGTGATTCTTTAATGAAATTCGCATTTTTTTCTGTATCTTTTTTTTGTCAAGATTCATAATTTTTTCAGCTATCCTATGACGTAATTAGTGTTTTTTTTTCAGCGATAATTTGACGAAATTTGTGTTTTTTCTGCGATTTTTTTTTCACGAAATTTGCGTTATTTTCCACGATTCTTTTATGAAATTTGCGTTTTTCTGTGATCCTTAGACGAAATTTTCTTTTTTCGCAATGCTTTGATAATAATCACATTTTCTCTGCTGCCTTTTGATAAGATTCATGAATTTTCAGCAATCCTTCGATGAAATTCGCGTTTTTTCAGCAATCTTTGAAGAAATTCGCATTTTTCTCGCGATACTTTAACGAAATGTGCGTTTTCCAGCGATTTTTTGATAAAATACATTTTATTCCGCAATTCTTAGACGAAGTTTGGCAAGAAAGCGCTATCTTTGGGTGAAATTTCCTGTTTTGCGATTCTTTGACAAAATTTGCTCATCTTTTGTGTAAATCGCGTTTTTCTGTGGCCTTTTAACAAAATTCACGTTTTACATGATCCTTTGATGAAATTAGTGTTTTTCCCGTGATCATTTGACGAAATCTAGGAATTTTTTCCCGCGAAGATTGATTATATGTTTTTAGTCTGCAGGTGCCCTAAAAAGTTTGTGACGCCTGTCGCTGCATTGCACGCATTCTGCCACGGTGTATCAAACAAACAAAATTCATCCTAAAGAATTATTGTTTCGTTTCTGGAAATGAACAACCGTCAACTCATTGGCTGAATTATAAAGGGTGAAATGTGTAGGCACTGAGTATCATCTATACTATTAATGTCGGTAAACGTCTGTCTGTGTGTGTGATGTTGTGTCTGGCGTCTGTAAGCACAAAACTCTGCATGCAGACGACGGACATAAGTGCTTTTGGTATAAAAAAATTCGTAAGTGGAGTTTTTAAAATTCACAACATTTTGCGGGAGAAGAGGGGTGCGAACGAATTTAAAAAATGAGTCCGCATCAATAATTATGGCGGCGGGGGGGAGTATGTTTTGCCTACACGGGGCAGAGACTTTTCTTTGTTGACACCACTCATATGATATATCGTTCGAAAGGCCTGTGACTGCCTTTTCATGTTATGCATCTGTGTGGTCCATCCCCCCCCCCCCCGCCAATTGGGGCACTTTAATAAATTTTGCACATACCACTCATGTTATATATCGTTAAAAAGGTCTGTGACCGCTTAATCATATTATGCATCTCCGGTGTCCATCCCCCCACTTTTGTAAATTTTGCACAATCCCTTCATGTTACGTATTGTTGGAAAGGTCTTTGACTGCTTATTCATGTTATGCATCTCCGTGGTCCATCCCGCCACTTCCCCCTCCCTTAAGGGGGGCAATTTTCTAAATTTTGTTGACACCCCTCATGTCATATATTGTTGGAAAGGTCTGCGACTGCTTAATGATATTATGCATCTCCAATGTCCATCTCCCCACTTTGCCCCCCCCCCTCCCCCAAGGGGGTACTTTTCTAAATTTTGCAGACAACCCTCATGTCATATATCGTTGGAAAGGTCTGTGACTGCTTAATCATATGCATATCTCCAATGTCCATTTCCCCACTTTGCCCCCCCCCCTCCCCCAAGGGGGTACTTTTCTAAATTTTGCAGACAACCCTCATGTCATATATCGTTGGAAAGGTCTGTGACTGCTTAATCATATGCATATCTCTGATGTCCATCTCCCCGCTTTGCCCCCCCCAAAGAGGTACTTTTGTAAATTTTGCACACAACCCTCATGTTATATATCGTTGAAAAAGTCTGTGACCACTTAATCATATTATGCATGTTCCGTGTCCATCCCCTACTTTACCCCCCCCCCAAGGGGGTACTTTTTAAAATTTTGCACACACCCCTCATGTTACATATCGTTTGAAAGGTCTTTGACTGCTTATTCATGTTATGCATCTCCTTGGTCCATCCCGCCATTTCCCCCTCCCCAAGGGGGCACTTACCATTTACTTGCACAACAGCGCTAAATGTGTCAGATGAAAGAAATTCCGCGAGTACATGTGCCAGTGAAACTTGGCCAATTGCTGTTCTTCAACCTAGCTTTAATTCAAAGTGGGTTTTTTATTTATTTGAATTATTCTGCAAAAGTTTCAAACATTTTAAAGCAGCTATGAATTTTATTTTTATGGTACTATCAAGTTTTTTGCCGTCAAATTTTGACGGGTTCCATCTAGTTGGTTTTTAAAGCCTACCCAACAACTTTTAATGATAGCCTTGTTTAATGCATTGTCCAGTAATTCATTGTTAAAATTTTGCAGCAAACTATCCAGTCATTTGACCGTTTATATAAAAAACGGTTACATAACAGTAAATTAACTATATTATGGCCATATTATAGCCCATATTATGGTCGGAATAGACTTAAATTACGGTTATGTAACAATTTTCTATAAAAACGGTCAAATGACTGGACAGTTTGCTGCAAATTTTTAACAGTGTAGTATACATGAAATTTTTAAAAAATCTAATTTAATTAGAATTAATAATATAAGACGGATGGTTTGTAGTAACATAAAGACACGGGTGCCATACTCTATGCAACAACGCCTTTTAAAGCCTAAATATCAACTTTTGTCTGCATATATCAACTTTATGTCAACTTTCGCCTAAATGTCAAATTTTGTCTAAAAATGTGTCTAATAGCAAGTTGGAAATTGTACGTCAAACGTGACAAATGAGGTGCATTCGTGCTAAACTAGTTTTACAATGTAAAAAAATAATCATCGTTAATATTTCAGTGAAATGAATTATATCTTCTGTTATGAGCGAAATGAACATGCCTTTTTTTAAATCTTGTTACGTATGCCACGTTTACAGATGCGAATTTGTTTTTAGACACCAGACTCTGATGCAAAATTCACCCCGAACATCTTGCTTTGCGAATGATTGATTACCTTCATGGCTTAATATTTCTATGACTCACAATGAACGAATCTCTTGCGTTTATTTTCTTTAATGGATTGAGATTGGGCTGTCAACCTAATTTCAACTGCAGTTATCTCAGAATCTATATATATTTGAATGTAACTCCTCTCTCAAGCAAACAATTTTTTTGAGTGATCTTTCCAAAAATGTAACTTCTATGCAATTTTATTCGAAAAAATAATTTTTACTAAAAATGGTCATCTGGCATATGAAAAAAGGAGTGGTCAGCTCGTATTTGTTTTCCTCAATCACGTGACTAGCGCTTTTATTATATAGATTACATATGATAGAATTTAATAGAATGAAGAAAACTTTTATTAATATATTTTTAAGTTTTGATTCGATTTTCATAAAATTTGAAAAGACTCGCCAAAATTCTGCAACGATTATAATATTAAATTTCAAACTATTCGATGGGGTAGTTTTTGCGCTGTTATATGCGGATAGACGGACGGACCAAACGACCACTACAGGTACTAATTATTATTTATATAATTACGAACGCACCAAAAATGTAATAGACATAACATTTATAAAAAAAGTTTAATTAAGAAAGAAAATAGAAAACATTATACAAATGCACGGGCGGCATATTCCATACACTAGTGACGACTTACCAATAAAAATATTGAAACAGAGCATAAAAAATTGTGAACTTCAAGTTTAAACAGGGGTTGAACAATTAAGAGACTTTATGAAGAGGGTAAGTGAAGCACAAATGTTAATTACGTAATTGTTTCAGAAATCACAAATGTTTTTTCACTTAGTGGCGCAATCAGTGCGATGCCCGTGTCTTTAATGGTTAAGGGGAACGGAATGGTTCAAAATACCGTAAAAATGTGTTTATTATGTTTATTATTTTGTAATGCTTGAATCTTTAAGAATATCATACATTTTGTCCGATAGTAATTTTTATTATTAAATATGTATTAATAAAAATTTATAAAAATTATAAAAATTAATTAAAATTTATAAAAAAACATTATAAAAATTCATTAAAATTTATAAAAAAAATTAAAAATTTATAAAAAAAAATATAAACATTTATAAAAAATTATGCCATAAAAATTTATAAAAATTAAAAAAAAATTTATATAATTTTTGTAATGCTTGAATTTTGAAATGCTTTATTTTTTTGTAATGCTTGAACCTTTAAGAATGTCGTATATTTGGTCCGATAGGAATTTTTATTATTAAATATAGATTTAAAAAAATTGTTATTAATAAAAAATTTTAAAAATTAAAATAAATTATGAAAAATTATAAAATAAATTATAAAAAATTATAAAAATTTATAAAAATTTATAAAAAAAAAATATAAAAATTATAAAAATTTATAAAAAATATAAAATTTAATAAATATTTGTAAAAATTAATTAAAATTTATTATTAAATATGTATTAATAAAAATGTATTTTTTATTAGTATTATTTTGTAATACTTTAACCTTTAAGAATGCCGTACAGTTATTCCGATAGGAATTTTTCTTAAATTACCGTCGTGCGAGCCGTTTATATTGAGTAGGCACACCGGAGATTCCTAAAAAGGAAAAATTTTAAACTCAATTTTATGGATGTTGGCACTTGTTTTTCAGCGGTTGTGCCACGGTAACTTTTGAACAATTTAAAGGACTTACATGTTTCTTTCTTTTCTTTCTTTCTTTTTTTTTTTTTTTTTTTTTTTAATGAAGCGAATTAAATTTTCTCAAACTAGACCTGAAAAGCAAAAATTTATTTTTCAATTTATATATATAAAAAAAAATATTGTAATTTTTTATAGATTTTGAATCTATTATTATTTTATTTAATTTGTGCAATTTTTTGTTTGATTATGTTCATTTATAATCGAGAGAAAACATTATAAACAATATAAAAAATAAATGACGACTCAAAATTATAGAACCTGGACTTCAAAATCATGGTAAAACTAGTTTTTCAAGATTAATTTGTTTCGTATAATATTAAAAGTTTTGTTGTTATTATTATTATTATTATTATTATTATTATTATTATTATTATTATTATTTTACAATTTAAAAATGTTTTTTGTTGCTCTAAAAATAAATAAATAAAATGCAAAATGAAGTAATAGTCTAAATTTAGTACAGAGTTTCTAATCCATGATCAAACTTTAGTGAATTTTTATCATTCCAAATATTTCTTAAGTAACGTTATCGAGAAATATTTAACATTCGCGAAAAATCATATTCCGTGTTTTATATGAACTAATGTTATTTGATATTCTGCATTATACATTGCCGAGTTGAGGTATTTTTTTAGGAAAAAGGAATTCACAGAGTTATTGAATGAAACGCACTTTGTAAAGATATATATTTACCACGTTAAAGACATACACAAAATTCTGTATTCATTTCAGCACACTTACAAAAGAGCGGGAAAGGTATCTATGCGGTATTTGTTGTGAGTGCATAGACATTTTTGAAGGTAGATATGAACCAGATGGTTCTAAAAACTTTAAATAAAAGGACATACTTTGATCTCATGTAAATAATATCGGATATGACATTTTATACTTTTCTTTTGTACTATTTTCCACAAATATATTTTTTCTCTGTCCTTTAAAGACGAAATTCATAGTATAAAAACATCTCTTAATAAATCTCTTTTCTATATATTTTTATGTTTTGTGCAGCTGTATTTGATTTCAGGATTACCATATTGATAAGAGCTGCCATTTAGAATATATTTCTAAGGTAAGTCCACAGTATAAAATATTTTTCAGCCGAACACATGCTTAAAAGAGTGGAAATGAATATATGCATTGATGTATGTAAAACTTGTTTTATTGAAAATGTTCTAGATACTTATTTGTATGTGTATAGAAAAATATATTCGCGCATAAATGTACGTGAATATACCAGTATTTTAGTCTATTATTTCATCCGTGATATGGTAGGGAAATTACTATAAAAACATACAATTTGCATGAACCGAGGATAATTCTAGCACTAAAACACATATTCTAACATTAAAATAAGTATTTTTTCTCGTATTTTAAAAGTATGGAATTTTCAAATAATGTAAATAAACTGCTCTTATGCTAAAACTATCTGCAGTGCACCAAATCTTCAAGAACTCGATTAGAAAAGTATGTTATTTTTTCGAACTGTGAGAGTAGAAATCGCGAATGAAGAATTCAAATCGATTTCATGGCGAATAACACATAACATACTGTTTTTGAAAATCTCTCCTTTTTATAAGTTTTTGTGTATTTGATCTATCAGAGTTTAAATTTTTCGATTTCTGATAATATTAGTATATTGAATTTTATGAAGTTTCTGTATGGCGTCACTAAAATTTGTTTTTTTAGTGTCAGAAAATATTAAAAATTCAACTCAAACTAGTATAAATCGTTAATTTTTTGCTATACAAGAAAATTAATTTTTTTAAGTCAAAAATTTCTTGAAACTTAACGAATATTATTCGAGTTCGTGTGTTTGTGTGTTTGTTTTTAGTGGGTAATCTGTGGATTTACCGTTTCGATTAAAAAATAATCGCGATAAAATGATGGTAACAACACTGCTTCAGCATAGGCTATATTTTACGTTCATACCACTATCCCCAAGAATATGTAGAAGCAAAAAACGTTCTAAAATTGCGATTTGTGTAATACAGTTGGGACTAAAAAGTTGAAATTTGGCATGGTGGTTACTTTTTAGATACTCGCTAACGATTTCTAAAAAATTCGAAATTTAAAATGGGGAAATGAGATGAAAATTTTCTAAATTTCGAATTATGTGCAATTGTTAAGGATAGAAACTTGAAGTTTGACTTTGCTGTTGCTTTTAAAACGCAAATGACGCATGGGACAGTTTTGAAAAAATTCGAGATATAAACGGTGCATGAGGATTTTTTTCTTTTTAAATTGCAATTTTGTAAAATTGTTGGGGCTAGGAACTTCAAATTTGGCATGGTGGTTATTTACAAGATGAAATGGCTTACTCAGGAAGATTTCTAAAATATTCGAAATTTAAAAGAGTGAAATGGGCGGAAAACGCTCTAAACACGTTCTAAATGACGATTTAGCTGGAATTGTTAAAGCTCAAAATTGGAAATTTCACATGGCTGTTGAGAAAATTAAAAGTGTTAAATGAGGTTGTTCTAAAGTAACAATTAGTTTGGAACTACCAAGCTGATTTAAAAAATTCTTTTAGGATATTATTGGTGACAATCTCTGCTTAAATCGTGGATACTTTTACATTTGGAAAACTGCCTTCAAATGGTTGCAAGAGTGACATACGTTCTAAAATTACGATTTCTTTGAATATGTTTAGACTAGAAACATGAAATTTTACATGGTGTTTACCTCTAAGTTGTAAGCGATTGCTAAGGACCATTCTAGAAACACCGAAATTTGAAAGTGCAAAATGAAACGAAAATGTTCTTAAAGCGTTCTAAATGACGATATTTTGCAACTGTTAGGCGTGGCGTGAAATTAGGCATGGAAGTTACTTTTAAGATATACATTTTTACCCAGAACAGTTTCTAAAATTTTCGAATTTAAATGGGTGAAATGAGCGGAAAACCTTCTAAAATAACAATTTATATAGAACTACTGAACCGATTATAAATCTCTTCTCATTATAATAATGATGACGCAGTTTTTACTTAAAAATACGCTGTATTTTAACTCCTTGAAAATACCTTCAAGGGGTGCCAGATTGAAAAATGTTGTAAAATTCCGATTTCTTTGATTATGTTGATGCTAAAAACATAAAATTTGATATGGCTATAATATGATAATAGCTATATTTAAGATGTAAATTTTCAATAAAATAAAATAGGCGTAATTTCATAGGATGAAACGATTAGACATATTTCTATAATGTAGATTATTAGAAAAATATCGGGGCTAGAAATTTTTAATTTGACAAGCAGATTTCTATTAGGGTGTAATTCCCCTAAAAAAAGTTTTGCAAAGAAATCTGAATTTCAAATAAATGGAATGGGGGAAAACATGGGGTTCTATTGTTTTATTTTCGCTGAAACGATTAGCCTAAAAACTTTATATTTTGCATAGGTATAACTTCTAAAACGCTGATGAACACTAAAATTGTGTTTTTAACACTGTCAGACATAGTTGAAAAGTGTTTATGCATTCGGTTTGTTTGTCTGTCTGTCCGTGCTCTAACTCTCGTAAATATATTGGGATTGCCATGAAAGTTTCATGCATTATTGAATTTTAATATAGAATGTTCTGTATTGAAAATGAAGTGTGTTGCCTTAGTAGTTCATTTACAGTGACACACAAAAGAATTCGATTACATTATGGTGTATGGGGAAAAGTAGTTTGTGGCGCATTTTATTCATGTTACGATATTTCAAACACAATGAAATTAATACGCATTACTGAGGTGAATTACAGCATGCTTTTAAAGGAGTATACAATTAATAACGTTTCTAGTTCAATTACAGGGACGTACAAAATAATTTCTTTACATTATGAACAATGCGGAAAAATCGTTTGAGGTGAATTTTGAACAATTTATGTTACTTGCAATATAATGGAATTTAAAAGGATCGCTAAGTTCAATTCAACTTATTTTTTATAGATTGTGGATTGCGTAGGATTTATCGCTTATGTACAGAGACGCACAAAAGAAATGCTCTATCTGCTGTGACGTACAATTTTATGTACTTTTTAATGTATTAAGTTTTGTTTACAAATTCTGTAGATTATTTACAGGGCTGCACGAAATACTTCAAATATGTGCAGCAGTTGCTGGAAATTCGATTTTTACTAAGCTATGTATTTTTTAAATTGCTTATTTAGATCTAATTTCATCGTATGAAGAAATTAAATTACTTTATAATATTCTGTTAGTGTTAAAAAGTGTTTCATGCTGTATGCCAGAAGCATTTTAATCTATGAGAAAAGTTATTAACACTTTCATTTGGTAAAAGTTTGATATTATCAAATTCAATATCAACAACTGTTTGAGATTCTTTAGAAAAGAATCGAGAAAATTCCTGTTTAATAAAATTCACATCATTTGAGTTTTTTATCTTTTCATTTTCAAGAAAAAATTTTAACGCGGGACCAGCTAATTTAGTTTTTATAAACAAAACCTTCTGATCATTGGTCCATTTGTTAATTTTTGCATAATTACTAACAATATCAAAGAAAAAATTTCAAGTATTTGGTTCCCCTTCATAAGCGGGTGCAATGTTAAAATTACACTTTGAATTAGTCATAATGATACAAATATATTCTCAAGAAATAAAAAATATTTAATAAACAGTGCAAAAGAAAAACAAGACATGTACTTTACCTGTACTATAATATGAGTAGAACTTCAAAAATAACAAACCTTTCTTCTTGTCATTTTTTTCTTTTCTTTTTTTTTTTTTTTTTTTTTTTTAATCACAAGATAACAAAAAATTTTTTAATTCACACGCGAGTCAGATTTCACTTATAGTCATCCATTGTAGGATCGTAGTAAATCTGTCTTATTCGTTATGAGAAGATAGAACAGCTATACTAAATAAAATCACCTTTAATGCAGACTAGAAAAAAAAGAAATAATGAAAAATAATTCAGAGCAGCTCCTCAGATGACACAAATCCGCATTTTCAACGCTGAAATTGCTGTAAATGCACAATAATAGCGAACATCTCTTGTTCCTTCCCAATTGCACATTTTGTAGAAATTCCCGAGAATTTATTGATGCTGAGGCCTCTCCAGCCCTACTGACAGTTAATACGTACTCAAGCATTCCGCACAACCACAATCTCTCAACTACTGGAATCATACAGAATTAACGCATTCTTGTGTACTTAAAAATTGATGCATCCAAACACAGGAACAGTTGAAGCCAACGTAAATATGACGTATCACCTCCAAGCAGTGCACAATAGTACTATGATGACATTTTATCAATCTCTCCAAATTTTTTTTAGCAGATAGTCACAGTCTGTATTTTTATATATCTCAAACGACAAATCCAGCAAAAAAATTCCTTTTGTCACGCACCAATTGTATGTGATGGCGTTCGACCATCACGTGTGCCATTTTCGTATAGTGGAGTATATAATCTCAGGTTCGAAAACATTTTTTTACTGGCAGAAAAGGTCGATTTTTTAAAAATGAACTAATTCTATTCCGTGCTCGACAAAATATTTATTTTTCAGGCAATATTGAAGTAATAAAATACAGATATGCTACGAGTCAAAGGATCAGCAGCAAAAAAAATATTTAAAAGGACATAATTGCTTTTCATTTAATCGACACAAAGGGGAGCGTACGACCTCTTGTCACCGTAACAGTTACATAACTAACTAAATTTTTATCTAAACAATATCGCCAACACAAATACTGGCGAAAAAAAATAGATTCCCAACTAAACGTACGGGTAAAAGACGTTAGATAGAAAATAAATGGAAAATTTTAAATTGAGTGCGCAGAAAGTGAAAACAAACATCGCCCTTGGCGAAACGAACATGCCAAGTACGACAACCCTATAAGGAGCCACCTAGTCCAGCGACACCTCTGTGCTATTACTTAAAATACCGTTTTTATTTAAATAAAAACAGATAACCGAAATAAAAATGAATATCAAAGGGGAAGAAGTATAAAATTTATTTGTTAAACTATAACGAAAAAAAATAGAAAAGAAATGATATTTTTAAAGTAGTATATTAATTATGTCTTATTATTAAGTTTTATTTATTACAAATTTAGGAAGACGCACTCAATAAAGAAATAAAAAAATAAATGCTTTTTTCTTTTATTTTTTTAAATACAGTTTAAATGGGGAAATATTAATTTTGAAACATTTTGAAATGAAAAAGGAAATAAAATATGTGACTGCATTACATATTATCACTCAAAAGACCGCTAAAAAAATTAATTTAATTGAATTTAAAAAAAATATATATCTGCATTTTTTTTAATATTTAAAATGTTGGGAATCTATGTACAATACACTAGCACACTAAAATAAATGAATATTCGTAAAACTATAGAAGTTATATGACATAAAGAACATTTATTTTATATTGTATTCTATACGTAAGAGAATACCAAAATTTGAATATCATTTGATGTGATGCCTAGGTCTTTTTTATAAGTCTTTTAAAACAGTTCAATGTGTACACACCAATATTTATTTAATATATGTAGTCATCTTTTCAAGTTAAAGCGCTTATAAAAAAATTTCTTCTGCAGAAGCAATTTTTTTAAAGATGACATATTTACTCTTATTTGTTGAAACTGTTCATAGTTCTTATAGATGTTGCTTAAAAATATTTGCAACTTGATTTATAGTTATCATAACAGTCCAATAGTCTGTTTTGAACACAGAATGGAATAAGTGCTTAATTTGCTATAAGTATATAAGCACTTTTTTTATAATGTAGGATGGAAATATAATGTAATATTAAAAAATCCAATATTTATACTATGCGCAAAGAAATTACCAAATAGTAACATTTATTAGTATTAGACAATGTTTAGAAAGTATAATTAATGCAATTACAATAAAGTGCAGAGAAAACTTACATAAGTATATCATAAAATGAAAGCATTAAAATATTACAGTAATTAACTGATAGATATTTGTGACAAGAAAACAAAATATAAAACCAAATTTGTATACTGCATAAATAATCTTATACACCATAAACTGTACCAGCCAGTAAATTAGTAAAAGATTGAATATATATAGCACACAATCAAACATAGTTTCATGTCCTGGCCAGTTGACATAAAACATGTGGTATTACATTTATTTTCTTTTTTTAAGATTATATCTGGATAATATATTATAAGGAATGTTGTTATTATTATCTTGCTGATAATTATTGTTATTATTAGTACTTGAATTATTGTCAAAATTAGAATTAAGATAGGTATTTCTAGGTGGAGCTAGTAAAAGCCTATCAATGTGCACTTTAAAGGAAGCAGCATGTGGATACTGATATTTTCTTATAGTGAATGAAACAGGTGAATGTTTCATAATAATTTCATAAGGTCCAGTATACCTTAAGGTATACTGGGTAATTTAGGTTTATATTTATCTCTAGATTTCAGATAAACAATATCTTGGACAGTTAATGGTCTTAATTTTGCATGTTGAGAAAATTTTAGGTTTCTTTGATGTTGAGCAGAAACAATGTTTTCATAAGCTTTTTGGTACATTGAGTCAAGTTCTTTTAACAATTTATATGTGTCAACATTATCAAGAAATGGTTGATTTGCATGAGTGTCGTATGTGTCAAAAATCAATGATAATTCACGCCCAAAATGTAAAAGATTAGATGAGAATTTAGTAGATGAATGTGTAGAGCCATTGTATAAGCATTTGTGAATCAATAATGCATGCTCAAAGGAATGTCCTTCAAGTAATAAGGTATTAACTGAGGTTTTAATTGATAAGTTAACCCTCTGAGCGATAGCATTCGCCTGGGGGTGTGAAACGGATGCATGAGATATTTTTATACCAAGGGTTTCGTTAAAGACGTTATAAACATTAGAAATGAACTGGGGACCTAAATCTGATAAAAGTACGCAAGGTCGCCCGAAACAGGTGAAATATTTGAATAGTGATTCAATAACTCGATTAGCAGTAGTCTCTTTTAAAGGGAATAATTCCATGTGTCTGGAAAAATGATCTGTTACCGTTAAAACTGAATAATTATTGCTGAAAGGACCAACAATGTCAATTCCACAATATGACCTGGTTGTTTAGGAATGTAAGTTGCTTGAAAGGGTGCAGGTTGTGTTTTGTGGTGCTTATGTTGCAAACATTTAACACATGATGCAACGTAATTTAATGTGTCTGTATAAAAGCCCTTCCAAAAATATATTTTAGTTAGAAATTCATAGGTTTTCTTTAAACCAAAGTGTGAAAGATGTGAAATCGCTAAAACCTTAGCTTTTAACGAATGTGGTACAACAATGTGATATGAAACTGTAGAGTTATATGGAATGATTTTTTTAAACATCAGAACTTTGGTGTCTGGATGAATAAAATACATATTATATTTCTCTGAATTACCATTGTTCAATATTTTCTGATATATAACAGATAATTCTGTATCTTTTAATTGTTCATTGACAAAGTTATCGCCAAATTGGCGGTTGAAAAAAATCGCTCCAACGTAGTACGTATATGACACCTGTGCCCAAAATTCTTCTATTTGTTTATTTGGCGTTAAAATTTGGCGATAGTTTTTTTTCTTTTTTTTTTTTTAATTGATCGACGGGATAATGGAGAAGTATCAAAAAGACAAATAAACCTTGAATTAAAAATCACTCGATGAAGTAACTAATACGTGTAACGCATCTGATGCCAACTGAATGCATCCCGACGCCACGATCATGCACGTTTGGTGTTAAATGATGTATTCTGGCGACAGTTCTTTTATTTTTATAGAAAGTAGTCGATGGGATAATGGAGATGTAACCAATTTTCTATGGCATCGTTATAAAATTCTAAAATGCAGCGACATAGTTTACTTAACCATTTCACACAAGTTGATTTTTAAATGTTTAATTCATCTTATTTAATCAATCAGGAAAACAGTTGTTAGCTGTTTCGAGAGCAGTTGATTCGACCTTAAAATCCCTCAGTCAAAGGAAAATGAATGGAAACCTGGTTACAGCAGATCGCCACTGGTCGTTTAATTATAATACAATCTTCCGTAATCGTTTTAGAGTTGATCAAATCAGAGTGTTTTAAAATCATGCGGTGTCGAACGGAGGTTGGCGAGCGTAGCTCGTAGGAACAAGAAAATCTTCATTTTATAGAGCTTACTATACATTATATATATCCTGAAAAATTCATGAAAAAATATCGAAAATTTTTTAAGCACCTTGCACGCAATGCCCCAAATACACAATTTGAGGAAATAACTTTAAATTTCTCTGAAAATATTCCATATTTAATAACTATTAAGAATGTCATTAATTTTGTATTGAAGAGTTCCGAAATGATTACTCGCAGTTTATATATATATATTTTTCAAAGATTCGTTGTTTTGAAGGTTTAAAAGTCCTAGGACCGCTTAAATTACACTGTATCACTGTGTTAATCTCATCCTCCCGTTTCTTATTATACCTAGCGTACGTTAACTCATTTGAATCTGAAGCGCATATATGTGTCCATTTCATGAATTTCTCTTTCATTCAGAAATTCCAAATTCGTACCGGAAATTCGGAAAACAGATTATTTACGTCATGTAATCCCGAAAGATTTGTCATTAAATAAAGCATAAATTAATATGCAGACTTGTTGGTATGGATTCAGAATTTCTGAAAAAAAATTAATTTCCTGCAATAAACGCACATAGGTTAAACTATTCTCTCAATCTGCATTTCAAATCACTTGTTCTTGAACGTATTGTTTCTGACTGCTTTTTGACCCAGTTGACCATTGGAGCTAAAAGTGAATTTAAATGAATTATTAAAAAGACGTTTTTAGACGGTTATTTAATTTAAAAAGATCCTCACAGGGATAATTAACAATCAGATTTTATGCTTGTGATATTCCATATATTTATATTTCCCTTACGTGGCGCTAAAACACGGATGAATTTGCAGCTTGCCGTTTGGCAACATTCGTAGTAACATAAAAAATAATTTACATTATTATATTCCACCACTCGGAAGCCTGATTTCACATCTAAAACTTGATTTATACTTAAAAGAAAACATTCAATGGTTTTCATAAAATATAAACACATTAAAATGATTGCGTTTAATTATGCACTAATGGCGGAAAAGCAGAACACAGATTATTCATTGAATAATACTACTACTAAGTAATCTGTGTAAATAAATAACAATTACACTGGTTTACACGGTTTATATACTTTCGCCGAAATGTGTATTTTTTCACAGATTCTAGTGCACAGAGTACGGGAAAATTATTGTAAAAAATCTATCACGCCTAGTTTTAAAAATATTTATTAAATAATTTAAAAAAAATATTATTTTATACCTTTTATTTTATATCTTTTTATATTCAGAAGATGAGGGGTTGTATCCAAATGTACTAGCTTATGAAAGTTGACATAATGAGAATGAAGTGTCTCTCATTGTATATTTGATACAACCCCTCATCTTTTTGCTTCCTTTTGGGAACAGCGAATTTCGAGCTTATTCTATCGACGATTACTAACAGAATTTTCAAGCTATGTTTTTGAGACTTTCACAAAAGTTAGTCCATATATTTAGCTAATATATTATGCACAGTATAATTTGATTGAATTCGCGCATGCGCAGTGAAAAAATATTTAGTAAACCTGCTTATTTTTTATCCAGTATTTCTTATTTTTTAATTTTGATTGCAGGGTATTATATATAATGTTGTTTGTCATCGTTCCTGAAAAGAACATTCTTTTATATTAAGAACTCCGAATATTATAAGCAAAACACTTTTTTTGTTTTTATAAAAACCTCAATTTCTTCACGAGTATACATGCTATACTCATAAAAAAAATGAACGTAGTTTATTAAAAGAAGCCTTCTAAGCATGTGCTACCGTTTCAACGCTTTTGCAATATTAGTTTTTACAGGGTTATCCAAAAAATATTCGTATTTCTGCAATTTATTGACGGCTCCCTATAGGATTTCGGGAAAAAATCTTCGCTGAAATACATGACGTCTACTATGCTGTTTACACACCTGAAGTTTCAGGATAATTCCTAATGTAATTTTCTAGATATTTAACAAAACGTCTAAAATCGCAAGTGACCGGTCATCATTGCCCATATAGTGTATATGTAGATGAATCGATAACTAAACGCCATTCATTTTGGATCATAATTTTGATTCATGGCGTATCTATACTATTATATAAAGAGAAAACGCCTGACATTCTGACTGATCAACGCCCAGCTGAAACGACTAAAGTTAGGATCGCAAAATTTCAACAGTAGATTGCTATTATGACCCAGGCCAGCAATATTAAAGGATTTTTGAAAATCCCCTCCCCCCCTTGAAGAGGGTTAAAGGGGGTCGAAGGTTTTAAGTCATTTCGCCCTATATCAGTAGCAGTTTTAGGAAGAGAATTCAGGCGAAAAATCTACTAAAAAATGGTTACACATGTATTTCATCGATTTTAAAACCCCCACCCCCACTCCTAGTGTTAAGTGGGGGGATTTTGGGTTAAAAAAGAATGAATTTTGCAACAATACAGTTGCAAAAATAAAGTCGCAACAGCAGTTACAACAACGAAATTATAACAATGAAATTACAGAAATGGAATACATAAAATGCAGCTAAACCTATCGGCTAAAAAATAGTTAAACACGTATTTCAGCTATTTTAACGATTTCATCGCTAACATCTGTAAACCCGATTATGGAAGATTAGACGAATAAAACAACTATTTTTAATTTTTTATTAGATATTTTGCGTAAGACATTTTTCCAAGGAGATCGATACATTGTCCATCCGAGTGATGCCGGATCGGGTCGCTAGTGTGTTATAAAGCAAAAACATGCCCTAACGTCATGTCGACAGTAGCAACGATTTCCATTTCCTTTTTTTTCGAAAATATAACTACTTCTAAACATCGCATAATTGAAATTTTTACATCTTCAAATAGATGAAGAAAAGTACTTTCAAATGCAATTTGTTTGAAAAGTGTATCTCAATTTCCTGTTTTTTGTATAATTTGAGAAATAATTTTCGTTTATGGTTTTCTTTTATTCTTCCCTCTATCGCGTCCAGCTCGATTACGGAAGATTAACTCGTTTCCATTTAAAACAATATACATAGTTCAGGGTTTGTTCCCGCTTAATATTCCATAACAAAATTAAAACTTCTAAAAATTAATAAATTAAAAAGAAAACCCGAAAATTTAACAGATATGTAACCGCTTAAACACTGGAATAATTAAAATGAAAAATATTACTATAAATAAGGATATCTTTGGCGATTTGTTGGGACATCAACCACTGGCATGTAGTTAATACTAAAGTACCGTTTTTATAAATAGCAAAACTTTATTTCAATACATTAATGATATTTTTAATATAAAAATACTTTTTTTAGGGGTTGTTAGTGTGCTATCAAAAATAATATATTAAATGTAAAAAGTGTATTAGAGATTTCAATTAAAAACTATTCTCATCTATGGTCTGCGTACCGAGCACTCGGGAAGACTCAGTTCGATTCCCTGGTTTAATTAATAATAATAATGAAACATTTTTGATACATCTTAAATAGCTGGAATATCAACACAAGTTGGGAGAAAGTACTTAGTTACATTGTATGGCATTTTAAAGGATTACTATATACCAGCTGGGAAGACTGAGCTATGCTCGATCAAAATTAGCTTTGAGTTTCCATGACCAAAATGACCCACTAATCAAATTCTCTCGAACATGTGACCAAGCCCAATTGTATTCTCGTGCCCTAACCCCGTAGATATAAAATTTAGTCAAAATAGTCTGAGCCGTTTTTTAGATATAATTAGCTTGACTCACAGTGACCCAAAAATGACCTACTAATCGGATTTTTTCAAGCATGTGACCTAGCCCAATGATTTTCTCGTGCCCAAAAGCCGTAGGATACAAAATTTAGTTCAAATCGTCTGAGCCGTTTTTAAGATAAAAATACCTTGACCAATAATGACCCATGACCAAAATGATCTACTAATTGAAATCTCTCGAACCTGTGACCTAGACCAATAGTCTTCTCGCTCACTAAAACTGTAGGATACTAAATTTAGTTCAAATACTCTGAGCCGTTTTTTTTAGATAAAAATAACTTGACCCATTATGACCCATGACCAAAATGATCCACTAATTGAATTTTCTCGAACGTGTGACCTAGCCGAACAGTCCGAAAACCGTAGGATGCAAAATTTAGTCTAAATAGTCTGAGCCGTTTTTTAGATAAAATTAGCTTGACCACAGTGACCCAAAAATGTCCCACTAATCAAATTTTCTCGGACATGTGACCTAGCTCAATGATTTTCTCCTGCCCGAAACTCGTAGGATACAAAATTTAATCAAAATCGTTAAAGCCGTTTTTTAGATAAAATTAACTTCACCCGCGTTGACCCAAAACTGACACACTAATAAAAAATCTCGAACATATGACCCATCCCAATAGTCTTCTCGTGCCCGAAAATGGTATATACAAAGTTTATTCAAAACCGTTTGAACCGTTTTATAGATACAATTAGCTTGACCCTGACCCATGGTAACCCAAAATGACCCACTAATCGAATTTTCTCGAACATGTGACATAGCCCAATGGTTTTCTGTTGACCCGAAATGGTTGGATATAAAATTTCGTCAAAAGCCGTTTTTAAAATAAAATTTGCATATTTATATAACCACGCACACACACACAAAATTTGCTTGTATTAGAATATATGATTTTGAGAATTTCACATTTCAATGAGAATTTTATGCATACTTAATATAACTGATCTGTGTGAATTCAAATGTGCATATGTGCACGATAATTGCAATTATGGGATTTATAGTGAAAGTCGATAACAACAAAGGATTTTCCTATAAAATACCCGTTTAAGCTAAAAATTAATTTTTAACTATTGTTTACACGGAATGCCTGATATATTTTTAGTCATAAATAGCCTAATTGTAAGATATATACGTTTTTAAATACGCAGAAATACTGTTTGTCTTTCAATTCAAAAAAGTATATTTTTTGTTTAATTTTAGTAGTCTTATGTCACGTAATTTAAACATATTGGTTTTAAAATCTACTGTCGTTTTATATTTTACTATCTCGGAATGCCTTTTTCATTTTCAAAAGTACCTCTCATATCATTTATTAAACAATAGATATCCAATTAACCTTTCAATTAACACCGACTGAGGATAATCATAAGAGACTGCTTTTAACGCCGGCGTAATCTATTCATTAAGTGGGCGATGACAAGCAGAACTGCTGTTGTAAAAATTAAACCAGGTTAATTGGAGCAAAATTTGAATATCTTTTAATACTCAGCCGCCCGTAAAATCATTGGAGGTGGGAGCATTATGATTTAAGGCAATTTAATTAGCTTGGTGTGAGCTTTTGAATACGTTGCGGGAATATCTTCTGGGTACGTGGATTGATTTATATTGCAGTAAAAATACAAAAGAGAGTTTGAACAAGAACGAAAAATCCTGCGTCAAGCATAGATTATGAAACACATTTTAACACCAGCCAGAAAACTGTAACGAAAGTTCACCGTTAAATAAGGTGAAAGAAGATATGCAAGTAAACAGTTTAGAATACATATAACACATTGAAAAATACAATTTTCGAAATTACCTTCCAGTGTCAGAAAAGTAGTCGAATTTTGTGCAGCCCTGTATATGATAAGTAGATGTGGATATATAGTATGATAAAATTTAGTTCAGTTAAAATATTCACATTTGGAAATTTTCGCCAATCGATGGAAATGCACTCGAAAAATTTTGTGCTTTCCTGTATATTACCGGAAGTCTTTTGTACACACCACATATTAAGTTAAAAGGCAACTTAAAACTCGTTCATAGCAATTACCAACCGTAAACGACAATGTATCTTTTTCTTTGCGTACCCTGTATATGAATTTATTCATATTTCATAAACTTCTATTATTTTACTAAATATAGTTCAGCAGGAAAATGAGTAAACACTATTAAAAACAACCTTTAAGCAATTCGCTCCCATAGTCTGTAATACTTACGAATTCCCTTGTGTAGCCCTGTATATGATCAACCGTGTTTATAAACACACACGTACTATGAAAAAGTTAGTTAAACTTACAAACGCAAACCAAAGTTTAAAACGCACTTATCACACATAGACTGTAAATATCGCACCTGTACTGTAACCAATATCTTTTGTATGTCCCTGTAAATAAACGCAGTGCACACAAGAGAGCAATTTATAGTGCACCTCAGTAATGCATATAATTTTCATTATGTTTGAAATATTGAAATATCACTAAATTACACTGCAAATGATTTTTCCCCATAGAACGATGTGTAACAGAATCCTTTTATTTAACCCTGTAAATGAATAATACATGCTTTGCACCCCATATTCTACAAAAAGCATGTTTTAATGCTCTTCATAATTATACATCAATTTATTTATATTTTAAATGACGCAGCGTCATCAAAATGTACTTGAAACGGTTATTTTCCATTGACTATAATGTAACGGAATACTTTTGACTGTCCCTGTAACAAAACTGTAAGTGCTACACACTTGAGTTGAAATAAGGAACATGCTATAGTAACCAAAAATAACATACAAGTATTCCAGGGCAATCCGAGCAAACTTCCGGGAGTTAGAGCACGAACAAACGCCACACAAACCAAAGTCATAAACACTTTTCAACTAGGTTGGATAGTGTTAAAAAGAGTAATTTCGCAGTGGCTCAGTTCCACTAATTAGCGCTAAAAAATAAAGCGCTCGAATTACTTTTTTTCTACTTAGTGTTTGGGATTTGTCCTGAAACTTTTCCTGAAATCATGATATATACTCTTTTTTTAACACTTTCCAACCTAGTTGAAAAGTGTTTATTACTTCGGTTTGTCTGCCGTATGGCCGTCTGGCCGTGCTCTAACTCCCGTAATTATGCTCGGATTGCTCTGCAATTTTTATATGTTATTGTCGTTATCTATAGCATGTTCCCTATTGCAACTGAAGTGTGTAGCACTTATAGTTTTTTTACAGGGACACTCAAAAGAACTCCGTTACATTACGGTCTATGGGGAAAAATCATTTGCGGTTTATTTTAATGATGTTACACAATTTCAAATACATTGTAATTGATATATATCACTAAGGTGCATTACAAGAAGCTTAAAATGTAATATGGTGTGCATAGCACTTATAGTTACTTTACAGGGACAGTCAAACGAATTCCGTTACATTACGTCTATGGAGAAAAATCGTTTGCGGTTTAATTAAATAATGTTTCACTATTTTAAACGCATTGAAATTTATATATATCATTAAGGGGCATTACAAGAGGCTTACTACAGAATATTGTGTGTATAGCAGTCATCGTTCATTTACAGGGACACACAAAAGAATTCTCTACTGTCTGTTAACAATAAATCATGGAAGTGCGTTTTAAGTTGCTGAACGCGATTTTAAATTTAACTCACTTTTTGTCTATTACTTGGTGTGTATAAATTCTGTAGATCATATACAGGGCAGCACAAAAGTTCGCGAACACATTTCCGTTTATTGTCAGAAACTCCAGAAGGAGAATTTTAAATTGTGCTACGCGTTTCCTAACTAAACTAAAATTTAGCATCCTATGTAGTATATATACAAATCTATAGATCATATACAGGGCTGAATAAAAGTATTCGGATATTTTTCCGAATATTGTTGGTAAAATCTGAAAGTGGTTTTTAAAATATGTTATGCGTTTTTCAAAATTGTTTAGTTAGATATCATCTTACACCTTATGGTAAAGATTTTCAAAATTATTTTGGAAGTGTTGGAAAGTATTACATAATCTATGCTTGACGCATGATTTTTCGTTCTTGTTTCTCGATAATGTGTGTAGAAAAATAAGCCTAAATACACAGTACAGTAATATAGACACTAATGTCTATAGAGAGCTAAATAAATAATTCATTTAGTTAATTTACTGATGTTTCTTTTGTTGCTTATTCCGCAATTAATTAAAAAATATATTTTATTCCAGTTAATTTTTTATTAAAATAAGTTCAAAAAAGTTTTCTTTATTAACTATTAAATTTGAAACACAATAGTTCATGGTGTATTTTGGTTAAATAATTTCTGAATTGTAAATTTGTATGTTTATATGGACGTAAAAAGTAAATATTTATATTAATTATACTTATGAATAAAAATAGCAAATAGTTGTTTGTCGCACTGAAAAAGGAATGTCCCTTTCGGATTCGAAACCGCTGCTTGCTGCTTTTTGTGTATTATTTGCGCTATTTTAACGTTGGTTTTCTGCCTTTTAATATACTTATGTAATTTATTCCTTTCATTTAAATGATTAAAGTTCAAGGTAATATCATGGAAATGATTAAAGTTATATAGAATTTTTTTTAACTATTCAAAGAGCGATGCTCAGAACTGTGGCCACAAAATGAGCAACTTGGACCCAATGATGTTCCTGAATTAGATGGCAGCGTGTTCCTGCAGAGATGACTTCAGAAAGTTTTCATTGTTTTCCTTTCGAGTGGAAGATTATTCTGGTCACTTTCCTCTCGAAAGTCCTCCCTGAATGTATAAAAGAAATCTAATATCATATCATATATGATATTAGATTTCTTGATATGATATGATATGATATGATAATATCATGTCATATCATATCATATATATTATAAAACAAGAGGCCCTGAAAATGATTGTCTGTATGTCCGAGATAATTTCAAAAACTACCGGATGGGGTTTTTTCTGGTTTACACCATTGGTTAGACAATTCTTTTTGGCTCATTTGTATGTATTATATACCCATATAACAATGTTTTTCTATAGTAAAAGTTAGGATTTCTCTCTTATTTCACGTGCAAGGGTTGACATTGAGCAATTTTTGTCATCGTGGTGACGGTATATTACGCTATCGTTGATTAAATAATTGAAACCGCTATATTAGAAGAAAATACAAAAACCTTGAAAAAAAAAGTTATACTAATTTTATTTTAAAAAGAGTTTTAATGAGAAATCTATACTAATATTATAAAAAGTAACGTTTGTTTGTTTGTATGGGGTAATCTCTGGTACTACCGAACCGATTTCAAAAGTGGTGGATGACAAATTGACGGTGACAATCCTTGCTCCAATATAGACTGCCACTACCCCCACAGGGGTGTAGAAGTGAAAAATGTTGTAAAATTCAATTTTTGTGATACTGAATGGGCTAGAAAATTGAAATTTGGGATGGTAGTTACTTATAAGATATAAATGCTCTCTAAAAGAATTAAAATTTAAAAGGGTGAAAAAAGCGAAAAACATTCTAAATTACAATTTTAATAGAATCTCTGGATCTACCGAATCGATTTCAAACGGGATGGTGGCAAATTGATGATGACAATCCCTGCTCTAACATAGGTTATATTTTATGTCAGTGCCACTACCCCCAGAGGGATGCGGTAAGGAAAAACGATCTAAAATTGCAATTTTTGTGATAATGAAGATGCTAGAAATCCGAAATTTGGCGTGGTAGTTACTTATAAGATGTAAATGCTCTCTAACGACAGTTTCTAATAAATTCGAAATTTAAAAGGTGAAATGAGCGAAAAGCGTTTTAAATACATTGTAAATTACATTTTCATGGAATCGCTGGAACTACCGAACCGGTTTCAAAAGTGACGGTGGCAAATTCATGGTGACAATCCCTACTCTAACATAGACTATATTTGATGTAGGTGTCAAAACCCCAGGAGTGTTGCACAAAGGTGAAGGAGAAAAATACCTTCTAAATTACTATTTTTGTGATAAACTTGAAAGGCATGACGGTTACTTTTAAGTTAGAAATTCTCGCTAACGATGGTTGTAAATAAATTCGAAATTTAAAAACGTGAAATGAGCGGAAAGCGTTCTAAAAGCGTTCTAAATTACGATTTTATTGGAATTGTTAGGAATAGGAGCTTGAAATTTGACATGGCTATTACTTTTAAGACAAAAATGGTCGCACAGAATAGTTTTTAAAACAATTGAAATTTAAAAGTGTAAAAGCACGACAAGCATTCTGAAAAAGTTCTAAATTACGATTTACTTGGAATAGTTAAGAGTAGAAATTTCAATTTTGGCATGGCTGTTACTCTAGAGACGTAAATGCTCGTCTAGAACAGTTTTTTGAAAGAAAAAAAAAGAAATTTAAAAGGGTGCAGGAGCCAAAAAAAATGCTAAAATTGCGATTTATGTGGTACATATAGTAAAAGAGCGCGGTAATTGGCATTGTGGTCACTTTTAAAATGCAAGTATTCGCTGACGGTTTCTACAAGATTCGAAATTTACAAAGATGACATGAGCAGAAAACGTTCTAAAAATGTTCTAAATTATGATTTAACTGGATTCATTCGAGTTAGAAATTTGCAATTTAATGTAGTGGTAACATTTAAGATGCAGATACCCGGTATAAAACAGTTGATTAAAAATTAGAAATTTAAAGGTGTGAAATGAGCGGAAAATATTCTAAATTACGGTTTATTCAGAATTGTTCGGGATAGAAACTTAAAATTTCACATGTCAGTTATTTTTCAAACGTAAATAATCGCACAGAACAGTTTTTACAAAATTCAAAATTTAAAAAGGTGCAGAAGCAGAAACGTTCTATTCTTCGTTCTATCGATTCAAAAATTTATTCTTCTTTCAATGTTACGTGAACGAAGTCACGGGTAACAGCTAGCATATAATAAAATCTTTATCTAAGTATTTTAATTAAATTTTATTACATTATCAGAATTTCTAGACGACATATATCTCCTATAGAGGTTAGCTCCGGAAGTTTTTGAGTCAACCTTATCTATATATGAGCGACGCATAACTTTTTTTTTTATATTTAATCAGTTATATTTTCTAGTAATCTAAAATTATTACTTCATCCTTATTATGAACTATTATCTTGGCTATTAGGTAGCTTTCAATACAAAAAAGTCCTTCCGGCCTGTACCGGGAGGAAAAGGTAGCTTTCCTATATCTTCGTTTTAAAATTTTAGCTAATGTTACACGAAAACAGCAAGCTAAAATGCAAAGAAACGTTTACAAAAGATTCGTTAATATTGAATTTGAATAAGAAATTCACCAAATTATTGAGCAATAGCCAAATTGGCTTCATTTATGAAGACTTATTTTGGTCGCCAAATTTGGCGATATTTCGCCAAAGATATATATATATATATATATATCTGACCTATGTCATACGATAACGGTCGTATTTATAAATCAATTTTGATGAAACTAATTGTGTGTATTAAGCTCATTAATGAATCGACCGCATTCGTTGGCCAGCTAGGTCCGCCATTTTGTTTCAAGATGGCGGCCATTTAAAAATTTAAAACTGAAATAAATGCACAAAAAAGTTAAAAATTCAAATTTATTTTTTAATTAAGTGGTAGGCCTTGATACGAAGATTCCAGAGCATTTTTTGGTTTACCTCTATCTTAAAAAAATGGCTGAGATAGAGCAGTTTGAAATTCTAGGGTGGCTGACATTTTGAAACAAGACAGCACATTACAAAAATTTTCATTGTTGTAATAATTTTCCCAATCATACACATAAAACTATATATTCATATCCGTTAGCGCCAAATTCTCGTCAAACTTGGCGACATATGGCGAAATATCGCCAAATTTGGCGACCAAAATAAGTCTTCATAAATGAAGCCAATTTGGCTATTGCTCAATAATTTGGCGAATTTCTTATTCAAATTCAGTATTAACGAATCTTTTGTAAACGTTTTCTTTGCATTTTAACTTGCTGTTTTCGTGTAACATTAGCTAAAATTTTAAAACGAAGATATAGGAAAGCTACCTTTTCCTCTCGGTACAGGCCGGAAGGACTTTTTAATTAGTATTACATCAAGTTCAGCGAAATACATAAATATTAAATTTCTTATTCCAAACATTTATATTTTGACAAATTTATGCTCTTCTCACAAAACCTTTCATTCAAGCATTTAATCACAGCCATTCATAGGTGTTCTCGTTCGGCCACTTTATCTCCAAACTGTAAATAGAAATATTAATTCTCATGCAAAAGCATTTCTAGTAAAGGCCTTATTAGTTTTTTGTCGTGGTTACAATTTCAAACATAAATTTAAATCTGTAATGACATATAACAAGTTTAATTGCTAAATGGATAAAAATGTGCAAAATAAAATTAATTCTTCTATCTTTACAAGAAGAAATTATTTTCATTTGTGAAATTTTTCGATTTTCAGTTTTCGACCGATTTAAACGTTTTAGAAGGTCCTGAAGACGATTTGGCTGTTTTTAAAAAAAATGTCTGTGTGTGTGTCTGTATGTGACAATATTTTGTCAGCGCTCTTTCCCAAGAACTAATGCACGGAATTTAATAAAAAGTTAGATCCAGTTAGCCCTCGATATAATTAGGTGCTGATTAATTTTTGGTATAAATCTTCTAACAGGTGGCACCGCTAAGTTGCATTTTTCAGTACTTACACGATTTTAGCGATAGTTATATCTCAAGAATTAATGCACAGAATTTCATCAAACTTTATATTCAGTTAGACCTTCGCATAAGTTTGTGCTTATTAGGTTTTCGTGTAAAACATATAACAGGTGGAGCTGCTATGCTGCAGTTTTTTATTCTAAAATGCATAATTTAAAAAATATATATATGTACTTTTTGAAGTATTAACATGTACGAGATAGAAGAAGGTTTTTTGATTGGCATGTCCGACTCCTATACATGCTGTGCTATCTCAGTGTTGTTTAAAATCTAATTCTTAAAACGTTGGCTTTAGCCCCTGTTGGTTTGTTTTAATGGTTTGTT
The DNA here is from genome assembly GCA_963931845.1 of Maratus michaelseni. Classification (NCBI taxonomy): domain Eukaryota; kingdom Metazoa; phylum Arthropoda; class Arachnida; order Araneae; family Salticidae; genus Maratus; species Maratus michaelseni. Next base: position 227,110,392 of record OZ007596.1, read on the forward strand.
CCATTCTACAGCAGTGAACGTTGTTCTTACTAGTTTTTGCTTTCGTTTTGATTTGTAACCCTGAAGATGAGCAAAAGTTTGCTCTACAGCGCTTGGTTGTCGATGTAGAAATACAGTTTTGTATATGACAACACCTTCAGTAAAGTATTTTGTAAAATGGTACGTAAATGTTTTTGGACATTTACGTTGTTTTTAATTAGTATTTATAGTTAGCATTAGAGTTGAAGTTTCAATCGGAAAAATGTTTCCATGGTTGTTCCCCATCATATTGAATGCCATATTTACGTCAAAAAGTTACCAAGTTTAAATTTTTGTACGATGAATGAGTAATATAAGTTATATTTAGATAAATTTTCTCCATGCTATAATATGTAAAACAAAAAAGTGACTATTTTACGGTCAAAACCTACTGAGTTATGATACTATGAATTTTGTAATTTTTTCACCATTTTCTGCTACTAAGAACGGGAAAACGCATTTTTAGGGCTCAAAAACGCTGAAATTTTGGAAAATTAAAAATATCATATATCGGTAAGTTTTTGTAGTAAAATAATGATTTTATTTTATTTCCTAGGGCATAGAGAAAAATATTCTAAATACACTTTATTGGATACAGTTGACCGTATTAAAGTTTAAATTTCCTACCTTTAACAAAAAAAACTATTTTGAAGTAAAGGGGTTTGAATGTGATGCAGAACAACGCTTGTACATTTTTGCAATTAGAAGTATATGCCTCTAAAACTAATGATAAACAAATTAATTATCCGAGAATGGTAAGAAGGTACGTTTTATATTGCACACTTTTATAAGATTACATATAAAACAAGTAATATAAAAACTTTTTTTTTAAAGTCAATTCCTACTTAAGTCAAAAAGAAATTTTTTTCCAGCAATCTACACGCTTCGCCACTGACGGTATTTATTCCTAAATTTATATCCTGCTAAATATCTTACATAATAGAAATTTTTGAAATGCATTAAAAATTAAATAAAAATAAATAGCTAAAATACCAAAAATTAAGAGCTCGAAAAGCATTTCTCACAAAATTGTTAGACAAACTGCGTTAGAAAGGTAAAAAATTGTATTTTTCTTGATATAAATTTCAAATCTAATGATTGTGCCGTTTTTCAAATATTGAATTTCAAAAATTACCAAATTTCACAATAAAGAGCCATAGCGATGTTACAGTTAGCGATAATGCAAATATTAATTAATTAATTAAATTTTATTATTTAATTTTACTTTTATATTTCATTTCTGTTCAAAAGTATAGACTCGCTGCACATTTATATTCCCCTTCGCCCGCGAGCCACCTGATCATCGTCCGTAAACAGCCCCATTATCTTTTTACGCGTGAAGGTGAGACTATAAATATGGAGTGAGTCTATACTAAATTAATTAATTTAATTTAATTAATGAATTAATATTTGAAAAAACTGTATTAACATCAATTGTCATCCAGTACAAGTTTAAAAAAATGTATTTGAACTTGAATGGATGAATAAAGAGTATTTTATTAACGATTGAAAATTTGAACAAGATATATAAATATATAGAGGGTGTGAGCTAATAGTAGGAATTGAATAACTAATTTAACTAAAATTTCTTTAGTATCTTTCGCTTGACTTGTCTCTCTCAATATTTCATCAAAATTTAATTAATCTGCATATAAAAGAAGCCATATGAAATCCATAACTGGCTAGATATTTTAGTCATTTAATAAAAGCCCTTGAAGTATCTGTAAATTCCGACTACGTATCATCCATTAGAAACATTATAGGAAGAATCATTAATTTTTTTCAGGAACCTATCATAAGCATTGTCAGTACTTCATACCAAACTTTTAAAAGTTAATTTCCCTCAAACTGCAATTTAATTCTCCCGCTCAAAAATTGTGCTGAAAAAAAGAACTGTTATTTGAATTGTCATAACTAAAAGGCTATTATAGAGTGTTTTTAAAAACATACATGCCATACATGAGACCGTTGTGTTCATATGACTAGCAATAAAATCTAGTTCAAATTTCCGTTCAAAAACAGTTTTTAACACTTTCCAACATAAAGATCGTTTCCTAGAAATTCACACAAACTTTACAGTTATGAAAAATAGCAAACGAATACGAATCGGTCTAAATTTGCACGTGAAGTGTTGCGTTATCGCGTATACAAGCACACGTGTTAGCCGAGAGTTCATTAAATAACGCAGGTCAACACAAATCTGGGATTTGTAGAATAGCACTTTTTTCTTACTAAATCAGTCACGCCGATCACAAATATGACATTAGTTTTTTTGCTATCACCCACAGTTTTTTTCACAAAACAAAAAAGAAGGGGAGGCCTCTTAATAAAATTAATGACTAATATTTATTAAATAAAATACATTCTTAATAAAAACAAAAATTAATTTCTTAGTAAAATGACATTAATAAATGTTAAAATACAATACTGCACTAAAGGATGTGAAATATAATTATAGATGGCGCCACTTTATGTATTGTTATTTGCCTGAGAAGGCGCAATTTTCTCCCGCGCATTTGTAGTGAGAACATACGTTTATTTTGTTCGTTTATTGATATCTTACGTTTGTTTTGTCAATTTCTTATAGCAATATGGCATCAAGAGGTTGTATAAATCCAGGATAAAAAAATGTGATTCGGCAGAACTTAGTTGATCCAAAAGAAGTCCTCTTGCCTCCCCTGCACATTAAATTAGGTTTAAGGAAACAATTCGTAAAAGCCTTAGATAAAACAGGAGATAGTTTTCGATATTTAAATGAAGTTTTTCCACATTTATCGGAAGGTAAAATCAAAGAAGATGTGTTCATTGGCCCAGATATAAAACGGTTAATGAAGGACGAAAAATTTCAGGAAAAAATTAAATTAGTCGAGAAAGATGCATGGGTTAGTTTCAAAGATGTTACTCAGAAATTTTTAGAAAATTACAAAGATCGCAACTACTCAACGATCGATGAAAAAATACTTCAAAACTTTCAAAAACTAGGTTGTAACATGAGTTTATAAATGCATTTTTTGCACCACCATCTTGAATATTTTCCTGAAAATCTTGGTGAAATGAGTGAAGAACAAGGTGAGAGATTTCGACAGGACATAAAATGCATGGAAGAACGCTATCAAGGACACTGGAATGTAAATATGTTGGCAGATTACTGCTGTGGGCAAAAAAGAGACACTAAACCAACTTCAAAATCTAAAGAACACAAGCGTTCTTTTGATGATAAAGAAAAGTAATTTTACAGTATATACTAGAATATAATTTCTTATAAAACATGCATACACATTTATATATGTACATATGATTTTATTTATTTATCTGATTTTTTTGTATATTTTTAAATTAATGTTGTGTAAATTGCATATTCTCAAATTCCAAATTCTTAGTTTCTTAATTGTAAAAATCCTGACTTGATACATAAAAATGGATATTATTTTTTGAATAAGCATGGCAGATTTCTTACAATTTACATAAATTCATGAAAATCCCAGACAAAAAGTTAAATTTTCTAGGCCTGTGTAATCTGTGTTTTCATAAAACTGAGTCGAAAGAGGACTGTCTGCGTAAGCGGCAGTTTTAAAATAAGAAAACTCAGAATGTTTTTCTCCGCTTCCTTACTCTCTGCTAGAAAAAATTCGGAAATGCTGTTTTTCACTTAGACAACTATGACAACGCGTCATTTTGCGATGATCATTATGGGTTTTTATTAATATTTCATCTAATTAATATCTATAATAATAGCTAAATCTGAGCCTCAGGTGCATTCGGGCCTGCCTTCGTCTATCTTCATCCCAATTTTGAGACTTCTACGTGTGGTAGATTTCCCTAGAAATCGAACGCATACACATACAACAACATACACACAGTCAAACCTCTTTCTTTTATTAGTATAGATGATATATCAATTTTCTCATACGCTAATATAGGATTTCGTGATAGACGAAAAAAACTTGTATCGGTGAAGCATCACCTTAAAATCAATATACGTAATTATTTCCATTTCTGTATTTCCTTCCTACATAAAGTATAGATAAAATTCAAAATGTAAATAAACGAATTCTCTGTTTGGTCGAAGTTAAGTTATAAAATACTAATTAAATGCAAAAATGGAACAACAAAATAGTTGTTAAAGAATACATCAATTTAAATGTAACTTAACATTAATATAAAATACTAAAAAATATTGCATGTATATTTGAATTTAATTCACTGTTGACTTTCGGCCTTCTTCAATACGCGCACGGTAAATTTACTGAAATTAATTTATGCATTAAACTCTAACCATGTATCAATCCAAGGAATAAGCATTTAAAATAACTTAATTACATGGATAGTTATCCCACAATTATTTTTAAATGAGTATCAACACATTTCTATATTTCCAGAAATAAAGATATGAAGTGCCCATTAAATGGAGCTTCTAAGTAATTGCCTAAAGAATAAGCTCATTATCAACACCCACGTTTTGTCTTCAATTATGAACGCTCTACCTTAGTAGAAATGAGAATAATGTAATTCTGAAAACAAGCTTCTGAACGCAAAATGCTTATTTTCATAATGTAAAAGGAAATTTAATAAACATATAGACGTATGATTAGACAATTGTCGACGTGCCGAACGTCGTATATTACAAAGGGCATGAATCATATGACGGATGTCATCGTTATTTCATGTAAATGCTATCAGCTTGGCATTATTATCACCTTATATTTATCATTTTAATATTACACTTTTCAGCTACTGCGAATAAGTTGTATGTAATAACGATATTTGACGAAAGAGATTGAAAATATACAGGTGGCACATAATGTTTATATGTACTCACAAAAAAATATATCTTGAAGTAACAGCACATTAAAAAAATAAAAAATAAAATAAATTTCGTTTGTTAAAAATAATTTAATTTTACATTTCAGAATAAAATTCACTTGATCAAAGGATATGTATTTATTATGTAATATCATTATGTAGTTTTTTTAAATGTGTTAACTTATTTAAATAACTGTGCAATATCAGTTTAGCAGTTTACATTCAATTGACTTGCCATTTTAAGAAATATTTCTGTATCCGTTTTTATATATGCGTGCAGAAAATAACACAAAATTTGACATAATTTTTTTTATTAGCTGAAATACTTAGTCCAAATGCTACATGTTTGTAAAACAAATGTTCCTCTATAATTCATTTTACTCATTTTTATAGATATAATCAATATGTATTCATTATGCAATATTATTATGTAATTTGTAAATGTGTTTTTTTCTTAAGATTGTACTTTTTAAATAATTGTGAAAAATTAGTTTTACAGTTTACAGTTTAGCAGTTTTTTTTTGCAGTTTTGGTGTTAATCTCCTAATTTGGAGAAATCCCAATTGAAATTCCGTTTCGACCAAATTATTAAATTAATTCTATTCTTGTAACCAGGACAAAATTTGTGCAAAAATACAATCTTTTACTGGATTATAAATTATCTTACGTTGTTTTTTCATGTGTTTTACAATGTTATGTGCAAGGGTAGGAATTTTAAAAGACATTTTTGCCGACACCATGTAATGTTTGACACCAACCACTTTCGCAGACTCTGATTACGACAAATTACCCTCAAAATTTTATAAAATAAGATATGCAGAATATTTTACTCACAGTTAATTATATTTAAATCAAAATGAATTTGTTAGATATTGGGACCATAACGCGGTGTTCAAAAATGGGCTAACGATTTTATAAAATTTAGTAACAAGTAAACAATGTCAGCTAATGTAGTTATCCCCATAAGATATTATAGTGAGAAGCCTGGAATGTTTTTTCTTTTCTTTTTATTATAATTCTACCAATAGATGGCACCACTCCTGTCTTAACTGTTGCAAACTGATCTATCAAAATGGTATAAAATTCACTCAATATTTTCGATAAATTTTCTTCAGCTGCTAAAATGCATCCCCCCCCCCTCCCCTCCAAAAAAAAAAGTTTAGAGTTTTGAAATTGAAACGTTAGTTTGAACATTATTAAAACTTTTTTTGAAAATAATAGAGATTTTCGAATGCAACTTACATTTACGTATCTTATACCCCGTCAACTAAAATAATACACTTTCACAAAGTTTCGTAATAAAAGTGTTGCTTATTTCACTTCCTCCAAACATGTGTAACAAAAAATTACTTTGATGAACAATTTTAAGGAAAAAAATATACCATATATATATATATATATATATATATATATATATATAATTATAATATCTATGAATTTCAAAAAACATATCAAGTTCTATTTTACTTAAATCTCCAAAGAGATAATCAATGATACTGTGTATACAGAATACCACATAGCTAATAATTAACATGTGCAAACATAATATTACCATAGCTGATGCTTCAATGGTAATTGGCCAAATTTTACTCATACCAAAATAATATTGAAAAAAGAAATAGAGAGAAAGGGGAAAAAAAAATTATAAATTGGAGTTGCAATTAAGTAAACACAAATGGATTAACAAATTAAATATGAACCATACACAATGGAAAATTGGACCACATGAGAATTAAATATGAATTGGACATGGAAAAACACATGCACATGTACTCATCAGCCTGGATGCACCCACATGTGTTTTAATTAATAATTCAGTGTTTCATAATTCTACTGGCATAATGCTAAGATCAGTAGAATCATCCAGGTACACTGAATTATTACCAGACAACAATTGGAAATATTAAAATTTGGAAATATTTAAATAGGAAATAAAAAACCATTAAGAAAATACAATATATTTCACTCACATCGATTATCCAAAAAACTGTAATTAACACCTCACTAAATTACCACGAGATAACAGTTTTGAAATAATAAAATTGGAAATATGAACGCGTAAAGTGTAGATAAAATATTTTACTCACAATAATTATACAGAATCCTTAAAATGTCACAACGTCTACATAATATTCACATCCACATGGCAATGCATCATACATGTTAACTAAGTCGAGTTGAGAGAAATGATTTGTAAGACAAGTTGAGAGCACACTTTTTTTAAAACACAACCCCATAAATGACACCCAATCACAAAATGATTCAAAAACACTCAAAATAATTCTGGTTTTAATACACTTATAACAAATTTATATCCGTGAATATATATTACTCCATCCAATTTTAATTCCTGAAAGTAAAATTAATATACAATCAATAGCTCCCTCTATAGTTAAATTAAATATAATATTAACAATATTATCTACAACTACCTGAAAGGTAAAGTGTCGCCATCTATTGGTATTATAATAGTTCATAATTAATATTTAGTTAAATATCCACTTTATTAGTTACATACTATTCATTAGATTTATTTATATAAATAAACTTTAAAAAACAATACTAACTTGTAATTTTACTCAAAATTCAAATAAAATATAATACTACTATATGAATAAATCTACACAGAATTAATTCAACTTGCACAGCATTTCAGATATTCTTAACATCTTAACAAGAATATATTATGTAAAAGAGATATTATTTTAATTCAAATTATTTTTGCTGCCAGCTGTGTTAATCCACTGATATTATAGACATTTATTAAATAATTAATGTTTTATTTTTACTACTACTTAAATATATATTAGACTTGTTTTTAAATAATTAATGTTTAATTTATACTACATTGTAAATATATTTTATATTTATAGATTAATTTAAATATCTAATTAAATAATTCATAAACAATTCAAAATATCTCAAAATTTATAATGTTGATAATTAATAGTATTACTACTGTTTTTCAATCAAATTAATGCAATGCAGTAATTAAAATACTTGTTAATTTTAATTATTCATAGACAAAAATAAAAACTATATATATTTATTTTTATATATATTGCAAATAGATATATATATATGAGTTATAATCACCAATGTTATCATTGTATAATTTAATTTGTTATTGTATAAGTTAATTTATAAATGTATGAAAACTGCACATCAATAATACCTTAAACAGAGGTGATCGGCAACTCACAATCACAACTATACAAAGTATAAATAATGTTCAATCAAATATTAAATTTCCTAATATGTTATAATTGTAATTATGTATGTTATATTTGTAATTTTCTACATAAAGTGTATATAATGTTCAAACAAATATTAAATATTAAATTTCCTAATATGTTATAATTGTAATAATGTATGTTATAATTATTATTTTCTATATCTTTTGTTATATGTTATCGCACACTAAAACAATAATTTATTACATACCATGTTTATATTTAAATTATATAATAAATGTTATTTAAAAGAGTTGATGATTGAATTTATCATAAAAATAGGATATCCATATATTTTTGCTTGATCTCGAATATATCTAATATTTTTGTTTTTATTTATATCTGAGCATAAGTATTTTATACGATGTAGATAATTGATAATTATATTTTTATAAACAGATTTATGTAAACATGAAGCATAATTGGTAAAAATATTTACTTTAAATGGGAAATCAAATCTCTTATCATAAATATCAAAAATTAATTTATAATTATTAGTAATATTAATTTTTAAGTCAAGAAAGTTTATATTATTATTAATTAAATCATTTTCGCTTAATTTAAGCTGAGTAGGATAAAAATTGAGTGGTGATGTGCAATTTTTTTCATTGAAATAAAATATGATAATGTCATCAATATAGCGATAAAATACATAATCATTGTTCGGACTTATATTTCTTTCATAATAATATAAGTAAAGGTCAGAGAGAATACTAGATGCGGTTCCGCCCTGCGGAATTCCCTGGCATTGTTTATAGATAATATTGTCATATATAATGTAATTATTATGCAATGTAAAATTTAGTAAAGTTTTAAAAAAATTTACTGAAATATGTTCTTTTAATTTTAATTGAGATTTAAATTCTTTAAATAATATACACATTGTTCTATGTAAGTCTTTTATATCAATGTTATTAAATAAATCATTAAAATCCAATGTTTTTATGAATTTTACCGGATTGATATTATGTATTTTATTAATGAGTTGAAAACTATTTTTTAGGCAATGTTGGTTATTATGTTTTAGCGTTATATCATATATCTGCTTTAAAATATTAAGTAGTAAATTGCTTGCATTTTTATTATATGTGTTACAACCGATGGTAACAGTGCGAAATTTAATAGGATTTTTATGAAATTTTGGAATTATAACAAGATAAGGATAATTAAAATTATTACATTTGATTTTTAGTAATTTGTGATAATTTAATAATTTTCTGTTATTTATTTCAATATTTAATTTAGTTTTATTAAAAATATTACTTGTGTTGATTGCATTGTGAATTAACACTTTATAGTATTCTTTACAAATGATAGCATAATTATTTGGAGATTTATCTACATAAGTAATTATAAATTTGTTTTGTAATTCTGATATATGTTTATTTATGTTTTTAAAAGCTGCATGTGTAATATGATGATAATTTTTTATAATTTCATTTTTTAATTTATCAATTACAGAAAATCTCCATTCACTGAAATATTCGATTGGTTTATTGTAATCAACAGCAATTTTATATATAAACAAATCAATATCTTGAATAAACTGCAATATTATGGATTTGATATTACACTTATATGGAAGACGAAATTTTGTGCCATTATGCATTAAGTTTTGTAAAATAGGTTGTTCTACTATATTAAGATCACCAGTAATGATATGACCATGTGTTGTATTTATATACTTTTGATATTTTGGGTCATTACAATAACATGGGTAATTCTTTGAAGAGACCAAATTTTTTGCAAAAGAATTGTAATTAAAAATTTTACGTCCAAGTGTGCGATTATATTTATATGTCTTGTGAATGGTAAAATTTTTTATTGGAAAATTATTATTAATGTTGTTTATTATATTGTGTAAATTTATATTATTAAATACATGATTGGAAAAATTTATAATTCATTGTGTATTATTAGTTTTATATTTAGGTTTATTAGAAAGACTTGTATTTAATAGGTTTGCTCTATAATGTAGAATATCATAAAAGATATCACAAAAATGTGGAGAATATTGATTCTTTTTAAATACCTTGAAATATTGGTTTATATATTTCTTTTTTATACTAAAAACATGTTTTCTTATAGCAAGCCAACAATAATCATTACAAAATTGTGCCTCAAGATTATCAAGCTCTTGTTGAATCACAATATCATCAGTGAATTTTTTGTTATTATGTTTACCTCTACCAGATCTAGAAGTTTTTTTTAAGTTTGAAAAATTTAAACCGGAATAAAGATTTTTATAATTTTCATATTTAGTTAAATCTGAAAATACAGGATGTGATTTTTTGTATACTAATTGATTTAATCCATAAGGATATGTAGTATTAAAATGTCTTATATATTTAGATTCTAGAAAAAGTCGTTCAGTAAAATTTTTTTGTATTTTAAGTATTTTAATAGTAATATTTTTAAAATCATGATTTTTGAAATGAGTATATTCAATATTATGAGTTGTTTGAAATTTAGAATTTTTATATTTATCAATATGAGAACGATGTAAATTTAGCCGCTTATGTAATTTTTGACAAGACTGTCCAATATATTCCATGTTACACGAATTGCATTTCAATGAATAGATTACATTGTATGCTTTGCAAAATTTTACCAAATTAAGATTGTTATTATTTGAAATCTGTGACTTATCAGCTAATGGACATGTAAGACAACGCTTAGATTCACACTCTCGAAAACATAGTACAGGCTTGGGACAATAGAATAGGTTATCTGATAACGATCCAGGAAGATCCCTAATAATCTTCCTGTACCGAGCATTAGTCCTGGATCCACCAAGGCCTAAATTGCCAGTATCTAACATTTTACTAATAACTGCCATATTTGTTTGATAGCAATAAAAATTGCAAGAAATACATATTAAATATATCTATAACATATTTAAAAAAAAAATTGTTATGAATCAATCTTAATATTACTTGAATATCCATAAAAAAAAAAAAATAAAAAAAAAAATAAAAATAAATATTAAGATTGACTGTTTAATACTTGATTAAATATAATAAAGCTATATAATAAAACTATTTACATATATACATAAAGTCCCATTAAGCAAACTAACATCAAAAGACAACAATATAAAAACCCCTAGCAGTCATAAGTCAGTACAAAATTAATGTTGGTAAAAAAAAAAAAAAAAAAAAATCATTAGAACCTGAATAAGATTTTATAAAGATGCCCTTGAAAATTCAATAGATAAACAAATGATACCAGGAAATAATAGTAATACTAAAATATTATTATTATTAAATTTATATATTATAAAGCAAAAATATGTCCGTAAGTAAAGCTGACGTCATATCAAAGGTGGCAATGATCTAAATAATGTGTTTTCTTTTTTTTTTCGAAAATTTCATTATTTCTAGACATCGCATCTATATTATATAAAAAAAAACGTTTGTGAGTAACGTTGACGTCATATCGACGCAACGGTGGCAACGATCTAATTAATTCATTTCCCTTTTTACAAAATAAAATGAGTCAGACACGTTATTGGATTTTTAGAAACTTTAATTAAAAAAAATAACAAAAAATTCCAGAATAAAATAGGGGTAGTTCTATAACCATCGTACTAAGAACAAACATACTATATATGTTTTCCAGAGGCTAGTCAGAGAACGAATGCTGAAAATTAATGCCACAAATTGTTCCTTTGTCCTATTGTTATGTCCTATTGTTATGTCCTATTGTATTTAATTTGGAGTGTGGCAACTCCGACTGCCTATATTAAAATGCAGTCTAAGCTGCCGACATATAAATAATCAATTTTAATGTAATTGATTTCTAATAAAATTAGTAAGAAACAAACTTTCTTACCTCTAAGTTCCTAAGCGGGACATCGGTGCTCCGGCTGTTCATAATTCCTTATATTTCAAAAAACTAAACATTCTTGAGAGACGAAAAGACTTGACTCAAAATAAAATTGCAGATATTATTAAACACATCACTATTTAATTGACAAATCACATCACGAACACAACATTTTAAGTATTTACAGCCTTTTAACTGAGCAACATGCTCTCAAAAATCATAATCATAAAAACTAAACTAAACTAAAACTTAAGAGTTCAAACTAAAGTTCTAATAAAAATGTTCTTGACAGTTACAAAAGAAAAAAGAAAACATAATGTTGCGCGCATGCGCCAGTTTCATTGTCTCTTTTCAGCTAATCAGAGCACATTCCTACCTCTACATTGCGTAGATGCTTTTTATGTTTCAAAACTTTGAGAAGAAAAGATTGTTTTGGATGATGCAACAGGAAATGAATTCACAATTACAACATCCTCCCACCTTTGAGTTTCGGGATCTGAAACTCAAATCCAATTCGTTCGATGTTTTATGATACGCCCGTATCTGGAGCGACGAACCGAAACGTCCGATGTACTGCCGCTGACCGAACCACTAGGAGGATTACTAGCACCTTTATGTTCATTAAAATCTTGTTTCTTTTTAATGTCCTTGAAATGGTTTCTCATACTGTCGTTATCTTGTGATACTTCTAAGGGTATTAACCTGCTTGTAGGTCTTAAATATTCCCCAGTTTTCATTCTTATTTTCACTAAGCGGATGTGTCCATCCTTAGATGGAAAAATTTCAGTCACTTTGGCCAGAGGCCAATCAATTCTTTTATTATTGTCACTGGAAACAATCACAACATCACCTATTGCTAAAGGTTTCTGTATTTTCTTCCATCTACTAGGTTGTCGCAATTGGCCTAAATATTCTGATCTAAATCGTTTACGAAGGTCTTGTCTTATTTTCTGTTGATAAACAAGCCTTTTGTTCAATGATTTGGCATCTAGAATATCAATATCGGGTGTACCACTACCTTTCACTTCTAGCAAAAACATGGACGGAGTGAGAGGTACGAGATCATTTAAATCTTCTGTCACATAAGTAAGGGGGCGACTATTGATAACACTTTCTAGGTCACATATAATGGTTTGTATTTCTTCATAATTCAGAGAACTTTTTCCTAAAACCTTTCTGAGTATTCTCTTGGTTAGGCCAATCAATCGCTCCCACCACCCTCCCCACCACGGAGCTGAAGGAGGTATAAATTTCCAAATAATTTTCCTTGATATACTATCATTTTGTACTGAATTCCAGTTTATTTCTTTCAACAAATTTTCCGCTCCTACAAAATTTTTACCATTATCTGTATAGATAATAGAAGGTCTGCCTCTATGGGCTATGAATCTTCTCAACGTCAGTAAAAACACTTCAGTTGATAATGAGGTAGCTAATTCAAAATGAACTGCTCGAAAAACAGCACAAGTGTATATTACTAGCCAGATTTTCCTATTTTCTTTAAGAATAAGCGGACCGGCATAATCCAGACCAACAATTTGGAAAATGGCAGCTTCTCTTACTCTATCTTCAGGTAAGGGAGGAGTGGAAATTTCTACTGGTTTAAAATCGTGTCGTCTACATCTTACACAGGTTCCAATAATTTTTCTGACAGTTTTTCGGAATTTTAAGATCCAAAAATCTTCCCTTAAATTAGACATCATAATTTGTACACCAGCATGTCCTAGTTTTAAGTGTCTAAATCTAATTAATTTTTCAACTACGGGATGGTCATGTGGTAGGATAATAGGAAATCTGAAATTCATAAGATCCTCTCTTAAATGTATCCGTGATTTCAGCCGCAGAACTCCAGCCGAATCTGTCATGGTCTGAAATGCCTCTAGACGTTTATCTTGAGGACCAGTAAACAATTTTTGAACTAATTTCAATAATACGTTTTCAGCTTCATTCTGCTCTTCTACAGTTAAAATTTTAAATTCTCTATCTTCTTTAGCTTTCTTACAATTTTTGTAAAATCTGTATATCCACGCGATTACTTTTACTAATTTATCGTAGGAAGAAATTCTAGTGTAAAATTGTTCACTGTGAACATCTACATTTGTAGTACTAATAATTGTTTTTCTTCTTTCTGCATCTATAGTTTCGAAGTCAGGAAACATTTCTGACTTTGGCCACTCGTCCATCGGTTTTCTCAACCACTGCGGTCCCTCCCACCATTTATCTCGGGCTAAAACCTCAGCGGTACAACCCCTTGAAGGCAGGTCAGCAGGATTCAATTGGCCAGGAATAAAGTGCCATTTTGAAGGATCACTTAATGAGCGAATTTTGGTCACTCGGTTGTAAACAAAAGGTGCCCAATTTTCATTTCTTTTTATCCAGTAAAGCGCATGGGCCGAATCAGTCCAATAAAAAATGGCAATGTTATCTAATTTCAAATCAGTTTTAACACTACTTGCTAATCTAGCCCCAATATTACAAGCCAATAATTCTAACCGCGGGATAGAAATTGTTTTCATAGGAGCAACTCGGCTTCTTGCTTGAACCAACTGACAGAAACCACCGTTCTCATTTTCGGTCCGTATAAATATACACGTAGCATACGTTACTTTACTAGCGTCGCAAAAAACGTGTAATTAATGCAACTCATCTGCATCTCGAGAAAAACACCTAGGTATTTCAATAGTCCCTAATTTTCCTAATTGTTTTTTCCATTTTTCAAATTTTTTCTTGATAGAAACAGGTAATTCCGTGTCCCATGTCACTTTAGCTTTCCAACACTCCTGTAATAATATTTTAGGTTCTAATGTTACAGGACATGTGTATCCGATAGGATAAAAAAATTTGTGTACAGACGATAAAATGTTTCTTTTAGTTACAAGTTTAGTTCATCCTCTGAAATTTCTTTTAAATCAACTGCTAGTGTATCCCTTCTAAAATCCCACATTAGCCCTAAAACAGGGACATTTTCCCTTGTAAAAACTTCTCGAAAACTATGCTCCCACCCGCGAAGCTCGAATGTAGCATTGCTAAGAAGAGTTTTTGACTCTTCAATAAATCTGCTCAGCTGTTCCTTATTATCAACACTCGTAACACAGTTGTCTACATAAAATGACTCTAACAATTTTAACGCAGTGTTTTTAAATTGTTCAGGTGCATTTTTTAAATGATATTCTAACGTGGCACCTAGAAGGTAAGGGCTACATGAAATGCCAAATACTACTCTTCTATGTTGAAGCGTTATCAACTTTTGAGGGTCCCCTTCTTGGTACCATAGAAATTTCAAGAATGATCCATCTTTTTCTGTAATGCCAATCTGTAAAAAAGCCTTTTTTATGTCAGCAATTACGCCTATTTTCCCCAATCTAAATCTATTTAAAACAGAAGGAATCAGTTCTACGAGGTTAGGCCCCTTTTCAGTACAATAATTTATCGATGGTGAGTCCTTTTCCCGAGCTGAACCATCAAAAACCGGTCGCACCTTTGTAGTGGAGTTTTCTTTAAAAACTGCTCTATGAGGAAGGAAATGCTCACTACCTAACGTTTTCCTCTTATCAACCTTTTCAATTATTTTCTCGTCTAACCATTCATTAAATATTTGATTATAATCACCTAACTTTCCTATCTTTTTTAATGAATCGACACATGTTTTTAATCTACGTCGAGCGATATTTTCGTAACTGGGTAGTCTAGGGTGGCCCTGTATCCATGGAAGACTAACTTCATATCTACCCTCGTCATCTACTCTTATATTACTAAGAAAATGTTCTTTAGTGGCTAACTCTATCTCTTCTCTACCCTTTTTCTCCCCAGGATCTCGAATTCCTAAAGTGTCAAGGTGCTATAACTCGGAAATTTTTGCCTCTTTGACATGCAAAGAGAAAACTAAATTGTTCATATTTTTATTTTCAAAACCTTCAGTTTTCCCGAGAATTGTCCAACCTAAACGAGTTCCCATGCAAACTAATCCGCCCTGTAATTGTTTTAAATTTCCGGTAAATAATTTTCCGGCGACATCTGCACCAATTAACACATGAATTTCATCAGGAGAAAATTCGTATAGTAAATCATTAGTTTTAGTGACTCTATCAGTCAATAAAATTCCGTACCGTTTTATTTCTTTAATAAAGGATCCTTCCGGTATAGGTGAAATTTCAGAGCAAATCTTTTGTTGGTCTAATACCTCAAGTTTACATCGATAACTATTATCCATATTTCCCAAATTAATTAAATATCTATCGTGTAGTTCTTCACATTGTCGACCCCCAAATAAACTATGCACTATTCTTTCTTTACTTATACTACTATATCCTAACATGTTAGCAGCAAATTTTGATATATACGACCGTTGCGACCCCGTGTCATATAAAATTCTAACATTTCGTACGATATCCCCATTGTATATGCGTACAACCAATGTTTGGAGCAAAACCCTTTTCTAGAAGTTGTATTCGCAAGCATACAATCTTTATTAGGAGTAGAATCCTCTTTAGAATTATCGCCTAAATTAATTTTATTCTTTTCTATGCACATGAACTGGTGGTGATTTTTCCCACAATGAGTACAATTAGTTTTAATTTTACAAGCTTTAGCCAAGTGGTTGGCATTGAAGCATCGAAAGCAAGCTCCTTTTTTTAATAAAGCATCTTTTCTCTTCGCGAGTGTCATTTTCCATACCGCTTTACAATTTTGACTACGGTGTTTATTTTCGCAAAAGACACACTGTTCTTCCAATTTTTTATCATCTGCATTATACAGTTCGGCCGCCGTAGGAAGGGAAAAATTTTTATCCTTACTATCGAATCTAAGTTCTCTGTTTACTGAGACATCTTTATCGAAAGAAAACCCACTCTTAGCCAATTTGACCTTTTGCTCCATTTCAACTTCAATTTGTAAAAATTTCATTAAAGTATCTAATTTATTAATTCCCTGATCTTTATCTTTATCATTAACAGATAAAGTGCCAAGATGTCTTTCCCATAATTTAAGAATATCTGAAGGCAATGCTGACTCGACCAATGGATATAAAATCGAAGAATAATTTTCGTTCGATACTCCTAACATTTTTAATGACCGAAGGTATGTTTCTATTTTATCATACAACTTAACAAGGGACAGTCTCTGGCCTTGTCCCAAAGAATTATTAATAACTAATCCTAGTACTTCGCGTATGTATACTTCGATTAAAATATCTGTTCTACCGAACCGTGCCTTCAACGATTGTATCGCCTCTGGATAGCTATCGGCTGTAGGGGGGAAAGATTCAACAATTTCCCTTGCCCTAGATCCCTTTTGGGTGGCTTGAATAAGATATTGGATTTTATCTTCGTTCACTATGTCGGAGTCTTCGTGGATTTTTTCAAATTGCCCCCAAAAAGATAGCCAATTTTTTATGTCGCCATTAAAGGGCTTAAGCTCTAATTTAGGTAATTTAAACTTTCTTCTAGTGGCCATACCATCTGATGATAAAGAGGTATCCTGATTGCTCTCTTTCTCTAACCTTTTTATGTATCTAGATAGTTTATTTTTCACCTCCCAATAATGGGTGTTATATTTATCTGTTTGTTCCTATTCTGCACCGAATGCGTCTTGTGAACAAGTTTTGTCTTCAGATAAAAGATCCAAAATTTGTTTATCGATTAATGAGAGCTCTTCATGTTTTGATTCTAACCTATCTAAAAGAGACGACAGACTATCGATATCATCACATTTAGCCTGCAAAGTATCTTCTATTTCTTTTATCAACTTTGTGAAGTTGGAACACACTGGCGTGCTTGATTTCTTTAATTTATCCATACTTAATGTTCAATTCTAGTTAACTAACTTCTAATTAACTTTCTAATCTCTAATTCCAATCATCTACGGAGCAACCGGTCCCGGCAGGGGATGCCACAATTATGTGGCAACTCCGACTGCCTATATTAAAATGCAGTCTAAGCTGCCGACATATAAATAATGAATTTTAATGTAATTGATTTCTAATAAAATTAGTAAGAAACAAACTTTCTTACCTCTAAGTTCCAAAGCGGGACATCGGTGCTCCGGCTGCTCATAATTCCTTATATTTCAAAAAACTAAACATTCTTGAGAGACGAAAAGACTTGACTCAAAATAAAATTGCAGATATTATTAAACACATCACTATTTAATTGACAAATCACATCACGAACACAACATTTTAAGTATTTACAGCCTTTTAACTGAGCAACATGCTCTCAAAAATCATAATCATAAAAACTAAACTAAACTAAAACTTAAGAGTTCAAACTAAAGTTCTAATAAAAATGTTCTTGACAGTTACAAAAGAAAAAAGAAAACATAATGTTGCGCGCATGCGCCAGTTTCATTGTCTCTATTCAGCTAATTAGAGCACATTCCTACCTCTACATTGCGTAGATGCTTTTTATGTTTCAAAACTTTGAGAAGAAAAGGGGGTTTTGGATGATGCAACAGGAAATGAATTCACAATTACAACATGGAGAGAGCATATGAATCGTAATATATCCATCAATTGTAAGGAGACTTTTAAATTTATAAGGATAAATATAATAAATTATCAGCACTGAAAGCATGCCAACAGTCCGTTATAACAATTTTGGATACAAAGTGATAAGTACATAGAGCGACAAAAATAAAAAGAGAGCCCCCCCCCCCCCCCCCACTTAGCCATTCTATGATTCAGAAAGAAACAAATGCACCCCTGACAAATTGCAATGAACTCTAAAAGTGGAGCAAAGATATTTCTGTAACCGAAATATTTCTTTTATTTTTTGTATCTGACTTATGTGGGTGAATTTTTCGAGATGACTAAAGATTAGAATTTGCATGAAAGCGTTTAACGATAAAAATAGGTTAATTCAATTTTATTTTCATTTATTTAAAATAGGAAAGCATAGAGTTTAAATAAAATTTAAAATAATGAGTTAAAAAAGACGTATTTAACACAGGTAAAGGGGATAATTTAAAACCATATGTTATTTCACTTTTACGCTTTTGAATAAAGAAAAAAGTATTCATTCAAATACAATTTGTTGGAAAACTGTAGTTCAATTTACACTGGGTGTTTTGGATTTTAAAAAAATAATTTTCATGCATGATTTTTTTAATCCACCCGATTACATTTTCACAATTGCAGAAAATTAACACATTTGCACTTGAAATCATGTAAATAGATTCCATTTGTTTAACGACTAATATTCCATAACAAAATCAAAACTTCACACACACACACAATAAAAAAAAAAAAAAAAAAAAAAAAAAAAAAAAAAAAAAAAAGAGAGAGATGGGTACTCGAACTATGCGCTTAAAAATTCAAATAATCCAAATTTAAAAATCTTTGGCGAATTCTATGACTATTAAATAACACGCGGCTAATACGTACCATGCGGCTAATACGTAAAGTAATAAAGTTTTAGTAAATTTAAAAACTTTATTATCTGACCGCCTAATTGACTTTTTTCATATAAAATTTTTTTTGGTCTAATTGGTGAATAATCTAGAAAATAAATTTAAAATATCTATTAAAATCTTCAATTAAAAAAATATTTTTACTTATGTTCCGTACAACGGGTAGAGTATGTTGTGCAACACGGTAAAATCGGGATGCGTCCCCTTGAACAATTTGATTCGGGAAAGGCAGCATATATGGTATAAAAAATTTACTACCCGAACTACATTCGGGTGGTGTCAGATTTGTATATTTTGCATGCCCGAGCTCAGCTCTTTTGCAACCGGAAGGGGTTAACAAAGCACAAAACTTGCCTTAAAATTAAGATAAAAAAAATTGTGATTTTGTATTGGAAATATATTTGAACTTTGAAGTAATGGACACTGCAAGTACAAAATAGTAGTACGTAATAGTTGCTACATAATAGTAGCAAGTACAAAATAGAGTACGGTGGACTACGTGCTGCGCTAGATTTCAAGTTTATTAATAACTAAATAACGCCATTTATGGAGAATAAATAAACGATGGGAATATACACGAATACACTTTATTAGAATACACTTTGAATACAGGTATGTGAAATGTTTCAGTGTGTTTGCATATCCTGTTCTATATTTTAGGTATGTTGTATTATAAATGGCTCAATACATCATTTTCAAGATACGACATTTTAAGTCACAATCTTGATGTCGAATGGTGATATTTTTATCTCGTGAAAGTTGAATGATATCGCCTCATCTATTTGCTTGTGTTTTAAATTATTTATGTAGAGCTTATAATAATTTCATTTTATTCATGTTTTTATCTAATGAATTTTCTCGCACAGTTTTTGTTGCTTA
Organism: Maratus michaelseni; assembly: GCA_963931845.1. Taxonomy (NCBI): domain Eukaryota; kingdom Metazoa; phylum Arthropoda; class Arachnida; order Araneae; family Salticidae; genus Maratus; species Maratus michaelseni. The sequence goes on from OZ007596.1 coordinate 227,130,557, forward strand.
CCATCCAGAAATAAATTTAAAGATGCATTATAATAATAAAAAAACAGTTGAAAAATAGGTTGTTATATTTAAAAAAATTAGTTTTGTAAAAAATAAAGGTTATTTCTGTGAAAAAGTAGGCTTTTGTAGCAAAAGTTTAAAGGCAGTTATTCTAATTCGAACCAAACATTTATTAACATAACGAAAACTTTTTAAAGTACTATTTGCGAAAGTTTTCCTTTCTGGTGAACTTGATTGTTTACAAATTATACATTTTAAAACATAACAAAATAATTAATAATTAATAAAAATAGTCAGTTTTTATGGAGTAGAATTTTATGAAAAGGCTTATTTTATTAAAAGGAATTTTGTGAAGGGGGCCCTTTTTAACACTTTCCAACCTAGTTGAAAAGTGTTTATGACTTCGGTTTGTCTGGCCGTCTCTCCGTGCTCTAACTCCCGTAAATATGCTCGGATTGCCTTGCAATTTTTATATGTTATTGCCGTTATCTATAGCACGTTCCCTATTTCAACTGAAGTGTGTGGCACTTATAGTTTTTTTACAGGGACACTCAAAAGAATTCCGTTACATTACGGTCTAAGGGGAAAAATCATTTGCGGTTTATTTTAATGATGTTACACAATTGCAAACACATTGTAATTGATATATATCACTAAGGTGTATTACAAGAAGTTTAATATGGAATAGGGTGTGGATAGCACTTATAGTTAATTTACATGGACAGTCAAAATAATTCCGTTACATTACGTCTATGGAGAAAAATCGTCTGCGGTTTATTTAAATAATGTTTCACTATTTTAAACGCATTGAAATTTATATATATCACTAAGGTGCATTGCAAGAGGCTTACTACAGAATATTGTGCGTATAGCAGTCATCGTTCATTTACAGGGACACACAAAATAATTCTCTACTGTCTGTTAACCATAATTCCTGGAAGTGCGTTTTAAGTTACTGAACGCGATTTTAAATTTAACTCACTTTTTGTTTATTACGTGGTGTGTATAAATTCTGTAGATCATATACAGGGAAATACAAAAGTTCGCGAACACATTTCCGTTTATTGACAGAAACTCCAGAAGGAGAATTTTAAACTGTGCTACGCGTTTCTTAACTAAACTAAAATTTAGCATCCTATGTAGTATATATACAAATCTATAGATCATATACAGAGCTGAATAAAAGTATTCGGATATTTTTCCGAATATTGTATACGTTGGAAATTCCTGAAATTATGTTTTTAAATATGTTATGCGTTTTTCAAATTGTTTACTTAGATGTTATCTCTCAGCTTATTAAACGGTATGATTTGTAAAATTATTTTGGAAGCGTTGGAAAGTGTCACATAATCTATGCTTGACGCATGATTTCTCGTTCGTGTTAATTATTAACCATATTAGGTGTGGAAAATAGGATTACAAATATCTCGGCAACCAATTATCCGATCGACTTCATTCTTTATGCAAAATTTATGTTTTTTGTTGTCTTTTGTTGTCTTTTGTAAAATAAACAATTTCGAAATTTTTTATATACCTTTTATCAGAACGAATATTTCGAGAATCCGAAAAAAAATAGCTCCGGATAATCGAGGTTACTGAAATTCAATAAGTTTCTTCCCATTATTACATACTAAGTACATACCAAATTTCAAGTCTCTATCTCAATTTGTTCTGGAGATAGAGCGTTTACAGACACACAGACAGATGGACGGCAAAATTTATTTTTCTAAAAATATGTTTTTCGGAATCTCCAGTGTCTGAAACGTGTAAATACGTCAAAAAAATTTCGATTTTCAAAATGATTACGAGGCTTTCTCTATACTATGTATGATGGGTAAGTAAAATTAAGTTTTAAATAAGTACTTCTTTTGAATTTTCCTGCTCCAAAAAAAAAATTTACGTATATTACTACGTATAATGGGTAAGTAACTAGTGTTTGAATAAAATTGGTATCACATTTCTCTTGCATATTATATATATATTATAGAAATATTTCTTATTAAATCAAAGTTATAAAAAAATGTATTTATCAAAATAAATCTTCCCACGTAAATAAATGTGCAGAATAATTCTAATATCTTCGGACAATCTTTAAGAAGTCGTAGTGCACACTACAAAAACAATTTTTGTATAAAAAAACAAGCTGGTTATTGTTAAAATAAATCCGATTAATTCATTCGCAGGAAAAGTAATCAACAGCTAAAAGCCTTTAGGCAACGTTTTCCAGAGATAAATAATAAGTAATAAATAATATAATAAATAAGATAATAAGTAATAAATGTAGGAGCATGAAAAATAGTTGATTTTTCTTCGAAAATCAAACAATAATCTTTCTATTTACGCATTCTTATAAGCAGCTTAATAGATTAAAATATAAAATGAATCCCAACATAAAATAGCTGCGGATAAAAGTATGCCATGCCTAAGTTATTTCCAGATAAAGATTTATTTTATGCGTAATCTTATAACGAGTTATTTAATGAAAATGCAAATTAAACAAAATTCAGTATTTTGTTTTTGAGTGAACAGCGATGAAAGATGACAATACGTAGTGCATCAAAATAATAGACCTATTTTTAAATTTAAGATTATCTCAATTTAGTGACAGTATATGAATTTAGGTTGTTTGTGGGATTAGTTTCGTGTGGTTAATGTTTACTGGTCGCTAAAAAGCTTTCAAAGATTGTCTTATCAAGATAGTTTTTTTTTAATGTTAATGAGGTTTTTTTTAATAGTTGAAATTTCAAGAAAGAAGAATTTTTGAAGTTTTGACACATAAGACAAAGGATTGACGTTTCTTAGAAACATTATAAAATGAAGCTAACGTAACGCGTTTCGAAAAAATTAATATTTCTTCATTAAACGTAAAAAAAGTCCCACCAATAGAAAAGGTTGTATTACTCACCCATCATACGTAGTATAGGGTAAATCTTATAATCGTTTTAAAAATCGAAATATTTTTGACGGGTTTACACGTTTCAAATACAAGAGATCCTGAAAAATATATTTTTAGGGGGGAAAATTGCAGTCCGCATATCTGTGTGTGTGTCTGTAAACGCTCTATCTCCCGAACAAATTGAGATAGTGACTTGAAATTTGGTATATACTTAGTATGTAATAATGGGAAGAAGCTTATTGAATTTCAGCAACCTCTATAATCTGGAACTATTTTTTTCGGACTCTCAAAATATTCGTTCTGATAAAAAGTATATAAAAATTTTCGAAATTGTTTACTTTAAGGAGTGAATATAAAAGACAATCAAAACACAAAAATTTTACATAAAGAATGAAGTCGATCGTATAATGAGTTGCCGAGATATTTGTAATCCTATTTTCCACACTCTTACCCAGAGAAAAGTTTTGTTGAATCAATAAAAATTTGGTTGGCCCAACAAAACTTTCCGTTTAAATATGGGAAATTTTGCTTGAATCAACAAGAAAAATATTGTTGATTTTTTTTGCAGTTCCAACAAAAAATTTTGTATCATCAAAAAAAAAAATGTTTTGTTAATTCAAGTAAAAATGGTTCAATTTTACTTGAATTAACAAAATTATTTTGTTGAAACTTTTCTCAAAATAAATATAATTATCTGTTACTTTAAGAGTTCTTTTCAGTTTCGGCAACAAAAACTTTTGTTTAAAGAACAATTGTTTTGTGTAATTTTAAGAATTCTCTTTGTTTTAACAACAAAAGGTTTTTGTTACAGAAACAACTATAATATTTACTTTTAAAATATTTTTTGTATTAGAATCAATCTAAACTTAACTATTTTTTAATTCATTTTCAGCAGTGAATTACGACTGTAATCCTTGAATAATAACAAATGAATTTTTATCCTGCTTTTTTTTCAAGCGTAAACCGACAGATTGAACAATGTCCCAAGCCGGGAATCGATCCCGGGTCCTCAGAACAGCGCGCTGAGGCTCTACCACTGAGCTACAAGGAACGATTTCCAAACTCGAAATTTCTAATTCTTATACATGTCGGAAAGGCTGCAACCGCAGTAAAAGATGGAAATGTCATCATGAGCACAGGGCCCTCTTAAGACCATAAAAGTAGGGGTAGCCCGACATTACTCTGGAGTTCCCCTCTATCAATTGCTTTGTTATTTACTAAATTCATTTTTGGTATGCTGCAACAATTTAAAATTTTACCATCAAAATTTCGAGTAAACAACAATTTAGAAAGAGCGAGCTTCTTAGATAAAAATTTCGTAAGGAAAAGGTGCATTTTTTACACTGATTGAATATTTTTTATTTTATTATTTTTTTTTATTTATTTTTTTTTTTTTTTTTTGTAAAAAGTTATTCTGAAAAATAAATTTGGGGGGTACCTTTGTATTTCTTTGGGTAAGCACGGGATTCCCGGGACTATTCGGTAAACAGGCCCTGCATGAGCATGCAAATTTCTGCGGCAAAGATGAGACGAAAATACAAATCCCAGCATATGGCAACATGTAGTTAATTTTTAATTCATTTTCAGCAGTGAATTACGCCTGTAAAAAGCAGGATAAAAATTCACTGGTTATTATTCAAGGATTACAGGCGTAATTCACCGCAGAAAATTAATTAAAAATTAACTGTGTTGCCGTATGCTGGGGCCTCAGAGCGCTATTCTGAGGACCCGGGTACGATTCCCGGTTTGGGACATTTTTCACTCTGCTCTGTTTGCGCTTAAAAAAATTATGATAAAATTCACCGGTTATTATTTAAGAATTACAGGCGTAAATCACTGCTGAAAATGAATTAAAAATTAATCCGTGCATTAGTTCTTGAGATTTATTTATAGTGAAAATCATCAAAAAAGTTGCATAGCAGCGCCACCTGTTGGACTATTTACACCAAAACGTAATCAGCTTCTATTTATGTCAAGGTTTAACTCAATCTGTAGTTTGATGTAAATCAGTGCATTATTTCTTGAGAAATTGCGAATATATTGTAAAAATCGCGAAAATTGCAACATAGCAGCATCACCTGTTGCGCTGTTTACGCCAAAAACAAATCAGCAGCAATTTATATCAGGAAGTAACTGAATATAAAATTTTATTAAATTCCGTGCATTAGTTCATGAAATAGAGCTCCCACAAAATTTTTATCACATACAGACAGACAGAGTCATAGACAGTCATTTTCTAAAAATAGTCAAATCGTGTTCAGGACCTTCTAAAATCCGTCGAAAACCAGAAGTTGAAAAATATTATTACTCCAATACTTTCTTCTTGTAAAGATAGAAGAAAGTAATAAATGGGATAGGGGGATTTTTAAAACTATCTTGGTCCGTGCCAATTAAAAAAGTTTTAATTATCCAAAAATTATGTTAATCCTTTATTTATATAGCTATATAAGTCAAATAAACCAAGTTACGTGAGAGAGTTATGGCTACTACACAACAATTTAAATTTTGTATAAATTACAAATATAAATTCAAAATTATGGTAAAATAAAAAAAAACAGATTTTGTTAACTCAAGTAAAATTGATGAACTTTTGTTAAAATTTTGTAAGAGTGTTAACAATATTTTTTTGTCAATGCAACAAAACCAACATTTTACTTCAACTAAAAATTTTGCTTGAAACAACCAAAATGTACTCAAAAAAACATGTTTTGTTGTTTTAATCAATTCTTTTTTCTGGTTGTTCGATTTTTCATGACACTATATCAGGAAGGAATAGCAGATCACCTGACAGACTGAAGTATACATGATAAAGATGACCCGAGAGGGTGTCATATATCTATTTTAATCTAAAAACAGAGATGGCAGCATTAAGCATTTATATGCAATATTCTTCCTTGCAGTTGTTAATCACCTTACATTGACTGTGTATGCGAATAAATCTTATTCTAAGTTCATAGTAATGTGAGTATTACCTATGTTATTATTATTAATTCAAAGTGCTATTTACATACCAATAGGATAAACACATAAACTTCAAAAGAAAAACTTTAAATTTTTGTTTTAAATCGTTTATTATATTGTATATTATATGTAAGATTATATGTTATGTATTGTCTATTATTATTGTTCATTCGTTTAAATATTTGTTTAGAAATCGAATGTTAAGTGATTTTTACGTGTACAGATTTGTATAATTATTTATACGAATAAATCTTTTAAAAATATTAAAAAATACGTTTAAATTTTATTTTGGAATTGCAATGCCTTTTATAAATAGTTTACACATGATTTTTTTTTCATATTTTATGTGACAAGTTAAAGATCTACTCCAAATAGGACTAAAATGTTTGATGATATTCAAAGCAGACGAAATCTGGACTACATTGGTTTCAAACGGAATGGAGGAATGAGTTGGAATTCTGGGATACACGAATGTGTTAAAAAGCACAAGATGCGTTAACCGAATATGTGGAAACAGAATGAAATTGTACTATTTATAAGATAATGGGCATTAACAGATTAAAGGCAAAGAGAGTATTCGTCAATTTGCAATATGTATACATTTAACGTCTGAATGTAAAAACTATTAAAAACACCAAATAAAATAAATTAAGACAGACATGAACACACTTAAAAAAAAATTAAAATTAAAAAACTTAAAAACAACTAAAAATACAAATAAGTAAATTTGTATTACTCTCATCCCGCTAATTGCGAACGCCAGTATTTTGAAATCGGGTTGTAACAGCTATCATGGTAGATTACTCCTTGAGGGTTGGTTCACTCAATTGCGATCGCAGACGTTGAATGAAGCTCGTCCTGTCTCTATTGAATATTGTCTGTTTTTAGAATAACTAACTTTAACTGTCCTTGATTTGTTCAGTCGTTTGTTATGCAATAGATTGTTTTTGTACTGATGATGCCTTGCGTGTCGCTTGGCGAAACGTTTACTTATTTGTATTTTTAATTGTTTTTAAGTATTTTTTTTTAATTTTTTTAAAGTGTGCTCATGTCTGTCTTAATTTATTTTATTTGGTGTTTTTATTCGTCAATTATCATTAAAATGTCCCCTTGATTTAAATTCTATTCACATTCAGCACAGTTTAATGAATCTGTTTCTCAGTAACTAAATCTAAGTATTGTGGAATTATTTTAAGTACTACGTGATTTTTAACACTGTCCAACGAAGTTGAAAAGTGCTTAAGAATTCGGTTTGTCTGTCTGTCTGTGCTGTAACTGTTCTAACTATACCGGATAAACATGCAATGTTTATATGCTATTGCGGTTTAGAATTGAATGTTCAGTATTGAAAATGAATTGTGCAGAAATTATAGTTCGTTTTCAGGGACGCACAAAAGAATTCCGTTACAGTATGATCTATCGTGAAAAATTGTTAACGGTTCATTTTATTGTTCATTGTTATATTTCAAACATAATGACATTGATATGCATCACTGAAGGGGACTACAACATGCTTTATTATGACTATTGCAATTTAGGATTTATAGTTCACTTACCGGGACACACAAAAAATACCGTTATATTATGGTCTATCGTGAAAAACTGTTAACGGTTCATTTTATTGTTCATTGTTATATTTCAAACATAATGATATTGATATGCATCACTGAGATGGAGTACAGCATGCTTTATTATGACTATTGAATTTTAGGATTTATAGTTCGGTAACCGGGGTGCACAACCGAGTGCCATTACATTATGATCTATGGGGGGGGGGGGGAATCAGTTGCGGTGTATTTTAATGAAATTAGGATATTTGAACGGTGCAGATGCAAAAGTCACACTATACCCTTTTTTAAGGTATTGAGTTATTCATATCACCGTGTTTGTCTTTTTAAGGCGTTTCCGACTGTAATAGTGATTTGTACTATATTGAACATATTGAGGCTGAAAAAAAAAATGCTGAAAATCTCGTTTTGATGCATAACTCGCATTATCCAACAAGTGTTTTGCAGCAAAACTCACATTCTCCAATTCAATGAATCAGGGGAGGCTTTCAAAGGATCATGGGATTATAGTTATATACTAATAAATACTGTAATATAATACTTTATCATAGTGTATATATGATCATAGTGTAAAAAAATGTTCCACTAGTTTAATGACAGTGAAGACGTTGAACCATGTCTAATAGTAAAATTTTTGCACAAATTATTTTTAATAATGTCTTTGTGTTTTGCTGATTTTTGTGTTCATTTTTTTACATTATGGTCTATCGTGAAAAATTGCTAACGGTTCATTTTATTGTTCATTATTATATTTCAAACATAATGATATTGATATGGATCACTGAAGTGGACTACAACATGCTTTATTATGACTATTGAATTTTAGGATTTATAGTTCGCTTACCGGTACACACAAAAGAATTCCGTTACATTATGATCAATCGTGAAAAATTGTTAACGGTTCATTTTATTGTTCATTCTTACATTTCAAACATAATGATATTGATATGCATCACTGAAGTGGACTACAACATGCTTTATTATGACTATTGAATTTTAGGATTTATAGTTCGCTTACCGGGACACACAAAAGAATTCCGTTACATTATGATCTATCGTGAAAAATTGTTAACGGTTCATTTTATTGTTCATTGTTACATTTCAAACATCTATATATTTAAAACGCTAAGCGTTTTGTTTCGACAATCCGTGAGAACAAACTACTACATCAAATTACATCATTCTTTTTTTAAATGAAAGATATTTGGTCACAGATTTGTTATCGTACATTCGTTTGTTCGAAAATTTAATTAATTAGCCGTAATCTTAAATTAAAATTTTACTTCTGCTTATGACGTCATAAAGTCGGCAATCAGATTAACGCCCACTGTTGCGACGTACAGAGTTTATTTTCTGAACTCAATGATTGCGAGCATACAAAATAAATATTAAATATTAAAAGCACGTGACTTTTAGGCCGAATTTTTTAATTTGTAAGTTAAAATATAGTTAAAATGTTTAAGTATTTCGGTAAAAATATTTATCCGTGTGTTTTATAAGCAAATAAAAATTCATATTTACTGTGACTTCACGGAAATATTGTCCATTGGGTTCATTTTATCATTAAGCATTATAACTTTGCTGATGCCATTTTTTTTCATTACAATTAAATGCAAAATACATTTTTATTTGTATACATGGTACTTAAGCATAAATGTACGTGTGAAAAGTTTATACCGGTGAAAATGACGTTATGCTTAGCTTGAAATGCATTTTAACATTGATAAAACTAAAAAGAAAAATTTATATGATTGTGTCAACATGGCGTAATATTAACTGATATTTCAATTTTTAATTTTAAAGATTAGAACTGGAGCCTCTATTGGTTGCTTCATCTTGATTGTATACCTTGATTACATGTAACCAATTACTTTTTTTAAATTATAGGATTAAGTTATAGGAATTATAGGATTTAAATTATTAAGATTTCCTTTTTTAATAAAAAAATTCACAAAAGTAAAGAATTTCCGGAAAAAAAAACTCGAAATAATGATTGTATTTTTAGCTAGAATAAACAATGTAAGACTAATATTTTATAGGAATTATTTTGGTAGGTTTGTTATAAGTTCATTTAACAGTTCCTTATTAGCGGCAAATCTTATTTCTTTCACTGTGAATTTTTCTTTCGATGTCAAAAAATGGCAGTCTACTTTTGGACGCCAACCAAAACACAGTGGCAATATTTAGAAATGTATAACGGTTGTGACAACAAACGGCACTATCGCTTTAGCTTTCATCGCGCTTACATCACTTCTAAATACTAAAAATTTAATTTTTTTACTACATTTTACAATTTCAATTCTTACATCCTCAATTAGAAAAAAAAATAGCTTTCGATTGAAATTTATTTGAAATCTGCCGCTTAATTTAACGACTTTTTAAATAATTTTCAAGCATAAAATATTTTTCAATTCTATCTCAACAATGACCATCCGTTTGTTTTAATAATGTAAAATAGCCCCTTGGAAAGTTGCAACAATTGAAAATATGTATCCCTAACCTTCATGAAAAGGGAAAAAAAAAATAATAATAAAAACCTGATAAATCATAAGATCAGATTATCCATAAGATAGAGTATTTTGGCGCTAATATAAAATCTGTCAAAAGAAAAAAACTATTTTTAGTTTATGATTAACATAAAATTGATATGTTGAATTCGTTGATGTATATGTTGAATCAGAATATGCTAGGAACTGTTATTTATTATTTTTTTAAAGATCCATTGGATATTTAACTGTATAAGAGACCGACTGTGATGGAAAAGGAATAATCATCCTGATTATGTAAAGGGATAGAAGAAACCATGCAAATAAATTACAATTGAAAACATTAAAATTCTCCCTCATCTGCATATTAATTTATTATTTTTTTTAAAAATTCTTCATTTTTACATAAAAATTGATTAGCTTAAAACAATGGATGCGTTTTAGAAGATATGGATTTGAAACGAACAATGATTAAAGAGGACATTTTAAAACTTTTAATTTAAACATTTTAAAACTATTTTTAAGGTCGAATTTCAACGGTGCCTTTGGGCAGATGCAATACATATGCGCATAGGAGCTCATTCGATTGCATTATCACAGGGGGGGGGGGTGCTTATACTATGTTCTTTTATTTACTGAATATGAGATGAAAGTAGGAAATTTGTATGATACTTAATGATAGGACTATTTGTATGATACTTTATAGGTCCATGACCTTTCTTTTTTTCTTCTTCTTCTTCTTTTTTTTGCCGTGGGGAATATGGTGGTAATGTCAAACTGATTTGCATTAGACATTTTTTTACGGCGTGTTCATTTGGAGTTTGCATCGGAAATAGCATTTCACTGAGGGAGGGGGGAGGGGGATTTTTTAAAATACAATATTTGAAAGACTGTTTCATACGAAGCCCTACTTAAATAATAAAGAAGCTTATTTTACTGATATTGTTATAGTATTTTTTCCGTCACGTTTTGACGGGTTCCATCTAATAATGATATTAATATGCATCACTGAAGTGGACTACAACACGCTTTATTATGACTATTGAATTTTAGGATTTATAGTTCGCTTACCGGGACACACAAAAGAATTCCGTTACATTATGATCTATCGTGAAAAATTGTTAACGGTTCATTTTATTGTTCATTGTTACATTTCAAACATAATGATATTGATATGCATCACTGAAGTGGACTACAACATGCTTTATTATGACTATTGAATTTTAGGATTTATAGTTCGCTTATCGGGACACACAAAAGAATTCCGTTACATTATGGTCAATCGTGAAAAATTGTTAACGGTTCATTTTATTGTTCATTGTTACATTTCAAACATAATGATATTGATATGCATCACTGAAGTGGACTACAACATGCTTTATTATGACTATTGAATTTTAGGATTTATAGTTCGCTTACCGGGACACACAAAAGAATTACGTTACATTATGATCTATCGTGAAAAATTGTTAACGGTTCATTTTATTGTTCATTGTTACATTTCAAACATAATGATATTGATATGCATCACTGAAGTGGACTACAACATGCTTTATTATGACTATTGAATTTTAGGATTTATAGTTAGCTTACCGGGACACACAAAAGAATTCCGTTACATTATGATCAATCGTGAAAAATTGTTAACGGTTCATTTTATTGTTCATTGTTACATTTCAAACATAATGATATTGATATGCATCACTGAAGTGGACTACAACATGCTTTATTATGACTATTGAATTTTAGGATTTATAGTTCGCCTACCGGGACACACAAAAGAATTCCGTTACATTATGATCTATCTACATTATGAGTTATCGTTACGTTATGATCTATGCATCACTGAGGTGGACAAAACACGTAACTCTCCAAAATAACATAATAAAAACGAATGTTTAGAATTTTTTGTTTTTTGGTTCTTTCTGTTTTAAATTCATAACTATTTTATTTTATAACTATTATTATCATAAAAGTTTGCTGCAAAACTCACATTTTCCATATTTAAATTTAAATTCTAGCTTTACCAAATTATTACAGGTTTAGGACTATGCGAAAGTAGTTATTATGGTAACAAATATATCACAAAAAAATTGTGCCAATATATCATGTTTGTTAATAATAATCAGTTTTTGGCATTTTTCTAAAAACTAGGTTAACTGGAGAGTGTGAATTTTACATCTACACCATCATTTCAAAAATAATGAAATTTAAAATAAAAAGGAGCACTAAGATTCACTACTAATTGTATAGATTAATGTGTGCGTAACATTTATCGTTCATTTACAGGGACGAACAAGAGAGTTAGGCTGCAGGACTCACTATGATCGAGAATTGCTGGAAGGGCGTTGTCCGCTGTGATATGCAATCTTAAACTTATTCAATTTTTATTGTATTAAGTGGTGTGTACAAGGGTGACAATGTAATATTTTGAAAAACGCCTAAATAGTACAATTTAAACTTACAAACTCTTAAAAGCGTTGAAAGCTCCCTCCAAGATCAATGCACTTTTGCAGGGAAATTTTCCAACGATTAAGTGCCCCAAGCCATCCATTTCTTGGAATAGATGAAAAATATTATTTTATAGCTTCATCTTCAGAATTATAACGACGCTCACGTTAATTCCTTTAGAATATAAAATAAATAAAAAATCACACACAGAAAGATCAGAAGAATAGGGTAGATGTTCTATCACTTTGATGGGTTTTTACGTTCAAGAAATTCGACTCTAACTCTTACTGAATGAGAAGATGTATTGTCAAGGTGAAGCATAAATCTCCTAACATTCTTGAAGAATTTCTGGAAGGCACTTAAGTGTGTATCAATTAGTTGTAAACGTCTTCTAACCCTTTATGGCTTTGACCAGCCTTCTTCTTCTGAAGAATATGGCTTACATTATTGTTTTCATTGATCGTTGTCTTTTCAGCATTGTTGATTGGAAATCATCTTCAAAAGCTCATACCTTACCTTCTTGACGTGTTGTAACGTCAACAAATGTATGTGCGACTCATCACCAGTTATGATTTTTAAAATAGTACGGTGCCACCATCATGGTAATTTTAAGGTTCCGTTACTGATTCTGACACGCTCCGCTTTTTGGTATTCTATTAAATTATGGCGGAAAGGGGGAGGACACCAAAATATTTTTATAAGCAGTTCTTCGTAAATAATTTTATGTATAGCTGTGGTTTCAATGTTAAGTTCTTTCTGTATCCTCTGGCAGGTACAGCGTATTTTTTTTTTCGAATAAATTTTTTCATACGTCCCAGGGTTGTTTGATTTAAATCATCTTGATTTAAATCGCGATTTAAATCAGTATTTTTAATATTGATATTTACAAGCTGAATAAGGATTAAATTAATGATTCGTGTTCAAATAAATGTCATTATTCATGTCAGATTAAAAAATACCTTTTAAATAAAACTTTTATAAGTTCAAAATAATTATTTTATAAAAGTAAATGCAACACTACATTCAAAATATTATTTATCCATAGTGCATCCCAAAATAAATACTGGTATAAATGCTCTCCCATTTTAAATCTTTTGTCTTTCCTAGATGATCACTTCATTTTTGCAAGTTAGATGCTCAAGCTAAAGTTAAATATATTCAATATAAAAGTATTAATATAATAGTATTTTCAGTGAGGAGTTACTTCCTTTAAAGTAGATTATACATGATTCACAAGTTTGTTTTATGTTTAGTTGCTTAGACCTGCAAATTTCAATATCCCATATGTTGATAGGTGATGTATTGATCATATAATATGATCGATGCAAGGACAAAATTGTAACATAATAAATACTTAGACTGTTTGTCTAACATAGAATTCCAGTTTCATGTTTCTTCTATAAGTGAAAATAATTTAATCCCTGTGACTGATACCTTTGTCCTTTTCCTTTCCTAGAATTTATTGCTTACTGCAATGGAAAATATATGAGGTGTTATTATACCTTATTTCTAAGCTAAACAGTCACGTTCTACTGTTAAGTAAGCATGATTGATTGCTGATATTGTCAATGGCTGAGGGCTTGTTAACACTGACGGTTGACAATTTCGTACTTTTTGTTATGTGATTTGATTACCTTGCGTCTTGTAACTGTTTTGTAATAATTAATATAGTATAGTGTGAAACACAAGTCGGGACAAGAATATCATTTACTAATACTAGGTACAGTGCAGAGAGCTTGTGGATACATTAATACATAAGAAAAATGGCTGGCAAAAAGAAAGAACCAATGTGGCTTTATTTTACTGGAGAAAAAGCAAACAAAAAACTATTTGTAGAAAATGTGTGAAAGCAATATGCAAACTATGTAGTGTAGAAATCGTAGAGATTGTGCCACCCCCCCCCCCCCCCAAAAAAAAAGACAAAAACAAACTTAGGCTGTGTGATAATGGTGACATTAGTGAATCTGAATCAGTTGATATCAGGGTTGCTTTTTGGTTGCCAAAAATGTATTTTCGTCAGGACAGTGGCAGAAAAATGAAAAAAAAAACAGACAAAAATTGGCAAAAACAGAAATTGATCGAGACTGTAATTTAAACCACTGATTTTAATCTGTTAAAATTATGATTTAAACTTTGAAATCATGTATTAAAATAAAATCCTTAAAACACTGTTTTACAATACTGGTAATTTTTGCCAGTGGCAAAAATTATTTTTGGCAGGATAGTTTTTTCCACTTAGGCAATAATTGGCCAACCCTGGTTTAAATACACATATATATTTAGCATTTTTTGCTGCATTTATTAAGTGATTAGATATTATATATATTATTGGAGTATAATACCATAATGAAAAATTTAATAACCTAAATTAACTAGAAATTTATACACACAACACACATAGGTATATCTTATCTATAACAATTTAATAGTAGAAAATATGATTTTAAGTTTTAAGTAAATCTGAATTTGTTTGCAATTTTTTTTTATTATTATTTAAATTATTTTGAATTTTTATATAGGAACTGTAATAAATTAGTAAAAATGTGTAAATCTATGCAGAGAAAATAAAATAAATACATGCGCAGTACACAAATAATATTAATAAAAAAATCTGATTTAAATAAAAAAAAATCGGATTTTTTTTATTTAAAAAAAAAAATCGTGATTTTTATCAACCCTGATACGTCCAATACATTTTCTGTGACTACAGCTGACAAAGGTCTTCAACATCTGTGTGTTCATCATCCAGGAGACAATTTCAACCTTTTTTTAAATTCTATAAACCATCTTATAAAGTGACACAAGATAGAGCTGTACATTCCATATGATAGAGATATGATGAGATTTCCATATGATAATGTTTGACCTTGGAGGTCGGAGTCAATCTTCTTCATTTAACCTCACTTTAAAATCACAGAAAATCATAGTCCAATAACTCTCTCGCTTCAACTCCATTTTCTCTTCTTTCCAAATATATCCTACCATCACTTAATTACAATTGTTGCCGCAAATTATTGTCCGTAGACATAAAATAGTTCAAATTCAAATATTCGATGAATAATTTTTTTAGCGCATATCATCTACACCTGTCTAAAAATTTTAAGTGTTTCCATCGTATAAATTCCATAGATCATATACAGGATTGCACAACAGAAGTTGCATTCATTACCGCATATGGGCGGCAATTGGTGAAATTTTATTTTCACTAATTTATGTGTTTTTTATATTTATTATTTAGATATATCATTTGATTGTACAAAAAGAAGTTTCTAATAATATTCTGTTACAGTTGCAAAGTTTCATAATCTATACCTGATGCATAATTTTTAGTTCTTGTTTAAATTTAATTTACATGTTTGTTTATTGAACATTATTAATACATTCGTACCTACATTTTCTCGATCTTTGAACGAGTTTTTCCACCCAAGGGTGTGATTCATGTTTGTTTCATTAGTCGACAGAATGACTTTCTTAAAAATAATATTTATAGGGATGTATAAAATAATAGTTCTGTATGTAATGGATAAGGTTGTATGCATTTTGCTTTAAAAACTTGAATTCTGTGCTTATTTTTGTAAAATATATTAACATGTATAACATAAAGTAACTGGTAGACCGAGCCTTGCTCGGTAATTTTTTTTTTTTAAGATTCATACTGTATTTGAGTAAAAACAAAATGTTATTTATTTCTACAGAATTCATACTGTATTTGAGTAAAGACAACATATTTTTATTACTCATTTCTACGTTAAAATATAATTTCTAATTTCTAAAAGTTACAATAACAAATGCTATCAATTTATTTATTTATTTATTTATTTATTTATTTATGTATTTGTAAATTGCATTAGACTGGAAGACAACCGAAAAAAAATCTACGTATTCCAGCACTATAATAATTCCTACATAATTCGAAAGACATTGCTGTCTATAGAAATTTCAACAGGCAATCTTCCTAAATTCAATCTGTCCTAAGACTATGGAACACCCATAGAGTTGAAAAATTCTGTCAGAAAAATTGGTTTAAACACGGGCATGTTTACGAAGTTGAGTCCTAGTTAAATGGTTTTCACTTACTCCAATTATTATATAAGGTATGCCATGAAAATCATCCGATCCGATTTCGATTTAAAATTTTTATATCAACATTTTAGGTAGCTTTCATTACAAAAAGCTACCTATTGCAGCCGTTCGGAGGAAAGCAATTCCAAAAGATTTTGGTATATTTTCTCCGATTATGACCCCCAGACCCCCAAACCACCCTCCATTCAAATGTCAATAATATATATATATATATATATATATATATCTGACATATATCATGCTGTAAGTCTCTTATTTATGAACCGATTTGGATGCGACTGACTATGTCTGTAGGACATACCAAGTTCTCGACCGAGTTCGTTAGCCAGCTTCTTCCGCCATTTGTTTGAAAATGGAGGCCAGTCAAAAAATTTTAATTTTTTAAAAATGCAAAAAGATGTACATAAAAAATTAAAAATTGAAAATATTGTTTCTGTTATGTGTTAGAACGTGATACAAGGATTCTGGAACAATTTTTGTTTTGGCTATATCTTAAAAAATGGCTGAGATAATGGCAGTTTGAAATTCTAGGGTAGCTAAGATTTTGAAACAATCTGATATTTGTTATACTGTAACTCTCGTATTTATGAACCAATTAAAATGTGACTGATCACGTGTACAGAACATACCAAAATCTCTACCGAGTTCGTTGGCCAGCTTCATGCGCCATCTTGCTTCAAAATGGCGGCAAGTTAATTATTTAAATTTTTTTTAACTTCTAAAAGATGTATAAAAATTATAAATTGAGAAAGTTGTTTCCATTAAGTGTCAGAACGTGATACAAGGATTCCAGAACATTTTTTGTTTTGGCTTTATGTTAAAAAATGGCTGAGATATGGCAGTCGGAAATTCTAGGTTGGGTGACATTTGGAAACAATCTGATTTTTGTTATGCTGTAACTCTCATGCTGAAATGCGCATTCAAATTCAGTATTAACGAAAACTGGGATTGAATCTTCTATAATCGGGTTCCAAGCAATTTAGCTTCGGGTGTTTGAGTAAAAGGAATTGAATTTTTAAATACATGGACTATGAAAGCTACCTTTTCTCCCGATACAGGCCGGAAGGACTTTTTTATTCTGGATTTGTTCTAACCTGTTAAAATGAATTTTACCGAATTAGGGACCGAGCAAAACCATTTTCTTGTACTCGATTTAGTAAAAAGGGCAAATTTCCTGAAAATCGTTACACCGTCTTCGCTATCGTCCGTAATTGTGTTGCTGATCAATGACCAATAGCATTGGCGAGAATTCCAGTTACTGAAGATTGATTGCGAAAATGGGTTAAATTTTTGAAAATGAATTTATCCGAAGTAGAAACCTAGACAGTTTGTATTCTCGTATTCGAAAAAAGCTGAAAATCGCTGGAACTATTTTCAATTTATACCATCATTTTCAGTACTGAGTTTGTTTTAACCATATAAAACGAATTTTCCCGAAATAGTGACCTAGCTAGAATGATTTCTTTTGTTCGAATTAGTATAGGAGTTAAGTTTTGTGAAAATCGTTCTTGCCGTTTTCGATATATAGCAGCATTTTCAGTGCTAAGTTTGTTTTAAACTGTCAAAACGAACGTTTCCGAATTACGGGACTTTACTGGCTCATTTTCTCGTGCTTGAATTAGTATAGAAGACACGTTTCGTGTAAATGGTTTGCGATTATTTTTCGATTTACAGGAAGTAGAATTTTCAACGTTGAGTTTGTTTGGGCCTGTTAAAATGAAATCTTTTGAAATCGGAATGTAACTAGATTTTTTTTTTGTAATCGATTTAGTAAGGGAGCGATGAAAAAATACTTACAGCCGTTATCGATATAATCTGTCATCAGGAAAGCAGCTTCAACTTTTAATATATATGCTGTAACTCCCGTAAGAGGGGAAACAAATATTTAAAAAGTGTAGTTCTATTCGTAATGTTTTACATAGAGTTGTTAACAAAAATGTTATATTCAATAATCTTTTGTAGCCAATATTGGACCAATCTTGGGATATTATATTTATTGAGATAATTACACCATATTTAAAAATGAAAATTCAAATGTTATAAAATTTAACATAGGTTAAGGTTTTAATAACATTTCAGAATGATAATTTAATTTGTCTTTAAAAAAGTACAAGTTTAATGATTACATTACATGACAATCTCTTTCACAGTAACTATTTTCACTTAAATATATGCATATTATATTAAATAAAATAAAATAAAATAAAATAAAACATGTTAAATGCATACTACTAAGTATAAGTTAATAAAAATCAAATTGTTTAATTGAAATGTTTAACAAAATAAATAATACCATCAGCTTGAAACTGGTCTTTCACCAAGTAAAATTCGCACGAGTTGTAATTTTCCAACTGGACGAAGAATGTCTGGGCCAGGATTCGAACCTGGGATCGCTTAGATGAAGCCGCCACGCTTTACCACTGAGCTATCCCGGTCGAATCTGGAGCGCATAATTCACCCAGTTAACCTTATTGATCATAGCATCTGGTCTGATATTTTAATCAGCTCAACAGAATAGATCGCAGGTAATGGAACGCCAGTAAACGCTGGATACGTGATTGCACCAGATTAATTTTAACACAATTATTCAAATTGGTAAAGAAATCATACGAAAGAAATCATCGTATGATTTCTTTACCAATTTGAATAATTGTGTTAAAATTAATCTGGAAGTAAAATTTGCTTAAAAATTATAAAAGTTCAAGTTTCACTGGATTTTTGTTTCTCTTAACTTTCCCTCTTCCTTATTTGTATACATGTTTTGTTGCAGTAAATCTTATACATCTTAAATTCTTGTAATAGATAAACTCTTTGCAAAAATATAATAAGCGATTTTTGTTTTTTTATTACTCTCATCATCTGGTTTCAAACACACACCCACACATAAACGCTGACAGAAATGAAAAATTAATTCATTTCCATCAAAGACGCCCTGCAATATAATCCATTTTTCGAAATCTTAAAAGCAGAGAACTTTTTAGTGCTTGTGGAATTTAAAGATATTAGAAATAATTCTAAGCTATTATCTGGATTCAAAAAGAAATTATTTTATGGATGCCCACGCATAATTTTTTCAAGTACGCTTCGATTTTCATTATTTATTTTTATTGGGAAGAGCTGATTTAGATAATGGTCACGTTACCACTATCAGAATTATATCAGACGTATCGTCGCTATTTGTGACGTACAAGTCACGAATTTAATTGGAATCCAAAAATGTTATTTTAGATTTTCTGTCAGTTTTCATGCTGTTTCTCTATCTCTCTCTCTCTCTCTCTCTTTTTTTTTTTTTTTTTTTTTTTTTTTACAGGCACGAACTTTTGTAAAAATTGTCCAATGGACACAAAATTTCAATATGTTGCTATGTTACAAGCTGTTATGTTTTTTTAATAGCCTCATATCTGGTATAATTTTTTTTTTTTTTACAGTGATGCAATAAAAATTTTAATATTTGATCGTGTAATGGGCGTCAAAAGAAGTTTTGTTGGCAACAATTTGATTTAAAGTGAATGTGGAAAACAATTAAAGTTTGTCACATAAACTCTCTGATGTGCAAACAACTAGCACAAAAATACGCCAACTGGCGTGAAATAAATAAATATCAATTAAATAAAATGCAAAAAAATAAATAAATAAATAAATAAATAAATAAACTTTTGAAGTCGGCTTTATCTTTTTCTTAAAAATTACTTGTTTATTTAAATAGTTTTTCAGTCATTTCGAATTTTACGTTAGTTTATTTTTATGTTTAGTTTTTGTTGTTGTTGTTGTTGTTGTTATATATAAATGAGCTTAAAAATATTTTTTAAGAAATTTAAATTTCAGTTTCCTAATCTTTTAAGAATATTTTTTAAAATAAGAAATATAAATACTCCATTTACATATTTTAAGAAAATCTTCTTAAATGGATAATAGACATTGAAAAGAACAAAAATTCGAATTTTATGATTTTGTGGTGTTAACTTCTTAAAACTTAAAACATGCATACATACTGAAGTCGTATAAAAAGACCATTGCAATATCGTGACAACAATCCCATATAATGCTATGGGATGTCCTCCTCAATTTTTCAATTATTGCTGTAACTTTTTGAGTTTTCATGATATTTCACGGGTCTTTTTATATTAGTTGCCCTATCGTATTGACTATCAAATAATGACAAAAAAAAATCTTTGCTGTACTTCGCGCATGCGCAGTAAAAATTTATTTCATAAAAATACCTATATCTCATCAAATATTCAATATATTAATATTTTAATCACAGTATAGTATTTCTACGACTTGTTGTCCAGTTTTTGGATAGTGGTGTTATATTCGGCTAAAAACTGTTCATGCTACAAAAAAAAAAAAAAAACCTTTTGAATTTTTCACAGAAACGTTAACATCTTCACGAATATACGTGCTATGTTTACGCAAATACACACAAATGTTGAACAGGACCTACATAGTCATTTGCTACAGTGACAGACCATTTTTAGGATTTTTTGTTACTTGGGTGATCGAAAATAGTTATTTTATTATTAAAATTATTATCCCCCCCCCTCCCCTAATTATCCTCGCAACAAAATCTTCACAGAAAAACATGAAGTCAAACAGGTTCTTTACAGCTTGAAAGTTCATAGGCATTTCAGGCATTTCCTCACTAGTTTAAGTAGATATTCGAGGAAACGTCTAAAATTGGTCACTGCCCCTTAATTTCAGGACACCAGTGTATATTAAGATATACTTATATACATACATATATATTATGTAACATTTGTCTTTTCAATGTATTTCACATGCATATTTCTCAAATTATACATCTTTAAAATGCGCCATGCGTTTTAATTTTTATTCAAAATTGTCAATATGTCTAAAGGACAAGTATTCACCTTGAAATGTTGATTTATTAAGGTATTCAGATAAATACAAATGTATATTAATAATGAACTTTTTAATTAAAATTCAGATTTTTTTTCAAATTTCTGATGTTTTTTAAAAAGATAAAGATGCAGGTTATACATAAATTAAATTATGTCAAATCTGAAATGTTTTATCTGAAAGCAATATATAACCTATATGTAAAACCACTTTAGATTCACGGGTTACTAGTTTTGCAATACGCATGGGGAAAGTGAGTAATCAAAGAGGTCTATTTAAGCACTATATCGAATACTAATTATGTAAATATTAGAAACGAACTCTATTTTAAGTGCTTTCAGAAGACTGATATGAGTATATTATGAAACAGAATACAAATTTATTTGTTATTATTTTCTAAATATAGGTAAACAGTAAAAATGCTTCATTTTTATGACCATTTTACCCCCACTGACCCTACTTGTGGAAATGTAATAAATCTAAGCTGTCCTGTATACAGGACGATGATAAAATATGGATGAAGTCGAGACTTTTAATAAAACATGCGAAAATAATTTCCAGTCCTCGTTAAATACAAATGATTCAAAACAATGTATAGATACACTGTTTATCGGGTCATAACTTTCTGATTTTTCTTTCTTTTCAGGGTGTAGCCCCACTAGTGGCAGAGAGGTTCTGCTCTCAAAGCTGGCAGACGGGAGGTGCTGGGTTCAAACCCCTGTTAGGGTCGTCGACCTAACCGTTCCGAGTTTTCCGTGGTTTTCTTCGAACTTTGTCGTAAATACGAGTTAGGATCCCTTAGAAAGACACCCACGAAGGGCACTCCCCCTATATCTCTCATGTGGATAATCGACCGTCATAAAATCAACCAACTAACCAACCTTTTTAGGGTGTAAATCATTGGAAATGATAATCGGTGCTTTGAATATGCACCAAGTGTTCCACTGAGCAGGTCTCCCCTGAACATATCCTTGCGTGCCTGGGGCTCTCCAAGCAGGATATTGCTGATGATCACTTGATGGTGATAGCTTTCCTTAGAATGTATAATGGACCTAATCATATCCTTGCGTGCCTGGGGCTCTCCAAGCAGGATATTGCTGATGATCACTTGATGGTGATAGCTTTTCTTAGGGTGTATAATGGACCTGATCATATCCTTGCGTGCCTGGGGCTCTCCAAGCAGAATATTGCTGATGATCACTTGATAGTGATAGCTTTCCTTAGGGTGTATAATAGCGTGGATCGATGTTATATGGTGAAAAAATAAATATTATTAATCAAAACCTACCTATGCGGAAAAGATGTTCTATTGTATGGAGATTAAGAGAAAAATAATTAAAAAAATTAATTTTAAAATTTAATACTGCCGCAAAGAGTTTGAATTTTCGAAAAAAATGGAAAAAGACCTAATTTTGGTTAGATGATTTTTGATTCAAAATAATTGTTTTAATTCTAATCAATATACCTATGCGGAAAAGATATTATATTGTATGGAGATTAAAAGAAAATTAATAAAAAATAATAATTTCAAAATTTAATACTGCTGCAAGGAGGTTGGATTTTCGAAAAAAAGGCCAATTACAGCTTTTTCATTCTCCCGCTTTATCCTTCCACCCCTCCATAAGTTGGAAGCGCTACGTCATGGAATCTTTCCTACGTCATATGATACGCCCACGTGGCTCTGAATTAGGGCTCCTATAATAGTTAAAGGAGCCTTACTCTGAATAATACTGGATAAACGTGTTCCCACCGCTCGCTCATTCAGTTCAAAGCTAGCAGCTTACGGAATCGGGCGCTGTTCTCGGAAAGTGAAATAAATTTCGATTTCATGGCGTAAGTTTTCTTTGTAGGTGTATTGTGTTGCGTAGTGTACTTTGCATATAATCGCACCATGGCGATGTTAAGAAAAGACATGATTTGCTCTATTTATTGGTCTGGTTGTGATATGCCAACGAATATTCTTCCTACCTACAGTAACGTAATAAAGTGCGTATGTTGACATTCAAAAGCATACCGAAGCAAGGAAACATTGTCTACATCTACATTTTCCTCCTCATGTGAAGAAGTTGCTAATAAGTTAGAAGAGACCTGGAAACGAGCTTCAATCTCAATAATTGACCACTATAGCATTTTGAGAAAATTTCGATTATACCACGACAAATATCGTGGTCTTCTTAAATCTTACAAAGCCAGAAAAGGGATTGAAAGCTAGCGCAAGCACATTTCAGATTACGGATTGCGGAAAAATGCATATGCTGTTTTTGATACATCGGCGTGTACTTGTAAATCATTTGAATGTTGCTTGATTAAGAAAGAATGGAAAGTACCAATGAACGAGCCAGAACTTCTATTAGACATGCGAACTGTAAGAAAAATGGTAATCGGGTCGCACTTTACAAATAACTAAGTCCGAGAAACGAAAATTAAAGCAAGGGCGATACGTGGAGAAAAACAAAACACTGCCTGATGTTTCTTCCAGTTCAATATATTTGAATATGAATATGAATAACGGGTGTAAATTGTACCGGCGTATGTGCGAGCATACTGACTTTTCTTCATCATCAGCTATCATTGAAAGCGGCGCTCAAAATGCTGACAGTGTCACTGTCACATCTGTAGTGACGAAATTACATGCCGTAGCAAAGACATTGGACCAATTTGGCATTTCGGACCGAGCAGGCGCTGCCATCGTGACAGCTGCGCTTCAAGATGTGGGAATTATCGCACAAAGCGATGTATCGAACGTCGTTGACAGAAATAAAATTCGACGTGAGAGAACAAAGCCAACAACCACGCTACCGTCTCAGTCAGTTGTGAAAGATTCTGACCATGACCAATTTGGTTTATACTTCGATGGACGTAAAGACAAGACTATATCACGAGGATATAACAGAAGAAAAGTCATAATAGAAGAACGCGTAAGCTTGGTAAAAGAACCTGGTTCCGAGTACATCGGACACGTATCTGTAAATTCTGGGAGAGTGAAAGTCATTGGAAAAGACATCGTAAATTTTTTGTCCTGCGTTGACAACAATATAGATGTAACAAAGTTGATTGCGATCGGTTGCGACGGAACATCTATTAACACAGGTGTTAAATAAGGTGTTATTCAAAATTTAGAACTGATTCTGAAGCGTCCACTACAATAGTTTGTGTGCCAGTTACACGCCAATGAGATTCCACTACATCTTCTTTTCGCGTACGTAGATGGAACCCCGACTGGCCCCAGAAGCTTCACTGGTGGAATAGGACCTTGTTATTAGGAAAAATAGGTTTTTTGCCATCCTGAAAATATCCTGATATCGATGTTACCTGACGACGGAACTCACATAAGGCAATTGGCCGTTCGAAGAATTCTAAAAGCGAGCGAAGTCAAACGGTCTACTGCAATCCCAAACATTTCAACGAATAATATAAGTACTTTCAATTTACCATCTTTTGAACCTTGTGCGGCGGATTATATTGATTTGATTAAATGGGAAAATATGACAGAACCTCCACTAACTGAACGATTTAGTGACGACATGATTTCAGAAGCAATAGTAAATCCAGCAATTATTCCTGCGCCAATAATATCTACTATCAAGGGGTTTTCGTGCCACACTCAAGCTACAGAACGGATAGTCAAAACAGTCACGGAAGCATCTTCTGATGTTTGTTGATCGTATAGAAGAGACGGTTTTATAAGAAATCGCATCGAATCACGAAACCTCATGCCAATTTTCAACACCAAACGTGATTATCGCCCACTGTAATTTCGACGATTTTATAGGTTTTTCTTTATTTAATAATAAAGAAGCTGGTAAATAAGAAGCTGAAGTTTTTTCTTGTAACCAAGTAAGTGTCCTCTTATTGTAATTAATATTTAAAATTACTAAAATGTATGTATATTTCATTTAACAAAAATCACTTTAACTTTTTACCGTAAAACGACTCAAATACATAAATTTCAAACACCTTGCGGCAGTATTAAATTTTGAAATTAATTTTCTTAATTATTTTTCTCTTAATCTCCATACAATAGAACATATTTTCCGCATAGGTAGGTTTTGATTAATATTAAAACAATTAATTTTGTTCAAAAATCATCTAACCAAAATTATGTATTTTTTTCATTTTTTTTAGAAATTTCAACCCCATTGCGGCAGTATTAAATTTTCAAATTATTTTTTAAAATTATTTTTCTCTTAATCTCCATACAATAGAACATCTTTTCC
Source organism: Maratus michaelseni (assembly GCA_963931845.1). Classification (NCBI taxonomy): domain Eukaryota; kingdom Metazoa; phylum Arthropoda; class Arachnida; order Araneae; family Salticidae; genus Maratus; species Maratus michaelseni. Next base: position 227,156,079 of record OZ007596.1, read on the forward strand.
GCATAGGTAGGTTTTGAAATTGTGAAAAAAAAAAATTCGATCCACCCTAGTGTATAATGGACCTGATCATATCCTTGCGTGCCTGGGGTTCTCCAAGCAGGATATTGCTGATGATCACTTGATGAGGGTAGCTTTCTTTAGGGTGTATAATGGACCTGGTCTACCCCTGCTGGCCTAAGGAATGTGCAGCAACAACAACAACAAATGAGTAGTGGACCAAGATTAACTTTTGAAAAAAGAAAATGTATTTTAAAATACTATTGTAAGTATGAAAATGTAGCAGAAGTATAAAGACAATATCGCAGGGAATTTCAGGCAGGTCCACCTACGGAACTTACAATTCATTAGATAAAAGATAAATATAAAACGAATGGATGTTCATAGACAATTTCCGGAACCCCCAATTGAGCAAGAATGCGCCACAACACCAAATGAAATGTTTGTTGAACATTGTGGATCAATAGTCCACCGTTATCAGCAGTGTATTGACCAGATCGGTAATAATTTCGAACACCTGCGACAGGAAGAAAGATTATATATTTTATATAGATTCTTTTGCAATTTAAATATTAAAAATATGCGAATAAAATCTGATGTCACAATCATTCAAACTGTGTGTACATCTTTTTTTATTACTTACCCATCACACATAGTATAGGGTGTCTTGTGATCGTTTTAAAAATCGAAAATAATTTTTTGACGGATTTACACGTTTCAGACACTGGAGATTCCGAAAAACATATTTTTAGAAAAAAAAATCCATCCGTCTGTCTGTCTGTGTGCCTGTAAACGCGCTATCTCCCGAACAAATTGAGATAGAGAGTTGAAATTTGGTATGTACTTAGTATGTAATAATGAGAAGAAGCCTATTAAATTCCAGTAACCTCGATTATCTGGAACTATTTTTTTCGGACTCTCGAAATATTCGTTCTGATAAAATGTATATAAAAATTTTCGAAATTGTTTATTTTAAGGAATCAATATAAAAACAATAAAAAATCATAAATTTTGCATAAAGAATGAAGTCGATCGCGTAATTAGTTGCCGAGATAATTTTAATCACACTTTCCACACTATCCTATTTTTCCACACTCTTCGATTTTTCATGACCCTGTATTTCATTCAAATTTCAATTCAAGGTATATTTTAATTAGAAATGAGACGCTTAATCCGACGCAATAAACTCTTAGTTAATATTATTATTACTTTTGAAGTTATAAGAATGTTTCTTGTACGCAATTCAGTAATACAGCATTTAAATCGAGGCTAACGAAAAATAAAGGCTACCGCGGTGATTTACGCGTATCTTTTTTTTACAGAACGCCGGAGTCACGTGATGTTCCAATGCACCAATGCAGGCGTACGAAAAGAGCATCCCGTCACTCTAGCGGTCTGTAAAAAAAAAAAGATAAGTGGAATACACCGCGGAAGCCTGTCTTTTTCATTAGCCTCGATTTAAAGTTTATGACGTCATCAAGCCAGGATTGTATTCGCATTGCAATGCATTTTATAAATAGTTTACACATGTTTTATTTTCATATTTTATATTATGCATATCCATGATGAGCAAGTATTTCGGTGGTCCCCAACGACTAGTTTATGTTTAAGATACCTTATCACATAAGGAATTAAATATATAGTAAATATCACTGCAACTGAATGTCATGTCATATCACCCTGTAACAATTGATCGGCCTCTAAAATTCTCTTATAAAAAAACAATAAAATATTTATTCAAAACCTTCCCTTTCATACGCAATTTCAATTAATCGAATAAGCATTCTTTTTGTGGATTTCGAAATGTCCCCAATGTTTCCCAAAGCTTGAAATTCCTTCATTCGTCCGAAATATATATATTTGTCTTTTATAGAATTCCCCGCCTACTCAACAAAAATCTAAAATTGAAAGAGACACTTCCACTTTATTCGGAAATTGTTTTTGAAAAATGGTCTCAGTTATCCATTTTGCTGCTTATTATAGCTTCGCAGAGCGAGAGAGTAGGAAATGCAATCAAATTACCATAAAAAGCATTCAAAGACTTTTAACAGGTTTAGCGCATTTCCAATTGGATCAATTTATCTTTTATTTGGTAGAAAATAGATGCAAGATCGATTTCATTTCTCTTTTTAAATTAGTCCAAAAGATATCTCAATTCGGATTAAAGCAGGAGAATAAGTAGGCAAAAATAAAACTTCACATCCTCCCTTTTAAATTATCTTTATTATTTTTTTTTTAAGAATTTTAATCTAATTTTATTTTTTATCTTCTGGTAATTAATCGAATGTATTAAAAATTCAGTTTTTATTTTTATTTTAGGTAGCTTTCAATACAAAAAGCACTGTTGCAACCGTTCGGAGGAAAGCAATTCCGGAATATTTTCACCGATCATGACACCCAGACACCAAAACCATCCTTCGTTCAAATGTTGATTTATATTTATATATATCTGACATTTGTGATACTGTTGTAACTCTCTTATTTATTAACATTTTGGATGTGGCTGAGTACGTGTATAGGACATACTAAGGTCTTGACCGAGTTCGTTGACCAGCTTAATCCGCCATCTTGTTTCAAAATGGCGGCCAGTTAAAAATTTTTAAATTTTTAAAAATTCAAAAAGACGTACAAAAAATTATAAATTAAAAAATTGTTTCCGTTAAGTGTTAGAATGTGATACAAGAATTCTGGAACATTTTTTGTTTTGGCTATATCTTAAAAAATGGCTGAGATATGGCAGTTTGAAATTCTAGGGTGGCTGACATTTTGAAACAATCTATATTTTGTTATGCTGTAACTCTTATGCTGAAATTCGCATTCAAATTCAACATTAACGAAAACCGGGATTCAATCTTCTATATAATCGGGTTCCAAGAAATTTAGCTTCGGGTGTTTTAGTAAAATGAGTTGAAATTTTAAAAACGTAGACTATGAAAGCTACATTTTCCTCCCGGTACAGGCTGGAAGGACTTTTTTATTTCAAGTAATTTTATTTTCCCAAAGATTAACATAGTCTGGAATTCAAAAGGCGTGTGTTTTCAATAATTTTTAGAATGATACCAAAAATCAGATTTCTTTCAAATAACAGAAACATTTGACTTTTTCTATAACACGAATATTCTCGAGGTCCAATAGGTGAGAAAATACAGGAATAGAACGATTTTCAAAAAATCATTTCTTATTCAATATATTAAATAAGAAATGATTTTTTGAAAATCGTTTGAAAATCGTCGTGAAAATCGGTTTTATTACCAATATGATGTCATATTAATCTTTTTTCGTTCAATTGGTGAAACCTTTTATTTCATTTTCATTTTTCACGTGGAAATCTTTCAATAGAAAATTAATTATTGTAGAAAGAATTTTATTGGGCATTTTTAAATGTTGGCAACTGCTATAACGAAAAATGTTTAAATTTAATAGGAAAAGACTGGTAGATTTTTTTTTTATTTCTATATATAAAATAATACGATTTTTTCAAATTTTATGATTTTGAGCTTCCTAGCAGGTATTCAGCTATAAGTACACAAAGTTTCAACTCTGTAAGTTAAATACTTTCTGAGAACCGGCTTTTTGACGGACAGACAACGAAGCGGAAGTAATAGGGTTTCGTGGGATGAACGAAACCCTAAAAATATACCTTTTAACACTTCCCAACGTAATTGTTAACACTTTCCAACATAATTGAAACATTTTTATTTCTTTGTTTTGTCTGGTCTTTGGCAGTCTGGCGGTACTGTAATTCTCGTAAATATACTCAGATTGCCTTATAAATTTTATATGTTATTGACGTTGACTATAGCACAATATCTATTCAAAATTGCATTTATAGCTCGTTTACAGGAATATTCAAAAGTATTCTGGTGCATTACAGTCAATGAGAAAAAAATCATTTAAAATGCATTTTTATGATCTTACATTATTTTAAACAGAATGAAATTGATAAGCATTTACGAAGTGCACTAAAACAGGCTTTCTGTAGAACATGGGGTGCAAAGCATTTATGATTCACTTACAGGGACACACAAAAGAATTATGTTACGGAATGATCAACGCAAAAAAAAAAATCATTCGCATTGTATTTTAATGATGTTACACTATTTCAAACATAATGAATTTTATATCCATTACTGAGGTGCACTATAAGTTGCTCGGTGAAAAGTGTGGTGTGCATTGCATTTATCGTTCATTTACAAAAGAATTCGGTTACTGTAATTCGACCACTATCTAAGAGAGATCAATTGCTGCAAGTGCGTTTTCAACTTTGATTTGCATTTTTAAGTTTAACTAAATTTGTGTATAGTGCATGGTACCTATAAATACTGTTGATTATATAGAATGCTACACAAAATAAATCGTAACCGGTACTGACTGTGGGAGTGAACGGCTTAACGATTGTTTTTAATTGCATTTTCCTGCTGAACAATATTTAATATACTAATATAAGTTTGTGGAATATATGACTAATGCGTGGAATTTAATAAAACTTTAGATTCAGTTAGACCTTGACATGAATTGGTGCTGATTTGTTTTTCATGTAATTGAAACTTGTATGAGATAGAAGCGGTTCCCAACCTGTGGTACGCGTCCCCCTGGGGGTACGTGCTGGTTCAGTTGGGGGTACTTGAAAATTACATTGGTAATGGCGGAAAACGCAAAAAATAAAAGTTAAAATGAAAACAGAAAACAAAACTCTAAACTTTTCGTTTACACAGAGAGACTTGGGTAAAAAGTAAGATAGGCTATTCGCATAAAATCAAGGAAAATGTCTAAACTTAGTAATTGGTTGATAATTTTTTGCCATTATCTCCACCTACTACTAATAATATCTTGCGATTTCGCATGTGTCCGTCTTTTTCTGTTTTTGATCTTTTCCTTCTAGTAATTCTAGACTTATCTAGGTAAAATATGAATCGTATCGTGGCTTCTGGTTTCAACGATTTCATTTAACCTTTTGCTTACGGGGGGATTACCGTTATCCCAAGAAAAATAATGCTGAAAAATACGGGGTTGGGATTACCGTAATCCCGAAAATTTTCACCCCTCAAACATGGAGTGCGGGAAGTAATCAAGAGCGTTAAGCTCAACAGGGGTCCGACTGCGTATCGGAGAAGGGAAATTATGTAGGGAAGATATTATTTATGCTAGGGAAACGAGGGGGAAATTTCCGCAGTAAAGAAAGTAAACATTATTTACTCAGACGTCTTCAAGCTTTTTCTATCTCACTTTTTCACTTTTTTGTTCTTAGAATGTTAACTGTCTTTTTTGCTTTTTTTTCAGTTAATTGAGAATGATGTACTAGATGCCTTAAAATTATTTAAGAAACTTTATTTATTAAACTGAGCGAAAATCAAATGATTATACATATTAATACTCAAATAAAAATACAGTTTTTTTTAAACATTTCTTAATTTAAAATTAATCAAATAAAAATAATTGTCTTTGCACAGTATAAACGTATTATGAAACGTTTAATTTTACGCGCAAACAAAACTAAATAACTAGGTTTATCTCCTGCATATGCAAATATATTTTGCCTGTTTAAGAATGGCATTAAAAATTAATCGAATTCTAGAGTTATTTACAAGTAATTTTTTCCGCAATCGTCTGATTCGAACAAAATATTAGTTTTCATGCAGAAAATAATAAATGTTACATTAATAATTCCTTATATATTTTACAAATACATGAATATTTTTTTAAAAAAGGAAAATGAACGGGCGAATGAAAGTACTAAGCACCTCTCAGTTAAGTTTAAGAAGGCAACAGCTATTTCCAAATCCTATAAAGATAAACTGTTATTGGCGTACGCTTTTTCTCGAAAACATCTGAAGCGATTTCAATATTTTATTTTTTTATTATAAGAAATTTTTTTGGAAAATTCATTCTTTTAATAAAGTTGTCAAGTAATAAAGTAAAATAAAAAAAAATTAAATATGTGAAATCGCGTAGCTGTTGCACTTTTTATTTATTTATTTATTTATTTATTTTGCAAAGGATCAATTTATAGTTTAACAAATACCAAAAAATTGTAAATAATGACTATTTATTATTATTTTTTTTTTACTACAGTATTTTTACACCCATTTTAAAATCGCTTCCGTAATTCTCGAGTAAAAAAATACTTCAATATCAACTAATATCAATATGATTTAAAGTGTTGTTGCACGCTTATGTATTATTATTTTGGGTGTGAGGAAAACAAAAATAAAAATTACTTAGGCGCAATATCATAAAGGTACGCATTTAAAATTAAGAAGACATAATTGAAATTCAACAGAGCGCTATTACATTCCTTCCCTTACGGGAAAAATTACATTGAGTTATTGAAAAATAGCACAGCACACGCGTAAAAAAGTACATCTTTAGTCTTATTTTCTTTTGAATTTTTCTTGAAAAAGACTTTCTCCTGTCTTTTAACATTTAATTTACCACATCAATGGATTTTTTAGTTATCTCCTCTCATTTTCTCTATAACAATTACTTTTTTACATCCATGTCTGGTGACAGAGGGGGCGAGGTCAGGTGACTGCCTGCGACAAGAAAAACAAAGAGGTGGAAAATTCACAAAATAAAATACTTAGCGATAACTTGATATATATATTTTTTTCCTTAAGAATATGTCAATTGTTGAGGTGCAGAAAAAAAATCTCACTCATTGTGAAATGGCTACTAAAACCGTCCCTGCTTTTACCCCCCCCCCAACCTTCCCATCCAAATTATTTTCCTTCGTCATTTTGTCATTTTTAAACCAGAAAAGTTTTTTTTTTTTAATTACAATTTCTTTTTTACATCCAGATACGGCCGTAAAAGTAGTCGGGCGACTGCACGGAACCCTAAAGACTAAGGTGTGGGAAATTCACAAACTAAAATGTAATAACTTAAGGTGGTTCTCAAATTCCTTGCTGAATAACGTGAAACTTTCTGACTCAATTTTTAACTCATTTCTAACGTAAAAAATAAAATTGGAAGACCTGACTATGAAGGTGATTGGAAATCGTAAATAAATTACTTATAAAGTGAAAACGATTGTTGTCACATGACGACCAATTTCCCCCTTTCCCGCGTTACCGCGTCCAGAAATTATATTTAAACCACCAACGTTGACAGTATTTTCTCAAAGAAATTTCTTTCTTTACCAAAAATAGAAAACGCCATTCTATTACATAATTTCTGAATAAGAACATCCTCAATTTATTATTTGATTTACACTCAATTGTTATTAAACGTAATCACTCGAATTTAATTACATTTACTTCACCGAAAAAATACAACTCGCATCTCTGTATTTTTAAAATAAGGTTCACATTTGCATATAAATTTAGTTACCGAAAATGATCTATTTATTATTATTTGATTTACACTCAAGTACTGCAAAACGTAATCACAGAAAAAAATCATTTCAAGAATCATGACAGAAAAAGATAATTTTCATCTCGTAGTATGTCATTTAAAACTTATTTACAAACAAAAAATCACTTCATTCAGGTAAACAGCTTTCTTTCATGGAAAATAAAATCCCCAACGGTTCCACGACCCCCTAATGATTACCAGATGTGCCTACTGGTTGCTTACTGATTGCCATACTCTGATCACCTGCGGTGAAGAATCATTAGAGAAGGGGGTTGAAATTTTGAGATTCTCCCGTAGTTAACGCATATGTAAGGAATTTATTTCCCGTAAGCTAAACGTTAAAACCCATGTGAAAGCAAGTCATCATTTTGTATTTAACTGAGCATCGGAAGCATAAACTCTTTATTGTGTGCGCTTCATTTGAAATATTTAGCTAATATTTAGTGTCTTGAGTGACTTTATTTGGATATCGTTTTATGGATCAAAATGCATAAGTGGTTGTAAACTGGAATTTTAAAGAGAAGTGCATCTAACATTGTTAACTAGCATAAAAACATTACTAACGAACCAAAACAAAAATATTTGGAAAGGGTTTATGCGGGAAGGGGTACGCATAAATGAAAAGTCTAAGCAAGGGGTACGTGGTAGAAAAAAGGTTGGGAACCGCTGAGATAGAAGAAAGTTTTTTTATTGGCACATCCGACTAGTTTTACTGTGGAAGGAAATTGCTAAAACAGGATTTTAAAATCTGTTAAATTTTATAAACTGTTTACTTTTATATCTTTTTCCACATTACACTCTAAAAACGACATTTTCAAAACTTAGCAAAAAATACTCAAATCAGAGTATGTCGCATACTCAAAATGGTTCCAAATCAAAATGACTCAATTTTTGAAACAGGTGTTGCAATACTCATTTCTGGAAACATGCACACACTCAAGAATAAAACATTATCATGTGCTTATATTTGAGTATGTCCATGTTTCAAAAATGAGTATAAACTGACTTATATGTGCTCACTTTTTGAGTATTTACATGTTTAAATAAATGAGTAAGAACTGACTTCTATCTGCTCATTTTTGAGTATGTCCATGTTTAGAAAAATGAGTATGAACTGACCTCTATGTGCTCAGTTTTGAGTATGTCCCTGTTTCAATATTCTGAGTATTTCTGGTATTTCAGAACTGAAAGCATTGTGTCGTCCTATTTGAAACAATGAGTTTCATAACAAAATGAAAACATCGATTTACTCACATTTGAAAATGTGATTTTTCTCAGTGTAGTTTTGTTAGTTTTCTGGATATGTTGGAAAGGCTTTCCTAATATATTCTTGACGCATAACTTTTCGTTTCTGTTATAGATCTAAAGTAAGAAGTCAATCCTATTTTGAAATTGATTTTAACATCTATTACAAAATAAATGTTACAAATAATGTTTAATATTACAAAGAAATATAAAATTATGAAATAATATATTTGTAGCTGTTTGCAAAGATAGATAGAAATGTAACACTATCTACACCCACCTCTCTAAAACAGAGTTTCATGCCTCTCTTCATGTAATATATTTAGTGTATGAATTACCATATTGAAAATTTTGCTTTTAGGCTTAGGCGAATTAGTGATTTCCGTACACAAGATATATAAAATTTTAGTAAGAGTTAATTCTTTCGTTAATTATTATAAGTGTCAAAATTTCAAGTATAAAATAAATTTTAATATTTACTTTTGATATGTACAATTGAAACTTTTCAATTACAAGTGTTTTTAATATTGTGGCTGTAAAAATTTTAGCATGTGAAAATAGACTAAGAGGCGTTACATCTGGTGTAGAAACTATAAAAATAATATTAGTGTTTATTTTAATAAACATTTGTGTTTCTATTACTCTTCTAAATGCCTCACACCTGCTTCCATATACATATATACACTGCTCAAAACAATTACGGGAGCACATGGTTTTAACTAAATTACTCAAATACTTACACCGATAAGTAACGTAAAATAAAGCATCCATAATTTAAAACTTAGCAGAAAATAGAAGACGAAAACTTCATATGCAAATCAAAGTTCAGTACGTCATAAACCAGAAAAAGGAGATAAGTGCAGAAATCGGAATTTTGTAGAAACGTCTGTTTCACTGTCTCAGTTGTGAAATTCAATTGCTCAACCTTTATTTTGAGAAAGGGTAAATTTAAATGTCACAACAACGTAATTTACTGGAATCCATGGCTTGACGTATTATCAGAAGATTTAAATCCGGACAAACACAACGAAATGTAGCGGATGCTGTTGGAGTCGCAAGAAGTGTCGTTGCAAGGCTGTGAATTCGATTCCAAGAAACAGGGAATGTAATACGTCGACCAGGGCAAGATCGGATACGTACTACCACAGCAACTGATGACCGATATATCCTGTAACAGCTCTTCGAGACAGAACAGGCAATGCTACTCAACTGCAATGACAGTTGCTCTTGGCAACAGGACGAAGGGTGTCCAGCAAAACAGTCCAAAATAGGCTTCATGAGTGTAGTCTCTATACACGTAGGCCAATGGTCTGTATTCCGTTGACCGCAAGCCATCATGCGGCCCGAAGAAGGTGTGCTGTGTTGAACATCGAAATTGGAGGCAACTGGATTGGAGTCAAATGCTGTTTACAGACAATTCCCGATTCAGTCTGAAATTTCACACCCGACGTGTTTTAGTGTGGAGGGAAAGGGGCACTCGAAATAAACCCACATTCGTTCGTGAAAGATGTGGATTGATGGTTCGGGCTGGAATCAGCATAGGTGGACGTACGGACCTGCATATCGTTTGAAATATCACTTTGATGGCCCAAATGTATGCAAATGAGGTACTGGGACCTCATTTCGTACCTTACGCTGCAGCCATTAGTGATTTCTTTGTTTTCATGCATGATAATGCCAGACCGCATACAGCTCGTCTTGTGGAGAACAGGCTTGCAGCTGAAATAGTACAGCGTATGGAATGGCCATAATGCTATACTTACCTGATTCCTATCGAGCATGTTGGAGATACACTCGGACGACGTATTTCAACGAGTAAGGCCTCATTTTACGATCCAGGACTTGGATATTGCAATTCTTAAGGAGTGTTCAGTATTCTGTTCAGTTCCATTACTGTTAAGTATTCCCCAAAGTGTTATAGATAACATCATCGCATCCATAGAAAACACGTTTGCAGCAGTCTTAGCAGTTCGAGAGTACCACATGCCATATTAAGCATCTTGCATCTTTTCTAAACAATACTTTTTTTTTGTAATTTAAATGTAACCAAATTGTTGCCCTAAACTATCTTTTCGGGTTCTTTCCATCGTTTCCAAAGAATTAAAGCTCCCTTACTTTTTTTTTGCGTCTTTTTTTCTGTATTGAGCATTGATACACGTGCACTCACCATGCATGGGCATTGCCCATGCATGGCTGCCTCGTACGGTTCTCTTCACTTCTTTGCTTGCTCTCCCAATTTTTTTGAGCAGTGTATTTTCCTCTCAGCAAAATGAGAATTTTATTGATAATAAATGAAAAGTAAACAGTTTAAAGATACATTCAAGCTTTTAACTTTTGCACAGTACTTCATTTAAAAGAATAAAACATATTTTAGGATACTATTTTCTTATCCATTTAAGAGTTATAAAAACATCAAAACATATTCGATAAAATAATCATGATGTTGAAATTAAATTTCAATTGAATAAAAAAGATTAAGCTCTTTTAGTTTTTGAACAGAAATACTTCAAATGATAAACGTATCAAAATAAATGTTATTTTGATGTTTAGCTGATCATTTTGCCGGCTTTTGAAATTTTCATCAAATTTAAGAAACTAAAATTTAATTCATCACTCATGCAATGCTCTTTTTGCTCTGTGTTTTACTATATTTCTAGTAATTAAAATTGTTTAAAAAAATTGGTATTTTCAAAAAACATTTATAAATTTGCAACATGTACTTTGAAAAATAAACAAAAAGCAATTTTTTTTCAGGTAATGCAGTATTCAGAATTTTTCAATTATATTTTAAAATAAGACTTAAAATGTATAAGAGCCCATTAATTTTCCATTTTTTTTCTAGAAAGTAAATTCAATTTATGAAAGAAAAAATCCTGAGAAATTCAATTACGAACGAATACAAATTAAAAGACATTTTTTTTTCAAAGCTAAGACGGTATCTGATCACAGGACAAAATTTTCACAAATAACAGATTTAATAAACTATTTCGTGCAGAGAATATGAAAATATTGAATTTATTGTCACCATTCAAATTTTTTAAAGTCAATGCCTATATTTATTTCCAACTTTGCCAAATTCTAAGGCAACAGGAAATAGGCAATACTCTTCCATTTTATTTTCTACTATATTTACAAGAAGAAAATATTGGATTAGTAAAAAAATTCGACTTCGGGTTTTCGACGGATTCATACGTTTTAGAAGGTCCTGAACACGATTTAACTGATTTTAGATTTAACTGATTTTGACACAAATTTTGTGGGGGTTCTATCTCAAGAACTAATGTACGTAATTTAATAAAATTTTAGATTCAATTAGACCTTGATATAGATTGGTACCTCAATAGTTTTCGGTGTAAATTGCCCAGGAAGTGGCGCTGCTATGCTACAATTTTTGCAATAGCTCTATTTCGAGAACTAATGCACGGATTTTCATCAAACTTCAGATTCAGTTAGACGTTGACATAAGTTGTTGCTGATAAAGTTTTGGTGTAAATAGCCCAGAAGGTGGCACTGCCATGCTGCATTTTTCAGGATTTTTAAGATTTTAGCGATAGTCATAGCTGAAGAATTAATGCACGGAATTTAACTAAACTTCGTATTCTGTGAGACCTTGACATAAGTTGGTGCAGATTAGGTTTTCGTGTAAATCATGTAACAGGTGGCGCTGCCATGCTGCTTTTGGGGTTCTAAAATGCATAATTAAAAAAATACACTTTTTGAAGTATTAACATGTATGAGACAGAATAATATTTTGGGATTGACACTTCCGACTAGTTAGTTCTGGAAAAGAAGATAAGCCCTTTTTCCCCAAAGCAGATTGATTTGATTGATTGATTGATTTTTATGGGCACTAGGACCATGCTCGTTAATTATCACGGGGTGAAAATGGATTTTTAAATGTATAAATATTGGTCCTTACTAAAAAGTTTAGAATCACTTAACCAAAAGTTATAGAATTCTATGTAGACACATTTAAATTATTGGACGAAATTTAATTCTTTTCATGATATAAATATAAAAAAAATCTTAAAAAATCTAAAAATGCATGTTTGTTTTATTTTATGTATTTTGTAGTGAAGAAATTAAAAAACACAAGGATTTTTTTCGAAAATAAGTTCCAGCATCTGTATAAAGCACTACCGTTTGCCTCGTGGTATAGCGTTCTCAATGTCCGAAGAGTGCATCATAACTGCGCAGGTTGTGTGAAAAAAGACTGACACTTAAAATCGTGCGCCAATGATGTTTAAGACGATAGGCTTCTCTGCCGTTCGTGAAATTCATTATCTAATTCGCTTTACAGAACGCAAGGAACATGATATGTACAAAAATCGATAGGCTTCACCTGTGGGATGTATTGTGATACTGTTATGAGTAGTGGAATGGTTAGAAGATGGATTTGATTTTTCTATTCAGGCAGGACGAACGTTCATGAGGAAGCAAAAAACGGCCGGTTATCTATGTTTAATGATTATCCGATTCGCCTAGTTAATCAGCATATTTCTTTTCACATATACGTGTACATGAATAAATTTTAATGTAAGCAGATTTTTATGACGATAACGAGTTGAACGATGCCTTAATATCATGTCTAACATCACAGGCGTCCACCTTCTGTGATGTTGGCATGCAAACACTTGTATCTGGTTACTTTAAGGTGCTGGGTAACTATGTATAAAAATAGAGTAATGTGTTTCATTAGTTAATAAATATATATCTCTGCTCACATTTGAAACCAGTTTTTATCAACATAGCTACGGAATCTACTTTCGAATAACCCTCCCAGAAAAAGTTTTTAAATCGTTTAATACAAATTACAGGAGAGAGATTTATGAAGAATGTGACCTTATTGGCTTATTTCGATGAAAGTTTGTCCTTTGAAAGTTCTTTTAATGAGATTTTTCAAAAGAAATATTGTCCGAAATTATCTTTTTTATGTAACAGAAATTTTGAAAAACGTGCGCATTCCTCCCTGGAACGTGCACGGTTGATTATGGAAACCAATATGAGAAAACTTTTAGTTCGTCATTTACAATAAAAGTAATTGTATTGTCCACAGAGAAAACGGGTCAGAGATTGTTATATTTGTCAAACAATACGACAATGAATTATGTCGGTTGCTAGATGGAATTCATATATACAGAATTAAATCTTCTCCCTATAATAATTTTCATATAATGATTAATCTTTATATTCAGAAAAAGAAGATTTACTTCCGTATATTCTCCTGTGACTAGATTAGTGCCTCAGATTCAATTTAGTCTTTAGATCTCCTGTTCCTTATTTGTACTTTGCAAGACAGTTTCACTGCTGATTGAAAAACAAAAGCTGTCTAATTTTTTATTTGACGTTGTCATCTGGCTATTAAATATATAAATCAGATAATAGACATGAACTTAACACACTAATAGTTATAAAACGATATTTATGCAGGTCCTGGCTGTGACCAGATTTAACCTGTGAACTCAACACTGATGCGAATTCGCACCGACTGAAATTTCAAATGTAATTTCATTTTTTTAAAACATGCTTTCAGTAATTTGCCTTTTCCATTAACAAAATATTTTTAAAAAAATCACAGTTCGAATCCTCATTGAATTTCATATAGGAATCAGGTGCTATATTTCCTTTTCACAATATTGCCAACAGTTGAAGTTACGGATCTCAAATTGAACTAGTGTGGAGTGCGCGGATATTGAACTGAAGGATGGATCTCCACTGATTAATGGATTCGTGTAAATGGCTAACTCGTGCATCAGAGGATATTAGGCTGTAGAAACATAGACATTTTTCATGTATGTTATCTTGATTAACTATTGCAAGTCCTGATGTGATTCCTGTAAAAATTGAATACAGTGGAAACCAGTAAAACACACCCGAGTAACACTTACTGGTAGAATGTTAATCTATTTTTTAATTATCAATCCCGTTCGTATGTTCCATTTCATTTAGTACAAAATTTCATGATGCTATCTTAAGAACTTACAGTTGTCAGCATATGACATTTGTAAACATATATTTAACCAAAGGAAACGTTCTCCACAAATTTCTCGTTTGTATTACAATATTTTAATTGATTCATTTTTGCATAGGATATATAATGTGGAAAGAAAACGTGATAGTTTTGTACTCCTTTTTATTTTTATTGCTGTTTCATTCTGAGCCGATAATCCGCACTGGTTCCGAAATTAGAAATGCATTGACAATTAAACGGCAACGGATATCGAAAAAGTGGAAAACTAACCGTTAACCTTTCACTTTGTCTATCCTGTTTAAAAAAAAAAAAAAAAAAAAAAAACATTTAAAATATACAAAGTAGAAACGCCTCCATTGGTTTAATATTTGTTTGCAAATCAGCTTGCGAATATCGTATTCAGACGAGTGTAGGATCTTAACACGAACATATGGTAGATTTCTGTGACTAGGCGATTTCTCTTTTTTATAATCACCAATCACATAATAGCACCGAGCTATTTATAAGAGATCGGTTACTTCAATTATACAATAAAAATTTTCAATGTGGTCCCAAATCAGCAATCATGGTGCTAAAAATCGGGTAATCGAGTTTCTTAATTCGAAATGAAATGTATTCCACGATATTCCAATGTATCTCTAGAAGGTATCCAAAAGATTTATGCAGTGGAGTACTTTAGTTTTATAAACACACAAACAGTTAACACGGCTTGTGTGAATTTGGCATTTTTTGACATATTTTTTCGTAGCGTAAATTTCGTGCAAAATTGCTACTTTTACTCGATTTCACATACTTTATTAATTTTTTTTATACTTCTCTAAGTAAACTTGGATTAAAGCTTTAATTCGATTTTTAATTTGCAGAATAACTGAAAAATTTAAATAAAGGAACCCTTTTAAAAAATACATTTTAAGACCTTTTTTATGCATAAAAAGGGATTTATATAGAAAACGATCCGCAGAGTACGATGGGTTTTCTTAGCAGAAAATGTATAATAAATCTTCTAAAAACATATATAAAGATATTGATTGCAATTTTGTAAGAAATAGCTCTTTGAAATTAGACATTGGAAACTGCCTATATTAGTTCAAAATCAGTAATTGTGCTGAAGATCATTTCTATTAGTGATAAAACAAAATGTACATTTTTTAACATTCTAATTAATAAAAAATGTGAATTTATATTGAATTCTAACAGAAGAATTGGAGGAGGGGTTGAAGAGTGGTAATGCGAATTGGTTTATTCAATTTTATTTATCGGTTTTTAACTCCCCCCCCCCTTAATTTTTTTCGCTTACATTAAAAGTAATTTTGAGCCTTATTTTTAAAAATACATATTGAAAGTTTATATTATCCTTCTATATTAAAAAAAAGTAATCTGGAACTGATCCAAAAACGAAATGGACTAATCAAATTCTGCGTAGATATTCCGGGTTAGTCTCATCGCTTTTTTACTAAGGACTTTTTTGAGGAGCTATTACTTTTTTTCTAGCCATCCTACGGATTCGAAAATCATACCACCAGACGCGAAATATAACAAGCTTTCAGAAATTAAAAAATTATCACGGTCGGACAATAAAAACTCAAAAAATCCTTAAAAATCAAGTAAAAAATCTTTTATTGAAAAAGTCATTTTTTCATATTGTTGTCAATCTCTATAATAAAACCGTAAGTCATGTGACTGTCATCAACAGTTCCGGGATGTCCGCTTCACTTTTTCATATGACAGGCGGCCATTTTTATTCAAAATTATTTTTTCGAATAAAACTGCATAAAAATTACATTTTTAGAAAGATCGTTAAAAAAAAATTAATATTTGAGAGATGATTTACGTTCAATTATGTATATATTTTGCAATAACTTCAGTTTAAATTAGGTTCGCAGTTCAAATTCTCTATCCATGAAAGTAAACAAAAAAAAAGATTCATTCGTTGTGAACGTTTAAAATATTAAACCATGAATTTTTGAACGGCTGCCTGGTGAAAAAAAAATAATCCGCACCAGTGAGACAGTCAATATTTACCATAATTTAGTGCTATGCAACTCAACTTCCTTCTGGATCTTTTCTTGACGTAAATTGAACTCATGTAATAATATTTAATGGATCAAATTTCGAAACGAATTGTCAGCTTTTATTTTTCGCGTGTGCAAATTAGAAACGATACTTTAATTTTGAAATAAAATGTTTTGATTTATGATATTTTTTCTTATTTATCTATTTTCTATTTTAAAGAAAAATGTGTACGTCGTGTATTTTAAATTGGAACAGCTGTCACGGACGCACCGGGGTTGGCGCGATTTTTGTTTTGTTCCATTTTGGCGAGAAAATCCCATTTTCAGGTACCTATTAGAGATTACCTATCAGGTACCTATTAGAGATCAGTACCTAAAACAGCATGTACTTTTATTTTATTATGGAATAGTTTATTTTATATTAAAAAACACACAATTTTATTATAAAACACACACAATGATTAATTTATTATAAAGTGGGTTAAGTGGTTTTTGTCAAGAAAGATGAAATACATAACAACAAAAAACGATCGCAAAAGTTCATGATTTGTCTATTAGATTTTTCCGGTTTGGCGAAGGATTGAGGAAAAAAATAAATTATGAATAAAAATGATTTGTTACAATGCTTAACATACATTTAAGGGCGACCAAACTGGTTGCCAGTGGCGGCTAGTTTCTAAATAAGCGCAAAAGATTAAGTTTTATCTCAAATAAAAAATGTATTTGCGCGAGACTATTAAAAACAATAATGAAAGTTTAAAATAATAATTAAATGATCACGTGTTGAAAGCCGGAAATAAAGAAAATTACGTCATAAAAATTGTGTTTACACATGAATATTAAAAATAAAAATGATGAATTAAATAAAAAAGCATTATAACCTGATTACAGAAGAAAGTCGCCGTTCGTAATATCATCATCATCATCTTTTTAAAACAGGATACATTACCAGGTTTTAAGAGGCTGTAAAACCAGAACGGGGGTTGGTGAGCGTAGCGAGCAGGGGGCAGAGCCCCCTAGTTTTTATTTATATATTTCTTACGAAATTCTTCTAGTATTCGGGCATAAGAAATTTAATCAACTGCAAAACTTCATCATTGGGATCTTTCAAAATTTCATGGTTTTCTTAAAAATTATTTTTAATTACTTAGAACGAATCTTTTTAAATAATGTTTACATTATCATATATCATCATGTAGATATGTTGCAAAATGTTTGATTAGCGATAACAAGTGATTTGTTTGTGAATTAATTGCTCTGGTTATCGATACAGTTAATTGTATTAATTTATTTACATATTTAAGTTTCTACTTTGATGTAGACAATTTTGTCCATTTATTTTGTCAACGTATTTGTCAATTTAATCATCTCATGTAGGTTTTTATACCTATTTACAATTTTCTCTTATTAACCAGAGAAATAATCTCGTAAGATAAATTTAATCAAACATTGAGCATCACGTCTAATCATACTGCAGTTTTTAGTAACATTACTTGCGTTCTTGTAACATTAGAAGCAGAAAACGCAATGTGTACCTCCTAAAAACAAGTAATATAAAAAAAAAGTCAATTCGTACTTTTTAATCATAAATATATAAAATAAACCCGTACAGCATTAATGTCCCACGTTATCTTTATTGAACATTTTTTTTAAATCATCGTTGCGGTATTTTAATTTTGTGGCATCACTCATTTGAGCAAAATCTTTCATTCCATTTATGAAAACAATGGGAGACAATTAATTAATTTAATTTAATTAATGAATTAATATTTGAAAAAACCGTATTAACATCCAGTGTCATCCAGTACAAGTTTTAAAAAATGTATTTGAGCTTGAGTGGATGAATAGAAAATATTTTATGAACGATTGAAAATTTGAACAAGATACATAAATATATAGAGAGTGTGAGCTAATAGTAGGAATTGAAAAATAAGGACAAATCACTTGGGCTTTTACGAATTTGAGAGAAATGTAGGTCTGAAATTGGATACGGTAGTAGGAGTAAAGCCCTATTACAGTGAGCAGTTAAATAAGGTTCTCACTGGACAATCCCACTATCACTATTTTTCGTTCTTCCCCACTTCACCAACTCCACTACTTGTGACCTGGTGTGTGTTATTTAGACTCGTCGACAACATCAGTACACATCAGTTACATTTAATTTAGTAATTACATTTGTAGTTAACAGTGAAAGCAAATATTTGCAGTTACTAACATTTATTGATTTCTAATAGTGGAAAGCAATTACTTTATGTTTTAGTAACATGTTTCTAGAAATAAAAATAAAACAAAATGAAAATGAAAATGAAAAAAAGAAATATATATATATGAAAATTTCTCCCAATCCTTAAGATGAAATTTTATGGTTGTTTGAAATTTATAAATCAGCTTTTCAGAAATGTTATTTTTTTTTTTTTTTGACAAAAAGTTATAAGATTGCTGCATTTTCAAAACACAAATCTAAGAACATACAAAGAGGTAAATAGAAGAAAAATGTCGCTTTGTCTCTTTAAGTCACCTTGCCACCTCTCCCCCAATATCTAAAAATTCGACCCTTTTGCTGGAAAATAAAAGATGAAATGGAAATTTCGTGAATTATGATGGTTGTGCACTATTTGTTCATTATAACTACAAAGCAAGGAACAGGGCGATTTTATTTCTTATTAAAACTTTTAAAGATTTCGAATAATTTTCGACTTTGTACACTGGGGGAGAGGGCAGGCAGAAGTAATTTCGTGGGTGGGAGAAAAAATCAGTTGGTATTATCTATTAATTTCAGCTACAAAAAAGCAAAAAGTTATCAATTCTTTTAAATAAGAAATTTTAAATAAGCTAGACTTTCAGTGCTGAGGATTTGAGTGAAGCGGAAATTTAGGGGCTGGGAGCTGAATTAATTTAATTACTATTTATTCATTATAACTATAAAATAACAAACAGAATAGAAATTTGCTTCTAAGAAATTAAAAAACTTTTACAGGTTTTAGACATTGTATACCGAGGCGTATGGAAAAGGGGGGTAGGGAAGAAGTGGAAATTTTTGGAATAGAAGGAATTCAGAGGATTGATTATGTATTTAATGTTACAAAAATAAAGTAGCAAACACTTAAAAAAAAAAATTAGAGTTTGAAAGATAGTAAGCATTTTGTAACAGAAAGAGGCAAAGGATGGGAGGGAGGAAAACAAATGAGAAGTTTCGGAATCATCTTATTAATGAATTAAATGATTCATTAGTAATTCATAGTAAATACAAAGGCATAAAATTAAAGATGTAAAATTGTATACGCTAAAAGGTCAAACAGAAAAAAATAGAGACATTTCGTGGGAGGAAAGGTGTTTTACCTGATTGAACATTAAAAAAAAAAGTAAACATTTTTTAAAGATTTTAATTTTTGTACTCTACGTGTGTGTGTGTGTGGGGGGGGGGGGGGGGTAACAGAGGGAGGGGGAAAGCAAATTTACGGGGATGAGCGAAGATGAAGTTACATAAAAGGAGGAAATATCTTCATCAAAATCAAAAAACCCCACCCCCCTCCCTCAACATTCCACAATTATATTTAATTTGAATTCACAAAGTAATATTTTGAACAGTGAAAGATTAAAAATGTAGCATATACAGCCTGAAAGCCTGTAGCATATACAGTATGAAAATGTTTTTTTACATCATAACTGCTGATTTCGGACCACTGTGCGCCATTAAAGAATTGAATAAATATGTATTCTATTGCTGCAATGCTTGGATTGGCTGAAAAAAATATTCATGCAACTGATTTTATTTTATTATTATTATTTTGTTTGTGTGTGTGTGTGCTATTTCTGTTTGCACAATGAGTTTGCTTTTATGTTGTAATGTTAGAATTTGCTTTAGCATAAAGGAAAAATATCCAGTCCTATGAAATGCGTTGATTTTTTTTTAGCTTTTCGGGAACTTTTAAAAGAATTTGTATCATATAGAAGTGCTTCGCACCTCATTTTTTTTCTTAAGGGGCAAATACTTACTGATTATCTAACACTAGAAAATGTTTGACATTCGAAAAAAATCAGATAGTATGTTTGACATATGAAATGCTTATTCTTGATATATTGCATCGAAGTGTCGCAATAAAAGGATTAAATGCGAGAGTCATGTAATAATTAAACATGTATTGTTTAAGTACGTCTCGACTGAATATAGTTTGATTATATAAGTTAATTTGTCGATAATTTATTTATCATATAAATCATATATATTTAACGAGCAATTTTTTCCTGATTAAAAATGATATCAAAAATGGCATGAACTAGTTTCGCGAAACCTGTCTCCTATACTAAATCGAGCTCTAGAAAACGATCTAGTTAGCTCCCGAATTCAAGAAAATTTGTATTGACAGGTTAAAACAAACTCAGTTCTGAAAATACTGCTTGCGATATATCGAAAAATGATCACATGATTTACACGAAACATGTCTCCTATGCTAATTCAAGCAGAAAAAAACGATCTGTCTACGTCTGGAAAACGGGGAAATTCATTTTGACAGGTTAAAACAAACACAGCTCTCAAAATGCTGCTGTATATCGAAAACGGCTCGAATGATTTTCGCAATTGACTCCTATACTAATTCGAGCACTCTAATTCGGGAAAAATGGTTTTTTATGGTTAAAACAAACTCAATACTGAAAATGATGGTATAAATGGAAAATTGTTGTAACGATTTTCATTAAAACAGCCTTATTCGAGTACGAGAAAACGATCTAATAAGATCTGGATTTCGAAAAAATTTGTTTTCATAGGTTTAAACAATTTTCGAAATCAATCTTCAGTAATTTGGGCCGTTTCTTCAGGCAGTTTCACTTCTTAAATTTCTCGCACCATCATGAGTGATTTCGTGAAATTACTTGACTAACTTTTAACATGCTCTAGCAATTCCATTAAATTACGGCTACTACCATGATTGAGACAATATTCGAGACTTTCGATAATAGCATCTACAGAACTTAAAAAATACACCTAACTACAGTGAATCCATCTTTGATTTTTCTGTAAACTGCCATGTTATCTCTTTTTAAATATGAAATGTCCTATGAAATGTCCGTTTTTAGTGTTAAAAGACGAAACAGTATTTCTGCCTATAGAAAATTTTCATCCCAGCCATAATGTTGTATGGAAAAATGACGCAACACCTCGACAGTAAACCAATATAGATTTTTATAACTGCGGAAATGTATAACAAAGAATCATAATTGTTATCTCGATAACGTGGAGGAATGTTATAAAATATAATATATGCACAAAAAACGCAAAAAAAAAAACTGACAGCATTTGTTATTATAACTTTTAGAAACTAGAAATTATATTTGTATGTAGAAATGAATAATAAAAATTTGTCTTTACTCAAATAAGATATGAATTATAAAGAAATAAATACTAAAATTTTATCTTTATTCAAATACAGCATGAATGTTGAAAAACTACCGAACAAGGATCGTTCTACCAGGTACTATATATTATATGTAATAATAGTAAAGTGTTATTATTATGAAAATAATAAAAATGCACACCGAGAAACTGAGTGAAAGCGAAATTTATTTATTCAGAATAAATTTCATAAATTACATTTTCATCAAGAAATCAGTCGTTTAGAACACACGAAACATTCCATCATTAAAATACGTAGGTACAAACTGAAAATTAGACATGAAAACAAATTGACTGTTTACTGAAAAATTTAAAAATTAATTATTTTTTTACAATCACACGAAACATATGATTTATATGTATAGATTTAACACGAAAAATTTACATTATTTAATCACATCACACAATATATTACAACAGTAAAATTTTTAAAAGTGCTTTCAGTAGCGGTTAACGACGGCTTGCTTTTGCGGTGCTGCATCTTATTTTCATGGTCTTTAATTTCGCAAGCACTTTACTGGCACTATTTTCGATTACTGATCTTTGGCTTATTTAATCGTAGAGCATTTTATTATCAATTAAAGCGAAGAAAAGTATTCAGAAATAGTGGTAGTAATCTCCTTAAAAAGGTAAATTCCATTGGAAATTTTCTGAAAATAACATGCAGCACCCTCAAAAAAGCAGCTGCGAGCAGCTACTGGTACTTGCACAATGTGCATTCACAAATAACATGATTCACATTACACAAATTTATAACACACTGAGGAATAAACATGGTAAATATTTGGCGTCAGATCAGTCATAAACAGACGAAAATATGACTAGATGCGTATGTTGTTAAAATAAAAGGTAATTCTTCAAAATTAAAAAACATACTTTTTTTAAATACTCTACTGATATACAGTGCCTTTATAAAAAAGAGTAGCGGTGTACGCACTAACACATGCTCAGATTAGAAATTTTTTGCGAAACTGAGGCAACCCACCACTGCCAGAATAAGCCCTGCAGAGCCCCTTAGGCATTTAAAATCTCAAGTCTCTCTTTTCGATCCCAGAATTTCAAAACCAAATTTTATCTTTAAATGATTTTAATTTAATTTGTACCTATCAAATTCTCAAATAGCTCATATTAGGACAAAATAGAAGACCGAAGATTGTGTAACAATTTAAGCGCTAGTCATTTTGTACTGTTGATTACTCACTTTACAAGCATCGTTAGAGAAAGATGTGTACATACACGCCTCTATCATCCATATAAAAATATTTCTCGGGCTTTAAGACGTTAAAGTTTGATAAACTTTATATTTCGATTTTTACATGTAACAATACTATTAGGATATTTTTCTTATAAAATATAACCTGGTCAAAAGATCGTATATGTTTAATTTTTTAAGACCACGTAGCCCTCTAAAAATTGTATGCCCAATAGCAAGTTGTCTAATCTTCCTATTTCGTAATCCGGAGCTGTAGAGAGCATTGAAGAACTTGGAGAAACCTTTTTTAACGAGTTAGAACAAATGAAGAAATACTACCTTCCAGACTCGCTAATTCTGTTTTCGATCGAAAAGCTCTCAATAAATCAAATTACACTGCCCATATGTAGCTACTCTGACATATAAAGGTACTCTATATTGAAATTGTGCAAAAAAAATCATATCTTAATGACACCAGAATTGTTGTTTTGCCATTTTTATAAAAATAAACATTTATCTAAATAAATTGGAAGAAAATTGTTGTAGTGCAGATACATGAAATATATTTAGGGGTATAGAATTTGCTTTATTGTATTCTTTTTTTTTATTTATTTACTGTAGGTATAAAAATGAATGATAAGAAAGTATTTCATTTTTTGCAAATATTTGATGTATGCATATAAAATAATAAATATCTTTCACTTTCATACCTACTTCAAAACGATATTGAATGCCTTCCATAAGTCAGGAATTCTGAAATTAAATCTAATATAAATATTGGAGAGATATTTATCCATGAAAAAAATTTTAATAATCATCAGAAGTAAATGTTAATAAATTTTAATACTTCATTAAACGGGTTTACTTATTTATATTTATTTTAAAGAGACGATGTTATTATCTTCCTCTTTTAGAAAATTTTGAGTTTTCAGGGTACATGAGATAATATTTTCTAAAGAAAAGGTATATGCATACTTAAATTATTTTCCGAGTTACAGGTACATCAAAAGTGGCTCAAATATGTTGGCATGAATATAAATGCATGATGCAGTTATATAACAGATATGTTAGAAATTGAACTTTGCATTGTCGTGCAATATTATGAGCAGTCACCAGTGAGAAATTTCAAAATAAAACAGAAAGGAAACAATAACAACAACAAAAAATTACATAAACAAATTATAACATTTTAAACACAGATTAGAGTTAAATAATACATTTCCTAGAATCGCTTTTCCAGTATCATAAACAATACTTCTGCAAGCAAATAAATTAAATATTGAATTAAATGAGAGTTAATCACAAATAGCCGAACAAATAATGTACAAAAATTTATAACAACAATTGTATTAAATGTAGTAATGATATTTGTTATTGCAAACAGTGGCGGCTTTATAGTTAAATTTTGTAAGGGTTGTGCTTCAGAAAAATTTTAGCCATTATTTTAATATTGTTTTAAAATGTCGTGCACAATTTTCTAAAAAACATTATTAACTATGATTAGCTAAAACATCCTGTAGACTGTAAGGTCGCCTAAAAATCAAAAGCTCTGCTTAAATAAATATCAACGTAAAAACTTGATAAATATTACAAAAAAAAACTGCTAAAACGTTAAATAGAAAAATATAGGCTTGAAACTTATTTTTTAAATTTACAATCAACGAAAAAAGGAATACACTACATAGAAATACTTGTACATATAATTTAGTTTATCTCTGCAATATATGTTGTCCTTTCAAAATAGAAATTGAACATTCTGTAAAAACAAAAATAATAATTTAATTTTTTTAATGCAGAATTTATTAAATTATAATCTCATAGAGCAATATGCAAAATTTTACTAATCAAATAAAATTATAATATAATAGCTTTCTCATAAGCACTATAAAAAAATTTAACAAGAAAATCATGAGCTTACTGCACTATGCAATTTAATACAGAGACTATGCAGAGACAATGCCTCTCTTTATTTAATGTGCTGCTTCTCTTAAATGATATGTGCGCATGTGCATAATATTAAAACAGCGTTGCTTGGAAAGTAAAGCGTAAAGTTCCGTGGAAGAATTTTTGTATTTTTTTCATAATCTAGGGAATAGTTACTGTCCTTAAACTTAAGGATTTTACAGGATGTCCCAGTGAAAGATAGTCCTGGAAAATGTTGGTTTTAGAAAAAATACAGGAATAGACATTTTAGCTCTGTTTGGAAGGGAATAGAGAAAATATTTCCAGCATTTCCTCATGGCAGCGTCATTTCATAAACGTACAGGTATGACATGTGATTGGTTTCTACTTTCCCAACATATAATGTAAGAAAAATATTGTAATCATGATTAGTGCGTGTGAGAGAGAGAACGCAATAACTCCCACATAGTACTTGCGATTCAGCTCCCATTTGATGAATTTCTTACAAACCACAGTCGCAAAAACTGTATAGATTTTCGTACAAATCGGCTTGCGGATGAGGTATTTATTTCATTTTTGAACCATTTATAAAACATGTTGTGATCGATTCTATAAATAAAATCATCAAGCAAGACATGTTATACTGCTCCAATGTAATCAATCATTAGTAGATAAGAAGTAACTTAAATACACCTGTGGATACATCCAAGCTGATGATTATATTTACACGTGTTTTTTCATATCCAGTTCTAATTTAAATCTCTTGTTATCCGATTTTCCATTATATTTAGTTAATATTTCATTTCAAAATCTATTTGTATTCACTTGATATCAACTTCAAATAATTAACATTTTGTGGTTTATTATATAAATTTTTCTCTCTCTCTTTTTAAATATTCTTCATATTTCCAGTATTTTTGGCCAATTACCATTGAAGCAAATGCTATGGAAAATTATGATTGCACTTGTTAATTTATTAACTATGTGCTATTCTGTCTACACTTTATTACTAATTATCTCTTAGGAGATTTAATTAGAATGTTACAAGAACTTGATATGTTTTTTGAAATTCAAAGATATTATAATTTTATATATATATATATATATATATATATATATATATATATATATATATATATATTTACTTTCTGGGCACATACATCAGTGCTAGTAAAATCGAATGGAGTCATACCCATACCATATATTTTTTTTTCTTTATTTTTTTTTTATAAAACCGACATCTTATGGCTCTGCCTTTTACTTGGACACACGGTATAATGTACAAGTATAAAAGAGAATTAAAGATAAAAAGAATCATTATATTGAATGTTATCTATAATATTGTATGAAAATAAGAGATGGTGCAGTTTCGCAGTGTCTGCACACAAGCCGCCACTGATTACAATCAATATACTAAAAATACAGTGCGTTAATTATATGCATTTTGTCATTTTATCTTTATTCTGAATTAATTTAACTCGTTTTTCTTTAACAAGAAAAAGTTACATTAATTTTCTATGAAGTAAAAAATTCTTTTAGAGATTTAAGTTTAAAAACTAGATTGTTTGTCTCTAAATTCGATATTACAAAAAGAGCATAAACAGTCAGTAAAAGAAGTTTAAGCTCATTTGATGTATATAAAATGTGACTCTAAATTTACCTATCTTAAATTCCTCTATTGATAAAAACATTTACTTTTATATACAATGTATGCATGATTATGGATGTACAGCTCTTAGTAACCTGGATGGTCAATGTCAGACCTCACCAAGGAAGGCCTCGATAAGTAAGATTTCTAAAAGTGTTGAATAAAATACTGAAGATGCTACTTGTGCAGACCCTTAATGAAAAAAATAACATTTTTGGTAGAAACTCTACAGCCTGTTCAAGGGACGCACCTCAATTAGTCGCAAACAAAGTAAGGTGAAATTACTCAAGTTAATGGAAATATACAACAAAATTATTATCGCACTACAGTAGTTATAGCTCTCCCAAACATCTATCTACACGGTCCAAATACGTTTCACAGTGTAGCCATAAGCACCATATGATACCGGGGACTCGTATAAAAATAAATAGCAGGAAAAAATAATGAAATTTTTACACTAATTTTAGAATTAGATTTTTCATAGTTTTTTCTATCTTTCCTATCAAAAGTATCGTGCATCGGAACGCGTCTATTTATTCATCCCTAACTTAATTACCCAGAAAAATACAATGTAAATTTTTCTAATTTTAGAGTTACGTTTCCTGTACATTTTTCCTATCTTTCCTATCAAAAATATCGTGCATCGGAACGCGTCTATTTGTTCATTCCTAAGTTAATTACCCAGAAAAATACAATGTAATTTTTTCTAATTTTAGAATTACGTTTCCTGTACATTTTTCTATCTTTCCTATCAAAAATATCGTGCATCGGAACGCGACTATTTATTAATTCATAACTTAATTACCCAGAAAAATACAACGTAAATTTTTCTAATTTTAGAGTTACGTTTCATGTACATTTTCTATCTTTCCTATCAAAAATATCGTACAGCGGAACGCGTGTATTTATTCATTCCTAACTTAATTACCCAGAAAAATACAATGTAATTTTTTCTAATTTTAGAGTTACGTTTCCTATACATTTTTCTATCTTTCCTATCAAAAATATCGTACAGCGGAACGCGTCCCTTTGTACTTTATTTTTTATTCCATTTATACTTACATATATCGATTTTTCTACTGAAGGCATAGATGCCACAGAATAGCATAAGCTTTGAATAGGAACTGTAAATGAAATACATTGAGATTCTACTATTATTTTATGAGTAGGATTTTGGTGCTGATCAGTATTATTAGATATTTTAACAGAGGCTTTGTTTTTTTTATCTGCTACAGTGCTACAAATTCGATAAATTGTCTTTTGCGCCAAATTTGTTGCGAAAAAAATAAATACAAAAATTTAACTGTAAAATTAAATTAAAATATTTAAAAATGAATTTCCTTAAAAAAAGGCAAATAAAAATATTATCCAAATAGTATCAAATAGTTTCTTTCGTAAATATTAAAAAATATATAAATAGATTTAATGAAGGCTTTAATTTTGCTATAGACGCAATATCTATAAAATATAACTTTTAAATTCTAAAAATTATTAATGATTGGAATATTAATTTACAAATAAAGAATATATAAAATGTAAATTGTGGCAACATATAAATATAACATTAAAACGTTGAGTTGATTTCACTGAATACATAGGTTTGCATATAATACTCTGAACTAGAGCCCTGCACCGGCCAAGTTAACCGAACCCAAACCCGACAAAATAATTTTCGTCAATCTAAAACCAATAGGAAAGAAAATTAATATTTTTATTTACGATTATGGAAATAGTTTACAATTTTATCTCCAATACAAATTTTATCTTTTACATTTCTTTTAAATTCTAGAAGGTGTAAACTAAAAACATAATATACTGTAAAATAACTTTTATTAGATTGCTGACATGTTTCGGCTCACTCCTAGCCATTTTCATTCATAAGCCGAAACATGTCAATAATCCAATAGAAGTTATTTTACTGTATATTATTTTGTTAGTTTACACCTTTTTGCATTTAAAAGAAATATATTATTACAAGGTATTACAATTTATTATATTTTTATATTTTACGTTAAATAATGAGTGTATATTACTCATTCATATTCAAATATATGGTTTTTTCTCTAAAAACATATTATACCTTTTGAAAAATCGGGTTAACCCGAACTCCTGATAATTAAAGCCCATCCCCACACCAAACCGAAAGAAATTTCAACCAACTTTACTCGAATCCAACCTGCAATGAAAAATTTTAGGGACAACGCAATCTGACCTAATCCGTGGGTTGCGTCGAGTAAAATTGGGTTATCTGATCCGATGCAGGACTCTATTTTGAAGACATAGTTTATTTGAATAATTCGAAAAATCAGCAGTTCAACATATTAGCAATAAAAAGTTTTAATTGCATACAGAAAAAGAATGAGAAAATTTAGCACACAGTTTATCTAAATCTAAAATATTTGTTTTCGGAAATTTGAATTAAATTGAAAGTAAACAGTAATGTTATATTATAAATTTAGCAATATTTAATTTGATGTTACTTGTTATAAATTGTAAAATTCATTGTAATTAATGTATTATATTATTACTTGTTTTTAAATTCATAAAACTTTCTACTTTCTGTCATATCATATTTCTTGATTTTTATGCACCTCTTTCATAGCATTAATAATGCTACAGACTTAAATATAAAAATATGTATGGACATAGTAAATAGGATGAATGCAATGGTTAATAGATGGATGAAAATAATGCATGATTAAAAAGCAAAATTAAAATTACGTGCAATATAAAATGTATCTGAAACTACCATCTTATGTTAAATTAGTTTTAATTTTGCATTAGAATATTCAGATGATTTCTTAAATGACAAGTAAATGTTTAAGAATAAACTGAAATTACATAAGTCAAATTTTAGCATGATTTAAAAAATATATATAATTAAAAATGTTCAGATAAAATTATCATAGTGTATTTCTGACTTTTAATGGTGCATTAGAAATGACATTCAGTAAATGAATATTGATATAAGAGAGAGAAAGAAACTCTTAATATTCAAATTATACTTCATTCAAATATATGCAAAATGATATACGTTTTAAAATACATTACAACACATTAAAAACATGGATACAAGGAAGTTCATGATTTTTTATCCAGATTTTCAGGAGTTTTGTCATCATATATAGATACCTCCGGCGAGGATTCTATACAGATCATAGAATCTCGGTCCTCTTCGCTAATTTCAGGAACTAAAAAAGATTTAGTGTAAATTAAAGGGAACATAAAAACAATATTTACAGGGTGTGTAGAAAAAAAAAACTATACTTTTAGTAATAGAGTATAATAAAACATAAAACATCGAAAAAGTAGGATAGAAATTATGATCCCCCCATTTGAAGGGATTCTTAGTACAATATCTTCCAAAAAACGAGTGCTAAATATTATAGTAAAATAAAATGTGTTTGACTTAAAATTCAATTTTTTATAACACAAAGCAGGTGACTTTGTCTCTTTCGCTCTTATGCTTAAACTCCGCGCTTGCAACAGATTCTTGTGTTTCAAACTTGTTCCTAATTCGACCATTGTTAGAAAAACACTTTAATCTAAACACATTAACATTAACTTTGAAAGCATTTTTAGAAATGTAAATTGAGGGGGTTAGAATGACAGTGGAGTAAGTCAATATTTAGTAATTTGAGAAATGAAGAGTTTTGTGAAACTTGTCGTATTGCCGTTGCATTAAGTGGTCCAACTTGTTTTGCCCTGTAACGACTCCCTAAGTGAATTATGACTTATTTGACTGTCGCACTGAACAGTAATTAATATACGTTCAGTGAAAATATGGTTATCTAGATTTTTCAAATTTTTGACTTACTCCACTGTCTTTCTAACCTCCTCAATTATCTGTGGGTGGACAGGCTGACAAATGGATTGATTGCATATATCTTGCGTTTGTCTGTTTAAGTAACCCTTTAGTTGATTGCTAGTTAACTATATAGTGAACTGCAGATTTCTAGATATTTCCTAGATATTTCTAGATATTAAGTAATCATGACCTCCTGTATAAAATAAAAAAAAGGCCTGAGACATGGAGTCTTTAGAAGAAGGTGAACTCTATGATATTTGAAAAAATAATTTAATATTTTTGGGGGTTCCGTACTTAAAATGTAAAAACGGAACCATTATAATGTCAATCCTGTATCTGTCTGAGTCAATTTTCTCGTAAAATATGGGACATGGAAAGTTCAAACTTCGGAAAGCTATAAAGCCTTTTTACCCGCATATTTTACAGATTATTACACATTCACAAATATGTTTAGGAAAAATTTCTGGGGCTAATTAAGTTACTTGAAAAAATAAATTTTCTTTATGTATATATCATGTGGGGTATCGTGTGAAAGATCGTGTAAAACCGAACTCAAAAATACATTTGTTTTAATTTTAGGTATTATATTTTCAGCGATATCGTCAAAAATGCACTGCAATAATATGTCTCTCCTCCCCTCTATTTCCGAATTTACTTAAATTAAAATTACGAAAAAAATAGAGTTAGTAGGAGATTATCAATAATGGAGGCAGTCTGCAAAATCTGAATATTTTTTGATAAATTTTAGAGGGATATTGTTTTTATAATATAAATGACTGATAAAATAAAATAGTTCCTTAATTAACAGGTTTTTATTTGAACAAATTCTGTAAAAACGGTAAATTTGACCAATTATAATATTTATATATATATGTTTGTGAATATTTGAAGACCAATGAATTAATTGATTCACATTAAACGGAAAACTAGTACGCGTACTGATTGGAAACTTCATATATTAAATGATTTTAAATCTTTTCAAAATAGTTTTATTAATAATTCTGCATATACATATCATAATCTCAATGCGGAAATTAGAAATGAAATAACAAAGTTGAAAGAAATTTTTGTTTTTTGTCCAGTCGATAAGGCTGCTGGTAATTTTGCAATTATTTGAAAAAAATATTATGCTGAAATGCTCAATGCAGAGCTGAATAATAGTTTAACCTACAAAATTTATAACTCTTCAGTACAAACACTTATTAAAAAGCATCTGGCATTTTCTAAACAAACTAAGATTCCTTTTCCTTGCAATAAAAACTTATCATTTCCATTTTTATTTATTTCCCCCAAATTTCATAAAATACCAGTTAAATACAGATTTATATGCAGTAGTGTCAATAGTATTAGTAATAACTTCAATAAGAAATTCGAAGAGCTGCTTAAAAAAGTTTTAAACATGTTAAAATACAAATACAAAGATACTAACTGTTTTGGGATAATTTCGAATAGTTATGAAATTGCAAAGAAAATAAAAAGTGATAATATACATTCCATCCAAACTTATGATTTCGAAAATTTATTTACAAATATCCCTATTAATAGCTTAAAGGAATCACTTTTAAAGACAGCTGAATTGGTTTTAAATGTCATGGATTTCAACTCTCTTTATTTTTTAAATTATGTCATTTCTCTCTTTATAACAATTATGTTTATACAGGTTCCAAAATATACTCGCAAATCAATGGTATCGGGATGGGTACGAGTTATTCATCTACGGCCGCTAATTTATTTTTATTTTATTATGAGTTTCATTATAATATCAATACACCTGATGTTCGATTTATTGCATACAAATACATAGATGATTTAATTGTTTTAAATTTCGATGAAGAATTTGGGATGATTTCTCAAGAAATTTACCCTGACTCTTTAGTTTTAAAGAACACTAATGGTGATAACAAGTTCGCTAATTAACTTGATCTAAAAATTTTGATTAAAAATGGATTACAAATTTCCGTTTTTGATAAGCGTACTAGTTTTCCGTTTAATGTGAATCAATTAATTCATTAGTCTTCAAATATTCACAAACGTACATATATAAATATTATAATTGGTCAAATTTACCGTTTTTACAGAATTTGTTCAAATAAAAACCTGTTTAATAAGGAACTATTTTATTTTATCAGTCATTTATATTATAAAAACAATATCCCTCTAAAATTTATCAAAAAATATTCAGATTTTGCAGACTGCCTCCATTATTGATAGATTGCTTACAATCAACAGTAAATGACTCGTAATTCCTAAAGCCTGAAAAGGACGGTTTTATGATAATGGCTGTGTTTGTTGGCATCCGACGTGGAACGAATCTGGATTGTGTACTGAATAACGGATTTGGTTTGTTTATCGTGTTTTACTTTTTTAATTGTGGCAACGTGGCTGAATTTGTTGTGTGTATTTTCGAAGAGATATTTGTTTCAACTATGGTGATTCAGTATTGTGATATTGGTCCAGCATTCGCTTAATATTGTGGCGTAGGGTACGGTGGGGGGAGCGTCTATTAAGTAGTATTCAAATATGTTTCTGTACATTTTGAATTTTTGCTACGCAGCGCTCTGGCCGAAACCCACTGCCACTAATTGTTAATCGTTTTGTTCGGATGCTTGGCTGCCTTTGAATTTACCCACTGCTGATGAGGCCGCAGCTTGTTTCTGTTTCTATTTATTTTTACATATTTTTTCTACTGTGTTTTCTTGTGTTGTCTTGTTTCTGGTGAGAGGGGTGGTGCTAGTTCAGGCCAAAATCATGTTTTTGCTGGATTATATTGAATTTGTGCATTCTAATTTGCAGCTTCTGGCGCTGTTCACGCGAATATATAGCTGTTTTGTTTACGATGTGATGGTTACTGCTTATATATATATATATATATATATATATATATATATATATATATATATATATATATACAGGGTGATTATAAAAAAAACTATCCCGATATATGAGTTCTTAACTATCACACCGTTCACAAAAACTGACTGAAATTTTGGTTTTAAGTATTTTGAGGTATGCGCTCAAGAATCGTATGAAAAACAACAGTTAA
This sequence comes from Maratus michaelseni, assembly GCA_963931845.1. Taxonomy (NCBI): domain Eukaryota; kingdom Metazoa; phylum Arthropoda; class Arachnida; order Araneae; family Salticidae; genus Maratus; species Maratus michaelseni. The sequence continues at coordinate 227,189,642 of OZ007596.1, forward strand.
ACTCTAACAGTTACGGTTACAGTGACAAAATTTTAAAAATTCAAATGGCAACACCTATTTTTTTTTTATTGGAATGTGATCTTCCTAGTGAAAAACCATAAAAAGCGTTGAAAAGGTACCTGTAACACGAAAATTGCCGGCGCTAGACAGACTAAGAAGAAAAGTGAAAACAACCAATAAAGGACAGAGAAGCAACAGAAAGTAAAACATTTTATTATTCAGTGCTATCCACCATCTGCCGCATGCAACGTGTCTTCGTGTGTGACGTAAAAAAATTGTGAAACACAATAAAATGTTTTGTTTTCTGTTGATTCTCTGTCCTTATTCGTTGTTTTCACTTTTCTTCTTAGTCTGTCTAGCGCCGGCAATTTTCGTGCTACAGGTACCGTTCCAACGCTTTTTATGGTTTTTTACTATGAAGTTCACATTCCAATAAAAAATAATAAGTGTTGCCATTCGAAATTTTCAAAATTGTGTCACTGTAACCGTAACTGTAAGAGTTTAACTGCTGTTTTTCATACGATTCTTGAGCGCATACCTCAAAATACTTAAAACCAAAATTTCAGTCAGTTTCTGTAAACGGTGTGATAGTTGAAGACTCATATATCGGGATAGTTTTTTATAATCACCCTGTATATACAGGGGGATCAGAAAATGAATATATATTTGAAAATTTAATAATTCACGGAATAATCTAGGTAGAGAGGTACAAATTGACACACATGCTTGGAATGACATGGGGTTTTATTGTATCCACAAAAAAAATCATAAAATGGCCGACAGATGGCGCTTCGTGTGATAAGAAAAGCAATAATTAGCATAACAAATTATGACAAAGCAAAGACGATGTTCTTCAGAACGAATGCTCAACATGTCCACCGTCATCCCGCAACAATAGCTGTAGCCGAGGGACAATGTTGTGCACGGCACTGGGCAGCATATCTGTAGTTGTGGTGCGAAATTGGCGTTGGATGTTGTCTTTTAGCATGCCTATTGATGTCGGTCGATCGCGGCAGATTCCCCATTTTGATAGTAGAGCTTCACTAACATTGCCTTTTCTGGTAACGTCAACATGCTGCGATTGCTGGTGCATCTGATTCTCTCTCTCATTACAGCTCCTTTTATACACGATTCTCAGGCAGAGTCACTGACGTTTTGCTATTCAGTGCCATCTGTCGGCCTTTTTTTTAAACCTTTTTTTTGTGTGGTTACAGTAAAACCCCATGTCATTCCAAGCATGTGTGTCAATTTTTACCTCTGTACCTACATTATTCCGTGAATTATTAATTTTTCAAATGTATACTCATTTTCTAATCACCCTGTATATATATATATATAGAAAAATATGGTTTTAACCTATGCTCTGTAACCCGGAAAGCCCGGGTCGGATACCCTAGTCGTCTGAGTGAAACGAAGACTCATACACAGCGCAATTTTACTTTGTGACTTTGTCCCATATATAGCTACGATAGATATTAAAACTTTTCGTCAAGCATAACTCAAAAAATATTTGATGGATTTTATTCCAATTTTCACAGCAGGTACCCATGAGGGTGATAACTAGACTCTTCTATTTATGAAGAATAATTTTGAAACCGTTTGGAAATTTCATTAAAAAATAGATAAAAAAGCAAAATTAAAATACATACGTCACGAAAATTTAGTGCGTACGTCATTTTCGGGAGATTATCGTAAACAATCGGATTAGAGTACATGGAGCAAAAAAAATATACACGCGCTAATATTCAGTACAATAAAATATATTTCAATTTAATAAAAATGGAAAATTAATCTGGATGGTTTTCTATTTGAAAGAAAAAACGCGCAATAACTTAATAGTAGAGATTCGGCTCAAATTTCGACAACAGCATTTTTTTAATCCGTAAAGAAGTATATTTCGCGGGTGTACATTAGAAACAATTCTTTGATGTTTAAATAAAATCTTTTGATTTATCACATTAATTTTTTTATATTTTTTTTTTAGTAATTTAAATGGAAATAGTGAAATGATGTATTTTAAATCAAATGAGCGAAAGTCACATATTTTAAATGTACGTATGTATTTTAAATGAAATGGGTAAAGATTTATATTTTAAATGAAATGAATGCAATATGAATATGGTATGGGAACAACATTTGACAATTTATCACCTGCGCCCTGCTAATATAAAAGTAACAATATTGCAAAGAATACGTCGTATGCAAAATTAAACAATTAATTTACGTTATAATCACTCTTCGTACAAGAAAAATAAATAATATTCTGCATTTAGATACACAGCAAGGTTGGTGTCAAGCAAGAGTAACTCTAACAACAAACAACAACACATAACTGTATGAGAGTTATAATAATGATATTAAATACTCCAATTGGTTTAGAGCAACTCTATGGAAGTTTCTCCTAGAAAATAAGCACAGGAGGATTGTTTTACATTTGTTTCGAGTGAAACTAGGTCAACAAGGGGTACATCTGTCGCAGACGCACCGGGGTATATTTTCGGAGTTTTATTGATTTTATGCCTTGGCAACACGGCGATTTTGGCGAGATTTTGCTTCGTATGGAAATACAGTGCAGTAAATTCTGTGGGTTTTATATTAAATTAAATATTGTGTGTTTTATAATAAAATAATTTGTGTGTGTTTATAATAAAAATTGTGGGAGTTTTATAATAAAATAAACTGTGTCATAATAAAATCAAACTAACGTGTTGTTTTAGCAGTCGAGGCCGAAAAAGAACCCAAAAACGAGGTTTTCTCGCCCAAACGGAGCAAAACAAAATTTGCACCAACCGCGGTGCGTCTGCGACAGCCGTTCCCAACATCGCGCTAATTATTTATACAAGCAACAGTTATATAAACCAAAGTTTAAATTCCAATTTAAATATTTGCAATGCCCCCTCTCTCAAAAAAAAAATTACAACAATGAAATTAATTGACATTAAACCACACTTTCTAAAATACGTCATTGGCTGCAAACTCAATTACGGAACTTTCCTCCACAACTTCAATTATTAACGGTGCTTTCATGTTAACTGGGAAATAATCTCGCCAAAAGAGCGTTTTTCTTTCGCATGTGTAACTGAGAAACAATGATTTGATGTTGAAATAAAATGTTTTGTCTTATGGTATTATCTCTTCTTATTATGTTAAGTATAAGTAAGAGTAAAAGGCATGTTTTTTAAGGTATTTAATATATGTATTTTAAATGTATGTATTTTAATTTAAATAAAAAGAATGCAATACGAAAGAGGGCGATAAGAACAATATTTGTCGATTTATCACCTGCGACAGGCAAACATAAAAAGGTCTTATTAACATGTTCGCATACTCCTGACGGTACCTGACGATACTTCGGGCCTTGGCACTTTGTTAAAAAGCTTGACGTAATCCGGGTTTAAAAAAGTGATATTTATTGCCAAATGATACAAACAACTATGAAAATAAAACTGATGAATTAAGCTGGTTTATGTATGCTTATAAAAAATTGCATCTTATTACACATATTAGATAAAAAAATTATTTCTGTTTGTATATAATAACAGATAAACGGTTTCTGTTATACTAATATTACAAAGAAGTAACGTTTGTGTATTTGTGGGGTATAATCTCTGGAACTACTAAGCCGATTAAAAAAAATAATTGTGTAAAAATGATTATGACTATCTCTGCTCCAACATAGGCTACATTTTATGTCGGTACAACAGCCTTTGAGGGGCTGTAGGAGCAGAAAACGGTTTGAAATTGCGATTTCTCCGATACTGCTGGGGCTAGAAATTTGAAATTTAGAGTTGTGGTTACTTTTAAGATGTAAATACTCGTTATGAATGGTTTCTAAAAAGTGAGAAATTTAAAAGTGAGAAATCAGCAGAAAATATTTTAGAAAATTTCTAAATCACGTTTTATTTGGAACTGTTGGGGCTAGAAACTTGAAATTTGACATGAAATGTTACTTTTAAGATATAAATGCTCGCAATAGAACATTTTCTAAAAACTTCGAAATTTAAAATGGTGCAGAAGTGAAAAAGTTCTAAAATTTGTAATTTTTTTTTACGCTGCTGGTGCTAAAAACTTGTAATTTTGTTTGATGTCACTTTTAACCCTATCAAGCACAAAGTACTTCTGTTACTAAAATGTTAAAATGATTGTAAGACACCATGCTTTATGAACAAATTTATTTGGAAATAAGTAAAATCTTCACGTACATTATAAAAGTCTGATTAAAATCCGTGCATTAGTTCTTGAGATATAGTTATCGTGATAATAATGAAAAAAGTAGCATAGCAGCGCCACCTCTTGGGAATTTTACACAAACACGAAGGCAGCATCTATTTATCTCAAGGTCTAACAGAATCTGAAGTTTGATGAAATTCCGTGCCTTAGTTCTTGAGATATAGCTATCGTAAAAATCGACAAAAATGTGGTATAGCAACGCCACCTGTTGGGATATCTACACCAAACTTTAATCAGCGTCTAGTTATGTCAAGGTCTAACTGAACCTGAAGTTTGATGAAAATAAGCGCATTAGTTCTTGAGATAGAGCTATTACGGAAATCGCAAAAAATGGAGCATAGCAGCGCCCCCTGTTGGGCGATATTTCACCAAAAACTAATCAGCACTAATTTATATCAGGGACGAACTGAATATAACATTTTATTAAATTTCGTGCATTAGTTTTTGAGATAGAGCGCCCACAAAATTTTTGTCACATACAGACAGACAGACAGAGTCACAGACAGACATTTTCTAAAAACAGTCAAATCGTGTTCAGGACCTTCGTATAAATTCGTTCAAGACTGGAAGTCGAAAATTTTCCTGAATCCAATACTTTCTTCCTGTAAAGATAGAAGAAAGTAAAAATGAATGAACCAGATTTATGGAAGTATATACCTGGAGAAAGTGTTCCGTCGCATCCATCTACGGACTGTGAATCAAAGCTGCTTGAATTTCTGAAATCTTGGGAGGGTTGTGCTTCACTTCGAGATCCTGAAGAATAATATAAATATATGAATTTCATGTGTCAAAACATAAATGAAGAAGAAATTGAAGTCTACAAAATTACTGATAAATGTTGATGAAAGTACAGAGAACACCTGGATGCTATAATAAAAATCAATTTTAAAAGAAAATTTTTGACTCATGGCATTATAAAAGGTGGGAACTGAATAACTGTGGAGATAAAATGAGAAAATGTGGTAAAAATAATACCCTAACCAGAAGGACCCGTGCAAAGCTTTCGCACTGCAAACTTTGAGATTATTTCCTGGTGCATTTTAGCATGAATTTTTAATTAACTATTTTTTTTTTTAATCCAACAACGCGTTTTAACGAAATGTGAGTATCAGAAGCCTGTTGAAATTTTTTTCGAATGATACCTCTTTCATCGTTGTATGTTTTGTATTTGCATAGAAAAAGGGATGTTGACAACAGAAATAAGATATGTGATCTGGATTGTTTTTTCATAAATGAAATGAAAGCTTTTTTCAAATCAATGTTGCCATAAAAATAAAATACCGCATTATGTGATGCTCAACAGTGATTATAAAAAATAATAAGTAATAAAAAACAGGTAAAATGTGACTTTTCGCACGGATTATTTTATATTTATGATTAAAAACCAAAATTAAAATTGAAACGTTTAAAAGAAATTAAATATTATTGATTGATTGAAGCAGTGGTATTTTACACGTGTAGCGTAAGATGTATTATTTGTTATATTAGATTGAATTGCAATTTAAGTAGAATTCAATTTATTTTTCTTCGTCCCGTATTTTTCCCGAAGAAGATGCCGTCATCCTCTAATGCAGTTAAAATACAATTGTTAATTTTTTTTTTCCTCAAGCATGCCTTTTTCTAGCTTCGATACGTCACTGCCGTAAACTATTCTTAGTATTATTTTGTCTGCAATAATCAGAATAAATCAAATTTTACATTTGTTATGTCGCTACGTCATAATTAAAGCAACCTACTCTTCAGTGACGATTTCTTATTTAAATTCATTAATTTTTCTAACTTAAAATGTTTGAATGGCAAACATTCTTCGATTTGTATAATTTGGCAAAATTGGTCGACGGGATAGTCAATTAGTATCCATTATTATAACTCTCATGCGCTGTAAAATATACAAATGCTTATTAATCTAAGAAACGGTACTTCTCTATTATCCCGTCGACCACTTTTCATAAAAAAAACTATCGCCAAACTGTAACACCAAATAAACGGGAGAACGTTGCCATTGGAATATCAAAATAAATAAATAAATAAAATATAAGAATTTAAGGACACAATTGTTATTTTAATTAATGAAATCAGTAATAAATCAGTAAAACATAATGAAAAATACACGAAAATGTCGAATTAAAAACCACTTGATCACATAACAAACACGTATAATGCTTCTGACATCAACTAAATGGGACTGCATTTTTGGCGTTTAATCTTACAGTTTGGCGATAGTTTTTTGTAATGAAAAGTGGTCGACGGAATAATAGAGAAGTACCTAAGAAACTATATAAAATAACCTCTTCAGAGTTACTCACGATTCCAAACTACTTCCTTTATCTTTAAAAAACTTATAAACCAATATATTTTCGGAGATTTAAGGAAGCATTTATGAAAACAGTTTATTTTACTGCGACAGATTTTAGGAAGCGTTTCCGAGTAGATTTTATGTTTTATTAATAAATGTTCTTAAACTAGAATAACTTTCTTTAGGATGCCTTCAATCCTCAATTAAAGATTTTCAGCTGCGCAACTGAATTTATACATGCAAAAGCAACAAAATAATTTGAATGTTAATGTAAATGTGAATGCTGTTAATGTATTATCTTTGTCAGTAAAGCATATTTGTTGAACATGAAAATGTTTACTTGAGAATTGATAGCATTCGAAAAATGTATATTCCGGTTTGCGATAACTGATTAACCCTTTAACGGATAAAGCACTTCAATTGCTAAAATGTTAAAATAAATGATTGACACCGTAAATTATGAACAAATTTATTTGTATATAATAAAAAAGCGATATTTCACGTACATAATAAATGGAAAACATTTCTATTTAAATTCTACTGTCATTGTTGAACTTCGTAATTAAAATTTTGTGGTTTCGTAGGGAAACCAATGAACGTTAAAGGGTTAACACACTATAAAATTTGTTCGGAAACGTTTCCGAAAATCAGTGACAGCAAAAGAAACATTGATGTATATATATGCTTGTTTAAATCTAAAAAAAACTTGGTCACTGGAGTTTCTAAAGATAAAGAATGCTTTTCGAAATCGTGGGTAACTCGGAAGAGATTGCCATATACTCTTGTTCGTGTTTATATTATATTTTTTCTAGATTGTGAAACGATTGTCTTTTTTTAAACGCTGTACAGTTAAATAAATGTTGTTTCTAGCATTAGTCTTGTTTGACACCAACTTTGCCTGTATATATGAATGCGGAATATGAGCTATTTTACTTGTACGAAGAAGGGTTATGACAAAATTAATTTATTTTATTTCGCATACTACATACCATTTGTAATATTGCTATTTATATGTTAGCCGGACGCAGGTAATGATTCACCAAATAATGTTCCCATAACATATATATATTGCATTCACTTTATTTAAAATATAAACCTTTCACTCATTTCAATTAAAATACATACATTTAAAATACTTGGCTTTCCCTCATTCTATTTAAAATGCATGTCTTTCATTTATTTCAAGATAATTCAGGTTAATAATTCAGGCTGTGGATGAAAGCTCTGTAATCGGGTTTTAGAAAACGTGGCTTAATGCCAATTTAACTTCATTGCTGTAACATTTTTTTCTGAAGGGGTAATACAAATATTTATATTTGAACTTTAAACTTTTGCCTCCATATTTATATAACTGTTGCTTGTATAATTAATTAGTACCTTGTTGACCGAGTCTCACTCGAAGTAAAAAAGACAGGTGTAAAAGAATCCTTTTGTGGTTGTTTTCTAAGAGAAACTTCTGTAATGAGGCACAAAGCCAACTAGAGCATTTACTATCATCATATATATTATTTCTCCTGTCAACATCCCTTTTTCTCAAAAAATACGAAACGCAGAACGACGAATGAGATACCATATGAAAGGATTTGGAACATGCTTCTGACATAGCACACTTACATTTTCCTAAAACATGTTTTTTGATTAAAATTTACTGATAATTAAAAATTAAATCGGCATTGTTTTCATAAAAGAAATGAAAGATTTTCCTGAAATTACTGTTGCCACAAAAGTAAAATACCACATTATATGATGCTCAGATTATAAAAAACACCGCATGGGTTTATTTTATATTTATTATTAAAAAGCGAAATTAAAATGTTTTGATTTATATTTCTATGTCCCATGTTTTTTTCCGAAGCGGACGACGTCATCCTCTAATGCAGTTAAAATACGATTGTTAATTTTTTTTTCTCGCGCGTGTCTTTTGCAATCTTGAATCAATTTTTAATCTAACTTTGATGGAATAAATTAGATGATATTCTAGCTTGACTAAACACTAAATGTTGCTGCAAATATTTTTATCCTTAATTTTTCTTTAGAAGTTTAAACCTGCATCTAATAAATATTACATATTGATAAAAAAATATTAGATTGCAGTGCGAAATCCTCGCACGGGCCCACTGGTCAATATTATAACTCTCATACAGTTAAAACAATATTGTTTCTAGCAGTACTGTTGTTTGTGCATCTCAATACCGAATATTTACTATTTTGTTTGTATGAATAGTGGTTATAACATAATTAATTCATTCATTTCGCGCACTTCATATGAACTGCAATATTGTTACTTTTATATTAGCCGGCGCAGGTGATAAATCGTCCAACATTGTTCCTATACTATATTCATATTCCATTCATTTTTTTGATGAATGGAATTTTGAACCACCTTTTTTTTTTTTTTTTTTTTTTTTTTTCTAATGGGTGCAAATCTCTCATACACGCACTACAGTGACAGTGGCTTTAATGGATTTCATTCATTTTTGAGGATGCTACACATCGAGGTTGCTGCATCCAGTGATTTTTTTTGTGTGTGTTTTGATACGCATGAATGATCGTGTATTTAACGAGTTTCGTGAATGTTTAAGGTTGCTTACGACAAGGTTGATGTATCTAATGATGTTTCTTTGTAGTTGTTGCTGTTTTTATTGGAGCGAAGCACACATACATTCGTTAGTGATCGGGTTCATGATAAAAAAATTAATAAATGTCTAGGAAGCTTACAAACACCTCAACAATCAATACTGACATTATTAAAAGCGCACAAGGCGCTCAATTTACTTTATTGCGCTTGTAGAAATTGAAAAAAAAAAGATTTCATGAGTGCACGGACATTATTTATGTACGTATTTTTTTTAATTATTAGTAATCATCATTAAATTATGTTAGGGGACAGTCGGGTAGCCGCGGACATTTTAATTTCTAAGAAATTCAAAGTGTTGCGTAAATAAAGAGTTATTGAAAATAAACGCCCTCTAGAGTCGAAACAAATACAGTTTAATTGCGACGTGGGCGTCGAGTAAGTTAGTCGTGAGTGAGTGTTTTGTTTTCGTCAATAAATTTTCGAAAAAACGAGACAGAATGCATCCTATGCGGAGAAACATTTGAAGAAGACTGGATTCATTGCCAGGAATGCAAAGACTGGGCCCATGAAGATTGTGTTTATATAAATGCATAGGGTTTATTATAATTGTGACGTTTGTAAGGCCAAAAAACGGTTGGGACGCCATTGATTAATATGTCCGGAGCTACCCGCCGTTTCTTGGGACGACAAAAAATAAGGCCAAACTATTATCAGTATATTTTGTTAAATAATTCGATATTATTAGCAATGTTTAATTAGGAACATTAAAGAAGTTCGTAATTTTGTTTTAAGTATAAAATAAAGACAGAAATTTTATTCTTTTTTTTTATTGCAATTTATCCAAGTATCCGGGGCTACCGATATTTCCCTATAGTTAAATTGTGTGTCAAAAATACGTGTTACGTGATGCTGTCGATTACCACTTCCAAGATATTAGAAGTCAGTATGGTCTGGATATCTGAATCTGACGAGCCAATCAGAACAGCTCTTGAGTACGCTAGATCTGAACGGAGTAGGTATTTTGTTAATATGCCTGCGTCAGACTTACCTGCACTGTTAGACTCATTTTCTTGTTCTTCTTCATCGCCGAACTCCCTGTGACCAACCCAGGGAGTTTTCGTCCTCATCAAAATCATATGGGCTGCTAAATAAAACAAAATGCATACATGTTTTTAGAAAATCAGTTAAAAACATTGAAACATAATAGCGACAGTAGAAAACAAATCATTCCTACGTATCATTAATTATACAGAATGACAAAAAATACGGACGATTTTAAAATGCAATAACAAGTAAAGGGCGGCAGGTATTGAAGTATCACTCTTGATTAATATGTTAAATGAGAATTTCTGTATTGCGCTTCCTTGTTTTAGTTTAAAATATCACCGATAGATGGTTCTACACTATCTCAAGGTATAATAACGCTAAAAAACGCCATTGAAATTTTAAAACGCAAACTCTTCTTTCTTGTGTTTCAACAGCTTAACAAAATGAATATTAAAATCTTTGTGAACTTTGATAAATTTTTATCAATTATTTTAGTCTTCATATTGTTTGATATTTCGCAGCGCTATCTGTTGGTGGTAACTGTAGCTAAAACAATGAAGCTTAGAATTCTTGGCTTCACACAATAATTTCCTGCAAGAATAACTTCAATAGCTGCCCCCGTTTAACACAATTCCATCCTTTAAAGGATACCCTGTATATTGGGGGCATTATTCTTACCAGTTTTGGAAAGTGAATCTACAGATTACATATAATTGACATACAGATGACAATAAAATATAATTTTCTATTAAAACAATTAGAAATGGCTAAATTCATAAATCAGTCAGAACAATTGAAGGATGCAGTGGTAAAATCATTTTAGTCCACTTTTCATGAAACTGGATTTTTGCTGTTATGTTGTTTATGAGTAAAGGTACGCTGTTATTTTTTCTCTTCAAAATAACACCAGTTTAAATAATCAGATGTAAACCGATGCCCTTAAAGAAAAATGTCCGAAAGTGGTTCAATTTCAATATTTAGCGCGAAAAATGAATTTTCTAATTACTTTTTCTCTGCGTACTAGCATACATTATCAGAAAAAACTGTAAATTTATGAGCGTTTGCCCTTCAATTTTTACGGGCAACAGCCTTATTGGATGAAAAACGGTCTGATACTAAATAAGTGGCCTTATCTATTAGATACTTAGAAAATTAAGGGCAATCCACGTATTCTTACAGTTCAACCCCATCTGTTAGCAAAAATACGGTACGACCCCATACATTTTCCTCCGCTAGGTTGTAACCCTTAATTTCAGTCATGCTTCGAAAAATAATGTCACTTAACCGCGACCGTAACATATTTTTTAATCTGCCAAAAAAGCGATTCTGTGATGATTATTTTTAACGTGCTACGTGCTACGGAACACTAAGTAAAGTGTTATTGTATTTTAAAGTGCATCATATCCTGTGCATTATAATGCTGTAATTACTTTATCCCATAAAATTGCGGGCTGCACAAAATGAAGGGCTTGGATTTTTTTTTTCTTTTCTTCTTTTTCGGGGTATGACTGCGATCTCTGCAGCCGGCCTCTGCCCGTAATTTTAGAGGGATATTTTTAACAGTGTAATCAACTGTTAGTTTTGTATTATGTCAAGAGTGGAAATATGATGCAATTAAGATCGCGAAAAATATAGAAACTACACACCGGCTTTCATCCGTTCACGAGATACAGACCGGTTTTATCCGTTTCGTCATACATAAAGAAACTAGTATGTTGTGGCCATGACAAAACTTTTTTCTATATCATTCTAATACATTAACTTAACAAATCAAAAAGACACGGTTCTATCCTGTGATTGCAGAATTATTCCTACTAGCTTAAAAGGTGACAAAATACAAATATAAATATTTATTTATTTACATCCCGAGACTTTCGAACACTAACGTGATCATCTTCATTGGGGAAATGTTGACTGAGTTGAGATGAATGTCGCTTTCACTGTGCAAATATGTAACGGGGTTTTAACGGGGCCAGTCTATTATTTTGTAGGGGTGTATCAGGAAAAGTCCATTAGCTCCGGCGCTGGGTCTCTTGATAATTTCAAAATATTAAACCAGATTTTAGGTATATTATAAGATAAGCAATCATTACAGACTCTATTTCCTTTACATAAAATCTCCAAAGACTCTCTGATTTTAGCTGTAAACTCGTTATTTGCAGGAACTATAATTTTTGCGTTTTGAAAATCAATATTTATAATCTGTCGCTGATACAATCTTGATAAAGCTGTGGATGGACGGTTAAATTTAATGTCAGAAATGTGTTCTTTTAATCTTTCTTTAAATTTCCGGGTGGTCATCCCTATATAGGATAAACCAGTTTGTGTTTCTGTGCTAAATGGAATAGAGTATATTCCTGCGATTTCGTTATTGGGTATGGGATCAATTTTATTATGAACTAAAACTTTCATTTTTTGCGGGGGTTTTGCAACTAAATTGATATCAAATTTCTTTAATGTATATCTTAATCTTTCGTATAACTGTGGTATGTAATCGAATTTGCATAATTTAAGAGACCTCTTGTGTGTAATATCCTTAGGGATTTTCTTCTCTGCTTCATAAATTAACTTATTTATGCAATTGGGGGGAAAACCATTTTCTGCTGCAATATATCTAATTTTATTCAACTCTTTATATAAGTACTGTTCTGTACAAATGTCGAAAGCACGCTTTATATAGAATCTGTAAGCTGCAATTTTATATTTAAACGGAGAATTGCTGTCATAAGCGATGGTATTATTTGACCTGCATTGTTTTCTGTATACTTTTCTTTCTATCGTTCCTTTGTTTATGTTTCTTATTAGTTCAATATCTAGAAAAGGCAAAATCTTGTCCTTCTCTAATTCCAACGTGAATTTAATATTCATGTCAATTTCATTAACTTTTTTAACAAAATCGTTTAGAGATTGGATGCCATGGTCCCAGATTACGAAAATGTCGTCCACATAGCGTAGCCATAGCGTAGGTTTCAAATCAAAATTTTCCATAATATGCTTTTCAAAGGGTCTAAGTTTCAGCTCTGCCATTAAACCGGAGATGGGTGATCCCATTGGGACCCCCATTGTTTGCCTGTAAAACTTTTGGTTGAATATAAATACATTATTATGTGTGATAAGATTAATAGCTGATTTAAGCGTGATCCGTGTGTCATGATTAAAAGTATGGTTGTCATCGATGGCTTCTTCTATGACTTGAACTATTTAATTAACATCTATTGATGGGTAGAGGGATACAACGTCTAAACTTGCAAGTATACTGTTCTGATTTATGGTATTTGTAACGGGGTTTTAACGGGGCCAGTCTATTATTTTGTAGGGGTGTATCAGGAAAAGTCCATTAGCTCCGGCGCTGGGATTCTTGATAATTTCAAAATATTAAACCAGATTTTAGGTATATTATAAGATAAGCAATCATTACAGACTCTATTTCCTTTACATAAAATCTGCAAAGACGTTAATTTTTTTTTTTTTTTTTTTTTTTTTTTTTTTTTTTTTAATGGCGACTAGAATATATACCTGGCTACCAGATTTTTTCAAATTTGTAAAGCCCTGGTTCCTACTTTTAAGTAAACAGATAAAAGTTTGGTTGAAAAAAAACGTTACATATATGCACAGTGAAAGCGACATTCATCTCAACTCAGTCAACATTTCCCCAGTGAAGATGATCACGTTAGTGTTCGAAAGTCTCGGGATGTAAATAAATAAATATTTATATTTGTATTTTGTCACCTTTTAAGCATATTTTAATGTATATTTTATAAACTTTAAATACAAGGTGAATATTTTCATTCCACTTCAATTTCGTTTTTATTTCGAAACTTTCTGTTATTATTCCTACTCTCACTCAAAATTAATTTATGCAATTTAGAGAACGTGATTTTTTCTATTTTTATTCACTGATCACTGCAATTCTATGCTAAGTTTAAAGAAAGGTATTATACTTCATATCCATAATTGTTGCTGTGTAAGTACGTTATTTAAAGTCAAAATTATATCAGCATCTATTTATGTCAAGGTCTAACAGTATAAAAAGTTCGATTAAATTCCGTTTATTAGTTTTCCTGATATAAACATCGCAGAAATCGTGAAAAACACAGCAGAGCAGCGCCACCGTTTGAGTGACATAGGGGAGACCGGGGCATGTTGGCCATAGGCGCACGTTGGCCCATCCGCGATATTTTTCAAACTATCCGGTGGATAGCGTTACTAGCTAAGTGACATGTGTCTTACGTCTTCTTACACCCACAACAGCGTCAACAACGAAGAAGCAATTAAACGAAAGCCACTTCAAAATTTCGTTCAGGTAAGTTTTCTTTTTTTTTTTTTTTCACTTATAAATAATTGTTTCTGACTTGTTTCTAAATTAAAGTTTCACTTTGGTGAACAGCAAGCAGTCTAAAAGACCGTTGTTCAGAACTTATTTTCTGCGTACTGATTATGTAAAATGATTATGACTGTCTCATGTAAAATATTTATATTTTACTCATAAATTATTTATTTGAAGAAAATAAATCCATTTATTAAAAATTTAAATTATGATCACTCTAGATTAAAAAAAAAAAGTGGGTAAGTGTGATCGAAGATCGCAGAAAGGGTTTCGTTTAATTTTCGTTTCAAAACATTTTATCCTTTAATAAAGAAATCCAAATGAAATTTTTGTAATTATAACTATCAATACACTATCTCAATAAGAACACAGATGTCAGCCAAATAAAGAAACAAAAAATTTATTTTAACTAGGACTTCCCTCAAAGGAATTAGTCTGAGTGATATTGCTGAGAACATAGGGTTAACAATTACGATATAATGAAAAATAGCAAATTAAATGATAGAATTACAAAATATCATATATAAATTCATATTCACTGTTGAAAAAATAGAAAAGAAGTACCGTTCAACAGGTTTGTTTTCATATTTTTTTCATAACACTAGGGGGCTCTGCCCCCTGCTCGCTACGCTCACCAACCCCCGTTCTGAGTTCACAGCCTCTTATAACCTGGTAATGCATCCTGTTTTAAAAAGATGATGATGATGATATCACGAACGGCGACTATCTTCTGTAATCAGGTTATAATGTTTTTTCATTTAACTGGTTATAATTCTTTTTCATTTAATTCATCTTTTTTATTTTTAATATTCATGTGTAAGCACAATTTTTATGACGTAATTTTCTTTATTTCCTGCTTTCAACACGTGATCATTTAATTATTATTTTAAACTTTCATTATTGTTTTTAATAGTCTCGCGCAAATACATTTTTTATTTGAGATAAAACATAATCCTTTGCGCTTATTTAGACTTTGGCAACAATATTAAAAAAATCACTTTTTCAATAAAAGATTTTTTACTCGATTTTTAAGGATTTTTTGAGTTTTTATTGCCCGACTGTGATAATTTTTTGAATTTCTGAAAGCTTGTTATATTTCGCGACTGATGGTATGATTTTTGAATCCGTAGGAAAGCTAGAAAAAAAGTAATAGCTCCTCATAAAAGTCCCTAGTAAAAATGCCATGAGAATAACCCGGAATATCTACGCAGAATTTGATTGGTCCATTTCTAAATCGTTTTTGGCTCAGTTCCAGATTACTTTTTTTTAATATAGAAGGATTTGCAAACAATCTCATTTTCTTAAGCAGGAATAGGCGCAAAACTTAAAAAAACAAGTTGGAACTTGTACTTTAAATTTGACAAATGAGGTGCTTTCGTACTATAATTTGTTTTACCATGTAAAAAAATCAATGTAAAATTATATTTAAAATAGTCATCTGCGCTGAACTTAATACTGAACTAATTTTGATAATTACTTTTTTTAAAGAAAACTGTTAATTTGCAGGTGTGCCCGCTCTAGCTATTTTTTTAATATTCCCATTTTTATATTTTAATTTTAAAAGTTTTTTATGAAATTTCTTTAAAATGGTGGCAATTGGGTTAAGATTTTATCTCTACAACATAAGATTAATTTGACAATTATCACATTCCACCAATCAGAAGCGGCATTCCATCAGGGTAAATGTCGTCATATTTAAAAGAAGAAAAGCAATGGTTTTTCGTAAAATTTAAACATAGTAAGATGATTGCGTTTAATTATGCAGTAATCACAGAAGATCAGAATACAGATTATTTGTTGAGAAACAGTTTTAAGTAATCTATGTAAGTAAAATAACAGTAAATAATTTATCATAAGAAGTAATATGAAAAATGAAATGTTTCCGATGAAGAAAATAACGTCATTTGGAAAACAAAAGATGATTTTTCCTCCATGGATATAAAATATTGTACTAACCTTGTGTCAGTATGATGTCATATTCACTGACTTTTATTCCTGCACCTAAATGGATAGAACTTCTGCTATTTATTTGAAAATCCTTGGTATGTACAAAATAAAATATTTCTGAAAATTACAGCATTTCCATTTAACTATAATAAATACTTAATGAATTTTTAAAGCAATTGATTAAATGACTCTTACAGTAATATTTCCTATATATTTTCGTAAAACAGATTTTATTTTCCAATTTTTTTATTCCGCATACTCTGAAATTATAAACTAAATCGTCTGCTTATTGAAAATGATATTATTTTTAAAACGTGCATTTTCAAACACAAAATTTCAATTTTTATAAAGCTAACTGTCGTAATTGTCTAGATTTTTACTGAGATCAGGACTTCAATGGAATGTGGTGTTTATGGGCAAGGTATGTTTTGAGTATGTTTCTGTGAATATCATGCTTTAAATTTGCAGAGTCACCTTTTTTCCATTCCATTACTATTTTATTGATAAGCTTAAATTGTAATAATCGGGTTTTTATCATGATTCGATACGTTCCTCAAACTCATATTACGTTATATTCTCTTGCTTACTCTATTACTCATATTGATACTCTATTTGTATGATTCTCAAACATTTGAAAAAGTTCGTTAAACTTCCGTCAGATTAATTTTCTTTTTAATTCTCTAATGACATCATATTAACCTGCTTTCTGCACTTACACATACTCATACTCCTTGTATTATTGAGAAATGTTTGAAAAATTCCGTTTTATTACCAATATGACGTCATATTAATCTTTTTTTCCATTGATGAAACTTTTTATTTCATTTTCAATTTTCAAGTGGAAAACTTTCAATAGAAAATTAATTATTGTAGAGACAAATTTATTGTGGATTTTTAATTGTTGGCAACTGCTATAGCGAAAAATGTTTAAATTTAATTGTCAAAGCTGTTATATTTTCTGGTTTTTGTCTCTCTATATTAAAATAATACGATTTTTTCAAAATTTTATAATTTTTAGCCTGACAGTAGGTATTCAGTTGTAAAGTACACAAAATTTCAAATTTGTTACTTATACATTTTCTGAGAACCGGCTCGGTTACGGACAAACAGTGAAGCGAGACGAGTAAGGTTTCGTGAGATGAACAAAACCCTAAAACAAGCGGGAAAAATTCTACCTTACGGTAGAATTATACGGATTATTATATATTACGGAATATTACGGTAGTAGTTATAGAGTGGCCACTCACGGCTTTTATCGTTAAGATTTTTTCAGCCAAGTCTAACTCGTCAAAAAAAAAAAAAAAAAAAAAAAAACGCGTTTGTTAGCATAAGCCAGCTTCTCCACTTTAGAATTTAGTTTGCGCTCTAAGATTTTTTGTGAGGCTGGCGGAATATATTAGGAACGAACACACCAAGTTTTAAAAAGAATCAGTGACTAGAAGTATTTTTAATAAATATAATAGTAAAAAGATGTGGCTCCAATGGGCTGAGACGTGGCGAGGTAGATGTTGTTTCCAAATGTGCTGACTCAATGACACCCTTTAAACTATTTTTATTGGTTCAAGACATTTTAACACTTAAAAGATAACCTAAAAAAGGTAATGAAAAGTTCTATGATAGCAGCTTTTTTGATGGATACAGCTAAGAGAAGTTGTTTAACAAATGATGAGTTAGCATTAATTGACGGGCTCTTGGAGAGCGATGGGGTGGAGGAAGAGGGGAGCTATACAAAACACAAGGGCTCTACGAGACCTTTAAAATGAATCCTCACTTGCAATTGAGAGATGGGACTTTAAAAGGGATCCCCCTTTAGAACCCTCTGATGGTCCCTCCTCGAGAGATACTTGAAAACGGAGGACGCCAAAATAATCGGGGGGGGGGGGATTTTGGTGAAATTTTGGATCTGTCCGGTCCATATTCAGAGAAAAAAATGGAAAAAAATAAAATAATTATGAGAAATTGAAAAAATTAAATAAGAAGAGTGCGGCTGACGGGAGGGGGAGAGTAGAACCAGACAAAAGTGCTTGGTGAGATCAAACTTTTGATATGTTACATGACGTGGTTTGAACACCTTGAAAATCTCTCTCCTGGGTGGGGGGGTAACTCCGTTCCTATGGGAGATATGGCCTAAGGACCCTCTTAGAAATGTCGGCATCGACGAGTTTAACTTCGTTGGATCCTTTAGAAGATGCCTACGCCCTCTGTGGAGCTAAAAGGGGCTGAGGTCTATTGGAATTCCGCAGCTAAATTTGACTGATCCTTTATTACGCACATAAGTCGTTTCATTAGCATATTTTTCAAAATATTTTGAGTATGCGCTTTAAGAAGACCTTCCTTGGCATTTCATTTTTAGGACTACTTTAAGTCTGTCTGGCATTGATCTTATCAGATATTTTGTAACATTTTTCTGATGTTTATTCCATTTTGCAAATAAAACCTGTTTCAACTGTGTTTTATTTCTGATATTATACCTGTGCATTGCCTGCTGTAAGATACTCTACACATAGGGTTTAAATCCGGACTTTGTGGAGATGTTCCAGGTACGTGAGGGTTATTGTAGAGTATCCATAATAGTCAGTGGTTACTATCCATAATAGTCAGTGGAGTTAGCATCAAATTTCATCAAAATAATTCACTTCCGATACCAGTATGAAATTTTAAACCACGCTTATATACATATACTAAGGAACAAAATATCACCGGGAGACAATCGATCAGAGGTTCCGACCTCCACCCCTCCAAAGGGGTGTACCGCGCGGTTGAAAATCGCGTTTTATTTTATTAATACTTATTTTTGTTCTAAAGCTTTAAAATTTTTGTATATTATATAAAATATGTATATTATGACCGCATATAGTTTTGGTGCAGAAATATTGATATTTAGGTTATAAAAAGACTTTTTGAAAAAAAAATCCTCACTTTTTTTTCCGTTTTTTTCGAGAATATTTGTCTTTATATCCTAGAAATCGTTGTAAATACACCAAAATTTAACACTGAGAATGTAAGCGATAGCTGCATCTCCAGAACTAATTTCAACAAACTTCATATTCAGATAGAACTTGACATTAATAGATTCTTATTGGATTTGGGTGTATAGCGCCGAACAGGTGTCGCTACTATTATCTGTTTTTCACGGTTTCCGCGTTAGCTATATCTCAAGAATGAATAGATTGTCATTTAATTTTGGTTGCAGACTCTTTGATTTATATAGAAAAAAAATTGCGATGACCACAACATACTAGTTTTACATGGGCATGGCTTATCACTGTGGGATGTATGTGCACTCTAAAAACGACATTTTCAAAACTGAGCTAAAAATACTCAAATCTGAGTTTGTCGCATAGTCAAAATGGCTCCCAATCAAAATTACTCAAGTTTGAAACATGTATATACTCATTTCTCAAAACATGCACACACTGAAGAATAAAACATCATATGCTCCTATTTGAGTACGTCCATGTTTCAAAAATGAGTTTGAACTGACTTTTATGTGCCCATTTTTTGGTATGTCCATGTTTCAAAAATGAGCATGAACTGACCTCATGTGCTCAGTTTTGAGTATGTCCATGTTTCAATATTCTGAGTATTTCTGGTATTTCAGAATTGAAAGCAGTGGCCATATTTCAAGCAAAAACTTTCATAACAAAGTGAAAACATCGATTTACTCAGATTTAAAAGTGTCATTTTTCCCACTGTATGGTGAAAGATGATGTATAAGACAAAAAAAAATTGGCAACCACATAACACGTTTGAAAAACCATTTTTGTATAAGACGTGAGTGTTAGGAATCGGTAAATTAATAATTTTATTTATGCAGACGACTTTTGGCTAATGCCGATAAAATTATTTCTTTTATATTTTATTTTATTTGTTAAACGCGGCTCGTTGCTATAACAACGTAGTTGTTTTTTCTTTTGCCTTCTTTTAAATTTTATTATCTCACGAGAAAAGGTTTAAAATTTAGGAAAAAAGTTTTCATCTGCTTTTGGTGTGTTGTTAAAAAGAATGTTTTGTTGTTAGTAGGTATGAATGTAATTTAAAACAATTCCGTCTGTTTTTCCTGAAAAAGAATGACAAGAATTGAATATAGTGCAGATAGAAGATATATTTTAGGATAATCTTTTATTGTGTATAGTACGATGATCCGAATCAAGGTAAAATTAATGTATAATTTTGTAAATATGTAAATAACTGTCTATATCAACATCTCTTCGAATGTCCCATATCTATAATTTATAAGTGTGTAATTAAATCTTGTGATAATTAAAAAAGCTTGAATAGTAAAATATTTCGAACCCATCATGATGTTTGATAAAATGCAAACAGTGTGTACATCTCATAGTGAACTCATAGAAAACTACCAAAGTGAGATGATATTGTACATTCCCAGTCATGTATGTAATGGCGCCCTTTATTCTTTGCCTGCAACTGAGGCGCGTCCCTGCTTACTAAATGATTGGACTTTATAGTATATAGACTGGTATAGTAGATATAGACTATAGTATATGGACTTTATAGTATATATAGTTCAATTTCAAATTTTGGACTGCATGAAATTACTACATGAAGAATAGATGAACCAACAACAAAAAAAGCACTAATGCAATTTTTTTCATTGTACTTGATGAATCCTCAATGATTTTAACTAACCAAATGAGCGATGATTCATCAGAAAAGGATTAGATTCATTTATATGTAACAGAAAAAAATAAATAAATGCAAGGTAATGGAAAAATCCGTTGTAATCGTTGCGTATCACACATTCAGAGCAGCTGCAGGTATTAAACTTAAATGAATATTTTATGGTGTATTTTTCAAATTAACTTATACGAAATCATGAAATGTCATAGAAAGCATTGTAAAACAAAATAGTAATTTTAATAAGTATTTCCAAATAATAATGTTCTTTTTAATTTCTTTTCACATTAAAAAAGCAATCCGGACTATTATGCGTCAACTTTGATATGCGTTTTTCTCTAAAATTAATTCCTCGGACTGAAGTAGTTTTCCTTCTGAAACCTTCAATTTTTCATGCGTTAAATAAACTTTAATAGTATTAAATTTGTCCATAGCTATGCTTTTTTCTATCACATTTTTCATTTCATTATAATATATTTCAGTACCTACTTATATTATTCAATATTACTTGCGTCTTTTTTAAAAAGAATTATATATAAGTAAATACAAAGCCGTCTTTTGGGATGTTGGACACATGCGGCCGCACGGGTCCTGATGTCCGAAATAATTTTTAATAGTAATAAGGAATGTATAAATACTTAGCATTTGCTTGTTGTGAATTATTTATTTCATCATAAAATCTATACACTTAAAACATGTTTAATTCTAAAATGATAGACAACAACTATTTTTAATGTAATAACAATTATCAACGTTTTTGTGTAGGTAAAATATATTTTACCATTAGATCCATGTTTTATTTTTTCAGCAAGTTTCCTTTTTGCTATGCGAACATCCCTATTCCTGTCCACGCACATACGAATATCTCAAAAGGTTTTTCGAAAGGTATGTGAGTACGTTGTAGGAAGAGGAAAGAAATTAAGTAGTTTGGAAGTGCAGAAACTCTTTAAAGGCCTTGACCGCGACTTACGTTATACACGGCCGGTGCATGACGTTTAAAACGTCACATGAAGTGGATCATTTTTACATGGTGATTGGTGCAAAGCGCCGCACCTACCGTTTTGCACCAATCGCTGTGTAAAAATGATCCACTCCATGTGACGTTTTAAACGTCATGCACCGGCCGTGTATAACATAGATCACGTCTTGACACAGGACTTGCTTTTGCTAAGGACGGTTATGAGTAAATTAGTTGGATGCATTTACCTGTAATTCCTTTGCCTATCTTCTTCGCGTGTTTTTTCATAATCTTGACGTCATTTACTTTTAGGTAGCTTTCAATACTAAAAAGTATAAAGCTACCTATTGCAGCCGTTCGAAGGAAAGCAGTTCCGGAAAATTTCGATATATTTTCACCGATCATGACCCCCAGACCCCAAAACCACCCTCCGTTCAAATGTTGATTTATATATATAGATATATCCATATATATATATATATATATATATATATATATATATATATCTGACCTATGTCATACGATAACGCTCGTATTTATAAATCGATTTTGATGAAACTAATTGTGTGTATTAAGCTCACCAATGTCTCGACCGAGTTCGTTGGCCAGCTTGGTCCGCCATTTTGTTTCAAGATGGCAGCCATTTAAAAATTTAAAACTAAAATAAATATACAAAAAAATTAAAAATTAAAATTTATTTTTTAATTGCGTGTTAGGCCTTGATACAAGGTTTCCAGAGCATTTTTTGGTTTACCTCTATCTTAAAAAATGGCTGAGATAGAGCAGTTTGAAATTCTAGGGTGGCTGACATTTTGAAACTAAACAGCACATTAACGCGATTACTCGCAAATTATTTTCTTTCATTGTTGTAATAATTTTCCCAATCACACGCATAAAACTATATATTCATATCCGTTAGCACCAAAATTGGCGACATTGGCGACAAAATTGGCGACATTTGGCGAAATACTGCCAAATTTGGCGACCAAAATAAGTCTTCATAAATGAAGCCAATTTGGCTATTGCTCAATAATTTGGCGAATTTCTTATTCAAATTCAGTATTAACGAATCTTTTGTAAACGTTTCTTTGCATTTTAACTTGCTGATTTCGTGTAACATTAGCTAAAATTTTAAAACGAAGATATAGGAAAGCTACCTTTTCCTCCCGGTACAGGCCGGAAGGACTTTTTTGTTTGTGATACTTTGTGTACTTCTCATTACACATAAACATAACGGAAATATTATTTTCTATGTAATTTTAATAGTTTTCTCAAAGATAACCGTTTTTCCCAATTCATTCCTTCACTGCCATGGCACTAGAACCCGTTTTTGCCTACTAGTATAATCGAACAAAGGAAGAAGCTTCTACTGCTCTCAGGTACGGTGTTGAAAAAAGAGCGGTCAGTCAGCCGAATGCGGTATTACTATAGTTATTGTCCTAACAAGTATGGTCTCCTTAAAGGCGCATAATCAAATTATTTTGAAAAAATTGCCAATGAAAATACTCATGTCACATTTAACAGAAGAATTCTAGTAGAAAATCTGTAAAAAAAAAAAAAAAAAAAAAAAAGAAAAAAAAAAAAAAAAAAAAAAAACAGTTTCGAGTATTTGGCACAAAAAGACGCAATTTGGCTACCAACACTTTTTCTTTGCCAATTGCAGGCGATTTTAATGCATTTGGAAATTGCTTGTTAAAGCGTGTTTAAATGCAAAGCACTTAATGAATTCAAACTTAAACGATGAAATAGCTTATAATTATTGCTATAAGCTTATTTAATATACAGGGTGATTTTTTTTAAAGTTGTGAAAGTAAAACCCTATAACAAAAGAACCACTGATCCAAATGACCTAAAATTTCACCAGTATGCTCCCAAAGCAATGGGTATTTTTTTGGCGTTGTTAAAAAGAACTTAAAATCGCACCGACAGATGGCGCTGTATGTGCAGTAAAGTCGGGAGACGAACTTTCGCCCGGCACACGCACATTGGCGTTAAACTAGTCGTTTTGGGCCACCGTAATACTTACCCATCAGGGATATGCATAATGTAAAATATTAAAATAAAAAATGTGTAAACTACTTATAAAATGCATTGCAATTCAAATAAAATCGAGGCTTGATGACGTCGCAAACTTTAAAGGCTCGATTACTGAATTGCTTGAAAGAAACATCCTTATGACTCCAAAAATAATAATCCTATTAACTAGCGGTTTATTGCATCTGATTAAGCGTCAAATTTCAAATTAAAATATATCTTTGAAGTGAAATTTGGATGAAATACAGGGTCATGAAAAATCGAAGAGTGTGGAAAATAGGATTCCAAATATCTCGGCAACTAATTATCCAATCGACTTCATGCTTTATGCAAAATTTATGTTTTTTTAATGTCTTTTATATTCATTTCTTAAAATAACCAATTTCGAAAATTTTTATATACCTTTTATCAGAACGAATATTTCGAGAGTCCGAAAAAAATAGTTCCGTTTAATAGAGGTTATTGAAATGAAATAGGCTTCTTCCCATTATTACATACTAAGTACATACCAAATTGCAAGTCTCTATCTCAATTTTTTCGGGAGATAGAGCGTTTACAGACACACACACAGACACACAGACGGATGGCAATTTTTTTTTTTTCTAAAAATATGTTTTTCTGAATCTCCAGTGTCTGAAACGTGTAAATCCGTCAAAAATTTTTTTTCGAATTTCAAAACGATTACAAGACTTACCGTATACTACGTATGATGGGTAAGTAAAACGTGAAGTACGCACATCTGATGTTCATTATTCTACGGAAGCAATGACTGCGCCATTGACGGACCGTGCGTTGTTAGTGAAACTGTATTATCAGAATAATGACAGTGCAGCAACTGCTCTTAGGAGATTTAGGACACTTAAGAATTTAAGAAAAGGTCCAATGACGACAGAGGGTCTACGGAAGATGGATTCTGAAAGTACCGTCCATTGTTTTCCTCCCGCAGACGATATTCTTTGTTTCTGCTACCTAACAGCGCTATCTGTCGGTCGGTGCGATTTTAAGTTTTTTTTAACCATGACTAAAAAATCCCCATTACTTTGGGAGCATACTGGCGAAATTTGAGGTCATTTGGATCAGTGGTTCTTTTGTTATAGTGTTTTACTTTCACAACTTTAAAAAAAATCACCCTGTATATGAGATTCGTGTTCCTGCAGTTTAATTTTAAAGGCATAGAACTATTATTTTATTACTATTTACTATTAGACATATTAAATTGTAATACATATTAGACATATTAAATAATTAATTGTAAGGATAAGTTTTAAGTGTATTTTAAAACTAACTGCCTCATTAAGAATGCTGTCGTTATAAAATATTGAATAAGTCGTTCTTTCCATGGCAACAATACTGTTCTCTTGTCTCCAACACTAACAATATCGAAGCCGAATTCATAGTGCTCAGAATAGGATCTTAATTTTAAGCTGGAAATATTTTTAATGAATTTAAATTTTGTTCTAATATCGTTAAATTTCATTATATATACATATAATTGTATATGACAAAAGTATAGTTATAAAAATGTATTTGTTTAAGTTAAAATTACTTAAATTAGTTCAGTATGAAGAACAGTGAAAGTTTTTCTTTAAAGAATATTTATCATAAGAGCGTATTTTTTTTTAATTTCATTGTGCCGCCACACTGAGAAAAAAATCTGACCTTCTCAACTAGAATCTAAATTGTGGCTCCAGAAAAAATAGTTCCATGTCATCCCTATAAATTCTAGTTCCCTTTGATAGAGAGTTCTAGTGTCTCCTATTAGAATTCAAGAGTGTGTTCCTATATTCTCGTGGTCAAACTTATTTAAAAATGTCTGCAAATAGATGCGGACACAAGACGCTAGTTGTAGCAACTATAATGCTAGTTCATAAATCCATTCCAAAAATAAAGTGATAATTTCTCGCAATTTACACTATTCATTATCGCTTAGTTACCTAGAAAACAAGAGACTAGAAATTCTCGATCATTTCATCTATTCAGGTTAGTTCCTTACCCTATTCGCATTGCTCGGACTTCTATATTTCTAGTTTAGGGATTTAGAAACAGTCTAACTATTCATTCTAGTTGAACGAGGTATATTTTTTTCTCAGTGCAAACGACGATAAATTGCCAAAAACAAAATGAAGTTTTTATTTTATTTTTTTACGGACGGGATATCGAGGTTCCGCAGGAAATTTTTTGATAGACATATATATCCTCATGACAAGAACATTCTAATTTTTTTTCTAATTTTTCTGAGTATGCGCTTATGGAGACCTTTTTTGTAAGATAAGGACCGGGAAACTGACCTTGAGAAGTCAATTGGAATTACTTAAAGTATAACAGTTCTTTGAAAATCTTATAAAAATTAGAAATTGTTCTGGTGATTTAAAACAAATTTTATTGGGAACGTTCAAAAAGTAAGGAGCCGGAGGCCTAGGAACAGAACCTAGTACATGTATGAGTTGTAATTTTCCAACTGGACGAAAAATGTCCGGACCAGGATACGAACCTGGGATATCTTGGCTGAAGCTGTCATGCAGAAGCTGCCATGCCAGTTGGAAAATTACAACTCGTGTGATTTCTTTACCAATTTGAATAATTGTGTTAAAATTAATCTAATAGTACATGTATTTCAGAAGTATTGGCCCCGGCTGATGAGGCACTTGTCCACTGAGACACAAGGCGGTGAATGGCTGTCTCGCAAAATTCGTGGGGCTGCGATGTGAACCAGTTCCGCACGCACTGCTTGACGTCGTCGTCCGAGGTGAATCGTTTGCCCCTCAGAGCCTTTTTTAGGGGACCAAAAGTGGCGTAACGAGTCTATCAACCAGCTGGACAATGTCATCGGTAATGCGTTTTGGTGTTCCAGACCGTGCACATCGGCTAAGTAAACCCGTCCTTCCCTGAATTGCTTGTGCCACGCCTTGACCCTTGCAAGGGACATGCAGTGTTCACCGTACACTTGTGACATTCTTCGATGAATGTCCGTTCCCCTTACTCCTTCCAATGTCAGAAAACGAACAACACCTCTTTGCTCTTCTTTTGACGCCTCCATTTCATTGCTTACAACACGAATGAGCGTTGGACGACGGATGCATGCTTCTGCTAGCTTTGTAGTCACGTGACTTGCACTCGTGACCCTCTAGCGGTGGGCATGTGGACTTCCGCGCTCTTGTCGGAAACCCTCTTTGTTACTGACGCAACGATAGTACCCTTCTGTCACCGGTTCGCACATTCCAGACTCCGGCTCGTTTCTTTTTGAACGTTCCTTATATTAATCAAAAATATTTTCTGTATCTAACAGTGCAATATTAGTTTTTTTACGAATATTTAGAACGCACACCAAAGAATAATAAAATAATGTTGGAAAAATCACACAGAACATTAATTTAAAAAAAAATGTAATCCAAATTTTGAAAGAATCATTTCAATGGAAAAAGTAGGACAAGGGCGTACTTTCATGACGTTTGTCTAACCGACAGATATACACACATACACATACAGACATACTCTCTCACTAACTCTTTTATAATATATTGAGATTTAGATACAAATTAATTATTAAATATGAAATATTTGAATTTAAAATCAGAAAACTTACTTCTGGAGGGTCTTGGCCGTCTTCTCAACCTGTAACAGATTTTAAATTAAATTTTGATTTTTTAAAATTTCAATACAATATATTTTTTTAATAATTAACCCCTTTGCGACGAGCACCTTTTAGAGAATTTTCATGTTTTGTTATCGATGATTCGAAACGGAAATTTTTGTTTAATTTGATTTTCGAAATCATGTGATTAAACACTTAAAAATATTCTATTCAAAATTATAGGTAGGAGTATTCAAAGATTCTGAACACCCTATACATTATGTATACGCGACGCTAGTCGTGAAAGGGTTAAAATATTCTACTAAAAGTATTTTTTAAACTGGATCTTGAAGGACTTAAATTTTGATGAATAAAATGTTTTTCGAATATTGAACAGTGCACATTATTGTAAAACCATATTATTCAAATATTTATATTACATATAAAGAAAAAGAAAAAGTCTTAATTATGTTCATTAAAAATAACTTCATAAAATATAATAAAAAACACCTTCAAAATATATACTAAAACACTTGAATATGAAATGTCAACGTATCATCATTACACACTTTCGAAATTCTTATATAAATTTCAATAGATTCTCTCACAAATAGTTCTCAATAAAAATCAGATCTATAATTCAATTTAGCTTCATATTCGAAATATTTGGGTGGAATGGTTGAATAATAGTGGGAAGCGGACTACAGATGGAGCTACGAGCGGTGTAACAATTAAAATTATAGATGGCACTGTATCCTCTTTGTTATAGGGACTGATCATGCATTCCGGTTTTGTGTGCATTGTATTTGTGTTTTGTGTGTTCTGATGATACTTAACTTGAGTGAATCAATCGAAACATGTCAATATTTTAATGTTTTTTTTTATTAATATGTGACGTCTTTAAAGCAATTAAAATGTTTTAGTATATTTAAATAGGTGGATTTAACTTTGTGCCGTTACATTAAAAATAAATGATCAATATAAAATAGCACAAATAAAAATATATAAAATGGGAAACAGCTGTTTCAGATCCCCCAAAGCTGCATAATCAGTGCCAAATTTAAAAGATTAATCGTTAAAGATTTTAAAGATAATTATGAATCACGTGTCACACAGAACACCGTTATAGTGATTGCGGTATTAACGATTTATGGCTGTGAAGCACATTTATCATCGCCTTAACAATTTATCGTCGCGAAACGCACAGGGCCCTGTTACAATGATGCCCTTATTTTATGTTATCTCATTTTTCCTTGATCAGGATGTCCCCACTTCCATAGATAAGCACGGACAATGCCGACGTTTTTGCTAGATTGCAATACTTTGTAATTTCTTTTCTCTTATTTTTTTGATTGATTTTAAATAAATATTAAAAGAGATAATTTTCAAATTACTGTTCATGTACAATAAAAAATTATATATAAATTTTCATTAAAATGTCGTACATAGTGAGCTAAAAGGGCTTGAACATTTTTAAAATTCATTAACAATTAAAGGGTGGCAGCTATTGAAGTAATTATTGCAGAGGGAAAATGACTAAAGTCAGGAATATCTTTACTGTATTTCCTCGTTTTAGTTACTGTCAACGATCGATGGCACTGCCCTGGCTGAAATCGTAATAATGTTGAAAATAACCTTGGAATTTCAAATTCCAATTCATTTGTTTGAGGCTTCAGCAGTTCAATTGAATGAAGAGTAAAAGATGAGTGAACTTTGTTCCATTTCTATACCTTAGTTTGAGCATTATGAAAGCTTACGAAAGCTCAGCGCCATCTATCGGGGATATCTGGTCCTAAAACAAGGAAAAGTAGTATAAACATCCCCTATTTCACACATTACTCTCCTGCAAGAGTGATTTTAATAGTTAACACCATTTACTTGTTACTCCATTTTAAAAACATACAGTCCCTTTTAGGTCACCATGTCTATCACATACGCTATTTAGTGAAATGACCGAGATATTGTGAAAAAAACGTGTCATTTCCCTAGAAAATGTTTAATAATATTACACCGACACGTCAGTAGTAGCATACCATGTTTGATATAATGTTTCCTGAAAAATGAAAGTCCAGAGCCAAAGTATAATATGATGAAAAAATGTGTGAGATTTAAGGGTTGAAGATTAATATTCACCATGATACGAGATTTTGTATGGCATGAAAGTGAAATAATTAGTACAAAATGTCGACAATATAGTGCACTGCTACAGGCAATGCCACATAGATGTAGTATTGATAAAGCATGTACAGATGCATATAATAAGATCCTGCCGAAGCATCGTGATTTTTGGTTGTGACGCTACATAAAATCATGTGTTAATGGAGGCGATTCCCATTCATTACGAGCACTGTAAAACATTATACGGCAGGGAATAGCTGCCATTTTTAGTATTGCGCTGTTTCATTCTGTATGAAGCATCATACTGCAACAGTACTGGAATGTAACGATGGACACACTGAGAACTTGTAGCTTTAATACATGCTGGAAAAGAATATAAACACTCAATATATTCTTCGATGTAAGCGCCTTTAACTGTCAAATTTTTCAACTAATTATTTTTTGTCATCGCAAACGAAAACCCCCATCACAGTAAATAGTATTCTGCAAACCGGAAATCTTCCGACTTATATATATATATATATATATATAGAGAGAGAGAGAGAGAGAGAGAGAGAGAGAGAAATAGATACATAGGTTCTATATTTTTCCAATTTAATTTACTTAAATTTACTTAAAAATACAGTTTCTTTTCTTCTTCTAGCTCAAATTTCAATTCATTCTACGCCTATTAACTTAGATTTCCTGCGTCATAATTCATCGCATTTTAGAATATTCTATTAAAGCTTTAAGCCTGTTTTTGTTTCTGACAGGGACGCGTTCGGGGTTCTTTTGCGCAAAATGCACAGCCGTATTGTAGCATTTTTTTTTCTTTTTCATACGCCAGTATCAACTTCCAGTGGGCACTGTGATTGATCCAGGGGTCTTATCGCAATGCACGTTTTCGGGATCTTGTACCCGTCATTGATATATGGTAATAGATAATGTTCATGTTTGTCAACAAACCGGTTCCTCGCTAGACAACTCCTCTTGTTGTAGGCAAAATACTTCCCGCTCAATGCAGTGTTTCCTATGTGAAAGTGAAGTTTTTGCGTGTCTTTATGGATTATATTTATTATAAAACAAATTTTGTTTTATCAGATTAAGCACATTACTTAAATTTTGTTGATAATCAAGATTATTTATCTAAACTTAGATTTGTTAAACCGGATAATATTTCTCAGGCATGCTTAAGGAATAAATGAGATCAACAATACTAGTGAATTATAGTGTCCCCCCCCCCTCTCTTTTTTTTCTCCGGAGGGTCCTTTGTTAGGAGTTAGGGCAAAAATACAGGATTTGCTGCAAATAAAAGGTGCCCTATAAGATAATTAACAATATTGAATTAAACTGCCCCCCCACCCTTTTTTTCTTTTTCTTTTTTTTTTTAAGGGCCATTGAATTTTTTAGTGTGTTATAATGTTTTAGAAATATTGATTTTTTTTTTCCTTTTGATGAGGTGAAATTTTTAAAAAGATTAATTATAAAAATTAAGTTAAATATTAATTATAAATATTAATTAAGAAATAATGATGAGATTTAAGAATTTTCGCAAGATTTTTTTTTTCTGACCTGTTGAATGGTGTTAGATTCAGAGGGAATTATTGAGTACTCTTTCAAAAATATTATCTAAAAATATTAATTATAAATATCATTTAAGAAAAATAATTAATTATGATAGTGGCTTAAGAATGTTTACTGGATTTTGTTTTTCTGCGGGAATATTTTCAGAATTGCTTGAATGTGTTTCGGAAAAATGAATCAAACACTTTCCAACACAAATTGGGTCCTTTAAAGACAGCTTTATATTTGTTTTTTCGTTTCAAAATAGAACCCTTCCTAAAACTTTCAACTTTAAAACAGGGCCCTTCACAAAACTTTGTGTCTTAAAAATAGATCTTTTACAAACATTTGCCCTTTCCGACCTGAATCGTTCACAAATTTAATCATTTGAAAGTAAAATTTGACTGTCACTTTTGAACGATGGTAAACTCAACTAAAAATTTTATTTTATTTTATTAATTAATTAATTTATTTCCTCTTAAATCACTATCTTAATTAATTATTTTTCTTAATTAATATTTATAATTGATATTTTTAGATACAATTTTTCAATAATTACTCAATATCTTCTTCTAAATCTAACACCTTTCATCAGTTCAGAAAAATATCGCGTGAAAATTGTTAAGTCAAATCATTATTTCTTAATAATATTTCTAATTAATATTTTTTATAATTTTTATAATTAATCTTTTTAAAAATTACACCTCATCAAATTGTATCTGATTGCTCACTGCATCACCAGCAACTTTTTTTAGACCTTCACTTCGACGGCAAAGTCTCTGCCTCTGACAGCTCGTTTTAAGTGGGGAGCGCGGAAGAAGAATTTCGTAACACGTGACCTATTTTAACAAATGAATGTTCAATTTCGCCTCGCACTATCTTTTATCTATGAATTAATTTTGAAAAAATGCGTCTCTTTTATGTTTTTGGCAGGAAAAGAATTTTCTGGAA
Source organism: Maratus michaelseni (assembly GCA_963931845.1). Classification (NCBI taxonomy): domain Eukaryota; kingdom Metazoa; phylum Arthropoda; class Arachnida; order Araneae; family Salticidae; genus Maratus; species Maratus michaelseni. Next base: position 227,221,879 of record OZ007596.1, read on the forward strand.
CATTGTAGAGATTAAAAAACGCGGGAAACTAATAGAATAATTTTCGGCTTTTGCGTATTGGGAATATAAGTTTCTCAATGACAAAAAATGCAAAAGAATGATTTTTTAGACTATTCGGAAAGGGGAAAAATGGTGAATTTACACAGATTAAAAGAAATAAAAGAGATATAAATACTGAAATAAATAGAAAATATTTAATATAATAGAGAAATTAAGAAAATAGGTTTTTTAAGAAGAAATATACTTATGAAATGGGATTTTTACATCTTATTTGACGGGAAATAAAAAGAGAATTTCTGTAGATTAGGATAAAAAATGTTTTAAATACGGGCAGTAATGCAATATTTGTAAGAAAGGGAATATTTCAATAAACTTGTCATAATTAATACATATATGTTATGTATGTTTACTATGGCATGCTCTTTATTGAAACGAAAGTGTGTATCATCTCCGAATTTATTTTTGTCTACAGGAACACTGAAAATAATTTCCTTTCACTATGGTCTATGAGAAAAAAGAGTTTGCTGTGTATTTTAATGATGTTATACTACTTCAAAAATATCGAAATTCATATGCATTTATGAGCTGCACTAATACATGCTTTCTGTACAGTAGGAAGTGCAAAGCAGTTATCATTCATTTGCAGAGTCAATTACCCAATGGTCTACGGGAAATGACTGTTTGCAGGACATTTTAATTATGTTACGCTATTTCAAATATAATGAAATTGATATGAATTACTCAGATTTATACTACAACATACTTGCTGTAGAATATGATGTTCATAGCAATTATCGTTCATTTTCAGGGATACAAAAATTTCGGTTGCAGTACTGTCTGTTAACGATAGTTGGAAATGTGGTATCAGTTATGACATGCGTTTATAAGTTTAACTAATTGTTTACATACTACATGTTGTGTATAATTTCCATAGATCATATACAAGGCTACACAAAAAATTCGTATGCAATACTGTGTATGAACTTGAATTGATTAAAGGGGTTTTTTAATTCAGCTATGCATTTGCAAGAACTTTATTTAGTGTACTAAGATATCTTTGTTGAATAAAAATAAATACATTTACAGGATCACACGAAAGAATTAGGCTACATGATTGTCTACGTGGAAAACTGTTTTCAGCGTATTTTAATTATGTTACACTGTATCAAACATTATGAAAATGATATAGATTACTGAAATTTACTACAAGATACCTGCTGTAGAATATGATGTACATATCATTTATCGTTCATTTATAGCGATACACAAAATAGGGGTACATACAGTTTATTGACATTAATTGCTGGAAGTGCTTTTTTAGTTATAGCATGCGTTTTTATATTCAACTAAATTTTTATATACTACGTGGTGTCTATAAATTCGATAGATGAAATGTAGGATTTTTTAATTGAGCTATGCGATTAGAAGTTGAATTATATTTAGTATACTAATATATGTCTGTAGAATGTAAATAAATTCATATACAGGACTACGCGTGGAACTGGGTACAATGCCGTCTATGTATAGTTATGTTTTGAAGCGGGATTTCAGTAGTTTTAAGCGTTTTTTTTTTCTGAATTAAATTTTAGCTTGATATGTGGCATATATAAAAATCTACCGATAATATACAAGGCTGTACAGAAGAATCCAAGTACATTATCGTTTATTGGTAGAAATTGCTGAAGGCGAACTTTCAACTGTGTTATGTGTTTTCTAACTAAACTAAATTGTAGTATACTATGTAGAATATATACCAATCTATAGATCATACACAAAAGATAGATGCACAAAAGAATGCGAGTAAATTTCCGGTTGCGGGCGGAAATTGCTGAAATCTAATTTTTAGATGTGTTTTGTGTTTTTAAAATATTGTTTCCTGGGCTGGGCCTTGTCGCTGAGTAAGCAAAAGTGTTGAATTCAGAGGGTGGCCCAGGAGGGACATTCCCCGTCGAAGCATTGAAGTGTTCCCCCCCCCCCCGAAATATTTGAGATTTTATGCTTTTAATGGTTAAAAAGTGCAATCCCCTCCGGAACTCTAGAATGCCCCTCCCCCCAGGAACTACATAAATCCCTTCCGGAGTAAAGTGTCTGAATTCAACCCTGGTAAGCAAACCTGCTGGGCGGGTGTAGTTGAGCTTAATCCGAAAGGTAGGCCAACCCCCCGTTTTGACTTTGACATTGTTGACGTAGATATATTCTTTATCTTATAAAACAGTGAAGCCTTATTAAAGTATTATGGATGTGTTGAAAAGTGTTTCATAAACTATGCTTGATGCATAATTTTTGTTTCTTTTTAAGTTTATAATAATTCATTGAAATTTGCATTAAAATAAGAGATTAAAGTAAATCATACCAAGAGAAGCAGCCGCAGCATTCTTTGGAATCTTTTTTAGTGTTTTCTTCCGTAATCTGAACTCTTACGTGACGATGTTCCATTCTATAAACGAAAATACAAACAGAAGCAAATTAGTGCCAAATATATTACAATATAAACTATATTTTAAAAAATTGCAGAAAATTATCTCGATTTTCTCGATTTATGAAAATTTAATATAACCTTCTCATCACTCATGTTTTTTAAAAGTTTTCAATATTAAAAAAAATTATTTGGGAAAAGGCCAATCAGAAACCTCAGAAAACAGTGAGCGTCCGAAGTCTACAGAGGAGTTTCTGAAATAGTAGAAACATTTTGCTTTCCGCAAATTTTAGAAGAGCCATGTATCTTTTAATTACAAAAAAATTACCAGTCTTTGAGGTTACTAACTGGTTCTTCATCTAAAGATTTATTAAATAAACTGGTCCATTTGCTGCACTTTTAATTTCGAAAAACACCTTTTTGTGTAAATTTTGGAAACTTACTGCTCTTTGAGGTTTCTGATTGTTTCTTCTTCTAAAGATTTCCAAAATGAAATGAACCCTTTGTTGCCCCTTTAATTTCATACAATATTTTTCTATTAACTTTAGAAACTCATTCGTCTTTGGTGTTTCTAACTAGCTCTTCTTTTAAAGATTTCTGAAATTAGATGAGATTAGTCTCATTGCTGTTCCTTTAATTCCTGTACTTCCGCAAAGACTTTTTACGTAATTTTTGAAATTTACTAGTGTTTCAGGTTTCTGACTGGTTTGTCTAAAAATTGGTGGTAAACATGGTGAAATAAGTCGCCAATAGCAACACAAATTTTTCGTTATAGCTCATATGTGACATAAATTCCTAGCATGCAACCTGATAACCAAAGATTCAAACTGCATTTTTAACATAACTAAAATTGGTAGTTTTATGTTAGCTTGGCGCAAATTTCGCAAATAGCACCTTTTAATTTTTGCTTGCGAAAATTAGAAACAGTACTTTAATAATGAAATAAAATGTTTTGGTTTCTAGGGTTTAATCCTATTTCAAGGCACCATTTGGCGCTTTTTAAAAATGATGCCACATTGGCGATTTCTAAATTGTTTACTTACATTTATCATATTGTAACCCACAATAAGCAAGTGGTAAAATGTTACCATTCTTAATTTTTAAATAGTTATACATAAGAGTCATAGATTTAGTGATAAAAACGTAACTGAAAAATAGATTGCATTTGTACGAGAGTAACAATGTAACGAATGTAAAATTTTATTCGTTCAAAACAATTTGGACAAAAGAATGGTAATTTAAATACAGAATTATTAAATTAAACCATACACAGTTGATTTTTCTTAGATACTGCATTTATGAGTGAAATAAAATATTTTATTTGACAAATTTAATAAGATACATATGAAAAAGATATTATGAGCAGTAAAAAGCAACGTTTTTATACACATTTCATCGATATTACATAAAAGTTAACGATTAATGTGAAGTTGAAAAAACGAAAATACACGAAATTCGTTAATGCCGCGATCATTGTACCGCACGTATGATCGCTTCGCAAAAACGAAACCGAAAAAAAAAATCACTGGATACAGCAACCTCGTCGTATCGGAATCCCAAGAAATACACGAAATTCGTTAATGCCGCAATCACTGTACCGCACGTATGATCGCTTCGCGAACATGAAACCGAAAAAACATCACTGGATACAGCAACCTCGTCGTATTGGAATCCCCAAAAATACACGAAATTCGTTAATGCCGCGATCCTTGTACCGCACGTATGATCGCTTCGCGAAAACGAAACCGAAAAAAAAAATCACTGGATACAGCAACCTCGTCGTATCGGAATCCCAAGAAATACACGAAATTCGTTAATGCCGCAATCACTGTACCGCACGTATGATCGCTTCGCGAACATGAAACCGAAAAAACATCACTGGATACAGCTACCTCGTCGTATCGGAATCCCCCAAAAATACACGAAATTCGTTAATGCCGCGATCACTGTACCGCACGTATGATCGCTTCGCGAACATGAAACCGAAAAAAAAACATCACTGGATACAGCAACCTCGTCGTATCGGAATCCCAAAAAATACACGAAATTCGTTAATGCCGCGATCACTGTACCGCACGTATGATCGCTTCGCGAACATGAAATCGAAAAAAAACATTACTGGATACAGCAACCTCGTCGTATCGAAATCAGCAAAAATATACGAAATTCGTTTATGCCGAGATCACTTTACCGCACTTATGATCGCTTGGCGAAGATGAAACCGAAAAAAAAAATCACTGGATACAGCAACCTCGTTGTATCGGAATCCCAAAAAAATGCACGAAATTACTTAATGCGGCAATCACTGTACCGCATGTATGATTGCTTCGTGAACATGAAATTAAAAATAAAAATCGCTGTATGCAGCAACCTCGTTGTATAGCGATCACAAAAAATACACAAAATTTGTAAATGCGGCGATCACTATACCGCATGTATGATCGCTTCATGAACATGAGACTTCCATAAAAACTGCAGTCAATTAATTTTATACTGTTCTAAAGTAACAAGAGTAACCACTCACAAACATAAAAAAAAAGAAGAAAAAATCAAGCTTTAAATAAACAAGCAGATGATGAAATTTTTTCAATGCTTTTTTCTTTTAATATCATGACATATCCAATTAATGACGTAAGTGTTATTTAATTATATTAAGAAAATGTTTTAAATAAATAATAAATCATTAAACATCATTAAAATACAAATAAACATTGAATTAAGAATCACTTGATGACGTAACAAATACGTCATACGTAACAAACGCGTCATCACAAAAAAATATCAAAGCTCATCCTTTCCAACAATAAAAGAGCTACATCTGGCTGACTATCGACGATTTGGCAAGATTTCGCCAAATGGTGCCCTCAAATAGGAACCAACCGGTTTTTAGTATTATTTCATATTTCTTCTTTTTTCTGGGGGGGGGGGGGGGGATTTTAAATGAAATGAGTGAAAGGCATATATTTTCAATATTTGTAATATATGCATTTTAAATTTGTGTATTTCAAATAAAAATTATATATATTAACTGAAATAATAAGTGAAAGGTTTGAATTTTAAATGAAATGAACTCAATACGAGTGGTGACGATGGGAATAATATTTGGCGATTTAACATATGTGATCGGCTAAGATAAAAATATCACAAAATATAATAAAAGAAAAATTTTAGCAACTTTAAAACAAATATATGATATATTAATAAATTGGGATTTTCTTCTTATATTTTTATTGTATGTAAATAATAAATTTTTGAAACCTTCTGCCAAATTAAAGCCTTCTCCCAAATTCGTGAGAACCTAATTTAAACATTTTAATCAGGTTTGTCACTTATCATTATTGACGGGCGTATATTTAGTGATATATAAAAGAATAAACGCTAAAAATTAACACAGAAGCGTGAACACATAAATTTTATCTCTTTTAAAATATCTGCTCAATACAGTAAAACTTTTTTGCATCGTTATTTGATCCAATAAAAGTGTATTAGAACTTACGAAAAATTCAACAATGTATGTGAATGTATAAAAAGAAAAATAGCGTTCTCTACTTGTTAAATAGCATTAATTGAAATAGCTATAAAACGAAATTTACAAAAGGTACAGGGTGATTTTTTTTAAAGTTGTGAAAGTAAAACCCTATAACAAAAGAACCACTGATCCAAATGACCTAAAATTTCACCAGTATGCTCCCAAAGCAATGGGGATTTTTAGGCGTGGTTAAAAAAAAACTTAAAATCGCACCGACAGATGGCGCTGTACATGCAGTAAAGTTGGGAGACGAATTTTTGTCCGGCACACGCACATTGACGATAAAAACGTGAAGTACGCACATCTCGTGTTCATTATTCTACGGAAATCCTCGCAATGACTGCGCCATTGACGGACCGTGTGTTGTTAGTGAAACTGTATTATCAGAATAATGACAGTGCAGCAACTGCTATTAGGAGATTTAGGACACTTAAGAATTTAAGAAAAGGTCCAATGACGACAGAGGGTCTACGGAAGATGGTTTCTCAAAGTACCGTCCATTGTTTTCCTCCCACAGACGACATTCTTTGTTTCTGCTACCTTACAGCGCCATCTGTCGGTGCGATTTTAAGTGTTTTTAACCATGCCTAAAAAATTCTCATTGCTTTGGGAGCATACTGGTGAAATTTGAGGTCATTTGGATCAGTGGTTCTTTTGTTATAGTGTTTTACTTTCACAACTTTAAAAAAAATCACCCTGTATTTGACAAAAGATAATATGTACACGTCTGTTAAAGAGATCTTGGTGCAAGAAAGAAAACGACAAGGTTGAAATTGACTAGAAAATCAAAATTTTCAAACGCGTTTTCACTCAACCTTTATTATTGTTTAAATATTCTGTTTGTTATACATTTATTAAATAAATATCAAATAGCTGTTATCCATGACTTCGTTCAAGTAACATTTAAAGAAAAATCAATTAATTAATTAAGCGAAAAATTGTACTCACGATAATTAAAAACATATACAATTAACCAACTACAACATATCACATTTTACAGCAGACAATATTTTTGGGAATATTTTTGCGGCAGCACAGATAATCACCTCATCGAGTTCACGGCTAAAATTCTAGAATTAGATAAAACTCGATTCGCATATTAAAACTCAATCGGTCTGCCAAGTCATATTCTGGTGGAAAACACGTGAAAACATGATTTTAGCGGTTGACTCGTAGGTTTACCATTGTGTTTTCCTGCACCCAGTTCTCCATGTTTTCATACTTTTGGGTGCAGGAAAACACAATGGTAAACCTACGAGTCAACCGCTAAAATCGGGTTTTCACGTGTTTTCTACCAAGGTATGACTTGGCAGACCGATTGCGCTTTAATATGCGAATCGAGTTTTAACTAATTCTGTAATTTCTGCCGTGAACTCGATGAGGTGATTGTCTGCGCTGCCGCCTCCCGGTCTATATATATTGATTTATTTACGTTTTTGCTTCAAAGAATAAGTCTAAAATGATTATGTTAGTAAATATTTTTGAAGAAATTTTTAATGTGTTAAGTTTTTAAAATGTGATGAAGCAAAAAAGTTTACTGTATCGCAATCCGTGTATTCTCACCCCTCACTTGATATTGTAGAACGGGAAAACTTCATTATCGAGTTCTTTCAGCAATCAAATTACCCATTTGGAGAGTACCTATCATTTTTCTGCAATCAAGGGCGTCTAAATTGCTATTTTTTTAGCATTCTGAAACTTTTAACAATTGTTTATAGAGACCTATACATCCAGCTAGATACACCGTGTCCCAAAAGTTTAGACATTCAATAAAATTTGCATTAACATAAAAAGTAATATGATACAATTAGAATTTGTGAGACAGGTAATAAATAAAAACAGATTTGATGATATAAATTATGATCAAAGGTTTGAAATTATAAAATATACATTAAATTATATAATAATGGGCTGTCCCAAAAGTATAGACACCTGTAAATTTTTTGGTTTTACATTTATAAAAGTAACTGAAAACTTACTTTTAATATTTAATTGCATTGCAGCGACACTTTATAACATCAAATACACGTTGTTTCATATAATTAACTAAGCATTGCATTACAGAAGGAGGTATTTCATACCACGCTTTGTTAATTGCAATTTTTAAGTCATTTACACATGTGTACACCCAGAAAAAAGTTTTGTTGAATCAACAAAAATTTGGTTGACACAACAAAACTTTTCGTTTAAATATGGGTCAATGGAAATTCTGTTTGAATCAACAAAAAAATATATTGTTGATTTTTTTTGCAATTCCAAAAAAAAAAATTTGTATCGTCAGCAAAAAAATGTTTTGTTAATTCAAGTAAAATGGTTCAATTTTACTTGAATTAACAAAATTCTTTTTGTTACATAGATATATGCTATGTGTTATTTTAACAGTCTATTTTCTTTTTTCAACAAAATATATTTTGTTTGTTTCAATAATAAAATATCTTATATTACGAACTTGTTTTGTTTATACTACAAAAACTTTTGTTAAATGAAACAATCTAAATATGCAATTTTAACTATTTTTTAGTTCATTTTCAACAGTGAATTACGCCTGTAAACCTGGAATAATAACAAGTGAATTTTTATCCTGCTTTTTTTCAAGCGCAAACCGAGAGAGTGAAAATTGCCCAAGCCGATCCCGGGTCCTCAGAACAGCACTCTGAGGTTCTACCATTGAGATACAAGGAACGATATCTGAGCTCGGCATTTCTCACTCTTATATATGTCGGAACGGCTGCAATCGCAGCACAAGATAGAAATGTCATCAGGAGTAGGCAAATTTCTGCGGCAAACATGAGACGACAATACAAAGCCCAGCATACGGCAACACTTAGTTAATTTTTAATTCATTTTCAGCAGTGAATTACGCCTGCAAAAAGCAGGATAAAAATTCACTGGCTATTATTCAAAGATTACAGGCGTAATTCACTGCTGAAAATGAAATGGAACTATTGTAGAAATCACGAAAAATGCAACATAGCAGCGCCACCTGTTGCACGATTTACACCAAAAACTAATCAGCAACAATTTATATCAGGAAGTAACTGAATATAAAGTTTTATTAAATTTCGTGCATTAGTTCTTGAGATAGAGCGTCCACAAAATTTTTGTCACATACAGACAGATAGAGTCATTGACAGTCATTTTCTAAAAACAGTCGAATCGTTTTCAGGACCTTCTAAAATCCGTCGGAAACCGGAAGTCGAAGATTTTCATGATTCCAATACTTCTTGTAAAGATAGAAGAAAGTAATAAATGGGACAGGGGGATTTTTAAAACTACCTTGGTCCGTCCTAATGAAAAAAAGTTTTAATTATCCAAAAAATATGTCAATCCTTTAATTATATAGCTATATAAGTCAAATAAATCGAGTTACGTGAGAGAGTTATGGCTACTACACAATTTAAATTTTGCAAAAACAACAAAATTTTGCTGAAATTACAAAATTATTGTAAAATTAAAAAAACAGATTTTGTTAATTCAAGTAAAATTGATGAAATTTTGTTAAAATTTTGTAAGAGTATTAACAATATTTTTTTGTCCAAGCAACAACACCAATTTTTTTAAATTCAACTAAAAATTTTGCTAAACCAACCAAAATGTACTCAACAAAACATGTTTTGTTGTTTTAATCAATTCCTTTTCTGGGTGTATTTCTTTCCATTTTCATATATTTTACGAGATAAGATCCCCCATATGTTCTCCATGGAATTCAGATCTGGGCTAAGTGTGCTGGCCAGTCTAATAGTGTGATATTTTTTTTGCCTATGTTTTCGATGATGTGGAGGTATATGGATGGATGCCCCACCTTGTTGGAAAACACAGTCCGGTCCTGCTAGCTAATCCATAATTGGCAGTAAATTGGTACGTAAAATATCCTGATAATCCTCTCAATTCATTTTTCTGTCCATAAATTCTGGAAATGTTTGGCCGTTGAAAGAAAACCCTCCCCAGGTCATTACGGATCCTCTGCCTTGTTGCCTGCTGAAACAGTTCTTGGGTTCTTTTCTTAGGTCATGCCAGTAAAATTTTTGACCATAAAAGCCGTCTAAATTCCATTTCTTTTCATCACTGAAGATCACAGAAATCCATTTTTCAACGTACGGCATATGCTTTCTAGCCCACTTTAGATGTGCATATTTATGTCTCTGCTTTAAGCAAGGTTTTGCTTCCGTTCTCCTGTAAACAATATTTGTTGAAGCTTCTAATTCTTCTGTGTACAGTACTTTTTGAAATTCTGGAAATTGATGCAATTTCACTCACAGATAAATTATCAACTGAAGCCATTTTTAATAACATTCTATCATGACGTAACATTGTTTTCTTCGACCCAAACGAAAAAGAAAGGCTACCGCGGTGCTTTACGCGTATATTTTTTTACAGACCGGGGGAGTCACGTGATGCTCGAATGCACCAATGCAGGTGAACGAAAAGAGCATCACGTCACTCTAGCGGTCTGTAAAAAAAGATAAGTGGAATGCACCGCGGTAGCCTGTCTTTTTCGTTAGCCTCGGTTTTCTTTTTGGTCTTCCGACTCGCTTTCTAGTATTCCATGTTCCACCTGATCTCAAAACTCTATAAATACTGCTCAAGGATCTCTTTGTTCTTCTCGATATATGTACAGGATTTTGTCCTTGCGCTTTTGAACGTAAAATCATAATAATTTCATCTTTAGAAATTTTTTTAGAACGTGAAATTTTTATCAGAATACGCAGAAAAAGTCTTTTCCGAATCATAAGCAAAACAATACATTGAACGCATTTGATTCCACAAAATTTCAATAAATTATGATGCTAAAAATACAACAAACGATATTTCAATTAAAGGAAAAAAATATTCTGCATTTATAGAAGCAGACAAAAATAAAAATATTTTATTTTGTGAACAAAAATGTAAAAGAAACCTGTAACGCTCTTTGTGTCGATAATTTTGGGACAGTACATTATTATACAATTTAATGTATATGTTATAATTTCAAACCTTTGATCATAATTTATATGTGTATATCACAAAACTGCTTTTATTTATTACCTATCTCACGAATTTCAATTGTACCTTATTACTTTTTATATTAATGCAAATTGTATTGCACCCAGAAAAAAAGTTTTGTTAAATCAACAAAAATTTGGTTGACTTGACCCAACAAAACTTTTCGTTTAAATTTGTGTCAACGGAAATTTTATTGCAACAAAAAAAAAATGCAACAAAAAAATATTATTGATTTTTTTTTTGCAGTTCCAACAAAAAAAATTTGTATCGTCAGCAAAAAAAGTTTTGTTAATTCAAGCTATATTACGAACTTGTTTTGTTTATACTATAAAAACTTTTGTTAAATGAACCAACCTAGTATGTAATTTTAACTATTTTTTAATTCATTTTCAGCAGTGAGTCACGTCTGTAATCCTTGAATTTTAATTCTGCTTTTTTAAAAGCGTAAACCGACAGAGTGAAAAATGCCCCAAGCCGGGACTCGATCCCGGGTCCTTAGGACAGCGTTCTGAGGTACCTCTGAACTACAGAGAACGATATCTCAACACGGCATTTCTCACTCTTATATTATGTAGGACCGGCTACAACCGCAGAACAAGATGGAAATGTTATCAGGTGCACGCAAATTTCTGCGGCAAACATGAGACGACAATACAAAGCCCAGCATACGGCAACAAATAGATAATTTTTAATTCATATTCAGCAGGGAATTACGCCTATAAAAAAACAGAATAAAAATTCACTGGCCATTATTCAAAGATTACAGGCGCAATTCACTGTTTAAAATGAGATAGAGTTCTTGCAGAAATCGCGAAAATGCAGTATAGAAGCGCCACCTGTGGCGCGATTTACACCAAAAACTAATCAGCAACAATTTATATCAGGAAATAACTAAATATAAAGTTTAATTAAATTCCGTGCATTAGTTCTTCATATAGAGCGCCCACAAAATTTTTGTCACATACAGACAGACAGAGTCATAGACCAATATTTTCTAAAAACAGTCAAATCATGTTCAGGACCTTCTAAAATCCATCGGAAACCGGAAGTCGAAAATTTTCATGAATCCAATACTTTCTTCTTGTAAAGATACAAGAAATTAATAAATAGAACCGGAGGATTTTTAAAACTACCTTGGTCCGTCACAATGAAAAAAAGGTTTAATTATCGAAAAATTATGTTAATCCTTTAATTATATAGCTATATAAGCCAAATAAATCAAGTTAAGTGAGAGAGTTACGGCTACACAACATTTTAAATTTTGCCAAAAACAACAACATTTTGCTGGAATTACAAATTTAAATTACAAAATTATTGTAAAATTAAAAAAAAAAAAAACAGATTTTTTAATATTGAAGTAAAATTGGTGAAATTTTGTTAAAATTTTGTAAGAGTGTTAACAATATTTTTTTGTCCAAGCAACAAAACCAATTTTCTTACTTCAACTAAAATTTTTGCTTAAAACAACCAAAATGTACTCAACAAAACACGTTTTGTAGTTTTAATCAATTACTTTTTATAGGTGTGATTGTCTAAACTTGTGGGACACGGTGCATATTATACGACAGCGTCCGACCTGTACAAGAATACGATTTTTCCATAAAACTATCTATCTTTCATTCAATGGCATTTGAGTGTAAACTCATTTTTGAACGTATAACTCGTTTGTGTATTATTTTTTAATCTAATGTCCAATCATATCTTCTGAACGAATGATCTGAATTTCAAAAAATCCCTGACGGGCGCGCCTGTTTGTTGGGAATTGAGGAAGAAATGACCTTTTTGCCATGATGTGGCAGTTGGAACCGCCTACTTCTAAACCTAATTTGTTTGCAGGCAGAGCCAGCAGTTTTTTTTTTTTTTTTTTTTGCTATAAGAGTGGGTCCTATAAAAAACTTGTCAGTATAAAAGTTTTAGATATATTAAGAGGTTTTATAATAAATTTAAGTGGATTTGATATCTTGTGAATTGACGAAGTTTTGAATTTTTTTTCTAAACCCCCTCCCTTTCCCCCCTTGGGGCCATTTTTAATGATATCAAAAATCTGTCATACATAAATTTTCGGCCCTTCTCCTAGAAGTAATAACAACTTTAAACGGATTCGATACGTATCATAATTAAGAAATAATGGTTTTTTTCTGTTTTCACAAAAAGCCCCCCCCCCCCCTTTGGTTCGATTTTGCCCATTAAGGAATTTGACCTAGATTTTATGCCCCTTGATTTTATGTATTTGTTTCGAAGACATGAGGGAGTTGGAACCGCCTACTTCGAAAAATAACTTGTTTGCAGGAAAAGCCGGCAGGGATTTTTTTTTTTTTTTTTTTTTTTTTTTTTTTTTTTTTTTTGCTATAAGAGTTGGTCCTATAAAAAACTTGTCAAAAAAGTTGTCTATAAACTTGTCTATAAAAGTTGTAGATAATTTTAAGGAGATTTACACTAATATTAGCGGATTTGATATCTTGTGAATTGACGAAGTTATGATTTTTTTTCTTTAAAAACCCTCCCTTTCCCCCCCCCCTTGAGGCCATTTTTAATTATATAAAAAATCTGTCATACATACATTTTTAACCCTTCTCCTAGAAGTAATAATAAATTTAAACGGATTCGATACGTATTATAATTAAGAAATTATGGGTTTTTTTCTGTTTTCACAAAAAAAAAACCCATTTCCCCCCCATTTCCCCCCCCCCCCCCTCCTTGGTTCGATTTTGCCCATTAACGAACTTGACCGAGATTTTATGCCCCTTGATTTTATGTATCAGTTTCGAAGAGATTTGTGCAGAATTATTGCAGTTATCGTGTCCATAAAAAAGTGACATAGATAGATAAAGTTTTGAACTGGGGGTGTTTTTGGGTTCTGGGAGTCATAATCGGCGTAGATCTGCAAAAAATTTTCAAAAATTCCAACTTAAGTGAGAATGTAATAGGTAGTATTTCTTACGAAATCTACCTAATATCTTTTTTGTTGAAAAGGGCTCATTCTGATCCTGTGTCTATAACGTTGTAATTGACTTTTGTCCAGTAAATAATATCGTTTTCTAGATAGGAACGCTAAATCCGGTGTTTTCCGGTAGGTTGGGTCGTAAATGTTTTCGTCTCGTAGCGCATATCCACTTTATAATACCTAGACATCAAGTTTATGACTAAAGCGGTCGCCGTTCAGAAGTTAATGGGGGTATACAGGACTTTAGTGAACACCCTGTATAACTTAAAGTTTGAGAGTGGTATACCCGAAATGATTTAAATGAGCAAAATTTAAATGCGCCCGTATCAATAAAGCCGGTCAAAAAGGTTGATAACCACTGTTGTATATTTTAACGTATACAAGGGATGTTTTAAATAAACTTTTAGAGAAATCATATTATACGTCTAAAGCAGAATCTGTAAACAGAGATTGAGCTTACACTCTAAAAAAAATCCGTGAAAATACAAGAGATTTTCCGTAAAATTTTACGGAGATGTTTCATTTTTCCGAAATTTCAGTACAATTTCCATAAATGACATTTCCGTTAAAGAGATTTCAAATCCGTAAATATGCAGAATGTTTTCCATAAATTTAATGGATTTTTTCCGTATTTCTTCCAAAACAGTGCAATTTCCGTAAATGACGTTTAAAGGTTGGGTACAGAAATCGCCTTTTTTTGAAATGTGAATTAAAATTGTTGTACTTACTAGAGTTCTTCTAGGATACAGGCCTGGCTCGGCTCGACCCGCTGGCCCATTCTAACCGAGGCCATGTCAATTTATTGTGAAAAGAATAGTAATCTACTATAAAATATATAAAAACACAAACGGAAATTTCGTTCCGTTCCTTAATAACTCGAGTTCCACTGAATGGATTTTCATGGAACTTGCGTTGTTCGATAGATAATTTTTCAGGGAAGGTTTTAGTATATAACATAGTGTTCTACGTACATTAGTTACAGAATTATGATAGAAAGTTCTGTTAGTTTGGCAGAAAAGGTTACCATTGATAATTTTTTGGCAACCGTTATTTTTGCAGAAAGAAATGAAATGGCTATACATCTCGAAAAATAAAAGAAAAACTGTTGCTAATTTTATTTTTTAAAAAAGAGAGAGAGAAAGAAAAGAAAAGAATAAAGAGCAAGAACAAGAATTTTGATGAGAGATAATTTTATAAAACGAAAATATTTAATTTAAACATAATTAGGAATGTTCGTAATGCTTAAAAAATTATGCAAGGGGCAAGATTGCTATTGAAATAAAATTTGGCGATTTATCTTTTGTTTTTGGCGATTTTGATTTTACTTTTGACCCCAAACAATTTGATTTTAAGCCAAAAGGTGTTTTAGGTAGCTTTCAATACAAAAAAGTATAAAGCTAACTATTGCAGCCGTTCGGAGGAAAGCAGTTCCGGAAAATTTCGATATATTTTCACCGATCATGACCCCCAGACCCCAAAACCACCCTCCGTTCAAATGTTGATTTATATATATATATATATATATATATATATCTCCATATATATATATATATATCTGACCTATGTCATACGATAACGCTCGTATTTATAAATCAATTTTGATGAAACCAATTGTGTGTATTAAGCTCACCAATGTCTCGACCGAGTTCGTTGGCCAGCTTGGTCCGCCATTTTGTTTCAAGATGGCGGCCAATTAAAAATTTAAAACTAAAATAAATATACAAAAAAGTTAAAAATTCAAATTTATTTTTTAATTCAGTGTTAGGCCTTGAAACGAGGATTCCAGAGCATGTTTTGTTTTACCTCTATCTTAAAAAACGGCTGAGATAGAGCAGTTTGAAATTCTAGGGTGGCTGACATTTTGAAACAAGACAGCACATTACAAAAATTTTCATTGTTGTAACAATTTTCCCAATCAAACGCATAAAACTATATATTCATATCCGTTAGCGCCAAATTCTCGCCAAACTTGGCGACATTTGGCGAAATATCGCCAAATTTGGCGACCAAAATAAGTCTTCATAAATGAAGCCAATTTGGCTATTGCTCAATAATTTGGTGAATTTCTTATTCAAATTCAGTATTAACGAATCTTTTGTAAACGTTTTATTTGCATTTTAAGTTGCTGTTTTCGTGTAACATTAGCTAAAATTTTAAAACGAAGATATAGGAAAGCTACCATTTCCTCCCGGTACAGGCCGGAAGGACTTTTTTTTTGTTGTTGTTGCAGAAAGAATTTAAATGGCTATACATCTGGAAAAATAAAAGAAAAAACTGTTACTAATTTTATTTTAAAAAAGTCCTTCCGGCCTGTACCGGGAGGAAAAGGTAGCTTTCCTATATCTTCGTTTTAAAATTTTAGCTAATGTTACACGAAAACAGCAAGTTAAAATGCAAAGATACGTTTACAAAAGATTCGTTAATACTGAATTTGAATAAGAATTTCGCCAAATTATTGAGCAATAGCCAAATTGGCTTCATTTATAAAGACTTATTTTGGTCGCCAAATTTGGCGGTATTTCGCCAAATGTCACAAAATTTGCTAATTTTGTCGCCAATTTTGTCGCCAATGTCGCCAAGTTTGGCGCTAACGGATATTAATATATAGTTTTATGCGTATGATTGGGAAAATTATTACAACAATGAAAGAAAATAATTTGCGAGTAATCGCGTTAATGTGCTGTTTTGTTTCAAAATGTCAGCCACCCTAGAATTTCAAACTGCTCTATCTCAGCCATTTTTTAAGATAGAAGTAAACCAAAAAATGCTCTGGAATCCTTGTATCAAGGCCTAACACGTAATTAAAAATAAATTTGAATTTTTAATTTTTTTGTCTATTTATTTTAGTTTTAAATTTTTAAATGACCGCCATCTTGAAACAAAATGGCGGACCAAGCTGGCCAACGAACTCGGTCGAGACATTGGTGACCTTAATACACACAATTCGTTTCATCAAAATCGATTTATAAATACGAGCGTTATCGTATGACATAGGTCAGATATATATATATATATATATATATATATATATATATATATATATATATATATATATATATATATATATGGATATATCTATATATATAAATCAACATTTGAACGGAGGGTGGTTTTGGTGTCTGGGAGTCATGATCGGTGAAAATATATCGAAATTTTCCGGAACTGCTTTCCTCCGAACGGCTGCAATAGGTAGCTTTATACTTTTTTGTATTGAAAGCTACCTAAAAGAAAGAAACGAAAAAAAACGAAAAACAGTTTTGATGAGAGATTTTAAGCCAAAAGGTGTTTTTTCAAGTGTAGGACAGCATTTTTATAGTATTAGGTAGCTTTCAATACAAAAAAGTATAAAGCTACCTATTGCAGCCGTTCGGAGGAAAGCAGTTCCGGAAAATTTCGATATATTTTCACTGATCGTGACCCCCAGACCCCAAAACCACCCTCCGTTCAAATGTTGATTTATATATATAGATATATCCATATATATATATATATATATATATATATATATATCTGACCTATGTCATACGATAACGCTCGTATTTATAAATCGATTTTGATGAAACTAATTGTGTGTATTAAGGTCACCAATGTCTCGACCGAGTTCGTTGGCCAGCTTGGTCCGCCATTTTGTTTCAAGATGGCGGCCATTTAAAAATTTAAAACTAAAATAAATATACAAAAAAAATTAAAAATTTAAATTTATTTTTTAATTACGTATTAGGCCTTGATACAAGGATTCCAGAGCATTTTTTGGTTTACCTCTATCTTAAAAAATGGCTGAGATAGAGCAGTTTGAAATTCTAGGGGGGCTGACATTTTGAAACAAAACAGCACATTAACGCGATTACTCGCAAATTATTTTCTTTCATTGTTGTAATAATTTTCCCAATCATACGCATAAAACTATATATTCATATCCGTTCGCGCCAAAATTGGTGACATTGACGACAAAATCGGCAACAAAATTAGCAAAATTTGTGACATTTGGCGAAATATCGCCAAATTTGGCGACCAAAATAAGTCTTTATAAATGAAGCCAAATTGGCTATTGCTCAATAATTTGGCGAAATTCTTATTCAAATTCAGTATTAACGAATCTTTTGTAAACGTTTCTTTGCATTTTAGCTTGCTGTTTTCGTCTAACATTAGCTAAAATTTTAAAACGAAGATATAGGAAAGCTACCTTTTCCTCCCGGTACAGGCCGGAAGGACTTTTTTTTTAAACTTTTCGGTTAGCTGGGCGCCAGTGATAGATGTGATAGATATATACATGTATATATACACTACACACACATATATATATACATATATCTACACAAATACATATATATACATACATATACATACACTTATATGTATGAAGATATACATATACAGTGGTGGCCAAAAGTTTGGACATTTTTTGAAAGTTTCATGTTTTCCAAGTTTGTGTGCTTGTAGAATATATTAATTTTCACTTAAATACAAACGTTTATATATCAAATTGAAGGCAATTTAATGTAGAATTTAATAATAATATCTGTATATATCTGTAATACAATATCTGTATTACAAAAAAGTTATGCTCATTTTAGTAGAACATACAAACACAAATCGTTTTGAATAAGGACGTGTTTTGTTATAAAAGCGTACGAGCCAATCACAAACACTGTTTTGAGGACCAATCAAATGTCTGTAACTATAGTTTAGGTAATTTGGAAGGTAAAAGAGTTATTGTTGTGGAAATATTTTGCGGAATGATGCATACTAGTACAATTAAATAGAGTATTGCTGTTTTGGAATATTTAAAGTCTTTTTTTTTTCAAATTAAACTAATTTTAAACAATGTCACCAACAAGAACTAATTGGACATCTACAAAAAGAAGCCGAATTGTCATATTGAGAGAAAATGGCCTCTCTTATGCTGAAATTGCAAGACAAGTTGGTGGTTCAGTGACTTGTTCTGGTGTACGAAAGTTCTGTTTACGTAATGAAAAAACGAAATCAGTGGAAAATAAGGCCAAATCAGGTCGAAAAAATGCACAAATGCTACTACCGATAGAAAAATTAAACGACTATTCCTTCAAGATAGAAAAATTTCATCAGATGCCATTAGATGTGAAATGAATGCAGTGGGTATTGCAGTAAGTTCAAGAACAATAAGAAGAAGGTTATCAGGATTTGGACTACAAGCTAGAATTCCAAGGAAAAAACCATATTTAAATCAAAAGCAACGCGAAAAACGAGTTAAGTGGGCAAAAAAACGCATTAAATGGTCAGAAAATCAATGGAAGCAAGTAATCTGGAGCGATGAGAGTAAAATATCGCTCTTTGGTAGTGATGGTAGAAAATACGTGAGACGTAGAGTAGGAGAAGCACTTCATCCTGATTTCATTGAAGCAACTACAAAAAACCCAACAAATGTCATGATTTGGCACCATGTGGTTACGAAAGATGAACTCCAAACACTCGTTCACTTGATGAAAAGACGCTGTGAAGCTGTCTTAAAAAATAAGGGTTATCCTCTAAGTATTGATTGTGTAAGTATCACTTTAAAAAAATGCAAATCTAAGATAGATCTTACTATTAGTTGCATAACGTTTTTTGTAATACAGATATTGTAATATTGTTTTTATTATTAAATTTTACATTAAATTGCCTTCAATTTGATATATAAACGTTTGTATTTAAGTGAAAATTAATATATTCTACAAGCACACAAAGTTGAAAAACATGAAACTTTCAACAAATGTCCACACTTTTGGCCACCACTGTATTTATGTATATACATATATATTTATATATGTACATATATCACTGGCACCCGGCTAACCGAAAAGTACCTTTTTTTATTCAAATGCAAACTATATTAATGGCAATATACTTCTATTTACTTCTACATATATGAAATTTCGCTCCGGCTGCTGATAACTCGAGTTCTGCTGGATGGATTTTCGTAGAACTTAAACTGTAAGAAGTTCTACAATCAGATCATTTCGATTATGAAAGATTATGTAATAAGATATTATTTTAAGATTTTGCCGAATGAATTTCGATGGAACCTACACTGTTAGATAATTTTCTAAGGAAGGTTTTATTATATAACATATCATTCTACGTTGCTTAGTTCTAGAATTATAGAGGGAAATTCGAAAATCGGGTGACCATTTTTTAATCAAATATTAGCCTTTTCAATATTTTATGCCGATTATGAAAGATTAGCATTCTGAAAAAGTTCTACTGGACAGATTTTGATGAGAATTATATTGTTAGTTAGTTAGATGGTATTTCAGGAATGGTTATAGTGTAGTACATATTGTTCTACGTTGCTTAGTCAAACAGTTATGTGTGAAGGTTATATAGTCAGGTGAACCCGATTCCGAAAGATTTGCCTTTTTGAAAGTTTTTACTGGGCGTATTTTTTGCGACTTGCATTGTTAAGTAGATAATTTGTAAGGATGGTTTTAGTATATTTCATTTCGTTCTGTTAGTTTTAGAATTATGTGGAAAAGTTCTATAATCAGATGAACCCGATTATCAAGGATTAGTGTTTATAAAAACTTCTACTGAATGGATTTTGTTAGTTAATTTGTTTGAATTGTTAGTTCGATAATTTTTAGTGATGGTTTTAGTATATTGCATATAGTTTTATTATTATTTAGCTGATCCAAACTGTAAATGACTAAATAACAGAGTTGGTTCTTACCAGCTAAAATTTTGACTGCACATTAGAAAATATAATAGCACAATCGCGTCATTTTTCAGTAATGTGGAAGGATATTCCAGGTAAATATACAGATTGCTTTCAAATACAAGGTCAAATTAAACGATATATTTCGTTTGATTCAAGGTTCATTTGTAGAAACCGACCAGCGCAGCGGGCGTAGCTTGCTAGTATTTATATATTTTAATGAAATGTTTAGAAATTTATTTTATTTTTATAATATACAAAAAAAATATACATATATATATTTTTTAATCTACTTTTTTTTTCTTGAGAATACTTCAAAATTATGATTTTTTTTCATTATTTTTTTTTTTATTTCTTTTTTAATGTGAGGCAATATTGTGTTATTTAAAAGTTTCATAACATAATATCTCTGCAAATTATAGCTATACACATTGGTATTAAACAAAACTGATTTAGCTTATAAATTTATGAATTACGCTAAAATTTATTATTTTATAAATTATAATTTTAAAATGTTTACAATTTTTTCCTTAGATTTATAAAATTAGTTAATATTTTTTCTTTATTTTTTTAAAGTCAAGTTTTTAATTTATAACGTTTTTAATTTATTTCGTTGGTTCATATTTTTATAAATTAAACTAATTTAATTTAAATTAAATCAGTTATTCCATATTTAAACTTACCTATCCCAAGGTCATTAATGAAAAAAAATTCTCTATTTTTTTTAACTATTCAGTTTAACAGAACCGTACGCAAAAGCTCTCAGCATAACTGAAATATAATAATTTAATTTATTATAAAATAGTTTATTTGCATAAGTTGTTTTAAATAAGAGATTTTTTAAAAAATATTTTAATAGCATGTAATAAACAAGTCTGATTAAGATGATTGTTGTTTTTATTGGAATTGATAAATAGATCAACAGACAAATAACTTTTAAAAAGTATATGCTCGAAAAAAGAAAATGTTGCTACCAGTGTTCAATTCAGGGGGTGGCCCGGAAAGGACATTATCCCCCGGAACATTTGAGATTTTATACTTTTAATGGTCAAAAAGTGCAATTTCCTCCCCCCCGGAACTCTATAATGTCCCCCCCCCCCCCCGAAGCCACAGAAATCCCTCTCGGAGAAAAATGCCTGAATTCAACACTGGTTGGTACTGTTGCAAAAAGAAGCAATTATTACACTTAATACAATGTTTTATGCATATAATACATAATAAACTAAAATTTATCTGTCATAAGGTACCAAATAATACAGAAAATTATTGAAAATTATGAAAAGAAAATATTAAAAACATTGGGAAAATCCATCTACCGATGAAACCTCAAGTTTTTGTATCATAAAAAGCGATTCAAATAAGTAACAGCATTTGAGCGAAAACCACGACCAATCATAACGCAGTGGATTAGGTCATCAGTTTAGTGCACGGGAGATTACGGGTTCGATTCTGCTCGTGGCAAGGATTGGTTAATTTTTATAAACTCAGCCAGGAATGAAAAAAAGAAGCAGAAATGTATCTGTCCCTTATAAGGTTGTCCTTGCGAAGTAACTTTTTTTTTCTTTTTTGGTCCTATAAATTTTATTTTAACGACATAAAAATTTCAAAAAAATACGGAAGATATCTGTTATAAAACAGAAATTTAAAAACGGATAATTCAGAATTCACGGAAAATTTCCTGGAATTTGCGGAATTCTGTTTCCGTTAAAATACGGAAATAGTACAGGCGTCTCGATTGCCATTACAATTTCCGTTTTTTTTTTCAGGAAATTTTTTTTTACAGTGTATGGTTTAGAGAAGAGGTGCGTGGTTGGATTAATAGGTTAATTTTAGAAAATTAAAGGAATTTGCTGTTTAAGCTGTAAGAAGTAACTGTGTAACCGTTAAAAGCTTGTAAATAGACAGTAAACTAAAAGAATATGTTGTTTCAATAGCCGTTAAAATGAAACGAAATATCAAAACAAAATAAACAAAACAAAACAAAACAAAAAAGATGCCGAACTACTTGTAACAGAAAATCCAAACACTTACCTTAAGAGATAATTAAGAGTTAGTCCTGGGAAGGGCGAAGATATTGAAATGTAACTGTAGATGAAGGAAAGGCGACAAATGAAAATATGGCGTCAAATACGTTTTCTGAAAATAAAGGAATTCATTATTTAATGGGAATATAAGCTTTGAAAAACAAAGTATATGTATTTGTCTATCATTCATATTATCTTTTATTATAGAAAAGGAATTTCATTATAATTGTAAATAGCGATACCTACACATCTGCAGAATACACATATATATATCACTATCATCATCATATATATTATTTCTCCTGTCAACATCCCTTTCTCTAAGAAAATAAGAAACGCAGAACGACGAATGTGATAGCATATGAAAGGATTTTGAACAGGCAAATCCAACAGGCAGTGACATAGCACACTTAACATTTTCCTGAAACATGTTTTTCGATTAAAAATCGCTGTTAATTAAAAATTAAATCGACATTGTTTTCATAAATGAAGTGAAAGGTTTTCTCAAATCAGTGTTGCCACAAAAATAAAATACTGCATTATCGGATGACGTCATCCTCTAATGCAATTAAAACACGATTGCTAATTTATTTTTTGCGCGTACTTTTTGAAAAAATATCGAGGTTTTAATAGGGTTTTTAATTTAATTTTTACGCGTGCGTCACCTATTGTTTATTTGTTTTCTTTGTTTAATCATGGATGTGTATATGTGTACTGTATCGAAGCACCTGTAGATTACTTAATTTAAGGATTACCTTCCAATTGGATATACATTTCATTAGGATTTACAAAAATTGTAAGTATTTTTTTTTAAATATTAAACTGTTAATCCGCATTCGAAGTCTGACGTCACTTAAATGGCTGCTGGACGAGCTTGGGCATCCCATGTTTAAGTTCCCATCGTCTTGAAAAAAAGTGGTGTACCAAATATTGATTTATGTATTTAAGAGATTTTTGGAACAGTTTTACAAAATCTGAGGAACTGCTTTCATATCAATTCATTAAACGTCTGATTCAGTGTTTAATTTTTTTTAAATAATTTGGTTTATTTTTTCAGTATAGGGGGTCTTAGCAAACTAGATAAATCACCTTGGCGAGACAAGAAAATTTGGCAACAAATTTTCTGGCAATTTTTTCCCATTTTCTTATACACAAGCAATCATCATATGATTTCTGTTGTCAACATCCCATTTTCTATTCACATACAAAACATACAATGATGAATGAAGTATCATTCGGAAAGTTTTTCAACAGGTTTCTGACATAGTACACTCACATTTCGTTAAAATGCGTTGTTTGTTTAAAAAAACAAAAAACAATGGCACTCCGGGAGTGCCGACAGAAGTGAAAACTTGAACAATTACGTGTGTATTTTTTGAATCGTCAGGAAACGTTTTATTGCGCAGGAAATACTTTTAAATGAAGTGTTTTTTTTATTCATTATTATAAACTACTACTACAAAAATTATATTACAATTTTCATTTAATGCGCTATTGTACATGAAAAATAATGCATATTATTTTACATACAAAAATTGCAATCTATTGCTTAAAACGTAAATTTACAAATAAATGAAATATAAAATTTAATTAATTGGTATTCTTTGAAATGAATACCAATGAAACTTATGAATTTTCATCCACAATTTAAACAACTCTCAATACATTCATCATTTCTTCCATGAGATTTAGTTTCATATCTTTTGTAATAACATTTATCTGCAAAATAGGGTTCCTGCTTCCTATCACTCCAAAAATGACTTCTTTGCTGCCGTCTTGTTTATGGTATTCGTGAACATTATGCTTTTTTCTATCTTCATACTGCGCGTATTGTTTGCGGTATCTATAATTTCTATCAACATCAACAAACTTTTCTTTTCTATAAAATGATTTCACTTCATTTCCGTATCGGTAACCACGTTTCTTAAAACTTTCGTGAAATATTTCATTATTTTCATTTTTTTTTATATTACTTCCGTCTATTTTTCTCGTGCTCGTTAAATTATAATATTTTCCGTGTTTTGTTATTTCATTTTCATCTTTTGATTTGGTCTCGCGAGTTGAGTGACTTTTATCTGTTTTCACCGCGCGTGCTAAATTTATCTTGAAATTATTTTCTGAATTATTTTTATTCATAATACCAATCATTTCGCTTTCTGCACGTGAACTATTTCCTTTTGATACTTTCGCTTCATTGTATGAATTGGCAACATATACAGTGGTGTCGGTAACAGTGTCGCGAATTCAGTGTTTTTTTCCCATCTCAAAAATGCCTAACGCGCCTAAAGAAGTTTTCACTTCAAAAATCAGTTAATTAAAAATTAGTGCTAAATCGTACCCAGAAATAATCTCAAAGATCGTAGTGCGAAAGCTTCGCACAGGTCCTTCTGGTATATATTATTTCTGTTGTCAATATCCCTTTTTCTAAGTAAATACAAAACAGAGAACGATAATTGAGATACCATGTAAAAGGATTTTGAATTGGCTTCTGACATAGTACACTGACATTTCGTTAAAACATGTATTTTGAGTAAAAATTGCAATTAGTAACAAACTAAATCAGCATTGTTTTCATAAATGAAATGAAAGGTTTTCCTCAAATGAGTATTGTCACAAAAATAAAATACCGCAACAATGATTATAAAAAGAAATGTTCAATACAGATAAAATGGAACATAGTTGCTGCACAGGTTTTTTTTATATTTATGATTAAAAAGAAAAATTTAAATTCAAATGCTCAATTTTTTTTTTTTTTTATCCCATGTTTTTTTTTTTTCCCGAAACAGATGATGTCACCCTCTAATGCAGTTAAAATACGATTTTTTTCTTTTTCTTTCTTTCTTTTCTTTCTTTTTTTTTTTTTTTTTTTTTTTTTTTTTTGCATTAGCTATTTTTGGTCAGTTTTTTCTGTAACCTTGATGGAATAAATGAGATGATATGCTGGCTAAACTAATGTTGTTTGCACATATTTTTAGTTCTTAGTTTTTGTAGAAGATTAAACCTGCATCTAAAAAATAACACATCGGCTGATAAGTTCCCGATCTGGCACACAGATGGCGTTACAATAGCCGAACCGATGCTTTTTTTAGTAAATACTAACCTTTAAAAGGTAGCAGAAAAAATGTCATGATGATTCTCCGTGTGGATAAAACGTTAGAGTGGTTTTATTGAACAACTTTGTTGATAAACAAAAAAATGGATAATCAAGAATTTCAAGAATTGTTATTTGATGGGGAAAAAACACCGTTCAAACAAAAGCTGGGCTTGATAAGCGTTATCCGGACACTGCACCAGGTAAATCAACCATTATTGACTGATTTTCTGAATTTAAACGTGGTCGTACGGACACCAGTGTTGCACCACGCAAAAGAGGTGGTTACTCCGAAAACATAAAAAAGTCCACAAAATTGTTTTGGGGAACCGTAAAGTGAAGTTGCAGGAGATAGCTCAGACTCTGAAGATATCCAAGAAATGTGTAGGTTTTATTTTGAATGAACATTTGTCTATAAAAAAGCTGTTGTCAAAGTGGCTGCCGCGCGTGTTGACTTTTGACCAAAAACAACAACGAGTCGATGATTCTGAGCACTGTTTGGAGCTTTTTCGTTATAAAATTATTTATCATTAAATTATTATTATTATTCATTTATTAAATTATTATTATTATTCATTTATTAAATTATTATTATTCATTTATTAAATTATTATTATTAAATTATTATTATTATTATTAAATTATTATTACTTATTATTAAAGTTATGTTATTTATTAAAGTTATAACGTTATAAAGTCATAAAGTTATAAAGCTTTGTTAAAGAGTTGTGTTTTCTTTATTAGACCGGGAACTTATCAGCCCATGCGTTATTAGATATTGCTGAAAAAAAAAAATATTAGACTGCAGTGCGAAATATTCGCACGGGTCCACTGGTGAAATATTTAAAGCACTAAGGAGAGAATAAAATATAAATAAAAATTAAAGAGTGTAATGTGATTTTGTAAATACGCTTTATTTAAATTTTTGGGGGTAGAAGTGCTGCTACTAAAGGTGTCCAAGCCTTAATAACATCTGCAATTAAAGAAGCGTGCAAATATTATTTTAACGCAATGTAGCTTTGGAGACGGATTTTTGTTTTAAAGAAATCTAAAAAAAATAAATATTCGAAGGGGCGCCAAGAGAACCTTCAAAGGGTGCCATGGCATCCAAGGGCGTCGGTTTGGACAGCCCTGTTATAGACTACTGTCACGAAAACTGTATTCAGTTTAGTACAAATAGGAACGAACGATTTTGTACAATTTCGTACATTATCAAAAAAATTAGAATATTCTAAAAGGCAATTTTTGAATATTCTTATTTGTTTTGTTAACGGTTTCGATGGCGTCGAAACATGTAAATAGTATAATAAAACCTATTTTACTGATAACAAAGTTATAGTCTCATCTTTTATGAATTAAAAGAAGTATAAACTAATATTTCTGCAAAATTTTGAACTCGAGAGTATTTTGCATTAATTAAAACTTCTATTTAGGGAACCTATTTTCTATTTAGCAAATTGTTTAGTTTACGATCTCTATAATAAATTATCTTTCCTGAGAATTCTTGAAACTCTTCGCTCTGTTACCAAGAATAACAAATAAGCTGTTTTATCTTTAGTTCTGGTCGTATAAAAAAAAAACTGAAAAAAATGATTGTCGGTACAATAGAAAAAAAAGTTAACACAGTTTTCTCTAAAAAAAAAAGAGAAAAAAAAGTATTGCTTTTAAAGAATTTACCTTTGTGAATTTTACAAGGATACTTCATTGACAATCAAAAAGAAAACTGATATTAGTGTCCACATATTTAAGCGTTTTAAATGTTCTGAAATATCTGTTTTTATTAACCAAAATTAAATTATATTTCAAGAAATCCTCAGAAACATTTCATGTTTCTGAGTTTCTATTGTATGAAAAATTCCATAAAATAAATTTTCTATGTATAGTAGGTTTTCACCGGTTTTTAAAAGATCGCTAAATGTGGACCTAACTGTAAATTAGTTTTATTTATTATGATAAGGAAATAAAATAGCTTTGTTACAGACACGGATTTTATTAACAGTTTGTGTCAGTACTGTCGAATAATTATACCTTTCGAATCTCGGGGCGGAAAGAATATTTGTTTTGTAACACCAGAAACAATACTTTGCCGGCCTTTTCATATATTTTATTGCTTGTTGACACATAACACATAACACAAAGCGGCACATTACACACAGATATATAAGACTGAGACTTCACTTTCACATTTTCAGAGAACAAAACAACACAACATAACAATTTTCTATTTACATGACCACTCTTCGAAAACGAACTTCTTTCGGTTAAGCTCACGCGTCGTAACTCATCAAAAGTCTCTTTCCAGATCACGTGATGCGTTGCGCGTTTCGCCGGGAGAGTCCATTGTTTCCGGAAGGGGCTTTCTGCGTTACATCTAGTAAACTTTTTGTTTAAGATCTCTATAATAAATTATCTTTCCGGGGAGTTCTTGAAGCTCTTTTACCACGCAACTATTCCACAGTCAGGTAAGGTGAAAATTTTAACTCGTTTGCCAATAGACATTGAATAGCGCTTGGTCTGCTCCTAATCACTTTTGTAAGCTGAAATATATAAATGATTCGTTTGCAAAATAAAATCATTGAAAGCAGAAAAATCCGTCATTCTGTAACCAAGAATAACAAATAAGCTGTTTTATCTTTAGCTCTAATCGTATCAAAAGATAACTTAGAAAAAAGATTGTCGGTACAATAGAAAAAAATGTTAACAAAGCTTGCTGTAAAAAAACAGAGAAAAAGGTATTGCTTTTAAAGGATTTTCTTTAGTGGATTTTAACACAATACTTTATGGACAATCATAAAAGAAAACTAATATTAGTGTCAACACATTTAGGCGTTTTAAATGTTCTGAAAGATGTGTTTTTATTAACCAAAATTAAATTATATTTGAAGAAATCCTCAGAAATATTTTATATTTCTGAGTTTCAATTGTATGAAAAATTTCAACTCTAAAAAGTATAAATCCGTCGAATACCGGAATTCGATTTTTTTCACAAATCTAATATTTTTTTGTTGTAAAGATAGAAGAAAGTAATATAAAAATTAGTGTGGTTTAACCAGTGCTTCAGATATGAAAAAAATCAAACTGTGATATAATTGAAACACATTAGAATTTGTTAACCCTTTGAGGGGCGGTGGTATATATTATATACCACCTAATTTTAATCCGATTCAAACCAGAAACTTTTAATTAAATTTTACTTTTTTAACTTTGACGAGAAAAAGTTGAAAAATTGCTTATTCTTATTTTGAACTAAATTCTTTCCTAAATTCCGGTGGGAATTCAATGTTACAGGAGCACAAGTGCTTGCCCCTGAAAGGGTTAAATAAATTCATTATCACGTGTAACACATTTAAACAATCTTTAAATAAAAATTAATCAGAGAGGCAGTAATATATCCTAAGTTACATTAAGCCAGTCAAAACGTCTTAGAGAAAATAAAATATTTTCTAACAATACCGGGAGGAATGGGAGAGGGCAGAAATCAATAATGCTTTTTTTTATTACATTGTTTACGTGTGATAAGCTTGCAATGTCAACATGTAACAGTTCACATTCTTTCGGCGAAACTGAAAGGAAAAATCATAATAAATATATATATACATATTTCTATAAATAATATTGTTCCCAGAATCAGAAAATATTTTGGTATTTTGTTGCATCAGCCATTTAAGCATAAAAACTATTCTACAAATCACGGGAAAAAATGTAAATAGAAATTGAGTAATACGACATGTAAATTGGCACATTATTGTTTTTATGGAAATTTAGCACTTAATCCAACATTCCATTATTCGTGAAGCAACAAATTTAATATAAGTTTATAAATTTACTTTGGATGCGCAAAAAGATTTTGCCATGCTTTGCTTATACGTGTTTAAGTTGGTGCAGGGTACATTTTTTTTTATCTATATTTATTTTAACAAAACTTTTCTTAATATTTATTCTTTATCAATGCAATTTAAAAAAAAATTATTTTTTTTAATTAAAAAAATATTTTTATCCTTATTTAAAATTTTATATATCTTCTGTGAAATTACCCTTTGCATACTTTTACATTTGTGGTTGGTTGTTTGGTTTAATTGGGTTCAATGGCATTCACTCAGAACTGGATAAAGGCGTGCTAAGAACACCTGACATATATATATGTATATATATAACGCTAAGATACGTTGCGGCAAAAAATCGGTTATTTCTGTTTTCCGATGGCAACGACTGGTTTCTTTTCATTAATTTGCGAATATTAAGAAAAGTATTTGAGGTATCGATTTAAAATTTACCACACATATGTAGAAAACTTTTCTCCATCCGAAAATCTAATTTTTGTAAAAATCGGCTGGTAATTTTTCTTAATTTTTGCAAAAAAAAAACTGACTTAAACGGGGGGAAAATGAAGTGCGTAGTCAAACCAGAAAAACACGCTATTTTGTTTCTGTTTCAAACGCACCATTTTGTTTCTCTTTTAAAAGTTACCGATATTTCTGAATGTTAAGGGTCATTGGTTAAATTTTCAGAAGAGGGGGAATTCAGTAGTAATTTAAATATCGTATTAATGTTAAAGTTATATAGATCTGTGCCCCTTGGCGGTGAAAGGTGGAACTAATTTAACTTTGCAGCCCGTGAGCAGCGCACCTGCTGTTCCGTGACGTAGGCAGCGGGGACCCTTTCCGGAGGTTCGTTTAGAATAGAAAACGCCTTCTGTCGGCGGAAGACAGGTGTAAAAGACTTTGCAGCGAATGCGCAGCACGCCTGCTATACTTTGCAGCGGGTACCCCTTCCGATGGTTTGTTCGGAAAGAGGTTTGTTTAGAATAGAATGAGCCCCCTGATGGTAGAAGGTTGAACTAAAAGATGTTTTAATCATTCGAGGTTCGTTTGTAAAACTAGACCAGCGAAGCGGGCGTAACCTGCTAGTTTAATTAAAAGCACAAATGTTAAAGAATACTATAAAATAAAATTACATTGATAAATGCTTTTAAAAAATGTTTGTAAAAAAAAAAAAAAAGAACTAGTATGTTGTAGCCATTACAAAACTTTCTTCTGTATAAATCAAATCAATTAAATCATTTAAATATTTAAATAGGTATTCCATTTTTCGAACAAATCATTGAATTTCGGCAGCCCTTTCTTAGATGCCGGCAACCAAAATTGAATGCCAAAGTAATTCCATATTCAGAATGCTAAGCTTGAAGTTTCGTTGAATTCTGTGACTGGTAACTGGTCTTTAAACTGGTGATATAAGCATCGCATATATCGAACAAAACATCTAATTATGGCATCCCCTCTTAGATGACTGTAACCAAAATTGAATGACAATTTATTCCTATCATGAGGATGTTTCGTTAAATTCTGAGCACATAAACTAGAGATACAAGCAGCACATAAATTGAACAAAACATCGGTTTGCGGCACCCACTCTTGGAGAATTTTGCTCCAAAGTAAATGGATGGAACTTCATATAAAGTTTCATCTTATTCTACACTGCAGTTCGTGAGTTAGAGCGGCCACAAAATTTCTGTCATATACAAACAGACTGATACATAGACTCACGGACAGATATTATTTTGTAACAAGTGGGTAAGTGTGATCGAAGATCGCACAAAGAGTTTCGTTTAATATTCCTTTCAAAACACTTTATCCTTTCTTTAATAAATCCAAATAAATTTCATTTAAAAAAAAAAAGTCATTCTTTTTTATAAAGTAAAAATTTGCCAGTCTATTTTTCTCGTTTTTTTTTTTTTTTTTTTTTTTTTTGCTTTTTGAAAATCTGAACCGGTCTGATAGCAGACGACGCCCGCTATTAAACTCTGTCATAGTAATATCTGTCATGTGGACTAAATGCGATATTTAAAAAAAAAAATCAATTTCAAAATTAAACATGTTGTATTATAGAGACTTTCAAAATGTTAGACGTCAGATTAGTTTTCTTTTTAATTCTCTACTGACGTCATATTAAGCTTCTTTCTGTATTCAAACTGTCTACAACTGTCTACAAACTCATACTCCTTGTGTTATTGAGAAATGTTTGAAAATTTCCATTTTATTACCCGAGGCTAACGAAAAAGACAGGCTACCGCGTTACATTCCACTTACTAGGTGTACCGGTTAATTCCCGCTGTTTTTTATTGATTTTTGAAGCTAAAAATACATAGGAAATAATAAAAATGGATTATTCAAACCAGCGGCCATCGCTAGCTACACATTTTTCTCATCTTTCTGGCAATTTGTGGATGCCTCGCCAAAAAAATTGTTCGTTTTTTGAGCCAAACCACTCATCGAGCCATTTTTTCACATTTTCGTACGAATCGAAGTGTTGCTCTGCCAATGCGTGCAACATTGATGAAAACAAATAGTAGTCGGACGGGGCCAGGTCCGGAGAGTACGGCGGGTGAGGCAGCAGTTCCCATCCCAGCGCTTTTACGGTGTCCGTGACCAAAGTTGTGGTATGAGCCGGAGCATTGTCATGCTGCAAAATCAATTTTCCATGTCTTCTAGCCCATTCTGGCCGTTTTAATCGGCTTTTAATCGATCGGAAATAGTTTGTTGTGAAACTTCTAAGCCCTCAGCCAACTGTTTTTGTGTTTGACACGGATCTTCGTCGAGCAAAGCTTCCAATTCGGGATCTTCAAACTTTTTTGGCTGACCTGGACATTCTTTGTCTTCAACGCTGTAATCACCACTTTTAAATCGTCGAAACCAATCTCTGCATGTTGTTTCTGATAATGCATTGTCACCATGAACTTTCACAAGAGTTCTATGACTTTCAGCAGCCGATTTCTTGGAATGAAACAGAAACAAAAGCACAGTCCGCAAATGCTCTTTGGAAGGAACGAAATTCGACAGTTTTGAGTACGCATATTTATATGATGTTATTACTTTGAGAACTTTTGACATTTATGATTTTCAAGCCTTATGTTAGTACAACAAAACACACTATATGTCAAATGATTGAACGTTGCATTAATAGCTGCTGCCATCTATTAAGTAAAACAGCGGGAATTAACCGGTACACCTAGTATCTTTTTTTACAGACCGCTAGAGTGACGTGTTGCTCTTTTCGTGCACCTTCATTGGTGCATTCGAGCATCACGTGACTGTAAAAAAAGATATGCGTAAAGCACCGCGGTAGCCTTTCTCTTTCGTTAGCCTCGTTATTACCCATATGACGTCATATTAATCTTTTTTTCAATTGGTGAAACTTTTTATTTCATTTTCATTTTTCACGTGGAAATCTTTCGATAGAAAATTAATTATTGAAGAAAGAATTTTATTGTGGATTTTTAATTGTTGACAACTGCTATAACGAAAAATGTTTACATTTAATTGGAAAAGGCTGTTAGATTTTTGGATTTTTATCTATATATATTAAAATAATACGATTTTTTTTTAATTTTATGATTTTGAGCTTCATAATAGGTATTTAGAGAACCAGCTCTGTGACGGACAGACAACGAAGCGAGTAATAGGGTTTCGTGAGATGAACGAAACTCTAAAAAAGTCAAATCATGTTCAGAACCTTCTAAAACGTAGAAATCAGTCGAAAATTGGAAGTCGAAAATTTTCACGAATCCAATACTTTCTTCTTGCATAGATACAAGAAAGTAATAAGGTTCCAGTCAACGTCACATTAACGGTGCCGTGCTTATTCTTGGAATTATTCCACAATACATAATTTTCACGACGTTCCATTTCTAGACCATTCGTATGCTTAAAATTCGGGAGCAAATTTTTGTTTTCGTTAATATTTGTTCTGCTTCGGCAACAGTGATGTGTGTGCGTATATATATATGTATGTATGAATATAATATGTTTATACATCTATGAATTTATATACGAGAAATGAAGAAGCATAAAAATACATTTAAACTGTTTTTACAGCTGTTTATATAATTTTGGCAACAATTCTGACTTTCTGAAGCTCGAAATGTGCCAAACTTTAGAAAAGTACCCATTTTTTAGTAAAAAATGGTATAAATAGCAATTTATCTTCGAAATTTACAAAATTATTATTATTTTTAAATATGTGATTTTCATCTGCACAACATTTTGGCAAAAAAAAGGCCTATTTTAAATAAAAATATTAATTCTTAAAAACTAAATTTTAAAAATCTATCAAAGCAAAGCTTTCGCTGATAAAAAAAACAACAAAAATCCTTTATCTGTTCTAAAATAAAACAAGAAAAGCCAAGCATCATGAAAAAGTAGAAGTTTCCACTTTCTAACCTCCAAGAAATGGGCTAATTCAATTTTTCAAGAAATTAAAAGGGAAAATGAAAAAAAAAAAGGAAAAAAAAAACCTCTCTAAGAGCTAATAATTTTACGTATCTTCCTTATGAAAATTTCAAAGAGGAAAACAGTTTATAGCTAATGGATTCACTTTTCTGTTCTGCAATATTGCTGATCAATTCTCTTAATTTAATACTAATAAGAAAGTGGTGATATAATAGTAAATTCAAAATTCAAGACTTTTAGAGAAATATTACTTGACACAGAGCTTTCAAATTAACGAGATCCGGATTAAGAGAAACCGGTAACTTTCACTTTGCAAAAAATGGCGAAAATAACAATTCTCCAATTCTTTCGTTAAAATGTATTTAGAGATACGTAGTGTATTTCTGGCGGTGTAACGTAAAGATCCGATGATTATAAATATGTGAAAAAAGTTTTAACTCCATCCATTACTTTTAAAATGTTTTATTCTTTAAATTCAATTTTCTCAGTTCTAGGGTTTTCTTTTTACTATCTTCTATCAATAATAGAAGAAAATACTGCTATCGAAATTTTTGTCGGTTTCGGTTTACAACGGATTTAGACGTTTTAAGCCGCTATCAGATTCACCAACTTTTCGAGCAACTTTTGAGCCAACTCTTGATTTGAGCCGATTTTCCGTGAAAAATCGTCCCAACACCCAGTGTGATAGCAAACAAGAATATCCCCAATTTATTTGCCACAGCTCTAAAAAATCGTGGCTAGGAGCGACATTTCATCCAACTTCCAACATTTCAGCCAATCAGAGGGAGGCGTTTGGAACGCCTTTTTGCTATGAAATGAGATTGGCGTGATTTGGCTTGCCTAGTTTGATCGCCAATGTTTGTAAACATTACAGGGGTTTGATGCAGGGTTTTTTTCTTGGGGCTCATTTTGTGAAAAGTAAAGGTTATTTTTGTGAAATTTATTATATTTTTGTGAAAAATAACTTTTTGTAACGAAAGTTATCTAGTTGCTCAAATTCGAACAAAGCATTTTTTAACAAAAACTTTTTAAAATCCTTTTGCCGAAGTTTTCCTCTCTGGTGAACTTATTTGTTTACAAATTACACATTTTAAAATGTCACAATGTAATAAATAATTAATAAATAGTAAGTTTTTATGGAATAGAAATTTGTGAAAGTGCCTATTTTATTAAAAGGAATTTTGTAAAGGGGTTGTTTTGTTATAAAAAAATTTGTGAAGGTGCCCATTTTATCAAATTGATTTTTGTTTAGGGTCCTATTTTATTAAAGTGATTTTTGTGAAGGGGCCCCTTTTGTTAAATAGATTTTTGTGAAGAAGCCCTAAATAGACCCCAAATTTTGCCTGGATCGATCCTTGCATTACAGGAATAGCAGAAAGTGTTCATTTTACTACTTTTGCCATGTAATGAATTCTGCATAAAAAGTATTGCTCTGTATTGATTTTTAAATCTTCTACTTACGAATCTCTAGAGTGTAATCAAAGTTTTGTATGTAGTTATTAGTCCTACGATATAATTATTCTGGATGCATACAAAAACATTGTAAAATCAGTTATAGGTATCCTATTACATGTTTTTAATGTTTAATTGCTTGTTTGTATAAGGTTTTCCATATTTTCAGTAAAAGATTACATAGATTAATTTTAACTTGGAATTATAAATCAGTTAATATATAAATAATCAGCTTAAAAAATTAGTTCAAACATCTGATCCTCAATTTAAGTATAATATTTAAATAAATTTAAAACCCATTTTCAAAATTAAAATACTTCTTTTATAAGAGAAAAATTTAGAAAAAAATTTTTTGTTCTTCTGTTTGTTGATATTTAAATTTTATCACAATTTTGTCGTTGAATGCATAAATAATTTAAAATATTTTATTAAGAAATGTAGAATAACAGTTTTTATGTTAAGTGAAGTATTTTAATTTTTAATTCTTGCTTGTAAGTTTAATAGGTTGGCTAACCTATTGAAAATATTATTCAATATCAATCAAAATATTGGATTTGTTTGATATTTTTGAAAATAGCTTGGTATTTACGTACTTTTTTACAATGGTTGTATTGCTTCATAAGTGAAAAACTTTTCTAATTTTGGCCAAACAAGCCCAAACTGCACAATTGACTAGAGACTGAAAAAGCCAATAAACTTTTATTTGTGTTTAAATATTGAGAAAAATAATAAGAATAATTTGTGTTTTTAAAATCTTGTTATTTTTTTTTATATATATTTAAAATTTAATTCTGTGTTTTATGATTTAAGAAGGAGTACAAAAATCAAAATACTTTTTTAATATTTATGCCTTGTGTTTTTCTTATTAATTGCTAAAATGGGTTTCAAATGTTTTGTTATGAACAAATATGACACTGTAGTTTTACATTAAACAAGTAATATAAAAGAAATTTTTTTTAAGTCAATTCCTACTTAGGTCATCAAAGAAAAAAATTATTTTAGTTACTTTTTATTAAATAATTACAATTAATATAAATATGTATATACATATGACAGAATCACAATATTAAGTGGCAAAATAGAAATGAAATTTAATTAATGAATTATTATTTGAAAAAACTGTAGTAACATAAAGTGTCATCCACTACAAGTTTAAAAAAATGTATTTGAACTTGAGTGGATGAATAAAAAGTATTTTATTAACGATTGAAAATTTGAAAATATAAAACTAAAATTAATTAATTTAATTACAAACATAAGTTGGAAATTGTACATCAAATGTGACAAATGAGGTGCATTCGTACTATAGCTAGTTATATAAATATTCAGATCTTGATGATTTTTAATTCCGTGAAATGAATTATATCATTTGCAGATTAATTTCTGTAATAAAATAAGTATCTCGGTCGATTGACGATTAAACCTTGGAAGCTCGTATAACAAGAAAGCACCGATTTTTCTATAAATATAAAACTAAAATTAATTTAATTACTGAATTAATATTTGAAAAAACTGTATTAACATGAAGTGTCATCCACTACAAGTTTAAGAAAAGGTATTTGAACTTGAGTGAATGAATAATAAAAAGAAAAGTGTCCAATTAAACTGATGGCATTGAGCTCACAGGCTATTCACACTAACTGTATATTATACTCTTATTTCAAAGAATAATGCCCCTTGAAAAATAAAGAGATCGACAATAAATTAAGGGGGGGAATTAGCCCCCCTATTTCCCCCCTTTATACTTAACCATTGAACCCCCAAAACTAATCAGGGAAACGCCTTACCACAATTAATCTATATACAAAATTTGAAGCAAATTGGGTAATTCTGCATGAAAAACCCATTTACAAAAATAAAGGGGGAAGGGCCTTATCACTATAAACATGTAACCAAAATTTGAAGCAAAACGGATATTTCTATCAAGAGTCATCGCGTTACGTACATACATACGTACATACAGAAACGGCGGGCACATTAGCTCCCAGGCTTTGTTAGCCTGTGAGCTAAAAAGTATTTTATTAACGATTGAAAATTGGAACAAGATATATAAATATATAGAGTGTGTGAACTAATAGTAGGAATTGAATAAAATATATCAGGCATTTGCAAATTCCGAGTGCATTACTTATTGTAAAAATGAATAAATATGAAAACTGCTAAAAGCATTTTAGCTATTGTATGATAGTTTTTCAAATTAACAATAGGGGAGAGGGGGGGGGGGGACACATGAGAATAATTTTTCCATTTTTTCCATTTTACAATTTACATACAACTTCTAATCCAAACTTCTCTTTTCTGTTTCTTCTTTCTGCTATCTGAATCTAATAATAAAATTGCTAAACACAACTTTTTTTTATCCTTCAACGATAAAAATTTGCTGTTTACCATATTGTCGATACAAAGATTGGAACAAAAGAAAGCAAAAACAATTTGAAGAAAACAAAACGTGTTTTGCAGCAAGTTCGATAGTACGGAGCGATTTATTTACGCCAACAAAAGAGTGATAAATAGTAACAACTGGTACTCGTAATAACCGGTTTTTCCTCCAACTTTATCAACGACAATTGCAACCCTTCTTTCACTTTGAGCGCGAAAAAGTTGGAGTTAAATTTGGCTGAAAAATTGGTTGCTCGAAAATTTGGTGAATCTGATAGCGGCTTTAGGGGACAGAGATCCCGAAAAACCTGTTTATAATACAAAATATCTGTGTGTCCGCCTGTCCATGTGTCTGTCCTCATTGTATCATCGAAAAGTGCATAAAGTTATGCATAGAATTGAACTAATTTTTTACTTTCTTCTAAGTTTACAAGAAGAACGTATTGGATTCGTGAAAAAATTCGACTTCCGGTTTTCGACGGATTTGTACGTTTTAGAAGGTCCTGAACACGATTTGACTGTTTTTAGAAAATGTCTGCCTGTGAATCTGTGACTCTGTCTGTCTGTCTGTATGTGATAAAAAATTTGTGGGTTCTCTATCTCAAGGACTAATGCACGAAATTTAATAAAATTTCTTATTCAGTTACTCCCTGATATAAATTGGTGCTGATTAGTTTTTGGGGAAAATCTCCCAATAGATGGCGCTGCTATGCTGCATTTTTCGCAGAGCCCCCCTAGTACGAAAAAAGAAAAAAAAAACGCTAATGGACAATGATGCAAATAATAATGCGAATAGGTATTGTTAATTAAGAAGGGGAGAGGGGGGGGGGACTACTTTTTTTAAAAATATCGCATTTAGTCCACTTGACAGATATTATTATGACAGAGTATAATAGTGAATTTCGCGCGTTATCGGGCCGGTTCAGATATTTTTAAAAACGAAAAAATAGACCGGTAAATTTTTACTTTATAAAAAACATGACATTATTTTTTTAGGGTTTCGTTCATTTCACGAAACCCTATTACACCCGCTTCGTTGTTAGGGTTTCGTTCATTTCACAAAACCCTATTACTCCCGCTTCGTTGTTAGGGTATCGTTCATCTCACTAAACTCTATTACTCCCGCTTCGTTGTCTGTCCGTCACAGAGCCGGTTCTCAGAAACTATGTAACTTACAGTTATGAAATTTTTTGTACTTATAGCTAAATACCTATTATGAAGCTCAAAATCATACAATTTTAAAACATCCTATTATTTATTCAAATGCTTTTTTAAATAAATAATGTTTAACACATTAAACACATTTGTTTTTGCAAATTAAAAATTGTATTATAAATATAATAATATAAATAAAAAATATTTGTAATAAAAATATTTAAATTTTAAGAAAATTGCATGAAATTACACAAACAAATTTTAAACGCTAAAAAATAAAAACGAGAAGAAAGCATATTTCTTTTACAACTAGATAACAATATTTTTTTCAAGAAGTTTTTGAACGGGCTGTAAAACCGTTATATTTGTAACCGATAACATTTTCAAAGAGTTTGGACAATAAGAACTTTTTTTTTAAACTGTGAAATGATTCTAAGTGAAACAAGAACGAAAAATCATGCGTCAAGCATAGATTATGTAACACTTTCCAACGCTTCCAAAATAATTTTACGAATCATACTCTTTAATAAGCTAAAAGATAACATCTAAGTAATCCGAATACTTTTATTCAGCCCTGTATAGGATCTATAGATTTGTATATATACTACATAGGATGCTAAATTTTAGTTCAGTTAGGAAACACGTAGCACAGTTTAAAATTCTCCGTCTGGAGTTAAATAATACGGAAATGTGTTCCCGAACTTTTGTGCTTCCCTGTATAGGATTTACAGAATTTATACACACCACGTAATATACAAAAAGCGATTTAAAATTAAAATCGCGTTCAGTAACTTAAAACGCACTTCCAGGATTTATTGTTAACATACAGTAGAGAATTCTTTTGTGTGTCCCTGTAAATGAACGATGACTGCTATACACACAATATTCTGTAGTAAATCTCTTGTAATGAACCTTATATAAATTTCAATGCATTTAAAATAGGGAAACATTATTTAAATAATCCGCAGACGATTTTTCTCCATAGACGTAATGTAACGGAATTCTTTTGACTGTCCCTGTAAAGTAAGTATAAGTGCTATGCACACCCTATTCCATATTAAGCTTCTTCTAATGCACCTTAGTGATATATATAAATTTCAGTGCGTTTAAAATAGTGAAACATTATTTAAATAAACCGCAAATGATTTTTCCCCATAGACCGCAATGTAACGGAATTCTTTTGAGTGTCCCTGTAAAAAAAACTATAAGTGCTACACACTTCCATTGAAATAGGGAACATGCTATAGATAACGATTATAACATATAAAAATTGCAGGGCAATCCGAGCATATTTACGGGAGTTAGAGCACGGACAGACGGCAGACGGCCAGACAAACCGAAGTCATAAACACTTTTCAACTAGGTTGGAAAGTGTTAAAAACAAGAAAATGTCTTCTTAGGAGCACTTTTACCACTAAATATCAATATTTTTTCGTGAATTTTTCATTTCAAAATAGAAATTCATACAAAATCGGGTTAAAGATGTAAAATTATACAAATTTTGGTTTCACTAGATTAATTTTAACACAATTATTCAAATTGGTAAAGAAATAATATGAGTTGTAATTTTCCAACTGGACGAAAAATGTCCGGGCCAGGATTCGAACCTCATGACATATTTCGTCCAGTTGGAAAATTACAACTCATATGATTTCTTTGCAAATTTGAATAATTGTGTTAAAATTAATCTAGTGTAATCTCGTATCCATTTACTGGAATTTCCATTACCTGCGATCTATTCTGTTGAGCTGTTCCAGTTATCAGACCGGATGCTATGATCAATAAGGTTAACTGGGTGAATTAGGTCC
This sequence comes from Maratus michaelseni, assembly GCA_963931845.1. NCBI lineage: Eukaryota > Metazoa > Arthropoda > Arachnida > Araneae > Salticidae > Maratus > Maratus michaelseni. Next base: position 227,262,555 of record OZ007596.1, read on the forward strand.
TCCAGATTCGACCGGGATGGCTCAGTTGGTAGAGCCCTTTAGTTTCAGCCAAGCGATCCCAGGTTCGAATCCTGTCCCGGACATTTTTCGTCCAGTCGGAAAATTACAACTCAAATTTAGGTTTATTTAAGGTTATTATTACGGACTCGGGCAACGCCGGGCGGATCAACTAGTATTTTTTTTAATTCTATCATATGAGAGAGTTAGTGTAAAATAGATTACAAAATACCCTGTTTACATTCAAAAACCAAATTGGGTTAAATAAAAAAGTGTAAACACCATTCATTATATATTATTCATTCATTATATATATTCAATATACCGGCTATCCTAAAATGGACTGACTGATTTTAAAATTCAATAACTTCCAAACGGTGGCAGATATTTAAAAAATTCTTGCAGGAGAGTAATGTAAGATGTTGGGAGTTTTTGGACTGCGATTCCTGATTTTAATTCGAATTACCAGCAACAGATGGCGCTGAGAGCGATAGGAGTGCAATCCAGGCCAAAACTAAAATCACCCAGCATTCATGCGAATGAAGGAGGTTCAATACGTGGAGTGGGTCTCATTCGCTAATACAATCTTGTTCTTAGAAACGATTCTGAATAAGATTTTATTGACGAATGAGACCTACTCCATGTATTGAACCTGATTCCTTCACATCACTGCTGGATGATTTCTGCTTTTGTCTTGATTGGATGCCTATTACACATCTTCGTGCTCGCGAAAAACATTTCTCGCTTCCAATCACGAACTGTAAATAATCCAAATATTTTCTCCATCATTGTATATAACATTATAGACTATCTTCATCATCAAATAGCATACATAATTCAAAAACTTCATCACTTATAGTAATTTGTTATGTATTGTAATTAATCAAAATTGCACTGCCAAATATGTATATATATATTTTTTTTTAATAAACTTGCCAAGCAGGGCTTGCACAGGTTAAAGCCATATGGTATACCTCCCTGCTTGGTTGAATCTGAATCTGAATCTGTTTGCAGAGCCATCTATTGCTGATAATTCAAACTAAAATCAGAATTCGCAGTAAAAAAAACTCCTGACATCATACATTACTTTCCTGGAAGAATTTTTTTAAATAATTTTCACCGTTTGGAAGTTATTGAACTTTAAAATCAGTCCGTCCATTTTAGACACCCGGTATATTGAATATATAGTCTGTAACATAAATATATAAGATGATATATAAGTACTATGTATCATGTTTATATATAGGCATGCACGTAAGAAAAAAAATTGGAATGTATAACAATATCTGTAATTCATTATGTATGGGGTATACAGTATAAAAACTATTTAAATATAACAAGTATTTATTTATCTAATACACTCTGCAATAAATAAAATCAGCTAATAAGGCAATTGTTTCTACTTCATTTAATTCTTGGATGTATTCTGCTATCCCTGACATTTATCTGTCGGTCCGAGCATCGAGATATAAATAGATTTTCTATTACCATGAGTCCAGTTATTTGTGGTCTGCAAGTCGATTCACGGTATTTACACACTATGGAATTATCAAAGATATTAATAGTAGAACGCCTTGATACATCTACGAACTGGAACCACGGGCGTGTGAAACAAGGACCCAACAACTGTCTCTTTGTCAGTCATAATTAAGTCAACCATATGTTTTCACTACTCCTTTATTTATATTTATCTATTATATTCATTATATTTCATTACTATTGTCTCCAATTTCTATTTATCTATTAAAATGACCACTATGACTTGAAAGGAAAGATTGATATGCGCTTCTGTATTATTTGAGTCATGAACTACAGAATTAGCTATATAAAATAAACAGTGTTGGGATTATCTTTTCCAATATCTGTGTAAAATTTCAATTGTAATAAAACAAATGCTGCGTGAAAATTCAAGAACTCGTGATTCTTAATATAAATTATTGATAATTCTAAATGTGACACGTTTCTTTTAAAGCAATAATTTAAACCTATATTTTGGCAGAAAAGAATACACGTAAAGTTATTTTTTTATTTAAGACTAGGGGGCTCTGCCCCTACGAGCTACGCTCGCCAAACCCCGTTCTGACACCGCATGATTTAAAAACACTCTGATTTGATCAACTCTAAAACGATTACAGAAGATTGTATTATAATTAAACGACCTGTGGCAGTGTTGAATCCAGGGGGTGGCCCGGGGGGAATGTCCCCCCCGGAGCATTAAATTGCCCCCCCCCCCCCGGAAGATTTGAAATTTTATGCTTTCAATGGTCAAAAAGTGTAATTTCCCCCCCGGAACTCTATAATGTCCCCCCCGGAGCCACATAAATCCCTCCCGGAGAAAAGTGTCTGAATTCAACACTGACCTGTGGCAATCTGCTGTAAAGGGGTTTCCATTCATTTTCCTTTGATTGAGGGATTTTAAGGTCGAATCAACTGCTCTCGAAACAGCTAACAACTGTGTTCCTGATTGTTTAAATAAGATGAATTAAACATTTAAAAATCAACTTGTGTGAAATGGTTAAGTAAACTATGTCGCTGCATTGGAGAATTATTTAACGAAGCTATAGAAAATTGGTTACTTCTCCATTATCCCGTCGACTACTTTCTATAAAAATAAAAGAACTGTCGCCAGAATACATCATTTAACACCAAACGTGCATGATCGTGGCGTCACGTTGCATTCAATTGGCATCAGATGCGTTACACTTATTAGTTATTTGATCGAGGTATTTTTAATTCAAAGTTTATTTGTCTTTTTGATACTTCTCCATTATCCCGTCAATCAATTTTATTTAAAAAAAAAAAAAAAAACTATCGCCAAACTGTAACGCCAAATAAACAAATAGTAGAATTTTGGGCACAGGTGTCATATATACGCACCACGTTGGCGCGATTTTTTCAACCGCCAATTTGGTGATAACTTTGTTTTTGAATAAATTGTTGATTATTTACTTTTATTTTTTATTTTAATTCTATAAATTATTTCAATTATGTGTATCAATATTTATTTGTATCAAACTATCATTTATTTATTTCCTTTTTTAAAATAATATAAGCTATTTCATTTATTACGTTATTTTATTTTTATATTCAAATAAAAAAATCACGTGTTATTATTGCATGCTATTTGAAACTAATATTGAAAAACAAAGTTTTCGCCAAATTAGCGGTTGATTTAAGACGAATTTTGCCATAGAAATCTCAAAAACAAAAAAATGAAAAAAAAGTAAATAAATAAATAAATAAACAAACAAATAAAATACAAGAAATTCGGAAAAACCCCACTCACCAAAGTATCAACTATCAGTAAGTTTAAACAATAAAATTTACAATATATTAATGAAAACAGAAAAAAAATAAGTTATTTCGGTATTTTAAAGGTAATTATTAAATGTAAAAATATAGTTTTTAATTGAGAGGAAATATTATTGACGCTGTTTTAAAATTTGCAATAACAGGTGAAAGATTTGTCGAAACAAATTAATCTGTCGTGTAAATATAATTTTTAATTGAAATTGTTTGGAAATATTGCTATTTGAGCATTTTAAATATGACGTAAGTTTCCCTACTTAATGCTTTGAAAACGCTTAGTAATTTAATTATTTCTCGTTTTAATATAAACACGCAAGTATATGTTTTATTACGTAATTTTCTACATTTACTGCTTTTATCACGTGATCATTTAATTATTATTTTAAAGTTTTATTTCTGTTTTTAATAGTCACGTGTAAATACATTTCTTAATTAAAAGGGAATGTTATTATATGCGCTATTTTACAAATTGGCAACAATTCAAACAATGGATTTTATGAATTTTGAAATAAATCTTCATAAAAATAATGAAAATTTTGAATATAAAATTGAAATATAACCTCAAAAAATTACTCAAATTAAAAAAATAACTGCAGTCTGCACACCGCTAATTTGCCAACTATATCCTTACAAATTATGGTCAAATTCCTGTGCATAGTTTTCGTTCCTATAAAATTTTTTTCAGAAAACTGTTTTGACCAACTTTGATTTTAAATATCTCTTAAAATAATTCTTCGCTTTAAAAACTGTTTACTTCAGCGTGTTTATCGGACATTTCTTTATAAAACTACCAATTTTTAAATTTTTACATGTAATAGTTTTCTGGATATTAGTCCAGAAAGACTTCAAGGCACAAAATCTTTATTGACAGCGGCTGCTGCGGCGGTGGTTACTTTTTTTTTAATATAGAGAGAAAAGATGACATCACTAAAATTCATTTTAAGCAATAGGGTTGCTTATCGCTTTCAAAGATTGAAAACAGTCATATCAGATATAATAAAAATACTTTGATTATAGAAATAAAACATTATTTTAGCAATTCTTTATTGTGGAATAGGATTAGGGAAGACTCATTATTTACAATTATTTTCCTTTGTTTAAAAGTTCTTTTTATCTAGGGTATATATTAAAATGTTGTTGTTTTTTAGTATGTATGTATATGTGGTATAAGTACGTATAGCTTTGGATGTAAATATGTAAGTAAATATAAATATATGTGCATGTAAGAAACAAATAGATGTAAGTATAGGTACAATGCATTAAATAATGAAATAATCAATATGAAAGTAATTTAAACATTAAAAAGTATTTTCCGATCTGAACTCTTTTGGCACTAATAAAATCTGAGCATAAGACTGTTGTTTCTATTTTATTTAATTTTCTAAATTATATCCCTGGCATTTATTTGTAGTTTCCGGTCAGATCTACTTGCTACTTCTGCAAGTCATTTACCGATATTTATACATCATGGCATTATCAAGGACATAATAGGTTTTCATATTCCTATGAATTGGAATCACGGGTGTATTAAATAAAACCCTATGACTGTCCTCAATCATTGTAAGTTTGACGTATATTGTCATAAGTACGACAACAGCACGTTTTCAATATTCCTATAATTTCAATTTATCTTTTATATTGGGATCTAAGAATTGAAGGTACAATAGAACATAATCTCTTTTAATTTTTAATCCCAATTAATTTAAATTATTTATATAAAATAAAAAGACTTTGAATTATTATTTCCAATATCTAAATTTATTAAATTATCTTTTCCAATATACTTACTGCAGGTCAGTTGGCGTAATTTAACGATAGTGTATAGCACATTAGAGTATTTTTGTGGTAACTTTTTGTTACTGTCCGCATTCCTTTTAATCCCATTGGTGCCAATATTGCTCATTCTGGCAGATAAATGAAACACTGTATTAAGGTTTTAGATGTGTTTCTGAAAAAAAGGGAACTATGCAAGATGCAACGACTATATTAAAAACTTAAAGGGGTACTGTGTATCTTAAAGCATATTCAAATTTCGTGGAGACTGGCCAACGTTTTACAAAAGTTAGAGCTTAGATAGCTAAAAAAGGACAAGAAAAAGACCAAGTATACAAGCATACCATTTTTGGAGCCTGGTAAAATTTATACATATCTAATAAGGCTTCCACTTTGTGTATTCATATTTCGTTAACAGCAAGGAGATATCTATTCAATTATAATATTTATTATACATTATTTACAATTGCGGCCAAGCGCACCGCTACTCCGTACATACTGACTTCACTGCCTTACATCACGTCTCAATCACTCTCCTGCAAGAGATATTCAATCCCCGGACTAGCAGCACCATCTCTGTTTATAGATGGGTACTAATCATCGAGATATGACACCCCTCCCCTCGTAGTTCAAACGAACCACTGGTTTAATCTGTCTGTTGCTTCTTCGAACAGGTTGATTGTCCTTTTTATCAGTCTTTATAGGTGTACTCTTCTGCAAGTCCACATCATTACTTATCACGGAATTGTCCTTTACATTTTTATCCATAGTATTATCACAATTATTATTCACAACTGTACCTGTTACAATATCATGTGAAGACTGAGATTGGTTAGATTTTTCAGCATTCTCGGCATTAATTTGCTCTTTATTATTTACATAATATCCAGAAAGCTTGTTTCTTTTAACTCTATCATAACTATCGAAATCAGTGTTTTGTTTATCAAACTGACCCGTTTTACTTTCCTCTGACGTTTCATCACTTATTTCTCTGTTGTGTCTCAACTGATTAACATGACGTTTATACAATATTCCGTCACCTCTATTTACTAAAACCCATCTGCTCCCCAATAATTTTATAATTTTTCCTTTAATCCATTTCTCCCCTTTTCCAAAGTTTTTAACAAAAACTGATTCATGAAGATTGTATTTATGTAAGGGTTGCTGTATTTTAGGTTTGGATGGTAATACCAAGTGTAGAGCTGTTCGAACTGACCTTCCAAACATTAATTCTGCGGGAGTCTTACAAGTGACAGAATGTGGGGTAGAATGATTTTCCAATAAAAATCGTGCAATTGACAAATTTATGTCACCCTTATCTAGCTTTTTAAGACAACTTTTAACAGTTTTAACATACCTTTCTGCCTGTCCATTCGACGATGGATGATATGGCGGAATAGGTGTATGTATAATTCCATTTGATTTTAGAAATTCTTGAAATTCATCACTTGTAAACGCACGTCCATTACCACTAACCAATTCAACGGGAAAACCAAATGTAGCGAAAATTCTACGTAGTACTCTAATAGTTGATTTACTATCGGCACTGGGTACCACCTGTACCTCTAACCATTTAGTGTAAGAATCGACCACTATTAAAAATATTTTACCCTCAAAAGGACCAGCAAAATCTATGTGAATTCTTTCCCAAGCAAATTCCGATTCCCATTTTAAAGGTTTCATTTTAGGATTATCCCGAGCAAACATTTGGCATCTACTACAAGAATTAACCATTTGTTCTATTTCTTTGTCCATATTAGGCCACCAGATTACACCTCGAGCTTTAGCTTTCATGCTAGATATACCCTGATGAACGGAATGTAATAATTTTAACATTTTTTCGCGACCTCCATCTGGTATAATTACTCTATGTCCACATAATAAACAATTTTCTAAACACGAAATTTCCTCACGTCTACGAAAATATGGTTTATATTCCTCGGATTTAACCGTTTTTGGCCATCCATATAACGCCCACTCTAAAATTTGTTTTGTTACTGGATTTTCAGTTATCCACTTTGAAATCGTTTTAGAAGTAACAGGCCACTCATTACTATTAGAAACGAACATTATTTCCGATGGATTATTTACAACATTTACAGTTTCTGGAAAGGGTAATCTACTTAATGCATCCGCATTTTTACCTTCGCGATACTCAATTGTATAGTCATACCCTGCTAACATTAACGACCATCTCAGCATTCTGAGTGATAATGTATCAGGTACTTTTTTTACAGGATCAAACAATCAAATTAAAGGTTTGTGATCAGTTATAATTTTAAACAGTTTACCTGCTAAATATTGATGAAATTTCGTTACACCAAAAATTACAGATAAAGCTTCTTTATCAATCATGGTATAATTTCTTTCAGTCTTATTCATCGTTCTAGATGCAAAAGCTATTGGTTTTTCTTTACCCTCAACAATGTGGCTTAACACACAACCAATTCCATATTCAGATGCATCACAGTTTAAAACAACATATTTGTTTATATCATACAATTCTAAAACAGGCGATTTACATAAAAGTTGTTTAACTTTCTGAAATGCTTTTTCATGCTTCTCTGACCATGTCCACTTTACATTATTATCTAATAATCTATGCAAAGGTTCTAACACATCTGAAATATTAGGTAGGAAGTTTCTATAATAAGAAATTAATCCCAAAAATGAACGTAATTGAGAAACATTAGTAGGAAAAGGAGCATTCAAAATAGCATCAGCTTTTTCTGGAATAGGCTTAATGCCTTCTTGCGAAATTTCATATCCTAAATAGCTAACTTCCGAAACCATAAATTTTAATTTTTCCTTATTTAATCTTATACCATGCTCAGAAAAGCATTTCATAATACATTCAACTCTTTCAGAATGTTCGGATTCAGATCTAGCACTTATGATTACATCATCTAAAAATACACCAACATAGTCAAATTTCTTTAATATATTTTCAATTTTTCTTTGAAAAATGCCTGGTGCACATTTTACACCAAAAGCCAGTCTTAAAACGTTAAATAAACCTTTATGAGTATTAATAGTTAAAATTTTACTACTTTCATCATCAACAGGTTGTTGTAAATAGGCATCTTTTAAATCAAACACAGTAAAGAATTTTCCACCTGCTAATTTAGCAAACAATTCTTCCATTCTTGGAAGAGGATAATTATCATTTTCAGTATTAGAATTTACTGTTGCTCTATAATCACCACAAATTCGAACAGTACCATTTGGTTTTGGAACAATTACTATAGGACTAGCCCATTCAGAATAATCAACAGGTTTTAAAATACCCTCATTTGTTAAGCGTTCCAATTCCAAATCAGTTGCTGTTCTCAAAGAAAAAGGAACAGGACGAGATTTTAGGAAATCTGGTTTTGCATCATTTTTCAAATTTATTGAAACGGGAGGACCTTCGATCGTACCGATCCCGTCAGCAAAAACATTAGGAAATTTTTTTATTAAATCATCTTTCGAAATACTTTTGATCATGTTTACATTTGGCCAAAATAATTTTGATGCTTTCAACCAAGTTTTACCAATTAAACTCGGACCTTCCTCTTTAATAACTAGCATTTTTAAATTAGGTATACAATTATCATCAATCAAAACATTTACATTTAATTCACCTAATACAGTTAAAGAATCTTTAGTATACGTTTGCAGCTTAATATTAGATTTAACCAAAGGAGGCTTACCTGAAAATAATTTATCGGCAATCTTTTTACTTACGATCGTATGAGCTGCTCCAGAATCAATTTCAAAATTAACTTTAATCCCATTAATTGTAACACATTTTTCCCACAAAACCTTATTGCACTCATCCTCATAACATTTAGGGAATATTCTTGAACAGTTTTAATTTTACTGTTCTTTTTCAGTTTTTGATTCACTGTAGAGAAGTTCCGGTTCCTGCAACACATTTTTAAATGTCCCACTTTGTGACAAACATGACATAATGCTCATTTAAATGGACACTCAACAGGTTTGTGATTTCTAGCACAGCGATAACATGGTTTATCTTTATAACTGTTCCGGTTCCCAGGTGCATACATCCCTTCTTTCGGCTTCGACGAATACTGGTATACTTTCGTTTTCTCCATTCGGGCATCTTGAACTTTATTTACAGTTGTTGCTCCATTAATCTGTAGTGATTTTACTCCAGCTTCGAATGATTCCGCGATTTCTACAGCTCTTTGGAACGTTAGATTTTTCGTATCCAACAATTTTTGCTGTATTTTCTCGTCTTGAATTCCAAACACTAGCTGGTCCCGTAGGCGATCGCTTAACATCGTTTCAAAGTTGTAGTATTCTGATAACCGTCGTAAATCTCTTACAAAGTTGGCTATGCTTTCCCCTTGCTTCCGTAATCTTTTTTGAAACTTGAACCGTTCAACAATTTCACTTGGACAAGGTGAAAAATGTTCTTTCGCCCTCTTTAAGAGGTCATCATATCTTATCTCTTTCAGCGAAGTCGGTACAATGATATCTCTCAATATCGAAAAAGTTGTAGTTCCAACAGAGCTTAATAATATTTTTTTCTTCTTATCCGCATCTTGAATATTATTAGCAGCGAAATAAAAGTCATTTTTTTCAACATAAATTGACCAGGGCACGGTCGAATCATATTCTTCCAGACGTCCCAGAGAGATAACTTCTGTTTCTGCCATTTCCTTTTCTTCTTTTTTTATTTGGAAAAAAAAATGCAACATTTATTTAAAATCTTGGGTTCTTTTTCGCACGTCGCCATTAATAAGGCTTCCACTTTGTGTATTCATATTTCGTTAACAGCAAGGAGAGATATCTATTTAATTATAATATTTATTATACATTATTTACAATTGCGGCCAAGCGCACCGCTACTCCGTACATACTGGCTTCACTGCCTTACATCACGTCTCAATCACTCTCCTGCAAGAGATATTCAATCCCCGGACTAGCAGCGCCATCTCTGTTTATAGATGGGTACTAATCATCGAGATATGACAATCACTGAACATCACTGAAATACGTCCTTTTCAGAGATGAAAGAATTATGAAAATCAGAACAGACAAAAGTCAGAACAAAAGTTCTGCTTGAACAATAAATAAATAAATAAATGTACAAACTAACTGTATTAACTCCAATATTTTAATATCCTGAAACAGGAACATATAGCCTCCCTATTCCTTGGTTTTACGATTTCAGCTAATTTTACTGGAAAACACGAAGCTAAAATGCGTGGAACCCAATTAAAGAAGATTCATTCTCAGTTCTCGTCAACATTGAATTTCAATGAGAATATCGCCAAATTAGTTCTATACAGCCAAGTTGGCTTCATTTACTGCAACCTATTTTTGTCGCCAAATTTGGTGATATTTCGCCAACTATCGCCAAGTTTGGCGAGAATTTGACGTTGGTGAATACAAATATATAGTGTTAAACATATAAGAATAGGAATAATGGTCACAACAATGAAAGAAAATTTTCCGAAACCATGTTAACTAAAACTCATAAATTAAATCCGTTTATTAATGAATTCTGCTGTATTGTTTTAAAATGTCAGTCACCCTATCATTTCAAACTGCTATATCTCAGCCATTTTTTAAGATGTAGGCAAAACGAAAATTGCTCCGGATTCTCCAGATCAAGGCCAAACATTTAACGGAGAAAACTTTTAAGATTTCCAATTTTTTTGTGCATCTTTTTGAATTTGAAATGGTTAAATGGCTATCACAGCGCCCCCTTCCGGTGGAATATCCCCAAATTCAAGTAGGACCTGCTGGCCATAGCTAATTTCAAAGAAAAAATTTTTGTTTAGTTATCTGCATAACATCATACACTTTTCGATAATACAAAAGTGAAAATCGAACAAAAATCGAATTTAAATCGCGATCGCAGCGCCCCCGTTCGTCGAAATATATCCGAATTCAACTTGGACCTGCAGGCTATAGTGAAAAACATAGAAAAAAAATTGGTTCAATTATCTAAATAACTTCATACACATTTCGATGATACAATAGTGAAAATAGAACAAAAATAGCGATCACAGAGCGTCGTCGATTTTTCGTCGAAATAACCCCAAATTCAACTGGGACCTGCAGGCTGTAGTCAAAAACATGGAAAAAAAATTAGTTCAATTTGAAGCATAACTTCATACACTTTTCGATGATAAAATGAGGACGGACAGACGGACAGACAGACATTTTGAAAAAACATGTTTTTCGGAATCTCTGATCCCTTAAACGTGTAAATCCGTCGTAAACCACAATTCGAAAAAAATTTCAATTACAATACTTCCTTCTATTATAGATCGGAGAAAGTAATAAAAGATAGAAAAAAAAGGAGAAAATTAACCATTTTTCTTGAAATAAATGAAGAAATAAATAAAAAAAAAAGGATTACGGAAGAAAAAAAAATAAATGAAGAAAAAGTGAATCAGACGATTAATATTTCGATTTAATTAAATAACTGCATTAAAAATGAATAACTTAAAATATATACTGAAAGCACAATTTCAATTTTTACACCTTCACATAGAGAAACAAAATGTCGTTTCAAACGCAATTTGTTTGTAACTGTATCTCAATTTACTAATTTTTTATGGTTTAAAACATAATTTCTAAGGATGAATTATTTTTAAATCTGTCTATATCACGTGCAGCCCGCTTGCGAATGATTAATCCGTCTGCATTTAAAAAAATATAAAGAGTTCCGCATTTATTCCTGGCTAATATTTCAGAACGAAATTAAAACGTCATAAAAATTTAAATATAAATAATAATATAATATAAATAATAATATAATATAAATAATAATATAATAAAAATAATAGTATAATATAAATAATAATATAATATAAATAAAATGCAAATTTAATAGACATGTTCTCGAACTACGCGCTTAAATAATTGACTTTCTCAGAATAAAAAAACCTGCAGTATGCAGCGAAATCTTGGACGATTTCATTGGCCATTAACTCCTGCCATGCGGCTAATACAAAAGTATCTCTTTATTAAATTTCAAAAAAAATTTCGAATATATTATTGATATTTTTCTTATAAAAATTATTTTTCGCTATGCTAATTAATAAGTTAAAAAAAATATATAGCAAATATGAAAAATCTATTAGAATTAGAAAAAAAATGGTTTTCGCCTATATTCTGTAACCCGGGTTCGATTCTCTAGTTTTTATAATTACGCAAGGCGTACGTTTTCAATACTCCTACCATTTAGATGTGTTATAATGGCAACTATGAACAGAAAGTAAAGAGCGATATGAGTTTCTGTAATATTTGAGTCCCAGTTTAATTGAAATTAGCTATATACAATAAGCAGTGTTCAAATTGTCTTGCTCAACACATGTCTATAAAATGAAACGCAATGAAATAAATGCTACATAAAATTGAAATACAGAATGTCTGAAAATCGACAGACGATTTCAAAATTCAGTAACATGTAAGCGGGGGGCGCAGCTGTAGAAGTTAAACTTTCAGCAGATTAATCTGTGACGTTAGACATTTCTTTACTACGCTTCTTTGTGTTAGTTCGAAGTATAATCGGTAGATAGCGCTGTTCTTACTCAAACTGTTAGAATGCTCAAACTAACGTATAATAATGGATCATAATTTATTCTGTTTCTCACATTTCATTTTGTTTAACTGTTTAAACGCCAAAAAAACGTTTTATCTTTTTAAATTGCATGATCATCTTGACAGGTTATTATAGTGCAGATCTATCTATCGGTGACATTTACAACTAAAAAAGGAAGTATAGTTTTTAAAAAATACTGATTTGCTACACTACTTTTGAAAGTATAACTGTAATAGCTATCGCCGCCCACTTTTTATTGAATTTTATAAACCGTTTTCGGGCACTCTGTATGTGCAGTAATGAAGTATAGTAATGAGTTTCTATGCCTTTTCCTATACACAGTAACAGCTGTGTAGTAATATAATGACGAAACACAGGACGTGTGACAGTTAATGTTTGTCTTCTTTAATCTTTTGTTTTACTATAGATTTTTGGAATTACATTGCAATACTACGTGCAGCATAGAGATCACCTAATTTTGAGAAAGCATTTCTAGCTTCAGAGTAGAGATGCTGCAGGGTACATTGTCTCCTTAAATCTGTGAGTTCATGCAGTATACACTCTAAAAAAAATCCGTGAAATTACAAGAGATTTTCCGTAAAATTTTACGGAGAAGTTTCATTTCTCCAAAACAACAGTACAATTTCCGTAAATGACATTAGTTCCGTAAAGGAGATTTTAAATCCGTAGATATGCAGAAAGTTTTCCGTAAATTTGATGGATTTTTTTCAAAACAGTACAATGTCCGTATTTCCCCATTTCCGGAAATAACGTTCAGAGGTTTGTATACAGATATCGTCTTGTTTGAAATGTGAATTAAGATGAATGTATTTACTAGGGTTCAGGGTCTTCTAGGATCAAGGACTGGACCGGTCCTACCCGTGGGCCTATTTTCTATCATTAGACTCGGGCCAATCCTGGAGCTCATTCTAACCGGGCCCGTGTCTGGACGGTAATTTTTTGTGAAAATAATAATATTTTTAATTTTTTAGTGAAATCTTTAGAAATTTACTTTATTTATATAAATTACAGAATTTTTTTTTGTTTTAAATCTACTTTTTTTCTTTAAAGTGCTTCAAATTATGAATTTTTTTCACTGACATTTTAAAATTTTATTTTAATTTTATTAACGTGAGGCAATATTAGGTTATTAAAGGTTTCGTAAAATAATATCTTTGCAAATTATTGGTATTGAACAAAACTGATTCGTCTTATAAATTTGTGAATTAACCTAAAATATATTATTTTATAAAGTATAATTTTAGAAAGTTTATATTTTTTTCTTTAAATTAAAAAAAATAATTAATGATTTTTTCTTTACTTTTATAAAAATGAAGTTTATAATTTTATAAAGTTTATAATATATTTAGTTAGTTTATAATTTTATAAATTAAACTAAATTAATTTAGACTAAATTAATAAATCCAAATTTAAACATACCTATTCCAAGGTCATTAATTTCAAAATTTTTGCTAAAAATTTATGTATTTATTTATTTATTTTAATATTTTTAAGGTTTCATAAAATTATATTTTTGCAAATTATCGGTATGTAGGTGTTAAACTAAGCTGATTTGTCTTATAAATTTGTGAATTAAACTAAAATTTATTATTTTATAAATTATAATTTTACGAAGTTCATATTTTTTTCTTTAAATTTATAAAAAATAATTAATAACTTTTTGTTTACTTTTATAAAAATGAAGTTTATAATTTTATAAATTAAACTAAATTATCAAGTCCAAATTTAAACTTACCTATCCTAAGGTCATTAATTTCAAAATTTTCTCTAAAAATCTATTTTTTTGTTTTGATTTTTTAAAATTATTCAGTTTAACAGAATCGTACACAAAAGCTCTCAGTAAAGATTAAATATAATAATTTAATTTATTATAAAATTGTTTATTCACATAAGTTTTTAAAATAAGAGATAAAGAAAATTTACTTTAATAGCATGTAATAAATACGTCTACTTAAGATGATTATTGTTTTTAGAATTGATAAATAGATCAATAGACAAATAATTTTAAAAAGTATATGTACTATTGCAAAAAGAAGCAATCATTAGTAATAATACAATGTTTTACGCATATAATACATAAAAAGTTAAAATTTATCTGTTATAAAGCATCAAATAATAAAGCAAGATATTAAAAATTATGAAAATAAAATATGGAAAAAATCCATCTAACTATAAAACCTTTAAGTTTTTGCATCATTAAAAGTATGTAAAATAAATAACAACATTTGAGGGAACGAAGTGTCCGGTCTTAGCGTAATGGTACAGCCCGCCAGTTTACTACACAGAAGTTTCCGCGTTCGAACCCCATTGTAGCAAGTGTTGGTTATTTATGGAAAACTCGCACAGAAATGAAAGAAAAAAAAATAAGAAGTGTTATAAGATGTTCCTTGAGAAATATATATATATTTTTTTGGTCCTATAAAATTTATTTTAACGATATAAAAATATCTAAAACATACGGAAAATATCTGTTAAAAAACGGAAATTTAAAAACGGATATTTCAGAAATCACGGAAAATTTCCTGGAATTTATGGAAAAATTTTTTCCGTTCAAATACGGAAATAGTACTGGCGTCTCAATTGCCAGTACAATTTCCGTTTTTTTCAGGAAATTTTTTTACAGTGATAGGATGGGACCCTATCAAGTTTAAAAAGTTATAAGTTTGTAAAGTTTTTAAAGCTTTGAAACTGAGAAATTTTAGAAATATGGGTAGCGTATGCAGTAATACTAATTGAATGTAAATTTCTTCACGTAATCATGTATCTACAAAAACAACTTTTCAAAAGTAAAAAAAAGCCAAGCGTAAAAAAAAAAAGAAAAAAAAAAAAGTTGTGGCTAAAAAATGGTGTGATATCAAATTTCCAAGCTATTATATTGCTTATTTAACTTTTTTCCATTAAATAAGTTATCATATATATAAGTCGAGTGCCTACGTATATGTTAATAGAAATCGTTTTCTCCTGTATTAAATACATCCTAACGAGTTTCTGAAAATTCAATTTTTTTCAAATTATGCATGATGGGCTTGGCGGCCATCTTTGCATATTATTCACAAAATTCTAACCAACCAAATCCGTAGTTAAAATCCGAAGTTCAAAATTGTTATTTAAGCAAATATTTAAGAGTTTCATTTATAGACTTGTATGCTCTGAAAATTGTGTCTTAAGATAATGATGACTTATCTTAAAGATTCATCTTATGATTTATTTTTTAGAGTAATTATTAATTTCAAACTAGTAAAAATCAATTTATCAAAATATCAGTCTTATCTAATTTATCTGTCCGTAGTTAGAATCTGAAGTTCGAAATTTTTATAAACATATTACATTGCAAACATATTACGCTTTTACTTTAGAAATTTGGGTGCTTAGAAATATGGAAAGATGACCGCCAAGCCCATCATGCATAATTTGAAAAAAATTGAATTTTCAGAAACTCGTTAGGATGTATTTAGTACAGGAAAAAAACGATTTCTATTAACATATACGTAGGCACTCGACTTATATATATGATAACTTATTTAATGGAAAAAAGTTAAATAAGCAATATAATAGCTTGGAAATTTGATATCACACCATTTTTTAGCCACAACTTTTTTTTTTTTTTTACGCTTGGCCTTTTTTTACTTTTGAAAAGTTGTTTTTGTAGATATCATTTCTTTTTTTTTTTAAATATATTGAACATAATTTAAATAATCTAAGCTTGAGAAATAATTTAAAATTACATTTTACTTTCAGTTTTTGTTTAAAGGGTTAACTAGAAATAGCAGTAGATTTTTCAATTAAATTAATTACACTCTTAAAAACAACATACTAAATGTGGCTTGTTATAATACTTGTTATCCTCCGTTAAAAAATATCATTGACAAATCCATTAAATGAATAAAAATGGAATACGTACATAGCGTGTCAGCCCTGCATTTGAAATCAAATGTGATATCACGCTCTTTTATTATTAGCACTAGCTGGCTTCACCCGCTAGCGGGCCCCTAACTTACATCGGGGCCTCAATCCTTTTAAAACCTCGAATAAGATAAACCACGAACCTCCGACCTGGTTCCACGCTGCTTTCGGCACCGGATAATCCCTTAATTTGCACATCGAATTGTATAAACATCTAAACAAACGAACTTCCGACACGGGTCCCGGCTGCCTTCGGCACCGTATAGCAGTCGTGCTGCGCACGCTCAAGTTCTATCTTCCACCACCAGGTAGCGCAATCTGTTCTATACAAACCTCGGGCACTGAAATCGTTAAGGCTATAGATGTCGAGTCGAATGAGCTATACCCCGTCGTGATCTAGCCCATAGATCAGAGATAGGAAAGTACCCCTTGGTGGTGAAAAAACGAACTAAAATCAGAAAGCCCTATAGATGTCGAGTCGAATGAGCCATACCCCGTCGTGATCCGACCCATAGAAACAGAGATAGGAAAGCGCCCACTGGTGGTGAAAGCTAATCGCGTTTGGGGGGCAAATGGGGGGATGAACACCGGAGATGCGTAATAAGATTAGGCGGTCACAGACTTTTCCAACGATGTATCACATGACGGATATGTGCAAAATTCAGAAAATACCTCCCCCCTCACACCTGCATAATTTGATTAAGCGTTCACAGACCTTTCCAACGATATATCACATGAGAGGTGCCTACAAAATTTAGAAAAGTGTCCCCTTTGGGGGGGAGGTGAAAGTGGGAGGATGGACCCCGAAGATACATAATATGAATAAGCGGTCACAGGCCTTTCGAACAATATATCACATGAGTAGTGTCGGGGGGGGCGCAAAATGTGGGGGTTTTCACCTGTGGTGCATAACATGAATAAGTGGTCACAGTCCTTTGTAACGATATGTGACATGACGGATATCGTTAAAATTTAGAAAAGTGTCACCCCCCCTTGTGTAGGCAAAACGCGCTCCGCCCCTCCCTATAATTTTTGACGCAGCTTTATTTTTAAAATTTATCTTATGTGTTATAAAATATCGTAAAATTTCAAACAGATAGCCTTATTATACTTCCTAATTTTGTTCACGCTCCTCCCAATCCTCTCCCCGAACTGTGACGCGCCATTCTTTTTTATAAATTTTTTATCATGTGTTATAAACTATCTTAAAGTTTAAAACAGATCGCATTGGAATTTAATATATTTGCTGAAATTACTATTATATGTAGAATAATATAGAAATAAACCCTCCTTTAGATTGTAATTGAGATATATGAACAATTTTTAGAATTTATGAAATTTGATTTTTATTTATTTATTTATTTATTTATCTATTTATTTATTTTTTGTTTATTTATTTATTTATTTTTTTTTTTTTTTGCATTGCCCTGTGCATGTTTGGAATTTCTTAGCAATTTCTTAGATTTACATTATTTTATTCAATTAAACATTGTACTGTTACAATAAATTTAAATGGAAACTTCACTTCTAAAACAAAAATAATTTAACAACTGGATTTCATTAATTTATAGAAAAATGACGTGAAAGGTATTCCTGCGAACGAAATTTTTTTTAGAAATAAATGAATCACATTTAATTCATTTCAAAAATTTTGTTTACGTTTGGAAAGAAATTTTAAATGCCGATAACTCATAATGTATACATTTTAGAAGGTACATCTTCCCTCAAAAACTAATTTATTTTTAAAGATCTTTCAAACACATATATTATATATTTAAAATATTTTTTAAAGCATAAACACTACGTCTGATTACTTTATTTTACAATATTTTAAGAACACGCATTTTATCAGACAATTAAATGCACTAAACAAACACGAGTGAAAAATTGACCTGGGCCAGGACTCGAACCTGGGACCTTACGCATACCGTGCCGACGCTCTGCGACTGAGCCACCCAGATCGATACGCTTGACGGGAATTTCTCATACTTATTCTTGTTGGAAACAGTCATCTGCCACAGTTTGCAGTCATATTTAATTGTTTGATAAAATGTGTGTTCTTATAATTATGAAGTTTTATTTTTTTTTAAATATCTTCAGAAGAAAATGGCTGACTTGCAGATGAAATTTGATGTTGTTATAACTTGTAACTGATTTGTGCTATTATAATACAGACTAGCCGCCACTGGCGACCAGTTTGGTCTCCCTTAAATGTATGTTAAGCACTGTAACACGTTACTTTTATTCATAATTTATTTTTTTCCGTAATCCTTCGCCAAACCGGAAGATTCTAATAGACAAATCAGAAACTTTTGCGATCATGGTAGCATTTCGCATATTTTTTGTTGTTATGTATTTCGTCTTTCTTGACAAAAACCGCTTAACCAACTTAAGCGTTTATGCTTCATATCCGTTTGCTTATCAGTCGCAATATGTTTGCTAATGAGGAGATTCTTAAACATATTAAGTAGTTTTCCGTAATTGGATCCATTGCCAAATGGCGTATGTTAGTTAATACGATTCGGTGCATTGAAGTCTATTTTGTGAAAGTCTTTAATGATATCCACATTTACACTGAACCATGATGTTGCCAATATTCTTTTGTTTGTTTTTTTGTTTGTTTCTCGCTAACTTTGGCTGTAGACTTGATTACGGAAGATTAGAAAATCTATCATTATTCTCATTTAAAACGTTTTGAATAATGTGACATAAATGGGGTGCATATTATAACACTTAATTTTCGAGTATGGTTTGGTGAAACATTGAACTTTTGGAAGCCAGTTTTGATAATCACATTCCTTTTAAACCATATTTGCTGTCAGCACTTTTGACCCGTGGCGTAGAATCTGATTAAAATTAACTTCCTTCTAGATGCCGGTCTCTGTTCGACTCTGTTTTTCTCTGCTTTCCTATTTTGATATAGTTCAGGAGTTTTCATAACTGCATAATTCCCTTACTTTGGCATTTCTGCTTAATGTCTACTGACTATTAAGATCCGTAACTTGTAAACGCCACGCCAACACTACCGCCTATAATTCTAATTACAGCAACCCGTTTTTTCTCTCTATATTGCAACTCTATAGTTAATATAGTGCCTCGGTGCGTCTACGACAGCTGTTCCATCAGAACATTTGATTTCAAAATCAAATTATCGTTTCTAATTTGCACACGCGAAAAATAAAAGCTGGTATTGGCGATTTTAAATGTGCTATTGGCGAGGTATGCGCCCAAAAAACACAAAAGTACTTAATGATGTTATGTATTTTGTAAATGTATATTAAATTACTGTTTTGAAAGCGATTGGTCATTAATAATGGTAAATATGATTGGTGATTAACAATCATTTTCAGTGGTCTCTCTTCCTTGCACGTATAATACATAAATACCAAATTAACTGACAATTTGTTTCGAAATTTGATTCATTAAATATCATTACAGGAGTTGTATTTGTTTACATTCAGCTTACATCAAGAAAAGATAAAGAATGAAGTTGAGTTGTATAGCACATAATTATGGTAAACTTTGATTGTGTCACTGGTACGAATTATTTTTTTGAAACCAGGCAGCGCTCCAAAAAATTTTTCACGGAAAACTTACTTTACGAACGATTATCTCCATGGTTTAATGGTTTAATGTTTTAAAACTTCACGACGAAAAAATCTTTTTTTTTTTTTTTTTTTTTTTTTTTTTTTGTTTACTTTCATGGATAGAGAATTTGAACTGCGAGGCTAATTTCAACTGAAGTTATTGAAGAATATATACATAATTGAACGTAAGTCATCTCTCAAATATTAATTTATTTTGAACGATCTTTCTAAAAATGTAACATTTATTAAGTTTTATTCGAAAAAATAATTTTTAATAAAAATGGCCGCCTGGCATATGAAAAAGTGAAGCGGGCATTCCGGAATTGTTGATGACAGTCACATGACTTACGGTTTTATTATAGAGACTAGCTGCCACTGGCGACCAGTTTGGTCGCCCTTAAATGTATGTTCAGCATTGTAACAAATTATTTTTATTCATAATTTATTTTTTTCCTTAATTCCTCGCATAACTGGAAAAATCTAATAGACAAATCAAGAACTTTTGCGATCGCGGTAGCATTTCGCATACTTTTTGTTGTTATGTATTTCATCTTTCTTGACAAAAACCGCTTAACCCACTTAAGAATTTATGCTTCATGTCCGTTTGCTTATCACTTGCAATATGTTCGCTAATGCGGAGATTCTTAAACATATTTGGCGCAAAACAAAAATCGCGCCAACCCCGGTGCGTCCGTGACAGCTGTTTCAATTTAAAATACATGACGTTCACATTTTTCGTTTAAAATAGAAAATAGAAAAATAATAATTATCATAAATCAAAACATTTGATTTCAAATTAAAGTATCGTTTCTAATTTGCACGCGTAAAAAATAAAAGCTGACAATTCTTTTCGAAATTTGATCCATTAAATATTACTAGCCGCCACTGGCGACCAGTTTGGTCGCCCTTAAATGTATGTTAAGCATTGTAACAAATTATTTTTATTCATAATTTATTTTTTTCCTTAATCCTTCGCCAAACCGGAAAAATCTAATAGACAAATCAAGAACTTTTGCGATCGTGGTAGCATTTCGCATATTTTTTGTTGTTATGTATTTCATCTTTCTTGACAAAAACCGCTTAACCCACTTTATAATAAATTAATCATTGTGTGTGTGTTTTTAATATAAAATAAACTATTTCATAATAAAATAAAAGTATATGCTGTTTTAGTAATCTCTAATAGGTACCTGAAAATGGGATTTTCTCGCCAAAATGGCGCAAAACAAAAATTCCGCCAACCCTGGTGCGTCCGTGACAGCTGTTCCAATTTAAAATACATGACGTTCACATTTTTCTTTAAAATAGAAAATAGATAAATAAGAAATATTATCATAAATCAAAACATTTGATTTCAAAATTAAAATATCGTTTCTAATTAATACACACGAAAAATAAAAGCTGACAATTTGTTTCGAAATTTGATCCATTAAATATTATTACATGAGTTCAACCACGGAGTTCAAATTACATCAAGAAAAGATCCGAAGGAAGTTGAGTTGTATGGAACAGAATTATGGTAAACTTTGACTGTCTCACTGGTGCTGATTATTTTTTTTTACACCAGGCAGCGGTCCAAAAATTCATGGTTTAATATTTTAAACGTTCACAACGAATGAATCTTTTTTTGTTGTTGTTGTTTACTTTCATGGATAGAGAATTTGAACAGCGAACCTAATTGAAACTGAAGTTATTGCAGAATGTATACATAATTGAACGTAAGTCATCTCTCAAATATTAATTTATTTTGAACGATCTTTCTAAAAATGTAACTTTTATGCAGTTTTATTAGAAAAAATAATTTTGAATAAAAATGGCTGCCTGGCATATGAAAAAGTGAAGCGGCATCCCGGAACTGTTGAGGACAGTCACATGACATACGGTTTTATTAAATATTATTATTATTATTACATGAGTTCAACTTACGTCAAAAAAGATTCGGAAGTTGAGTTGTATGGAACAGAATTAAGGTAAACTTTGACTGTCTCACTGGTGCGGATTATTTTTTTTTACGCCAGGCAGCGATCCAAAAATTCATGGTTTAATATTTTAAACATTCACAACGAATGAATCTTTTTTCTTTGTTTACTTTCATAGATAGAGAATTTTAACTGCGAACCTAATTTAAACTGAAGTTATTGCAGAATGTATACATAATTGAACGTAAGTCATCTCTCAAATATTAATTTATTTTGAACGATCTTTCCAAAAATGTAATTTTTATGCAGTTTTATTTGCAAAAATAATTTTTAATAAAAATGGCCGCCTGGCATATGAAAAAGTGAAACGGACATTCCGGAACTGTTGATGACAGTCACATGACTTACGGTTTTATTATAGAGATGGTACATGGTCGTTGGCGGATTTTATCTCTGTTTTGGCATAATTTTTTAATCGCCAAGTTAATTAACAGTTTTTTGCTAATTAAGGATAGAAAATAATATTTTTTTACACTGAATTTTATAAAAGCACATAGATTACGTAATTACTTGTCCAAAAATGCAATCCTTTTTTTATTCTGCCGAATATTAAGGTCTGTAGGTTGTTTGAAAAAAAAAAGGTTGACGAAGAAAAAAGTGATCATTTTAAGTAACTCGACGTTTTTAAAAAAAAATCTATATCTCTGTTTATAAATCACTTATGAAGATGAGTTTGGTCTTAAATTGAAGAAATTCTTCATTATATTCTTCTAGTTTTCGTTTTTTATTTCTGCGACGCTTGGTTTATTATATATCTGATATTTTAATCTGGCATGTTTTGTCGATTTAACATTGCGAAGTTGATTCCTGTAAGCAGTAGCGGTCTAGTTCAGTTCTTGGCGTTGTTTGTGTGGCGTTTTTTTTTTTTTTTTAAGCTTGGCTTGGCAGAGCGACCGCCCTGCTTGATGAAATGTGTTAATTGAGGGTGGAGGGGCTTATATTTTGGTGCCCAAGATCCAGGACCGCGTAATAATCAGGAGCTGAGTCTAGCGCCGTACTGGATTCGGACACTCGTTATTTTTGTCTTCTCTGTGGGTGTACCTGAAAGCATGAGTGTATCAACACCAACAGATTTGCAAGACATCCTGGCAACAAGGATACAGAAATCGCGGCGTATCCAATGGTACGAAGCGAAAGGAAAGAAAATAATTCCGAGAAAGACTTCAATCGTTGAAAAAAATTGACATCAACGAATTATTCCATCGTAGCATTTGACAGTTTTACAGTCAAACAAGGAGATTAAACAAGACAAATTTACGCTGCTTACATTTAACTACAGAAGTACTTCCCCTTATTTAAAAGAAATGATTTTAAAAAAGAAACTAACTAATTATTTGTTAACGATAGCACTTAAAACTTCTTTTAAAAAGTAATCGGATGTACCAATCCAAAAACTTTATTCTGTGTCATGCATATTAATACTTCAAAAAGCGTAATATTTTTAATTGGGCATTTCAGAATCAAAAAATGAAACATAGCAGCGCCACCTGTTGTATAATTTACACAAAACATATTCAGCACAAACTTATGTCAAAGTCTATCAGAATATGATGTTTGATGAAATTCCGTGAATTAATTCTTGAAATATGACTATCGCTAAAATCGGTAAATCTTACAAAATGCAGCGTAGCAGCGTCACCTGTTGGACTATTTACAGCAAAACCTAATCAGCAACAACTTATGTCAACGTCTAACTGAATCTGAAGTTTAATGAAAATCCATGCATTAGTTCTTGAGATAAAGCCATTGCAGAAATCGTGAAAAAGTCATCCTTGCAGCGCCACCTGCTAGGCGATTTAAACCAAAAACTAATCAGCACCAACTTATATGAAGGTCTAACTAAATCCAATTTTTTTTTAATTTCGTGCATTAGTTCTTGAGATATGACTATCACTAAAATTGTGTAAATCATAAAAAATGCAGCATAACAGCGCAATCTGTTGGGCTATTTACACCAAACCTAATCAGCAACCACATATGTCAACGTCTAACTGCATCTGAAGTTTGATGAAAATTAGTGCATTAGTTCTTGAGATAGAGGTATTGCTGATATCGTGTATAATGCAGCATAGCAGCGCCACCTGTTGGGCTATTTACACCAAACCCTAATCAGCAACAACTTATGTCAATGTCTAAACACAATTTGAAGTTTGATGAAAATCCGTGCATTAGTTCTTGAAATATATTTGCTATTGTGGAAATCGCGAAAAATGCAGCATAGCACCACCACCTGTTGGGCGATTTAAACCAAAAACTAATCAGCACCAATTTATATGAAGGTCTAACGGAATCGAAAGTTTTATTGAATTCCGTGGATTCGTTCTTGAGATAGAGTGCCCACAAAACTTTCGTCACATACAAACACACAGACAGACACACAGACAGACTCACAGACAGACATTTTCTAAAAACAGTCAAATCGTGTTCAGAACCTTCTAAAACGTATAAATCCGTCGGAAGTCGGAAGCCGAAATTCTTCATGAATCCAATGCTTTCTTTTTGTAAAGATAGAAGAAAGTAACCAGGATTCGAAAAGCAAAGAGGTTAGGCGAGAAAAATGACATTGTTGTAAACATTTATTTTAATTCATAAATCATATATGCCTTCGATTAAGCTCATGAAGATAACGTCATTTTTGTATGCGTTTCTCAAAATGAACTCATTTTTATTCCACCAGATCGAAATTTAGCGGCAAATCTTAAAAATGCGAAATGTTTTTGGAGAATGAAGTCATTCATATTGTACATTTTCATTGCGATAACTTTTAATTTACATTGTAAATACTATTTATTTCTTGATTTGCTGTATTTAATAAAATTAATACTATATTTGTTTTCTAAATTTTTCATAAAATTAAATTTTTTTTACCCCAAAAGAGTCGAAAAATGTCCTGCAATTGAAATGCCACACATCGGGTTGACACGCAGATAGTATATATTTAAATAAGAACTTTATTTTTTTTTTTCCTTTTCGTATTTCGTATATTAAGGTAAAAATTGTCCTGTGTCTAAAATTGCTATTAAAAGAGAGATACTTTGAATTTTATGAAGTTTTATTGTTTTCTGGCACTAAAATCGGAAAGATGTGTTTTTAAAATATTTTATAATGTGTATTATCGTTCATTACTTTAGTGAAAAATAAATGTTTATTGTTTTGTATTAGTTTCAATATAGTAATCATTAAAGAATATTTTATAATCAAAAATATTTTTGACATTATCTCATAATCTTTTCATCTCTGAAATATAATTTTTTGTTTAGTTTCATGGCTGCTAAGTTAATTTACAAATTCTAATAGAAGAATGTTTTCCACGGCGTCGATAAAACATATAATTGCAGTAAACAGGATTTTGTGTAAAGAAGTTAAATGAGTTCTAGTAAGTGAGTTCACTCCTGAAGTTCTATTTTGTATTTCTTAATTAATAACTTTTGTATTCTTCTATAATGTAATTATATATGTAATTTTAAGGTACTCTTCCGATTTCCTCTTTTAAGATAATTCAGTTGCGCAAGCTAACAACATTCATATGACATGAATAAAGATTAACTCTGGAAGGGACATAAAATAATGTGCTTAATAAATTTATTAAATCAAATTTACCAAAACACTGAGTTTAAAAGTGTTTCGCACTTTGTTGCTGAATGATCTAAATTGAAGCCGTCACGATGTGGGCGACTAAATGCTCGTAAATCTACCCTTAACTTTTGAAAAAGCAATCGCATCAAATAATACCCACATATGCATACACGGCGTCCCCAAAACATTGACCTCGGCTTTTATTCCTTAAATATTGATCACATACATCTATACTAATATTATAAAGAAATAACGTTTGTTTGTTTTTTCTGTGTGTTTGTAGGGGGTACTCTCTGGAACTACCGACCCGATTTCAAAATGGATGGTGACAATCCCTGCTCCAACATAGGCTACATTTTATGACGGTGCCACTGCTCCAGGGTGGTGCAGGAGCGAAAAACATTCTAAAATTGCGATTTTTGTGATACTGAAGGGGCTAGAAACTTGAAATTCGGCATGGCAGTTACTTTTAGATGTAAATGCTCTGTTTTTAATAAAATTCGAAATTTAAAAGGATGAAATGAGGGGAAAGAGTTCTAAAAACCTTCTAAATTACGATTTCTATGGAAATATTAAGGATAGAAACTTGAATTTTGACATAGCTGCTACTTTTCAGATGCAAATGTACACCAACACTGTTTTTTAAGAAATTCTAAATTTAAGAGAGTGCAGGAACAAAAAACGTTCTGAATTATGATTTTTGTGCTACTAAAAGGACTAGAGACTTGAAATACGGCATGACAGTTACTTTTAAGACACAAGCGTGCCTAAGAACAGTTTCTAAAAAAATTCGAAATTTTAAAGGGTGAAATGAGGGAAAAGCGTTCTGAAAACGTTCTAAATTACTATTTCTACGGAATTGTTAAGAATATAAACTTGAAATTACATGGCTTCTAATTTTAAGTCGCAAATGCACATATAACACTGTTTTTTAAAATTCTCGAAAATTTAAACGAGTGCAGAAAAAAAAAGCGTTCTAGATTACGATTTCTGTAGTACTGAAAGGACTAGAAACTTGAAATTTAGCTTAGCTTTGACATTTAAGATGCGTGCTAAGAATGATTTCTAAAAAAATTCAAAATTTAAAAGAGTTAAATTATTGGAAAGACATCAAATTTGACATAGCTTTTACTCTAGAGACGTAAATGCTCACCCAGAACAGTTTTCTGAAAATTCGAAATTTAAAAAGGTAAAAGATTTAAAAAAAAAAAAAAAAAAAAAAAAAAAAAAAAAAAAAAAAAAAAAAAGATTTTTACAATCGCGATTTACGTGATACAGTTGGTATGGAAGCTTGGAATTTGGCATGGTGGTTACTTTTAAAATGTAAATGCTCGCTAAAAACGGTTTCAAAAAAATTTAAAATTTAAAAGTGTGAAAGGAGCTGGAAACGATCTAAATTATGATTTAGCTTTATTTATTCAAATTAGAAACTTGAAATTTTGTGTAGTGGTTACTTTTAAGATAAGGTAAAGCCAGGAGAGATGACGCAGTCGGAGAGATTGCGCACATAGAGGTTCGGGGGGAAGGAGTAGAGTGAGCGCTCAGCGACTCCAGGTAGTTGTACAACAACAGTAGTGGAGTGTCTACTTGAAAGTGCACGTTGATTGCTTTGTGCGTTTAAGAAAAAGTATTGCTATTTTGTTTTGTTTTCTCAAAGTAAGTGCTTGAATTTTCATAGCTACTCATCAGAATTTCTATACAAAGTCAATAGTACAAAATATTTTAAACTTAAACGATTTCTCATAAGCTACTAATCTAGACTAACAATGTGAACATCAACGGTTCGTTTTAGAAGCGGTCATGTTTAAATAAAAGGCCGCGCAATCTCTCCTACCGAAATGGGAGAGTTTGCGCATCTGCTACTTAGGAGAGATGGCGCAGTGTTAACATTAGTTTCCATGCTAGGAGAGATTACGCAGCTTATTGGTAAATTTGCATAAAAAATGAAAAATGAAAATGGACTAATTTTAAGTTAAACGTGTTATTAAGTAACATAATTTTATTTTCTAATCTTATTTGGACTTGCTTTTTCTGATTCTTTAATTTTTTTTCCTTTAATTAAACTTTTTTAATCGTTTTTAAAATTATTTCCTTTTTCTGATTTTTTAATCATTAGGTTGAATTATTCACGCCTAATACAATAATATTTGTTCACAAAAACCTTACAGCAATGTCATTTAAGTGTAATTATTAATGTTAACGATTTAATTGTAGTTATTATTAGTAACAATCTCTCCTACCCATGTGCGCAATCACACCAACCCTGTAAGGACAGATTGCGCAAAATAACTTTCTTGGTTTTATTACAACTGTTCTATTAATTTGCAACATAACAACAAAATAGCAATTGAAATGCATAAAAAACAAATGAAGTAAAAATTATTCATGAATAGTTTAGCAAAAAATTAATATTTAGATTTTTTATTGCTATTCTTTTGAATTGTGCGCAGACTATCCTAGCTTTACCTTACAGATGCTGGTGAATAAACAGTTGATTACAAATTCGAAATTTAAATGTGTGAAATCAGCTGAAAATTTCGGTTTATCCTGAATTGTTAGGGTTAGAAACTTAAAATTTGACATGTCTGTTCTTTTTAAGACGTGAATGCTTGCAAAGAACATTTTTTACAAAATTCGATAGTTGAAAGGGAGCAGAAACGAAAAACGTTCTAAAATTACGATTTTTAAGATGCTGCTGAGTTAGAAACTTGAAATTTGGCATGGGGGTTATTTTTTAGATAAAAACTATTTCTAAAAAATTCGACATTTAAAAGGGTGAAATGAGCTGGAAACGTTCTAAAAGTGTTCTAAACTTTGATTTTTGTGAAATTGTCAGGGGTTTAAACTTGAAATTTTACAGGACACTTACTTTAGAAACATGTGAAATTTATCCACAGTTTTTGAAACAGGTTTTTAAATATTA
Organism: Maratus michaelseni; assembly: GCA_963931845.1. Taxonomy (NCBI): domain Eukaryota; kingdom Metazoa; phylum Arthropoda; class Arachnida; order Araneae; family Salticidae; genus Maratus; species Maratus michaelseni. The sequence goes on from OZ007596.1 coordinate 227,291,190, forward strand.
AACAGTTTTTTAAAATTCAGTATTTTTAAAGTGTGCAAGAACAAAATACTTTCTAAAATTGCGATTTTTTGTGATATAGTTTATATAGAAGCTTGCTAAACTACTATTGGTATGGTAGTTACATTTACGATGTAAATCCTCGCTAAGAACGGTTTAAAAAAATTCAACATTTCAAATGAAAAATAAAATGAGTAAAAAACTTTCAAAATACATTCTAAATTACCATTTATTTGGAATTAATTTTAGTTTTTCTCATCCATTTAAGTCTCATGTTTGCCTAATACAGTATAAGAAGGATGTGTACTCAAAATGTGGCTTGATTAGTAATTTTTGAATTATCTGTTCTAGTAAAATTTCCTCTAATGAAAATGGGTACAGGAGATACCACTTGACATATTTCAACAATTACGCGAGAAAAAGCAGTGGGTTTTACTAGTATGTTATAAATTAAAAAGTTATGCAAAAAAAGGAACAGAATTTTATGAAATCGATTAAAAATTTCCGAGCATTAAATTTGAAGAAATACATAATTAAAATTTTTATACGGCCCTCGTACAAAAATTTTTCCATTGAGTAAAATGTGCCCCATACACTAATAAGTTCATATACAAAATGTCAGCATTTTATCATAAAAAGTCTCATAGATGTGAAAATAGTTAAACTCTGACTTAAATCACTTTTCCATGCTTGGATATGAGTTCAGAAAGGGAAAAAATCATGTCGGATGATCGCGTTTCAGGAATCGTACACAATTAACGAAAAAACAAAACAATGAATGAAATGTGAAATACTTAATATTCACTTAGACTGTTCGGCTGCGCGCGTTACGCTTACACAAGCGATGCTATTGACCAATGGCTGGTCACAAACAACTTTCTCATGTAATGACGCGTCTGTTGCGATTATGTGACGCACCGATCAGAGGCAAATATTTGCATATGCAAACATTTCTAAGCTATTTTAATGTTCATTGACTATTGATTTCCAAGTTTTATTCAGTCATTCATCATGTAAAATTTTAAGGTTTTTTTTTTTTCAAGAAGCACAGTTTTGTAAATTTGTGAATAAAACTAAAGATAAGAGCCATATTTAATTTGCTTATGATGCATTACTGCATTGCGTCATCTGCACTCTACCTGTAAACATTTACATTTTAATTTAAGATTAACCTCTCACCAACTTTGTTTAAATATATCTTTGCGACATTTTATGATAAAATGCTGAAATTTTGTACATGACCTATGGGGCACATTTTACTCATTGGGGAATTTTTTTGTACGGGGCCGTATAAAAATTTAAATTTTGTATATCTTCAAATTTAATCCACTGAAAATTCTAATCGATTTCATAAAATTCTGTACCTTATTTTTACGTAACTTTGTAATTTATCTAACTTTGTATTTTGCTATATGTCCATGATCAATATTTAAGGAATAAAAGCCGAAGTCAATGTTTTTGGGACACCCTGTAAACTTTCATATATAAATATCTCACCAAACTAGAAAAGTTACTATATTTAATTGCATCTTTAACTTAATGTTTGTTGTAACGATATACATATGCGACATTAAGGAGTAAATTTCTACAATTATATTTATTTAATTATTTTGAGTAACGCACATCATAACTGGACATCGCACGTTTATTCCGAAACTATCACTGATAAAACATAAAAGAAAAATTATTTGTTACGCTTCGATTATAAAACACATTCTAACCTCATTTATAAGATTCATTACTGCTACAAATATATCGCAGTTACAAATAATAATAGTCTTCAAATAACAATAAAAATGAGTTCAACAGGGATTATGTTTAATAATGAATGGCGCAGGCCATATGCCGTGCTACTGAATGGTCGAACTTGGCAACTTTCTTGGCAACTTGGCAACTTTGGAGATCATCTGGAACTTTCGAGACGCAGAAACTGTACGATAGAAATTTCTAGAATTTCCTATGGTATAGGAAATAGGTCATCATATAGCTGATGCCGTAATCGAAAAAATCTATATAAATAGGACTGTTACGAAATTCGAATCAGTTTAATTTTAGTGCTAAGCGAGTTTTAAATAAATCTTTGTTATGTTTTGTTAAATTGCCTCAGTTCCGTGAATTAAAAATCATTAACGGTCCTGAGGAACCTAATACAAAGCTACTTTAGACGTTTATATTTTTAACACTTTCCAACCTAGTTGAAAAGTGTTTATGACTTCGGTTTGTCTGGCCGTATGGCCGTCTGCCGTATGTCCGTGCTCTAACTCCCGTAAATATGCTCGGATTGCACTCAAAAGAATTCGTTACATTATGGTCTACGGGGAATAATCATTTGCGGTTTATTTTAATGATGTTACACAATTTCAAACACATTGTAAATTATATATATATCACTAAGGTGCATTACAAGAAGCTTAATATGGAATAGGATGTGCATAGCACTTATAGTTACTTCAAAGGGACAGCCAAAGAATTCCGTTACATTACGTCTATGGAGAAAAATCACTTGCAGTTTAATTAAATAATGTTTCACTATTTAAAACGCATTGAAATTTATATATATCACTAAAGGGCATTACAGGAGACTTACTAGAGAATAGTGTTTGTATAGCAGTCATCGTTCATTTACAGGGACACACAAAAAATTCTCTACTGTCTGTTAACAAGCATTCCTGGAAGTGCGTTTTAAGTTGCTGAACGCGATTTTAAATTTAACTTACTTTTTGTCTATTACTTGGTGTGTATAAATTCTCTAGATTCTATACAGGGCAGCACAAAAGTTCGCAAACACATTTCCGTTTATTGACAGAAACTCCAGAAGGAGAATTTTAAGCTGTGTTACGCGTTTCCTAACTAAACTAAAATTTAGCATCCTATGTAGTATATATACAAATTTATAGATCCTATACAGGGCTGAATAAAAGTATTCGGATATTTTTCCGAATATTGTATATGTTGGAAATATATATTGGGAATTCCTGAAATTATGTTTTGAAATATTTTATGCATTTTCCAAATTGATTACTTAGATGTTACATTTCAGCTTATTAAACGGTAATGATTTGTAAAATTATTTTGGAAGCGTTCGAAAGTGTTACATAATTTATGCTTGACGCATTATTTTTCGTTCTTGTTGATAATAACAAGAGAGAAGCTAATATCTCTTGCATATAATGCGCACCATGCTATTTTAAAGGCAAAAAACATTTGATTTTGAAAATTAAAATTCTGTAGAAATTTCGACTTTTTTTTTTTCTTGAACGAAACTTAGCATATTCACTTATGTTTCAATCTCTTATTGAAATACTATAAAATTAAGGTTTATATAATGTTCACTTTTTTTTATTGGAAATTTTATTTAAAACATTCACTCATACACCGAGAATCGATCTTAAATTTTTTTTCTGTTGTCAACATCTCTTTTTCTGTGCATTTACAAAGCGCACAACAATGAATGAGGTATCATTCGAAAGGTTTTCGAACCGGCTTCTGACATAATATTCTCATATTTCACTAAAACATGTTTTTTTTAATTGAAAATTGTAGTTAAAAATTAAATCACAATATTTCCATAACTGAAAAAAAAAGTTTTTTTTTCTCGAATCAATGTTGTCACAAAGATAAAATACCGCATTATATCATGTTCAGCAATGATTATAAAAATAAATAAAAAAAAAAATAAAAAAAAAAAAAATAAAAAATAAAAAAAAATAGTACAAAAAGAGAAAGTTTGGGTGTCTCCGCACGGGTTTGTTTTATATTTATGATTAAAAATCAAAATTGAAATGTTTACAAGAAAAACACACCATCGATCGATCGAAACAGTGGTATTCCACGTGTAACCTAAAAGGTATGACTTGTTATATTAGATTAAGTTGCAATTTACTTTTCTTTGTCCCATGATTTCCCGAAGCGGATGACTTCATACTCTAATTTAGGGCTACTATAATAAGATAATTCTAGGAGCCTTACTCTAATGCAGTTAAAATACCATTATTTTTTTTTTCTCGCGCGAATCTTTTGCTATCTTCGATCAGCTTTTACAGTAACTTTGATGGAATAAATGAGATGATATTCTGGCTTGACTAATGCTGTTTGCACATATTTTTATCCTTAATTTTTCTTTAGAAGTATAAAACTACGTCTAAAAATTATTAGATATTTGCTAAAAACCTATTAAACTACAGTGCGAAATCTTGCCACGGGTCCACTGGTTCCATACATTTGCTCATAATACTCAAACTCCGACACGTAGGAAAACAATTATTTCAGTTAATTTACTCAACACCTATCCGTAGAGTTTTATTACAATATCTGCTTGTTGTATTTAGTGACTTACTGAAAATATGTGTAAATTCATAAAGTTGACGGAAAAATTTTCCGAGTTGCGCACCACATTTTCCCGACCTAATACTTTAGGAAAAAAGTGCTCATTTTTATGAGAAAATAAGGTATCTATATTATAAAGCAAAAACATGTCCGTGAGTAACGATGACATCATAGTAACGGTGGCAACAACCTGATCAACAAATTTCCGCTTTTACTGCAAATTTTTTTAAGTCGTAAACATTCCACAATTTCAATTTTTACACCATTGAATAAGAATTGAAAAACGTTCTTTTAAATGAAATTTGTTTGAAAACTTTAACTCAATTTACTTGTTTTTGTGGGGGTTTTTAAATGATTTTCAAGCATGATTTTTTTATCCACACTGAAAAAAAAAATTGCTGATTTTACAGTATAAAACTGGCACTCCAGCTGCCAGTATTATACCGTAAAATTGACAGTAACAAACAGTAAAATAAGCAGTAATACGCTACCGCGCATTGTATCTCTATCGCATGCAGTCTGATTATAAAACCTGTTTGCATTTGAAACAATATAAATAGTTCAGAATTTGTTTCCGGCTAATATTTCACAACAATATTAAAATTTCATCAATAAATAAATAAAATAATAAAATGGTATAAATAAAACACAAACTTAACAGACATGTAATCGAACTACGAGCTTAAGCTGCTGAAATTATCAGAATAAAAAGGGCTGATGTATATAGCGAAATCTTTGATGATTTTTTCGTCTATTAACTCTTGTAATGCGGCTAATATAAAATCATCTCTTTTAATGAATTTCTAAACTTTTTTCGAATACACTGCAAAACAAATTGTTGATTTTACAGTACAATACTGACCCTCCCCCCAGCTGCCAGTATTATACAGTAAAATTAACAATAATAAACAGTAAAATAAGCAGTAATACGCTATCGCGCATGCACGGCAGCGTATTGCTGAATTTTTTACTGTTTATTACTGTTAATTTTACGGTATAATACTGACAGTTGGGGTGCCCGTATTATACAATAAAATCCACAGTTTGTTTTTGCAGTGTACATTATGGATATTTTTCATATAAAAATGATTTTCGGTATTGTTGGGTAATCTAAATAAATATTTTATCCATTATAGTTTTCAGTAAAAAAATAATTGTTTTACCGTTAGTCTGTAATTAAATTGCTGTACATGAGAAACTACGATGTCCTCCAAAAACAAGTTCTAATGCGTTTCGTCGAAAAAAATTTAACATAAGACCTGGACTTAATTTTGCACTATGAAGCACTAAGAAGCACTATGTTTTACATCTAGAAATTAATTTTTTTTAATCTCAATTATTAATGTGCTGGGAATATTGCACTGTTATTTGTAAAGAGATCAAAGGATATTTTGTAACAAAAACCTCACATTTATAAAATATTAATTCTGAAAAATTCTGAAAGTAGATTTTATCACTGCAAATTATTAAGTCAACATTCGCGTTTTTAAATATTTTCGAAGAATAGATTTTCGTTGAATATTTTCGTTGAATATTTCATAAATTCTCAGAATACTTGTCACTTACATAATCATTTTAGTTACCCCACTCGTTTACCACATTTCACAAGAATGAAAATAGAAAATCTTTTAATTAAAATGTTAGTTAACTATTAAGATAGGTATTATTTTGGCATTTGCAGAGCCCCATATTCTCAGAATATCCCTAAATCTAAATCCAGTCAGTTTTTTCTACATCATAAAAGTTTTAATTTTGGAAATAAAAAAATGGAATAGCGTTTTTTAATTTTAATTTTTAAGCGTCGTTCAATATTCAGAACTGTGTGAATAAAGCACTCAAATTTATTTTTATCTACGTATACTCTCGTGGATATAAAAATATAATTAATGTTAGTCATGGAACGATAGATTTCTCCTTAACCCTAAAATAAAAAAAACGTTAGTAACAGGGCTTTTCAAATTTGATAAAATCTGGTATCCAGCAAAAAGTTCTATTAGCCTGTAAAAAAATACTACCCACCACCCCCTCCCAATTTTCCTGTCACTGATTTTCAAAAAGCACAAAAAATAATTTATGAATCAATTAAGAAAAAATAATAAGCATCTGTTAAAATTATTAGTTATATAATTTAGAATATAAAACATAATTTAGAAAGATAATATGAATTAAGTTTTCTAATGAAACTGAAGATCCCGAATTCTAATTAAGTTTTATAGGTTTACTTTAAATGAATTACTTATAATCACTTATATGTTAATATTCTTTAAAGTGAATATGATAGATTAATCAGTTTTAATTCTGAACACAAAAATCTGATTTGAAACTTACAGAAAAACTTGAGCATTTTTTAGAATTGTACCCAATTTTAGATGACACAGAGGCTGGATTGACACCATTTCTTATTTTTACTGAAACCTCTCCCCTCTCTCACTTTCTAATCACGGAACATGCTAGTTATCTAGAGCGGAGGAGAGTGGCGTTTTTGTGTATGAGACGGAAAATTCCTGTTACACTTGGATGTTCCATTAAAGTATTAGAGAAAAAGAAAATCACTACTTGCCGAGGACGAGTAGGGGTTGGGGAGACAAAAAACTGCTATTTGTTGTCATTTCTTAGGTCCAAGTAAAAAAAAACTCGCCAGATTAAATAACTTGGTCGTCAGTGACGACCTAGGGACTGCATTTGTTAAGGCCAGTTAGTAACCATAAACGAACTGGCCGCACAGTTGCCGGTACCAGGCCATGCTTTTACAAAATTTTCGTATTTTTAATAAAGGATTTCAGGCAATTTTGAGCTTTACTTAGTAAGGTTTCTGTGATTTGAGAGGAAAAAGGGCATTCACAAAAATTCTGCTTAAGGCTGTTGATCAGTGAGATCACAAATTCTCCTCGCTACTCTTAAACCAATGGGCGTGTGATACATTCGTATTTTTAAAATATTTCCTCAGCAAATTAATGTTTTAACTTCTTTTTTCTGAGTAATCTTCTTAAAGGATGGCTCTCCTATTTTTCTTAGTTGCCAAAATATTTCTGCAATGTATGCTTAATTTAAATTTTGCGTGTTAAAATCTTAGCCTAACTGAGTAAGAGTTTAGCACTTTAAATAAAATTAAGTATACATTAAAACACATAGGACGAAATGCAAATTTTCATCTTAATTTATTCTTAAAATATCAATATGCGATTCGATAGATCCCACTGTTACTTAACAGAAGACATTTAAAAGACACAAATAGATTTTAAAAGATGCTTAACATGTTTAAAAACCGTCCAAGTACTTTCGGCCGGTTATCGCGACCATCCACAGGAAAAAAAAAAAAATTCTGACTGAACCATCTGAACTCTAAGCTTCGTCTTGAGGTGGAAAAGTCCATTATTTCTTGGGTGTTGTTTGATTTTGGCCAACTCTGTTAAGCTGATTCAGGTATCAGACCAGATGCTATGATCAATAAGGTTAGCTGGGTGAATTAGGTCCTACAGATTCGTCCGGGATAGCTCAGTTTGCAGAGCATTGGCAGCATCAGCTGAGAGATCCCTGGTTCGAATCCTGGTTCGGACATTTTTCGCCCAGTCGGGAAACTACAACTCATAGGATTTATCTAACAGTTGGAATTATTGTGTTAAAATTAATCTAGTTGACTAATGTTGTTAATATTTTTATCCTTAAATTTCCTTTAGAATTTTAAACCTACATCTAAAAACTGTTAGATTTTGTTAAAAAACATTAGCCTGCAATGCGAAATCCTTGCACGGATCCACTGGTTATTCTGTATTTGCAAAGAATATCCGTGAAAATTTTACGTTTCAGCATTTTGCTACTTTTCTATGGAATATTTTATCAGTTCATAGTTGATTCTACACAGTATTATTGTTCAACTAGAAACACTAAATGTTGTAACACGGTTTCATCATCTTTTGGTTGCAGCTACTGAAGTACCACAATTTTATTCAACCCAGCACTTAATTTTTAACTATGTAGATTGTCGTAGTTGAGTATTTATGCCACGCGAATCTGTAATTCTGAAATGACTGATCTGAAAAAAGTAATTTCCATTTCTGAGACAGCATAACAACAGCGGACTGACAGCCAACAAGCTTCTTCCAGCAATTATTGTGGTAAGAATGCCTGTCAGTATCTGTGTTAGGAATCGGTGAATTAATATTTTTATTTATGCAGACGACTTTAGCAAACGCCGATAAAATTGTTTCTTTTATATTTTATTTTATTTGTTAAATGCGGCTCGTTGCTATAGCAACATAGTTGTTTTTTCTATTGCCTTGTTTTTACATTTTATTATCTCAAGAGGTTAAAATTCAGGGAAAAGAAATTGGCATCTGTTTTTTTGTTGTGTAGTTAAAAAAGAATGTTTTTTGGAGTAGCTAACGAAATGTGAATTAAAAGAATACCGTCTAATTTCCAGAAAAAAATGAAGGCAAGGAATAAAGTGTAACTAAAAGAAAATAATTTAGGATCATCTTTTATTGGATGTAGTACGATGATCAGAACCAAGGTATAATTAATTTAGAATTTGTACATATGTAAATAATTATCTATATCAACATCTCGTCAAAATGTCCCTAAGTGTGTAAATAAATTTTGTGATAATTAAAAGGATTGAATGTTAAAATATATCGAACCAATCATAGTGTTTGATAAGATGCAAACATCTGGCGCCCAACGTGGGGCTATTGAATAATGATAATGAGTTATTAAATTATTTTCATAATATATATCGTTTTCATTGAGTTCATTTCTAATACAACATTCTATAATATGAATCAGTTAAAGAAAAATCGTACACCGCTACGTTCATCATTTGCCAGAACCTTAAATATATTAAAAGAAAAAATTACCGGAGACCCGATAGATAAGGGTAGTGTTCTAGACAGTTTTGCGAAATTAGAAAATTTGATGAATGAAATAAAAGCGATAGATGAAGCTGTGATAGAAGCCCTGGTAAATGATGGTAAATGCGATGAACAAGAAATTGAAAAGGAAGTAGTAGAAAATGAAGGTTACTCAGATGAATTTATTACCATTAAGCGTAAAGTTAGAGAGGTATTGAGCATAAATAAACATAATCAAGAAGATGGTAATGATAGGAAAAATTATTACAGTTATTCTAAACCTAAGACTTATAAATTGCCTAAGCTTGATATCAAGCCATTCGATTCGCAGTTAATAAATTATCTTTCGTTTTGGTCCCAGTTTGAAAAAATTCATGAAGACATAAAATTGGATAATAGTGATAAGTTTCAGTATCTTATACAATCGGTAGAACCTGAAACGAGTGCCAGACGTCTTTTAGAAAGTTATCCAATGACTTCGGTAAATTACCCGAAAGCTGTAGATGCATTTCAAGAACGTTTTGGGAATAAAGATTTATTGATAGAAGTATATGTCAGAGAATTTTTAAAATTGGTAGGCGCTAATGTACAGGCACACGGAAAAGATAAACTTCCGTTATCGGATCTATTCACAAAAGTCGAGGCTTATTTACGATCTTTAGAATCCATGGGTTTAAGTTTAGAAAGTAATTCCGTTTGGCTCTATCCTATGATAGAATCTAGCTTGTCAGAAGATGTAATGAAAGCATGGCAACGGTATAATATTTCGAACAGATCAAGCGTTGATAGTGCTAGTAATCCATTGTCAACAAAATCAAATATAGTAACACTGATGGAATTCCTGAAACAAGAAGTCGCAGGAGAAGAAAGATTAAAATTAGCTAAATCGTGTTTTGCAGAGTTAGTCTCTAAAGAAAAGTTCCGAAAAGGTGAAAATAAATTACCTACGGTGGCAGGGCTATTTAGCGCAAAGGAACGCCTATGTTTATTTTGCGATAAATCACATGAAAGCAAGGACTGTATTAGGGCTAGATCTCTTTCGTTTGAAGAACGGAAGGCTAAAATTAGGGATAAAAAATGCTGTCTAAAGTGTCTTTGTTTTGGTCACAAAGCTAAAGTTTGCAAAGTTTTTATTCGTTGCCATGTATGTTCTAAACCCCATACCGAGTTATTATGCCCTGAAATTTCAATGCGTAAAGAACCAGAAAATATAGCTAAGGCCACAGAAGTAATACAAATCACCATAGCTAATAATAAGTGTTCTGGTGAAGTAGCTCTTATGACTTTAGAAATAGTTATTAAAGGTCGAATAGCAAAGAAAGTAAGAGCACTATTAGATTTTGGATCACAAAAGAGCTATATTTTAAAAAGTACAGCCAAAGAACTAGGTTTACATCCCATTTCTTCTGATGAGATTGTACACACATTATTTGGTGGTACACAAACAGAAGCCAAATCTCACAATAAATTCCAAGTTGAGTTAAGTGCTTACGGTAATCGGAACCAAACTGAAGAAGTCTTAGAATTTTTGGATCAAGATATAATTTGCAGTAATATTCCTCGCATACCGAAAGAGTCCATACTTAAGGAGCTTAAAGAAAATAAGCTATAGATTACAGATATAGGAACCGGGAGTCCCAAAATTGAAATTTTGATAGGAAGCGATTACTATGGACAACTTCTCACAGGTCGATTGAAACAGCTAAAAAGCGGTCTTACAGCAATACAGACGAAGCTTGGATTGACACTTTATGGTCGTTTAAAAGTACATCACAACTATTAATTACTGTTAAATTATGGAAATATGCTGATTACGAACCTAGCGTTGAAAGAGATGAAGATTCCCAATTTATGGAAATTAGAGACAATCGGCATAACAGATCCCAGTCATACTTTGTCTAAAGTAGAAGAAGAAGAATTAGCTCATGATAATTTCATAAAAGAAGTTGATAGAAATAGAGAAGGTCGCTATATTGTAGGTCTTCCTTGGATAAACGGCAAATGTGAGATTCCTTCAAATAGACATATAGCTGAACGAAAATTGATAAGTTCAACGAAGAAATTAAAATCTATGAAAAAATTTGAAGCATATGCTAAGGTTTTCTGTGAATGGGAAGAAGAAGGTGTCATCAGTAAAGTTTCAAATCAAACACTAAAAATTCCAGGACATTTTTTACCACATCATCCCGTCATCAAACCAGATAGTCTTACTACCTGTGTTAGACCAGTTTTTGATGCATCGTGTAAAGTAGGGAGGTCACCTTCTTTAAATGATTGTATCTTTAAAGGACTAAACCTCATTGAACAAATTCCTGCAGTGTTAATAAGATTTCGTGAGAAAGCTATTGGGGTAGTAGCCGATATAAGAAGAGCTTTTCTTCAAATTGAAGTCAAAGAATCAGATCGTCATTTCTTACGATTTTTGTGGTGGAAGAATCCTGACGAGTTTCAGGTTTATCAACACAATAGAGTAGTTTTTGGAGCCACTTGTAGTCCATTTTTACTTGGTGCAGTTATAAGATATCATTTGGGTAATGTTGATGAAGAAAATAAACAGATAGCGGAGAAACTTATGAAATAATACCATGTAGATAATTGCGTTACTTCAGTCAACAGTGTGTCTGAACTAGAAAATTTTGATTACAAAATCTACAGAAATCATGGCTGACGCGAAAAGGGAACTAAGAATGTGGGAACTTAAAATAGAAGATAGCAGTTTCTTTAGCAAGAAAGAATCGCTCAACAAAAATGTAACTGCAACGGTTCCGGTTTTAGGGCTGAAGTGGGATATAATGGAAGATAGTTTGAAGATTGCTCATAAATTTAGTGATGAAAGAGAAAATCTGTCTAAAAGAAAGATATTAGATATAACTCAGGGGATCTTCGATCCAATTGGTTTTTTAGCCCCAGCATTGTTGCCAGCCAAACTGATAATTCAAGAGGCCTGGTCAACGAAATTAGATTGGGACGCTCCACTTCCAGATGAAATCCGAAATAATTTTCAAAAATGGTATAGTGAGCTCAAATATTAAAATAACGGGAAGGTAGATAGACGTGTAGGCTATGGTTGTAAAGAAAACTGGTTTATTCATACATTTTGTGATGCGAGTAACCGAGCTTATGCAACAGCAGTTTTCTTGCGTTGTGAAGATAAAGACACAATTTTTGTACAACTTTTAGGAGCTAAGTCTCGTCTTGCACCAAAGAAAAATATAACCATCCCGCGTTTAGAGCTTCTTGCTTGTGTTTTAGGAGTGAGATTGACTAACTTTGTTTTGAAAGCCCTTAATGGTATTTCCATACCAGTAAAGTACTGGACCGACTCTTTGACTGTTCTCGCTTGGATTCGAAGAAATGATCAATGGGGAACGTTTGTAGGCAACAGAGTTCGAGAAATTTGTAAACTTTCTGATTCTCAACTATGGAATTTTGCACCTGGTCATCTGAACCCTGCTGATCTACCTTCTAGAGGATGTAATCCTAAACAACTGCTGAAGATGAGATGGTGGGAGGGACCAGAATGGTTGAAGTTTTCGGAAGAAAATTGGCCACAAACAGAAATAAACACCAACGAAGAATTAGTGATGACGCAAAAGAAGAAAACTTCAATATTCTATGTTCTAATTCACATGAATTTATGATATATAGTAGAATTTCAAAATTAGGCAGATTTATAAATATCATATGTTGGGTTAAGAGATTCATATTGAAGTGCAGAAATAGAAATAGATCTTTTCCATCAGAATTGTCCCCCGAAGAGAAAGAAGATGCGGAAAAGTTACTCTGGTCTAGAATACAATCTGAAAGTTTTGGAGATACCACTGATGTAATAAAAGGATTGAAGGTTATGAAAGACCAAGAAGGATTGTTAAGAGTGAAAACAAAGATATTAGAAAGAGATGACGAGTTTTCATTCAGATATCCAATTTTATTACCAAAACATCATGTAGTCAATTGTCTGATTCAAGAATGTCATTTAAAGAACTGTCATGCTGGACTTCAAACAGTTGGATCCATTTTAAGAGAAAAATATTGGATAATTTCTTCTAGACGCAACATTAGAAGTCAACTTTCTAAGTGTCACAAATGTAAAAGATACTCCGCAAAACCATACACTACACCCCAATTCATCTACCTCTAGATCGAGTCAGAGATTCTAAAGTATTTGAAGTTGTTGGAACTGATCTATTCGGTCCTCTTTTCGTAAAGCCAATGTCTAAAGTTTGGGTGGTACTTTTTACATGTGCAGTATACAGAGCAATACATTTGGAACTTGTATCCAGTCTTTCCACAGAAGGTTTCATTCAGTCACTCCGAAGATTTATAAGCAGAAGAGGAAGGCCGACCACTATATACTGTGATAATGGCACCAATTTTAGAGGCACAAATGACCTCTTAAAATCACTGGATTGGAAGGAAATAGTTTCTTCTGAAGAACTGTCTCCTATTAAATGGAAGTCCATCCCTATCAACAGCAGCTTGGTGGGGTGGATGGTGGGAGCGCCTAGTCAGATGTGTTAAAATTCCCTTGATCAGAACACTCGGTACTGCAACTTTAACTTTTTCTAGAACTCTGAACTGACCTTTTTCTAGAACTCTGAACTGACATTTTTCTAGAACTCTGAACTGACATTTTTCTAGAACTCTGAACTGACCTTTTTCTAGAACTCTGGACTGACATTTTTCTAGAACTCTAAATGTTTTATTATTTGTTTGCGTTTAGTTATTATTTTATTTATATTTATGCTTTTTTATTTTGTGTTAGTATGTTCTTTGATAATAAGTGATTGTAGGTTTAATTTGGTTTCCACCTAAATTAAAGGTGGGAGTATGTTAGAAATCGGCGAATTAATATTTTTATTTATGCAGACGACTTTAGCAAACGCCGATAAAATTGTTTCTTTTATAAATTTAGTTTATTTGTTAAATGTGGCTCGTTGCTATCGCACCGTAGTTGTTTTTTCTATTGCCTTGTTTTTACATTTTATTATCTCAAGAGGTTAAAATTTAGGGAAAAGAAATTGGCATCTGTTTTTTTTTTTTTTTTTTTTGTGTAGTTAAAAAAGAATGTTTTTTTTTTTTTTTTTTTGGAGTAGCTACGAAATGTGAATTAAAAGAATACCGTCTAATTTCCAGAAAAAGAATGACGGCAAGGAATAAATAGTAACTAAAAGAAAATAATTTAGGATCATCTTTTATTGGATGTAGTACAATGATCAGAACCAAGGTAAAATTAATTTAGAATTTGTACATATGTAAATAATTATCTATATCAACATCTCGTCAAAATGTCCCATATCTGTATTTTATAAGTGTGTAAATAAATTTTGTGATAATTAAAAGGATTGAATATTAAAATATATCGAACCCATCATAGTGTTTGATAAGATGCAAACAATCTGTGACACCAAATATATAATTGTCGCTGTGGAGTGCAATTTACATTTTTAGCTGATTAAAAACAGATTTCGCTAAAATTTTCTATATTATTAAAAACTTCCATAAAATTATACTTTATCATACATATATATTAAGGAACAAAATTCAAGGCAGCAAATTTTTATTGCACACTAGGTACAATATATATATATATATATATATATAATTAGAGTTTTTTACTTTCACAAAAGGATAATAAAGGAAGTTATGAAAAATGTTATGAATGAAATATAATCAAAATTTGCTGACATGCCTTTTATTCCTTAATATTTATGTATGATAAAGTATCAATATATGAAAGCTATTAAAATATTACGATATAGACATTTTTTTTATTTATCTCACTAATTGAAAAATAAATATTTTCTACTTTTTAATGAGTTTTACTTAAATAAATGTCATAGTTTAAAAAAAAAAAACTTTACTTATATTTTAGCACAAAATTTATTTATTCAAATATAATTAATATTATTACAAGTATTTAAAATTAAAACTATAAAAAATTACTTTTATTTATAGTATTAAATCTGACTCCAGAAATTAAAAAAAAAAATTTTTTTTATTTATTTATTTTATTTTTATTTATTTATTTATTTTATTTTATTTTATTTTATTTTATTATTATTATTATTATTATTTTTCGAAAACAGTTATCATAAATTTGCGTTTGCCCTGCAATCCTAAAACAGTATTTATATTCTATAAATAAATTGAGGTTGTTAAATTGAACTGTAAGAAAATGTATATTACTGTTTTAATTGTGTATATATTTAAGAAACTTTTACATCTATCGCACGGTGGGATATTTACCGATTATAGCTGGCTTTTCTCTTTGTCGAAATCAATACATTATTCAAATAAATTAAATATTAAACTCTATTTAAGAAAATATACGGCATTTTAAATCGAAGTTTCCTGGGATATATATTTAACTTAATGTAACTTAACTTTTATGTATTTCACTTAATAGGACATTGATTCGTTTGAGACATTAGAAATGAAATCTTTATTTTATCTTAATTAGGTATCATTCAGTTAGATAAAACCTTATTCAAAGATTTAAGACAGATAATAAATGAGTTAATCTAATTACTTAATACAACTACTTATTGATATTTTTAGTGAGAATTTTTGAATATTATGGAAATTAAAGATATCGAATTATTTAAATTTTATTATAAGAACAAATCATTAAAATACATATATTTTCTAATAATCTATTAGAAATTTGAACGAAAGACTAATATTAGGTAGCTTTGATGAAAATTGCTTAGAAAGATAATTAAACAATTCGTCATGTGAATGTTCAACATATTGGCTATATTCAGAATCCATACACTTTTCTTCCTTTTCATGAGAAATTAACAGCTCACTGGCTTTCTTTAAAACAAATAGAGCTGTGGTATTTTTTTTTTTTTTTTTTTTTTACATGCATTCTTTTAGATTACAATTATCTATGTATTTGGCAGTCAAATCCTGTATTCATTTTTCACCCACTTCCTGTTGACATAGAGCTTTAAAACTTGGAATATATATGTATTCCTGAGAGCAATACATAAATTGGACATTGATTTTTTTTTTTTTTTTTTTTTTTTTTTAAATTCGATCCCTAAGTGAAGGACAACGTCGGCCCAATACTTCTATTTTCCCCATAGAAATAATTCTATTTTACTAGTTAAAAAATCGTTTAAAGTCAACAATT
This sequence comes from Maratus michaelseni, assembly GCA_963931845.1. Taxonomy (NCBI): domain Eukaryota; kingdom Metazoa; phylum Arthropoda; class Arachnida; order Araneae; family Salticidae; genus Maratus; species Maratus michaelseni. Next base: position 227,307,501 of record OZ007596.1, read on the forward strand.
TTCTGTTAACACATTCGCATCGGAAAACGAGAATTGTCGTTTTTGTTCAAAAAACGTCACTGACTAAGGTCATGGCTTCTACCGTACAGAAAATGCCTTTATATCATGCTGTCAGTATTGTTTTAAATTGTAAGACATTTCATATTAAAACGTACATTGAACGAAATTTACTGATGAATAAACTTTGAGAAACCCATCTAGGAAACAAATTTACGAAAGACTTTCACAAGAAGGAGGAGCTTCTACTGTTTTAAAACCAGATTTCATAAAAATTGTCTGTTGCGAATGTGTTAAGAATGCCCTGCTTACATGATTTTCTCAAGAATTTTCTTGCATAATTAAGTCAATAACAAGTTAAGTTGACAACAGAAATAATATATCCAGTGGACCCGCGTCAAGATTTCACACTGCATTCTAATGCTTTTTAGCAATATCTAATATTTTTTAGATGCAGCTTTAAACTTCTAAAATAAATTAAGGACTAAAAATATCTGCAAACAGCATTAGTCAATCCAGAATATCGTCTTATTTATTCCATCAAAGTTACAGTAAAAACTGTCCGAAGATAGCTAACGCAAAATATATATATATATATGAATCGTATTTTAACTGCATTAGAGGGTGAGATCATCTGTTTCGGGAAAAAATCATGGGATAAAGAAAAGTAAATTGAGTACTATTTGAATGTAAATTTTGCTTTTTAATCATAAATATAAAATAAACCCGTGCAGCAACTACGCCCCACTTTATCTTTATTTATTTTTTATATATATAATCATTGTTGCGATTTTTTATTTTTGTGGCAACACTAATTTCAGTAAAACCTTTCATTTGGTTTATGAAAACAATGCCGATTTAATGTTTAATTACTTGCAATTTTTAATCAAAATACATCTTTTAACGAAACGTGGGTGTACTATGTCAGAAGCCGCTTCAAATTCCTTTCATATGGTATCTCATTTATTGTTCTTCGTTTTGTATTTGCTTAGAAAAAGGGCAACAGAAATAATATTTAGGATGATGATACTCGAAAAATAGATTAATTCGCAACTATGAAGTACCAATTTTGCACTAGTCTATTGGCCATACAATTCTATTTATATCAAAACGAACTGCAGGGTACATCGTCACGACTATTAAGATAATTTTGAAAAATCGTCTTTTGGTCAGCTAGAATCGGTCAATATTTTGCCATCCGTTGAATAAATATTGCTCCGTATAGTTTTAAGACATTTTCCAAATATTTGCATTCCTCAGCTTTGAAGTTAGATGTTAAAGGAACCAGAAAGCTTTGAAATGAAGAAAATTGACTTTAAGTTTGATCGTGGATCTAAAAGCCTGTAACTAAATTAGACTACTATTTATTTATTTATTTATGTCATATAGAAATACGAAATCTTAATAAAGTTGTGAAAAACGATAAAATAAAAAAGTTGTAATACTGAATGACAAAATTAATTTTACAGAACCAATTTTGCCACGATTTTGAAGTCCAGGGTCCATATATTTTAATAGTCGTTTCTTCATTTTTCTGTTTATTACGTTGTGTATCAAAGATACGTAAAGAAAAAAAATATGACACTTTAAAGTGTCATGATTTGTATTTCCCCCTCACCAACAATGGGTTCATCCGCCGGCGCATGTCCATAATGAGTTCTCCTGTCATTTTCAGTTCTGGTCTTGAACAACATGTGTGATGTGGTCTCCGCTGGTCGAAGGTCCTTGATAATGGCTTAGTTTGAAGCCGAAAGCGCTAGGCGTGTTATATACTCTTAAGATCTTATGTTTTTAAGTTTTTAAGGCATTTTGTACATTTATTTTTATCTTACGTCTATTTTAGTAACATTGATTAAAATCATTTTTCATGAAAAAATGTTTTCTTATATTACTTTTATTATTATTATTTCTTGCTTATAAAGGCGGATTCCTCCGATTTACGGTCCTAGACATTAGTCTTATTTGCCTATTAGTTAAAAGTGCCCTGCCCAGTAACACACTTAATTAAGGAATTTTATTGACGTTTATAGGCTTATGAATGTAGAAAACAAACTCTTAGGCCGGTTTAAATGGGCCGACGTGACCCATCTCGCCATTTTGATTTTTGATCGTCGTATCAAAATATTCTGTTAATATTTTTAAAATTAAGTAGGTAGAAAATAAGCTTTGAACAATGGTCTTTAATATTACTATTCACCAAACTGAAACTTTAATTTAGAAACAAATCAAAAATAATTAACGAAAAAAAAAACTTATTTGAGTGAAAATTTGAAAATTTGAAGTGCCTTTCATTTGATTGCTTCTTTACTGTTTATGCTCTTGTGGGTGGAAAAAGACGTGATAAAACACATGTCACTTAGGATAGTTTGAAAAATATCGCGGAAGGGCCAACATGCCCTGGTCTCTCCTAACCCCTTAATTTATCCTCAATTTATTGATCTTTTTACTTTCTTCTATATTTACAAGAAGAAAGTATTGGACTCGTGAAAAATATCGACATCCAGTTTTCGACGGATTTAAACGTTTTAGAAGATACTAAACACGATTTGACTGTTTTTAGAAATTGTCTGTCTATGAATCTGTCTGTCTGCGTGTGTGTGACAAAATTTTGTGAGCGGTTCTATCTCAAAAACTAATGCACGGAATTTAATAAAACTTTAGATTCAATTAAACCTTGATATAAATTGGTACTGATTAGTTTTCGGTGTAAATCATCCAACAGGTGGCGCTGCTATGCTGCATTTTTCAACCGCAATAACTGTATCTCAAAAACTAATGCACGGATTTGTATCAAACTTCAGTTTCTGTTAAACGTTGACATAAGTTGCTGTTGGTTAGGTTTTGCTGTAAATCTCCCAACAGGTGGGTCTGCTATGCTACATTTTTTCGGATTTACAAGATTTTAGCGATAGTCATATCTCAAGAACTAATGCACGGAATTTAATAAAACTTTATATTCCGTTAGTCCCTGATATAAATTAGCACAATAGCAAAAATTGTTCAAGAACTAATGCACGGATTTTCATCAAACTCCAGATTCAGTTAGACGTTGACATAAGTTGTTGCTTATTAGGTTTTTGTGTAAATCGCCCAATAGGTAGCGGTGCAATGCTGCATTTTTCACGATTTTCGCGATAGCTCTATCTCAAAAACTATTTCACGGAATTTATTCAAAATTTATATTCTGTTACACTTTCACATCAATTGATACTTCTTAGGCTTGGGTTTATACTGCCCAACAGGTGTTGCTTTTATGCTCTTTGGGTTGGGAATTAGGGTGGCAGACGTCTAAACGGTGGTTGCCGAAATTCAATGATATGTCTGAAAAATGCGATGCTTATACAGAAGGTCGTTTACACTTTGTGGAAACGATTTTCAAAGTTCAATTCTACGCATAAATGACATATTCTTTGCAACAATTTGACTTTGTTGGACAGCCTTGACTTCTGTCTATAGCTCTAGCTCGAAATTTCTATTATAATAGGATTTCCTTGTTACAGCCATGTCATTCCCCCCCCCCCCCCCCCGATACCTCTTGTAAAACTTTTCAAAGTCTTTTTAATGTTCGTGAATTCATTTAAACAATCCAAATGCAGAAAAAAATGAGGAGGGTGCGTCAGGTGATTTTACATGCATTTCTTTAATTGAGACACAATTCATTTCCATTTGGGATTCTGTCTTTGCTAAATATGCGTCAGCTGAGTTATGGAAGAGCGGCTGGGAGACTTTGTGCTGGTGATTTGCAGACAGCTCCTACTAAAGGCCGGTTACAACTGTCAATAAAAGACTATCACTACACATAAAGAAAATAAGGTGTGGGGTGCACCTTTACCATTACTCATTAATTATCTATAGGGGCTTCTGATTACAGAAGACTCCGTGATCGTTGCCTAATTAGATACTAGAGAAGTATTATTAAAAAAAATTAATTGTTGCGTTGTGTGTAGAGTATCTAATATATGGCAGTTAGATTTTGGGAATGGAGTGTATAGAGTTCCATAAAATAATTACCCAAAACAACCCTAAAGATAATTTTAAATAAAAACATTCCAAGATTTAAGTTAAGAAAATTCTAGAGAAATATTTAGGTTTTTAAAATTAATCATGCAAACACTAAATTAAAACAACATTTTTTTTAAACTAAAAAAACAACTACTTTATTTACATAAAAAAAAATAAACATTTAAAAAAAAACATAGGATATATAAATCAATCCTTTCTAAAATAAACATATCAGAAACATAGTAAGGATATATAAATCAATCCGTTTTAAAATATGCAGCACAGAAAACATAGTAAGGATATAAATCAATCATTTTTCTACAATTTAATTTATTCATTAAAAATTATCATTTACTGAATGATTCGTTCTCACAATTGAAATTAAGCATTACACATTTTTAATTACTATATGATCAAGTTCTCCTGCCTAACAAAAATTACAATTAAATTTGAGCGGTACAAACATAATGAGGTTGGTATTATAAACATCATACCTGAGTCGTTAACAGACCGACTCAACTCCAGTTATTGGGGAATTCCCGGGTCCCAGGTTGGACCCTGATGCAGGCTAGGGAGAGTGAATCCTTATGGGCATACACTCATTCACAAGGCCGGTAGTATCTTTTTACAGTAACTATTTGCAGCACTCTCTCATAATATTTTTCCAACTAATTCTTTTTTCGACTGCACACATTCACCTTTTTTCATCGACTGTCCTTTTTCTCCAAGTTCTGGCTTTCTTTTAGTTGGTGGTGGCACCTCCCACCTACTTGACTTTTATTGACGACCTTGTGCCCAAATGGCCCAGTGTGTCAATGACCACACCTACCTTCGCTGCTCATAGGAGAACTGTCCAGCCAATGATCACAAACTATCTGGCCCCCTAAAATTAACCAGGCACCAATGTGTCTACTCTGAATCCTCTAGCTTCGAACTCACGGTAACACACACGAAGTGTGATTGACAGCCCCCCCCCCCATAAATTTAAAGTCATAAAAACTTCACAACATGGCTCCAGTGCACTTTTCGTCAGACAGCGCTCATAAAACTGTCCGTCACCTTGTTAGCTAAATTAATACCAACCTTTGTACCGCTCTGAAGTCTAAATAATTACAGTGTAGCATAAACATGTATATAAAAAAAACACAGTAATTACTAATTATACTTATATATATATAAAAATGCAAGGAGAAATATTTACTAATTATAGAATTTAAAAAAAGAAGAACACTCAATATTTACATATACATTTCTAAGTGTGTAACACAAAAAAAAAACAAGGTGGTGAATACTTTCCACTACTTTGTACTTATGAAGCTGAATTAGTGTGTTTTTCATATAAAGCTGGAATTTCTTTTCCTAAAATATTTTACTGATAATAAAATGAAATCACCTTATCTTTACTGCATTTTTTACCTTTAATTTAGTTTCATAACAAAATCCAGCAGCAATCATGAATTCTTTTGGAAATTTTTCTTTACATTCACAAACCCATTTCTTTTTTATTTCAATTAATTGATAAATATTGTTCTTCTTTTGATACACTCACTTAAATAAAGCCATGTTTTATCTAGTATTACGATAACTTTTTATTTATCACCACCCTTGTGTTTGTTACGGCGAGCGTTAAAAAGCGCTATCTACAACACATTGGAAGGCTTTGGAAAGTTTTCCAAGAGATGTGGGAGAAAATTGATATGATTGTACTAAAAGAAAAATCGACTAGGATAGAAATTTTGGTCTAGAGTTATAATGAAGAGCCAGTGCTACACAGTAGAGTAAAATTGTCGCAAAGAATAGTGCATATATGTTCAGAAATCAATTGTGAAAATCGTTTCCATAAAGTGTAAACGACCTTATGTATATCTTTTTTAAATGCACACTATTCAACGAACCTAAAACCTTTAGAATCATCACGATGCGCATAGACTGTCATTTAATTTTGGCACTATGATAGCGAATTTTGAAGTATTAACATGATTGAGATAGATGGAAGTTTAGAGATCGGCACATCCGACTAGTTTGATTTGCTCCCGAGCTACATTTTTGTTAGCTCTAAATTCTTTTTGAATATTTTTAAGGCTGTATTCAAAAAAAATATTTTTCCACGCTCAACAACTCAAAATTTTGAGACACATTTTCATACTCATTTTTAAAAGTAAAAACATGAAACTTGGCGGCGTGATTTATGAAGAGATTTATAAGGGACCTGTGTTTTTATTTTTCGTTCAATTAATTAGAAATTGATTTACAAACAATTATTTTCACATTACTATATATATATATATATATATATATTTTCCAGCGCTATCGCTTCAAGAAATTTGGTTCAAAATGTCCACTTTGACAGCCCTTTTTAGAAATATATTCTGCCTTTATCAAACAAATTGACCAATACGGACAGTATAAAGTTTCTGAATAAGAGAACCTGCCAATTGGATGCATTTTAGAGCAAAAATGAATTTAAAAATGTGTCTCAAAGTAAGCACTTTGGATTTGAATACACCCTTAAGGGAGTTGCGATAATACATACATCAAATTATTCTGCAGAGGATCCTCCTAAATTATTTAAATGTATTATTGCTTTTGTGCTTCTATTTTTTCAAATATCTTATCACTATGATTAATATTTGCTTATATTGTAATTATAAGAAAATAATTTGTAATATGGATCAGTTCTGATTTTTCTTACTTATTAATTAATGTCTAATAACAATCGAACTGTCTTAATTCTCTCAATTAAACAGAGCATTGGGCAAATTAGCGAAATTCATTTGGCACATATAACGGTTCAGAACGTCTGCTAATCAGTTAAATTAATTTAATTTGTCATCATGTACATTAGATCGTTTTACTGCAAAATTCTCTAGCGCCTGACGTGAGTGGCATACCCGAACCTGAATCTTGACTAGAATTGTATTTAAAATAAAAATATAGATGCTAATAATGATAATTACCTTTTAATGAATTGATTTACATGTTTGTAACGCACCAAACGGCGACGTTTGCAAAATCAATAGTAATGAATAAAGTATTTTCGCCTAAATTCGAAAACTGAATTTGATAAACTTTATCAACTTTATAATGTTTATCAAGTTCATGTATATTACACTATTAAAGAATTATTCAAAATAGAGATAATGGCGGTTACCTCATTAAGTGGAATCGGTACCGTTTGAACTACTTTTTAGATGCGTTTCTAATTATATAAATACGTAGCACCTATAGTCATCTTTGGTCCGTCCGTCTGTTCGTCTGTCGTGTCCGCCCGCATGTAAAAGCGCAAAAACTACCTAACCGAATGGTATGAAATTTAATATATATATTCGTTGCGGAATTTTGTCGAGTCATTTCATTTTTTGTGAAAATCGAATTAAAACATAAAAAGATATTACTAAAAGTTTTCTTTATTCTACTAGGGGGCTCTGCCCCCTGCTCGCTACGCTCACCAACCCCCGTTCTGATTTCACAGCCTCTTAAAACCTGGTAATGTATCCTGTTTTAAAAAGATGATGATGATGATATCACGAACGCCGACTATCTTCTGTAATCAGGTTATAATGCTTTTTCATTTAATTCATCATTTTTATTTTTAATATTCATGTGTAAACACAATTTTTATGACGTAATTTTCTTTATTTCCAGCTTTCAACACGTGAACATTTAATTATTATTTTAAACTTTCATTATTGTTTTTAATAGTCTCGCGCAAATACATTTTTTATTTGAGATAAAACATAATCCTTTGCGCTTATTTAGAAATTGGCAACAATATAATAAAAATGACTTTTTCAATAAAAGATTTGTCGGATTCCACTTCTCCGTCACACAACTTCGAAATAAATCCGGTCTTTTGATATGCTGCCACCACCGATATGAATACGTGATATCGAGCACGATACTTGATGTATATTCAAGAAAAACCTAACTCTTTCAATTAAAGTTAAAGTAACAATTTATTAACACTATTTACACTTAAACTCGGATGTAAATTATCCGGTTTAACACTAAATCAAAACAATTACAGAAAACGCTCTACGTGTACCGTTAGACTACGTCAATTCATTCCGCACTGAGATTTCTATTCATCCCACCAACGCTCTCTCTTTCTTTCGAGAGATACCGTTAAACACACGTGGCTCAGAGTGCCAACTCTGAACGACCTTCTACCTTCGCACCTCCGTTCGAACTAACTTCACCTCGGTCTCAACGCTCATTCCCCGAGCAACCTTCACACCTCGCTGCTACGTCCGAACTAACTTTTTCTCTCTCTCGTAAACTGCAGAGCACCCTCCTTTCTACGGGGTTTCTCCTCTGTTTCCAAGGGTCCTTGACAACCCTTCCTCCCTCTTGACGGATCTGTCTTCCTAAATAAAAGAGTGCAATAGCTTTCTTATCTATGAAAGACCACATTGTAATGGAAATACTTCTTTCATTCTGTTCCACCTTCCTTCCACTCATATTCTGAGTCGCTCCCCTTCGAAATAAGATTCTTCTTAAACCAGCCTCTAACGATACACAATAGATACATATACAATACATACAATATGCTAATCCCTTAAGAATAGCTTTCAACTCTTGCACCTGTGAGAGAAACCTGACACCCCCCACCTTAGCGGAAAATATGCCTTTTAGGGGCTAATTTTCCTCAAACTATGTAATGTCTGAGAAGAGTTCAATTTGTTCCTTGATAGGTTTCTTCATTACTACAATTACATAAATATTTTAAGGTGTCTGAAAATTTAACTACTGACATCTCTAATGAACCATATACTAATGTGAGAAATACCAAAAAAAAATTACACAATATGCTAATATGTTATAAACACAAGATGCAAATACAATTATAAATACAAAAAAAAAATAAAGTTACACTAGTATTATGTCATTTAATGTCAGTCCTTAGGCTGATATTGCTGGAGGCGGTACAACCTTTTCCCTCCAGTCCTTCCTCGTTAACTTAATTGGTACATCCCTTTTCGTAATGCACCCGCTTGAATGGCTAACTTCTGCCTCTGAGGTCTTAATTAAATTTTCCTCTAACCAATCAGGCACTTGCCTGTCCAAGTCCTCTTTGTACGTAATAAAGACATTGTACAATTTCTGCCTTATCTTACCCCTCTCTGGTTTACGACCAATCCGATTTTTCTCCATTTCTACCAGTTGGATAGGACCCATAAATAATTCCTTATTTTTCCTTAAGATTGATTTTATGTCCCCAACTTGAATATTGGTTAACCCTTTTATTTCAAATCCCTTCGTGTCTTTATTTTCCGGTTGTTCTCTGTCTAACAACAGATCTTTCCTACAGTCTTCAAACTCCCCGTCACTATCCAAGACAATTTCGACTACTTTATTTTTAGCCATAAATGCTCTCATTTCATCTTGAAACACCAGTTTCTTACTCCCGTCCCCTAACTCAACTATAACTGCAGGTCGACATATTTCCTCTTTCTCCTTATTACTCACATTCATTTCCCTCGTTAAACGACATTCTACACATGATTCGCAAAACGTTTTAGATTCCTCTGCCATATTTTCCCAATAAAATGAATGCTTGATTCTTTCTAACATTTTCTTAACCGCGTGATGTTCTCCATATAAGGAGGTATGCGCTAGTTTTAGAATTTCCTCCCTTCTAATTTTAGGTATTACTAATTGAGCTACCGTTTCGTCTCCTAATTTCTCTTTATGATATAACATCCCACTCACAATATAATAAGACCCTCTCTCATTTTCAGCCAATTCCCAAGCTTTCTCTAAATCCTTACAACTCATTTGGGATTCCTGAAATACATTTAAACTACTTTCCGTAACTTGATTAATTTTACTTTTCTCTACCTCGGCTTCTTCCTTCTCCTGACTTTGTAAATTTTCCGATCTCGTTTCTACGACATAACGGTTATTATTACCATTTCTAATCCTCTCCCCTTCTTTCACTTTATTCCTACTATCTTCCTTACATTCCCTTTCTACCGATTTTCTTAATGTATTCTCGTTGTTTAACCCTGACAATTCATTAGCCACGTCAGGATGTAAAATTACCTGTTCCTTACTATTATCAATTATCGCGCAAAGTACATCCTGATGAATTACATTAGTTTCTCCGCGTTTTGGAATAGCTAAAGGTAATTGAATTAACGGCGATTTAACTGCCTTACCAAATATCCCTTGTAAATAGATGTTACCAGCCCCTCTTAGTTTCTCTGCTGGTACTAAATCTTTATGAACGACACTAATTTCGCAACCAGAATCCACTAATCCTTTTGCTATTTTCCCATTTACACTAACTTCTACTTTCTCGAGTTTATTTAACTTCTCTCCAATAACTTTAGTTCTCCAATTCCCTTTTGCTCCGATTCTTGCCATAGTCGCTCCCCTTCGGATTAAGATTCTTCTTAAACCAGCCTCTAACGGTACACAATAGATACATATACAATACATACAATATGCTAATCCCTTAAGAATAGCTTTCAACTCTTGCACCTGTGAGAGAAACCTGACAGATTTCTTACTCGATTTTTAAGGATTTTTTGAGTTTTTATTGTCCGGCCGTGATAATTTTTTGAATTTCTGAAAGCTTGTTATATTTCGCGTCTGGTGGTATGATTTTCGAATCCGTAGGATGTCTAGAAAAAAAGTAATAGCTCCTCAAAAAAGTCCTTAGTAAAAAAACGATGAGACTAACTCGGAATATCTACGCAGAATTTGATTGGTACATTTCGGTTTTGGCTCAGTTCCAGATTACTTTTTTTTAATATAGAAGGATTAAATCCTATCCTACGTAATCTATATACACTATATTTCCAAAGGTGACCTGTCACTTGCGGTTTTAGATGTTTTGTTAACTATCTAGAAAAACACATGAGGAATTAACATGAAACTGCAGGTGTGTAAACAGTATATAGTATCCTCTTTAATAAAAAGGTATCTGTTGCTGACTGGGATTTTCGCTAATCGTTGCCACAGATTAATCTCGGAAAATGAAACATTTGAAGTTACTGAAAAAATTAATAGCTCGAAAAGTATTTGTCAGAAAATTGTTAGACAAACTGCGTTAGAAAGGTAAGAAATTGTATTTTTATTGATATAAATTTCAAATCGAATGATTATGCCGTTTTTCAAATATTGAATTTCAAAGATTACCAAATTTTACAATGGAGTACCATAGCGAAATTTTCACGCATAAAAAGATAATAATAACGGTAATGTGTCCTGACGTATATATACTGACTATAGCACGAGTCAGAAATTATAGTAGCCTTATTATTCTGTTAAAATATAAAAGTGAATTATGATGTCGCGAGCGCATGATTTTTATTAAATTCTCGACGAGTACCATATTTTGTCCTCCTCAGTGAGGCATATCAATTTCATTATATTTGAAGTATTGTAAATTGTAACTTCATTCAAATCCAATTTGAATCCAACGGAAATGATTTTTCCCCAAAGACACAATGATTTAACACAATTATTCATTTTTTTAATGCTGACCTATTCCATAAAGTATACAAAGAATTGGCCTAATTTGTCCTTAACAGCCCAAATTTGTCTAACACATTAAAAATGTAATAACGCAGTAGCGTTCATATCGTTTTCAGAAATGCAGAAGGACATTCCAAGTAAAGATCAATAGGGTTTCAAAATACAAGTTCAAATTAAAAGTCAATATTTAAATTGATTAAAGGTGCGTGAAGAGAAATTGACCAGCTAGTAGGTTATATATTTCCGCCAAGATTTTTTCACGAAATCCGATAGGGGACTGTCAACAAATTGAAAAAGAACGAATATCTTTTGGATAACCCTGTAAAAACTAATGTAGCAAAGGCGTTCAAAATCGAGATTGTTAATAAGTGGCTTATTGCAATATATTGTGTTCATTTTTATGAGGATAGCATGTATACTCGCGAAAAATTGAGATTTTTATAAAACCAGTCCCAAATTTCGCCTAGTTTTTTGCTTATAATTTGCAGAGTTCTTAATATAAAAACAAGAAAGAAAAATCATGCGTCAAGCATAGATTATGTAACACTTTCCAACGCTTCCAAAATAATTTTACAAATCATTACCGTTTAATAAGCTGAAAGATAACATCTAAGTAAACAATTTGGAAAACGCATAACATATTTAAAAACATAATTTCAGGAATTTCGAACATATACAATATTCGGAAAAATATTCGAATACTTTTATTCAGCCCTGTATAGGATCTATATATTTGTATATATACTACATAGGACGATAAATTTTAGTTCAGTTAGGAAACGCGTACCACAGTTTAAAATTCTCCTTCTGGAGTTTCTGTCAATAAACGGAAATGTGTTCGCGAACTTTTTTGCTGCCATGTATATGAAATACATAATTTAAACACACCAAGTAATAGACAAAAAGTGAGTTAAATTTAAAATCGCGTTCAGCAACTTAAAACGCACTTCCAGGAATTATTGTTAACATACAGTAGAGAATTCTTTTGTGTGTCCCTGTAAATGAACGATGACTGCTATACACGCAATATTCTGTAGTAAGCCTCTTGTAATGCACCTTAGTGATATATATAAATTTCAATGCGTTTGAAATAGTGAAACATTATTCAATTAAACCGCAAACGATTTTTCTCCATAGACGTAATGTAACGGAATTCTTTTGACTGTCCCTGTAAACTAACTATAAGTGCTATGCAATCCCTATTCTACATTAAGCTTCTTGTAATGCGCCTTAGTGATATCTATCAATTACAATGCATTTGAAATTGTGTAACACCATTAAAATAAACAGCAAATGATTTTTCCCCATAGACCGTAATGTAACGGAATTCTTTTGAGTGTCCCTGTAAAAAACCTATAAGCGCTACACATTTCAGTTGAAATAGGGAACATGCTATAGATAACGACAATAACATATAAAAAATGCAGGGCAATCCGAACATATTTACGGGAGTTAGAGCACGGCCAGACGGCCAGACGGCCATACGGCAGACAAACCGAAGTCATAAAAACTTTTTAACTAGGTTAGAAAGTGTTAAAAAGTCTATTTCAGAAAATATGACAAACAACATTGTACATAATACTCTGCAATCAGAATTACAAAATAATAAAAATTGGATGAAAAATGAGCAGGTTTACTAAAAAATGTTTCACTGGGCATGCGCGAATGCAATCAAAATATAATATGCAGTATTAGCTAAGTATATAGAGCAACTTTTGTGAAAGTCTCAAAATCATAGCTTGAAAGTTCTGAAAATTATCGTCGGTAGAATAAGCTCGAAATCCGTTGTTCCCAAAAGGAAGCAAAAAGATGAGGGGTTGTATCCAAATATAGTAGTACGTGCAATATTGTGTACGCTATCTTGGCACTAATCAACAGATATTTGATACAACCCCTCATCTTTTTGCTTCTTTCTGGGAACAACGGATTTCGAGCTTATTCTATCGACGATAATTTTCAGAATTTTCAAACTATGATTGTTTCCATCTAATATTCAGTAACAGAATTAAAACTTCAGTAAGCAGTCAATGAAATAGTATAAATAAAACACAAATTTAACAGACATGTAATGGAAATAAATGCTTAAAACCACTGAAAATATCAGAATAATAATTTTTAAAAAAAATGCTGTAGGTAACGAAATTTTTGGCGATGTCTTCGGCTATTAACTTCTGGCAAGAGGTCAACACGAAATTATTGTTTTTAACAAATTTCAAAATTTTATTTGAATATATAATAGACATATTTCCTATAAAAATGCTGTTTGGTATTGTTAGGGGGCTATCTAAAAAAAAATTAAATGTAAAAAATCTATTAAAGTTTTCAATAACAACATGAATGTTTTTCTCATATATTCTAAATCCCGGGAATCCCGGGTTGGATGCACTAGTAACTGTAAAAACAAAATTTCCAAAAAACTAATTAGATTAAAAAACTAGTCGTATGTGTCAATCCCAAAACTTTCTTCTATCTCACACTGGTTTCGCAAACACTGAAAACGAAACAGCAGCTATATATATCAAGGTCTAACTGAATCTAAAATTTTATTAAATTCCGTGCATTAGTTCTTGAGATATGACTATCGCTATAATCGTGTAAATACTGCAAAATGCAGCATAGCAGCGCCACCTGTTGGGAGATTTAGACCAACACATAATAAACAACTACTTATGTCAAGGTCTAACAGAATCTGAAGTTTGATGAAAATCCATGCATTAGTTCTTGAGATATAGTTATCATGATAATAATGAAGAAAGTAGCATAGCAGCGCCACCTTTTGGGCTATTTACACCAACACGTAACCAGCATCTATTTACGTCAAGTTCTAACAGAATCTAAAGTTTGATGAAATTCCATGCATTCGTTCTTGAGATGTTGCTATCATGATAATAATTAAAAACTGGCATAGCAACGCCACCTGTTGGACTATTTACACCAAAACATAACTAGCATCTGTTTATGTCAAGGTCTAACAGAATCTGAAGTTTGATGAAATTCCGTGTATTAGTTCTTGAGATATAGCTATCGTAAAAATAATGAAATACGTGATATAGCAGCGCCACCTGTTGGGATATCTACACCAAAACGTAATCAGCGTCTATTTATATCAAGGTCTAACTGAATCTGAGGTTTCATGAAAATAAGTGCATTAGTTCTGGAGATAGAGGTGTTGCAGGAATTGTGAAAAATGCAGAACAGCAGCGCCACCTGTCGGGCGATTTTCACGAAAAGCTAATCAGCACCAATTTATATCACGGACTAACTGAATAAAAAATTTTATTAAATTTCGTGCATTAATTCTTGAGATAGATCGCCAACAATATTTTGTCACATACACACAGACAGACAGACATGTTCTAAAAATGGTCAAATCGTGTTCAGGACCTTCTAAAACGTATAAATCGGTCGAAAACCGGAAGTCCAAAATTTTCAGGAATCCAGTTATTTTGATTCTTGAGTTATTATGTAAAAATATGTTTCTATTTTTTGGAAAATATACTTTAATCACGATCCACCCCCCCCCCCTATCTATTCAAATTTAAATTACATTCTCTTTTCAGTTTCAATGAGTAAATAGCGTCAAAAAATATATTAATCCGTTTTATTATAGTTTTTTTTCCCTCAAAAATGAACTAATTTAGTTGTCATCTCTAAAGAAACTTCGTTAAAAACCACAAATAATAATAATAATAATAATATCTTGGAAACTAATTCAAATATTTAAATCCTTAGTGTTTATATGATATCCTCGGATTCATAATAACCGGTGTTTAGTAAATCGCGATGCGTTCGATTAGGATGAGGTCATTTAATCTTCCTTTTAATTCTTAATTTTTAGAGTTCCGTTCATCTCACGAAACCCTATTCGTCCCGCTACGTTGTCTTTCCGTCACAGAGCCTGTTCTCAGAAAATATACACACACTTGAAATTTTGTGTACTTATAGATGAATACCTATATACTATGAAGCAGAAAATTATAAAATTTAAAAAAAAATCGTATTATTTTGATATAGAGAGATAAAAAAAATTAAAAATTTAACAGCCTTCTCCTATTAAATTTAACCATTTTTCGTTATAGCAGTTGCCAACAGTTAAAAATCCACAATAAAATTCTTTCTACAATAACTAATTTTCTATTGAAAGATTTCCACGTAAAAAGTGAACATGAAATAAATTGAAACTAGTCGGATGTGCAAATCCCAAAACTTTCTTTTATCTCACACAGATTTCGCATACACTAAAAAGAATCAGCACCAATTTATATCAAGGTCTAACTGAATCTGAAGTTTTATTAAATTCCGTGCATTAGTTCTTGAGATATGACTATTACTAAAATCGTGTAAATCCTGCAAAATGCAATATAGCAGCACCACCTGTAGGGAGATTTAGACCAAAACCTAATCAACAACAAATTATGTCAACGTCTAACTAAATCTGAAGTTTGATGAAAATCCGTGCATTAGTTCTTGAGATATCGTTATCGTAATAATAATGAAAAAAATTAGCATAGCAGCACCACCTGTTGGGCAATTTACACCAAAACGTAAGCAGCATCTATTTATGTCAAGTTCTAACAGAATATGAAGTTTGATGAAATTCCGTGCATTAGTTCTTGAGATATAGCTATCGTAAAAATAATGAAATACGTGATATAGCAGTGCCACCTGTAGGGATATCTACACCTAAACGTAGTCAGCGTCTATATATGTCAAGGTCTAACTGAACCTGAATTTTGATGAAAATTAGTGCTTTCGTTCTTGTGATAGAGCTATTGCGGAAATCGCGAAAAATGCAGCATAGCAGCGCCACCTGTCGGTCGATTTTCACCAAAAACTAATAAGCATCAATTTATATCAGGGACTAACTGAATATAAAGTTTTATTAAAATTCGTGCATTAGTTCTTGAGATAGAGCGCCCACAAAATTTTTGTCACATACAGACAGACAGTCACAGACAGACATTTTTTAAAAATGGTGGAATCATGTTCAGGACCTTCTAAAACGTATAAATCCGTCGAAAACCGGAAGTCTAAAATTTTGATAAATCCAATACTTTCTTCTTGTAAAGATAGAAGAAAGTAAAAATAAATAAAATGCACATTAAATATTCAATATATACATTTTTGATTTTTCTTATAGCAGATATCCTTAGAAATGAAGTGCAGATTTTTCTTCAACAATAACACTCCATACATCTTCCATATTTTACGGAACAACGCGTTTCTGTTTCTTTTTAGGTGCGTTCGTAATTATATAAATACGTAGCACCTATAGTCGTCGTTTGGTCCGTCCGTCTGTCCGTCCGTCTGTCTGTCTGTCCGTCCGTCTGTCTGTCCGTCCGCATATAACAACGCAAAAACTACCCAACCAAATGGTTTGCAATTTAAAATATATTATCTTTGCAGAATTTTGTCGAGACATTTCAAATTTTATTAAAATCGAATCAAAACTTTAGGAGATATTAATAAAAATATTTATTAAGAAATTTGATTTTTTTTTTTAAATCGGTGCTTTTTTGTTAGAGGAGCTTCCGATGGATGTTAAATCGTCAAGCGACCGAGATACTTATTTTATTACAGAAATTAATCTGCAGACGATATAATTCATTTCACAGAATTAAAAATCATCAAGATCTGAATATTTATATAACTAGCTGATACATATATATCTGAATATTTATATAACTAGTTAAGATATTTGTATGAACAGTGTCATAAAATATATACTTAACTAGCTGTTTAGCCCGTTCTACGCATGGGATATCATGAATTTAATTCTAAAACGTGCGTACGAACGCACCTCGTTTGTAACGTTTGACGTACAATTTCCAACTTGTTTTATTATTATTTTGTGTACTGCTCGAACATCGATCACATGATGTAAGAAACATGTGCAAACACATCGTAGTCTGCATTATGTAAATTCCTTGAATAAAAATTTCCAGTACTTTTCACTTTCCAGTACTTTTCTGCTCTTAAACACATTGACATAGAGCAGATGTGGAAAGATATGGAGAATTCAGAGAAAGTGCCTTCATGTAATATATATGAACCAGCATACCAAATTTAGATTGTCAGCACTAGAATATATAATGCCAGCATTGTTTTCATGCAAAAATTTCGAGAATATTTCTAAACAATGCAAACTAAGTTTTCTCATTTTAAGCGTACCTTGATATACATACGTTTTAGAACAAAAGTAAAATAATTGGCTACTCCCAGATCACTCTTAACACCTTTTTTTTCTACTGCTTGCCAAAGTTTATCTTTAAACAATTTTTTAAGACATTTTTAGGTAGCTTTCATTACAAAAAGCTACCTATTGCAGCCGTTCGGAGGAAAGCAATTCCAAAAAAGTTTGGTATATTTTCCCCGATCATGACCCCTAAACACCAAAACCAACCTCTGTTCAAATATTGATTTATATATGTATACAATCCATATATATATATATATATATATATATGTGTGTGTGTGTGTGTGTGTGTGTGTGTGTGTGTGTGTGTGTGTATCTGACATTTGTCATGCTGTAACTCTCTTACTAATGAACACATTTGGCTGTGACTAAGTATCTGTATAGGATATATCAAAGTCTCGACCGAGTTCGTTGGCTAGCTTCATCCGCGATTTTGTTTCAAAATGGCGGCCAGATAAAAAGAAAAATAATTTTTTAAAATTCAAAAAGATGTACAAAAAATTATAAATTGAAAAAATTGAATCTGTTAAGTGTTAGAATGTGATGAAAGGATTATGAAACATTTTTTGTTTCTGTAACTCTCGTATTTATTAACCGATATGAATGTAACTGTTCATGTGTAGAGACATACCAAGGTCTCGACCGAGTTCGTTGGCCAGCTTCATGCGCCATCTCGTTTCAAAATGGCGGACAGCTACATTTTTTAAATTTTTTAAAAATTCAAAAGGATTTATAAAAAATTATAAATTGATAAAATTTCTTCTGTTAAGTGTTAGAACGTGATAAAAGGATTCCGGAACAATTTTTTTTTAACTTTATCTTAAAAAAATGGCAGAGATAATGGCAGTTTGAAATTCTAGGGAAACTGTCATTTTGAAATAATCTGATTTTTGTTACGCTATAACTCTCATGCTGAAATTTGCCTTCAAATTCAGTATTAACGAAAACCGGGATTGAATCTTCTATAATCGGGTTCCAAGCATTTTTCCTTCGGGTGTGTGAGTCAAATGAGTTGAATTTTTTAAAAACATGGACTATGAAAGCTACTTTTTCCTTCCGGTATAGGCCGGAATGACTTTTTCTCTTTCCTATTGGTACACCTTAATAAAAGTGTAATCTTTTAAAAATATATGATAGTCTTTATTGATTAAGTACATTTTCTCCTTTTCAGTGTTTAAAATATTTCGTCATTGCAATTTCATAGCCATTTGGCGTATTTTAGCGAGAGTGGTGTGGCGCATCATTAACTTCATTGTTATTTTCAGCTGTAAACATTTGTAGCCATAAAGAATATTTGTCGATTTATCACCTGCGGTTGGCTGACGTAAAATTGCCTTAAAATTAATTTATTATTTTCTTCTATCTTTACAAGAAGAAAGAAATGGATTTATGAAAATTTTCGACTTCCAGTTTTCGACGGATTTATACGTTTTAGAAGGTCCTGAACACGATTTGACTGTTTTTAGAAAATGTCTGTCTCTGTCTGGATGACTGTCTGTCAGTATGTGACAAAAATTTTGTGGGCGCTCTATCTCAAGACCTAATGCGCGAAATTTAATAAAACTTTATTTTAAGTTAGTCCCTGATATAAATTGGTGCTGATTAGTTTTTGGTGAAAATCGTCCAACAGGTGACGCTGCAGTGCTGCATTTTTCGCGATTTCCGCAATAGCTCTATCTCAGGAACTAGTGCACTTATTTTCATCAAACTTCAGATTCAGTTATACCTTGACATAAACAGACGCTTATTACAGATTATTGTAGATATACCAACAGGTGACGCTGCTATACCACTTTTTCTTTATTTTTACAATAGATATATCTCAAGAACTAACGCACAGAATTTCATCAAACTTCAGATTCTGTTAGACCATGACATAAATAGATGCTGTTTATGTTTTGGTGTAAATAACCCAAAAGCTGGCGCTGATATCCTACTTCTTTCATTATTATCATGATAACTATACCACAAAAACTAATGAATGGATTTTCACCAAACTTCAGATTCAGTTAGATGTTGACATGAGTTGTTGTTGATTAGGTTTTGGTCTAAATTTCCCATCAGGTGGCGCTACTATGCTGCATTTTTCAGGATTTACACGATTTTAGCAATAACCATATCTCCAGAACTAATGCACGGAATTTAACAAAACTTTAGATTCAGTTAGACCTTGATATAAATTGATGCTGATTCTTTTTCGTGTATGCGAAACCTGTGAGAAATAGAAGAAATTTATTGATTTTCACATCCGACTAGTTAATTTAGAATTAAGCTCCCAAAATATTAAAATGTTGTATTGTCATCGGAAACACGACTTTGTATAATTTGTATAATTCTAGCGTATCAGGAAGTGATGGAAAAATCTATTTACAAAATTTCATCTTTACATGCTTGAACCGAGTAAATATAAAAAAAAGAATGTTTAAAAAAATACTGCTTATGGCCAATATTCAAACATATCGCACTTTAGAGATTTTCAAGTCCAATGTTAAATTACAGTAAACATACGTAAATTCGCGTACTTTGCTTTTATAAACCAATAAAAATTCAGGCTCATTCGCTAAATTTTCTCATGTGAAATTGACGTCATTTTGAGCGGATAATCCTTTTTTGGTCCATAAAATAAAATAAAAAAATAATAATAATATAAGTGCGTTAACGATGCATTACCTTTATTTAAATGCATTTGAAATTAAAACATCTTCTACTATATATACTAGGGAATCGAACCCGGCCTTCCCGGGTTACAGAACGCAGGCGAAAACCATTTTTTCCCCTGAATCTAACAGATTTTTCATATTTTTATTTGTCAAAGTTGCTGCATTTAGTGATTTTTTTTACTGGTTTCTTTGCTTTTCTTGTGCGTGAAGCGCTCATGCATGCGGTATCCATCCAGTTTTTTTTTTTTTTTCATTTTTTTTTTTTTTTTTTTTTTTTTGTACTAAGCGCTCATACATGCGATATAGTGATCACGACATTAACGAATTTCAAGGGTTTTGTTTATTTTTTATTTTTTTGGTATTATTAATACAGGGAGTTCGCTGCATCCAGTGATGCTTCTTTGTTAATTTATTATTCATCATCTTATGCATGCGATATAGTGAGCGCGATATTAACGAATTTCATGTATATTCGTTTTTTCCAACTACGCAATGATCGTTAACATTATTTGTAATACTGATGAAATATGAATTAAAACGTTGTTTCTTACTGCTCATACTAACTTTTTATATGCATTTTTATTAAATTTGAGAAATAATTTTTTTTTATTTTATTCATAAAAATGCAATATCTAAAACAATATCTTCTGTTTATATTATCTGTTAAAATATCCCATGTTTGTTTATGGTGTAAACAAATAATTTTCTTTTAAATTTTTAAATTATTACAAAGCTTCCTTTTCTCCAAAATCGTCTGAACTAATCAAATTTTGTATCCGGTATAACGCTACTCTCATATAAAGGCACCCTATTCTTCTGACGTTTTTATTTCAAAATTCATTAATTTTACTACCTGTAACTATTTAAAAATTTATAATGGCAGCATTCTTCCATTTGTTTATTGGGCGTTTCAAAATTCATGCTTAAAAATTATTTTATAAGCCATAATATATTAGGCAATAAGGATATAGTTTTCAAACAAATTGCATTTGAAAGTAATTTTTTTTCCTCTGTAACGGTGTAAAAATTGAAAATGTGCTATGTTTAGAAATTTAAAAAAATGCAATAGCAAAAATCACAAAACCGAAATTTTATCGTCAGCTGTTGCCATTCGCAAAATGACGTATGCGTTACACACGGACACGTTTGGCCTTTATAATATAGATTTCAAACAAATTGCATTTGAAAGTAAATTTTTTTTCCTCTGTAACGGTGTAAAAATTAAAAATGTGCTATGTTTAGAAGTTAAAAAAATTGCAATAGCAAAAATCACAAAACCGAAATTTCATCGTCAGCTGTTGCCATTCGCAAAATGACGTATGCGTTACGCATGGACACGTTTGGCCTTTATAATATCTACTATATATATAAAACACAAACGAAAATTTCGTTCCGTTCCTTTATAACTCGAGTCTCACTGAATGGATTTTGATGGAACTTGCGTTGTTCGATAGATAATTTTTCAGGGAAGGTTTTAGTATATAACATATTTTTCTACGTACATTAGTTACAGAATTATGATAGAAAGTTCTGTTATTTTAGCCGAAAAGGTTACAATTGCTAATTTTTTGGCGACCATTATTGTTGCAAAAAGAAATGAAAAGGCTATACATCTCGAAAAATAAAAGAAAAACTGTTGTTAATTTTATTTTCTTTAAAAAAAGAAAGAAAAAAAAAGAAAGAGAAAGAAAAGAAAAAAAGAAAAAGAGTTTTAATGAGAGATAATATTATAAAACGAAAATATTTAATTTAAACATGATTAGGAATCTTCGTAATGGTTAAAAAAATATTCAAGGGGCAAGATTGCTATTGAAATAAAATTTGGCGATTTATCTTTTGTTTTTGGCGATTTTGATTTCACTTTTGACCCCAAACAATTTGATTTTAGGCCAAAAGGTGTTTTTTTTTTGTTGTTGTTGTTGTTGTTGTTGTTTTTTTGTTTTTTTTCAGAAAGAATTGAAATGTCTATACATCTGGAAAAATAAAAGAAAAAACTGTTACTAATCTTATTTTAAAAAAGAAAGAAAAGAAAATGAAAAAGAAAAACAGTTTTGATGAGAGATTTTAAGCCAAAAGGTGTTTTTGCAAGTGTACGACAGCATTTTTGCAGTATTTTTTATTCATTTTTTGGTACTTTTCGGTTAGCCGGGCACCAGTGATAGATAGATACATGTATATATACACACACATATTATATACATATATATCTACACAAATACATATATATACATACATATATATACACTTACATGGGTACTAACGTATTATCCGGGCCAGGTCAGGTGCAACTGAGCCAAGCATGGCGCCAATTATACTAATTATAGTAATCAGTATTTTTTGACAAGTATATAGTTTATTTATTTATTATAGTGTATAGTTGTTTAGTATATTTTTTAGTTTATTTTTTTATTATAGTATACAGTTTTTTTGTTATTTATTTATTATTGTTTATTTATTTATTTTATTATTATTTTATTTAATTTATTTACCATTTTAAACAATTTTATGTATTTATCAATATTTAAGGTACTTTTTCTTTATACGGACACCATGCCAAAATGTATGCTAATGCATCATGTATGTAAATGTATGTATGTAAGTAAATGTATGTAAATGTATCTATGTATGTAAATGCATGTAAATGTATGTATTAAATGTATGTAAATGTATGTATTAAATGTATGTAAGTGTATGCTTGGCGACAATGGTGTCCGTATAACGGAAAAGTACCATATTAAATTATTGTTTTGCACATTATCGGCAACGGTAAACAAATTGGCAATTGACAACCATTTTTGGTGATCTATCTCCTGGCCCGGATAATTCGTAAGTACCGTTATATGTATGAATATATACATATATATTTATATGTGTACATTCATCACTGGCGCCTGGCTAACCGAAAAGTACCTTTTTTTTAAAATTCAAATGCAAACTATATTAATGGCAATATACTTCTATTTACTTCTACATGTATGAAATTTCGTTCCGGCTGCTAATAACTCGAGTTCTGCTGAATGAATTTTTGTAGAACTTAAACTGTAAGATAATTTTTCAGGGAAGGTTTTATTGTATAACATATCGTTTTACGTAGCTTAGTTATAGAATTATTATGGGAAATTCTGCAATCAGATCAATCCGATTATGAAAGATTAGCCTTTTTAAAAGATTTTGCCGAATGGATTTCGATGGAACCTACGCTGTTAGATAATTTTCTAGGGAAAGTTTTATTATATAACATATCATTTTACGTTGCTTGGTTCTAGAATTATAAGGGGGAAATTCGAAAATCGGGTGACCATTTTTTTATCAAATATTAGCCTTTTAAATATTTGATTCCGATTATGAAAGATTAGCCTTATGAAAAAGTTCTACTAGACGGATTTTGATGAGAATTATATTGTTAGCTAGTTAGATGATATTTCAGGAATGGTAATAGTGTACTACATATTGTTCTACGTTGCTTAGTCAAACAGTTATGTGTGAAGGTTATATAGTCAGGTGAACCCGATTCCGAAAGATTAGCCTTTTTGAAAGTTTTTACTGGGCGTATTTTTTGCGACTTGCATTGTTAAGTAGATAATTTGTAAGGATGGTTTTAGTATATTTCATATCGTTATGTTAGTTTTCGAATTATGTGGAAAAGTTCTATAATCAGTTGAACCCGATTATCAAGGATTAGCGTTTATAAAAACTTCTACTGAATGGATTTTGTTAGTTAATTTGTTTGCATCGTTAGTTCGATAATTTTTAGTGATGGTTTTAGTATAATGCATATAGTTTTATCATTCTTTAGCAAACCCTAACTGTAAATGACCAAATAAAAAGTTGGTCCTTACCAGCTAAAATTTTGAGTGCACATTAGAAAATATAAAAGCGGTATGACGTCATTTTTCAGTAATGTGGACGGTTATTCCAGGTAAATACACAGATTGCTTTCAAATACAATGTCAAATTAAACGATATATTTCGTTTGATTCAAGGTTCAGTTGTAGAAACCGACCAGCGCAGCGGGCGTAGCTTGCTAGTAGATAGATAAAACACAAACGGAAATTTTGTTCTGTTCCTTTATCACTCGAGTTCTGCTGAATGGAATTTAATGGAACTTGCACTGTTGGATAGATAATTTTTCAGGGAAGGTTTTAGTATATAACATATAGTTCTGCGTAGTTTAGTTATAGAATTATGATTAAAAGTTCTGTTATTTTGGACGATAAGATTACCATAGGTGATATTTTTGGCGACCATTACCGTTGGCAAAAGAATTGAAACGGCTATATTAGAAAATAATGCAAACACATAGAAAAATAAAATAAAAATTCTGTTAATAATTTAAAATCACCCCCCCCCCTCCCCACAAAAAAAAGGAAAATTAAAAAAACTGTTTTAATGAGGGATAATATTATCAAACGAAAATATTTAATTTAAACCCCAAAGGAATGTTTGTAATGCTTAAAAATATTTGCAATCCATGAGATTGCAATTAAGTCAAGATTTGGCGTTTTATCGTTTGCGTCAGGTTAACAAAAAGGCATCTGATAATTTCATTAGATAAAATTTGAGTGACAATTTTTTTTTTAATTTTTCCTTTCTGTTAATTTTTTTGGTACTTTTCGATTAGCCGGGCGCCAGTAACATATGTACATATATAAATACATATGTATATACGTATATATGTATATATATACATACATTTATGTATATATATATGTGTATGTATATATATGTATACATAGATATGTGTATATGTGTGTGTGTGTATATATATACATGTATAAATATCACTGGCGCCCGTCTAACCGAAAAGTACCATTTTTTTTTATTATATAACTCCCATATCATGTGACTTACAAGAGGAACTAGCAGATGCAATTGTAAAAATGGCTACATTTATGAGTTACATGTTATTTGTTTATTTACGCTTTTATTTTACTTTTGTCGCCAAACAATGGGATTTTTAAGCCAAAAATGCATAAGTGACATCAGCTTGAGCGATATTAGCAATAATAGTGTTTTTTCGTGTATACAAGATCCTTTTTGGGCACAGATGTCATATAACGGCACCACATGCCGTTATATGACCAGATATGTTTAGATTGCGATATGACCAGATATGTTTAGATTGTGATATGACCAGATATGACCAGATATGTTTAGATTCACCACATTGGCGCAATTACAACAAATTGTCAATTTTATGCTAAACATGGTAACCCGGTTATTTTGTTTATGTGTTAATATTTATATTTAATATTATATTTATGTTTATTATTTATAGTTGTTTATTTATTATTGCATGCTATTTGTAACCAATATTCAAAAACAAAGTTTCCGTCAAATTGGCGGGGGGAAAAATCGCGCAAATGTGGTGCGTATATGACATCTGTGACCCTTTTTGGAGTAAATTTTTATATTCAAATGCAAATTACATAAATACCAGTTATTGTTATAAATATGGGATCAAATATTTAAATTTTAGTGAATGTCTGCCACTCAAACACATATTGTAAAATAATTAAATTTTAGACATTTAAAAATTTACTGCGGCAACATGCCGGTTTGTTTTCACAAAACATATGATTTTTATAGCCTCGGACTCAGATCAGCGAATATTGTCTATTCTTTTATTTTTGTTTTATTTTAACATATCGCCAATGGGCTTTATTGGCGTGACGTCATAAACCACCACCATGTGACCCCCCTGCTGTGTTTATATTTGTTTGTCTGTGTATCGCATGCATACATTCAATTGGAAATTCCGATGGTAAAATACCACCAACACGTGATTTCTTACAATCTCGAACCCAGATTCCCAGTAAAGCCCATTTCACTTATAGAAATATTCACTGCGTCAAAAATTAGGAACTAAAGAATATTCTTAAGGAGATGTGTGCAATTATGCGTTATTACTATCACAAAAGGCGACATTTTGCAATAAAAATTGCTTGCTGAAATAAATTTTCGATGCTCTTTTTAATTCTTCATTTCTTTTTAGTTTTTTCTGCATATCTCCCCTTCTTTCAGGAAGGTTTTAAAAAGATATTGGATTAATCGTCCGTATTCCGGTCTCCTGCCACTTGGTATTTTTACTATATTGTTGGATGTTTCGTTTATGTTTGAAGGTTACTCTGGACGACGATTCAGATTACAGAAGATTAAACGACTTTTAAAATTAACGATTGCTAAATTTATGGGGTTTTTTCATTATGAACCAAAGTTTTACCAAAAAAGCAATGCTTTCAATGTACGGAAAAACTTTGTAATGTCAATTCTGGCGAATGGAATAAATAATATTTGTCGATTTATCATTTCAGCCTCAATAAGTAAAACGAGTACCTGAAATTCTGATTAGATAATTTTTCGATTATTATAAAGCATTTTCGACTTGCACACAATCCTAACAGCTAAACATAGTGACAAATGAATTTATTTCTGCGTTTTATTATGCTCTTTAGAGAAATGCAAGGAAAGTCTTTGGTTTAAGTATTCACCAAAAAGACTATTACTAAACATTTTGCATAATTAACTTTATCAATGTCAGTTTTATTTAAGGTATGGAATTTTGTTAATGAAATATTTATAATTGAATTAACAGTAATTTGACATAATTTAATGGAACATAGTTTGGCGCGTAATATTGACGTTTTGTAACTAACTCTGGTACATTAGTAACCATGTCGTTTCAAGCACTTCTAATGTTTGACGTCAAACTTGGATATCGACAAGATTATGGAAGATTAGGAAGATTTTATTGGATGCAAATTAGAGGTTTATTCTTTTACCAGAGTTAATCATCGGGTTTTTTTCCTTTTTAATGGTTACACGAATGCAACTGGTCTAAAAAATGAAAAGACAGTGGAAAGGGCGTCATTTTAATTTTATTCAAACTATTCAGCTTTAAAAATGCACTTTTTTATGTTTCACGATTTTTTTAAATATGAAAGTTAAACACTGTCCTTTATGTGCAAACAATTTATTACTCTGCTGGAATCGAAAGATGAAAAACCGTAGTAGACTTGCCAGATGAGGATGTATATTACGAAATATAACGCAACATAGAGTGAGATTGTACTTACGTTACCAGAACCTCACATAGAGAAAAGAATGAGGAATAGAGTTCAAGAACTTACAGACGAAAATGAATCATCCGAACATTATTTAAGTTCAATGGTCAATCTATGCAATCATTGTAATGGTTTCTTTTTTAGTAGTATGTTGACTGGAGAACATTTTATTTCCTGTTGCCATAATCTCATAATGGCCTCATTTCCCTACCAAACTCTACTATAAATGATCAACTAAATGAGTTGCTTCTTACTAGCCTAAATTTTGTCCAATGTATGATATAATATAACGCAATGTCGTTCGCATCGTTTACAGCAATATTGAAGAAAAAACCAGTTGAACGTCCCTATTGCTTTAAAATACATGCTCAAATCCATAGATATAATTCGTTTGATTTATGGTTTGTTTGAAATTGTTGACTAGGATACCATGCGTAGGTGAAGATCCATATTCCTTTAAAATACAAATCCATTTCGCTTGATTAAAGGTACATTTAGAAAAAACGCCCAGCGCAGCGGGCGTAGCATGCTAGTCTATAATACAAATATTTCAATTTCAGGTAAAAATATAACCAATGGTCCCGTTCGAAAATTTCGCACTACAGTCTAATATTCTTTAGCAATCTAATCCTTCTATATATAATAAAAACTAATGCTTTGGAAATGGACCAATAAAAATCTGCGTGGATACCGCGAAACGTATCTGATTAATCAGAGCTTTCTGACTCTTCTTAGGGGGCATTAACATGAAAGTAGAGAATTTAGAAAGGATAGGCGCTATTAGGGGGATTACCAAGGGGAAGGGATCCGAGTCTGTCGTCAAGTTTGGCACCAACTTGGCGATATATCGCCAAATTTGGCGGCCAAAATTAGCTACCAAAAGTAGCGCCAACTTGGCGCTATTTCCAGAATTTCACCAAATTTCCATAGACTCCCATTGAAATCCAATAGCGTTTACTCGCTTGCAAAAAATCAACAAATTGAGATATTGCAATGCAACAAAAATTAATATTAGCTTATGAATAGAGCTTAAGTGAACTATTTACATTATTTTTAAGCACAAACGCTAACTATTTACAATATTCGTAACACTATATATACAATTGGTACTTGTTAGTTATCCTGTCGACCAAATTACTCTCGCCAAATTCATATATATTAAACAAGAAAAGGATTTTTCCGATTATTCATACTAGGGAATCGAACCCGGGCTTCCCAGGTTACAGAACGCAGGCGAAAACCACTTTTTTCCCTAAATCTAATATATTTTTCACATTTTTATTTGTCAAAGTTGCTGCATTTACTCTTCTTTTTTTTTTTTTTTTTTTTTTTTTTTTTTTTACTGGTTTCTTTGCTTTTCTTGTGCGTGAAGCACTCCTACATGCGGTATCCATCGAGTTTTTTTTTTTTTTTTTTTTTTTTTTTTTTTTTTTTTTGTACTAAGCGTTTATACATGCGATATAGTGATCGTGACATTAACGAATTTCAAGGGTTTTGTTTATTTTTTAATTTTTTTGTATTATTAAGTGATGCTTCTTTGTTAATTTATTATTCATCATCTTATGCATGCGATATAGTGATCGCGATATTAACGAATTTCATGCATATTCGTTTTTTCCAACTTCGCAATGACCGTTAACATTATTTGTAATACTGATGAAATATGAATTAAAACTTTGTTTCTTACTGCTCATATTAACTTTTTATATGCATTTTTATTAAATTTGTGAAATAATTTTTTTATATTTTATTCATAAAAATGCAATATCTAAAACAATATCTTCTGTTTATATTATCTGTTAAAATATCCCATGTTTGTTTATGGTGTAAACAAATAATTTTCTTTTACATTTTTAAATTATTACAAAGCTTCCTTTTCTCCAAAATCGTCTGAACTAATCAAATTTTGTATCCGGTATAACGCTACTCTCATATAAAGGCACTCTATTCTTGTGACGTTTTTATTTCAAAATTCATTAATTTTACTACCTGTAACTATTTAAAAATTTATAATGGCAGCATTCTTCCATTTGTTTATTGGGCGTTTCAAAATTTATGCTTAAAAATTATTTTATAAGCCATAATATATCAGACAATTAAGATATAGTTTTCAAACAAATTGCATATGAAAGTAATTTTTTTTCCTCTGTAACGGTGTAAAAATTTAAAATGTGCTATGTTTAGAAATTAAAAAAATTGCAATTGCAATAGCAAAAATCACAAAACCGAAATTTCATCGTCAGCTGTTGCCATTCGCAAAATGACGTATGCGTTACGCACGGACACGTTTGGCCTTTGTAATATAGATAGATATATTAAACGAGCAAGGAATTTTCCAGATTATGAATGATATTGTAAACGACTGGGAAAATTTTCACGAGATTTGCCCCCTATACTAAATCGATCACGGGAAAAAGGTTCCAAATACAAAAAAATTCGTTTTTACAGGGTAAAACAAACTCAGCGCTGAAAATGTTTTTTGTTATAAATGGAAAAATACTCAAACGATTTACACGAAACGTGTTGCCTATACTAATTCAAGCACGAGAAATCCATCTAGCTAGGTTTCGAATTCTGGAATGGTCATTTTGATATATTAAAACAAACTCAGCACTAAGAATGCTGCTATATATCGAAAACGGCTCTAACGATTTTCACAAAAATTGATGACTATACTAATTCGAGCACAAGAAATCGATCTAGCTAGGTCACTAATTGAGCTGATATGCTGGATTTGTTTGGTGATGGATGAAGCTGATTTTTATAATAAATTTAGGTTTCATTTAAATTATAACAATTAGGAAGTGGAATCTAAAAATTGAATGCATAGAAAATAAAGGATCGCGAGGCGATCCAGAATGGAAACGCGAAACGATTACGTCTGGGGTTGGCTAGGGCGCGATTACGCGGAAGTTTGGTGAGCGTAGTGAGCAGGAGGGGGGGGGGGGGGCGAGCCCCCCTAGTATATAAAAATGAAAATTTGTCTGTCGGTCTGTACTTCTATACAAATCAACAGTTTGGAGCCAAAACGGCGAAATGTTAAATATAGGTGTATTAAAACACGGCCGTGGCAACTAAAGTAATCCGGAATCGAAATAATGTTATAATTAATTTTTAATTAATAATCAACCAAAAATTTAGCAGCCTTTTCCGAACAAATTTAAACATTTTTCATTATAGCAATTGCCAACAATTAAAAATTCACAATAAAATTATTTCTACAATAATTAATTTTCTATTTAACAATTTCCACGTGAAAAAGGAAAATCTAATAAAAAGTTTCCATGAATTGAAATAAAGATTAATATGACGTCATATTGGTAATAAAACGGACATTTTCAAACATTTCTCAATAATACAAGGAGTGTGAGTATGTGTAAGAACAGAAAGCAGGTTAATATGACGTCATTAGATAATTAAAAAGAAAATGAGTATGATGTCATATTGACTTTTTCTATTCTATTCACGAACTATTTCACGAACTTTTTCTAATGTTTGAGAATCATACAAAGAGAATTTCAATATGAGTAATAGAGAAAGCAAGTAGATAGGACGTCAGCAGGTGAATATAACGTCATATGGATTTGAGGAATGTATTGATTCATGATAAAAATCCGATTATGGAAATATTAACATGTTTAACATTTTGAATTTCTCTATACAACACGTTTAATTTTGAAGTTGATTTTACTACACAAAGATTCTTAAAATCCCAGACAACGCCAGGTACTTCAGCTAGTATCTAATATTTTTTACCTGCATGTTTAAACTTCTAACAAATTTAAGAACTAAAATTATCTAACAAACAACCTTAATTAAGCCAGAATATCATCTCATTCATCCCATCAAAGATACAGTAAAAACTGACCGAAGATAGCAAACGCAAATGATATATATATGTGTGTGTCGCATTTTAACTGTTTTAGAGGGTGACATTATGTATTTAGAAAAAAAAACAGGGAACAAAGAAAAATAGATCGAGCCTTTGAAAATAAAATAAACCCGTGCAGTAACTATATCCCACTTTATCTTTATTGAACATTTTTTTTTAATAATCTATGTTGCGATATTTTATTTTTGTGGCAACATTAATTTGAAGAAAATCTTTCAACAATGCCAATTTAATTTTTAATTACCTGCGAATTTTTATTAAAAAACCCGTTTTAACGAAATGTGGGTGTACTAAGTCAGAAGCCGTTTCAAAATTCTTTCATATGATATTTCATTTATCATTCTGCGTTTTTTATTTGCTTAGAAAAAGGGATGTTGACAACAGAAATATTCAAGATAAGATAAAATATATTCTCTTAAATATGACGTCACTTTCTACGTAGGATACATAATGCATATTCAAATTAAGATTCACACTAACAAGGAAGGTCTCCATAAGCGCATACTCAGAAAATTTTGAAAAAATTACAGTATGGGTCTTCTTATGGGATAGAAACGTCTATAAAAAAAATTCTGCGGTGCCTCGGTATAACGTCCGTAAAAAAAATATAAAAAATTCGTTTATTCGGCGATTTATCCTCGGTTGGTGAAGGAATAAAATTTTCAAAAAATACGGTTTTATGACAAATACTCTTTAAGGAAAAACTTTTTCATGCTGAACTTATTTATGTAAGTTTAACTTACATAATAAATAAATTTTTATAACTACAATTTTGTATACACATTTATATGTATATATAATGAAATTTAAAGGTCGTAATTTACGATTTAAAACAAAATTTAAATTGATTGAACTTGTTTCAAGCTCAAATATATGCCCGATTCAGACCATTGTCAATTCAAGGAAAAATCATTGTTGCTATGGAAACAACAACTTCTTCGGTATGAAAATGTATAACGAATGCGTTTGTCATTTTCTTTTTTAAATACATTTAAAAATTACTTATATAACCGGTGAAGCTGTTTAAACTAGAAATAATCGTGGAATGGGGGATAAAACAAGAGCAAAATTTCATTCAATCGGTAATAAATAGAGAAAAAAAAGTGAATGATTTACTTAATCTGATTTATTTAATCTGATTTAAAGAATATTTTAAATTAATATTACTGCAAACGTACAGAGAGTTGAAAATGTTGAACGCAAAATGCAAACGATTCTGAACAATTATCATGAGCCCTAGAATTATTCCATTCGTATAATTTTTTTGATGATGACAATTTTACACTTTCAGATTTTATAAAAATCTCACAGGCATATTTGGAAATTAAAAAAAACATTGTTGAATATACAAAAATTATACAAAAAATAATAAACTATTTCGTCGTTTAACTTTAAATTCATTAAGTATTGCGTATTCGAATAACCATTCTGCAAGAAATTTAAAAATGTATTAAAATCGTTTGCGTTTGGCGAGGAAAAAATGTTGCTAGCCAAATCACGTCTTTTTGCGCCAAATACTCGAAAATATTTTATTTTTTTGCATATTTTCTACTTGGATACCGCAGCTAAATTTCACTGTTCCTTTATTACATACATGAGTAGCGTCATTAGCATTTTTTTCAAAATTTTCTGAGTATGCGCTTTAAGGAGACCTTCCTTGTAAGTAAAAAAGTAAAAAAAAAAATGACGTCTTTTTAAAGTAATCATTTAGATTTAATTTTTATGTATGTAAATAAAAGTTTCCATTTTAAAATAACGTTTATCATCCGAGGAGGCCACTTGCCTCTTCTGACATAGCATCCGCTATCTATAAAGTAAATGTTAAGAAATGACTGTTTTCACCTTTTTTTTTTTTTTTTTTTTTTTAATCCGTGTATGAATCACGTGCTGGTGTAAAATGAATTAACTGATTATAACTTTATTGTTCCAAGATCTGGCAACAGTAGTTATGGTTTTTGTTTTTATTCTAAGAGAAGGTCTTCAATAAAAGTAATGAAGAGTTATTTTTTCACTATCATTATTAAGAATAAAGTTAGAAATATATTCGATATAGTAATTTTAAATGTTATTGAGATGAGTTTTAATAGTTTATAGATATTTAACCATTTCAAGTATTTTAGTCTAAGGGATTCCTATTAAATTAATAGTTTTTACATTGGAATTTCAAGACCTAGTGTCCGCTAACGAGATTGAAAGCTGTAAGTAGAATTTTATTTAAAATGTTCTGAATAAAAATTATTATTACTATTGAACAATATGGATGCATTAAAAATAGCTAGCCGGTAATATCGTAGAATTTTTTCAAAAGCTGGTAATGAATATAATTATCAATAGATATAAACATTTTTTTATGTTTATGGAGGATTACAAAATATCGAAGGGATAACGTGGTTTTATTGCATATCTAAATTAATTACATTCGAATGTAGGAAAGCATTGATGTATGGGTAATGAATGTTCCAGTGCATATGTTTATACTCGCTGTTTTAATCGCAGTTTTAGTGCATAATTTGTTATACTCGCTGTATAAAAACATAGATTTATGAGAGTGACAAGTTATCTAAGTTTAGCATATGTATAATGTCATTTAATAATGTTAAGTTAAATAAAATCGTGCATTTATAAGTATTACGGGTTATCGAGGTTTTACTGATAATTCTTCGACAAAATATTCGATTGAATGAAAATTTTGTTTTATGATGGTGGAGAATTATCGAGCTTTTAATGTATTACATCAGAATATTAATCTTATTGAATTAATATAAATACTGTGTAAGAAAGAAACAAATTATCTAGGTTTTAGCGCATATCTGTTAGCAATTTCAATTATTCGCTTGCGTAAAATTAGCAAAATTACACTTTATGAAGATTTTACTGCACATTATTCATATTTCTCGCATAAATATAAACCACAGACCTTTAAAGTGACGGGTTTTCAAAGTTTTATGGTAATTCCGCACAAAACCCATTTAGTGCAAATACAGGCGGATGTTCCAGTGAATTTAAATATAAACTACTGAGAACGATGAGTTAGCGAGATTTTAGTGTATGTCATACTAAAATTAATTATGTCATTCGTTAAATTTAAACACGGTGTAAGTCGATGACACAATTTAAATCGAAAATATATGTATTTTGAAATTAATTTTCGAAATAAAAATGAATTGTAACTTATAATTTTTTTATTGACTGTATCTACGTTTTCAGCAAAACCATGATTGGCTGATTTTTTTTTACCAACTGTACCTACGTGTTCATTAATTGAAGTGTACCTTGATTTTTTTTCTTTTATAGACCTGTGGATTGAATAACTATGAAGTGTTACCATAATTGGTTGATTTTTTTTAATTATTATTCAATTGCAGTGAAAAAAAATCGACAAACCACCTATATTTATTTTTAAGACTGAAGAACAAGGATGTATAAGCGAAATTATGTCCTGGTAAATGAAATAAACTTTCAAAAGGAATAGAATTTGGACCATAAAAACGAAAGCATAAATGTTTAAGTCCGCATACGGTTATCTGCTACATATTATACTAGCGGCCCTCCCTCGCTTTGCTTCGGGTTAACCTTGAAAACCTTCATCTCTTTGTGTTTTCTGTAGACCTTTTTAATGTGTACAATAATTAGTACATTATTTTGAGAAATCTTGTAGGGTTCAGCCTGCGTTTGCAATGTATAAGCGGAAAAAATGAAATTATTTACGACATCACATTAAAAACCTCAAAAATAACAGTATTTCTCCACTATTTAATGGATGTTATTATACATATAAACCTTCCTCTTGAATCACTCTATCTATTAAAAAAACCGCATCAAAATCCGTTGCGTAGTTTTAAAGATTTAAGCGTACATAGGGATATAGGGACAGAAAAAGCGACTTTGTTTTATACTATGTTAAGATATACTTCAATATTCTCTTACATCGTTTTTTTTTCAAGAAAGTAAATTATGTATTATTACTAGTAAATTTACAGATCAGGAGCCTCAACGTCAGCTCTGAAAGTCAATGTTTTTTTATCTCACTTTTCATAATATTTAACATCTTACAATCCGCAAATGAATTTTTTTAAATTACTACATATATATTTATACGCTTTTAAAATAATTTGAAAGTTTCAGAAATTAGAAACGCTTAATTAAACACGGTTTATGCAATAATATTCTGACATTCTTATGAACTTCTTATTCTATGTTTTAGATTAAAAAAATACATTTCTTCAAGGGGGCAGAGCCCCCCAGAACCCCCCCCCCTAATCTTAACAAATTTATATTCGTGATTTACTATTGATTGTGTGAATGATTCTAGTATATCTTGGATTTCGTTCTACACAGTGGTTTTATTAGAATAAGCAAACATTTCGAAAATGATTTCATGTTATCCTAATGCCTAAATAGCAATATTTACTTACCTGCCAACCACGAAACACTCGCATATGATAAATAGGTTGAATAATATCTCGTGTACAAAAGCAACTTATGGAAATGTAAACTGAATCTTTTCACTTATATCTATTTCAGAAATCTAGTGCTATTGCAACTTTTGTTTCGGAAAACAGTTTTGATGGTTATTCTATAATATTTCTTTTACCTAAGTACATCCTGATCTAACTCGATGGCAATAGCATACTAAAATCTCCCCAAAATAGGCTTATTTAGAAACTTTTAAACTTATTGGGTAATCATTCATAATCGTGCCCACTGCCAATTCCCTAAATAGCAACCGTGGTTTGGCGCTATAAAGTATTTTTTGTGATAACTTTGTATGATCTCAGTTTCCAGTAATAGTGCTATTTCAGGCTGTATGGATGCTTTTTACTAAGCTAATTTCTTTAGATTAACCATCTCGTTGTTCGAGATATTATATCCTATTTTAAAAGTAATACTAATTTTGAACCACGAAAAATCCATATCTCTTCCAGAAAATGAATATCTCATGTAAAAATGTTTTGGTTATCATTCTATAGTAGTTAAAAGGTAACTTGTTTCAAAATAAATTCTCATTTATTTCAATAAAATATTAAAATCACTCAAAACTATTTTATTTTGCGAATAAAATATTGTAGCAAAATAGTTTGAGTTATTTGAATTTTATTATTCTGATATTCTTTAAAATGTAGTTGCTAGGTTACGATTAAATTAAAGAGGAAAATAAAAATAAATACATTTTAAAATTTGCAAAAAATGATAGAATAAAATGTATTATATTATTAGAACAAATGTATAAAATTGCACCAAACATTGTACACCTAATTTTAAAAATCTGACGAATGTATTAACAAAATTTCAAATTAATTTGAATAATTTAAGACCTGACTTGATAAATTTTAGCCTTCATAACTTACACATTAAATACATTAATCAAATGCACCATTTTATTTCAATGGATGAAAATTTTCAAAATCGTCTGAATTCCCATAGGAAAGCATTATGACCTAAAAAGAAATGTTTTACATTTTCCGAACGAATGAACCAAACGTAACTAAAAACTATACAGCTAATTCTGGGTACCTCACCAACATACCTACTAAAAATCAAACTAATCGGATCATTTTTGCGGCAGTTATCGCGGAGCAGACAGACAGACAGACAGACAAACAAACAGACAGACAGACAGACAGACAGAAACCAAAAACTTTTCGGGTCTCCACAGTAAGCCTCAACTGACGTTTCGTCAATTAAGTATTCACTCAGTTTCTCAATTAAGATAATTCTTCTGGGAAAATCTAAGAAAAACGTATAATTTATTTGCAGCTATTGTTTCAAAAGTGTCATTAAGTTTTGAGAATTAGTTTATTGACTTTTTCTACTCAGATGGTTTATTTTACCATTAAATAAATTTGAAATATATTTTGTCAATATGACAGTACATTTATATTTCATCCAAGCACTTTGCTTCATCATATTTAGAAATCACAATACACTTTATAAAGTCATAGATTTTTTTTTAAATGAATATTTTCTCAACCATTTATGTATGGCTGGCATTTATGCCACTGAAGCGTATGTAATGGAAACTTTTACACCCCAAAATATACCTAATCGAGATATTAATTCACAATATATTTATCTTTAATATTTACCTTTAATATTGTAACGTGCACAGAATTTGGGTTGAAATATTCTTAGGTACGAGCCCAAATTGGGCCATGCCTGTTTTGATTACCACTGTCAAGGGTGCCCAGCTCCCAATAATTTTCCGTAATATGTGGATTGATTTGACCCAGTTTAACAACGTTTTTAACCAGGAAATTTATTTGATAAATCCTTATTTATTTAATTTCAGGTTTCTATGTGGACTTTATTTCATTTCATTTCTTAAAAAGAAATTCTGATGTGAAACGTATTAAACCTGCGTCAAATTAACTCCCATATTACGGAAGGTTAGTGGGAGCTTGGCACCTCTACCACTGTGTATACGTTTTGGGCACTGTTATATACCCATTTTCGAAAATGAGTATTTAACAATGCCCAAAATTGATATACAATGGTAACCAAAACAGGGATGTCCCAATTTGGGCTCATACTTAAGAATCTTTCAACCCTAAATTGGGTTTTATTTTTTTTGTGTGCACTTCCGGGCAGTGCACGTGAAAAGTAGCCATGATACAAGTTTAACAAATAACAGTTTAGTGGGTATATTAAATTAAAGGTGATAAAAAAAAGTTTAAATTATTAAGGACTGAGAGGCTGAATACTTTCCAAAATCTCACTGAATTCAAATGTTAAGATCGAATTAAAATGGCCTCACTATTCATTAGCAGGAACCAAAAAATAGTCACTTCAATTCACTGTAAAATATCACGCGGATGACTGAAATATTACATTGGAAATGTCCCTATAAATACTTAATATCATTAAAAAGTGGAAAACCGTGGATTCCAACATCCTTTATTCGTAATCACGAAACTGAACATACTACCACGCTGGTGGAAATCTCAGACGTAGACTTACTACAAAAAGCTACCTGGCAAGCTTGCAGATGGCACGTGGAAAGTTAGAAAGTATTCAAATTCAGACTAATTGGCCACTAAGAGCAAGATGCGCTTAAATCCATTACATTTAACTCATACCTCAATATATATAGCAGCCAGACATCCGCAGATATCTAATTATCCTAACATTGCGCAAACGAACCACGGCAATCAGATTGGCATCCCACGGTAATCCCGGAAATTCAGGCATAATTTGCGAAATTAAAAGAAATGGCAGAATATGTGGTTCCTTCACGCACAAATGTTAGAATTCAGGACAACGGGTTTGCATGCAAAATCGCAAAATCCATTCCCTACAGAGTCCCTTCACAGAGTAAGCCGTTGCTAAGCACTAGCTAATAATATTTAATAGGTAATGCGAAATTTCAAACACAATCTTACATGCTATTTATTTTAAGTATTTTTGTAAATATTTTGGATAAAGATGATTAATTACTGATGCTAAGGTCAGTTTTAATAAATATATCCTTTTTAAATTTCATATTATTATTACATAAATTTTCTTATTATTTTCAGTAATTGCAAAATTTTTTTCTTAATTCATATTTTGAGACAAAAAGTGTCAGATCCTCTTTGTCAATACAGGACTACAACTCTACAAGGACTACAACTCTATTAACTGTTTAACTTTGGAATGCTATAAATTGTTTCTAAATGGCGGGGGCGTGGTTTGGCGTGGGAGAATGGGGTTTGGCGTGGGCGAATGGGGTTTGGCGTGGGCGATACGAATATCATAAGCCTCACTACGCTCACAATTTTGGAAAAGTAATGTTCTAATCTAATACATAAATTCCAAAATATAAAAGAGTGTTTCTTAAAGCATATTTTGTGTTCGCTCTTTTTCTCACTCACATTCATGTTTAATTCATTTCACTTCTGGGAATAATTCTGTCGTAACTTCAATAGAAGTAACGTTTTATACAATAGTATTAATATGATTAAAATAGTGTTAATAGTTAAATAAATTTGTCAAAAATATTGAAATTAAAAAATATATATGTACTAGCAAGCTATGCCCGCTGCGCTGGTCGGTTTCTACAAATGAACCTTGAATCAAACGAAATGCATCTTTTAATTTGACCTTGTATTTGAAAGCAATCTGTATATTTACCTGGAATACCCTTCCACATTACTGAAAAATGACGTGATTGCGCTATTATATTTTCTAATGTGCAGTCAAAATTTTAGCTGTTAAGGACCAACTCTTTTACTTGGTCATTTATAGTTAAGGTTTTCTAAAGAATGACAAAACTATATGCAATATACTAAAACCCTCACTAAAAATTGTCGAACTAACAATGCAAACAAATTAACTAACAATATCCATTCAGTAGAAATTTTTATAAAGGCTAATCTTTGATAATTGGGCTCATCTGATTATAGAACTTTTCCACATAATTCTAAAACTAACAGAACGATATAAAATATACTAAAACCATTTTTGCAAATTATCTACTTATCAATGTAAGTCGCAAAAAATAC
The DNA here is from genome assembly GCA_963931845.1 of Maratus michaelseni. NCBI lineage: Eukaryota > Metazoa > Arthropoda > Arachnida > Araneae > Salticidae > Maratus > Maratus michaelseni. The sequence continues at coordinate 227,347,277 of OZ007596.1, forward strand.
GCCCAGTAAAAACTTTCAAAAAGGCTAATCTTTCGGAATAGGGTTCACCTGACTATATAACCTTCACACATAACTGTTTGACTAAGCAACGTAGAACAATATGTAGTACACTATTACCATTCCTGAAATATCATCTAACTAATAATACAATTCTCATCAAAATCCGTCCAGTAGAACTTTTTAGAAAGCTAATCTTTCATAATCGGAATCCAATATTGAAAAGGCTAATATTTGATTTAAAAAAATGGTCACATGATTTTCCAATTTCCCCCTATAATTCTAGAAATAAGCAACGAAGAATGATATGTTATATAATAAAACTTTCCCTAGAAAATATTTAATTGTGTAGGTTCCATCGAAATCCATTCAGCAAAATCTTTTTAAAAGGCTAATATTTCATAATCGGATAAATCTAATTATAGAACTTCCCAGAATAATTCTATAACTGAGCTACGTAGAACGATATGTTATACAATAAAACCTTCCCTGAAAAATTATCTTACAGTTTAAGTTATACGAAAATCCATACAGCAGAACTCGAATTATAAGCAGCCGGAACGAAATTTCATATATGTAGAAGTAAATAGAAGTATATTTCCATTAATATAGTTTGCATTTGAATTTTAAAAAAAAGGTACTTTTCGGTTAGCCGGGCGCCAGTGATATATGTACACATATATATATATGTATATAGTCATACATATAAGTGTATATATATATGTATTTGTGTAGATATATGTATGTATATACATGTATTTGTGTAGATTTATGTATGTATATACATGTATTTGTGTAGATATATGTGTATATATATATATGTATATCACTGGCGCTCGGCTAACCGAAAAGTACCAAAAAAAATACAGTAAAAATGCAGTCGTACACTTAAAAAAATACCCTTTGGCTTAAAATCTCTCATCAAAACTGTTTTTCTTTTTTTTCTTTTCTTTCTTTTTTTAAAATAAAATTAGTAACAGTTTTTTATTTTATTTTTCCAGATGTATAGCCATTTCATTTCTTTCTGCAACAAAAAAAGACACCTTTTGGCTTAAAATCAAATTGTTTGGGGTCAAAAGTACAATCAAAATCGCCAAAAACAAAAGATACATCGCCAAATATTGTTTCAATATAGAAATCTTACCCCTTTAATAATTTTTTAATCATTACAAACATTCCCAATCATGTTTAAATTAAATATTTTCGTTTTACACTGCTCAAAACAATTAAAGGATATTTGAAGTTTTATATAAAATAAAGATATAAACGAAATTTTTTTTGCCGAAAGTAGAAGAAGAGAATCACAAATGCAAATTTTTCTGGTTTTCAAACTGTGGAGTATGCAAATTTTGAGTTCGACGTCAAAAACGTCGCTTCAGCGGCAGCGAATGAAATTTGACTTTCAACTGGATAAAAGAGAATGAAGACAAGGATGATCGGCATTCAGTGATTGCTTTGTTTCGATGAGTACGATGTCTCAGCGAAGTCATTTGACAGATTCAGAAGCTTGGAGAATTGTTGGTAGGTTAGAAGGGGGCCAAACTCAAGCCGATGTAGCGCAAGCCATTGGAGTGTCACAAAGTGTCATTTCCAGGATCTGGAACCGTTTTTTGGAGAGTGGATGTGCAGGCCGAAGACCAGGGCAAGGTCGTAGACGGGCAACAACGCCCAATGAAGATCGGTATTTAGCGTTAACAGCTCGGAGACACCGAAACATGAACGCTACTCTTCTCCAACAACACCTTCGCTCGGCTACAGGCACCACGATTTCAACTCAGACTGTCCGAAACCGGCTCCATGCTGTAGGTCTGTATGCTCGCCGACCGATGGTATGTGTTAGATTAACATCAAGGCATCGTCGCGACCGCAGGGAGTGGGCAACCGAGCATGTCAACTGGAGGAAATATGAATGGAGCAATATTCTGTTTTCTGACGAGTCCCGTTTTCCTGTGCATCCGGATAATAGGCGTATTTTCATCTGGAAGGACCGTGTCAGTAGGAATAATCCTGCGTTCGTGCAGGAAAGTGTCAGATTTGGCGGTGGAGGAGTGTTGGTGTATGGTGGCATCTCGATTGACGGGCGCACTGACCTCTACATCATTCGAGATGGAGCTCTGACTGGTCGCCGATATAGGGATGAGATCCTCAGACCTATTGTAGTCCCTTACGCTGCAGCAATCGGAGATAACTTCATTTTAATGGACGATAACTGCAGGCCACATCGTGCAAACCTGGTGGAAGATTTCCTTTTCGAGGAAGGAATCGTTCGAATGGAATGGCCAGCGTGTTCTCCAGACATGAATCCAATCGAGCACGAGGAAAACGAGTTTCTGGCCGCCAACAACCCCCACAAACTCTCCAAGAACTGGAAAGAGCTCTTCTGGAAGAGTGGGGCAGAATACCCCAACTCGTCATTAATAGCCTCATTGAGTCCATGCCTCAAAGGTGTTCAACGTTGCTGGCCACCCGTGGAAACCATACCCCCTACTGAAAATGATTTTCTTTGAAGAAAACACCTTTTCTTATTCTTTTTTTCTCATATGCACAAATTGTGTTTTTTTCCTTTTGTACACAAATACGCAATAAAATGCATTTTTTTCTGCCAAACATGTGTAATTTATTCTCATATAACCTACTATGTCTGTCGACCATGTATCAATCAGCTAAAAAGTTTCCCAGATACAAAATCCACCTAAAACTGCAATATCCTTTAATTGTTTTGAGCAGTGTATAATATTCTCTCATCAAAACTCTTTTTTTTCTTTCTTTTTTTTTTAATATAATTAGTAACAGTTTTTCTTTTCTTTTTCGACATGTATAGCCTTTTCATTTCTTTCTGCAACAGTAATGATCGCCAAAAAATTAGCAAATGGTAACCTTTTCGGCCAAAATAACAGAACTTTCTATCATAATTCTATAACTAATATACGTAGAACGTTGTGTAATATACTAAAACCTTCCCTGAAAAATTATCTCTCGAACAGTGTAAGTTCCATCAAAATCCATTCGACAGAACTCGAGTTATAAAGGAACGGAACGAAATTTCCGTTTGTGTTTTATATATATAGTAGATGATGCAAACATTAAGAGGAGGAACAGGACACAGCAAGAATTTTTTTTTTTTTTTAATTTCTATAGGAAACTACAATCGCAATACATTTAAGCATTTAAAAATACCAGGCGGCATAACCCGGATTAAAAATGCCCGAAAATGTTTGGTATGCAAAACGTAGGTAAAAATTGCTTTCAACTGAAAATTCCAATTAGATTTTTACATTTAGTAGAGGAAAAGGTCCGAATACCGGTTACCATTTTTATTTTCAATCTAGATCCTACACTTTTGAAAATCAGTGGAAGAAAAAAATCATGTTAAGGTACCTTCATATGTTTCACATCCTCTTAGAAAAAAATAATTCACTTTAAAAGGCGTTTTCTGTTTATAAAAAGAAAAATTCCGGAAGACTCCAAATTTTGATTTTTGAAAATGGGGTCTAAATACCAACTACTTCATTTTTTTCCAAAACAATCACACAAATATTTCTAATTTGGTCGATTAAGAGAGAATAGCATTGTTTTAATAAAATTTATTGATTAATAACAGTTAATATATACTTAAAGAACATGGAATTGTTAATAAACTAGCATTTTTGTCAAATATTTAAAAATCTATCTCTGACACTCTTCTTTCTATTCTGTTCATAGTTTATTCTTAACGTGTTAAAAAAAACGCTTGCTGTTTGCAACGGGGATTACTTTATCTACAAAAATCACAAACATAGTACTCACTTTCTGCTTCAGCACAGTCGCTATGGGCCCACATATGGCACTCTAAACATCGAACCCAGAGTACCCCTTCTTGACCGCAGAGAAAGCACCCTCGCAGAAGACAAAAATTGTATAGTCTTCCACTGTCGGATATCTTCCTTTTTTACATGTTTAAAGTATAATTTCTGCCCCTTTCGTCATTATTTTCTTAGTTTTTCCTCCGTCATTTTACATCTGTCTCTTACATCAATTTTACATCAATTGATTGTGATTTTGGCCAACATTGTAATCATAGCCAATCATTACAACAATCAAATGACGCAACAAAGCAATGCAGTGTCCGTGATCTCGTGAATTAATTTATTTTCCTCCTCTTTACGCGTAGTAAACACAGAGAGGTCTGCATACCGTCTAACCGGTAACTTGACCACTCTGGGTATCCGATATTTGAATAGAGTAGCAAAGAACCGCTTTATTCCCAGTTTTATTTCCAATAGACCCGATTTATTCCCAGGTTTATTCCCAAAATACCTGGTTTATTCAAAAAAACCCGGTTTACTCCTTGCTTTAAACCGGGTTTTTCCTAGTCTTTGCAACTCTATATTTGAACTATTGCTATGTTTAAGTTAAAACCAGTATTACTCATTCATATAGTAAAATATCAATAACGTGCTTGCGGCATTTGGGAGCTAAATATGTCTAGAAAACAATTTAATCGTCAATTTAATCGTCGATATACGATGGATATTTTTTAAAAAAATTATAAAGCCATACATGAAAAACTTTTGATACATCAGATTTCGTCGTGTCGACACTTTTCCGTTATTGTTCGTAAATTAGACAGTCTTCAGAGACGTATTGCTCTTTCCTTGCCTCTCTCAAACTCTGCTAGGTTGCGTTGCACTCAGTTCTCAGAACACCTACTTCCCGGTATTTGGATCTTCTCTTCTATATTTTCTAAGATTGCCCAAGAACTTACACCAAAAAGCATTTTTGGTGTTTTAGTATTAGTCGTATGCCAACATTCAATCGCGAAACATTTCACTATTTACAGCAACCTTTTTTTATTTTGATTATTTTAGTAATTTAAGCTCATAGTTCGATTGCATGTCTATTAAAATCGTATTTTATTTATTTATTTATTTATTGGTGCAGTTTTAAATTCATTTGGCAATTTAGTTACGGAATATTTCACAGAAACAAACAAATGCTGATTTTTTTTTTTTTTTAAAGTGCAAACGGGTTAATCTTCCGTAAATGGGTTGGAGGTTCATTTTGGAGGATATTTAAAAAATTGGGCTTGAAAATTATATTTAAAATCCATAAAAAAAAGTCTGTAAATTGAGACAGTTTTAGAAAATATTGCATTTGGGAGATTTTTTTTTCTATTCGATGGTGTAAAAATTTTAATTGTACTATGTTTAGAAGTTAAAAAAATTACAGTAAAAGCGAAATTTGTTAATCAGGTTGTTACCACCGTCAAAATGACGTCAGCGTTAATCACGGACATGTTTTTCCTGTAGGCTGTCTCCCTACAAGTTGAACTCGGATTTTCGTTCATATCTTTAATAATAATAAATATATTCTAAATAAATTTTCTACAGATTAACATTGTTTGTGTTAAATATGATGATATCTTGCAAAATTCTAGAAGAATTCTTCATTTACTGAGTACGATCCTATGTGTTGTTATCTACATTCCGAAATTTTCGAAAATATAGTTCAATGCTGTTTAGAAGTCGATGGTCGCTACTTCCACCAATTCTTGTGACATCATAATATTTCCCCAACAATAATGTAATTCTGCTGAAAATGTGTTTAAAGTATACATTTAAAATTTGTAATTTTATAAATAAACTAGATGGAACCCGTCAAAACGTGACGGAAAAGAATACTATAACAATATCAGTAAAATAAACTTCTTTATTATTTAAGTAGGGCTTCGTATGAAACAGTCTTTCAAATATTTTATTTTAAAAAATCCCTCCCCCCCCCCCCCCAGTGAAATGCTATTTCCGATGCAAACTCCAAATGAACACTCCGTAAACAAATGTGTAATGCAAATCAGTTTGACATTACCGCCATATTTCCCACGACAAAAAAAAAAAAAAAGGTCATGGACCTATAAAGTATCATACAAATAGTCCTATCATAAAGTATCATACAAATTTCCTACTTTCATCTCATATTCAGTAAATAAAAGAACATAGTATAAGAACCCCCCCCCCCCCCTGTGATAATGCAATCGAATGAGCTCCTGTGCGCATATGTATTGCATCTGCCCAAAGGCACCGTAGAAATTCGACGTTAAAAAAAAGTTTTAAAATGTTTAAATTAAAAGCTTTAAAATGTCCTCTTTAATCATTGTTCGTTTCAAATCTATATCTTCTAAAACGCATCCATTGTTTTAAGCTATAGCTAATCAATTTTTATGTAAAAATGAAGAATTTTTGTTAAAAAAAATTAATATGCAGATGAGGGAGAATTTTAATGTTTTCAATTGTAATTTATTTGTATGGTTTCTTCGATCCCTTTACATAATCAGGATGATTATTCCTTTACCATCACAGTCGGTCCCTTATGCAGTTAAATATCCAATGGATCTTTAAAAAAATAATAAATAACAGTTCCTAGCATATTCTGATTCAACATATACATCAACGAATTCAACATATCAATTTTATGTTAATGATAAACTAAAAATAGTTTTTTTTTTTCTTTTGACAGATTTTATATTAGCGCCAAAATACTCTATCTTATGGATAATCTGATCTTATGATTTATCAGGTTTTTATTATTATTATTTTTTCATTTTTCATAAAGGTTAGGGATACCATACCTATTTTCAATTGTTGCAACTTTCCAAGGGGCTATTTTACATTATTAAAACAAACGGATGGTCATTGTTGAGATAGAATTGAAAAATATTTCGTGCTTGAAAATTATTTAAAAAGTCGTTAAATTAAGCGGAAGATTTCAAATAAATTTCAATCGAAAGCTAATTTTTTTTTCTAATTGAGGATGTAAGAATTGAAATTGTAAAATGTAGTAAAAAAATTAAATTTTTAGTATTTAGAAGTGATGTAAGCGCGATGAAAGCTAAAGCGATAGTGCCGTGCCGTTTGTTGTCACAACCGTTATATATTTCTAAATATTGCCACTGTGTTTTGGTTGGCGTCCAAAAGTAGACTACCCTTTTTTGACATCGAAAGAAAAATTCACAGTGAAAGAAATAAGACTTTGCCGCTAATAAGGAACTGTTAAATGAACTTATAACAAACCTATCAAAATAATTCCTATAAAATATTAGCCTTACATTGTTTATTCTAGCTAAAAATGCAATCATTATTTCAAGTTTTTTTTACTGAAACTTTTGTGAATTTTTTTATTAAAAAAGGAAATCTTAATAATTTAAATCCTATAATTCCTATAACTTAATCCTATAATTTAAAAAAAGTAATTGGTAACATGTAATCAAGATATGCAATCAAGATGACGCAACCAATAAAGGCTCCAGTTCTAATCTTTAAAATTAAAAATTGAAATATTGGTTAATATTACGCCATGTTGACACAATCATATAAATTTTTCTTTTTAGTTTTATCAATGTTAAAATGCATTTCAAGCTAAGCATAACGTCATTTTCACCGGTACAAACTTTTCACACGTACATGCACCATGCATACAAATAAAAATATATTTTGCATTTAATTGTAATGAAAAAAATGGCATCAACAAAGTTATAATGCTTAATGATAAAATGAACACAATGGACAATATTTCCGTGACGTCACAGTAAATTTGCTTATAATTGCTTAAATTTTTATTTGCTTATAAAACACACGGATAAATATTTTTACCGAAATACTTAAACATTTTAACTATATTTTAACTTACAAATTAAAACATTCGGCCTAAAAGTCACGTGCTTTTAATATTTAATATTTATTTTTTATGCTCGCAATCATTGAGTTCAGAAAATAAACTCTGTACGTCGCAACAGTGGGCGTTAATCCGATTGCCGACTTTATGACGTCATAAGCAGAAGTAAAATTTTAATTTAAGATTACGGCTAATTAATTAAATTTTCGAACAAACGAACATACGATAACAAATCTGTGACCAAATATCTTTCATTTAAAAAAAGAATGATGTAATTTGATGTAGTAGTTTGTTCTCACGGATTGTCGAAACAAAACGCTTAGCGTTTTAAATATATAGATATGAGAGTTCGATTGTCGTGAGACATCCTGTATTTTTTACTGAACAAATAAATTGTGACTCTAAATAATCTTTTATTTAACTAAACTTGGTTCGTGTATGTAATGGTAGAATTTTGTAACAGATTTTTCACTCACTTACTGATATTCTAGATTTATATATTTAAAAAAAATACACCGGGTTAACCAAAAGTTCGTTAAAACTTTAAAAATTCATAAAAAAGGAAGAAATTATGATAAAGAAGTGCGGTTTGCAAGAAAGGATTCACAAGGTAGTCGGATTTTTCTTTAGCAGCAAAAAAAAAAAAAAAAGTTTAGTTAAAAAAGTCACCTGTAGATGGCGCTGACAAGCGAGAAATTCAGCAGAATTATGCAAATTAATCCTGCAATAAAAAACCGGGATGCACGAGAATTTATCATTCGCTTTCATAATGTTATCATTACTCGATGGAGCGTTCTATGGATATTCTATCTGTTGTGAGGTTTCTGTAATTCATTCCTACATGTTGCATTCGCTGTAACGGACGTTGTGAGGCGCCTTAGTTGTGTCGTACAATGTTCTGGAGGTCATGTTGAACAATTGTTATTGCAAGAACGGAAAGGGCGTACTGTTGTCCATTGTGTTTTGGGTTGTCAGCGCCCTCTACCAGTGACATTTTTAACTAAAAAATTTTTGCTGCTAAAGAAAAATCCGACTACCTTGTGAATCCTTTCTTGCAAACCGCACTTATTTATCATAATTTCTTCCTTTTTATGAATTTTTAAAGTTTTAACTAACTTTTAGTTCACCCGGTACATGTACACAGGTGTGTTTCCAATGACAATACAGCATTTAAAAAATTTTAGAACTTAATTAAATATTAATAAATTAATTTTAAACCAATTTTTCATTAGCCTGATGTAGGTGACAAATTTCCAAATATTCTTTCTGGTTACAACTGATACGAGTTACAACAACAATGGATTAATTACGCGCCAGACCACGCTCCATAAAATATTTTGAGCAATAAAATCAGAAAATAAAATATAAATGAAAAATAAAAAATGTAATAATGTTTAAAAAAATAGCTTCTATCAATTAATAGTTTGTTTTTAATGAAATTATGGTTATACGCTGAGAAAACAATTTTAGAAGCCCTGAATGGATGGTTTAAATGATGTTTTTTTCCTGTTGCCATATTTAAAAAAAGAATCAGAGTAAAAAAATACCATTTTTTAATAAATTCACTAGTTCGCGCTTTCTACCAAGTGTAAATCAAAGCGGCGAATTTTCATCCACGCTAAATTGACTTATAGTACAGAAAATATTTTGGAATAGTATGAACTGCAGTCATGAAATTATGCGTGATTTTAAAGAGAAACATTAAATGGTTGTAAAAGAGTGATTTTTTTCTTTTTACTCTCTTTACTTTCATACTTATATCTTATACAGAAATTGTATATTTTATTTATTGGATTTTTTTTTCTGTCTCTCCTTTTTTAACATCCTGTATATAATAATAGCTTTTTTCTAATATATTATGATCTATTAAATTCTCACATTACAATTTGATCTGTAGAAGGTAACTAACTATTCATTTATTTTCTCAATAAATATCTTGGGAAAATCTAACAAAGTTAATTAGTGTGAACGGTGTCTGTAAATTTCAAAAGTCCCGCTAAATTTTCTACTAATTAAGTTTATTGAATTCAGTTTCTCAATGCAGGCCGCGATATCCCAGTGAACTATTTAACTGCAGAATGCTGAAGTATTTTGTGGGGGCGTTGCGAGTCTCCAAAGCTTAATTTATGCTAACGGTTTGAGAAAGGCAATGTTCTAATACATAAATTCTAATATATAGATTAAGGTCAATTTTGATAATTTCAGTCATTTAATAATAACCGATAATAATCGAATCTACGCTGTAAAAAAAATTCCTGAAAAAAACGGAAATTGTACTGGCAATCGAGACGTCAGTACCATTTCCGTATTTTAACGGAAAAAAATCCGTAAATTCCAGGAAATTTTCCGTGAATTCTGAAATATCAGTTTTTAAATTTCCGTTTTATAACAGATATCTTCCGTATTTTTTATAAATTTTTATGTCGTTAAAATAAAATTAATCGGACCAAAAAGGAAAAAAAAAGTTACTTCGCGAGGACACCCTTTACAAACTTTGGCATGTTTCCAATTTGTTCTTACCGGGTTTCAAACTTCAAAATGAAACATAGTAAAAGACTCAAAAGGCATAAAACCAATTCCTTTCATCACACAAAACCACAAATATTTATTTCACATACCTACACGATATTATAAGGATCGCTCCTTCAATAAGACCATATGCCAGATGCATATTAATTTTAGCTTTCGTTTTAAAGCTTTTAACATAACATCATAATCATTGCATCGTTTGTTCAGCATCAATAATGAAATCATTTCACTACACTTCACTGGTGAGGAGGGTGCATTTGCAGCGACACCTGGATTTTATTTTATTTTAATCACATTTTCGACACTCCCCACCTGATAATTTTCAAAATTATCACTATAAATTTATAATCTAATTTTTACTAATAATCAATTTCAATGTTCAATGTCTATTCAGTACATACAGTATACAAATATGAAGTTATACAATATGCAATAATTCAAACACACAAAAGATTTTATAAACATTTACCTTTTAGACCTGAAATGAATCACCAAATAAACAATCATAATATATGTATATATATTTTTTACCAATATGTATCTAGTTAAATATACCTGGCCAGGATTTTTTGCAAGAAACTCTTATCAAATATTATAATAAATGCAATATAAGTAACATTAAGAACATTTATAGTATAGCTAAGAATATATAAATATATACAGCAATAAATACAGTAAAATATTATTTACATATTTACACATATACAATATACTAAAATTATCATTATATTAATTCAAAGAAAATTTTATTTACAAAATATTTAGTTAATCAGCAATTTCAAAAGGATATATAAGTTGTATAGGTCGTCTTAAATTTCCCTTTTTGGTCTTGACGACACAAGACCTGACTAGACCATCACGACCTTTATTAACCTCGATAATTCGTCCTAAGTTCCATAAGAACTTTGATTTACTCGGTCCTTCAATCAAAACAATGTCATTGACTTTCAAGTCCCTTTGAGCATTAGGAGTTCCAAAAGAATGTAAACTTTTAGTCGCGAGCAAATACTCAGATTTCCATTTCTGCCAAATTTGACTCAGAAGTTTTGTCTGATACGCCTTTCTTTTAATTAAGCTAGTTTTAGTAATGGAGGTATTAAACACTTCATTAAAGTTAAATGGGTATTCTACCTTCTGTCCAGCAAGCAAGAAGTGGGCAGGTGTGAGTGGTTCAGGTTCAGAGGCGTCATCACAGACATATGTTAGAGGCCTGTGGTTAAGAACGTTTTCAACCTCTACAAGCACAGTCATAAGTTCTTCAAAAGTCAACAAAGCTTTTCCTAAGATTTTTCTTAGGGGATCTTTAATACTTTTCATGAGCCTCTCGTAGAAACCTCCCCACCATGGGGCAAGTTCAACGATGAATTTCCATGTTATTCTTTCTGTAGAAATAAAATTTTGAAAGTCTTGGCTCTTAAGGATGTCAAAGAAATATTGAATTTCTTTGTTAGCACATTTAAAGGTTTTGGCATTGTCTGAGTAGAATGTATGACAGTTCCCTCTTCGACTAAGGAAACGTCTAAGTGCCAATATGAACTTCTTGGTTGATAAGTCTGAAACTAGTTCAATGTGAACAGCACGTGTTACAGCACAAGTGAATAAAGCTATGTAAGCTTTATCGGTGTTATCCCCATTTTTTATATAAACAGGTCCAGTGAAGTCTGCTCCAGAGACGGAGAATACTGGTGTTTCGGCGATTCGATCTCTGGGAAGTTGCGCTGTCAATTGTTTTGCTGGCTTCACTGTATATTTTCGGCATATGAGGCATTTGTTTATAACCCTTTTAATTGCTTACCTCCCCTTAGGAATCCAGTAATTTTCTCGCAATTTACATAGTGTTGCAGCAACTCCACTATGAAGCATTTTGTTGTGCTCACGTAATATTAGCAATTCTGTGAATCGAGAGTTCTTTGGGAGGAGAATTGGATGTTTTTCTCCATAAGTACATTTACTCTCGTCTAGTCTTCCCTTTATTCTCAATAAATCATTTTCATCAAGAAATGGTGCCAATGATACTAAGCTAGACTTCTTTGAGAGCTCACTCGTCGATTTAAGCATGTCGATTTCTGGCTTATAAAACCGTTTCTGCACTGACTTAATGCAGAATATTTCCGCTTCTTGAATTTCACTCGCACATAACGGACCATCGACTACAGGTAATTTTCTAATATTCCTTATGAAACGCTTCACCCATGCAATTGTTCGAAGTAGTTTCAGCATACTACTAAAGTTTCTTTCCAATTTTACAAATTCATCGTTCTCAATAGTGCATTCATTAACTATAATATTTTTACGACGTTCTGATATGTTATTCTTTTTTGAAAATTTTTTCGATTGCACAGGCCAATCCGTGAAACACTTTAACCAAGGCGGTCCTTGCCACCATAACGAATTTTCGTTTAAAGATTTTAATTTCAATCCTCTGGTTAATAAATCCGCCGGGTTTTCCTTGCCCGAGCAATAGTTCCAATTTTTTGGATCTGAAATGTTTTGTATTTCGGTTACTCTGTTACAGACAAATGGTTTCCACTCTTTTGCGGAGCTCTTTATCCAACTTAAAACTATTTCTGAATCGGTCCAAAAAGTTGTTTTAGTGCAATAGACATTAAATATTTTATTCAAATATTTATAGGTTCTCACTGCAATTATTGCTCCCATTAGCTCCAGACGAGGTAGTGTCAGACTTTTAAGAGGAGCAACACGTGATTTTGCCATTATAAGGGATGTATTCACTTTTCCCTTTTTGGTTATATATCTGAAATATGCGACAGCTCCATAGGCCCTTTCACTAGGATCGCAAAATATATGTATAGTTACTTCATTTGGATCTGCACCTCCCTCAAAATACTTTCTTTGTATTGATATGTTTTGCAACTCTTTAACTTCAGCTAACCAGTTTTTAAACTCCATTTCTAGATTTTCGGGAAGTTCCTCGTCCCATTCTAATCCCTTTAGCCATATTTTCTGCATTAACAACTTAATTCTTATTATAAAGGGGGCTATATATCCAGCGGGGTCATAGATTTTTGCTGCAGCACGCAGTACTGATCTTTTAGTGGATAGACTGGTGCTAGTCGAAACATTTTGTAATTCCAATGAATCAATCCTTATAATGTCTTTATTAGTGTCCCATTCCAGTCCCAATAACACAGACCGCTCAGACGGGTTACACGATATGCCATTTTGCTGCCACAACTCTTTTAACTCTTTTGAATTTGAATTGAATTTACGCAAGTTCATGCTCGCGTCCTTAAGTACAGTGAAGATGAAAGATTATAAGCATTTTCAGCTGTATTTGCCCCATAATAAAGATCATCAACATACATTGAGTTATTTAACATATCAAAAACCCCAGGACAAAAACCTTTATATTTTTTAATGTGCACTTTAATTGTGGCAGCTAAGATAAAAGCGCTACACCGAATTCCAAAAGGTAATCGTGCCATATTCATTACCCTGAAAGAATCAGAGTCACCGCTATTAAACCAAAGAAATTTTAAGTATTTCCTTTCTTCTTTTGCTATCTCTATCATTAAGTATGCCTTCTCAATGTCAGAGGAAAAAACAACCTGATATGTTCGAAATTTAAGTATCATATCCAATAAATTAGGATTTAAATTTGGACCTGATACCAAAAAATCATTTAAAGATTTCGAATGATTTTCCTTTGATGATGCATCAAAAACTATCCTCACTCGCGTAGTTTCTTTGTCTGGCCTTAAAACAGCCTTATGTGGCATATAGTATCCAGACAATAGCTTATCATTTTTAGATTCTTCCACAATGCCTTCGCGAACTTGCTCATCTATAACTTTCTTATACTCTTCGCATATTGCTTTATTTTTATTAAATTTTTCTTTCAAATTATCGAATCGCCTTTTAGCAATGTAAAAATTATTATTAATTTCGTTTGGACTTGAGTCCCAAATAAGATTAGTCGTGTATCTATTATTCTTGTATTCTAACCCCCTTTCAAAATCTTCTATTAACATTTTATCTTTTTGAGATAATTCCTTACTCTCGTCCGATATGCCGATTGAATCAATTTCCCAAAATATTTTTAAATCGTTTACCTCAACCGCATTTTTCATTACTGCTATATTTTGAGAACAACTATTTCCCTTTTTCAATTCCTGTCCCGTAATTACCCATCCAAAAACTGTTTTAATAGCTCCCGAGTCATTATTAATGGATATTCTTTCGTTTAAAATAAATTCCCAAAATAAGTCTGATCCAATTAGTATTTCAACACTCATCAAATCTTTCCCTAAACAAGCGTCAGCCATTTCCATTTTATTATCTCTCATAAATTCCCTAATTTGAGCAGACGGTTCGTACATCTCGGCGCCTGATATCTGAGAAACAACGAGTGCTTTAATTTTCGCTTTGAAAGAATGATCTAAGCTTTTGATTTCGACTTCAATTATTGGATATACTTTTTCTACTGCACTTTGCATTCCGAAAGAATACACTGATAAGACTTCTTGACCTACTGGTTTCAAATTTAAAGCATGCACTAAATTTTCACTCACGAATGTCCGCTGACTCCCATTATCAAGGAGTATTCTAGTTAATTTTGAATTGAAATTAGAACTCGCGACAACTTTACACGTCTGTAAATAAACATTTTTAGAATACGTCAGATTATTATTACATTGTGAAACCGAACTAACAATTTCTGAACTAGAATTGTTTGTACTCCCTGTCGCTTCAACTTCATAATTACGAGAATCAGGACTCTCTTGCTTATTGCTTATTCTATTATCTCGAACAGTATTTGACCCTCTGTTATCTTTCGTACAAATAGAACCATGATGATATTGATTCTTACATTTAAAGCATGAAAATTTACTTCTACATTTTTTACTGTTGTGAAAAAATTTGAAACATTTAAAACACCGATTGGAATTTTTCAATATCTTAAACTTATCCTGTGGGGGCAGGCTACATTTGAATGAGTCATGAGGGGCAGAACAAAATATACATGATAAAATTTGTGCATTAAGAGCACTAGCAGAACTTGAACCCTTGAAATAACTTTTGCTACATTCCTTATCGGGTGTACCTGTATTCTTCCGCTTAGTATCCTTGAAATGATTAAGCATAACAGAAGATTCCCGACATTCAATTTCGATTTTTAAATATCTCAATAGTTCTAAAACATTAAATTCATTTTCATCCGATTTCTCTAAACGTTTTCTATTAAAATTTAGAGCGAAATCATATGGGATTAATCTAATCAGAATGGGATACAAAAGGTGACCGTACATTTGAGTCGTCACATTTAATGATTCTAAACTTCGAATTTGAATTTCAACAACGTCATACAATTTTCTTAACTCAAATATATTAGTAGAATCCTTAACGGGATTAAGATTTAACAATTTCGACATATGAGCATTAATAACTAATTCTTGCCTACCGAATCTTTGTTTTAGTAATTTTACTGCTTTTTCATAATTTTCCTCCGACAGAGCAAATCCGTTTACAACATTGAACGCAACCCCTCCTAAAAGAGTTTTTAAATATGAAAATTTATCAATTTTAGACAAAGTTTCGTTCTTATCAATAGTGCTTTGAAACTGATTCCAAAATTCCATCCATAAACACGGATCGCCAAAATATTTCGCAATTGCGATTTTAGGTAACTTTAATGTTATATTATTAAAATTAACATTCTCATATGATTTATTAACATTATTCGCAATGACCCCTTCCGGCGGCGTGTCGGGACTGGATGATGTAATTTCCTTTAAATTTTTATTACATTTTATTCTTGCGCTAATTTTACTGAGCCATATCGTAATTTTTTGATTATATTCAATCGCATTCTGCACTTCATTTTCGAATTCCGTTTCTTCATTAATTAATGTTTTAATTTCATTATCAAGAGGCTTTAAATCTTTGCTTACTTTATCTAAGTAACCAATAAATTCTTCCAATGTGCCTTCTGCACATTTTTCTAAATCCTCACTTTCCAATTTATTCAAATATTTAGTTACGGCTGTTCTCAAAACAGACCGTTCTTTCTTTAGCTTTGTCAATGTGTTCATGTTTATTATCTTTTAGCAGCAAAACCAACCAGAATAAAAAAATATATCAATTACAAAATATTAAATTCACTGTTTTTCTTTCTTTTTCCATTTCACATTATCAATACAAAACATCACTTTCGTTTCTCATTAATCAAATAAATAAAACATATTTTTACGTATCGTCATATCAAACTGAAGCTTTTTTTTTTTTCTTTAATCATCACATGAAATATACTTTCGTATTTTATTTTAAATAAATATTTCACTTTAAAATATAATCAAAACGATTAATCTCTTACTTCTCGGAACCGATGCACCATTGAGAAACTTTGGCATGTTTCCAATTTGTTCTTACCGGGTTTCAAACTTCAAAATGAAACATAGTAAAAGACTCAAAAGGCATAAAACCAATTCCTTTCATCACACAAAACCACAAATATTTATTTCACATACCTACACGATATTATAAGGATCGCTCCTTCAATAAGACCATATGCCAGATGCATATTAATTTTAGCTTTCGTTTTAAAGCTTTTAACATAACATCATAATCATTGCATCGTTTGTTCAGCATCAATAATGAAATCATTTCACTACACTTCACTGGTGAGGAGGGTGCATTTGCAGCGACACCTGGATTTTATTTTATTTTAATCACATTTTCGACACACCCTTATAAGGAACAGATACATTTCTGCTTCTTTTTTCATTCCTGAGTGAGTTTATAGAAATTAACAAACCCTTGCCGCGAGAGGTATCGAACCCGTAATGTCCCGTGTACTAACCTGACGACTTAGACCACTAAGCTATGACCGGTTTTTTTTCAAATGCTGTTACTTATTCTAATCGCTTTTTATGATGCAAAAACTTAACGTTTCATCTGTAGATGGATTTTTCCAATGTTTTTAATATTTTCTTTTCATAATTTTCAATAATTTGCTGTATTATTTGGTGCCTTATAACAGATAAATTTTAATTTATTATGTATTATATGCATAAAACATTTTATTAAGAGTAATAATTGCTTCTTTTTGCAACAGTACCAACCAGTGTTGAATTCAGACATTTTTCTCCGGGAGGGATTTCTGTGGCTCAGGGGGAAGGGGACATTATAGAGTTCCGGGGAGGGGGGGGGGGAATTGCACTTTTTGACCATTCAAAGTATAAAATCTGAAATCTGAATTCCGGGGGGGCATTTCAATGTTCCGGGGGATAATGTTCCCTCCGGGCCACCCCCTGAATTCAACACTGGTACCAACATTTTCTTTTTTCGAACATATACTTTTTTTAAATTATTTGCCTGATTATTATCTATTTATCAATTCCAATAAAAACAACAATTATCTTAATCAGACTTGTTTATTACATGCTATTAAAATATTTTTTTTAAAATCTCTTATTTAAAAAGTACTTATGTAAATAAACAATTTTATAATAAATTAAATTATTATATTTCAGCTATGCTGAGAGCTTTTCGTGCGGTTAAACTGAATAGTTATAAAGATATTTTTTAAAAAAATAGAGAGAAAAATTTGAAATTAATGACTTTGGGATAGGTAAGTTTAAATATAGACTAATTATGGATTAGTTTAATTTATAAAAATATGAACTAACGAAATAAATTAAAAACGTTATAAAATTAAAAACTTGATTTTTATAAACGTAAAGAAAAAATATTAACTAATTTTATAAATTTTAGGAAAAAATAGTAAAATTTTGTAAAATTATAATTTATAAGATAATAAATTTTAGCGTAATTCGTAAATTTATAAGCCAAATCAGTTTAGTTTAATACCAATTTGTATCGCTATAATTTGCAGAGATATTATGTTATGAAACCTTTAAATAACACAATATTGCCTCACATTAAAAAAAAGATAAATTTAAAAAAAAAGTGAAAAAAAAATCATAATTTTGAAGTACTATCAAGAAAAAAATAAGTAGATTTTTAAAAAAAATTCTATGATTTATAAAAATAAAATAAATTTCTAAATATTTCATTAAAAAATATAAATATTACTATTCTTTTCACAATAAATTGACATGGCCTCGGTTAGAAAGGACCAGTTTGTCGAGCTGGGCCAGGCCTGTATCCTAGAAGAACTCTAGTAAATACAACAATCTTAATTCGCATTTCATAGAAGGCGATTTCTGTACTCAACCTTTAAACGTCATTTACGGAAATTGCACTGTTTTGGAAGAAATACGGACATTGTACTGTTTTGAAAGAATTGCGAAAAAAATCCATTAAATTTACGGAAAACTTTCTACTTATTTACGGATTTGAAATCTCTTTAACGGAACTAATGTCATTTACGGAAATTGTACTGAAATTTTAGAAAAATGAAATTTCTCCGTAAAATTTTACGGAAAATCTCTTGTATTTTCACGGATTTTTTTAGAGTGTACATAATAAAATCGCAAAGCATTCGACTGTCATCAACAATTCCGGGATGCCCGCTTCACTTTGTCATATGGCCAGGCGTTTGTACTTTTTTGTACCATTGTTGAGTCCATTGTGATTGTTAATTTTGTATTGTTGCACCTTACAAACAAATATTCTTACATCATCATTATAAACAATGTTAACACATCTTAAGATTTTCTAAACACAAAAGATTCATTCATAAACCATGGAGGTAATTGTTTACGATGTAGCCTGGTGTAAAAGAAAAAAAATACGAATGAAATCGGCAGGGAAGAGTGCCGTGCTTGAAGTCAAACGGTCACGCTTTCTATAGCACGGAAACTACTAAGGTAGAAACTGATCCAATTATGGCTATCCGGGAAGCTGGGGGAAAAAAACGGTCGCGTGATAATTAAAACATTTAAAAAGAAAATTATTTTTAAAAAATAAAAAAAAACATTAATAAAAATTATAAAAAATAATAAAATAATAATAAGTAAATAAGATTACGCCTTTAGTTTTTTATAATGATACGATGAAACGTCGAGTTTATATTTTTGCCGGAATTTAGTGAGTAATTCAAAGCGTTTATCTTTTTTCTGAGGGTTTCGAAAAGACCGTCTAGACGGGCGAAGCCCAGCTAGTTATAAATATTAGCCGTGTCTTTTGGTATACCAATGAATTTCGGTCAATATGAGAAATCAAGCATAGTAACGAATATGTCCTTTCTGGAAGATGTATTGTTACTTTTACTGCCCGAGAGAGACTGTTCAGACTAGGAGCCAAGTCTGTAGAGCATAGATGTCATTAACTATTCCCTTTATTGAAGTTTAAAAAAATCCTACTATATCCAATCGGTAAACGCGACAAAGGTCGGAGTGGTGAATAATAGATATGAATATATAAATATAACGAAAACAATATTTCTGAAAAGATGAAAATACAAAAGTATATCACAGCCGGAGAATACAAATCTCCGACCCGACAAGGGGCAGTGAATAATGGGAAGGGGGGAAACCGAGTCCCTGGCTCAGTGATGAATTAATATATAAAGTTTAAGTTGTTTTTAAGCTTAGAGAGCAAAGCCGGTAAAATATTAGCCAACCAACCGTCTGGAAGACTGAATGGACGTCGTCTGGACGGCGAATATGCCAGAATGGAACATTATTATCATTACTGTATGAAGCTAATTAGAAAAAAATAATAATGAAGATATCATAATACTCAATCAAAAGACGTGTCCTATTATTAGAACTCCAGGGCCGAAGGGATTAAAGATTATTTTTATAAAAACTATATCAATTAGGTGAAAATCTTAAACACTGAAATAAGGGAAGAATAAATAAATACAGTTTTAAAATGCGTACTTTTAGCAAATAATATTAAGAAAAATATAGCATAAGCAGAACGTTTTAGAAATCTCAAGCTATGCGAGTTGAAATTTAATATGCATTGACAGAACTTGGTTGGTAAATATTAATAATAACTGGTTAATTTGATAAATTCTCTTAAATTAATCATATTAACCGGTTTATTTGGATATCATTTGGTAATTATTAGTGACTACCGGTTATTATTAATAATTACTGACTAAACAAATTGACCGTAACATATAAATCGACGGTAATTATTAGTAATAACCGGTTAATTTGCAAAATTCTCTTAAATTAATCATATTAACCGGTTTATTTGGATATTATTTGGTAATTATTAGTAACAACCGATTATTATTAATAATTACCGACTAAACAAATTGACCGTAACATATAAATCAACGTTTTTGAATGCTCTGTTTTCGCCTCTCCTTTATTCACTTTATTCACACCAGACTGTCTTCTGCGAAGAATCAAATTTAATGGGACGATGGACTCAAGAAATTATTTTTCATGTAACAAAAAGCTCTTCAAAGAAGTGTTTTAGTAGGATAAAGTCATTATATATTGAAAAGAAAAAAATAAATTTATTAAAAATTACATTTTTTTTTCAAAGCTATTAATGACATTTTTCAAATATACTTTAAAATACTCCATGTACTCCAGTTTTCGCAATATTTTCTACATTTTTTCGTGTTATACTGCAAAAAAATTATTGATTTTACAGTATAATACTGGCATTCCAGCTGCCAGTATTATACAGTAAAATTAACAGTAATAAAGAGTGAAATAAACAGAAAGAGCGGCAGAGTATTACTGCCTATTTTACTGTTTATTACTGTTAATTTTACGGTATAATACTGGCAGCTGGGATGTCAGTATTATACTGTAAAATCAATAACTTTTTTTGCAGTGTATATGCTTAAAAGGACTTATTTTAAAAAATTGCGACAGCTATTTCAAAATAATAATAATCCTCTTTAATAAAAAGCTATGCGTTGCTGACGACTGGGTTTTTCACTAATCGTTGCCACAGATTAATCCCAGAAAGTGAAACATTTGAAGTTACTGAAAAAATTAATAGCTCGAAAAGTATTTGTCAGAAAATTGTTAGACAAACTGCGTTAGAAAGGTACAAAATTGTATTTTTCTTGATATAAATTTCAAATCTAATTATTATGCGTTTTTCAAATATTGAATTAAAAAAATTACCAAATTTTACAATGGAGTACCATAGCGAAACCTTCACGCATAAAACGATAATGATAACGGCATTATGTCCTGACATATGTATACTGACTTTAGCACGAGTCACAAATTATAGTAGCCTTATTATTCTGTTAAAATATAAAAGTGAATTATGATGTCGCGAGTGCATGATTTTTATTTAATTTTCGAAAAATAGCATACTTTAGTCCACCTCAGTGAGGTATATTAATTTCATTATATTTGTAGTATTGTAACTTCATTAAAATCCAACGGAATTGCCGAATGGATTTTGACGGAACCTTCATTGTTAGTTAGATCAGTTTTCAAGGATGGTTATAGTATATAGCATACCGTTTTATCGTTCTTTACCAAATTATACTGTAACTGAACAACGAAAAGAGTTTGTCCTTAACAGCCCGAAACTTGTCTGACATATTAAAAGAGTAATAACGCAATGGCGTTCGTATGGTTTTCAGAAATTCAGAAGGACATTCCAAGTAAAGGTCCATATGGTTTTAAAACACAAGGTCAAATTCAAGGTCAATATTTATTAATTATATATTAATATCTTAATAATATATTAAAGGTGCGTCAAGAGAAATTGACCAGCGTAGCGGGCGTAGCTTGCTAGTATTAATAATATATTGGCACGAAGCGGAATTTTCATTAAAAATCCACGTGTTAATAACTAATTTGAGGAGTTTAATAAAGGTACATTCCAAAATGAATGCATAGATTTGGTGCAGTATGTATCTAGATTTTCTTCAAGGATATTAAATATTTAGAACACGTATTAAAACGCATGCAGCACTTTAAAAATGTACAGACTGCGGAAACTTTGTTTTTAGAAAAAGACATTTGAGACACTTTGACATATTTGTGTAATGCAATAGTAGTAGTATAAAATCAATAAATATCAAATTGTTAAAAAAAAGACAAATTTAATTAAAATTAACCATGTAAATATTTTGGGATTCGCAGCTGGTTTTCATTGAGGGGTGTACTCAATACGCCACTCGTCTCTTTACAGGTTAATTGTAAACCTATCTAGAAAAACACGGCACGGCCCAAGACGGCGTTGCAGCTTTGTGACTACCTTTTGAAGCGCGCTTGGCAGAATGCGATATTTTAACTTTGTGCAATGTCTTCGTTTCAGGTATGGCGAATCACTGTGATAAATAGTCAACGTTTTTCCTTCCAATTGAATTCAATTATCGAAGGCAATTATTGGGAAATAAATCATGGAGTAATTCCAAGACATTAAAAGTCAGTAGTTTTGAGACAACAATCGCTTATAACACAAAATGTAATTCATTTATACTGAAAAAACTTTTCGATTACAAATTACTTCAATAATCATGCCTGAAAAATCATGCTTTTATGTTTAAAGATAAGTCAGACAGTTACGCGTTTCTACAAAGTTTCTACAGCTATAATTGAGTGGGAAAATCCTGCCAAGTGCTGTTATTCTGTGCAAAAATTAGTGACATAATTTTGACCAAAAAACCTTCTACATGTGGATGTCAAAGAAGAAATGGTGGACGGAGTATCACGATTCGCGATTCGTCACTTAAAAAATAAAGATAAGCAATTTTCGATTTTGTTTTTAAAGTGATTTACTATATACATGTATATAAAAAAATCAATATTACATATTCCGTTTAGAAACTGAAGAGTGCATTAGTGCGTTATATATTTTGTTTGATTAAGTAAAGTAGGAGCATTGAATTTATTTGAATATATGAAATATTTAAGAATTGAATTCTAAATGTTTATTTGGTTCAACATCATATGGTCTTAAAATGGCCTCTTATCTAACTAAAATATAAATATATTTCTACTAATGTGTTTATATAAGTTAAGTAGTAGTAGGTTTGATCTTTGTTTAAGTTTTTATTCATTTTGTTGATTTAAGAACATGAAACGCATATAATGTAAGTTATTACACAGGTTTTAATCAATTATTTATTTCAGTATATGATGACTTTTTGATTGGTATGTGTTTATCCTCATAGTTTGATAATAAAATATAAGCGTAAATCAAGTTACGCTGAAATAATTTTGTTTCGGTTCTCATGTTGCTGAATTGCATTAGGGTTGCGTGGACTCAAAATTTGTGTTTTATTTTTGATTTGCATTACGTGATTCAACTTCTGGATTTAGGTACCTTTCATTACAAAAAAGTATAAAGCTACCTATTATAGCCGTTCGGAGGAAAGCAATTCCGGAAAATTTAAATATATTTTCACCGATCATGACCCCCAGTTCCCAAAACCACCCTCCGTTCAAATGTTGATTTATATATATATACTAGCTTACCCGCCCGGCGTTGCCCGTGCCAACAACCTTAAATGTACCTGAAATCAGTGTTGAACATTTTTTTATTTTTAAACAAATCTAATGTTGGGGGCTCCACTACGTTAGACAGCAAACACTGGGCGTGCCATACACACTCCCACATATTACCGTAAGTCGAGTCGAAAGAGCCATACCCCTTCATAATCCAGCCCATAGAACCAGAGATAGAAAAGCACCCCTGGTGGTGAAAATCGAAAAGCTCTATCTATGTAGAGTCGAATGAGACATACCCCGTCGTGATCCAGCCTATAGAACCAGATATAGAAAAGCACCCCTTGTGGTGAAAATCCGAACTAAAATCAGTCAACTCTATCGATGTCAAGTGGAAAGAGCCATACCCCATTGTGATCCAGCCCATAGAAACAGAGATAGGAAAGCACCCCTTGGTGGTGAAATTCAGAACTAAAATAGGTAAGCTCTATTGATGCTGTGTCGAATGAGCCAAACCGTGTCGTGATGTGACCCATAGAACTCGAGTTAGCTGCAAAATCCTTTAGTTACATCTTCCACAACCAGGGGACACAATATGTTCTATACGAACATAACTGAATTCATTAAGGTTATCGATGTCGAGTCGAATGAGGCATGCCCCGTCATATTACAGCCCATAGAACCAAAGATACGAAAGCGCCCCCTGTGGTGAAAATCCGAACTAAAATCAGTAAGCTCTATTGATGTCGGGTGGAAA
This sequence comes from Maratus michaelseni, assembly GCA_963931845.1. Lineage (NCBI taxonomy): Eukaryota > Metazoa > Arthropoda > Arachnida > Araneae > Salticidae > Maratus > Maratus michaelseni. The sequence continues at coordinate 227,371,520 of OZ007596.1, forward strand.
GAGCCATACTGTAATGACTTAACGAACTCCAGTGATCCAAGGTGATGATTAACATCCAGCACTTTTTATTAGGCATCGTTGATACACAAGTTAAAATAAGATGAACAATTAAAAAACATTACACTCTGCCATCAAAACCCCAGCGTACACAACCATCATATACTGTTCACGCGCACACATCATTTTCCGCTCACCATCGTCTGTTCAACTCTCTTTGCATCTCTCTTAGCTTAGCTCGGTTCACCTCTTTTTGACCTGCCAACTAACATCTCTTGCAGTCTCTTTGCATATCGAAAACTGTCCTTTCGATTCGATTACACGGCTTACACGGCAGTCAACCTCCGAAGCTAGGCGACAAAACCATGGACAACTCTAGGCCAGCAACTCACGAGCCAGGCTAGGCCATAGATTTCTTCGGTCGTTACACTGCTCTCATTGGCTGGCTGCTTCGTTGCCGAGGCTATTTCATGGGAGGAGCTTGAAATAGCCTCGAACCCAAAATTCCATATACACGTTTTAATTTTTTTTTTAAAATCTAAATTAAAATTAAAAAATCCGGCCGCGAGGTATACTATCCGGTGACAACATCTACACATGACAAAAATTTCTGAGTCCTAGGTGTTATAATTACGGAGAAATCCGCGGGCAGGCAGACAGACACTTACTCTTTTATAGATATATATATATATATATATATATATATATATCTGATCTATGTCATACGATAACGCTCATATTTATAAATTAATTTTGATGAAACTAATTGTGTGTATTAATCTCACCAATGACCCGACCGAGTTCGTTGTACAGCTTGATCCGCCATCTTGTTTCAAGATGGCGGCCACTGAAAATTTTAAAACTAAAATAAATGTACAAAAAAGTTAAAAATTCAAATTTAATTTTTGCTTAAGTGTTAGGCCTTGATACAAGGATTCCAGAGCATTATTTTTTCACCTCTATCTTAAAAAATGGCTGAGATAGAGCAGTTTGAAATTCTAGGGTTGCTGACATTTTGAATCATGACAGCACATTACAAAAAACCAACGATTAATTTATGAGTTTTAGTGAACGCGATTTCTCGCAAATTATTTTCTTTCATTGTTGTAATCATGTTCCCAATCATACGCATAAAACTATATATTCATGTCCGTTAGCGCCAAATTCTCGCCAAACTTGGCGACAATGGGCGAAATATCGCCAAATTTGGCGACCAAAATAAGGCTTATGAAGCCAACTTGGCTATAGCTCAATAATGTGGCGAATTTCTTATTCAAATTTAGTATTAACGAATCTTTTGTAAACAGTTTTTTTACATTTTAGCTTGCTGTTTTCGAGTAACATTAGCTAAAATTTTATAACGAAGATATAAGAAAGCTACCTTTTCCTCCCGGTACAGGCCGGAAGGACTTTTTTAATTAAGCAAGTTAACTATGATTTTGAATTTATTTACGTAAATTAGCTTTTTAGTCTTGATTGATTTACGAAATTTAACCTTTGGTTTGATTAAGGTGTAAATAAATCGATTTTGATAATTTTTATTTTGTTTGAAAGAGTAAGGATCCAAGGTGGTCCCATTTCAATTTCGTCAAAATCTGATCATTAGAATAAATTATTTTATTCAAATTTCCATTATTTTGATAATTTAATTTATATTTCAAAAAAGTCCATTATTTGAATTGTTGCCAATTTGTAAAATAGCGCACATAATAATATGCCCTTTGAATTAAAAAACGTATTTATACGTGACTATCAAAAGCAGAAATAAAACTTTAAAACAATAATTAAATGATCACGTGTTAAAAGCAGTAAATGTAGAAAAATACGTTATAAAAAATATACTTGCGCGTGAATATTAAAAAAAAGAAACAATTAAATTATTACACGTTCAAAACATTAAATGGGGAAACTTACGTCATATTTAAAATGCTCAAATAACATTACTTCCAAACAGTTTCAATTTAAAAACATATTTACACGAGAGATTAATTTATTTGTAACTGATATATTATGTATACTAAACTACAGCGCCTAGAATACATAGTGTGGAAATCAGCTATCCCAGTAATGCTTTAAAAAGTGCTAAAAAGTTGTAGCTTATAAATGTGCAACGGTGCTCTTACTGTTCTTGTACAATCGAGTATTGCAACCAGAGACAAAACAATGCGTATCACGTTTTTTAGCCATGCTTTCATAATTTTTAAAAAGCTTCTAAAAATCACAATAAGTCAGAGGAGAAAAGGATATAATTTAAGTATTTAAAATACTTAACCCCAGCCGAAACATTCTAATACAATATTTACGTTGAGAAGAGCTAGCAGATGGCGCTGCGATCCCATCCTATCTTTTCAGCAACGTTGTACATTTATTGGATTCAATTTTTTAGTACTATTTTTTAGCAGATTTACACACTATGTATTCTAGGCGCTGTAACTAAACTACGAAAAGTCCTTCTGGTCTATACCGGCAGGAAAAGACAGCCTACCTATTTCTTGGTTTTAAGATTTTAGCTAATTTTACTGCAAAACACCAAGCTATAAAAATGGATGGAACCCGATTACAGAAGATTCAGTCGCAGTTCTCGTCAATATTCAATTTGAATCAGAATTTCGCCAAATATGCTAGCTATAGCCAAGTTGGCTTCATTTATGGCAACTTATTTTTGCCGCCAAATTTGTTGATATTTCGCCAAATATTGCCTAGCTTGGAGAGAATTTAACGCTGGCGAACATGAATATATAGTGTTGAGAATGTGAGAGTTAGAACGATGGTTACAACATTGAAATAAAACTTGCGAGATAGCATGTTCACTAAAACTCTTAAATTAAAACCGTTTATGGAGAAATCCTTCTGTCTTGTTTCAAAATGTCAGCCACTCTAAAATTTCAAAATGCTATATCTCAGGCATTTTTTAAGGGAGAGGCAAAACAAAAATTGTTCCGGTATCCTTGGATCAAGGCTGAACATTCAATTGAAAAAAACCTTTGCACCGATTTTGATATATATATTTTTTTGTTTAAAAGTGTAAGACACCCTGGTGGTCCCATTTAAATTTCGTCAAATTCTGATGATTAGAACAATTTTGTTGTTAAAACATTTTCAAAATTAAAAAATGCATGGAACCCGATTACAGAAGATTCATTCCCAATTCTCGTCAATCAAAATGAGAATTTCGTCAAATTAGTCAACTATAACCACGTTGGCTTCATTTATGGCAACATATTTTGATCGCCAAATTTGGCGATATTTCTCCAGTTGTCGTGCAGATTGACAAGAATTTGATTCTGTCAAAGATTTTATTAAAAAATATTTATTTAATGGATAATTTTGGTAAATTATAATTTCTATTACAAATTACTTATTTATTCAGCAGATGTTGAAATCAAGATAATTGTCTATTACTGTATTAATAACTAAAAAGTAGGAAATAAAATAAACTTTTACAAAAAAATATAAACCGACTTAAAAAAAAGTATTAAATAATTCTTTAAAATTCTCTAATGACAAAATGTTATCCATCAACCACAAATCTGATATCATGTGTCGGAATAAAAATGATAAATTTAATATGTACAGTTTAATACCCACCAAACATGGATTTTCGAGAGAATATATTTTACAAGAGATGAATATACAGACTTATGATTCAGTTTACGAATATATACATATGAAAAGCAATCAATTACTTTTTGAAGTCGGTGCCAAACAACCCCAATCGATAAATTAGTAGATACTAGGTACAATATATTCACAATTCTTACTAAACTTAAGGTAGTTTGGCACCGACTTCAAAAAGTAATTGAGTGATTTTCATCATAGCAAACGCGGTAGCGTTTGCTATAATATGTTTAAGAAATAGAAAATGCAAACGTTTTTCTGAAATATCTGGCGAACCAGTTGACATACGACAATGATTTTTTTTGAAAGATAGAACTCGACGAGAGGAATAAAATGATAGCATTCAAAAAATTATTGTAGCTTACTGTAGTTAATTATTTAACTTTAAACGAAAAAATGAAGACGAAAAGTTCAACAAACTCTAGCTAAACTTCCACTGGCTGGATTAACTTCGTTTTTGTTTTATTTTTTTCCTCTTAGTAAAACTTAAAATAGGTTTTTTTTTTATCTTTGTATGTTTGACGGTCGCTGAGAAAATCGAATTAATGTTGTAAAGCTTCGGTTGAACATTGGTTTTTCTTTTCTTTTTTTATCGTAGCAAACGCGTGCGTTTGCACGAAAGTTTAAATAATTATTATTATTATGTATGTAACAGAATTCATTCAAATTAATTAAATCACGTGACAAACAGGCTTATTTGTTTTTATTTTCATACTAGCGTAAATGTCCGTTATAGGACAGTAATCGTAGGTAGAAATCGTGGTTTGCACATGAAATTTGAAATAATACTCTTATACTATTCATCGACAATGAGAAAATATATATATTGGAAAATTATATCGCCTAACAGGCTCCTGCTATTCACGTTCAAACTCACTAAGCATTTTATATGCTTATGTAAAATAATTGTGTTTCTAATTTTATCTAATTCACGTAAAATATGCGGCAACCAATTTTCGGTACTATTATCCCGTCGACCACTTTTTATAACAAAAATCTATCGCCAAACTGTAACGCCAAATAAAAGGGAGAACGTTGCCATTGGAATATCAAAATAAATAAATAAATAAAATATAAGAATTTACGGACCCAATTGTTATTTTAATTAATGAAATAACTAATAAGTCAGTAAAACATAATGAATAATACAATACACGCAAATGTCGAATTAAAAACCACTTGATGACATGACAAACATGTATAATGCTTCTCACATCAAGTAAATGGGACTGCATTTTTGGCGTTTAATCTTTGAGTTGGCGATAGTATTTTGTTATGAAAAGTGGTCGACGGGACGATAGAGAAGTACCCAATTTTCAATGTCGTCGTTATTAAGTCGTTCCTTGTGCACAGCTTGTATACATCTTGTGCTGTATCTTTTATTTTGTTACTTTTCCGTTATACCAACACCATGCCAAAATGTTTGCTAATGCGCCAATTATTTTAACCCTGACCGAGCAGATGTTGTCTACAAAACGTGTTGTCATGCAAACCGTGCCAAACATTTTGATTTGTTATTTATTGAATGTAAAACATTTTTCGGTACTTTTCCGTTATACAAAATCCATTGTTGCCAAGCGTAATAGTAAGCGCAAAATGAAATTCCCGTGAATCAAAACACTTGAAAAAAAAAAAAAAAACAATGTTGAAACGAAAGTGAGCATTTGAAAAATATAACATTTGAAAATTACAGACTTTTAAGCACTATTTTATTAAAATTAAAACACAAATATATACTTAAAATAAAATAAGAAAACAAATAATTGTTATACAATAAAAGGAAAAATCCTGTGCCGGTAGATTTAGTGGGCTCTTATTGGCAATAAATGTTTGATGTGGTTGTTGCGATCTTGTGAAAAACCTTCAATCATATCCACATTTACACTGTATCCATATTGTTGCTATAATATAACTTTTGGTACTTTTCGGTTAACCAGCTGCCAGTGAAGTATATATAAACACACACACATATATATACATACATATATATATATTTCACTGACTCCCGGCTAGCCGAAAAGTACCTATTTTTTTGTTTCTCGCTAACATTGTCTGTAGACTCGATTACGGAATATTAGAAAATCTATCATTATTATCATCTAAATGATCATGGATAATGTGCCATAATCAGGCTGCATATTATTACACATAATTTTCATGTATGGTTTGGTGAAACATTGAACTTTAAATTCTGTTAAAGACTGCATTTTATCTCGAAAAGGTGGACACCATGTTACAAAGTTATGTGGTTTGAAACGATCAGAAAAACAAACTTGGATCAATGATTATAATCCCACGATTTTGTTCATGTGAGCCGCCAATATTGACATCCAGTTTGTTGGAGAACCCTGTTTGGTGTTAAATCGTTACATTACGCGTTATACAACCAAACGGAAAAAAAAATCGTAAAGAAGAGATTTGGAAGACCATTGACGAAAACAAAAGTCTCGGTGCCAGATTACGCGCTTTTGCCAGATAAAACTTGATTAGTCGAGAAACTGGATGTTACGAAGCCGTAGACAAAATTCTTGGCCATAAATGTTTCTATTCATGGGATGCTGTGCAATTCTTAAATACCAGCATGAAAAAAGACCAACGAAGAAAACTGAAAGTCGCCATGATTTGGTTTATTGGCAAAAGAGGATGAACGATCTACTGAAATTTACTGTCGGAATTTTATTGATGATTATTACATGAATCGAAATGACAAATTGGAAAACATGTGTTTATATGACTTGGCCACTAGTTACTAATACGAACGAAATAAACCAAAGTGTGTAGAATATTATAAATTAAAAAAGAACCACAGTTGGTTCAGAAAACGTTTGAAACCATTTGTTTTGAAAACGCCCTATCATAACACGAAAACGGACGCTGGAATTGAGTTGTATTATCATCATTCTTTGCTGATGTTGTTCAAGCCTTAGCGAAACGAAGAAGACCTATTGGGAGAATTTAAACTCTGCCGTGAATCCTTTGAGCACAATGTGAAAAAATTTTCAGAGATGGAAGAATGGCGCGAAACAAAACAACGATTACAAGCTGCAATCGACTTGGCTGAAAAGTTGCAACAAGAAAGTGATTTGCACAACCAGCTTTAAAATATCGAAGAACCAAATGAAGGCGTTGATATGATAGCCGCAAATTCTGATAACACTGAAACTCACCAGGAAATTGTTATTAATGAAGATAAATTGAACAAAAAAAAAATGAATGCTGACCAAAGGAAAATATTCTAATCAATTGTAAAACACATAGAAGAACAAAAGAAAGACCCGTCTATTCCACCCATAAATCTGATTGTACGCGTAGTTACTGGTAGAGAAAAAAGCTTTCTAATTTAATTACTCAGTCAAAAAGTTCGTTTAATGAGTAATCACAATAATGATGCTGCTGCAGTACTAGCACCAACGGGAATTGCTGCCTTCAGCATTGGAAGAAGTACAAGTCACACTTTTTTCAAATTGCCCGTCCAACATACGAATGAAGCAGAATAATTTAAGCTTGATTCTGACGTTTTGAAATTATTTAAGCAACAATGGAAATCATTGGATTTAGTAATTATCGATGAGTGCAGTATGGTTTCGAATGTACTTTAACGATGATCAGCTAACGATATGGCGAATGTTGTAAAAACAAGCGAGATTACTGTTTTGGTGGAAAAAACATTATTTTGTTTGGGGATTTATTTCAGCTAGCACCCGTAAAGGCCCAATTTTGATTTCAGGAACTGCCTTTAAACAATTGTTTGGTGGTGTTGGTGCATTCTACTTTTGGTACGAATTTGAATACAGTGAGCTAACAATGAACATTGTGTTATATACATAAAAAAAATATATATCGCGGCAAAACTTTCTTAAATAACAGTTTCATGCACCAAATAACGATGCAAAATCAAAACTCAATTTTTATAGCATCATCACTGAACTGATCATTAGTGTAATTATCAGAACCTAATATTCGGTCCCATTCAGCGATTTTAAGAAAGACTAAGAAGAGTAGTAAGGAAAGATACCACTGAAAGAACAACTCAGCCTATAGCAGGCGACTTCAGTGCAGCAGAAACAGTCCATGGATACGATCGAGACAATTATAGAATCCAATTTCTTTATGAGGTAATAGCTATGGAAAACCACCATTTAATTATTGATGTGACGGTCCCCTGACATTTGGGAGAGTAGGTATACATGAAAAAATACTACTTTGGCGATGAACAGTCAACGATTTGGCGAGTGTTGTAAAAACAAAGTAACAATAAAATTTTGACAATAGCAAAATTTTTTGCTTTTCAAAATATTAAAAAATCTTTAGTTTTTATCAAAAAATTTAAATGACTAGTATTAAAAAATGCTCTGAAGAGCACCAAAAAATGTTAATATGTTTAAGTATGAAAAAGGGTTGGACAAGTGCTTCTAATTGAGCATGAGAAAGGAAAGGGGTTCCTTATTGACTGCAGCTCACTGTCAATGCCAACTTTTGAAAAAATCATATTTGCGCTTTTTCCATATAAATCAGTGTTTCCCAACGGGGGGCGTACGCCCCACAGGGGGGCAATTTCACTTTTTCAAGGGGACAATTCAGAATTTCTGTGAACCCACACCTTCTGAATTGTTTTTCTAATAGTAATGTTGTAGACTGAAAATAAAAGTTACACATTCAAATTTCAAAAACAAAATTAAAAAAAAATAAGTTTTTTATTCAGTTTTTAAAAAGTATCCATTCAAAAGTTTTAAATACAATTTTACCAGAATAATTATAGACAAAACTTTTAAAAATATTTAGATACTTTTATATATTTAAAAATTCTTTATAATTTTTCTGATTTATAAGTATTTTAGAATTTTAAACAACTTTTTCGATTATTTATTGAATGAGTCGCACTGCAATATGTCACATAAAAATCAATTTTACACATGACACTATTCAAGTGTATATTTAACAATTACGTGACGACCTTCATTTACAGACTCTTTTATCACGTTTTATTCTGATTAGAAATTGTTGCGTAATTTAATCGCAGAAATTCTGTGATTAAATAAGAAAAAAAATTGTTTTATTCAAAATTATTGATTTTTCTAATCAAGGATTCTGAGCACTCTATGCATCACGCATACGTGGCGACCGTGTGCCAGTAAACTACGAGGGGTATCAGACGATTATAAAAATATTTGTTTCATCCATTACCTTCGGCACGTTTCATGATCAATGTTAAATGCTTTTTACTCTATCAGGAGTAAATTCTTTTAAAATTTTATAAGAATTATATGTTATGGGGGGGGGGGGGGCATCATCATTTTAGAGATGTTTTGGTGGGGCGCAGCTAAAAAAAGGTTGGGAACCACTGATATAAATGAAATCACTCACAGTTACGATAAAAATGTATAGTTTAAAGACGTAGCCAGTAAAGACGCGGATTGATTAGACATGAATGTAAGGCTACATAGTACCAAAAACCTTAGTTCCTGCAGCGTATCACACTCATGCAGTGCTACCAAGCATGCTTGCAGTGTAGAACTGCGCAGAAAATTGATTTGTATTGCAGTGCAGAGTGTTGCAGCATTCTGAACAGGAACAATTTCCCATATGCACGCATTACAGTATAATGCATTCATTGATTGAAATTATATGCAAGTGGCTGTTGCTCCACAATGCAATATGCAGTACAGCAATGCATTTGTAAGTTATAAACGAACATTAGGCGCATATACCTTTAATACGGAAGTATAAAGAAACAGTGCGGATCTGCACTGAGGCTCAAAAGTATAATAGGAGTGTACAGTGTAGTATATATAGTCTGTAGATCAATAATGGTACACAGTACACTGTACAAAGTTGCATTGCAGACGCACGCACAGTACAACAGTAGAACAGTGCAGTTGACATATAAAGCACGTTGGAAAGTTTTACTACAGTACCGCAAATTTCTTTTATATGAAAAAGCGCGAATATGATTTTTTCAAAAGTTGGCATTGACAGTGAGCTGCAGCCAAGAAGGAACCCCTTTCCTTTCTCATGCTCAATTAGAAGCACTTGTCCAACCCTTTTTCATACTTAAACATATTAATCTTTTTTGGTGCTCTTCAGAGCATTTTTAGCACTTTCCAACCTAGTTGAAAAGTGCTTATGACTTCGGTTTGTCTGGCCGTCTGGCCGTCTGCCGTCTGGCCGTCTGGCCGTCTGGCCGTCTGCCGTCTGCCGTCTGCCGTCTGTCCGTGCTCTAACTCCCGTAAATATGCTCGGATTGCTCTGCAATTTTTATATGTTATTATCGTTATCTATAGCATGTTCCCTATTTCAACGGAAGTGTGTAGCACTTATAGTTTTTTTACAGGGACACTCAAAAGAATTCCGTTACATTGCGGTCTATGGGGAAAAATCATTTGCTGTTTATTTAAATAATGTTTCACTATTTTAAACGCATTGAAATTTATATATATCACTAAGGTGCATTAGAAGAAGCTTAATATGGAACAGGGTGTGCATAGCACTTATAGTTACTTTACAGGGACAGTAAAAATAATTCCGTTACATTACGTCTATGGAGAAAAATCGTCTGCGGTTTATTTAAATAATGTTTCACTATTTTAAACGCATTGAAATTTATATAGCTCACTAAGGTGCATTACAAGAGACTTACTACGGAATATTGTGTGTATAGCAGTCATCGTTCATTTACAGGGACACGCAAAAGAATTATCTACTGTCTGTTAACAATAATTCCTGGAAGTGCGTTTTAAGTTACTGAACGCGATTTTAATGTTAACTTGCTTTTTGTCTATTACGTGGTGTGTATAAATTCTGTAGATCCTATACAGGGCAGCACAAAAGTTCGCGAACACATTTCTGTTTATTGACAAACTCCAGACGGAGAATTTTAAAATGTGCTACACGTTTCCTAACTGAACTAAAATTTAGCATCCTATGTAGTATATATACAATTCTATATATCCTATACAGGGCTGAATAAAAGTATTCGGATATTTTTCTGAATATTGTATATGTTGGAAATTCCTGAAATTATGTTTTTAAATATGTTATGCGTTTTCCAAATTGTTTACTTAGAAGTTATCTTTTAGCTTATTAAACGGTATGATTTGTAAAATTATTTTGGAAGCGTTGGAAAGTGCTACATAATCTATGCTTGACGCATGATTTTTCGTTCTTGTTTAATACTAGTATGTATATATTCGTAAACTGAATCATAAGTCTGTATATTCAACTCTTGTAAAATATATTCTCTCGAAAATCCATGTTTGGTGGGTATTAAACTGTACATATTAAATTTATCATTTTTATTCCGACACATGATATCAGATTTGTGGTTAATGGATAACATTTTGTCATTAGAGAATTTTAAAGAATTGTTTAATACTTTTTAGTGCTTTTTTAAGTTGGTTAATATTTTTTTTTGTAAAACTTTTTTTTATTATTTTGTAATTTAACTGATAATTCTTGAATTGCTTGTGTTTTACATTTCATTATTTTTGCAAATTTGAAGGTAAGATATATTTAATTGTTCACACGGATGTTTTAGATATTGAGTCTTTCTTTTTAGTTAAAATTTTATAAACCTAATTTTGATTTCTTATTATTGACATTAAGCTAATTCTATTTGTTTGGGTTTGAAAGTTAATTAATATAAAACTGCATTGAAAATGACATATTTCGCAAAAGCGCTTAAAAGACTTTTAAAAATCTTGGTCGAAGATTTAGGCATAGATACATTCGCAGATTACACAGCTTTAGATTACAAGAGCGCCATCGTAAACAGCATATTTTACTCATAATTAGGAATACTTACTCAATAAAAACTCTGTTGATGCACTGTTTTTGCGTTTCTCACTACACACATACACCGCTGGGTTTTTTACGTAAAGCACAACACAGTGGATTGTAAATGCATTTTATTTCACAAACAAGAACGAAAAATCATGCGTCAAGCATAGATTATGTAACACTTTCCAACGCTTCCAAAATAATTTTGCAAATCATTACCGTTTAAAAAGCTGAAAGATAACATCTAAGTAAACAATTTAGAAAACGCATAACATATTTAAAAACGTAATTTCAGGAATTTCCAACATATACAATATTCGGAAAATTATCCGAATACTTTTATTCAGGCCTGTATATGATCTATAGATTTGTATATATACTAACATAGGATGCTAAATTTTAGTTTAGTTAGCAAACGCGTAGCACAGTTTAAAATTCTACTTCTGGAGTTTCTGTCAATAAACGGAAATGTGTTCGCGAACTTTTGTGCTGCCCTGTATGTGAAATATATAATTTGTACACGGTGTTTAAAAAATGACCGGTATATTTGAAAAATCAATAAAAACTAAACGGGCAGCGATAGAAATACACCGTTTGTTGCAATATGCTTGGGACAACAGTAAATTTTCAGGCAGACAAACTTTCGAAATTAGTTACAATTTTCAACAACAGATGGCGATGCAGTCTGGAAAAATCTAAACCACGATATTTTCCACATATCCACCATGCGCAGCAATAATATGGCGTAGTCTCTGAACGAAATTACCAGAAACCTTTGTAAACGTGTCAGGCGGGATGGCTTCACATGCAGATGAGATGTACTGCTTCAGTTGTTCAATTGTGTCTGGATTGTGGCGGTACACCTGGTCTTTCAAGTGTCCCCACAGAAAGAAGTCACAGGGGTTCATGTCTGGTGAATAAGGAGGCCAATCCACGCCGTTTCCTGTATGTGTGGGATAGCCCAAAGCAATCACACGATCGTCGAAATGTTCATTCAGGAAATTAAAGACGTCGGCCGGGCGATGTGGCTGGGTACCATCTTGCATAAACCACGAGGTTTTCGTAGTGTCTTCTAAGGCATTTTGTACCGCCACAAATTAACGAAGATTGTTCAGATAACGTGGTGCAGTAATCGTTTTGGATCTGAAAAATGGGCCAATGAGTCCTTTGGAAGAAATGACGGCCCAAACCAATACTTTTGGAGGATACAGGGACGATGGGACTGCAACATTGGGGTTTTTGGTTCCCCATATGCGGCAGTTCTGTTTATTGACGAAGCCGTTCAAGTAAAAATAAGCTTCGTCAGTAAACCAAATGCTGCCCACATGGATATCGCCGTCATCAATCCTTTGCACCATATCGTCAGCGAATGTCTCTCGTGCATCAATGGAAGCAGCGCTGAGGGGGTGCCGAGTTTGAATTTTGTATGGATAGAGGTGTAAACTCTGGCGCATGAGACGATACGTGGACGTTGGCTTTATTTGGACCGCAGCTGCAACACGGCGAAGGAAACCCGAGGCCGCTGTTGGATCACCTGCTGCAAAAGCTGAGCATTGCCCTCTGTGGTTGCACTACGCGGTCGGCCTACCTTTCCAGCCTGTTCATTCTTCACGCTCCCAGTCCGTTGAAATCCTTTGAACAGATCCTTTATTGTTTCGCTTTTCGGTCCTTTGGTTACATTAAACTTCCGTTGAAAACTTCGTCTTGTTGAAACAACACTGTGTTCTAGGCGGTGGAATTCCAACACCTGAAAAATCCTCTGTTCTAAGGAATAAACCATTTTTTCACAGCAAACTTGCAATCTGTGAACAGCACACGCTTACAGCAAAAAGAGGACTTACAGAATGGCGAACTCACAGACTGCGTTTTCTTCTATGTCTTTCAAATTGCCTGCAGCGCCATCTGTTGTTGGACATTGTAACTAATTTCGAAAGTTTGTCTGCCTGAAAATTTACTGTTGTCCCAAGCATATTGGAACAAACGGTGTATTTCTATCGCTGCCCGTTTACTTTTTATTGATTTTTCAAATATACCGGTCATTTTTTAAACACCCTGTACACACCAAGTAATAGAAAAAAAATGAGTTAAATTTAAAATCGCGTTCAGCAACTTAAAACACACTTCCAGGAATTATTGTTAACAGACAGCAGAGAATTCTTTTGTGTGTCCCTGTAAATGAGCGATGACTGCTATACACACAATATTCTGTAGTAAGCTTCTTGTAATGCACCTTAGTGATATATATATAAATTTCAATTCGTTTAAAATAGTGAAACATTATTTAAATAAACCGCGGACGATTTTTCTCCTTAGACGTAATGTAACGGAATTCTTTTGACTGTCCCTGTAAAGTAACTATAAGTGCTAGGCACACCCTATTCCATATTAAGCTTCTTGTAATGCACCTTAGTGATATATATCAATTACAGTGTATTTGAAATTGTGTAACATCATTAAAATAAACCGCAAATGATTTCTTCCCATAGACCGTCATGTAACGGAATTCTTTTGAATGTCCCTGTAAAAAAACTATAAGTGCTACACACTTCAGTTGAAATAGGGAACATGCTATAGATAACGACAATAACATATAAAAATTTCAGGGCAATCTGAGCCTATTTACGGGAGTTAGAGCACGGACAGACGGCCAGACAAACCGAAGTCATATACACTTTTCAACTAGGTTGGAAAGTGTTAAAAAGAGAAGTGAGCCATCACACGGATTATTACATTACACCATTTTTCACATTGCAAAAAACTAGAATCAAACAGAAAAACACAGAGTTTTGCCAAACACGGAAAGTAAGAATAGAAACTTACATGAATTGATTTTGAAAAACTTTTCAACACATTTAGAATACTTCACTGTTTAACATACTTTAAAAACGACATTTTCAAAACTGAGCCAAAAATACTCAAATCTAACAAGGAGACCGCCAAACATGGTGCGCACAGATTTTGATGATTTTAAAGTATGTTGTAGGGATCATACCCCTAACTATTCAGGTCAAAGGTTTCCTTCAAATGGGCTTTAGTTTTCGAGAAATTTCGTTTTAAAGTTAAGCATGCATTTCAAATGCCATTACTTCGCGATTCTGGGCAAGGTCTCAGTGGCTCCGTGGTAGCGTTCGCGATATCAGGGCCGCAGATGGGTGTTCTGTCCTCTCCTGTGACTGTTCCTTTTCTTAACAAATTTTATATATTTGTCTCGTTATAAGTTGTATGCAGAATTATGAATTCTGCATCTTTGAACTTTTTGATATTTTCCTAATAAATTCCATTTACATTTTCGAATATTTCGTAAAAATTTACGTTTTTTTTTTTCTTGTACAATTTTGAAATTAATATTTCTATTGACGAAATTCCAAACTAACTAATTCCAAAAACATATCTTGAAAGGAGTAATAAAATATTAAAGCAATAACGATTATATCCAAGTTTTAGCCAGTTATATATATATTTTTTTATGTTATTTAAATACATTTAACTGTAAAGTTCAAACTCACCGTCATTTTTGATTTGCACAAATAAAAAATAATGTATTACAATTAATTTTTTTTTTCAGTCTAACAAGTCGATGCCATACAGAAAAATTCAACTAGAAATGAAAAATCGTTTGTAAATTACAATACATATAAAAAACTAGTTGTTGGGGGCCACCGTAATACTTACCCATCATGTATATGTATAATGTAAAATATTAAAATAAAAATGTGTAAACTACTTATAAAATGCATTGATATTCAAATGAAATCGTGGCTTGATGACGTCATAAAAAGGCTCGATTATTGAATTGCTTGAAAGAGGTTTTACCTTATAACTCCAAAAATAATACTCCTATTAACAAGCGGTTTATTGCATCTGATTAAGCGTCAAATTTCCAATTAAAATATATATTTGAAGTGAAATTTGGATGAAATACAGGGTCATGAAAAATCGAAGAGTGTGGAAAATAGGATTACAAATATCTCGGCAACTAATTATCCGATCGACTTCATGTTTTATGCAAAATTTATGTTTTTTTATTGTCTTTTATATTTACTCCTTAAAATAAACAATTTCGAAAATTTTTATATACCTTTCATCAGAACGAATATTTCGAGAGTCCGAAAAAAAATGTTCCGGTTAATCGAGGTTATTGAAATGAAATAGGCTTCTTCCCATTATTACATACTAAGTACATACCAAATTGCAAGTCTCTATCTCAATTTGTTCGGGAGATAGAGCGTTTACAGACACACAGACACACAGACACACAGACGGACGGCAAAATTTTTTTTCTAAAAATATGTTTTTCGGAATCTCCAGTGTCTGAAACGTGTAAATCCGTCAAAAAAATTTTCGATTTTCAAAACGATTACAAGACTTACCCTATGTAACTACGTATGATGGGTAAGTAATATCTGAAAAAAAAAATCGTCTGCAACAACTTTTACGGTAATAAAAGAATAAATTAAATTTTCTTTTTATCAATTTCGTTTCGCTTCCTTTGCAGACAAATACCACGTTTGAAATAATTTCTTTTTCAAATTTAATGCATTTTTAAATATATTTATCACAATTTAAGTATTTAAAGAATATATAATATGCTAATTTATACATTCTTCCAATATTGTTAAAACAATTATTTAAAGGCGATTTTTAATGCGAAATTTGTTTAGAATATTTTTGCGATAGGTATAACATAATTAGTTCCATATTTAATAAACTAAAAATGTCGATGTCGGTGATGATAAATATTTTAGTATTTCAGCAGTTAACATATTTCAATATATTTAGAACAAATCAAATATTAAAAGGATATATTTTGTTAATTTTTTCTTAATCATTAAATTTTTTTTTTAAATAGAAAATGTAAATTAAAAAAAATGTATTATTTCATAAATACAATAAATAAATAAGTAAATATACATAAATGTAAACAATAATCATTTTAAAAAGACGAGATATCAAGACATAAATTAGTTTGCATTTTCGCCAGCAGAAATATTCGAATAAAAATTGCGCAAAAACTATAAATTTTCACGCAATATTCGAAAATGTAAATGGAATTTATTAGGAAAATATCAAAAAGTTCAAAGATGCAGAATTCATAATTCTGCATACAACTTATAACGCGACAAATATATAAAATTTGTTAAAAAAAGGTAAAAGTCACAGGAGAGGACAGAACACCCATCTGCGGCTCTCAAATCGCGAACGCTACCACGGAGCGACTGAGACCATGTCCAGGGTTGCGAAGTAATGGCATTTGAAAGTCATGCTTAACTTTAAAACGAAATTTCTCGAAAACTAAAGCCCATTTGAAGGAAACCTTTGACCTGAATAGTTAGGGGTATGATCCCTACAACATACTTTAATATCATCAAAATCTGTGAGCATCATGTTTGGCGGTCTCCTTGTAAGTATGTCGCATAATCAAAATGGTTCCGAATCAAAATGACTCAAGTTTGAAACATGTATGTACTCATTTCTGAAAACATGCACACACTCATGAATAAAACATCACGTGCTTCTATTTGAGTATGTCCATGTTTCAGAAATGAGTATGAACTCACTTCTATGTGCTCATTTTTCAGTATGTCCATGTTTCAAAAATGAGTATGAACTGGCCTCTATGTGCTCATTTTTGAGTATGTCCCTGTTTCAATAGTCTGAGTATTTCTGGTATTTCAGAATCGAAATCATTGGGTAGTCCTGTTTGAAACAAAAAGTTTCACCATAAAGTAGAAACATCGATTTACTCAGATTTAAAAGTGTCATTTTTCTCACTGTATGGTGAAAGATGATGTATAAGACAAAAAAATTGGTAAACGCATAACATGTTTGAAAAACCAATTTCAGCAATTACTATTTATAGTCAGATAAATAACCGAATTATTTTGTGCAGATCTGTATATGATCTATAGGTTTGTACCTATACTACCTATTATGCACAAATTTAATTCAAGAAACGCAAAACATAGTTGAAAATAATCCTTCAGCAGTTTCCATCCATAAGCGGAAATGTGCCCGAATTCTTTATGCAGCCCTGTATATGATCTATAGAATTTATACACACCGAAAAATATGGAAAAAAAGGAGTTAAATTTGAAAACGTACTTCAAGAAATTATTGCTCACAGATAATACTATAACCGAAGCCTTTTGTGTGTCCCTTTAATGAACGGAAAATGCTATGCACGACATATTGCAGTGCACCTCAGTGACGAATAAAGATTTCAAAGTATTTGAAACAATGTAACATCATTAAAATACACTGTGAACAATTTTACTCATACTCTATAAAGTAACAGAAATCTTTTGAGTACCCCTGAAAATAAGTTTCTCCTTTATGGCTAAAAACCGTTACCATGACGACGCAAGTGATCTCGTGGCTTTTCTTCCAATTCCTAAAAATGCGTGTTTTGGAATTTTATGTTTATCAATGGGTTATAAGTGAAATCCCTTCCCGGAACACTACAGCGTCCTCCAGAAGCTATAAAAATTCCACCCCGGGGAGAAATTGTCTTAATTTAACACTGATTTTAGGTATTATTTTCCCAAACCGGACAAACACAGATGGATCGGCTAGTTTATCAATAATTTAAAACCCTTTATTCAATTTAATTATATAAGAAATTCTCAGAACTTAGATTGTTCAATAAAGGAAAGAGGCATACATACTATCAGGCGATGAATATTTGAGTCCCTGAGACACAACTAATGGAAGATTTTTTTTTCATAAAATTTGATGTATCCTGGGCAATTTCCTTCTAATAAAGTCAAGCACCGTCAAAAATTCTTTAGTTTTTAGGTGCGTGCGTAATTATATAAATACGTAGCACCTATAGTCGTCGTCGGATCCATCCATCCGTCCGTCCGCATATAATGGCGCAAAAACTACCCAACCAAATGGTTTAAAATTTAAGATATATTTATCTTTGCAGAATGTTGTCGAGACATTTCAAATTTTATAAAATTCGAATCAAAACTTTAGAAAATATTAATAAAAATATTTATTAAAAAAATTTAAATCTTAAAAAATAAATAAATAAATAAATAAAATCAGTGCTTTCTTGTTATAGGAGCTTCCGACGCGACGTTTAACCGTCAAGCGACCGAGATACTTATTTTAATACAGAAATTAATCTGCAGACGATATAATTCATTTCCCAGAATTAAAAATCATCAAGATCTGAATATTTATATAACTAGCTATAGTACGTACGAACCTCCTTTTGCGAATGGCAACAGCGTATTATGAAATTTTGGTTGTACGATTTTTGATACTGCAACTTTTTAAATTTCTAAACATCGCAAATTTTCAATTTTTACACCGTTAGATAGGGATAAAAATTTACTTTCAAATGCGATTTATTTGAAAACTGTATCGCAATTTACTCATTTATTATAGCATTTAAATTAAATTTAAACCATGATTTTTAACTTCGGTTTGTCTGCCGTATGGCCGTCTGCCGTCTGTCCGTGCTCTAACTCCCGTAAATATGCTCGGATTGCCTTGCAATTTTTATGTTATTGTCGTTATCTATAGCATATTCCCTATTTTAACTGAAGTGTGTAGCACTCATAGTTTTTTTACAGGGACACTCAAAAGAATTCCGTTACATTACGGTCTATGGGGAAAAATCATTTGCGGTTTATTTTAATGATGTTACACAATTTCAAACACATTGTAATTGATATATATCACAAAGGTGCATTACAAGAAGCTTAATATGGAATAGGGTGTGCATAGCACTTATAGTTACTTTACAGGGACAGTCAAAAGAATTCCGCTACATTACGTCTATGGAGAAAAATCGTTTGCGGTTTAATTAAATAATGTTTCACAATTTTAAACGCATTGAAATTTATATGAATCACTAAGGTGCATTACAAGAGGCTTACTACAGAATAGTGTGTGTATAGCAGTCATCGTTCATTTACAGGGGCACGCAAAATAATTCTCTACTGTCTGTTAACCTGGAAGTGCGTTTTAAGTTGCTGAACGCGATTTTAAATTTAACTCACTTTTTGTCTATTACTTGGTGTGTATAAATTCTGTATTTCATATGCAGGGCAGCACAAAAGTTCGCGAACACATTTCCGTTTATTGACAGAAACGCCAGAAGGAGAATTTTAAACTGCGGTAAGCGTTTCCTAACTAAACTAAAATTACCATCCTATATACATTATATTGCCAAAGGTGATTGGTCACTTGTGATTTTAGACGTTTTGTTAACTATCTAGAAAAATACATGAGGAATTAACCTGAAACTGCATGTGTGTAAACAGTATAGCTTATATATTTCCGTGAATATTTTTTCATGAAACCCCATAGGGAACTGTCAACAAATTGAAAAAGAACGAATATCTTTTGGATTACCCTGTAAAACCCAATGTATAGCAAAAGTGTTCAAACTCGAGATTATTAATAAGTGGTTTATTGTAATATACTGTGTTAATTTTTAAGAAGATAGCATGTATACTCGAAGATAAATTAAGGTTTTTATAAAAACCGACCCAAATTTCACCAAGTTTTTTGCTTATAATTTGCAGAGTTCTTAATATAAATAAAAGTTATTTTGAGAAAATATGTCAAACAATATTGTACATAATACTCTGCAATCGGAATTAAAAAATAATAATAATTGGATGAAAAATGAGGAGGTTTACTAAAAAATGTTTCACTGAGCATGCGCGAATGCAATCAAAATATAATATGCATAATGTATTAGCTAAGTATATAGAGCAACTTTTGTGAAAGTTTCAAAATCATAGCTTCAAAATTCTAAAAATTATCGTCGATAGAATAAGCTCGAAATCCGTTGTTCCCAAAAGAAGCAAAAAGATGAGGGGTTGTATCAAATATATGTTGATTAGTGCCAAGATAGCGTACACAATATTGCACGTACTACTATATTTGGATACAACCTAACTTATAAAACAAACACTTAAGTAATTCAGATTTTTGATATAGGGCAAAATTAACACTAGCCACAGAGCCACTAAATGAAAACAATTGGGTAGACCTATTGTATATATTTTGTTGACCTTATTATCCCGTTGACCACTTTTCATAACAAAAAACTATCGCCAAACTGTAAGATTAAAGGCCAAAAATGCAGTCCCATTTACTTGATGTCAGAAGCATTATACGTGTTTGTTATGTCATCAAGTAGTTTTTAATTCAACATTTGTGTGTATTTTTTATTATGTTTCACTGATTTATGAGTTATTTCATTAATTAAAATAACAATTGTGTCCTTAAATTCTTATATTTTATTTATTTTCATATTCTAATGGCAACGTTCTCCCGTCTATTTGGCGTTACAGTTTGATATTTTTTTCTTATGAAAAGCGGTTGACGGGATAGTAGAGAAGTACCATTTTTTATTTAAAAGTTCTAAACAGTAAACTTTTATTAAAATTTCAATTAATATTAATCAAAAATTAAACAGTCCAAATAAATATGTTAATATAAACATTTTTTCAACCAAAAAAAAAAAAAAAAATAGAATCCTTGATGAAATGCCAAAAATTTTTTTTTTCCTTATAGGAAAGGGGCATCGCTGACAGATAATTTTTAGTACTTTTCGGTTAGATGGGCACCAGTGATATATGTACATATATAAATTCATATGTATATACAGTCATATGTACATATATATATGTGTGTATGTATATATATGTACATGTAGATATGTGTATGTGTGTGTCTATATATATATATCACTGTCGCCCGGCTAACCGAAAAGTACTTAAAAAAGTGGCCACTAAAAAACTGCTACTATTGGCCTCTGGTCTCTAATGAAAATTCCGAGTTTTGCTATTTAGAAATGAATACATTAATTTGCTTGCCCTAGGTGATTGGATTTTCTGACCAGGCGAGTGAATTTTTATACAGTCTTTTACATACTGCTTTCTATAAATATAAAAAATTTCTTATATTTTTTAATCAATGACCATATTTCATGTTTTTCCCAATTTCTCTAATGTAAACAAGACACTAAGTTTTAACCAGTAATAGAAATTGGGAAATAAAAGGTATGTGTAAAATGATGCCCCCCGAGTAAGAAAATTTAAACAGAGTCCCAACTTCGCCTGAAAAGAACGATTGCAGCGGATGACTTAAAAACTAAATCATCGCTTTGGCGATTTTTATCTTCGTGATTTCTGTTTAATTGTAACCCTATTCTGCTTGTCGCCTTTTGCTGTTGTCATTTGCAAATATGCAAATATTCGACTTTCTCTATTTGAATTTTGAATCTTGATTAATATTTATTATTAAAATTATGCTTTGAAGATCAAATAGGTTATTATAATTATTCAAAATGCTAGGAAGAGATAAGTGTATTGTTTGTAAGAACAAGAGTGAAAAGTTTTTTTTAAATTTCCAATGATCGGTAAGTTGTGATTTATTTTCATGTGTTATTTTTGTTCTTTTTTTAGGTCATAATGCTTTCCTATGGGGATGCATATGATTTTTCAAATTTCATTTTTATCTGAAATGAAAATGGAACATTTGTATAATGGATTTAGACGTAAAATTATGAATACTAAATTTTCGATATGCATTTCCAATAGTTTTAAAATTTTGTCAATAAATTTAATAGAATTCAGAAATTAATTGCTTAAAATATTTGAAAATGTTTTTGCATCTGTTCGTGAAATATAAATATCTTATTTTCATATTTTTTGGAATTTTTAAAAGCGTTTATTTTTTATTTTCCTCTTTAATTTATTCGCTGCTTAGCAGCCATATTTCAAAGAGTATAAAAAATAATAAAATTCAAGGAAATCTCACTGTTTTGGTGAAATATCTTTTTTTTTTTTTTTTTTTGCTATGATGTCATACACTCACGCACAAGTTTTTTTTCTTTTTTTTAAAACTATTATAAAAAGGAAAAAGTCGCCAAATTTAGGGGATTTTTTCCTTTAATGGCAACTTAGCCATTATATGAAGTTATTGGTTTGGCGAGAGCTTGAAAATCGCGCTTACCAAAGAGTCGCCAAACATCGCTGCGTGAGTGTAAAGCATATTTATGTAATTCTATTCTAATAATATTATAAATCTGATTGTGTGCAAATGTTAGGCTGAAGCCAGCGTCAAAATGGAGCATTTAATGATCCTGTATTTTTGCATATAGGTTGATTATAATCCTCAAATTAACATAGGCTGGTTTTTGTTTATTTTATTCAAATATTTTCTTTAATAATTAAAAATTTCATTATTTTCATAGAGAATAAATGGACATTTTCCATACAATTTAACCATTTTACTTTATCGTTGCTAGGGCTTTGATCGTTGCCACAAAAATAAAAACACAGAAAAATAATTTTTCCCCCAACAACTAATTTTCAATTGAACGATTTTCACGTGAAAACTGAAAGTTAAAAAAATTCAAAAGAAGGTGAATGTCCGTGATATTTGAAACAAAAATATAGAGTATTTGTTATTATACATGAAGTATGAATATCGGTTAAAATAAAAAGATATTTTTCTGTCAAAAACTGCGTTATAATTAGAAGGAAAAGTGCAACAATAATTATATTATTAAAAAATAGATTTCGCTTGGACCATGGAACTATGAAAAGGATCCTCCTCGGCATGGACAAATATGACGTCATAAATAAAACATGTATTTTCAAATATTCGTAATAATACAAGGAGCATGAATGTAGAATGAAAGTAGATAGATAATGGACGTAATATTTAAGATAAAAAACTGAAATATTTTCTATCGATACTGATTAATAATTAGCTTGAATACCAGTTACACACAAATGTGAGTTTTCCGCTAAAATTTACGTCCTGATTGCCAGAAAAAGAAAATTAACAAGAATTGTGCCATTTAAAAGAGATTCCTCTGAGGAAAAAGTGACGTTATATTTGAAATAAAATGGGAATTTTGAAATGTGTTTTAGAAGGAGCGTGAATCAATTCATTACATTAATAATACAAGAATCGGTAAGTTTAGAAAGCAGATGAGTTTCACGTCATATTTAAAACGAAAAATTTAAATATTTTTTTTAGCTTTTTTTTTAGTTAGCGATTATTATGCATGAATATCAGTTACATACAGATGAGAGTTTTTTGCCAAAAACCACACCATGATTATTAGGAAAATAAAAATAATTACGAATCTATTATATTAAAATCTGACCGCCTGTTTGTATTTCGCAGAGGATGTCATAAACTCTCAGAATTTAAAAAAATGATTTAAATTCCGAGATATGATTATTATTATTATTATTTTATAAATTTAACGAAGTTGCTCTAAAAATGGCAACTAAATTATTCCAATTTTGTGGATAAAAAAGAAGAAATGAAATGGAATAATATATTTTTTCTCATTAAAACTGAAAAAAAGAATTTATTTTCAATTTGAATAGATGGTGAAAGAAAAAAAAATCTTGATTACAGTAAAATTTTTTTAAAATAAAAACGTATTTTCACATATTCAAACTTCATGAGTCAATTTATTCTGGAGAACAAATATCGTCTGTCAACATATTTTCATTTAGAAATAAAGATTTTTTTTTCAGTTGTAGTACAGCGCCTAGAATAGGGGCGCTGTAGTTATAGATTAAATCAAGGAGGCAAATTTAAGCTCCATGCATTTAGATCTACAATTATTGCTTCCTATTCACAAGAATTGAATTTAATGAAAAAGAATATACTATTTCCATTATCTTTGAAGGATGGCTATTAAAACGTTTCACAAAGGCGTTAAAAGTAAAATGGTTTACCAGGTAAACTTGACATATGTTTTTACACAATTCGCCGATTTCCACGATTTTATTTGGCCCGCCTTTTTTATTGGTTGCAGTTTCCTTTTTGTGATTATTTGTCACAAAATTTCACTTTTTTAAAACTTAGTTATGTCAAGGCCTCTATAACATAGAAATACTGTATTGTCTCCTATGGAATGTGATCAAGAGTTAGTTAATTATTTACGTTTCTAATTATCGGGAATGAAATATTTTGCTTAATTAATGAATTTATTTTTATTTTAACGATACGTGAACGAAGTCACGGGTAACAGCTAGTAATATTATAAATCCGATTGTGTGCAAATGTTAGGCTGAAGCCAACGTCAAAATGGAGCATTGAATGATCCTGTATCTTTGCATATAGGTTGATTATAGCCCTCAAATGAATATAGGCTGGTTTTTGTTTATTTTATTCAAATATTTTCTTTAATAATTAAAAATTTCGTTATTTTCATAGAGAATAAATGGACATTTTTCCATAAAATTTAACCATTTTACTTTATCGTTGCTAGGACTTTGATCGTTGCCAATAATTAAAAACACGGAAAAATAATTTTTCCTCAACAATTAATTTTCAATTGAACGATTTTTACGTGAAAAATGAAAATTAAAAAGAATTCAAAAGAAGATGAATTTTCGTGATATTTGAAACAAAAAACTGGAGTATTTGTTATTATACATGAAGTATGAATATCGGTTACATTAAAAAGATCTTTTTCTGTCAAAAACTACGTTATAATTAGAAGGAAAGATGAACAATAATTATATTATTAAAAATAGATTTCGCTTGGACCATGCAACTATGAAAAGGATCCTCCTCGGTTTGGACAAATATGACGTCATAAATAAAACATGTATTTTCAAATTTTCGTAATAATACAAGGAGCATAAATATCAATGTATAATGAAAGTAGATAGATAATGGACGTAATATTTAAGATGAAAAACTGAAATATTTTTTTATCGATATTGATTAATAATTAGCTTGAATACCAGTTACATACAAATGTGAGTTTTTCGCTAAAATTTACGCCCTGATTGCCAGAAAAAGGAAATTAACAAGAATTATGCCATTAAAAAGAGATTGCTCTGAGGAAAAAGTGACGTCATATTTAAAATAAAACAGGAATTTTCCAATGTGTTTTACAAGGAGCGTGAATCGATTCCTTACATTAATAATACAAGAATCGTAAGTTTAGAAAGTAGATGAGTTTCACGCCATATTTAAAACGAAATATTTAAATGTTTTTTTAATCTATACCGATTATTAAGCATGAATATCAGTTACATACAGATGAGAATTTTTTACCAAAAACCACACCATGATTATTAGGAAAAGAAAATTAAATACGAATCTAATATATTAAATCTGACCGCCTGTTTGTATTTCGCAACTACTCCTTTCAGACTGTCGAACGCAACGCGATTTACTTAACACCGGTTACATTGATCAGAGGATGTCATTACTCTCAGAATTAAAAAAAAAAGATTTTAATTCCGAGATATTATTATTATTATTTTTGTTGTTGTTGTTAATTTTAACGAAGTTTCTCTAAAAATGGCAACTAAATTATTCCATTTTTGTGGATAAAAAAGAAGAAATAAAACGGATTAATATATTTTTTCTCATTAAAACTGAAAAAAAAAGAATTTATTTTCAATTTGAATATATGGTGAAAGAAAAAAAAATCTTGATTACAGTAAAATTTTTGAAAAATAAAAACGTATTTTTACATATTCAAACTTCATGAATCAATTTATTCTGGAGAACAAAAATCGTCTGTCAACATATTTTCATTTAGAAATAAATATTTTTTTTTCTTTTTCAGTTATAGATTAAATCAAGGAGGCAAATTTAAGCTCTTTGCATGGTTATTAAAAGCTCTTTGCATGGCTATTAAAACGTTTCACAAAGGCGTTAAAAGTAAAATGGTTTACCGGGTAAACGTGACATATGTTTTTACACAATTCGCTGATTTCCACGATTTTATTTGGCACGCGTTTTTTTCATTGGTTGCAGTTTCCTTTTCGTTATTATTTGTCACAAAATTTCACTTTTTAAAACTTAGTTATGTCAAGGCTTGTATAATATAGAAATACTGTATTGTCTCCTATGGAATACATCCTATAGAACAGTTAGTTAATTATTTACGTTTCTAATTATCGGGAATGAACTATTTTGCTTAATTAATGCATTTATGCTTCTTTTAATGATACGTGAACGAAGCAACGGGTAACAGCTAGTATGTCATATGTTCGAAAGAATAAGCAATTAATCAGAATTTCAGAATATTATTGTATAACACAGTGTTTAATTTAAGGATTCTTAATTTCTGGAACATTCGAAGAATTTTATCTGCTGATAAATATGCATGCAATGGAAAAAACAATAATTGTGGATTTTTACGATGTTAAATTATATGAAAAATGAGATTTAAAAAACAAACAGCAACAAGCTATCGCCATTTTTTTTTCCTTTACCGCATTTGGCGCCAAGGAAGCGATATATAGCCGTATTAGAAATCTCGCTTTTGTTATGGCCGTAGTTCTTGCATCACCTACAGCAATCTGCACTGTCTATGTGTAATCCCATGTTAAAAAAGTTGCCATTGCAGTGTATGAGAATTGATTCTCTATTTAAATCTCCTTACTCTGTGATGATGTCTACTGTAAATGTTTTAGACATCAAATTAAAATTTTTAGTTGGAAAAAATTGCAATAAAGCTGTCGCAAATGCACCAGAGTGTCTTTTTGGTACCAAAATGGCGATTTTATGCCTGAGCAATAATTCGAAATTGGTGAGATTTTGCTTTGTATGGCAGAGCAGTTTCCGTGAGTTTTATATTAAATTAAATATTGTGTATTTTTTAATAAATTAATTAATGTGTGTGTTTTGTAATAAAAATTGTGTGTGTTTTATAATAAAAATGTGTTTTTCATAATAAAATAAATTGTTTCAAAGTAAAATAAAACTAACATGCTTTTAAGCAAGCTAGGCCTAACAGTTATCCAAAAACAGGGTTTTCTCGCCAAAATGGTGCAAAACAAAAATCACGCCAACCCTTGTCCATCTACGACAGCTGTTCCAAAATTGCAATTCTTTAGAGGAATAAATATGATACATTTTTTAATGAAATAATTACAATACAATTCTTTGAAAATGCAAAATATAATGTAGGGGTGCGCAACCTTTTTAAGCAAAGGGCCTTTTAAAAAATAACTGGGCTGTTGCGAGCCAGCATCAGTAATACAGAGAATTTTGTTTCGGGAGGAGGGGGGGGTGGAATCTAAGCCAATAATCAGATTTTTAAAAAAAACATCTATTTCAGAAGGGTAGATTTAGCCCCCTAAGTTCCCTCTTTCCAGTCAATATATACAATTCTGTTGCAAGGATATATCAAGAATAGGGGTGCACAACCTTTATAAGAAGAGGGCTAGTCACAAGAAGACTGGTTTGTCAAGGGCTAACATCCGTAGTGCAGACAATGTTTTGTTTCGTGGAAGAAGGGGGGGGGGATTGAAAAAAATTTGCAATTTTTTCCGTAAGTGGTTGACGAAATTATTTTTTTCGCATCAAACTGACAAAATTTGGAACTCTGGAATTTCCAATTTTGGCATCTATAGTTTCCATCGGCCGATTAATGAAATTCACAATTTTTCTTCTCTTGACAATGGTGAAATGCGCGATTTTTTTTCTGCGACTGTTTGTCGAAATTTACAATTTTTCTATGAACATTCGACAGAATTCTTGATTTTTCCATGCCCAATTGACAAAAATCGCGATTTTCCATGCCTATCGACAAAATTCATAATTTTACAGACCCGATAGACAAAATTCATGATGTTTTCCTATGATCTACGGACAATTTGCATATTTTTTCCATGACTGTTTGTTGAAATTCGCAATTTTTCAAAGCCCATTCGAGGAAATTTGCTGTTTCTCTGTGCTCGATCCATGAAATTCATGATTTTACATGCCTTATTGACGAAACTCGCGGGTTTTTTTCAGTGGTTTACAAAATTCAAGATTTTAGTGATTTTCGATTTTGGCATCTCTGGTTTCTGTTGACCGATTATTGAAATTTGCAATTTTTTTGCGACAAAATGGCGAAATTTATGATTTTCACATGCACATTCAACAAAATTCGCACCCAGTCGACGCAATTCATGATTTTATGCACCCGATCGACAAAATTCATGATGTTTTCCTACAATCTATGGACAAATTGCAAACTCTTTCCGTGACGGTTCGTTGTAATTTACGATTTTTCCACGCCCATTCGATGAAATTCACTGTTACTCTGTGTTCGATCCATGAAATTCATGATTTTACGTGCTTTATCAACGAAATTCGGGGGGGTTTTCCTGTGGTTTACAAAATTCAAGATTTTTTTGCGTGATTGAGAAAATTCACAACTCCGGAATTTCCGATTTTGGCATCTCTGGTTTCTGTAGATCGATTATTGAAATTTGCGGGGTTTTTTTTCTTGCGATAAAATAGAGAAATTTTTGATTTTTCCATGCCCATTCAACAAAATTTGCATCCAGTCGACGCAATTCATGATTTCATGCACCTGATTGACGAAATTCATGATGTTTTCCTACAATGGACAAAATTTACAATTTTTCACGAATTATTAAGGAAATTGAAATTTCTGGATATGTTGGCATGTATGGTCTCCGCGGGCAACAAGTTACCCATCACAGGCCACGTTTAGCCCGCGGGCCACAGGTTGTGCATCCCAAATCACGACGCAGTTTGGCTTATTCGACTCTATATCAATAAAACTTACCGAGTTTAGTTCAGAGTTTCACCACCAGAAGTGTTTTCTTATCTATGGTTATATGGGCCCAATCGCGACGAGGTATGGCTCATTCGACTCAAAATCGACAGCCTCAAAAATTTCAGTTATGTTCGTATAGAAAAGATTGCGCCCCCTGGCAGTGGAAGATGGAACTAACGGATTTTGCAGCTAACTCGAGTTCTATGGGTACCTTCACGATGCGGTTTGATTCATTCGACTCGACATCGGCAGGACTTATCGATTGTAGGTACAAGTTTCACCACCAGGGGGCGCTTTCCTATCTCCGGTTCTATGGGCCCCATCATTACGAGGTATGGCTCATTCGACTCGAAATCGACATCCTCAAAGATTTCAGCTATGTCTGTATAGACCAGAGTGCGCCCTCTGGTGGTGGAAGATGGAACTAACAGATTTTGCAGCTTACTCGAGATTTATTGGTCCCATCACGACGAGGTATGGTTCATTCGATTTGAAATCGACAGCCTCTAAGATTTCAGCTATGTTTGTATAGAACGGAGTGCGTCCCCTGGCGGTGGAACTAACGGATTTTGCAGCTAACTCGAGTTCTCTGGGTCCCATTGCAACGCGGTTTGATTCATTCGACTCGACATCGATAGGATACATCAATTTTAGTTCCAATTTCTGTTTCCAATTAGTCCCCATTTCTGCATTCCAGTTCAGACCCTTCATCCTAAGGTCCTGCTCAAAACTGTCAGCTGGCCCCTTTTGGGGCCCTCACTATAACTCCCTTAAAAATCGTCCAATTCACTAGCTTTTTTTCTAGCAACTTCCAAGGACTTCCAGCTATTACATGAACAACACAAAATTTTCTCGGACAAAACCCGGTCTCCCTGTAACCTTTTAAGTTTTTGTGCCCTAAATTATTAATAATTTGCCTCCTTTTTCACCGATGATCTTCATTTTTGGGGCCCCTTTCTCCATTTAGTTATTCCCTCATTTCTGAATTCCAGTTCAGATCCTTCATCTTAAGTTCTTGCTTAAAACTATCACCTAGCCCTTTTTGGGCCCTCTACTATAGCTCCCTTAAAAATCGTCCAATTCACTAGCCGTTTTTTTCTAACACCTTCTTAGGACTTCCAGCTACTACATGAACAACAACATTTCATTCTCAGACAAAACCCGGGTCCCCTGGACCCCTTTAAGTTTTTGTGCCCTAAATTTTTAATCACTTTACTCTTTTTTTGTCTGATTTTCTTCGTTGTTGGGGCCCTTTTCTCCAGTTAGTTATTTTTCCATTTCTACATTCTAGTTAAAACCCTAGGGTACGGTACGCGGCCCCTTGACGTTTTTGTTCCATAAATTGTAAATAACTTGACTACTTTTAATCTGATCTTCTTCATTTTTTGTGACCTTTTTTTTCATTTAATTATTCCACCATTTCTACAGTCCATTTAGGACACTGGCCTGAACCCGGTCCGGGACCTTTGAACATTTTTGTGCCATGCATTTTCATCCCTCTAATTATGTTACTCTCTCGCTGCATACCTTTAAAGTTGAGTCTTGCACTCCCCTCCCCGGGCCACCACCCTCATATTTTTATTGGGGCCCTAGGGGTCTTTTTTAGCATTTCTTTAAAATTTTATTCTAATGATTAATTTATACCCTATGCTTAGTTTCGATTAATTGACATTTTCATCAATAACCTCAAAAAAGTAATGATATCAGTACAAAACCCCTTAACGGGTTAAAAGTTGTGACGCAGCATTTTCTTTTGGCTCTAAGAATTTTAAATATGGGTCTTAAAAGCAATGATATCAAATTTGAGTGACGCTATGTTAATAATATTTTTAAAAATCATCATTTTCTTTTTAGTTTTATTTATATTCACAGGTGCAATTATTATTTTAACATGAAAAAATATATAAAATTTATTCGCTGATGCTTTTTCATTCAGATCTCTCAGGAATTCAAAATATGGGTTTTAAAAGAAATGATATCAAAATTTGAGTGACATCTTGACGAGAATTTAGTAGGATTGTTTTAAAATTCAAATTAAATTATTTTTCGTTTGTCTTCTAAAGTATATTTACACATACAAACAATACTTTTAATTTTTCAATACACTGTTAAATATATTACTTTCACTGAGCCTATATTATGTATTGAAATGTATTTATTTCAATAAACTGATTTATGTTTTGTGCCACGCTATCCAAAATATATAAGTAAAATTTATGTAAATGATTATTTTGCGTCATATTATCCACTTGCATACATTTCCCTTTGTTTGGATAATATGACGCAAAATAATCATTTACATAAATTTTACTTATGATTTTGGATAGCGTGGCACAAAACATAAATCAATTTATTGAAATAAATACATTTCAATACATAAAATAGGCTCAGTGAAAGTAATATATTTAACAGTGTATTGAAAAATTAAAAGTATTGTTTGTATGTGTAAATATACTTTAGAAGACAAACGAAAAATAATTTAAATTGAATTTTAAAACAATCCTACTAAATTCCCGTCAAGATGTCACTCAAATTTTGATATCATTTCTTTTAAAACCCATATTTTGAATTCCTGAGAGATCTGAATGAAAAAGCATCAGCGAATAAATTTTATATATTTTTTCA
Source organism: Maratus michaelseni (assembly GCA_963931845.1). Taxonomy (NCBI): domain Eukaryota; kingdom Metazoa; phylum Arthropoda; class Arachnida; order Araneae; family Salticidae; genus Maratus; species Maratus michaelseni. The sequence goes on from OZ007596.1 coordinate 227,403,078, forward strand.
TGTTAAAATAATAATTGCACCTGTGAATATAAATAAAACTAAAAAGAAAATGATGATTTTTAAAAATATTATTAACATAGCGTCACTCAAATTTGATATCATTGCTTTTAAGACCCATATTTAAAATTCTTAGAGCCAAAAGAAAATGCTGCGTCACAACTTTTAACCCGTTAAGGGGTTTTGTACTGATACTGTTTACATACTGGCAGTTTCAGGTTAATTCCTCATGTATTTTTCTAGATAGTTAACAAAACGTCTAAAATCGCAAGTGACCAATCACCTTTGGCAATATAGTGTAGTATATATACAAATCTATCGATTATATACAGGGCTGAATAAAAGTATTCGGATATTTTTCCGAATATTGTACATGTTGTTAATTCCTGAAATTACGTTTTTAAATATATTATGCGTTTTCCAAATTGTTTACTTAGATGTTATCTTTCAGCTTATTAAACGGTAATGATTTGTAAAATTATTTTCGAAGCGTTGGAAAGTGTTACATAATCTATGCTTGACGCATGATTTTTCGTCCTTGTTTTTAGTATTGCTGTTGTTGTTTGTTTGTTTGTTTTCAAATAAAAATACCTCAAACACGTTTCCGAAAAACTTGCTTTTTAGTAAACCTTTGGTGTTAGGTATGTGGCAATTTTGATAATTCAGAACATTTTATAGATGTCCTTATGAAACATTCTCACATTCATTTATACATATCTATATGTGCAATGAACTAGAAATTAACCTCTACGATTAAAACTATTTATTTTAAGGCCATTTAAACAGAAAAAAAACTAAGATTTTAAAAACAAAAATTCATAGATTTTGAAGAAAAATCAACATATTTCGGTAAATTTTTGAAGTATTTCAAAATTTTCAGTGCCTTGCAAAAGTAAATCTTTGACAATATGGTTAAAGGAAATTATTAAAATCTATAAAGTGGTATTGAGCGTTAATATGCTGGCGTAAGAAATAAAAATTCACATAATTTCTGTTCAAAATTGTAAAACATTTGCGAAAATATAAATAAAATTATACATTTTTCATAATTTTATATCAGAATTCAACTACAAATCAATTTCTTTTTGGCAATATATTGTATTTTTCAAGAAAAGCTTTCCGAACGCTTAAAATTAATTAGTACAACAATACAAGTAACATCTCAATAACATCCCGCTATTATACTCTGTCATAATAATATCTGTCATGTGGACTAAATGCGATATTAAAAAAATCAATTTCAAAATTAAATGTATTGTATAGAGACCTTCAAAATCTTAAAACATGCCAATATTTCCATAATCGGATTTTTATCATGATTCAATACGTTCCTCAAACTCATATGACGTTGTAGTCACCTGACGTCAATATCTACTTGTTTTCACTTACTCATATTGATACTCTCTTTGTATTATTATCAAACATTTGAAAAAGTCCGTTAAACTGCCAATATGACATCAGATTAATTTTCGTTTTAATTCTCTAATGACGTCATATTATCCTGTTTTCTGTACTTACACATACTCATACACCTTGTATTATTGAAAAATGTTTGAAAATTTCCGTTTTATTACCAATATGACGTCATATTAATCTATTTTTCAATGGCTGAAACTTTTTATTTCATTTTCATTTTTCTCGTTTAAATCTTTCAATAGAAAATTAATTATTGTAGAAAGAATATTATTGTGGATTTTTAATTGTTGGCAACTGCTATAGCGAAAAATGTTTAAATTTAATAGGAAAACGCTGTTAGATTTTTGTTTTTTTATGTCTCTACATTAAAATAATTCGATATTTTTATGATTTTCAGCGTGATAGTAGGTATTCAGCTGCAAGTACACAAAATTTCAAGTATATAAGTTATACAGTTTCTGAAAACCGGCTCTGTGACGGACAAACAGAGAAGCGGGACGAATAGGGTTTCCTGAGATGAACAAAACCTGAAAAATGTTTGTCAATCGCCAATCGTTTCCAATATCCAATCGCATTTATCGCCAACCGTGTTCAAAATAGTAAATTAAAATGCATTTTTTTAAACTTAATATCGTTAAAAATGTTAAACATATATAAGTAAATGAAATATTACAAAATTGTAATTCATGTATATAACACTTATTAAATATATACAGTTTTGAAACACACTGTATTTGAAAATACATTTTGTTTCTTATTAGATGATATAAAAATTGAAATTGTACGATGATTAGAAGTTAATAAAGTTACGTAAACAGCGACATAGATTGGTCATGTCGTCGCCAACCTCGACATGACGTCCGCGTTACCCATGAACATGTTTTGCTTTATAATATAAATAATATACATATATATATATATTATACTATAACATAATACATAGTAAAATATAAACACTTCTGAAAATGCTTTTAATAAGGCAATTATATAATATTAACTAAGGAGTATCAATGCAGAAAGAAACTAGTAGGTTGTGGCCATCACAAAACTTCTATACTTCGAACAAATCATCGAATTTCGTCACCTCTTCTTAGATGACCACAACGAAAATTGAATGACAATCTATTGCTATCATGAGGATTCTAAATTTGATGGTTCTTTGAATTCTACGCACATAAACTGGATATATACACATCAGATAAATCGAAAAAAAATCGATTTGTGACACGATCTGTGATCGATTTGTTTATATGATATTCTGGCTTACCTAATTTTGTTTGCACATATTTTTAATCCTTAATTTTACTTTAGAAGTTTAAACCTGCATCTAAAAAAATTAGATATTGTTAAAAAATATATTAGACTGCAGTTTGAAATTCTCGCACGGTAAGCACTGATGCTTATAAAATGCAACAATAGATGGCTAAGTCATTTTCTTTTCGAATATTCTGCTCGGAAATTCACCCTTGCCAAATTTATTCGTATTCCTTCAATGGATTTGTCCCTTTGAATTAAAGACATAACGAGAGCAAAAAAGATTTATTTTTTTTTCAACTTTTTCCTACGTGTAAATGTATTCAAAGCCTAAATTATCGCATAAAACTAGTTCATTACTATTGATAATAATTTTTACAGTGCTTATAAACGTCGTGTGAACTTCGTTTCATAATTATGTAATACATGTAAAATTTTTAAATTCCATCAATTTGTGTTCGTCATAAAACCTTTTAAATCCATTTTTAACCGACTTAAAAAAAGGAGGAGGTTATCAATTCGACCCGTATGTATGTATTTTGTTGTTCACGCATAACTCTCGTAAATGTGCATCGATTTTGATAAATTTTATTTTGTTTGAAAGAGTAAGGGTCCAAGGTGGTCCCATTTGAATTTCGTCAAAATCTGATTATTAGAACAAATTATTTTATTCAAATTTCCATTATTTAGATAATTTAATTTATATTTCAAAAAGTCCATTATTTGAATTGTTGCCAATTTGTAAAATAGCGCACATAATAATATTCCCTTTCAATTAAAAAACGTATTTACACATGACTATCAAAAACAGAAATAAAACTTTAAAACAATAATTAAAGATCACGTGTTAAAAGCAGGTAAATGTAGAAAAATACGCTAGGAAAAAAATACTTGCGCGTGAATATTAAAAGAGAGAAATAATTAAATTATTACGCGTTCAAAAATTAAATGGGGAAACTTACGTCATATTTAAAATGCTCAAATAACATTACTTCCAAACAGTTTCAATTTAAAAACATATTTACACGAGAGATTAATTTATTTGTAGCTGATGTATTATGTATACCAAACTACGAAAAGTCCTTCTGGTCTATACCGGCAGGAAAAGATAGCCTCCTTATTCTTTGTATCGTCGAAAAGTATGTGAAGCTATAAAGCATTCATGATCATTGAAAATATATCGAAAATTTCCGGAACTGCTTTCCTCCGAACGGCTGCAATAGGTAGCTTTATACTTTTTTGTATTGAAAGCTACCTAAAAGTATAAAGCTAACTATTGCAGCCGTTCGGAGGAAGGCAGTTCCGGAAAATTTCGATATATTTTCACCGATCATGACCCCCAGACCCCAAAACCACCCTCCGTCCAAATGTTGATTTATATATATAGATATATCCATATATATATATATATGGACATATACATATATATATATATATATGTATAATGAGTGACATAATAAATCTCTATCACGGTGCATTGGTTCAGAGTTATCCTATTGCTTTTTTAAATAGTTTGGTGAATAGTTTTGTCAAAGGTAAAGAATACAGTGATACTCTCCTTTTGGCGATTAAAAATATCGCCAAGTGAGTGTAGGTTTTATAAGGAGCTTCGTCCGGCTGAGTCGTCTTTTCATCTTGGTTTAATTTTTCCTACGGTTAGTTTGGTTGTGACAGGCATGGGGGAAGTTTCATGTGTAATGCCGGTATAACCCAGCATGCAGGTCTTTAGCCCTGCAGCCTGTCTCCATTGGTTGTGTTTTTTCTGTTTGTAGTTTTGTTTAAAGTATTGTTAATTCGAATTTTTAAGGTTATTTGTTTGTTTTCTCTGCCGTTTCAGTAGTTTTGGGTTTGAAAGTATGGTATGTGGTTTTCGCATTATATATATATATATATATATATATATCTGACCTATGCCATACGATAACGCCCGTATTTATGAATCGATTTTGATGAAACTAATTGTGTGTATTAAGGTCACTAATGTCTCGACCGAGTTCGTTGGCTAGCTTGGTCCGCCATCTTGTTTCAAGATAACGGCCACTTAAAAATTTAAATTAACTTAAAATCTAAAATAACTATACAAAAAAGTTAAAAATTCAAATATATTTTTAATTACGTGTTAGGCTGATGTATTATGATCCTTGCAATAGGTAGCTTTATACTTTTTTGTATTGAAAGCTACCTAAAAGTATAAAGCTAACTATTGCAGCCGGAAATTATATTCTGGAATCCTTGATACAAGGATTCCAGATCTTTTTTTGGTTTACCTCTATCTTAAAAAATGGCTGAGATAGAGCAGTTTGAAATTCTAGGGTGGCTGACATTTTGAAACAAAACAGCACATTAACGCGATTACTCGCAAATTATTTTCTTTCATTGTTGTAATAATTTTCCCAATCATACTCATAAAACTATATATCCATATCCGTTAGCGCCAAAATTGGCGACATTGGCGACAAAATTGGCAAAATTGGCGACATTTGGCGAAATATCGCGAAATTTGGCGATCAAAATAAGTCTTCATAAATGAAGCCAATTTGGCTATTGCTCAATAATTTGACGAATTTCTTATTCAAATTCAGTATTAACGAATCTTTTGTAAACGTTTCTTTGCATTTTAGCTTGCTGTTTTCGTGTAACATTAGCTAAAATTTTAAAACGTAGATATAGGAAAGCTACCTTTTCCTCCCGGTACAGGCCGGAAGGACTTTTTAGTATCGAAAGCTACCTAAAAAACTGTGATTTTAATGGAGGAAAATTTTCAGAATAAATTTAAATTAGTTTAATACTTTAAAATATATTATATTATTTCTCCCCCAAGAAAAGTCCAATTAATTTTGGACACCTAATAGGCCTATAAGCTCATAAAGACTGCACTGGCTCAGTTTACAATGTTGTCAGACATAGAGAAAATGACAATAAACAACTTGCTTATTACTGAAATGTTAAAAAAAATGCTTAATTTTCCTTACTAAATTTAATTTTTCTAAATGATTCAAGACTGCACCATCAAGAAAAACAAAAAATAATTACACGATGACTAAATTAAATTAAAATATCACATAGAAAATAATAAGAATGCACAAATAAACAATAATGAACAATAACTGGCTCTGTTACAAAGAGAAGTCCATCTAAAAAAAGTCCATTACCTTTACTTTTTAGGTGCGTTCGTAATTATATAAATACGTAGCACCTATTGTCGCCTTCTGGTCCGTCCGTCTGTCTGTCCGTCCGTCTGTCCGCATAAAACAACGCAAAAACTACCCAACCGAACTGTTTGAAATTTAAGATATATTATCTTTGCAGAATTTTGTCGAGCCATTTCAAATTTTATGAAAATCGAATCAAAACTTTAGAAGATATTAATAAAAATACTTATTAAAAAATTTGAATTCTTTTAAAAAATCGGTGCTTTCTTGTTATAGGAGCTTCCGAGGTTCAATCGTCAAGCGACCGAGATACTTATTTTATGACAGAAATTAATCTGCAGACGATACAATTCATTTCACAGAATTAAAAATCATCAAGATCTGAATATTTATATAACTATCTATAGTACACCTCCTTTGTCACGTTTGACGCACAATTTCCAATTTGTTAAATTTTATCATTATAACTCAGGTTTTTTTTTTTCGAGTATAGTTGCATGTCAAGGTAACTTATTGTTATTGATCAATATTAGCATTAGCATGTGTTATGGTATATGCCAGTAGCCGGAGGCTAAATCCAAAGTGAAGAAATACCACTACTCAATTTATCAACAATATCTATACGAGGTAACATTACAAGTTTAAACATTAACATTTTTCCTTTCTTCTATCTATAATAAAAGATTATTACTGAATCCTCTTTACGAAATTTTTTCCTCACCACCCCCCCTCCCCAAACACCATGGTTTAAAAAAATTCTTGAAAAAAAAAAAACTAAAAGTGTAATAAAACTAATCGGATGTGCCAATCCCCAAACTTTCTTCTATCTCATACAAGTTAATACTTTTCAAAATATGCTATCACACCGCCAATAAAATCAATATTTTTCGTTAATTTGTTGTACGTCAGCTGCTTGGAAATCGTCGGATTACCTGGATTCAAAGCACCCTTCGTTGCACGAGAAGCCGATGCACAACATAACTACGAAAAGTCCTTCTGGACTGTACCGGCGAGATGAGATAGCCTCCCTATTTCTTAGTTTTAAAATTTTAGCTAATTTTACAGGAAAACACGAAGCTAAAATGCGTGGTTCCGACTACAGGAAGATTCATTTTGAGTTCTTGTCAAAATTGAATTTGAATCAAAATTTCACCAAACTAGCCAGGTATAGCCAAGTTGACTTTATTTATAGCAACCTATTTTTGTCGCCAAATTTGACGATATTTCACCAAGTTTCACAAAGCTGGGCGAGAAATTAACGCTAGCGAATATGAATATATAGTGTTAAGCATATAATAGTTGGAACGACGGTTACAACAATGAAAGAAAATTTGCCAGAAAGAATTTTCAGTTAAACTCACAAATTAAACCAGTTTATGGAGGGCGGTCCCAACTGTCGCATCATGGCAAAAAGGTCATTTTTCCTGCAATTACCAATAAACAGGCGCCCCACGGTCTGCGTCTTCCAAATCTACCTGTGCCTGTAGGCTAAACCATCAGGGATTTTTTTTTTTTTTTTTTTTGCATGACTATTTATCGAAATCGAACAACTTCTGCTATCACGTCATTGTTGTACAACTACTTAGTGGAATATCGTAATATGCATCTAATATATATATATATATATATATATATATATATATATATATATATATATATATATATATATGCATATATGTATTAACAATTGCGTTTTGTGGTCTAGTGGTCGAGGTCGGTGAAAATATAAAAATATACCGGAATTTCCCAGAAGGCGGCAAAAGGTAGCTTCTTTTTAGGTGCGTTCGTATTTATATAAATACGTAGCATCTATAGTCGTCGTTTGGTCCGTCCGTCTGTCCGTCCGTCTGTCTGTCTGTCTGTCTGTCCGTCTGTCTGTCTGTACGCATATAACAACGCAAAAACTACCCAACCAAATGGTTTGCAATTTAAAATATATTATCTTTGCAGAATTTTGTCGAGACATTTCAAATTTTATTAAAATCGAATCAAAACTTTAGGAGATATTAATAAAAATATTTATTAAGAAATTTGATTTTTTTTTTAAATCTGTGCTTTTTTGTTATAGGAGCTTCCGAAGTTTAATCGTCAAGCGACCGAGATACTTATTTTAATACAGAAATTAATCTGCAGACGATATAATTCATTTCACAGAATTAAAAATCATCAAGATCTGAATATTTATATAACTAGCTGATACATATATATCTGAATATTTATATAACTAGTTAAGATATTTGTATGAAGAGTGTCATAAAATATATACTTAACTAGCTGTTTAACCCGTTCTACACACGGGATATCATGAATTTAATTCTAAAACGTGCGTACGAACGCACCTCGTTTGTAACGTTTGACATACAATTTCCAACTTGTTTTTTTTGTCATGGAAGCGACCTAAAATTAGAACTCAGCTATAATAGGAAGGATTATTATGCAAGTAACATAGTTCTGGATTTTCTACAGTTATGAACATATTCGGCGATTCTCAAACGTAGAGGTGACTGGTAGAAAATTATATTCATATTATGTGAATTTGTAACACGGACAATTCTTGTCAAAGATTATTTCGCAAGATGTGTTTCTGAATCACAGCTGAAGTAAGCGACTATTATAATGGGAATTCTTAATGCATTGAATTTTAGAATTGGAGCTGCTCTGGATGTCCTATTTCACCCTGTATAAGATACAGAATTATGAACTTTCATTTAATGGTATTTCAATCTATGATCTTTTCTAATGTCATTTTTTAATAAATAATTCTTCGAACTACCTGTTATTTCAGACATTATATGATTATATGACCATTATATATGTCATTCAGACATACTTTTAGCGTGTGGACTGATTTTATGTGTTTTTAAATTAGTTTTTAAGAATGTACAGTGCCTGTCTATATGTTTTAAAGATTAAAATAATGTCTGAAATAACAGGTAGTTCGAAGAATTATTAATTTCATTTAATGTTTTTTTTTCAAATACTTTTGCACTTTTTAAATTGTGAAACAGGACATAGAATCAAAGTTTTTTAGACTTTTGACCAAAATGTAGGGGGAAAGAGGCAGGAATGTTGCAATTTTCATAAAAACATATCTTACACAATATATTCTTCTCAATTTTAAATAAAATTATGTTATAATAGTGTTTAGTGTTAACTAAAACTAAAAAAAGTATGATATAGGTCAAAATATTTGATTTTTTTTTAATTTCAAGACCATTTACGACATGTTAAAGTTTTGTCCCACTCCTGTCTCATGCGTGGGAAGAGTTGGACACATATGTAGCAGAGGACAAATATGAAGAATTTACATTTAACCCCTTAATTCTCGCGCCCGTGATATTCACGGGCTGTGTTTTCTACTTTTTTTTTAATTCAGAATCTTTGATTCCCACCAGTTTTTTAAAAGAGTGAAATTAGCTTTATTCTCGCATCATTTTATCAGCCATTAAATAAGGTGAATATTTCTACTTCAAAAAAGTGGTGGCAATCAAACAATTTGAAATTTTAAAAAAGTAGCCTACAAAAAAATATATAGCGACGCTGAAGGGTTTAACGAATATTGTACTTTAACAGATCTAAGGAAATGAAAAGCCCGATTTGTCTTTATTACTTACCCATCATACGTAGTACAGGGTAAGTGTTATAATCGTTTTGAAAATAGAAAATTTTTTTTCACGGATTTACACGTTTCAGACACTGCAGATTCCGAAAAACATATTTTTAGAAAAAACATTTTTTGCCGTCCGTCTGTCTGTGTGTATGTCTGTAAACGCTCTATCTCCCGAACAAATTGAGACAGAGCCTTGAAATTTGGTATGTACTTAGTATGTAATAGTGGGAAGAAGCTTATTGAATTTCAGTAACGTCGATTATCCGGAACTATTTGTTTTCGGACTCTCGAAATATTCGTTCTGATAAAAGGTATATAAAAATTTTCGAAATTTTTTATTTTAAGGAGTGGACAATAAAAGCACATACATTTTGCTTAAAGAATGAAGCCGATCGGAAAATGAGTTGCCGATATATTTGCAATCCTATTTTCCACACTCTTGGATTTTTTATGACCCTGTATTTCATTCAGATTTCAAATCAAAGATATATTTTAATTGGAAATGAGAGGCTTCATCCGACGCAGTGTTAGTTAATATGATTATCATTTTTGGAGTTATAAGGATATTTATTTTACGCAATTGAGTAATAGAGCATTTAAAATTTAGGACGTCATCAAGCCACGATTTTATTCGAATTGCAATGTATTTTATAAATAGTTTACCCATGTTTTATTTTCATATTTTATATTATGCATATCCATGATGGGTAAGTATTACGGTGGCTTCCAACGACTAGTTTATTACTGTGTTTGCTACAATATTTACAAATGGAAGATGAACAACATTTGTATTTGAAAAATATCCTTTTTATACATGGAAAGTAAGTTGTATCCTAAAAGGACTATATATCCCATTAAGTAGCTTCCATTACAAAAAAAAATAAATAAAAAGCTACCTATTACAGTCGTTTGAAGGAAAACAATTCTGGAAAATTTCGGTATATTTTACCGATCATGAACCCCAGACTCCAAAACCATCCTCCGATCAAATGTTGATTTATATAGCCCTGTATATAGCTGATGTTTGTCGTACGATAGCACTCGTATTTATAAACCAATTTCGAGGTAACTAAACATGTGTATTAGGCTTAGTGAGATCTCGACCGAATTCATTGGCCAGCTTGGTCCGTCATCTTGTTTCAAAATGGGTGCCACTTAAGATTTAAAACTATAAAATATATATACAAAACAATTAGAAATACAAATTTATTTTTTCCTGAAGTGTTAGGCCTTGATATAAGACTTCCGGAGAATTTTCTTGTTTTGCTTATATCTTAAGAAAGGGCTGAGATATAGCAGTTTGAATTTCTAAGGTGGCTGACATTACTTTCAAATAAAATTTATTTGAAAACTGTAATTCGATGTACTGATTTTTCTTTGACTTTTAAGGTAATTTTCATGCATGAATGTTTTTAAATATATCTCAACAATGAATGTTTATTTGCTACAATAAGGCAACATTTTCAGCGATATAAATAAATATTAAAACTAAGAAGAAAGTGGCAGCGTTATCACAACTGGCAACAGATTGTTCAAATTTGGCAAGAGCTTTTTCACCTAACCAAAGAAAAAAATGTATTATAAAAATAAATATTTTCTACCATAAAATTAAAAAGTCGCTGAAATTTTGTTAAAAGAAACTAATACACTGATAGCTCATTTCATTTAAACATTTAGATTTTAATACATTTCCAAAACTTTATTATTTAAATACATAACTGATATCTTTTTGTGGTGTAGTCAGCGGACAATCTAAAAAAATATGTTAAATGGGAAAAATCTATTAGAATTTTTAATTCAAAACGATTTTAACCTGTGCATTTGGCAGTATGATTTGTGAACGTAGTTGAATTCACTGATTATTATTAATACAACTATCTTTTCTCTTTCGTTTTGTATATAGAAATTTTATTCACTATCAATAAATGCAATTTATTTCAGTATTCAAGAGCTTATTATTATAAATAATTTGGTATAAGTATCTAATTTAAATTTGGAGGTGAACCCTGAAATCTTTATAAAATGGTTAATAACTTTGAACTGAAGTGTAGGAAAGTCATAAAATTTTCAATTTTGGCTAATTAACATTTTGAATGGGACACCGTATATATATATACCATAAGGTGTGTCAAACCGAAATAAAGCAACAGTGATTGTGTACTGTAATTGGACACGAAACAAACCAATGAGAATGAAATAAATATATTAAGAATGTCTATATACAGGTACATATTTACAAGGAGTAACTCACTCGCTGCTCCAACTCGGCAGGAAAAAAAATGAAAATGTAAAAAAAAGGGGGAAAAGTGTCCCGCTGAAATAAAAACACCACTCCTATCAGTGCTTATGGGAACTCCCGACATTCGAGCTGGTACAGGTCAACAGGTTTATGACGTCTGGAAGTTGTCAAATACCTGTTCTATGCCAGTGGAACTTAGTGCAGACTTTAGAAGGTTGTATTTTCTATTCCTTCTGCAGTATTGCAATGGGAAAAGGAACCCAGCTATCAGAGTTCAAGAAAGGCCAGATAACAGCTTTTAAGGAACAAGGTCTTTGTCGTAGACAAATATCTAATCTAATCAAAAGATCTAAAACCGTAATAGACAATTTTGTGAAACAGGGCAATACTTACGGGTATAAAAAATGGAAGTGTACATGCAGAAAAATGACTTGCAGGCAGGAAAGATATGTTATGCGACGTCTTTGATGAGGTGGTATTTCTCTAAGACAATTGGCCAAAGAGGATAACATCCCTGTGACACAATCAACCATGTCACGGATTGTAAAACGTTCAAGCAACTTGCGATATAAGAAAAGAAAACTGCAGCCCATGTTGAAAGCTATCACAAGCAAAGAAGAGTCGATTGGGCCAAATGTCATCAAACCTAGAAGGACCACTGACATCGTCTTATATTCTCAGATGAGAAAAAATTTAATTTGAACGGCCCAAACGGTCTTGCTTTCAATTGGCATGACATGAGGAAAGAAGAGGAAATTTTCTCCAAAATACAGCAAGATTGAGGTTCATTAATAGTGTGGGAAGGCTTCAGCTGTGGTGGCAAACTTAACCCGGCTTTTCCCTCAGGCTACCGATTACCAAGAAATACTAGAAACCCATTTACTGCCATTTGCAGAGAGAATTGTTGGCCTAAGTTGGATTTTCCAGCAGGACAATGCCCCCATTTACGTTACAAAATCCTCCTGGCAATGGTTTTCTGATAATGGGGTGCATATCATGGAATGGCCTGCGCTTTCCCCTGATCTTAATCCCCAAGAAAATGTGTGGAGTATCCTCAGTAGGGCTGTATATGCCAATGGCAGACAGTTTCAGTCTGTGACAGAATTGAAGACCGCCATCATTGAAGCCTGGGATAATATTGATGCTACTGTCCTCCAAGGACTGGTACATAATATGCCGCATCGTATATTCCAAGTCATGTATTATAAGCATGGCGGATATATTGGCTATTAACAGTAGTGGCTTTATTTTGGCGGGACACTTTTTCCTCCTCTTTTTTAAAAAACATTCATTTTTTTCTGCCCAAGTGGTGCAGGGAGTGAGTTCCACCTTCTATATATGTATTTGTATATATACTCTCTATGTATATTTATTTCATTCTTATTGGTTTGTTTCATGTCCAGTTACGGCACTCAATCACAGTGGCTTTATTTCGGTGGGACACACCTTATATTCCGACTGCATAACACGAACCTAACGTATGGGAATATATGTTTTTATTTTTAGATGCATTCGCTATATTACACGCACATCTTTCGTTGCAAAGAAGCCCTCATGATATGCATGGCATTAAAGTTCATTAAAACCTCATAACAAATACTCTTGAACAACGGACATCTCTATTTAGTGACACTTTTCAATCCCCAACACGAACATATTTGTACGTTTTTACCTCTTAAAGGCGAACACCTCCAAATAGGGGACAAACTCCGTGTTCTCGATGCGCCCTCCCTTCAGAAGTTTTATTGTACAATAAATCACCCTAGAAAATGTATATGTAGGAACAAAATGAAACATTGGGCAAGTGCAAAGCGAGGACATACGATACTGTTAAAGCTCCTGATCAGTAAAATTTCAAATTGCCCTCGCTAATGTTAAACGAATGGCCGTGTGATACATTCGTATTTTTAAAGTATCACCTTAGGAAATTAATATTTTTAACTTCTTTTGTGTGTGTGTGTTCTCTTCTTGAAGGATGTCTCCTTTTTTAGCTCACAGGTTATCAAAGCCTGAGAGGTAATCTTCCCTCAGGTTTTGCATGTACGTACATATGTATGCACGTATGTATGTACGTAACGCGATAACTCTTCATAGAATTATCCGATTTACTTCAAATTTTGTGTGTAGGTTCATTCAGATAAGGCTGATTAGTTTTGGGGGCTCATAGGTTAAGTATAAAGAGCGGAAACGGGGGCTAATACCCACCTTAATTTAGATAAATGGATTTTTCATGCAGAATTATCCGAGTTGCTTCAAATTTTGTATATAGGTTCATTCAGATAAGGCGCTTTCCTGATTAGTTTTGGGGGATTCATTGGTTAAGTATAAAGAGGGAAAACGGGAGGCAAATCCCCACCTTAATTTAGATAAATGGGGATTTCCCGCAGAAATATCTGATTTGCTTCAAATTTGTTATATAGGTTTATTCTGATAAGACGCTTCCCTGATTAGTTTTGGGGGTTCATTGGTAAAGTATAAAGAAGGAGGAACGGGAGGCTAATCTCCTCCTTAATTTAGATAAATGGGTTTTACATGCAGAATTATCCGAGTTGCTTCAAATTTTGTATATAGGTTCATTCTGATAAGGTGCTTCCCTGATTAGTTTTAGGGGGTTCATTGGTTAAGTATAAAGAGGGGGAACGGGAGGCAAATCCCCCCTTAATTATCTAAATGGGTATTTCATGCAGAATTATCTGATTTGCTTCAAATTTGTTATACAGGTTTATTGTCGATTTCATTATTTTTCGAGGGGCATTATTCTTTGAAATAAGAGTAACTAACTTTGAAATAGTTTATTTGCTTCAAATTTGGTATACAGGTTTATTGTCAATTTCATTATTTTTCGAGGGGAATTATTCTTTGAAATAAGAGTAATTGACTTTGAAATAAGAGTAAGTAGAATAATATACAATTAGTGTGAATAGCCTGTGAGCGCAATGTCATCAGTTTAACTGAGCACTTTTATTTTTTTAATTTTTCAACTGTCAAAATATTTTTTAAATAGATATATGCTTAATTTTATTTGAAATGTTAAACTCTTACTCAGTTTCGTTAAGATTTTAACACATAAAATTATAAATTAAGTATATATTTTAGAAAAAGTTTGACAACTAAGAGAGAAAGACACATCCTTTAAGAACAGTACACGGAAATCAGAAGTTGAAAATGTCAATTTCCTAAGGAGATATTTTAAAAAGACAAATGCATCACACGCCCATTTGTTTAACATTAGCTAGGGGAATTTGAGATTTTACTGATAAAGTGTCCATGTATCTAACTGAATCTTCACAAAGAATTTGGAATCGTTCACTGGTTCATTCAACTAATCACGTATTTTTTTTCTTGTTCCTTAATAAATAAGTATCAATTCTAATGGCTTATCTTTTCAAATTTTTTAATCTTTCATTTTTATGCGCGCATAAATATTGGTAATTTACGAGTTCTAAGTTGGAAAATACCGTAATTTCTTTTCTGTCACCCGGGCAAAATGAAACTATATAAGCATTTTCATACTTTACTGTATTAGGAGTAAAAACTTATTCTATGTACGATGAACTTGACTTTTATCAGTGCCATCTATTGACAACGTTTTAACACTAGAAGGGTGGTAGGGGTCATTTTGACCCCCGAGCACTTTTGTCCGTTGATTACTTTTGTTTAGTTAGAATAATTTTTTTTTACTTTTTTTTTTTTTTTACTTTTCCTAAATAGATAACAAATATATAAAATAAAAAATTCAGCATTCTAGATTTGTTAGTTTTTGAAATATTGAACAATATTGAATATATATATATATATATATATTTCTGTATTATTTTGGCCACGTGGTTGGCGAATTCATAAAGTGGATTAACATGGCATTGATGCCCTGTGAAATTTGTAAGCAGAAATATGATTAATTTTATAGGTAGAAGTAAATATAGAATTGAACTGAATTCATTTTTGAATGCTAAGGGTGGTCTAGATCAGTTGTTCGGTGAGTTCAGATAGGTTTGGTTACAGCTGTGTGTAGCTTAGTGTTTTGGTTGATAGTTTGAATTAATTTGGTCTCTGCAGGAGAAGAGGGACGTTGCTTGCATAGAAACCGGTTTTAACCCTGCGGTGCATGTCGTTAGCCATGCCCTCCTGCCTTCAGGTTTAATTTTCCTGGTATTGGTTTTTCGTTAGTATTTTGTGTTTGGTTATAATCGTATTATAGTTTTAATTCGTTATATTTTAGTGTTCAGTTGATATATTGTTATTTGTTTTCGGCTATATAGTGTGGTTAGTGTAAATTTATAATTGTATTTTAGTATACACACACACACATATATATATATATATGTAATAATAAAAAAATTTCGCCATTTTTCTTTAGTTAAATTATTCCAAATTCTTCAATTCTTTTTTCCCTCTCTTTTTAAAATATCTCTTAAATCTATTTTGTATTTTATTCCATAACTTAATCAAAATATTCTATTATTTATCATTCTAAAAATCTTAATCTGTTAAAAGCTACACGTATTTATTAAAACCTTATTCTCTTAAATTGCAACACTGCCTCTAAACGCACCTGCCTAATTTCTTCTTTTGAGACATTTAATTTTTATTCTTTGGAACTTTTATAATACCATTTTTATTTCTATTTAATTCATTCGGCATCCCATGATTCCAAGCGGTTTCCGCGCCCAAAAGCCTTTTTACCTTTTTAATTTGCAGCTTCTGTTAAAGAGTTTTAATCATACGTCAGAGACACGTCTTCGTGGCCTCATTTTTTCATCCATTGACGAGAAAGCTCCGCCTTCTTTATCCCCCTCGCGCCCTCCGAACATGGATGCGGGTGGACCAGCTTGTTCGCGCGTTTTGTACCTTTGGGCCAAATTTTGAAGTATTTATACGGTTACACTGGCTTCGGAGAGAGAATTTACACGAATTAGTGGTTGTCATCTAATTGCCGTCACTGGGGAGTCTACACTAATGCATCGGTAGTATGTTCTTCAAGCTCTACTAATTCTTCAATATCTTCAAATGTGTTCAGTTTTAATGAAGCGAAAGTTGGTGGAGTTGCTTTCATCTCTGTGATCACAATAAAGCCACTGCTCATCTATTAAGTTATTAAGTCTTCTTTTTAATGTTTTTGGGAAATTTCTTCTGGATTTCACCGCCTCTGCTCAATTTTTACGACTGCAAAATCACTACGATTTCCGATGTGATATACTTCGAGATTTGTCTTCATGGTGAGTGACTCGAAGTGATGCCCTGTCCGGGTGTCATGACTACATTTCAACGATCTCGACTGCGGCTACCTCGATATGATTATCAGGTAATTTTAGTGGTTTCGGACTGAGATGTTCCGATTGTCTGGTGGAAAGAACGTTCAAGTCGACGGCAATAGCGATCGTCTATAATGTGCCAATTTTCGACAGGAATGTATCAAAAAAGCCGGTCAGGATAACTGATGACCTGTGTAATAAAAACATTTTGGAGACTTCCCAGTGATATTGGAGAACAACTACCGATTAGTTGTCAAATTATCACTCATAAGTGTTTATAAATTTATCCCAGAAGTGACGTCTGTAAGTTAAATTATTCTTTTATTTTTATTGATTTCTTATTTTATTGATTTGTTATTATTGGCTTATATAGAACAAAAATTGTTCTTAGAATACTTTAGAAAAATTTTGTTCCTTTTATCATGAACATTTAGAACTTACGAAATTTAATATTTATTCTTATGTATTGTTAAAAAATTAATTTTATTTGGTTAAGCTCACAAATATTACTGAAAGTTTTGAACTGCTCTGATATTTATTCCTATATTACTTCATTTTACAAGAGTAACTTCATTTTATGTTCTTATTTTATCATTTAATTATAGTCCCTTTTCATTCGGTGATATTTATTCATAGGAAATAATTTCTATTTATTGAAAAAATATATGAGTAATCTCTTTTCAAGTAACATGTATTGGAACATATTCTATGCCATTCTAAAAATGCATAAAAATTTATTAGATTATCTGAAATTACAGCTTCACTGATTGCATAATAATCGCAAAAATAGCTTTTGAAGTTTATTAATGTGAAAAAAAAAATGTGTTATCTCAAAAGAAAATTGAGTAACATTGAAAGGGTAAAATTATTGTGCAGTTAATTTATTTGTTTATTTTATTACTTTTGTTTTTTGATGCTATATTCTGAGAGTACAATTCAAGAGCCAAAAAAATTGTTCTTACGAAATAATGATACTTATTTTAAAAAAGTGTTTTATTTATTTCATTCTAAATTGTGATATTCATATATAGTGGATCTATTTATAGAAAGCTTATAGTAGTAGTTTACATTTACTATTTAAGTGAAATGAATTTTAATATGAATTGGACTTTTTTACTGTTGAATATTATTTAGTTTGTTATTTAAATTATTAAGAGTTAGATATTTACAGTTGTTGTTAAGTTAAAGAATTCTTTATACATTGTTATTTTTTTTTACATGTTATTAAAGTCAGGGTTCGTTAAAGTTACTGTTGAAAGTAAGGGTACTCAAACCAAAATGGCTGAAAAAGAGCTTAATGTTATTATTTTTGACCCAGAAAGTGGGATGAATGTTGTGTCTTGGCTTAGACACTTTGAAGGATCAGCCCCTCCAGATAAAAAAGAGTGGAAAATCAACAATATTTCCAAATATTTGAAGGGCGAAGCATTAAAGGTGTATGTTAATGAATGTCTAGATTGTAAAGAGTATGAAAAAATTGCTGAGATCTTAACTGAAAAATTTCTGAAAGTAACAGTCCCCCGTTTTTCTGATTTCGCCTCGCTGAAATTGCATGACCTAAACAACTTAGAAAATTATTTCCGTCAGAAAATAGAGATAGGTCGACAACTTAAACTATGTGAAACTATTATTTTACAAGGATTGACAGATGGCTTAAAACCTGAATACCAGAACTATTTAATAGTAAATCCTCCTGAATCTACTACCGATTGGTATAGATTAGTTAAACAACTTGTTGTCATTCCATCTCATTCTAGCAGTAACAATAATAGTAATGTTCGAAAAATGTCTCAAAATTCCAGACCTTTTTCTCAACCAATTAATTCACCTAGACATTGGATTCGCCCTCAACCTAATTACAGGAATCCAAATTTCCAAGCAGCAACTAATTTTAACCCTTCAACGTCCAGGTTCGTTAGTCCCAGATTGCCTGTCAATCATTATCAAAGAAGGCTTCCTAGTCGACCATGTCGAATGTGTTTAAATAGAGGTATCCAAAATGCTTATCACTGGGAGAGGGATTGTGTATTCAATGTTAGGCCTCTGCAATCTTCTGCACCCCCTCTTAGTCAACCACAACCATCTACTGATAATATATGACAGTTAATTGTATCAGGATATGTAAATAACAGGGAACTACCTTGTGTGATTGACTCTGGCTCAACCATAAGTATTTTGCCTTTTAAATTTGTTAAATTCTTAAATGCTAAAGTTATAAATATTCCACCTGTTATTATTGGCCAAGCCAAAGGAACTGTTGTAATAGATAAAACTTGTAATTTATTGTTTAAATTAGGTAATGTGCAACAAAATATTAGATTTTTAATATGTAATACAAATTTAGATTATGCTATACTAGGTTTAAAAGAATGCTGTAAGTTTAATTTAATTATTGACTGTGCTACATGTAGAGTATTACAAGGAGACCTTGTTTTAAATGAATCTAAGAACATATCCAGTGATAAATTAAGGTTACTTCATTTTAATGTTAACTATGATTATCAGAGAGTGCAACCCGATTATGGAAAGATCATATCTCCTCAATCCTTTATTCCATCTAATGTTGATAATTCTAAATTAATTGGGGAAATAAATTCTATAGAAAATGAAACTTTAAGGGAAAGTATAAGGGATTATTTAGATATATTTTCTAAAAATAAATTTGATGTCGGGAGAATTAATATCGAACCGCAACGTATTCTTCTTAATTCTGACCTACCAATATCTCTGAGGCCATACAGAACTTCCCCTTTAGAAGAAAAAGAGATTTCGGATCAAATTCATTCACTATTAGATGCTGGTTTAATTAAAGAGAGCAATAGTCCCTATTCTGCCCCTGTTACATTAGTAATGAAAAGAGAAGAAGGTAAAAAAACTAGATTATGTGTTGACTATAGAAAATTAAATGCAATAATGAAAAATGACGCAGAACCCCTACCTCGTATCGATGGAATTTTAGATAAACTGAGTAGTGCGCAGTATTTTTCAACTTTAGATTTAGCCTCTGGCTACTGGCACATACCCATACATCCATCCGATACTGAAAAATTGGCTTTTGCTACCAACTTTGGGCTCTTTGAATGGTTAGTTCTGCCCTTCGGGATTAAATTAGGCCCCCCGATATTTAATAGAACCCTTAGAAGAATACTTACTAAATACAAAATAGACTTTGCTTGCCATTATTTTGATGATATCATTATTTTTTCTTCCTCATTAGAAGAACATATGCAACATTTAAACCAAATATTTGAATTATGTAGACGCGAAAACATTAAACTTAAACTCTCTAAATGCAATTTTGTCCAAAATAAAATTAACTTCTTAGGATATACCATCCAGAATGGCACATTAACTCCTGCTAATGCTAATATTGAAGTAATAAAAAAACTAAAACCCCCTTCAAATGTAAAGGAACTTCAGAGATTCTTAGGATCTATCAATGTTTATCACAAGTTTATAGATAAATATGCCGAAATTCGAGTCCCTCTTAACAGATTACTCAGAAAAAATACACTATGGGAATGGAATACAGATTGTCAAAATTCTTTTCAAAAATTAAAAGATGCCTTAATAGCCAAACCTATCTTAAAAATTTATGACCCTAAGTTACCCCTCCATATGTTTGTTGATGCCTCACAGGTGGCAGTAGGTGCAGTCTTAAAACAACCTGATAGTAATAATTTTTTACATCCAATTGCTTATTACTCTAGAGGATTGAGAAGTTATGAGAAGAATTATTTTATTACCGAGTTAGAGTGTCTTGCCATCATTGACACCTTAGACAAATTCTATCATTATTTTCATGGTGTAAAATTTACCATTCATACTGATCATGCATCTCTTGTATGGTTAAAAAATACTAAACATTTGAGAGGCAGGTTATTTAGATGGTCTTTGAAGTTGAGCATGTTTGAATATAATATAGTTTACGAAAAGGGATCCACAAATATCGAAGCCGACATGTTGTCGAAAAACCCAATTTCACATTTTATTCAACCACTTACTTTTCTTCTGGACGTTAAAGAAATTATAGAGAGGCAGGAAAAAGATAATGTGTGTGGTAAAAATTATCTAAAGGAAAATGGACTTATGGTAGTAAAAAAGAAAGGTTTTAGAAAAATAGTAGTCCCCATGTCTTTAAGGAGAAAAATACTAAATGTTGCTCATGAAAAATTTGGTCATCCTGGTATCCAAAAAATGTTAAATTTAATCTCCCCTAATTATTATTGGCCTGACATGACGCAAGATATAACCAATTTTGTAAAACATTGTGATATTTGTCAAAAGAATAAAAAACCCAGACAGAAAAAATTTGGCTTATTACAAGCTATGCCCACCACAGATCAACCTTTTGAATGTCTTTCTATTTTAGAAAAAAAAAAAAAAAAAAAAAAAAAAAAAATTGATACATTCCTGTCGAAAATTGGCACATTATAGACGATCGCTATTGCCGTCGACTTGAACGTTCTTTCCACCAGACAATCGGAACATCTCAGTCCGAAACCACTAAAATTACCTGATAATCATATCGAGGTAGCCGCAGTCGAGATCGTTGAAATGTAGTCATGACACCCGGACAGGGCATCACTTCGAGTCACTCACCATGAAGACAAATCTCGAAGTATATCACATCGGAAATCGTAGTGATTTTGCAGTCGTAAAAATTGAGCAGAGGCGGTGAAATCCAGAAGAAATTTCCCAAAAACATTAAAAAGAAGACTTAATAACTTAATAGATGAGCAGTGGCTTTATTGTGATCACAGAGATGAAAGCAACTCCACCAACTTTCGATTCATTAAAACTGAACACATTTGAAGATATTGAAGAATTAGTAGAGCTTGAAGAACATACTACCGATGCATTAGTGTAGACTCCCCAGTGACGGCAATTAGATGACAACCACTAATTCGTGTAAATTCTCTCTCCGAAGCCAGTGTAACCGTATAAATACTTCAAAATTTGGCCCAAAGGTACAAAACGCGCGAACAAGCTGGTCCACCCGCATCCATGTTCGGAGGGCGCGAGGGGGATAAAGAAGGCGGAGCTTTCTCGTCAATGGATGAAAAAATGAGGCCACGAAGACGTGTCTCTGACGTATGATTAAAACTCTTTAACAGAAGCTGCAAATTAAAAAGGTAAAAAGGCCTTTGGGCGCGAAAACCGCTTGGAATCATGGGATGCCGAATGAATTAAATAGAAATAAAAATGGTATTATAAAAGTTCCAAAGAATAAAAATTAAATGTCTCAAAAGAAGAAATTAGGCAGGTGCGTTTAGAGGCAGTGTTGCAATTTAAGAGAATAAGGTTTTAATAAATACGTGTAGCTTTTAACAGATTAAGATTTTTAGAATGATAAATAATAGAATATTTTGATTAATTTATGGAATAAAATACAAAATAGATTTAAGAGATATTTTAAAAAGAGAGGGAAAAAAGAATTGAAGAATTTGGAATAATTTAACTAAAGAAAAATGGCGAAATTTTTTTATTATTACATATATATATATGAAATATTGATGAAAAAATATAAATTTGTAAATTGTGTTCTGTTTTAGTCAGCATTACTTTTAATTTGTGAAACCAATGAATTTTTATATCAAATTAATGAGTTATTTGAGTAGTTGTAGTATGATCCAATGGATCGCCCTGTAGGCGCTACATTTACAGTATTTTAGAAATTCAATAAATTATCAAGTAACATTAAATATAAATTATGAAATACACGAAAATTACAAATTTTTCCAATATATTTTCATTTAAAATTGTTTTATCGTTGTTATTTCAGCAGTTTCATGAAGGGGTCAAAATGGCCCTCCGTTCTAGTAGGTAAAATTTTCCCGCTGCTCTAGATTTAAAATAATCTTTCAACAGGGTTAATATGTAGGGGCGCTGCTGTTAACAAAATTGCAGGGTCTTGTACAACTGCGCAACAACTCGTGCGCAACTTTATTTTAAAAAAACTCTATTCGATGCATCCAAAAAACGTACGTCTGAAAAGTTTAAATGGTGTAGATATTTTTTTGCATGTATGTGCGTGTTTGTATGTCAAATTTGCCGTAAACCATTTTGAATTTTGTGTTCATTTTAATATAGATCTACGTCTCTACGACAAAATTTAAAATATCAATTCGAAGCAAAGAATGCTTCTGATACTTTACATTATATATATATATACAGTACCTGGCAAAAGTTTTGAACGATAGGTTTTTCTGTCGTAACTTTTTCTGTAAGCAAAATTTCTTAATGAAGTAAATTAGTAATTTGTGCCTCTTTTAACGCTCAACAAAATGCAACGAACAATTTAGACATATGCATAAATTTAAAATAATTCAGAAATTCGCATAATTACTTAAGCAAAAGTTTTGAGACGATTCAGTTTTTCTAAACTTTTATTGAAATTAATCGTCTTAATGCAACGAAACACAGCAATATTTAATATTTAGTTGCATAGCCTTTTGCTTTGCGGACTACGGCACATCATCTGGGGGATGGGATTATTAACAAGGATTTCTAAAGATTTTTCGCCCATTATCCTGAAGGAATTCTGCCTTTGAAGAATGTTGTTCCCGACGTTGATTCCGGTGTGTTCCCAAAGATTTTCAATTGGATTCAGGTCAGGTGACTGACTCAGCCAATCCAAAACTTGAATTTTCTTAGCTGTAAACCAATTTGTCACCATTCTGAATTTGTGCTCTGGATCATTATCCTGCTTAAACATTCATCCACGAGGCATCTTTTTACTATCATAAGGCAGCATGTGATCTTCTAAAATGTTTTTATATACATTTTGATCCATAATCTCATCGATGTGTACGAGGGGAACGATGTCATCATGATGGAAAGCTCCCAGGACCATTACCGATCCATTTCCGTGATTCACTGCTGGACGTTGGTTCAGGAGCTCCATTCCAGTGAGTCTTCGATGACGAATAACGTCATATTCGCCGTCAGAAGTTCACCAGAATGAAACCCTGGTCTTCAATCGGAATAGGCGAAAATCCTTAGGTACACCTTAGAAAGCCTTATTAATTCCATGCCCAAGACGATGTGCCGCAGTCCTCAAAGCAAAAGGATACGCAACTAAATATTAAATATTGTTGTATTTCGTTACATTCAATTTACGCGCTTAATTTCAGTAAAAGTTTAGAAAAACTGAAAAGTCTCAAAACTTTTTGTTCGGTAATTTTGCGAAATTTTCAATTATGTTAAATTTATGCATATGTCTCAATTGTTCTAATGTTTCATTTTGCTGATCTTTAAAAGGGGTACAAATTACTAATTTACATCATTAAGAAATTTTGCTTACAGAAAAAGTTAGGACAGAAAAACATATCGTCTCAAAACTTCTGCGAGCTACTGTAATGTATTATGGGTTATGGCATGCTGGGTTTATCTTATTTTCTCCTTATGCATAATGAATTTATAAAATGCTGGTTATTATTTAAGCATGAAGTTTTATTATGTTTGTCTATTATTAGGTATCTTTCAATACAAAAAAGTATTAGGTAGCTTTCAATACAAAAAAGTCCTTCCGGCCTGTACCGGGAGGAAAAGGTAGCTTTCCTATATCTTCGTTTTAAAATTTTAGCTAATGTTACTCGAAAACAGCAAGTTAAAATGCAAAGAAACGTTTACAAAAGATTCGTTAATAATGAATTTGAATAAGAAATTCGCCAAATTATTGAGCAATAGCCAAATTGGCTTCATTTATGAAGACTTATTTTGGTCGCCAAATTGGGCGATATTTCGCCAAATGACGCCAATTTTGGCGAGAATTTGCCGCTAAAGGATATGAATATATAGCTTTATGATTTATAGCTTATGATTATGCGTATGATTGGGAAAATTATTACAACAATGAAAGAAAAAAGTCCTTCCGGCCTGTACCGGGAGGAAAAGGTAGCTTTCCTATATCTTCGTTTCAAAATTTTAGCTAATGTTTCACGAAAACAGCAAGTTAAAATGCTGTTGGGAGAATGATTACAACAATGAAAATTTTTGTTATGTGCTGTCTTGTTTCAAAATGTCAGCCACCTTAGAATTTCAAACTGCTCTATTTCAGCCATTTTTTAAGATAGATGTAAACCAAAAAATGCTCTGGAATCCTCGTATCAAGGCCTAACACTTAATTAAAAATTTGAATTTTTAACTTTTTTGTATATTTATTTTAGTTTTAAATTTTAAAGTGGCCTCCATCTTGAAACAAAATGGCGGACCAAGCTGGCCAACGAACTCGGTCGAGACATTGGTAAGCTTAATACACACAATTATTTTCATCAAAATTGATTTATAAATACGAGCGTTATCGTATGACATAGGTCAGATATATATATATATATAAATCAACATTTGAACGGAGGGTGGTTTTGGGGTCTGGGGGTCATGATCGGTGAAAATATATCGAAATTTTCCGGAACTGCTTCCCTCCGAACGGCTGCAATAAGGGTAGCTTTATACTTTTTTGTATATATATATTTTATTTCCAATTTTAATATTTCCAATTGTTGTCTGGTAATAGTTCAGTATACCTGGATGACTCTACTGTTCTTAACATTATGCCAGTAGAATTATGAAATACTGAGCTATTTTTTAAAACACATGTGGGTGCATCCAGGCTGATGAGTACATCTACATGTGTTTTTTCATATCCAATTCATATTTAATTCTCTTGTGGTCCAATTTTAAATTGTATACGGTTCATATTTAATTTATTAATCCATTTGTTTTTACTTAATAGCAACTCCAATTTATATTTTTTTCTCCTTTTTCTGTTTAAATATTATTCAGGTATGAGTAAATTAGGCCTATTACCATTGAAGCACGAGCTTTGGTAATATTATGATTGCATATATGTTAAATATTAGATATGTGGTATTCTGTCTACACAATATCATTAATTATCTCTTTGGAGATTTAAGTAGAATGATAATAGAACTTGATATGTTTTTGAAATTCATAGATATTATAATTATATATATATATATATATATATACAAATGTTGTATTTTGTATATATATATATATGATCTCTGTCATACGATAACACTCGTATTTATAAATTAATTTGGATGAAACTAATTGTGTGTATTAAGCTCACCCATGTCTCGACCGAGTTCGTTGGCCAGCTTGGTCCGCCATTTTGTTTCAAGATGGCGGCCACTTAAAAATTTAAAACTAAAATAAATCTACAAAAAAGTTAAAAATTCAAATTTATTTTTAAATTAAGTGTTAGGCCTTGATACGAGGATTCCAGAGCATTTTTTGTTTTACCTCTATCTTAAAAAACGGCTGAGATAGAGCAGTTTGAAATTCTAGGGTGGCTGACATTTTAAAACAAAAAAGTCCTTCCGGCCTGTACCGGGAGGAAAAGGTAGCTTTCCTATATCTTAGTTTTAAAATTTTAGCTAATGTTACACGAAAACAGCAACTTAAAATGCAAATAAAACGTTTACAAAAGATTCTTTAATACTGAATTAGAATAAGAAATTCGCCAAATTATTGAGCAATAGCCAAATTGGCTTCATTTATGAAAACTTATTTTGGTCGCCAAATTTGGCGATATTTCGCCAAATGTCGCCAAGTTTGGCGAGAATTTGGTTTCAAAATGTCAGCCCCCCTAGAATTTCAAACTGCTCTATCTCAGCCGTTTTTTAAGATAGATGTAAAACAAAAAATGTTCTGGAATCCTCGTTTCAAGGCCTAACACTGAATTAAAAAATAAATTTGAATTTTTAACTTTTTTGTGTATTTATTTTAGTTTTAAATTTTTAAATGGCCGCCATCTTGAAACAAAATGGCGGACCAAGCTGGCCAACGAACTCGGTCGAGACATTGGTGAGCTTAATACACACAGTTAGTTTCATCAAAATTGATTTATAAATACGAGCGTTATCGTATGACATAGGTCAGATATATATATATATATATATATACATATAAATCAACATTTGAACGGAGGGTGGTTTTGGGGTCTGGGGGTCATGATCGGTGAAAATGTATGGAAATTTTCCGGAACTGCTTTCCTCCGAACGTCTGCAATAAGTAGCTTTATACTTTTTTGTATTGAAAGCTACCTAACAGAACATTACATAAAAACAACGAATAATTTATGAGTTTTAGTGAACGCAATTTCTCGCAAATTATTTTCTTTCATTGTTCATTTTCCCAATCATACACTTAAAACTATATATTCATATCCGTTAGCGCAAAATTCTCGCCAAACTTGGCGGCAATTGGCGAAATATCGCCAAATTTGGCGACCAAGATAAGTTTTCATAAATGAAGCCAACTTGGCTGTAGCTCAATAATTTGGCGAATTTCTTATTCAAATTCAGTATTAACGAATTTTTTGTAAACATTTTCTTTGCATTTTAGCTTGCTGTTTTCGAGTAACATTAGCTAAAATTTTAAAACGAAGATATAGGATAGCTACCTTCCCCCCCCCCCCCCCCGGTACAGGCCGGAAGGATTTTTATTACCAAACAATTAGGTATCTTTCATTAAAGAAAGCTACCTACTGCAGACGTTCGGGGGAAAGGAATACCAAAAAATTTTGGTATATTTTCACCGATCATGACCACCAGACCCCCAAACCACCCTCCGTTCAAATGTTGATTTATATATATATATACATTTATTCATATATACATACATATATATATATATATATATATATATATATATATATATATATATATATATATATATTTGGATGTGACTGAGTATGTGTATAGGGCATACCAATGTCTCGACTGAGTTCGTTGGCCAGCTTCATCCGCCATCTTTTTTCAAAGAAACAACCAGTTAAACAATTAAAAAAATTTAAAAATTCAAAAAGATATACAATAAAGTTATAAATTGAAAAAATGTTTCTGTTTGTGTCAGAACGTGATACAATAATTCTGGAAATTTTTTTGTTTTTGCTATATCTTACAAAATGACTGAGATATAGCAGTTTGAAATTTTAGGGTGACTGAGATTTTAAAACAATCTGATATTTGTTATGCTGTGACTCTCGTATTTATGAACCGATATGGATGTGACTGATCATGTGTACAGAACATACCAAGGTCTCAACCGAGTTCGTTGGCCAGATTCATGCGCCATCTTGTTTCAAAATGGCGAAAAATTAAATTTTTATTTATTTTTAATTCAAAAAGATGTATAAAAATTATAAATTGAAAAAGTTTTTTCCGTTAAGTGTAAGATCGTGATACAAGGATTCCGGAGCATTTTTTGTTTTGGCTTTATCTTTAAAAAATGGCAGCGATATGGCAGTTTGGACATTTTGAAACAATCTGATTTTTGTTGGGCTGTAACGCTCATGCTGAAATTCGCATTCAAATTCAGTATTAACGAAAACCGGGATTGAATCTTCTATATTCTCTTGAGACTCAAGCTCGTATTCTTCGCACAAATTTTACCATAATCGTGATTATTGCTGCTTTTGAGACTAGAAATCAATAAATATGTTCATTTATTTAAAAAATAAATATATATATAGTTGTTTAGCGTGTGCAAATAAAATGGACATTGGGTCTCCGTCGTGTGAAAAACATATTATTGAATTACATGACTCTGAATGGAAAATTCTAAATATTGGACAAAACATAGTGGCACATAAATGAATTAGACTCAAAACTAGTCGTTGGGGGCCACCGTAATACTTACCCATCATGGATATGCATAATGTAAAATATTAAAATAAAACATGTGTAAACTACTTATAAAATCCATTGCAATTCAAATAAAATCGTGGCTTGATGACGTCACAAACTTTAAAGGCTCAATTACTGAATTGCTTGAAAGAGGTTTTTCCTTATAACTCCAAAAATAATAATCCTATTAACTAGCGGTTTATTGCATCTGATTAAGCGTCAAATTTCCAATTAAAATATATCTTTGAATTGAAATTTGGATGAAATACAGGGTCATGAAAAATCGAAGAGTGTGGAAAATAGGATTCCAAATATCTCGGAAACTTATTATCCGATCGACTTCATGCTTTATTCAAAATTTATGTTTTTTTATTGTCTTTTATATTCATTTCTTATAATAAACAATTTCGAAAATTTTTATATACCTTTCATCAGAACGAATATTTCGAGAATCCGAAAAAAATTGTTCCGGTTAATCGAGGTTATTGAAATGAAATAGGCTTCTTCCCATTATTACATACTAAGTACATACCAAATTGCAAGTCTCTATCTCAATTTTTTCGGGAGATAGAGCGTTTACAGACACACAGACACACACACAGACACACACACAGACACACACACAGACACACAGACGGACGGCAAAATTTTTTTTCTAAAAATATGTTTTTCGGAATCTCCAGTGTCTGAAACGTGTAAATCCGTCAAAAAAATTTTTTCGATTTTCAAAACGATTACAAGACTTACCCTATACTACGTATGATGGGTAAGTAATAATGACACAAAATTTAATTAGACATAATTTATTAATTAAAAAATTTAATTAGACACTAAATAATAATAAATATTATTATAAAAAAATAATTACACGCAAAAAAAAAGATGAACTTAAAATTCAATACTGTATGAATGTGCTTCTGCAAAGCAATTATTTTGGTACTTAAACAGATATACAAGTTGCACTTCATTAACACACATTTAGTTTTTTTTTTTTTTTTTTTTTTTTTTTTAATAAAATTTAATTTTTCCTCACAATTCATTTTATTTGTCCATTATATTAGGTAACTGTTGGATACTCTTTTAGAACTGTGTAGACTCGGTACTTATGTCCGATCTAGGTGGAAAAATGTTGGGGCTTGAGTTTTCGTCATGACTCAAATAACTCAACTTCGATTCCCTCAAAACCGTGATTCGCACTATACACATTGAAGTATAATAATTGGATGAATTTGCATTGTTCCAATTTCTTTGTTATTTTCCTCCTTCTTACTTTCATCACAAAAGTCAACCTCTGACACGTCATAATTCATTTTATCGCTTCCAAACTTGCCTCAATAACTTTCTCTAGACTTAAATAACACTAGTTTCCAAATATCTCTAAAAACTTTAGGCCTCAAAAATCAACAAAGTCCTATTTCTTTCACTGCAAACTTTTCTATCTTCAGAAGTGTGATTTTATTACTCATCCATCAATTCTAAACATCATATAATTTCATGTTTTACATAATCAAATAAAAAAGTGTACGTCAATTTTGTAAACTTCTAAATATTTTTCAGTTAGAATTTTGTTTTAAATCTATCTCCACACCAAACCTTTATTTCTTAGCATAATGATATTAATTAGTGGCACAGCTACCACAATTGGCAAATGAATGCAAGTGGACATGTAAAAGAAATAAAAATGAGTTTATTTATAATCTTATAATGTTATCTTTAATTATATTTTTATTTAAATTTGGTTATTTTAATTTGATTAAGTTAATTAATTTAATTAGAAACAACATACTAACAAAAAAGTAATACAAAACTCTTGCATTGAACAAGAAAAGAAAAAAATATTAAAAGGAAAGCTTATTTTTAAATCTCTTTATTTATTAAATACTGCAAAAAATCACGTTTCACTGAAATAAAAAATTAAACAATTTGGGACAGGCATTTTATCAGTAGAATTATACACTGCTAGGACAATATTTGATTAATTATTAAATTAATTATTTAATTACCAAGAGAAATGTATATTATCTGCTTCTGTATTTACTTTTTTTTTTCAATACAGTATGCAATTTTTAGTAAAAAGAATCTTTCCCTTCAGTATTCAAAAAGATCGTAATATGAATGTAAACAGCTGATGAAGACCCAACGCCCAATACAATGGACATCGATAAAAACATGAGTTTATTCTCTAAAATATATATTCAATTACTTAATCTGCTGTTTAATTCCATTAATACAACATTTAAAAATAGATATATGCTGCATTAATATCAAAAACTTAAAAAAAAATTATGAAATTTGAGTTAAAACTGTGTAATTACCTTCAACAAACTTTCATCTGCTCGCCGTCATTTTCAAATGATTAAAATACACATTTTGCTGCAATTTTTTTACTCGTTCAGTATACAGATAGCTGCACTAGACTATCCATAATAATGGACAGTAAGTTTTTACAAGTTCCAACTGAAATTAAATATTTTATACAAAAAATAAAAATACCGAATAGAATGGACTTTTGAGATGACCCCCAAAATTAACCCAATTTTCCTTATAATATATCTCCGAAACTGATCATAGAAGCTTCATGAATTCCTTTAATCTAATCTAATTTGAGGGTTTAGACTGGTTATTCGAGTATAAAAATTAGGTGTTCGTATGGAAATTTTAAAGTATCTCTCTTTTTCCAATACGTCGACGTCCCCCTAAACTTGTTTTTAAGATTTTTTTAAATATAAATTTTAAAAACGCAACACTCCCAATCGAACGGCTATTTTCGTTTTCTCTACGACAATTTAGCAGATGGCAGGCTAGATGGTTCAGTGATAGCGCGTTTTCCTCCTTAGCCGTTTCTGTGTTCTATTCTCAACGACGGAAGTAAAAATTTTCGATTTTTACATTTCATTGTCCGATGGATTTAATTAAAAGAACTTGCGTATTTTTCTGTCGTCTTAAGTTTTTTTCAATGTTTTTTGATAAAATTAAATATTGTAATTAAATATGCTTTTCAGCTATACAAGAACATGCTGTTACAATTTTCTGAAAAGCAGTTCTGTAATACTTTTAATTTGATTTAAAAAATAGCTTCCTCTTGTTATCATTTTATTAATACATTTCATGGTGCTGCCATCTATGTTATTATTGATAAAGTGTATTGATAAATGATTAGGATTTAATAATTATAAATTAATTATTTGGATTTATTAATTAAATGATAAAGTGTTTTGAAAGGAATGTTAAAAACCCTTTGTGCGATCTTCGATCATACTTACCCACTTGTTTTATTATTATTATTATTATTGTTATTATTATTATTATTCCCCGAACTATATTTTGCGGACTGGTGAGACATATATATATATAACCAAAAATGAAACATTACCATAACACCAACTTAAACTATGAAATAATGATTAAGTATGTAATAATTAGTTGACAATGAAAGTACTCCCCAACACACTGAATATAGAGACCAAAAACTTATTTAAAAGAAGAAGAAATTAAATTAAAAATTGAATAAATGAAATTGAATGAATGAAATGAAATTCGTGGAATTTAGACAGAATTATCAAGTCCCAAATGCCTAAATACCACAAATAAAATGAGTGGTTTCATCATCATATTAACCATAACAATGCTAAAAAATATGATTTTGGGACTACCACTCATAAACAATGAATCAAACCTGTGAAAAAAGAAAAAAGAAATACAATATTAAAAAGGAAAGAAACCATACCTATAATATACAGATAAAACTTGAAATAGAGACATAAAGTACATAATCCATTTGGATTAAAAAAAGATACCTGTGCACCACATGAACCACACATGAACACAACCAAACAGAGGGAATGAATTGCAAAAAACCATTACATGTTGCCAAATTTAGTTTTAGAAAATGATTTACCATGTTGCCAGAATAGATGTTAGAATAATATGAATATTATTGTAAAGCAACAGAAATCATGGTACTGCCATCTATTAGGGTAAAAAGTGAATGTATGCTGGATAAAAATAGCATTGGATGAAAATTAATATTATATATCTTTTTTTTCCTTCCTTCTAAAAATGTTTGCTACATATTTTTAGCATATTTTGAAGCATAAGTTCGAAGCATTTCGGCAACTATATCGGTAGACATCTTGAATACAAAAACACATCTTCCTATTCTGGTCAATAAATTTGTAACATTCACGTATTATGCAGTCAACAAAACTGATCTGCGATATTCAAAAATTCTGGCGCATATACGTGTTATACGCTTACTTTGGGAAATAAAAGTCGTTGAATATATCAAAATATCTGGGATCGATAAAACCAAGAAAGTAAACCCCTTCGAAGAGAACATAAATGTTTCTTCTTCTTCTTTTTTTTTATTTTATTATAATATTTTTTTTTTTTTTTTTAATTTTTTTATTGTTATACAGGGTTTTCGAGACGAAACGCCCTAATTTGAACAGTCTGTAATACAACATGTAATCGTTGCATTAAGAAGATGGAATCAACAATAGATACACATAGTTATGATTTTTTTTTCTGAAATCACACCATTTCTACATGTGCCCCACGAGTGGCACCGGAGGATGTCTAAGGAGGATGGCCAGAGAATTGGTCCACATCTTCCAATCCATCTTTGTGGGAATTTGGCAGTCCATATGTGTTCCGGACTCCCAAATGCCACCGTGTAAGGCCAAATGACCTGCTAATGGTCCCCAATCCTGCGTACCACCATACGGTTTGTGTTTTTTCTGAATTCGTTGTCATTTTTCATTTTTAAATTCAATTTTCCAATAAATATCAGTTCTAACGGCTTATCTTTAAAAAAATGTTTAATGTTTCATTTTTATATGCGCATATAACGTACACCTGTAAATATTGATAATTTACGCGTAATAAGTCGGATAATATGATAATTTATTTTCTGTCACCCGGGCAGAATGAACCTATATAAGCATTTTCATACCTTACTACATCAAGAGTAAAAATTTATATGTAATTAAACTTGACTTTTATCAGTGGCATCTATTGACATCTATTGTCTATCTATTGACATTGGCAGTTAACAAAATTGCAGGCTCTTGCACAACTGCGCAACAACTCGTGTGCAACTTTATTAAAAAAAAAAAAACCTCTATTCGATGCCTCGAAAAAACGTTCTCCTGAAAAGGTTAAAGGGTGTAGATATTTTTTTCATGTGTGTGCGTGTTTGTATGTCAAATTTGCCATCTACCATTTTGAATTTTGTGCTCATTTTAATATACAGTGGTGGCCAAAAATGTGGACATTTTTTGAAAGTTTCATGTTTTTCAAATTTGTGTGCTTGTAGAATATATTAATTTTCCCTTAAATACAAACGTTTATACATCACATTGAAGGTAATTTAATGTAGCAGTTAAAACTAAAAACAGTGTTACAATATCTGTATTACAAAAAAAGTTATGCTCATTTTAGTAGAACAAAAGTTATGCAACTAATAGTTAGATCTATCTTAGATTTGCATTTTTTTAAAGTGATACTTACACAATCAATACTTAGTAGGATAACCCTTATTTTTTAAGACAGCTTCACAGCGTCTTTTCATCGAGTGAACGAGTGTTTGGAGTTCATCTTTCGTAATCACATGGGGCCAAGAATCAATTATAGCTTCAATAAGTTGTCTTTTATTGGATGGACGTTTTTTTTTCGTACAAGAATTTTCAAACGTCGCCACAAATTTTCAATTGGATTGAGATCAGGGCTATTTCCTGGCCATGGTAATATATCTATGCCTTTATTTTGAAACCATGCTTTGCATACTTTTGCTGTGTGGCATGGAGCTGAATCCTGCTGAAAAATAAATGGTGCGTTGTTGGGGAAGAGATCCCTGATGGAAGGTATCAATTTTGGATCCAGGACAGTTTCGATGTATTTTTTGGCATTTAGGATGCCATCAATCACTTGAATTCGGCCCACACCATCTGCAGAAATACATGCTCAAATCATGACATTTGTTGGGTTTTTTGTAGTTGCTTTAATGCAATCAGGATGAAGTGCTTCTCCTACTCTACGTCTCACGTACCATCACTACCAAAGAGCGATATTTTACTCTCATCGCTCCAGATTACTTGCTTCCATTGATTTTCTGACCATTTAATGTGTTCTTTTGCCCACTTAACTCGTTTTTCACGTTGCTTTTGATTTAAATATGGTTTTTTCCTTGGAATTCTAGCTTGTAGTTTAAATCCTGATAACCTTCTTCTTATTGTTCTTAAACTTACTGCAATACCCGCTGTATT
This sequence comes from Maratus michaelseni, assembly GCA_963931845.1. Taxonomy (NCBI): domain Eukaryota; kingdom Metazoa; phylum Arthropoda; class Arachnida; order Araneae; family Salticidae; genus Maratus; species Maratus michaelseni. The sequence continues at coordinate 227,437,921 of OZ007596.1, forward strand.
CATTTCACATCTAATGGCATCTGATGAAATTTTTCAATCTTGAAGGCATAGCCGTTTAATTTTTCTATCGGCAGTAGCACTTGTGCATTTTTTTTCGGCCTGATTTGGCATTATTTTCCACAGATTTCGTTTTTTCATAACGTAAACAGAACTTTCATACACCAGAACAAGTCACTGAACCACCAAATTGTCTTGCAATTTCAGCATAAAAGAGGCCATTTTCTCTCAATATGACAATTCTGCTTCATTTTGTAGATGTCCAATTAGTTCTTCTTGTTGATGACATTGTTTAAAATTAGTTTAATTAAAAAAAAGGACTTTAAATATTCAAAAACAGCAATATTCTATTTAATTGTACTAGTATGCATCATTCCGCAAAATATTTCCACAACAATAACTCTTTTACAATCCAAATAACCTAAACTATAGTTACAGACATTTGATTGGTCCTCAGAGCAGTGTTTGTGATTGGCTAGTACGCTTTTATTACAAAACACGTCCTTATTCAAAACGATTTGTGTTTGTTTGTTCTACTAAAATAAGCATAACTTTTTTTGTAATACAGTTTTTATTATTAAATTCTACATTAAATTACCTTCAATTTGATATATAAACGTTTGTATTTAAGTGAAAATTAATATATTCTACAAGCACACAAAGTTGAAAAACATGAAACTTTCAAAAAATGTCCAAACTTTTGGCCACCACTGTATATTAGATCTCTAACACAAAATTTAAAATATCATTTCGAAGCAGACAATGTTCCTGATAATTTACATCATATATATATATATAAGCAGTAACCATCACATCATAAACAAAACAGCTATATATTCGTCTGAACAGCGCGATATATATACAGCGCTATATATATATATATTAGATATATATTTATATGTTGGTTAAGTATAAAGGGGGGAACAGGGGTCTAATCCCCCTCTAATTTAGATAAATGGGTTTTTCATACAGAATTAGCCGATTTGCTTCAAATTTTGTATATAGACTAATTCTGATAAGGCGCTTCCTTGATTAGTTTTGAGAGTTCATTGGTTACGTTCATTGGTTAATTGGGTAATTTTTCTGATTGTCAGCACTTGAAATAAATATTATTGCTATTACATACTGTAAATTTACACATCTAAGCTACCATGTACCACCTAACAAAATTATATTGGTTGTTTATTATCTTCAGTATATAAGTGTGTAAAATTAGGGCGCCTCATCTCGGACACCCTGTATATTTTTCATTGTTATAAATTTATTTGTATATATATTCAACATCATATAATATTTAGAATCACTGGAATTATATAAATCATGTCCGCAGGTTTTCGATGTCAATACAAACATTTTAATTTTTATAGAACTTAATTATAAATTAATAAATGAATTTTAAGGCATTTTCCATTAGCTGACGTTGATGATAAATTCGCAAATATTCTTTATGGTTTCAACTGTTTACAAGTTGCAAAAACAATGAAGTTAATGATGTGCCAAGTCACGTTCGCCGAAATATGCCAACTTTCTGTAAAACTGCAACAACGAAATACATCAAAGACTAAAAAGTAGAAAATATAAATAAAAAATGAAGAGTATACTATATATATATATTTTTAAATACTCTGTAATCAATTAATAACTGTGATCATTTAATATTAATTAAATTGTGATTATACGTTGAGAAATCAACTTAGAAATATTTTTTTCCTTTTCTTTTGCCATATGTCAAGAAAGAAACAGAGAAAGAAATAATTTTTTTTTAACAAATTCACTAGTTCAAGTTTTATACAAAACATAAATCAAAACCATGATTTTTCCTTAATCGGGACCAACGCCAGATTAAAGTATTCTAAAGAAAATGTTTTGAAATTACATCGAATGCATTCATGACATTTAGCATGATTTTTAAGATAAACATTGAATGTTTATAAAACAGCGGGATTGTTTTTTAATTATTTTTACTTTTATACACATTTCTTATACAGAAATTGTATGTTTAATATCTGTGAAGCAGCAGCAACGAAATATTTTAAACACTAAAAATCAAAGATAAATCAAATCAAATATAAATGAAAAATAAAATGTATAATAATATTTTTTTTTAATTCTCTTCTAACAATTAATAGTTTCATGTTAATTAAATTATGGTTATACGATGAAAAAAATTAGTAATCCAGAATAGATAGTTAATATTTTTTTTTCCTGTTTCCATATCTCATGAAAGAAACAGAACAAAAATTATAATTTTTAAAATAAATTGATTAGCTTGAGCCCTCTATCAAATGTAAAATATCCCTGACGGCTGGGCCTACAGGCACAGGTAGATTTCGAAGACGCAGACCGTGGGGCGCCTGTTTGTTGGGAATTACGGAAGAAATTACGGGCTTCAGTTACTTCAAGACCTAACTTGTTTGCAGGCGGAGCCGACAGGGATCTTTTTGTTTTTTATTTTGTTTTTGCTATAATGGCTGGTCCTATAAAAAACTTGTCGATATCAAAGTTTTAGATAATATTTAGAGGATTTATAATAAATTTAAGCGGATTGGATATCTTGTGAATTGACGAAGTTATGAATTTTTTTCTTCTAAAACCCACCTTTCCCCCTCCCCTTGGGTCCATTTTTAATGATATAAAAAATCTGTCATACATAAATTTTCGGCCCTTTTCCTAGAAGTAATAATAACTTTAAACGGATTCGATACGTATCATAATTAAGAAATTATGGGATTTATTCTGTTTACACAAAAAGCCCCCCCCCCCCCACTCCCTTGGTTCGATTTTGCCCATTAACGAACTTGACCTAGATTTTATGTCCCTTGATTTTATGTATCAGTTTGGAAGAGATTTGTGCAGAATTATTGCCGTTATTGAGCATAAAAATGACATAGATAGAGAAATAGATAGATAGATAGATAAGATAGATAGATAAAGTTTTGAACTGGGGGTGGTTTGGGGTTCTGGGAGTCAGGATCGAGGTAGATCAGCAAAAATTTTTCAAATATTCCAACTTAGGGGAGAATGTAATAGGTAGTATTTTCTTACGAAATCTACCTAAAAGAGGGGAATTTTCCATAATCAGAGCCCACACTACAATAACGTATTGTAAAGAACGTGTTTTGCAACTACATAAATCTCTGTCATCAAATTAGGTGTGATTTTAAAGATAAACATAGATTGTCCTTAAAAAATAATGTTTCTGCAGTATCAATATATAAATAATTCTACAGTACTATCAATTCATATTAATTCATATTAAATAAATATCATATATTATTTACTATGCGTTTTTTAAATCTGTCCAACATAGATGAGAAGTTTAATAAATTATAACACCTTGTAATAATATACAGTAGAACTTCCCTTTAACGAAGTTTTCTACTTAACGAAATTTTCTGCAGAACTTTGACTTTGAACACCATTAGCATGTAAATTAATCTCCATATTACGAAAAATATAGTCTATATAACGAAGTTAATTCCACTTTTGTACGTGTAAGTCAAACTAAGAGGTTGCTTGTGGGATGGATATATGCGAATTTATTTCAGCGGATTGTACGAAAATGAACATATTTAAATAATTTCCATTCTGCTTGGTGCTAAATAAAACATTTTTTTTTCACATTAAGAAAAACACTTGTTATCATTAGTCTCTCAAGCAGACTCCAGCGCTAACAGCTGGGAGAACTGAAAATCCCTTTTTTAGATTAAATAATATAGAAGATGCACTGTCGTAATGGCGTCAGATGCATTGAAGCAAAAAATATCAATTAGAATCAGACAGTTACCATTCTGACCTTCTATTGCTCATAGACAATTGTTTTGTGCATACACAAGAATGTGTTTCAAAATGCAAATCTAACATCAAAGTTATTTTTGTTCCTGCTAATACAACTTCAAAACTTCAGCCATTAGTCTAACGAATAATACAAAATCTTGAAATACATTAACGAAAAAGACAAAAAAAAAAAAGAAAGAAAAGAAAAAAGAAAAAAAAAGAAAATTAGTGAAAACATTAGTTTGAGATTCTGTGTATCAGAACTGATGGAAGCTTGAACCAAAGCTTGGGAATGTGACGTGATTTCACCGACCGTACACAACTGTTTTGTAAAAAAGACGGTTTCATAATTGAAACTAAATCAAATGCTTCTGAATCCAATACCTATTTGTCATATTTGAAGAAAAAATTAATGAATTTAAGTTGATTTCTATTTAACGAATTTTCTTCATAACGAAGTTTTTAGGTGTAACGATGAGACTTCGTTAAATGGAAGTTTCACTTGTATTTCTTTTAAATGCTAAAAGGTGTAAATTAACATAATAAATACACAGTAAAATAACTTTTATAAGGTTGTTTGACATGTTTCGGCTCACTCCGAGCCATTTTCAAAAACAAATGAGAATATTCCATAATTGCACGTTCTTTGACGTTATTATTTAAAATGCTCTCATTTAATTTTCATGTACTTTTTCGTTACTCCATGGTTACATATATGAAAATAAACAACCAAGTAAAAATAAAAGATAACGTGCGTAATTAAAAAAAAAAGTACATGAAAATTAAATGAGAGCATTTTAAATAATAACGTCAAAGAACGTGCAATTATGGAATATTCTCATTTGTTTTTGAAAATGGCTCGGAGTCAGCCGAAACATGTCAAACAACCTTATAAAAGTTATTTTACTGTGTATTTATTATGTTAATTTACACCTTTTAGCATTTAAAAGAAATATAGTTGAGAAGTGTTTAAGAATTCGGTTTTTCTGGCCGCCTCTCTGTCCGTGCTCTAACTCACGTAATTATACACTGGTTGCCATGCATTTAATATAAGTTATTCAGGTTTGCAATGACATGTTCGGTATTGAAAATGAGATATGTAGCACTTATACTTTGTTTACAGGCGTACTCAAAAGAATGCCGTTCCATTATTATGGTATATGCTGAAAAATCCTTTGCAGTGTATTTTAATGGTGTTACGCTATTTAAAATATATTGAAATTTATATATATCAATGAAGTGCACTACAACATGCTTACTGTCGAGTATTGTATGTGTAGCATTTATAGTTAGTTTATAGGGGTACTCAAAAGAATTCCGTTATATTATGGTCAACGGGGCTATTATGGCTATCCTTTACAGTGTATTTTAATGACGTTACACTATTTCAAATATAATGAAATTAATATTCATCAATGAAGTATACTACAAGATGCTAATTATCGACTACGATATGTGTATGACTTATAATTAGTTTATAGGAGTACTCAAAAGAATTTCGCTAAATTATGGTCTATGGGGAAATATTCCTTTGCAGTGTATTTTATTGATGTTACAATATTGCAAGTATATCGTCTGAGGTGCATTTTAATCATGTTACACCATTACAAACATAATGAAATTTGATTCAATTTCTGATGTGCATTAAAACATGCTTTCTGTAGAATATGGAGTATAAAGCGTTCATCCTTAATTTACAGGGCTACACAAAAGTATTCGGTTACATAATTATCTACGTTGCTGAAGAACTGTCTGCAGCATACTTTAATGTGGAGGCACGGAAGTGCCTCCGCCAAGTCGAGAAAGCACAGCCGTAAGCATCCTTTTCTGGAAGCAACTTAGGGCACTTTTGACCCCCCATATCTCTGCGCTGGAGTTTTCCAAAAACCTGGAACTTCGTTTTTATAGAGTATGTGGCAAATAAGACAAAAATTTTAAATTACAAGTTTGTCTTTTCTAGTTCAGACGATATATGAACTCAAACATTCGATTTTTTGTCACTCACTCACTCACTCATTCATGCGTCATCAAAAAGATTAGGTAGATCCCGTAGCCCTAGAAACTTGACATTTGGAAAAAAAAAGTAGTGTTTAGGATACAAAGAAAGAAAAAATGATAAAATCCGGAAAATTAAAAAAAAAAAAACATTCGAAAATTCAACAAATTCCATCAAAATTGAAAATTGAAAATAATACGATCTTGTAGTCTTAGAAACTTAAAATTTGGTGTGAAGGTAGTGTTTAGCATCCAGAAAAAGAAAACATCAAAAACACCAAAACAATCGAAAGCAAAATTGAAAAAATCGAAAAATTGAAAAAAAAACGAAAATTTGAAAACAATCCGATTTTGTTGTGCTAGAAACTTAAAATTTGGAATAAAGATAGTATTTAGGATACAGAAAAAGGAAAAATTTAAAAAATCCAGAAAATTCGAAAAAAAAAATTCAAAAATTCGAAAAAATTGAAAAATATTGAAAAAATGAAACTAATTTGATCTTTTAGCCTTAGAAACTTAAAATTCGGCGTAAAGGTCGTGTTTGGAATTCAGAATAAGAAAAAATTAAAAACACAATAAAAATCGAAAATAAAATTAAAAATTCGAAAATAAAATTAAAAAATCAAAAAACATCGAAAATTTGAAAATAATTCGATTTTGTAGAACGAGAAACTTGAAATTTGGAACTTAGGATAGAAAAAAAATTTAAAAATCCAGAAAATTCGAAAAAAAAATTTCGAAAATTTGAAAAAATCGAAAAAAAATTGTAAAAAGATTGATTTGTTGAAATTTTCTTGAATTTTTTTTAAAAAAATCGAAAAAAAAAAACGAAAATTGAAAATAATTCGATTTTTTAGAGCTAAAAACTTGAAATTTGGAATAAAGGTAATATTTAGAATACAAAAAAAAAAAAGAATATAGTTTGATTTATTGAAAACTTCCGGAAATTTTAATTTTAGCTTTCTTTTTATCCTGAACAGTACTTTTGTGCTAAATATCAAGTATTTAGGCTGCGAGTAATATCTCAGATGGATAGCACCTTTCTTGGAAGCAATTGAGAGTACTTTTGACTTCCCCCTCCCATAGCTTATTGCTTGCCTAGTTACCTGAAATTTCTTTAAGGTAACTTCTTTGAAAATCAGTGGATGATCTCCAAAAAGAGCCCAAAATCAAGAAAAGGAGGATTACTTACAAAAAAAAAGTGAAATCTCATCAAAAAGTCACCTGTAAAAAATGCAGCCAAGTCTCGTAACTCATTTACCGTAAAAAGTACTGATATCGTGTAAAGCCAAGTTTAACTATCTTATTAACTCTGAAATTTTCATTTACAAATCACTCCTAGTCTCTACATCTTTAGTTAATTATTATTTTGTGACTTGGCAATTACGTAGCACGAGAATGTGATGTACATAGTTAGTCTTAATCAAATGATACTATAACATATTAAGGTGTAATAACTTCCCTGTGCTGCGTAATTGTCACGTCACAAAATAATAATTAACTAAAGATGTAAAGACTAGGAGTGATTTGTAAATGAAAATTTCAGAGTTAATAAGACAGTTAAACTTGGCTTTATACGATATCAGTACTTTTTACGGTAAATGAGTTACGAGACTTGGCTGCATTTTTTACAGGTGACTTTTTGATAAGATTATATTAACACTTATAATGAAATTGATATACTATATAGAGTATATACAAATTTAGTACTTTTCTGGGAGTAATTTTCTGGGTTTGGACGGAAACTGCTGAAATCTGGTTTTCAAATACATTATGCGTTTTCTAAAATGTTTACTTAGGTATCTTACTTACCTTATGAAATAACGAAGGTTTGATAAAAGTATTCTAGAAGTGTTGGAAAGCGTTTCATAATCTATGCTTGATTAATGATTTTCTTTTTTGTTAAACAATTTTTCGCTGCATATTATTAGTTAATAACTGTCATATCTTTCTATTATAAAAAATATGGCTAATGCAGCCCCTGCCGCTGCTTTTCATTTATATAAGCATAATATTTTGATTTATACAATCTTTTCACTTAAAAACTTAGTGACTAATTATTCTTTATTGTGCGAACAATCCCTAAAACCAAAATAAATAACTTAAAGCTTTATACGACGAGCATTCGTTTTGTTTCTGAAGTTATGTTCAGAGTTTTTCTTACGTTATAAAAAATTCGCTGTATTTGTTGTGAAATAATTCTGAGAATGTGCCTCTCAAATGGATTATTCTCAAAATCAGTCCATCAGTCTTTCATATTTCACCTTTGTTAAGAATATTTTTATCTTGTCAACAAAACCTTAGCTCAAGTTTTAATGAATCCCGCTCTTTGTTTTTGATCCGGGAAAGATGAAAGATTTTATTGTTTTACTGGATGAAAATAAGTCAAACACGATGGTTGAAAAAACTATTTAAAACACTATTTAAATTATATATATCCTTCCTAATTTATCTGACCAAATTTTTTTATCCGGTGACCAAGTTGTTTAATCTTGCTGATTTTGTTGTTTTTTCTTTTTGTACAAAAATTGACCTAAGCTTTCTTAAAATCACAAATGTCATTTTTCTCACCCCACCCCTCCTCCCCCCCATATAAAAAATAAACCATATTCAAACAAAATATATTTTAAACTTTTATTTTAATTTGTTAAAAATAAGTTCATCAAATGTTAATCTTTAAATAATAAAATCAGAATTATTTGAGACTTCGGCAGGAAAATGGATAAAAATTGTTTTCCTGCTTCATTGTTTCATTAATGGCTCCCTCCCACAGCAGATATAGATTTTGTAGCTCACAATTATCTGAACATTTGAAGCATTCGTCAATCAGCATTTTCCGAACATGCCGGTTAATTTGGCCTTTACAGTTTTTTTTTTTTTGCTAAGATATACAGTTTTAATAACTTTCATTAGAAAACTTCGTTTATACTATCTTTCTAAACTATTTAACTGATAATTCTAAACTGTGCTTGTTATTATTTTTTCTCAATTAATTCATAAAAATTGTCATGCTTTTTGAAAATTCATGACGGAGGAGCAAGAGGTGGTAAATATTTTTTATTGGGAAGTAGAATTTTCTGCTGGTTATCAGCTTTTATCAAATTTGTAAAGCCCTGCTTACAGAAATAACTTGAAATGACATGATACACATGTAATTCAAATTTTACAAAAAATAATAATAATAATTTAGAGGCTAAATTCCCCTAGTCTTCCCTAAGAGACTTTAAGAAGAATGGTGCTGCATATCCCTCTGTAACATTAAAATCAATTTGGCAAATAGCAATCCACAAATTAAAAAGTTGCTTACAGTAATGAAAATGGCATCATATTTAAAATACAATGTGCGTTTACATTTAAAAAAAACTGACACATTTTTAAAACTATTACTTTAAATGATGATCATATCTGAAAATGGCAGAGTGGTGCCGGTTTTAAAAATCACGTCATTCTGAAAAGAAGAATCAGTAGAAGTTCATTTAAATCCAAGAAAATAAAATATTTTGCTATGTTTGTATCACTATGGCGCCATATTCAAAAATCTGAATTTCTGCACTTAAAAAAGAGCTAATCTCCTACTATTTATATAAAGTCTTTGGCATGAATGGAACAAAACATATCTCCAAGTAATTTTCATACTTACATTGAATAATTATTTATTGAATAAATATCTATATATATAAAATGCTAAGGTACCTGGCGGCGAAAAAGCGGTCATTTCTCTTTTGATGGCAACGACTGGATGCGACGATGGCAACGACTGGTTTGTTTTCACTAATTTGCGAATATTAAAGAAAACTATTTGAGGTATCGATTTAAAACTCACCACACATATGTAGATAAAATTTCTGCATCCGAAAATCAATTTTTTTTGTAAAAATCTGTCGGTAATTTTTCTTAATTTAATAAAATAATAAAACTAGCTATTTTCTGAAAAGGAAAGAAAATAAAGTGCGAAGTCAAACCAAAAAACGCGCCATTTTGTTATTAATAGAAACATTAGCCCCATTGTTGTACCTTATGCAGTTTGACCTCATTGTTGTCCGCATCGTTATGATGTCAATCGTGATGGACATATTTTTGATTTATAATATAGATAGACTTTTAGAAGTTTTACTTCTTACGTATGTAACTACCAGGTGTTTTTTTTTCTTTGAAATTGCGAGCTCATAGGTAGTTAAAATAGAATTCTTTGCAAATTCCAAATCGGTGTAATTTAGTTTGAATTTTCAATTTAACAAAAAAAATCAGATTCGAATACGGAGAATACGAATTTGAGTACTTCCGTATTCGCCGCATGTCGACAGATAATAAACAAAGAAAATTAATGTCATGTATGTATTCATTGTTTGTATGTATCTATGTATTAATGTGTACGCATGTTTCTATTCACATGTATGTTTGTTTGTATAGAAAAATTTCTCTAATCGGGCTCGCAGACAACTGGCGTATGATTAGTGAGCGTGGATTAAAAAACTGGGAGAGATTGCAAGCGACGAAAGACTACTTAATTACGTACTAATAAGTTTATATATATACAAGTACTAACAATACGTACGCCCCATGGCGGCGGAAGGTGGAACTAAAAGATGTTCTAATAATAGATTATTTTCACGATCTGTGAACTTTATGATTTGACATGAGATATGATTTATTATTTGTGATATTATGAGTTTGTGTATTTAGGATTTAGAGTTATTTTATTAGTTGCAGCATAGTTTTGAAGAGCTTGTGTTTTTTAGGATTCAGTTTGTGTTTTTAGGATTTTAGTTAGTTTAATTTAGTATTTTGTTATATTTTAATTTCGCTGGCGATGCGGTCCTTTTATATATATATTTATATTTTTTTCTACTGTATACGTATTATGTATGTATTATGGGTAAGTGATTGTTGATCTTGGCCGATTTCGGAGGCTGGGTTTGATGAATTGAGGTGGTTGTTTTACCGCCTAGACATAAGTCCATATACACACCGGCTGGCGTCCAGGAAAGTTATCCTAGTATTCAATAATTCTCAAATATTTTTAAATGTTCGCGATAAATGGTGCAATGATCTTGAAGCGTAAAATAATTTTAGTAGTTCCAGTAGTTTCCACTGTTTCGATTTATGTAAAAAAAAATAGTAATAATAAGCTTGGAGGGTCGTCTTCATACTGAAATTCTACCACACTCTGTATCTTTCAACACGAACACTTAATTTTCTCATCCTATTTTACTTTTTTTGGTAAATTTTACTTTAGTATACCAAATAAGAAATCATTCGGTCCAGTTGTTTAGAAATTATGAGCGTTTAAATTTTGAAACTCCTAACGTCCTATTCGTTTGCTACTTTTGCTGATTTTTAGGTGAGTTCGTAATTATATGAATACGTAACAGCTATGATAAAGCCAGGAGAGATGGCGCAGTCGGAGAGACTACGCTCATAGAGGTTCGGGGGGAAGCAATAAAATGAGCGCGCAGCGACTCCAGGTAGTTGTACAACATCAGTAGTGAAGTGTCTACTTGAAAGTGCACGTTGATTGTTTTGAGCGTCTAAGATAAAGCATTGCTATTTTGTTTTGTTTTCCCAAAGTAAGTGCTTGAATTTTCATAGCTATTCATCAGAATTTCTATACAATTTCATTAGTACAAAATATTTTAAACTTAAACGATTTCTCATAAGCTACTAATTTAGACTAACAATATGAACATCAACGGTTCGTTTCAGTAGCGGCCATGTTTAAATAAAAAAGCCGCGCATTCTCTCCTACCGAAATTGGAGAGTTTGCGCATCTGCTACTTAGGAGAGATGGCGCATTGTTCCCATTAGTTTCCATGTTAGGAGAGATTACGCAGCTTATTGGTAAATTTGCACAAAAAATTAAAAATGAAAATGGACTAATTTTAAGTTAAACGTGTTATCAAGTAACTTAATGTTATTTTGTAATCTTATCTGGACTTGATTTTTCTGATTCTTTATTTTTTTTCCTTTAATTAAAATTTTTTAATCGTTTTTAAAATTATTTCCTTTTTCTGATTCTTTAATCATTAGGTTGAAATATTCACTCCTAATACAATAACATTTGTTCACAAAAACCTTACAACAATGTCATTTAAGTGTAATTAATATTGCTAACAATTTAATTGTAGTTATTATTAGTAACAAACTCTCTTACCCATGTGTGCAATCACACCAACCCTGTAAGGACAGATTGCGCAAAATAACTTTCTTGGTTTTATTACAACTGTTCTATTAAATTACAACATAACAACAAAATAGCAATGGAAATGCATGAAAAACAAATGAAGTCAAAAATATTCATGGATAGTTATAGCAAAAAATCAATATTTAGATTTTTTATTGTTATTCTTTTGAATTGTGCGCAGACTCTCCTAACTTTAACTTATAGTCGTCGTCTGATCCGTCCGCATTTAACAGTGCAAAAACTACCCATTTGAATGGCTTGGATTTTAATATATGTAATAGTTTCAAAATTTTGTCGTGTCATTTAAAATTTTATGAAAATAGAATGAACACTTAAAAAGATATTAATAAAAGTTTTCTTCATTCTATTAAATCCTATCATATGTAATCTATATAATAAAACCGCAAATCATGTGACTGAGGAAAACGAATACGGGCTAACCACTTCTTTTTCATATGCCAAGCGGTCATTTTTATTAAAAATTATTTTTTCGAATAAAATTGCATAAAATTTGCATCTTTAGAGAGATCGTTCAAAAAAAAATGTTTGCTTGAGAGATGAATTACATTAAAAATGTATAGATTCTGAGATAACTTCAGTGGAAATTAGGCTAACAGTCGAATATATTAATCCATTGAAGTAAATGAACACAAGAGATTCGTTCATCGTGAGTCATAGAAATATTAAAACATGGAGATAATCATTTGGAAAGTATGGTGAATTTTGCAGCGCTGTCTGGTGTCGAAAAGAAATTCGCATCTGTAGACCTGGCATACGTAATAAAAAAAATAGGGCATGCTCATTTCGCTCATTACAGACGATATAACACATTTCACTGAAATAATAACGACGTTTTTTTTACATTGTAAAACTAGTTATAGTACATTTGTCACGTTTAACATGCAATTTCCAACTTGTTCATTCTGTTAAATACCAAAGATCAAAGCCTCAATTGATAATTACTTATCCTGATTACATATTACTAATTACTTATAAGCATAAAAATATTTTTTCGATAATTTGAAAAGTTGAAATTATTGGAAACAACATTTCGTTAACTCAAATTTAAAATAATATTTGCTTTAAGAGTCAATGAGAGCCAACCAATGTGTAAGATTATTTTTTTTTTCAAATTTCTTATAAATTTAATCTAACAGTTATTTTAAACATTTTCATTCGTCGAATGTCGACGGGTATAGTATTGTTTTTACACACAATTTACTTCTAATTGATAAAAATAGATATACGGCTTGTTTATATTATATGAATTGTATAAACATTGAAAAAATTGTTTGTGTATATGAAACAATGAATAAGTTTCCAACACATATGCATGAAAATTTTCCTTTTCTCGCCAAGCGCTCATTTTCTCTATTTAGTCAAGGCCCCTAAACTGAAAAGGGGCCCATTTTTTTACAAAGAAGGAGCTAATTGAGGCCCCAATTTTATTTTAAAGTTTAATAAAAGCTTTATACTCTTAACAAAAACATACTCCTAAATGAAACATGTGCTTTTATTCGCCCTGTATAAAATAAATTAACTGTGAAATAAATAGTAACAAATGTACGAAATAGCCAAATTTGGTCACCAAATTTTCCCTGTTTAATAGTTTCAGGGAACCTAAAAATCATATGATAAGAAACATATTATAATAAAATTTTCTAGAAGAAACTTCTATGTTCATCTTCAAAAGAGACCACTTTTTTAGGGTTTCGTTGATCTCACGAAACCCTCTTCGTTGTCTGTCTGTCACCAGAGCCGGTTTTCAGGCACTATATAACTTACAGTCATAAAAAATTGTGTACCTACTGCTGAATACCTACTATGCAGCTGAAAATCATAAAATTTAAAAAAAAAGTATTGTTTTAATATATAGAGATAAAGAAAACAAAACTCTAACAGCCTTTTCCAATTAAATTTAAACATGCTTCGTTATAGCAGTTGCCAACAATTAAAAATCCACAATAAAATTCTTTCTACAATAATTAATTTTCTATTGAAAGATTTCCACGTCAAAAATTCAAATGAAATAAAAAGTTTCACCAATTGAAAAAAAGATTAATATGATGTCCTATTGGTAAAAAACGGAAATTTTCAAACATTTCTCAATAATACAAGGAGTATGAGTATGTGTAAATACAGAAAGCAGTTTAATATGACGTCACTAGAGAATTAAAAAGAAAATTAATCTGACGTCATATTGTAAGTTTAACAGATTTTTCAAATATTTGAGAATAATACAAAGAGAGTATCAATATGAATAATAGAGAATAATAAATATATGAGTTTGAGGAACGTATTGAATCATGATAAAAACTCGATTTTGGAAATATTGGCATATTTTAACATTTTGAAGGTCTCTATACAACATGTTTAATTTTTAAATTGATTTTTTCTTTAATATCACAGTTAGTCACATGAGATTATTATGACACAATCGGGTGGTTCAGATATTCGTTTTTTTTTTCTTGTGTGTCTCTGCGTGTTGTTGTTGTTAACAAAACATTTCTGTTACATTAATCGTTAATAGAAAGTGTATGATATAATGCGATCGATGATGCATTTCAAAACTAGTGATAAATATAGACGTTACGAAACATCCTAAGCTCTATTGATGTAAATATAAAAACAGGAAAAAACAGATGAAAGAATTTCGCAGAATTCCTTCTCGCTGAGTTCATGTATTGAAATTAAATAAATTGAATTTTAAAGTAGATTAAAAAGGAAAATGAGTATGGCAAGTTTGGATCGAATTAGTTAGAAAAATATATAATCCGATTTTGTCTGCATGAAATTATCTTATATAATCTTCATGAAAAAAATACGTGAATATTCTTCCCTTCTGCAAAATATCTTTCAGTAGAAATGATTTCGAAATACATGCTGGGACGACTATATACTGAATTTAATTTATGCTATAAATTGAATTAAAATAGTTGAAGGAAAATAAAATATTACTTCATGGAAAAGGAGTGAACATGTTACTGGAAAAAGAATAATTGTTAACAATAAAAAGAGATTCCGAGTTAATCGTCGAAACTTAAAAAGTGTTTAGTGTACATTACAGTGTCAAACAAGAAAGTAAAATCATGTATTAAGCATAGATCATGAATCACTTTCCAATACTTTCAGAAACCTTCGCTGTTTAATAAGGTAAATAAAATACGTAAGTAAACATTTTAGAAAACGCAAAACACATTTGAAAACCAGATTTAAGCCATTACAGGCCATAGTCAGAAAAGTACTGTAATTATTTCAGGCAGCCCTGTATATAATCTATAGGTTTGTATATATACGCTATATAGTATGTTACAATTTAGTTTAGTAAGAAAACACATAACACAATTGAAAATTCACCTTCAGCTGTTTTTGCCAATAGACAGAAACATATTTGAATTCTTTTGTACAGCCCTGTATATTGCATTAAGATTTTTATACACGTCGCATATTCATCTAAAGTTTAATTCAGGCAAACACACGCTGTATACCACTGAAATCACTCTTCCAGAAATTAACATAGCTAAGCGGTCATCTATCCAGTTCTTTGCATGGCCCTGTATATGATTCTATTTATTTTCAACAAACATCTCTTAATGTACTAAATATATTTCACGTTCAAAATGCATAGCTCGGTTTTAAAAAAAATCCTTAAGTAATTTACTCTGATACACAGTAATGCTCACGAATTCTTTTGTGTAGCCCTGTATATGATCTATAGCATTTTTACATACCACATAGTATGCAAATTTTAGATAAATGCATACCTAACTGATAGCGCGCTTCCAGCACTTATCGCTTATAGACAATACTTCGGATACAGTACTGCATCCGAAATCTTTTGCGTGTCCTTGTAAATGAACGATGAATACTATGTACATCACATTTACAACAGGTATCTTGTAGGAAACCCCAGTAATGTATATCAATTTCATTATATTTGAAATAGTGTAACGTAATTAAAATACTCTGCAAACAGTTTTTCTCCGCAAACCATTATGTAACGGAAAACATTTGTGTTGCCCTGTAAATGAGAAATGCTTTACGCTATATTCTACAGAAAGCCTGTTTTAGAGCACCTCACAAATTTATATCAATTTCATTATGTTTGCAATAGTATAACACGATTAAAATGCACAGCAAACGACTTTTCTCCATAGACAATAATATAAGGAAATTCTTTTGACTTTCCCTGTAATCTAATTATAAGTGCTACATGTACCATATTCAATAGTAAGCATCTTGTAGTGAACTTCAGTGATATATATCAATTTCAATATATTTGAAATAGAGTAACATCACTAAAATGCACTGCAAAAATTTTTCCCCATAGACTGTAATGTAACTGCATTCTTTTGAGTGTTCCTGTAAAAAAACTATAAGTGCTACCTACTTCATTTTCAATACCAAACATGCCACAGTAAACCTCAATAACATATATCAATTGCATGACAATCCGAGTATATTTACGTGAGTTAGAGCACGGACAGACAGACAGACAGACAGACGGGCAAACCGAATTCATAAACACTTTTCAACTTTGTTGGAAAGTGTTAAAAAGTTCGATTTTTCATAATTTAGAAAAATATGATATAACCACGAATGGAAATATATAATAACTCTAAGTTTCTAACAATTCCGAAAAGCATTCTTTATCGTTACAAATCTCATAAATCAATGAACTTTCGAGATTTAGAGAAGCATTTATATTTCAAAAACAAAGTTTATTTTGCTGCGACCGATTTTCGGAAACGTTTCCAAGTAGTTTTATAGTGTATTAATAAGTTTTCTTAAACCGGGATATAGGGTTTTCGGTTACAATCAATTCTCAAGTAAACATTTTCATGTTCAACTAACATGTTTTCAGACAAACATGAACAATTAACAGCATTAAAATTAATAATATATATATTTTTTTATTCTTGCATTTGTAAATTCAATTGCGCAACTAAAAATGTTTAATTGAGAATGGATAACAGGTTTAAGAAAACAAATTAATGCACTCTAAAAGTTATTCGGAAACGTTTCCGAAAATCAGTGGCAGCAAAAGAAACTTTATATCTATCAATGATTCTTTAAATCTCTAAAATATATTGGTTTCTGAGATTTCTAAAGATAAAAAATGCTTTTCAGAATCGTGGGTAACTCTGCAGAAGTTATTATACACTGCAAGGAAAAAAAAAAAAAAAAAAAAAAAAAATGTTGATTTTACAGTATAATACTGACATCCCAGCTGCCAGTATTACACCGTAAAATTAACAGTAAAATAAGCAGTAATACGCTGCCGCGCATGCGTGGCAGCGTATTACTGCTTGTTTTACTGTTTATTACTATTAATGATACTGTAAAACTAACTTTTTTTTTCTTTTTTTTTTTTTTGCAGTGTACATTTTCGTTCGCAGTTATATTATAATTTTCGTAAATTAAGAATCATTTTTTTTTTTTTTTACAGCGTACAACAAACAGTTTTTCATATGAATTAGAGACGAGAAGGGCTCAGTCCGAACCCGTAATCCCGAAACGGGCTCGGGGTAAAAACAAAAATTTTATTTATTCACAAATTGAAAAAAAAAAGGGGTTATTTGAAAAAATCTCTGACGGCTCGGTCTACAGGCACAGGTAGATTTCGAAGACGTAGACCCTGGGGCGCCTGTTTACTGGAAATTGCAGAAGAAATGACCCTTTTGCCATGATGCGGCAGTTGGGACCAACCACCTTAAAATCTACCTGTGTCTGTAGGCGGAGCCGGCAAAGTTTTTTTTTTTTTTTTTTTTTTTTTTTTTTTTACTTTTTGCTGTAAGGGTTGGTCCTATAAAAAACTTGTCAATATAAAAGTGGGAAATAATATTGAAAGGATTTATAATAAATTTAAGCGGATTTGATATCTTGTGAATGGACGAAGTTATGATTTTTTTCTTCTAACCACCCCCCTTTTTCCCCTGCTTGGTGCCATTTTTACTTATATCAAAAATCTGTCATACATAAATTTTCGGCCCTTTTCCTAGAAGTAATAATAACTTTAAGCAGATTCGATACGTATCATAATTAAAAACTTATGGATTTTTTCTGTTTTCCCAACCTTCATCCCCCCCCATTGGCTCAATTTTGTGAATTTACGAACTTGACCGAGATTTTATGTATCAGTTTGGAAGAGATTTGTGCAGATTTATGGAAGTTATAGTGTCCATAAAAAAGTGATATAGATAGATAGATAGATAGAGAGAGAGATACAGTTTTGAACTGGGGGTGGTTTTGCTTTCTGTGAGTTATAATCGGCGTAGATCTGCAAAAATTCCAACGAAGGGGAGAATGTAATAGGTAGTATTTCTTACGAAATCTGCCTAAAACAAAAATGTATTTAAGTTTTTCACAATCTTTTAAAAATCAATTTGAAAAGAAATTGAATTGTTATTAATGGCATATAAGGAGGAATATTCTATCGGATTCTGAAGTCTTTACACGGTCAATATTAGTAATATGAAGAAGCCGTAGGATATACCGTGTCTATCTTCGCTTTCTTTTTGAAGTCCTTTTCCAGATTTAAAGAAAAACAGAAATCATATCTTTCTGCTTAATTTGTATAATAATATCTTAAAAGAATAAGAATTGTGAATTTGGCAGATCTCTGCAAAAGTGGTCGGATAGAAATAAAAAATATTATTTTTTAAATATATCTTCAGTGACCTGAAAATCACGAAACAACAAAGTTTGAAATACACTTATTACTTACCCAACGTACGTAGTATAGGGTAGGTTTTGAAATCGTTTTAAAAATCGAATAAAAAAATTTGACGGATTTACACGTTTCAGACACTAGAGATTCCGAAAAAAAAATTTTTTTGAAAAAAAAGCTCTATCTCCCGAACAAATTGAGATAGAGAGTTGAAATTTGTAATGTACTTAGTATGTAACAATGGGGAAAAGCCTATTGAATTTTAGTAACCTCGATTATCCGAAACTATTTTTTTCGGACTCTCGAAATATTCGTTCTGATAAAACTATACATTTTTTCGAAATTGTTTATTTTAAGGAGTGAATATAAAAGACAATAAAAAAACATAAATTTTGCATAAAGAATGAAGTCGATCGGATAACGAATTCCTGAGATATTTGTAATCCTATTTTCCACACTCTTAGATTTTTCATGACACTGCATTTCATTCAAATTTCAATCCAAAGACATATTTCAATTGGACATGAGACGCTTAATCCGTCGCAATAAACCATTAGTTAATACGATTATCAATTTTGGAGTTATAAGGATGTTTCTTTTACGCAATTCAGTAATAGAGCCTTTAACGTTTATGACGTCATCAAGCCACGATTTTATTTAAATTGCAATGCATTTTATAAATACTTTACACATGTTTTATTTTCATACTTTATATTATGCATATCCATGATGGGTAAGTATTACAGTGGCCCTCAACGACTAGTTTTGCTTTGTATGAAATTCAATGACATCGAGAAATGTGCTGGAAAAGTCCAGCATTTCGTGAAGTTGTGTGTAATGTTAATGACATTAGGGCATATAGAGCGTCAGTGATATTTGGACATGGGTGGTGACAGTGTTGACAAATGCGGTCGTCAGGTCGCCACTGGCGACCATGTTTTTTTTTTTTTTTTTTTTTTTTTTTATCTGGCAAATAAGTTATTTAATCTGGCAGTTTTTTTATTTCTTGGTACAAAAATTGACCAAAGAAATGGGCACAAACAGCATTTAGAATAGTTACCGGAGAGCTCTGCATGTTTCAGAAATAAGTTGTCGAAAACTCGCCGCGAAACTCGAAAAAAACGCTAAACATTCCATAAAAAATTCTGAACATTTTTATAACTCCCAGATAAGAAAATTTACTTTATTGGGCTAAAAGATACAAACCTGATTCCTTCTACGAATGTCAAAAAATCACCGAAAATGTCAAAAAAATGGAAAAAATCGCTAAAATTTCTAAAAATCGCAGAGGACAATATTTACTTGGGCTAAAATTTTGAAACCACATTCCTTTTATAAACGTCAAAAGGCTACCCCGGAACGTGAAAAGAAAAAAAGCTACAAGTCATTAAAATTTCAAAAATCGCAGAGGACAAAATTTTGCTAAAAGACAGAAACCGAGTTCCTACCACTGTTGAAAAATCGTAGCGAAACGCGAAAAAATCACTGAACAAGAGGAGAAAATATACTATATTGTGCAAAAGGATTGAAACAGGATTCCTTTAAAGAATGTAAAAAAATTGTCGCGGAACAAATATAAACTGCTATAAATCGCATTAAAAATTAAATTATAAAAGCAAATTAAAAAAATCAGGTGCTATTCTAAAGTACGTAACCAATAATTATGCTATGCTTAACTATACTTACTATGTAAACTATGCTTATTATTAGTTTTTTTCTGAATTAACTCATAAAAAACTTTTATGCTGTTTCCAAATCAATGATGGAGGGTTAAATATTTTTATTGGCTACCAAACAATGTCAAATTTGTAAAGCCCTGGATGGTACCATTTCTAGTACTTTTCGTGATATCTTTACGTAGCAATAAGTATGTTGAAAATTTAGTTACAATACTATCATTATTTTTCTTAATACATATATAATTTAAACAGACATACATACATTCAATACAATAATCCAACATGGAGTGAAAAATTAGCCAGAGCCAGGAATCGAACCTGGGTCCACAGCGTTCCGGGATGTTGCTCTAACCACTGAACTACTCCGGCCGACACCTGAGTCAGCAATTTCCCACTAATAAACCATGTTGGAGAGAAGGTCACCAGCCATCAACCAGACAGCCAAGACGACCGGACAACGGTGAATAGGACGACCGGACAATGGTAATCTATTCACCGTTGTCCGGTCGTCTTGGTTGTCTGGTTGATGGCTGGTGACCTTTGGTGAGAAAATGGTTTATTAGTGGGAAATTGCAGACTCAGGGGTCGGCCGGAGTAGTTCAGTGGTTAGAGCAACATCCCGGAACGCTGTGGACCCAGGTTCGATTCCTGGCTCTGGCTAATTTTTCACTCCATGTTGGATTATTGTATTGAATGTATGTATGTCTGTTTATTAATTATATATCTTTTAAAAAATATACCGATGACTGCAGACGTTAATTATGTGTAATTTTATACTATCATTATTGTTACTGTTATGAACAAAACTCCGAGTTGGGATTTTGGTGAGACACCCTTATTTTTGAGTGAATAAACGGATTACAACGTTGAATTCCCATATAGTTTTTTTCTTCTTCTTCTTCTTCTTTTAGTATGCTTTACTACAGCTTAAAATTAAAACTGTATTCTGGATTACCCTGTTTATCTAAAACAGTGATATTTTGTGAATTAACGTAGAGTTTTAAAAATCGTTAGTCATTGCCAGTTGTTAATATGCTCGTCATATGATTTTTCTTTGACGTGCCTCACAAAAACATAAAGTGGTTCAAATACCATATGAATAATCTAACATATTAAAAACATCCCCCGTAAAATTACCGAGCTAACAGTGAAAGTACTTTTGCAAAGCTGTCACTGACAGCACATTTTTTTAAAATTATTTTGTTTACCACTGTTCCTAAACCATGATAATGTACTTGCAGATGAGTACAAATCTTTCAAGATTTTTTTTAATAGGAGTAGAGGAAGTGATAAAAAAGGTAATCACCAGTGGCGCCCTCCTTTGACATCCTTTTAATAGAAATTAAATTATAAGTTATGTTTCTTTCCCACGATCGCGGTTTAAGCATAAAGGTTTAAAGGTCATAAAGGACCTTTTTTTCAATAAAAGTAAGTAATGGTGACTTTTAAGGAATATTTCCTAATTCTAATCCTCAACACAAGAATCGCCACACTGTTAAAAACGTGATTCTACATTTCACCAAAATATGATGCCCAAAATTTGCCACCTTCGTAATGAAACTTTGTCCCAGCAATTGGTGCTTCGGTTAAAGATTAAACTATAATATTGAGTAGATTGAACCATGAACTCGTATAAGTTGAACCATGATTTTCCAAAATGGTGAACAAAAAACTGGTAAAATATTAACTAAAGTGGTGAAATGTTGAAGCATAAAGTGGCTACAGATGTCTTTTGCAAATAAGAGACAATCAGACTGGGGTCTCTTTTTAAAGACAGACCCGACACTCTACGCACATCCAAAACTGAACCGGGATTCGGATTTGACACCTCTCGACTTCTACCCAGCGTTATAAACACTAGACAAGCAAGCGCTTGTCATCGTGCTCCAGAAGAAAAAGAAAAAAAACATATTAAGAGTGCATCTGTATTCTGATTGGTTGTTGTATATTGGCATAAAGATGGTAAAAAATTGAACGACTGTTCAAAATTCCCTTAATCAGGAATTTTGAAAAATCAAGTGAAATGTATTTTGGTGCTTCTGCTTTTTTGCATCATCAAATGACTAAATGTCGAACAAAATTGTTTTACGCTGAACTTTTCAAAACATTACACGCCCCTAACAGCACGAGTACCTCTGAAATCCGTCCAACAAAGATAGAAACTAGGCTGCGCCGCTAGACGCCTGAGGAGCGCATGGCGCGTCTACGACCACCGAACCCAAGTCCTGGGGACTTTTAGCGCGCACAACCGGATTTGTCTCTCCGTATGCGCTTCGGCGGGCCGGAGGACCGCCACCTGTGGACTCTCCACCCTTAGACCCATTTGTCGACGACGAGGTCGCTGTGATACGCGATGGAACCTATTATTAGTGAGAGCTACCACGAGACACTTGGGGACGGGCCGTTCAGGGCTGGACACCCAAAAGGGATCCAGGCGCTAGGCCTTAAGTCGGGTTTTTTCGTCCCGTACTTGCTTTACCATAACTCGAGGGATGTGGAAAAATACAAAGGTAGCCACTGTTTCCTCTCGTAATGGACCGTCCTAAAAAGATAAATTAAATATTATGTGTTCTTCATATGATCGTCATTTAAAACATATAATAGTTCTAACAACCCTTTTTTCTCCACAAAATTAAATAATAGGGACTAAAAATAATTCTTGCATAACCCTAATACTCAATACAAAAATCTCTACAACAATGATTTCTCTCCGGGTATTTTTATCACACATGTTTTCTTGTTTCTTTGTTTGTTTTCATCGGTTGAAAAGAAATTAGTCATTCTGTCATTTAAAATTGTTCTCAAAAAATATTTGTTCCTTTCGAAGCTTTCTAACACATTCATGAATTCCCGAAGTCATGATTTCAGTTTTCATGCATACACTGCATGAGACAACTTCAGGAAGCGAACGGTATTCGAATTCTCAATATCTGAAAAAAAGGACATGTGTCGATTTTATGTGTTTAACGATAACGGAGGAATGTGCGCGGAGAAATGAAATAGCCAATTTGGATTTCAGACCAAACTTAACAACGTTTTCTACTAGATATTAGAATTTGCCCTGTATTAATTTATGAAAACTTAGTCATATATTCTTTCATTTTTTAAAATTTTCATTTCTAAACATTAAAAAAAATGCATTTGATATTGATAGACTATATATGTATATTGATACAAACCAATTATCCTGAATGTTTAAAAAAATAATATTTTTTCGGATTCAAAATATTTTTAAGAATTCTTTCATTTAAAAACTACAAAAAAAAAAAAAAAAAAAAAAAAAAATCTCCAACGGAATTCAAAGAAAGTTTTCAGAGATTTCGCTGATAAAAAGTGTTAAATTTCCTAAACGTGCATATATAAATATATATATAAAGAAAATCTTTTTAATATTAAATGAAAAGTAAAATTAATCTCTCTATTGTGTTCAAGATGTGGAATATTTTATTCTTTATTAAAGAGAAAATTAATTTTCCATTTCAAAAATTTAGCTAGCATTAATAAAATGTCAGCATTTTAAAAATTTAATAAAAAGATTATGGGATGCATTCTTGTTTTGCGGTTATAAGAATTCTTTTCCGGAATAGAAACAACTGAAACTGACTTATTTATGGAAAGTAATTTTTTACGAATCATACTGTTATATAAAACTGTAAAACTGTTTCTGCGTATTGCTACAGCAACACGCAAAAATTACTGCATATATTTTAATAATTTAAATATATATATATATATATATATATATTTAAATAAGCTATCTTTTTGCTCTAAATTTGTTCTTAAATATTTCTTCAGGGGAAAATAGTGAGTATTAACTTTATTTCTTATAGTCAAAGATGATATAATTGTCAGGAAATTTATTGATTTGATGATCCTGAATGTAAACGTGAATGCAAAAAATAATTATTTAAAATATTGTAGAAAACAGAAAATTTTGAGAAATTAAAAATAATTGTTCACATTGAGTGTGAAAGAAGTTCCCTGGTATTTTCCATACATTTTATTATCTATACTGGCTGATCCGTCCGGCATTGCCCCGAAATCAGTAACTTTCTTTCGTGGTTTAACGAAAAATAATCTATTTCGGCACGCAATCTGTTATTCTGTTCTAAACAAACCTCTTTCCGAACGAAACTTTCTTTGGCACTCGTCCCCGCTGCCTACGGCATTGTATAGCAAGCGTGTAACGCACGCGCTGCAATATCGATTACTTTCAATTTCCGTCGCTAGAGGGAGCAAAATTTAGTCCTTACTTAGACTCTTACTTAGTTATCTATATCTTAATGAATTCCTGTTAAGTTGAAGGAAACAATTCCCGTTGAAGAAGATTCCAAACATTTTAGACTACTTCGAAATATGAAAATGCCCTAATTCGACCTACTTTCAACCACCCTATCTCCCATACAGCTACCGCCATGTAATCACCATAGTGCCAACATCGCAGACTCGAGGCTACTACTGCCCACAAACACCAGTGCTCTGCGCTGGGTAGTTGTGGCTGCAAAGTGAAATATAGGGACACACACATCTATATATATATATATATATATATATATATATATGTGTGTGTGTGTGTGTGTGTGTGTGTGTGTGTGTGTTATTATAGAATGTATACAATAAAAAAAGTAATTTTTATAGTCCAATGTTACAGTCAGCGGCTTAGATTGCCATGGTTAATTGGTTTAAGGTTAATTGATTTGCCATGGCCCTGCGCGACGTTGCACCGGCCCTGTGTGTTATTTAAGGGTATGTGTATTGGCCAGACGTATCTAGCTTTCAAAACTGAAGGTCAAATGTTCAGTTCCACACGGACCAAGTAAATTGTCTCAAAAGGTTTTATCATCTTACTTTTACGAATAATGGAATTTGGTCCATTTGCCCTTCAAAAGTTAACTTTAAAGACATCCCTCGTACAGTAATATATCCAAGCATATTCTCAGTGACTAATAAATATACCATCCTTTCTATTTTCCTTCTTTCACATTGCATAAATATTATAAATTTAACAATATTTGGAAAATTATATCTGTTTCTAGCTTCAATAGTAAAGGTTGCACTTTATGAAAATGTTTAGCTTTCAATTTTCAATCGTGCCATATTTATTTAAACTCAAGGAAATTCAGAACCTAAATAATTTCTTTAAGCTAACAAATTATTTAAATATATTTCAGGTTATTGTTAAAGTAATGCTAAAGTAATAACATTTTACGTAAAAAATAACGAAAGTTTATATATATATATATATATATATATATATTAAGGAGGGGGGAAACAGAAATAAGTAATTTCTGTAATATCTGTTAATTATTCCCTGTTTTTAGTTTTTAAATGCTTTGCTTCAGTTTTTTCACCCAAACCCAAAAACCTCACCCGTTTTTATCAATGTCTAAAGGAATACGATGGTTGGTGATATTCTGTGCATTAGGTTTTGAGATCACAGTTCCTACAAAAGTTGTGTCACATACACACAGACATATAGACATTTTCCATAAAAAGACAAATCATGTTCATATTACATTCCAAAATGTGTAAATTCATCAAAATACAGAAGTCGGAAATTTTCATGATTCCAATACTTTTTTCTCATGTATATAGGAGAAAGTAAAAAGCGAGAAACTCTGCTTGCATTACTTTTGCATTCGATGCAGTCTTTTGCAGAAAAAAAATTACCGTAGCTGAAACTCTGTTTTAGCCATTCCGATCCACAAGTAAAATTTATCAGCATGGCAGTTATGTCTTTTTGCAGTTATTTATTTATTTATTTATTTTTGACATCCTCTTAACCATAAATTGAATTACCTAAAATGTATTTCTGCGAGTCATCATATAATGTATTTCCTTTTCTCCAATATCATTCTTATAAAAAATATTAAATCATTATACGACAACATTTTGGAACAGTATATCATTATACAACATCTAATTCCCTAAACAATTAGTCAGATATATCTACTTCCACTTATAAACATACTTCGAAAGAGAATAATATATATTTAAGAAGACATTTTCTTCAATAAATACAGGATGCATAAAATTATAAAAATAAATGAAATAAAACCTTTTATATATTTAAATAAATATATGCTTCAATGAAATTCCGTCGAAATTCGACAAAGGCAATGCTTTAAAAAGAACTTTTAGATTGAATTTATAATAAAGCTATAAAATAATAATTACAATATTAAATCAATCTTACATTGGAAAAATGTAACTCTTAAAACAAATATTATTTTAATCTAAAGTTACCAAAATACTATTTCCATTAACTTCTAACCTTTCAAATAATTGAAAAATTAAACTTTGTTTGCATAAGTAATCAGTAACACGTAATCAATATGAGTAATTATGATGAACTTAGTAATTAAGGCTCTGAGTTTTGGTATTTCATAATAAAAATTAGCAAAAATTACGTCACATTGACACATTCATAGATTTTTTTGTCAATCAATGATATCTAAAAACATAACATCATTTTCACAGCTGCAAAATTTACATACGTACTTCTCATATTCACAATCACCATTTAAAAATATTTTGACGCACAAGAGCTTATTAATAAATATAGACTTCCAAACTTGACGCCACGTTTGCAAGCTACAACTTAATATGTGAACATTTTCACTCTGGACTTGTAGTTCTAATCTCAGTTCCAGCCTGTAAAAAGTCCAGAAATTTATATCTTTTAGGCGCATACATAATAAAAAATCTAGTTTTATCAAAGAAAAAAAATGTTCGCATCCTTTTATGACGACATTTTCACTCACTGCAGCATTTCGCCTTCGTGTGAGATTAGCGTCTCAAACTCAGTACCAGCGAAATGAAAGGAACATTGGCATGTAACAGCTTTATCAGTCAAAATGCGTGTTTTTTATAATCGTGACGTCATTTTCTATTCAAACTTAAAAATAATAATAATTGAACTGAGAAACGGGCATCATTAAAGCTATACTAATTCCCACCATATCCCATTTCTTGGCAACAATGGAAGTAAACAAATTGCCACCATTTCGAAGAAATTTCCTTAAATACTTCGAAAATTAAAAATGATATATCAATGAAAATATTTTTAATAAATAGCTAGTGCGGGCTCATCTACAGATGAACAGTTTTTAATTTAAAAAATAATTATTAAAATTGGTTCAGCAGAAAGCCCAAGGCAAATGACGAGAAAACTATATAGTCTGCTCAGGGAAAGGAGATAACGAAAGTAAACAAACGGGTTGCAGAAAAATCGCCAAGGAATCACACATTTGGCACAAATCCCTAGGTTGACGAATTTTATTTTTTATTTCGATTTGAAAAAGCAGAAGCTCAAACACTTCAGACAGTCTGTTTGGCACTTCTGGCATAGCGCCAGGTTTAAGCATCGCCAATCCGCATGTGCATTCGTTTACTTCTGTTATCTTTTATCAGTGAATGGAGTATACTCGGATATACCAATCCCAAAACTTTCTTCTATCTCATACATGTTAATACTTCCAAATTCGCTATCACACCGCCAAAAAAATCGATATTTTTCGTCATTCTGTTGTACGTCAGCTGCTTGTGAATCGTCAGGTTACCTGGGTACGAGCAGCCGATGTATTATACTAAACAACAAAAAGTCCTTCTGGCCTGTACCGGCAGGAAAAGGTAGCCTTCCTATTGCTTGGTTTTAAGATTTTAGCTAAATTTACTGAAAAATCCGAAGCTAAAATCCGTGGAACTCGATTACAAATACATAAGAAGTGTCATTCCCAATTCTCGTCAATATTGAATTTGAATGAGAATATCGCCAAATTAGACAGATATAGCCAAGTTAGCGTCATATATGGCAAGGTATTTTTGTCGTCAAATTTGACGATATTTCGACAATTGT
The DNA here is from genome assembly GCA_963931845.1 of Maratus michaelseni. Taxonomy (NCBI): domain Eukaryota; kingdom Metazoa; phylum Arthropoda; class Arachnida; order Araneae; family Salticidae; genus Maratus; species Maratus michaelseni. The sequence goes on from OZ007596.1 coordinate 227,466,078, forward strand.
CGCCAAGCTGGGCTAGAATTTTACATTGGCGAATATAAATATCTAGTGTTAAGCATGTAAGAGTGGAAACGATGGTTACAACAATGGAAGAAAATATGCCGAAACCATGTTCACTAAAACTCATAAATAAAACCGGTTTATGGAGGAATCCTGCTGTATTATTTCAAAATGTCAGCCACCTTAAAATTTCAAACTGCTATGTCTCAGCCATTTTTTAAAATAGAGGCAAAACAAAAAAGGCTCTGGCATCGTTGGATCAAGTCCGAACATTTAACGCAAAAAATTTTAGGATTTCTAATTTTTTGTACATTTTCATGAATTTGAAATCTTTAAATGACTAACACAACGCCCCGTCCAGGCGCAATATCGCCAAATTCAACTGGCACCTGCAGGCCATAGTCAAAAACATATACAAAAAATTTGGTTCAATTATCTACATAACTTCATACACTTTTCGATTGGTACAATAGTGAAAATTGAACAAAAATCGCTATCACAGCGCAAACATTCGTCGTAATATCCCCAAATTCAAGTGTGACTTGCTGGCCATAACGAAAATCCTATAAATGAAATTTGGTTCAATTTGAAGCATAACTTCATATACTTTTCGATGATACAAAGAGGACATACACACGGACACACGGACATACAGACATTTTGTAAAAACATGTTTTTTGGAGTCTCTGGCCCCTAAAATCTGTAAATCCGTCGAATATCGGAAGTCGAAAGAAAATTCTATTACAATACTTTCTTCTATTGTAGATAGAAGAAAGTAAAAAGGCTCGTGTTTTAAATATGTAGATTATAAGAATGTATAAAGTCTAAACTTTTATAAAAAAATATATATAAATAAATAAAAATTAAAATAAAAAAGATTACCTTTTACACATGTGCCCAACTCGTGGATCGAGGGTTTCTGGGCATGCGTACTTTCAAGCCCGGGAGACAAATTTATTGAATGTATATATTTATTTACACAACCAAAATTAATTTTAAATCGTTAAGTAAATAGTAAATAATGGAAATGCAACTTTATGACACTAAACCTCATTACACAGAAAACTGCAGTACTTAGAATGTTATACAATTTTTGTAGAATTGTTATACGCCTGTAGAAATACCAAATGAATTTGTAATCGCTGATTTTTTGTTAAATAAGGCGTGAAACCAACAGAGTGAAAAAATGTCCAAGCTTGGATTCGAACCAAGATCATTGTAATGTGCGCCAATGCTCACCATTAAGCTACTTGGACGAAATCAAGGCTGGCACTCCTTACTCTTATAAGTTAGCAAGGCTACAATCCTGAAGTATAAGATGGAATGTCTTCATGAACCACAATTCCTGAGGCAAGCATGAGATGCAAACTGCCATTTAATCCAGTATCAATGAATATATATGTAATTTTTGTAGAATTGGCACACGCCTGTAGAAATACTTAATGACCAAGAAAAGCGGGAAAACAGTTAGAGAATGCATAGCAACTGTTTGTTAAAAACTCCCAATGACTTCATAACCTTTAGCGTTTGTATAAACTGAAATACTATAGTACAAAAACTTTCGTTTATTTAGTATAGATAGAAAAAAATAATCGAACAGTTCTTTTTTTTTTTTTTTTTTTTTTTTTTTTTTTGTAAAGAAGAAAAGTTTTTAGAAAATGCTGTCAAATTTTGCGCTTTGATCCGAATTTCCGGACGCGGAAGCTCACGCGAAAGGAAAAAAACTGCCTTCCTGAGACGATAATCGCTTTTACTCGAGATGTAATTAATTTATCCGAAAAGGGAAAAAAACTGTTCGATTAAAAATCATTCCAATAATCATCCCTTTAAATATCATGCTTTTAGTTTTAAAATGTGTCTAAAAGTTTTGCGTTGTTGAGCGGGAAAAATATTTTTTTGAGAACCGTCTTAAGGAGGAATGCCATTGCAATATTCGCCAAAGTAAAATCATTTTTGTAAGTTTTTTGGGAGAAAAAATGATAACTAAATCTCATTGGTCAAAGTTTCACCAAATAACAAGTTTCATACAAATAAAATAAATATAATCATCAGGAACAAGAAAATTATTCACAGCCTCCATTCTGACTTGTGGATACTACTACTTGGTAATGGTGATCCCGAAACAAACAAGGATTTAAAAGTAAAAACAAAACACATACATCTTACGTCTGAGTTGTACAATTAACCCCAAACCAAATTAAATTGGCTCTAGACAAAAATATTTTTAACAAAATTGTATTTTAAGATATATGTAAAATAAAGAGATATGAAGTGTATTTTAGAAACAAATGTGGAACGAAAATTTAAATTATTTTAAATTTACAAATATTTCTATGAAAATGTTGGAAAACCCTCAGACGCTCAGAGAGTTTTAACTAAAAAAACATTTAAACACATAGTAGTTAAAAACATTTAAACACATATTAAAAAAGTAGACGTTTCTCCCTGTTTATTACAACCCTCATCAGTACACATAACATAATGACCGTAAAAAATGTCAATAACAATAAATACAGTTAAGAAATATACGTTCCGAAAATCATAAACTAAATATCAGAACAACACTGTGTATTCAGGTGGAGCAGGGCTTGCTTTGTTCAATGGAGAATTCACCAATCTTATATACACTAGTGAGCAAAACTTAAGCAACAAACACAAAATGGTAATTTCTGAACACGTGAGTACTTAAAAGGAAATTCTATAAACAGCAAGTGTAGAAAAGGGGTACTAACTCTAACAGCACAGACAGTCGATCTGATGTCTTCTTGACATCACAAATGGTCACAATTGTCACAGTCACTACAATGAACAGAAATGTGATATCTTTCATTCGTCTCATTTTTACTCTCATTTGGTCACTCCACTGAACAGTCACCATGACTGCTGCTTTTTGACGAGTCACCAGGTGACTTTACAATGAAGTCATCTTGTGACTCTCATGTGACTGTCATTTTGACACTCTATTGTAAAGTTATCATGATAGCTGTTCTGTGACGAGTTCCCAAGTGACAGAAAACGAAATCATATGGTGACTTTTCACAAAGGAGTGCAATGATGACTTCACAATAGAAAGTCGATCAGCGGAAAGTCACCATGCGACTTCATTGTGACATTATTTGGCAACTCATCACAATGCAATACTCACAATGTCTTCAAAGTTCAGTCTTCAACTGACAGTGACTTGCGAATCACAAGGTGACTTCATTGTAATTTTACCTGGTGACCCATCACAAAGCGACAGTCACAGTGACTTTTCAGTGTTAACAATCATTTGAGAGTAATAATGATACAGTGAAATATCCCATATTTTGATTCACCGTAGCGATTGTGACACTTCTAACCATGTGTGACATCAAGGGGACTTCACATCGACTGGCCGTGCTGTTTAGGGTAGTACCTATTTTCTACAATACCTGTTTATAGCATTTCCTTTTGAGTACTCACGTGTTCAGAAATTAGCATTTTGTGTTTGTTGCTTAAGTTTTAAGCGAGGATAGATAAGGGATAGCCCACGGTTTCTTTATAATAATAATATCGACCATGCAAAGGCTTAAGAATGACACAGAATATTTATCTTTATATTCTTATCAATAACAACGCATTCCCGATTCAAACTGATTTTCAAAGGGTTATAAAACATTTTAAGAAACTTAGACTGCAACCTTGTTTTTTCAAATAGCAAGTTTTTTTTTTTTTTTAACTTTCCAATTTGTGAATAAATAACATTTTTACTTTGAGCCCGAGCCCTACAAAGAGAAAAACGAGAATTGTATCACACTTTAATTAAACCCTTTATTTTTTTTTTTTTTAGAAAACTCTTGTTTAGAATATAATTTATACACGGCAATAAAACAAAAACGCTGCCATTTTCGGAAAAATAACTTTGCACAAAGAACTGATGGCACTCAGCTTTGTAAGGAGACCACAACTCTGACAGTAAAATTATCTTCTAACACATACACTGCAAAAAATAATTGTTGATTTTACAGTATAAAACTGGCATCCCAGCTGCCAGTATTATACCGTAAAATTAACAGTATTAAACAGTAAAATAAACAGTAATACGCTGCCGCGCAAGCAGTAATACGCTACCGCGCATGCGCGGTAGCGTATTACTGCTTGAAAAACCTGTATTAACATGAAGTGTCATCCACTACAAGTTAAAAAAAAAAATGTATTTGAACTTGAGTGGATGAAAAGAAAATATTTTATTAACGATTGAAAATTTGAACTAGATATATAGAGAGAGTGTGAGCTAATAGTAAGAATTTAATAAAAAGGATTTTTGAAGGTTTTACACCGGCATTCGCCTCCTCTTCTTAAGTGAAGCTGCAAAACAAAATTGTTGATTTTACAGTAAAATACTGGCATTCCAGCTGCCGGTATTATGCCGTAAAATTAACAGTAATAAAGAGTAAAATAAGCAGTAATACACTGACGCGCATAACTGGTTATTTTACTGTTTATTACTGTTAATTGTACGGTATAATACTGGCAACTGGGATGCCAGTATTTTACTGTAAAATCAACATTTTCTTTTTGCAGTATACATCCTAGAAGATTTTTTACATACATAAATTGATGCATCAACGTAATAGGGTTTGTTTTGTTTGTTTGTTGTTCTTGTTGTTGTTGTTGTTTGGGGGGGATAGGATGGCAGGGGACAGAAGGATCAGACTGGTTATGATCAGGAAAAATTATTCTAAAACAACAAAATTTAAATGAGAGAAAACAGAAGAGGACTTACTTAATTTGAGCCACTTGACTTTCTTCCCTTTCTTACTTTCACTTCAAAACACTTCAATCAGGAAATATGGAAGATTTCTTCGCCTTCGACAATCTGAAAACAGGTGCATTTATTAATAACATGGTAAATCTACTTTAATATGTACACAAAAAGGTGGTACATCGAAATTCAGTTGAAATCAAAGCTATTTTTCTTCAGAGAAAAAAGTCTTGGGAAAAATTAATATTTTTGAAACTATTCGATACGAAAAGCACCATCTTTTATTTGGCAAAAGTTTCTTCGTACATGTAGACATACATTTTTCAGTACTCCCGATCAAAAGGAGAAAATTTTGTTTTAAAGTACTAGTACATGTCAAAAAATAATAAATCAGGTATGTTTACTAGAAGTACAAATTATAGCAAGTGGGTAAGTGTGATCGAAGATCGCACAAAGGTTTTTTAGCCACACACAGGGTGGCTTATTCTTTCAATCTCTATCATTTTTCATGTTTATGAAAAGTCACAGCAATCCATCGTTGCCACAGATTAATCTCGGAAAATGAAACATTTGAAGTTACTTAAAAAATTAATAACTCGAAAAGTATTTGTCACAAAATTGTTTTACAAACTGCGTTAGAATGGTAAAAAATTGTATTTTTCTTGATATAAATTTCAAATCTAATGTTTATGTCGTTTTTCAAATATTAGATTTCAAAAATTACAAAACTTCACAATGGAGTACCGTAGCGAAACTTTTATGCGTAAAAAGATAATGATAAAGGCATTGTGGCTCGACGTGTATCGTGTATTACTGGCCATAACATGAGTAACGAATTATAGTAAACTTATTATTCTGTTAAAATATAAAAGTGAATTATGTATATACATTTTTAAAAAATAAAGAAAAACATTTTATCACAAACATCAACAAAATTTTTTCTTCTATTTATTCCTTTATTCCAAAGATATCGTTTTATCGTCTGCTGCCATAGCAACATGAATTAAATTTCATTAAAAAAAATTGCTCAGTGGTAGAAAAATATTTTTCTAAATCGAATGGTTATTGAACAACTCAACACTTTAACAGGGGAATTTTTATTTGTGATTTAGATATTTTAAAATTGTTTGTTGTCATTGCGTTTTTATTCTGAGTTACAGCTAGTTTATTTATTTTTTTAAATAAAAGCCGTGTGTGGCAATCTATATTCGGCCTTATAGCAGAATTTTCCCCTCTTGTGTTTAATATTCCTTTCAAATCCCTTTATCCTTTCTTTAAAAAATCCAAATAAATTTCATTTTCAAAAGAAAAAAACTAGTCGTTGGGGGCCACAGTAATACTTACCCATCATGGATATGCATAATGTAAAATATTAAAACAAAAATGTGTAAACTACTTATAAAATGCATAGCAATTCAAATAAAATCGTGGCTTGATGACGTCATAACTTTATAGGCTCGATTACTGAATTGCTTGAAAGAGGTTTTTCTTTATAACTCCAAAAATAATAATTCTATTAACTAGCGGTTTATTGCATCTGATTAAGCGTCAAATTTCCAATTAAAATATATCTTTGAAGTGAAATTTGGATGAAATACAGGGTCATGAAAAATCGAAGAGTGTGGAAATAGAATTACAAATATCTCAGCAACTAATTATCCGATCGACTTCATGTTTTATGCAAAATTTATGTTTTTTTATTGTCTTTTATATTTACTCCTTAAAATAAACAATTTCGAAAATTTTTATATACCTTTTATCAGAACGAATATTTCGAGAGTCCGAAAAAAATAGTTCCGGTTAATCGAGGTTATTGAAATGAAATAGGCTTCTTCCCATTATTACATACTAAGTACATACCAAATTGCAAGTGTCTATCTCAATTTTTTCGGTAGATAGAGCGTTTACAGACACACAGACACACAGATGGACGGCAAAATTTTTTTTCTAAAAATATGTTTTTTGGAATCTCCAGTGTCTGAAACGTGTAAATCCGTCAAAAAAAATTTTCGATTTTCAAAACTATTACAAGACTTACCCTATACTACGTATGATGGGTAAGTAAAAAGTCATGTTTTTTATAAAGTAAAAATTTACCGGTCTATTTTTCTCGTTTTTCTCGAAAATCAAAACCGGCCCCATAGCGGGCGAAGCCTACTATTATACTATGTCATAATAATATATGTCATAATAATATATGTCATGTGGACTAAATGCGATATTAAAAATAATTCAATTTCAAAATCAAACATGTTGTATAGAGACCTTCAAAATGTTAGACGTCAGATTAACTTTCTTTTTAATTCTCTAATGCCGTCACATTAAGCTGTTTTCTGTACATACACATACTCATACTCCTTGTATTATTGAGAAATTTTTGAAAATGTCCGTTTTATTACCAATAGGAGGTCTTATTGATCTTTTTTTTCAATTGGTGAAACTTTTTATTTCATTTTCATTTTTCACGGGGAAATCTTTCAATAGAAAATTTATTATTGTAGAAAGAATTTTATTTGGATTTTTAATTGTTGGCAACTGCTATAACGAAAAATGTTTAAATTTAATAGGAAAAGGCTGTTAGATTTTTGGTTTTTTATCTCTCTATATTAAACTCAAAATATTAACCCAATAATCTTAACTCAAAATATTATAACCACAACGTTATGAAACTTCCTGATTTCAGTTAGTTTACGGGTTAGTCTCGTATGTCAGGAGAAAAAAAAAAGACCTTCCTTCCAGTACCGGGAGGAAAAGGTAGATTTCATAGTCCATGTTTTTAAAAATTTAACTCATTTTACTTAAACAACCGAAGCTAAATTGCTTGGAACCCGATTATAGAAGATTCAATCCCGGTTTTCGTTATTACTGAATTTGAATGCGAATTTCAGCATGAGAGTTACACCATAACAAAAATTAGATTGTTTCAAAATGTCAGCCACCCTAGAATTTCAAACTGCCATATCTCAGCCATTTTTTAAGATAAAACCAAAACAAAAACTGTTCCGGAATTCTTGTTTCATGGTATAACATTTAACGGAAATTTTTCAATTTATAACTTTTTATACATCTTTTTGAATTTTTAAAAAAGTTTAAAAAATTAACTTGCCACCATTTTGAAAAAAGACGGCGCATGAAGCTGGCCAACGAACTCGGTCGAGACCTTGGTATGTTTTGTACACATGATCAGTCACATTCATATCGGTTCATAAACACGAGAGTTACAGCATAAGAAATATCAGATTATTTCAAAATGTCAACCACCCTAGAATTTCAGTCTGCCATATCTCAGCCATTTTTTAAGATATAGAAAAAACACAAAATGTTATGGAATCCTTGTATCACGATCTAACACTTAACGAAAACAACTTTTTCAATTTAAATTTTTTGGATTATAAAACTTTTGGATTTTTAATTTTTTTTTTTAAATTTTCACTGGTTGCCATTTTGAAACAAGATGGTGGATGTAGCTGGCCAACGAACTCGGTCGAGACCTTGGTATGTCCTATGCACATACTCAGTCAGATCTAAATCAATTCAGAAATAAGACAGTTACATCATGACATACGTCAGATATGTATATAGATATATGGATATATCTACTATATATATAAAACACAAACGGAAATTTCGTTCCGTTCTTTTATAACTCGAGTTCTGCCGAATGGATTTTGATGGAACTTACACTGTTCGAGAGATAATTTTTCAGGGAAGGTTTTAGTATATAACACAACGTTCTTTGTATATTAGTTATAGAATTATGATAGAAAGTTCTGCTTTTTGGCCGAAAAGGTTACCATTGCTAATTTTTTGGCGATCATTACTGTTGGAGAAAGAAATGAAAAGGCTATACATGTCGAAAAATAAAAGAAAAACTGTTACTAATTTTATTAAAAAAAAGAAAGAAAGAAAGAGAAAGAAAAAAAAGAATTTTGATGAGAAAATATTACAAAACGAAAATATTTAATTTAAACATGATTGGGAATGTTCGTAATGCTTAAAAGATTATTCAAGGGGCAAGATTTCTATATTGAAACAAAATTTGGCGATGTATCTTTCGTTTTTGGCGATTTTGATTTTACTTTTGACCTCAAACAATTTTATTTTAAGCCAAAAGGTGTATTTTTTTGTTGCAGAAAGAATTGAAATGGCTATACATCTGGAAAAATAAAAGAAAAAACTGTTACTAATTTTATTTAAAAAAAAAAAGAAAAAAAAGAAAAAAAAAGTCCTTCCGGCCTGTACCGGGAGGAAAAGGTAGCTTTCCTATATCTTCGTTTTAAAATTTTAGCTAATGTTACACGAAAACAGCAAGTTAAAATGCAAAGAAACGTTTACAAAGGATTCGTTAATACTGAATCTGAATAAGAAATTCGCCAAATTATTGAGCAATAGCCAAATTGGCTTCATTTATGAAGACTTATTTTGGTCGCCAAATTTGGCGATATTTCGCCAAATGTCGCCAAGTTTGGCGAGAATTTGGCGCTAACGGATATGAATATATAGTTTTATGCGTATGATTGAGAAAATTATTACAACAATGAAAATTTTTGTAATGTGCTGTCTTGTTTCAAAATGTCAGCCACCCTAGAATTTCAAACTGCTCTATCTCAGCCATTTTTTAAGATAGAGGTAAACCAAAAAATGCTCTGGAATACTTGTATCAAGGCCTAACACGTAATTAAAAAATAAATTTGAATTTTTAACTTTTTTGTATATTAATTTTAGTTTTAAATTTTTAAATGGCCGCCATCTTGAAACAAAATGGCGGACCAGGCTGGCCAACGAACTCGGTCGAGACATTGGTGACCTTAATACACACAATTAGTTTCATCAAAATCGATTTATAAATACGAGCGTTATCGTATGACATATGTCAGATATATATATATATATATGGAGATATATATATATATATATATATATATATATATATATATATATATATATATATATATATATATATATATATATATATATATATAAATCAACATTTGAACGCAGGGTGGTTTTGGGGTCTGGGGGTCATGATCGGTGAAAATATATCGAAATTTTCCGGAACTGCTTTCCTCCGAACGGCTGCAATAGGTAGCTTTATACTTTTTTGGATTGAAAGCTACCTAAAAGAAAAACAGTTTTGATGAGAGATTTTAAGCCAAAAGGTGTTTTTTTAAGTGTACGACTGCATTTTTGTAGTATGTTTTGTTTGTTTGGTACTTTTCGGTTAGCCGGGCGCCAGTGATATAGATATACATGTACACACATACATCTACACAAATACATGTATTAACATACATATATATACACTTATATGTATGAATATATAAATATATATATATATATATATATAACCATTAATGAAACATTACCGAAACACCAACAGAATATATATATATATATAATTATAATATCTTTGAATTTCAAAAAACATATCAAGTTCTTGTAACATTCTAATTAAATCTCCTAAGAGATAATTAGTAATAAAGTGTAGACAGAATACCACATAGTTAATAAATTAACAAGTTCAATCATAATTTTACCATAGCATTTGCTTCAATGGTAATTGGCCAAAAATACTGAAAATATGAAGAATATTTAAAAAGAGAGAGAGAGAAAAAAATTATATAATAAATCATAAAATGTTAATAATTTGAAGTTTATATCAAGTGAATACAAATGGATTTTGAAATGAAATATGAACTAAATATAATGGAAAATTGGATAACAAGAGATTTAAATTAGAATTGGATATGAAAAAACACGTGTAGATATAATCATCAGCCTGGATGTATCCACACGTGTTTAAAAAATAATACAGTATTTTATAAATATACTGGCATTTATGCTAAGATCAGTATATTCATCCAGGTATACTGTATTATTAGTAGAAAACAAATGAAAATAGTAAAATTGGAAATAAAAAAACTTGTAAAGAATAGATAAAATATTTTACTCACAATAATTATCCAAAATTCCGTAACCATCACAAGGTCTACATTTATACCATTACGACCACATGGCGCACATAATGAAATATCATAATCAGGATGATATAGTCAAGTTGAGAGAACATATTTTGATAGTTAAGTTGAGAGAACATATTTTGAAATAACACTTTAATTATTACCCTTAACACAAATTGATTTAAAACACACAAATTTATTTTTGTGATAAAAACAAATACACTCAAAAACAAATTTATATTTGTGAATATACAAATTTTCCATTTAATTTTAATCTTTAAAAGTAAAATTTGAATACATAAGCGATAAGCGCCCTCTATAGGTAAATTAAAAATATTATTAACATTTATTTGACAAGAAATGTGCTGTCGTCTATTGGAATAATAATTATTCAAAATTAAGTTTGATTTACATATTTATTATATTAGCTTTAATAATATATATAAATAGTAATAAATAATAATATCATTGTAGTTTTACATTAACATCAGACATAATCCCATTATATGAATTAAATTTATCTGGAATTAAATTTATCTTACATAGTATTTCAAAGACTCTTACGAAGAGTGAATATTATGTAAAAAAAAGAGAGATTTCTTATAATGCATAGTGCTGGTGCTGCCATCTATGGTAATCTACTTACATATATTATAGAAGTATTATATAGAATTTACAGAAAATAATTAAGATTTTATACTTCTACTAATTAGTTGAATTCTTATAATGAATTAATTTTAATGAATTCTTATATAATACATATTTCTGCCATCTATCTACTTATATATCAAATAGTATTTACCGACATACATATATATATATATACTAGCAAGCTACGCTGGTCAATTTCTCTTAACGAAATCAAACAAAACAACTTAATCAAACAAAATATTGACATTTCATAATTCACTCTTATATTTTAACAGAATAATAAGGCTACTATAATTTGTGACTCGTGCCAATATACACGTCAGGACACTTCGCCCTTATCATTATCTTTTTACGCATGAAGGTTTAGCTATGGTACTCCATTGTGAAATTTGGTAATTTTTGAAATTCAATATTTGAAAAACGGCATAATCATTAGATTTGAAATTTATATCAAGAAAAATACAATTTTTTGCCTTTCAAACGCAGTTTGTCTAAAAATTTTCGGACAAACACTTTTCGAGCTATTATTTTTTCAGTAACTTCAAAGGTTTCATTTTCCGAGATTAATCTGTGGCAACAATTAGCGAAAAACCCAGTCGTCAGCATCGCATAGCTTTTTATTAAAGAGGCTGTTGGAGCGTTGATTGTCACCATCACTTTTGAAATCGGTTTTGTAGTTCCAGAGATTCCACAGAAATTGTAATTTAGAATGATTTTAGAACGCTTTTCGCTCATTTCACCCTCTTAAATTTCGATTTTTTTTTAATTATTCTTAGAGAGCATTTACATCTTATAAGCAACCACAATGCCAAATTTCAAATTTCTAGCTCCTTCAGTATAAGAAAAACGCAATTTTCGCAAATTTTTCGCTCCTGTACCCCATTGGGCTTAGTGGCACCGACATAAAATAAAACCTATGTTGGAGTAGGGATTGCCACCATCAATTTGCCACCATTACTTTTGAAATCGGTTCTGTAGTTCCAGAGATTCCATAGAAATTGTGTTTTAGAATATTTTTAGAACGCTTTTCGCTTATTTTACCCTTTTAAATTTCATTTTTAGGTAGATTTCATAAGAAATACTACCTATTACATTCTCACCTAAGTTGGAAATTTTGAAAAATTTTTGCAGATCTACGCCGATCATGACTCCCAGAACCCAAAACCACCCCCAGTTCAAAAGTTTATATCTATCTATCTATCTATCTATCTATCTATCTATCTATCTATCTATCTGTCTATCTATCTATGTCACTTTTTTCTGACCACGATAACTGGAAAAATTCTGCATTAATCTTTTACAAACTGATACATAAAATCAAGGGGCATAAAATCTCGGTCAAGTTCGTTAATGGGCAAAATCGAACCAAACGGGGGAGGGTGGGGGGGCTTTTTGTGAAAACAGAAAAAACCCTATAATTTCTTAATTATTATACGTATAGAATCCATTTAAAGTTATTAATACTTCTAGGAGAAGGGCCGAAAATTTATGTATGACAGATTTTTGATATAATTAAAAATGGCTCCAAGGGGGGGAAAAAAGGGGGGTTTTAGAAGAAAAAAAATCATAGCTTCGTCAATTCACAAGATATCAAATCCGCGTAAATTTATTATTAATCCTCTTACTATTATCTAAAACTTTTATATTGACAAGTTTTTTATAGGACCAACCGTTATAGCAAAAAAAAAAATTAAAAACAAAAAAAAATCCCTGCCGGCTCCGCCTGCAAACAAGTTATTTTTCGAAGTAGGCGGTTGCAACTCCCGCATCTTTTCGAAACTGATACATAAAATCAAGGGGCATAAAATCTCGGTCAAGTTCGTTAATGGGCAAAATCGAACCAGGGGGGGGGGGATAGGGGGGGGCTTTTTGTGAAAAAAGAAAAAAAAAACATAATTTCTTAATTATGACACGTATCGAATCCGTTTGACGTTATTATTACTTCTAGGAGAAGGGCCGAAAATTTATGTATGACAGATTTTTGATATAATTAAAAATTGCCTTAAGCGGGGGAAGGGGGGGTTTAGAAGAAAAAAATTCATAACTTCATCAATTCCCAAGATTTCAAATCCGCTTAAATTTATTATAAATCCTCTTAATATTATCTAAAACTTTTATATTGACAAGTTTTTTATAGGACCAACTGTTATAGCAAAAAAAATTAAAAACGAAAAAACCCCTGCCGGCTCCGCCTGCAAACAAGTTATTTTTCGAAGTAAGCGGTTCCAACTCCCACATCTGTTCGAAACTGATACATAAAATCAAGAGGCATAAAATCTCGGTCAAGTTCGTTAATGGGCAAAATCGAACCAGGGGGGGGGGAATGGGGGGGCCTTTTTGTGAAAACAGAAAAAAACCCATAATTTCTTAATTATGATACGTATCGAATCCGTTTGAAGTTATTATTACTTCTAGGAGAAGGGCCGAAAATTTATGTATGACAGATTTTTGATATAATGAAAAATTGCCTTAAGAGGGGGGGAGGGGGGGGTTAGAAGAAAAAAATGCATAACTTCGTCAATTCCCAAGATTTCAAATCCGCTTAAATTTATTATAAATCCTCTTAATATTATCTAAAACTTTTATATTGACAAGTTTTTTATAGGACCAACCGTTATACCAAAAAAAAAATTAAAAACAAAAAAATCCCTGCCGAATCCGCCTGCAAACAAGTTAGGTTTCGAAGTAGGCGGTTCAAACTGCCGCATCATCGTAAAAAAGGTCATTTCTTCCGCAATTCCCGACAAACAGGCGCCCCACGGTCTGCGTCTTCGAAATCTACCTGTGCCTGTAGGCCGAGCCGTCAGGGATTTTTTTTAATTATTATTTGTTCTTAGAGAGCATTTACATCTTATAAATAACTACAACGCCAAATTTCAAATTTCTAGCTCTTTCAGTTTAAAAAAATTGCAATTTGGGAACGTTTTTCGTTCCTGCACCCCCCTGGGAATAGTGGCACCGACATAAAATATAGCCTATGTTGGAGCAGGGATTGTCACAATCAATTTGCTTCCATCACTTTTGAAATCGGTTCTGTAGTTCCAGAGATTCCATAGAAATTATATTTTAGAATGTTTTTAGAACGCTTTTCGCTCATTTCACCTTTTAAATTTCGATTTTTTTTTTTCATTTTGGTCTTAGAGAGCAATTACATCTTATAAGTAACTACACTGCCAAATTTCAAATTTCTAGCTCCTTCAGTATAAAAAAAAATTGCAATTTTAGAACGTTTTTCGATCCTGCAGCCCCCTGGGATTACTGGCACCGACATAAAATATAGCCTATGTTGGAGAAGGGATTGTCACCATCAATTTGCCTCCATCACTTTTGACATCGGTTCTGTAGTTCCAGAAATTCCATAGAAATTTTAATTTAGAATGTTTTTAGAACGCTTTTCGCTTATTTCACCTTTTTAAATTTCGAATTTTTTTTAAATTTGTTCCTAGCGAGCATTTATTTCTTATAAGTAGCTACAATGCCAAATTTCACATTTCTAGCTCCTTCCGTATATAAAAAATCGCAATTTTAGAACGTTTTTCGCCCCTGCACCCCCCTGGTGTTCGTGGCACCGACATAAAATATAGCCTATGTTGGAGCAGGGGTTGTCACCATCAATTCGCCATCATCACTTTTGAAATCGGTTCGGTAGTTCCAGAGATTACCCCCTACAAACAAACAAACAATCTTTACACCTTTATAATATTAGTATAGATTAATATTCATATTAGCACCTTTATAATATTAGCACTGGCGCCCGGCTAACCGAAAAGTACCTTTTTTTTATTCAAATGCAAACTATATTAATGGCAATATACTTTTATTTACTTCTACATATATGAAATTTCGTTCCGGCTGCTTATAACTCGAGTTCTGCTGAATGGATTTTCGTAGAATTTAACAGTAAGATAATTTTTCAGGGAAGATTTTATTGTATAACATATCGTTCCACGTAGCTTAGTTATAGAATTATTTTTGGAAGTTCTATAATCAGATCAATCCGATTATGAAATATTAGCCTTTTCAAAAGATTTTCCAAATGGATTTCGATGGAACCTACACTGTTAGATAATTTTCTAGGGAAAGTTTTATTATATAACATATCATTCTACGTTGCTTAGTTCTAGAATTATAGGGGGAAATTCGAAAATCGGGTGACCATTCTTTTATCAAATATTAGCCTTTTCAATATTTGATTCCGATTATGAAAGATTAGCCTTCTGAAAAAGTTCTACTGGACGGATTTTGATGAGAATTGTGTTGTTAGTTAGATGCTATTTCAGGAATGGTTTTAATGTACTACATATTGTTCTACGTTGCTTAGAAACAGTTATGTGTGAAGGTTATATAGTCAGGTGAACCCGATTCCGAAAGATTAGCCTTTTTGAAAGTTTTTACTGGGCGTATTTTTCGCGACTTGCATTGTTAAGTAGATAATTTATAAGGATGTTTTTAATATATTTTATATCGTTCTGTTAGTTTTAGAATTATGTGGAAAAGTTCTATAATCAGATGAACCCGATTATCAAATATTAGCCTTTATAAAAAACTTCTACTGAATGGATTTTGTTAGTTAATTTGTTTGCATTGTTAGTTCGACAATTTTCAGTGATGGTTTTAGTATATTGCATATAGTTTTATCATTCTTTAGCAAACCTTAACTATAAATGACCAAATAAAAGAGTTGGTCCTTAACAGCTAAAATTTTGATTGCACATTAGTAAATATAATAGCGCAATCACGTCAATTTTCAGTAATGTGGAAGGATATTCCAGGTAAATATACAGATTACTTTCAAATACAAGGTTAAATGAAACGATATCTTTCGTTTGATTCAAGGTTCATTTGTAGAAACCGACCAGCGCAGTGGGCGTAGCTTACTAGTATCATATATATTATTTCTCCTGTCAACATCCCTTTTTCTAAGAAAATACGAAACACAGAACGACGAATGAGATAGCATATGAAAGGATTTTGAACTGGCTTCTGACATAGCACACTTAACATTTCGTTAAAACATGTTTTTGTTTAAAATTTGCTGAAAATTAAAAATTAAATCGGCATTGTTTTCATAAAAGAAATGAAAGGCTTTCCTCAAAATATTGTTGCAACAAAAATAAAATACCACATTATAAGATACTCAGCAATTATATAATAAAAAAAATCCCTGACGGCTCGGCCTACAGGCACAGGTAGATTTCGAAGACGCAGACCGTGGGGCGCCTGTTTGTCGGGAATTGCGGAAGAAATGACCTTTTTTACGATGATGCGGCAGTTTGAACCGCCTACTTCGAAACCTAACTTGTTTGCAGGCGGATTCGGCAGGGATTTTTTTGTTTTTAATTTTTTTTTTTGGTATAACGGTTGGTCCTATAAAAAACTTGTCAATATAAAAGTTTTAGATAATATTAAGAGGATTTATAATAAATTTAAGCGGATTTGAAATCTTGGGAATTGACGAAGTGTTAGTGTTATTTTCTCGGTAGTCAGTAATTTTGCGCTTTCTAAAGCAATATAAATAATTGTCTGAGTGCAACGAAGACTCATACACAGCGCAGTATTACTTTGCCCCATATATAGCTACGATGGATATTAAAACCTTTCGTCAAGCATAACTCAAAAAATATTTAACGGATTTCGTTCAAATTTTTACAGCAGGTACCTATAAAGGTGACAACGTCGTCTATTTATTACCAAGAATAAGTGTCAAACCGTTTGGAAGTTATATTAAAAAAATAGATAAAAAAGCACAATTAAAGTACATACGTCACTAAATTTTGTGCGTACCTCATTTTCACCGGCGGGAGATTTTCGTAGACAATCGGAATTGAAAAGTTCATGGAATACATGGAGCAAAAAAATATGCAAGCACTAATATTCAGCACAATAAAATATATTTCAATTTAATAAAAATGGAAAGTTAATCTGGAATTTTTTCTGTTTGAAAAGTATTAGAGATTAGTAAGAGTAGTATTAGTATTAGAGATTTGGCGTAAATCACACCATTAGCAGCTTTTTTATTTCGCGTGTGTATGTTAGGAACAATTCTTTGATGTTTAAATAAAAGGTTTCGATTTGTGGCATTATTTCTTATTTTCTTTTCCTTTTTAGTATTTTAAATGGAATTAGTGAAAGGCGTGTATTTTAAATTAAATGAGTGCAAGACGTGTATTTTTAATGTATGTATTTCAAATGAAATCAGTGAAAGATTTATATTTAAATGAAATGAATGCAATATGAAGATGTTATGAGAAAAATATTTGGCGATTTATCAACTGCGCCAAGTTAACATAAAAGTACCAATACATATGTGGGTACTTCTCTATTATCCCGTCGACCACTTTTCATAACAAAAAACTATCGCCAAATAAACGGGAGAACGTTGTCATTGAAATATCAAAGTACATAAATAAATAAAATATAAGAACAGTTATTAATTTAAGGACACAATTGTTATTTATACAAATACAATCGGTATAATATTCGAATGAAGCTCCATCAACAAAGTATTAATTGATAATACAAACAACACTAATATTAACATGGGGGCAAAAGTTTGAATTTAAGTGTATATATTTGGAACTCTCCCCCCCCCCCCCAACCACCCACCAAAAAAGAAAAAGAAAGTTACAGAAATGAATTGAAAATGGCGTGAAGCCACCCTTTCTGACATAAGAAATTGGCTGCGAACCCGATTACGAAACTTTCACTTAACTTAATAACATGTACCTAATAGCCCTGAGGACAATTCCCCTTCCCAGTTATACGGACCTTGGGGCTTTTTTAAAAAGCTTGACGCAGTTCGGGTTGAAGAAGTTGAGATTTACTGTCAAATGACATAAACTACTATGAAATTAAAACTGGTGAATTATTATGCTGGTTTATGTATGTATTTAAAAAAATTGCATCTGATTACACTCTTTAGATAAATTACTCCTGTTT
Source organism: Maratus michaelseni (assembly GCA_963931845.1). Taxonomy (NCBI): domain Eukaryota; kingdom Metazoa; phylum Arthropoda; class Arachnida; order Araneae; family Salticidae; genus Maratus; species Maratus michaelseni. The sequence goes on from OZ007596.1 coordinate 227,484,351, forward strand.
GCATTTAATAACAGATAAACGGCTTCCGTTTACTAAATTGTTTAAATATTGGGAAGAGTTGGCGAGAGATAGATAGACGTGTAAACAAACGGGCAGACAGACGGGTAGAGAGACGGATAGCGACAGAGATAAGCTAACGGGTAGCGAAACGAATAGACAGACGGGTAGCGAGGCAGGTGCAAAAAAGGGTTGACAGAGGGGTAGTGAGATGGGTAGGGAGACGGGTAGCGTGGTGGATAGAGAGACGAGTACAGAGACGACTTGACAGACGGGTAGAGAGAGGGGTATATAGACAGACAGACGTGTTGATAGACAGGTAGAGACACGATTAAAGAGTCGGGTAGAAAGACAGACGGATACTGAGACGGGTATACAGAAGAGTAGAGAGACAGTAGACAGATGAGTTCGGAGAGAGACACAGCTAAGACATACGAGTAGTTAGACTGGTAGACACGTTTGTAGCAAAGCATGTTATCAATGTGGTTTGAAGTATACGAGTTTCTATAAATAGTTATACAAATAAACAAAGGAATTTTTTTTAATTCAAATATTAAATATTTGATTTAATATTTCAATATTTAATATTTTATTTTTTAATATTTTATTTAGATATTTGTCACAAAGAAAATGTTGCAAAAATTAAATTAAATTTGCGTTAAACTACGCTTGCTAAAATACGCTATTGGCTGCAAATCTGATTATGTGACTTTAAAAATATCGTTTTAAAAGATCCGGCGGTTTTTTTTTTAAAGTTTTGAGCAATTCCCGCTTAAGAAAATGAGATTATTTGCCAAATGTTATAAAAAAATGCATATGAAAACATAACAGTATATGAATTTATATATGATATTTTGTAATTATATCATTTAATTTGCTATTTTTCATATGTTGTATCTTTATCTATCTCTTGTCTATCATATGCTGTATATTCACTTAGATTCTTGTTGATATCTTCTTTATATCGTAATTGTTAACTTTATGTTCTCAGCAATATCACTCAGACTAATCCCTTTGAGGGAAGTCCTAGTAAATTCATCTTTCGGAACAAAAGATAGGTAAGATATTTGCTTACCTCTATTTTCCAGCAATCGTCCTCACTATACCGCTAGGCCATGATCGCCAGAATTTGTATTAATCCATTATGCTTTGCACACACTCACTATATAAATCCTTGGTATGTAGGATATCCATGTAACTGATTAAGTAATGTTAAAATATTATTAATTAATAAAACATATTCATAATACTGTTAAATTATTTAATTTACATAGCTTACATTTAATAGTTACATAAAATTTAGTTTTAAACATTATTTCAATTTAAGTTTAAGGGAAAACGACATAATGTCCGTTTCCATCGCGAATTAAAAAGAATCTCTTAAAGTTCTATAAAGCAGAGATGCAACAGTCTTAGTCCTTATATAGTGACATCATTTTTAAGTTCTTTCATTGGATGGTAATGACGTAAAGTCAATTTACGTCACTAATACGTATTTTAGTCTTTCACTTCCTTGTTCAGAGCACGTGCTGTAAAAACCTCTTCATCTTGCATCAGGCACTTTCATTTCCTGTTTGAAATTCTAGATAATTACTTTTTATCGGGATGAGTTTTTAAATGATGTAAATAAACTGTCATAGAAATTAATTCCGGATATTAATCTTTTGATATATTACCAACAATCTCCTCCTTAATCTCTGGAATTTGATTTCTTAAGTTTAAGTTATTTCTGTGAATTTCAAAGATAGGTTTGGGAGTGGGCTTGGTTAGGATGTCCGCTATCATGTTCTTTGATTCACAGTAATTTAGATTAATTGTACCATTGTCCTTTAGGTGTTTAATGGAATGATACCTTATATCAATGTGTTTCGTGCGACGGGTGTATTTTTCTGATTCGATCATTTTTATGCAGGACTGGTTGTCCTCATGCATAGTTATGGGTAATGCCTGTTCTAAGTTCAATTCTTGTAAGAGTCTAATTAACCATAAAATGTCTTGTGATGCATTTGCTGCTGAAATATACTCGGCTTCAGCACTTGACATGGCTATGCATGATTGCTTTTTGCTGATCCATAAAATTGGGTTTTTCCCTAATAAAAATAGGTTTCCGCTGGTGGACTTTCTAGTTTGTACGTCTCCAGCCCAGTCTGAGTCACAGTATACTTCAAGAGTTGGTTGCTGTTTTGTATTTATTTCTAATTTAAAGTTTTTAGTGTGATTTAAATAGGAAATCACTCTTTTAGTTGCTTTCCAATCCTTCTGTCAAGGGTTTTCGTTTTTTCTACTTAGGATGTTAATCGCAGCTGAAATATCTGGTCTTGTGACAGTTGAGATATATAAAAGTGCGCCAATTGCCTTTCTATAATCGATGTTGTTTGGCAATGGTATTTCTTCGTTATCAAAATTTAAATAGCCTGTTTCCATGGGCGTTTTGTATGGTTTCGCATCTTCTAATTTAAATTTTCTAACTAATTCTTCAATTTTACTTTTTTGATTCAGTTTATATCCTTCGTTTGTTTTTTCAATTTTAATCCCTAGGTAGTAGTTTAATTGACCTAAATCCTTTAGTTCATATTCAATCTTAAGTTTTTGTATAATTTCTTTAATTTCATTTTCTTTTGCTGATATTAATAAATCGTCTACATAGACGATAATATATGCTTTACTGGTTTTAGTATTACGTATGAATAAACACGTGTCTGATGTTGATGGTTTGAAATTTAACTTTTCTAATGATTCTGAAATTTTTATGTGCCAGGCTCTAGCTGCCTGTTTTAAGCCGTATATAGCCTTATTTAATTTGCACACTTTGTTTTCATGATTAGGTTTGACATAGCCTTCCGGCTGAGTGATGTATATATCCTCATCTAAATTTCCATACAAAAATGCTGTTTTTACATCGACATGATTTACTTGTAGTTTATGATAAGCGGTGGCTGCCAAAAAAGTTCTAATTGTAGTATGTGAAACCACTGGAGCAAAGGTTTCATAGTAATCAATACCAAAATTTTGCGAATAGCCTTTCGCCACTAAACGCGCTTTATATTTTTGTATTTTTCCTTTATCGTCTAATTTTGTTTTGAAGAGCCATTTCGAACCTATTATTTTTGTATTTGGCGGGGGGTCAACTAATGTCCAAGTTTTATTTTGGTTGTGAGATTCTATCTCCTCCTGTGTCGCTTTGATCCAGTTTTCTTTTTCTACTGGGTTTTCCATGTTTATTATTTCTTGCCAATTTTTCGGTTCGTTAATATTTTCATCTTTAACCAAATAAATTAGTCTATCTGGGGGAACCCCTTTATTTACTCTATCTGATCTTCTTGGTTCGGTTTGGTTTAGTTCAGATTCATTCTGATTATCATTTTCATTTGAAATTTCGATTTTTATCAGATTTGGTTTTCCGATTTTTCGTTTTCGGCATTAGTGTTTTCATCTAAATTTAGTTCTAGCCGTTTTTCTTTATTTGAATTTATCGGATAGTTTTCTAAGAACTTCACCGTTCTGGCTATAGTGATATCTTTGCCTCTCGTATAGATACGATATCCTTTGGAATAATTATCGTATCCCACGAAGATCCCTTCTACTGCTTTATTATCTAATTTCTGTCTTTTTTGCTTGTTAATATATGCATAAGCTTTGCAGCCAAAGACTCTTAAATATTTTAGATTTGGTCTTCTGTTTGTCCATAATTCATATGGAGTTTTTTCGTTGGCTTTAGTCGGCAGTCGATTTTGTAGGTGATTTGCGGTGCATATCGCCTCTCCCCAGAAATGTAATGGTAAATTAGAGTCACTTAACAATGTTCTTGTCATTTCAATTAATGATCTATTCTTTCGTTCAGCAATACCATTCTGGCTGGGAGAATATGGTACTGTTAGCTGTCGCTTAATTCCATTTTCTTTTAGAAAATTACCAATATTAGAATTTTTAAATTCTTTGCCATTATCAGTTCTGAGTTCTGTAGGCTTTTTGCCAAACTTATTGTTGACCAGTGCAACATATTCCTTTAATTTTTCAAATACCTCACTTTTATTTTGTAGTAGATAAATTATAGTAAATCTAGAGTAATCGTCTATGAAGGTTAAAAAGTAATTTTTTTCCCCCTATTGTCGGAGTTTGAATAGGACCACACACGTCTGAATGTACTAATTGCAGAATTTTATTTGCTCTCAATTCCGTTTTCTTTGGGTAAGGTGCGTCACTTAATTTTGCTTTAATGCAAGGCTCACATTCGGTGCTATGGGAACAATTATTTATGTTTATTCCGCATGCTAATTCCTTCGTCATTAATTCTTTAATCGACGCGACATTTTTATGTCCTAATCTTCTATGCCACAGTTCTATGCAATTTTTATTTTTGCAATTAGTTATCATGTTTACAAAATTTTCATCTGTGTTTATGTTTGTTTGCTGAATTTCATACAGATTATTTTTTCTTATCCCTTCTAAGCGTATTGATCCTTCATATTCTAGAAAACATTGATTATTTTCAAATGTAATTTTGCATCCGTTTTTCGTAGCTTTAGCTACCGAAAATAAATTTGTTTCAATTTCCGGTACTAGTAGAACATCTTTTAATGTTATTTCATGTGTTCTACCGTCGGATGTTATTGTGGTAATATTTACATTACCTGAACCATAGGATTTTAATTTATTGCCGTTGGCAATTACGACGTTGGTATGTTCTGTATTTGTAAATTCATAAAATAAATTTTCATTATTTGAAATATGGGAGGATGAGCCAGAATCGATAATCCATGCGTTATTTTTCGATTTGTTCGTTAAAAATGCGCAATTTTTCTTTTCTTCGGTTCCGAAATAAGCTGTGCTTTTTTCTTTCGGTTTATTTGAGTCCGCGCTTCTTAAATTATTTTCGTCTTTTTGAAAGACTAGCAAAGAAGAGAAATGTTTTTTGTTGTTTTGCTTAAAATTATTTGTTTTATGTTTGTTATGCCAGCAATTAACTGTGTTGTGATTTTTTAGTCTACAAATCGTGCAGTATTTTTCTTCTTTTTTAAAACCTGTGGTTTTAAATTTTCTTTCAGCTCTAAAGGCTTTGTTCGAATTATCACTGTTATTAGAATGCTCGTTTCTTTTATTAAATTCGTCTGTTAATTTACTCTTTATAAATTCTGGAGTTAATTCGTCTTCCTGTCTGGCTTCTAATGCGGTTATGAGGGTGTCGTATGAAGGAGGTAAAGAGCAGAGCAATAATGCTGAAATATGATTTGCTTTAATTTCTTCGCCTATGGCTGATAACTTATCAATAATTTCTAATATCTTTGTTATATGAGTTATCATGTTGCCTCCTTCTGATAATTTCGTTCCGTAAAGTCTCCTGAGGAGAAAGAGTTTGCTAGAGAGATTTGATCTCTCATGGATGTTTTTAAGCGTGTTCCATGTGTCCCGTGCATTCTGTAAATGCTTAATATGGATGATTTGATTATCCTCAATACTTAAATTAATCAAGGCTCTTGCCTTTCTATCTTTCTTCGACCATTCCGGGGTTATTGGATTAGGTGGGTCGTCTGTGACAACTTCAAAGAGCTCTTCTCTTATCAAGAGCATCTCCACCTTGAATTTCCAGTTTGCATAGTTACTGGAATTTAATTTTTCAATTATACTTCCTTCTTTGAAGGTTGCCATTTTTCTAATTTAGAATATATCTAAAATTAATTAATTTCTTTTAAGTATTCGAGGATTCTAGGACACTATTTTTATTTTTATTTTTATTTTTTATATACTTTAGAATTTTTCACGTCTCAGAATCTTTGTTAAAGTTATTTTCTCGGTAGTCAGTAATTTTGCGCTTTCTAAAGCAATATAAATAATAAATTCATCTTTCGGAACAAAAGATAGGTAAGATATTTGCTTACCTCTATTTTCCAGCAATCGTCCTCACTATACCGCTAGGCCATGATCGCCAGAATTTGTATTAATCCATTATGCTTTGCACACACTCACTATATAAATCCTTGGTATGTAGGATATCCATGTAACTGATTAAGTAATGTTAAAATATTATTAATTAATAAAACATATTCATAATACTGTTAAATTATTTAATTTACATAGCTTACATTTAATAGTTACATAAAATTTAGTTTTAAACATTATTTCAATTTAAGTTTAAGGGAAAACGACATAATGTCCGTTTCCATCGCGAATTAAAAAGAATCTCTTAAAGTTCTATAAAGCAGAGATGCAACAGTCTTAGTCCTTATATAGTGACATCATTTTTAAGTTCTTTCATTGGATGGTAATGACGTAAAGTCAATTTACGTCACTAATACGTATTTTAGTCTTTCACTTCCTTGTTCAGAGCACGTGCTGTAAAAACCTCTTCATCTTGCATCAGGCACTTTCATTTCCTGTTTGAAATTCTAGATAATTACTTTTTATCGGGATGAGTTTTTAAATGATGTAAATAAACTGTCATAGAAATTAATTCCGGATATTAATCTTTTGATATATTACCAACACGAAGTTATGCATTTTTTTCTTCTAACCCCCCCCCCTCCCCCACTCTTAAGGCAATTTTTCATTATATCAAAAATCTGTCATACATAAATTTTCGGCCCTTCTCCCTGAAGTAATAATAACTTCAAACGGATTCGATACGTATCATAATTAAGAAATTATGGGGTTTTTTCTGTTTTCACAAAAAGGCCCCCCCATTCCCCCCCCCCTGGTTCGATTTTGCCCATTAACGAACTTGACCGAGATTTTATGCCTCTTGATTTTATGTATCAGTTTCGAACAGATGCGGGAGTTGGAACCGCTTACTTCGAAAAATAACTTGTTTGCAGGCGGAGCCGGCAGGGGTTTTTTCGTTTTTAATTTTTTTTGCTATAACAGTTGGTCCTATAAAAAACTTGTCAATATAAAAGTTTTAGATAATATTAAGAGGATTTATAATAAATTTAAGCGGATTTGAAATCTTGGGAATTGATAAAGTTATGAATTTTTTTCTTCTAAACCCCCCCCTTCCCCCGCTTAAGGCAATTTTTAATTATATCAAAAATCTGTCATACATAAATTTTCGGCCCTTCTCCTAGAAGTAATAATAACGTCAAACGGATTCGATACGTGTCATAATTAAGAAATTATGTTTTTTTTTTCTTTTTTCACAAAAAGCCCCCCCCCACCCCCCCCCCTGGTTCGATTTTGCCCATTAACGAACTTGACCGAGATTTTATGCCCCTTGATTTTATGTATCAGTTTCGAAAAGATGCGGGAGTTGGAACCGCCTACTTCGAAAAATAACTTGTTTGCAGGCGGAGCCGGCAGGGATTTTTTTTTTGTTTTTAATTTTTTTTTTGCTATAACGGTTGGTCCTATAAAAAACTTGTCAGTATAAAAGTTTTAGATAATATTAAGAGGATTAATAATAAATTTACGCGGATTTGATATCTTGTGAATTGACGAAGCTATGATTTTTTTTCTTGTAAAACCCCCCTTTTCCCCCCCCCTTGGAGCCATTTTTAATTATATCAAAAATTTGTCATACATAAATTTTCGGCCCTTCTCCTAGAAGTATTAATAACTTTAAATGGATTCTATACGTATAATAATTAAGAAATTATAGGTTTTTTTCTGTTTTCACAAAAAGCCCCCCCACCCTCCCCCCTTTGGTTCGATTTTGCCCATTAACGAACTTGACCGAGATTTTATGCCCCTTGATGTTATGTATCAGTTTGTAAAAGATTAATGCAGAATTTTTCCAGTTATCGTGGTCAGAAAAAAGTGACATAGGTAGATAGATAGATAGATAGATAGATAGATAGATAGATAGATAGATAGATAGATAGATAAACTTTTGAACTGGGGGTGGTTTTGGGTTCTGGGAGTCATGATCGGCGTAGATCTTCAAAAATTTTTCAAAATTTCCAACTTAGGTGAGAATGTAATAGGTAGTATTTCTTATGAAATCTACCTAAAAACGGCACGGGTTTATTTTATATTTATGATTTTAAAGCGAAATTGAAATTGAAATGTTTAGATTTATATTTCTATGTCCCATGTTTTTCCCGAAGCGGATGACGGTATCCTCTAATGCAGTTAAAATACGATTGTTAATTTTTTTCTCGGGCTTTACAATATTGGATCAGTTCTTACTCTAACTTTGATGGAATAAATTAGATGATATTCTGGCTTGACTAAAAACTAAATGTTGTTTGCAGATATTTTAATCCTTGCTTTTTCTTTAGAAGTTTAAACCTACATCTAATAAATATTACATATTGATAAAAAATGGTACTTCTCTATTATCCCGTCGACTACTTTTCATAACAAAAACCCATCGCCAAATAAACGGGAGAACGTTGCCATTCGAATATCAAAATAAATAAATAAATAAAATATAAGAATTTAAGGACACAATTGTTATTTTAATTAATGAGATAACGGTAAAATTGAAGATGGATCCAAATAGCCTATTATCCCGCCGACCACTTTTCATAACAAAAAACTATCGCCAAACTGTAAGATTAAACGCCAAAAATGTAGTCCCATTTACTTGATGTCAGAAGCATTATACGTGTTTGTTATGTCATCAAGTGGTGTCTAATTCGACATTTGCGTGTATTTTTCATTATGTTTTACTTAATTAGTCGTTATTTCATTAATTAAAATAACAATTGTGTCCTTAAATTCTTATATTTTATTTTTATTTATTTATTTGTTTTGATATACCAATAGCAACGTTCTCCCGTTTATTTGGCGTCACAGTTTGGCGATAGTTTTTTGTTATGAAAAGTGGTCGACGGGATAATAGAGAAGTACCGAAATAACTAATAAATCAATAAAACATAATGAAAAATACACATAAATGTCGAATTAAAAACCACTTGATGACGTAACACTTATAATGCTTCTGACATCAAGTAAATGGGACTACATTTTTGGCGTTCAATCTTACAATTTGGCGATAGTTTTTTGTTATGAAAAGTTGCCGACGGAATAATAGAAAAGTATCTAAAAAATATTACATTTCAGTGCGAAATCCTCGCACGGGCTCTCTGGTATATATATATATATATATATATATAAATCAACATTTGAACGGAGGGTTGTTTGGGGGTCTGGGGGTCATGATCGGTGAAAATATACCAAAATATTTTGGAATTGCTTTCCTCCGAACGGTTGCACTAGGTAGCTTTTTGTAATGAAAGCTACCTAAAAAACACTACACCATGCTATTTTATCACCAAGTAGTCAGAAAAAAGCACTAACCCATGCTATTTTATCACCAAATTTTCAGAAAACTAGTCGGATGTGTCAATCCCAAAACTTTCATATATCTCATACATGTTAATACTTCAAAATTCGCTATCACAAACATAATAAAATCAATATTTTTAATCACTTTGTAGTACGTCAGCTGTTTGCGAATCGTCGGGTTAGCTGGATGCGAAACACCTTTCGTTGCACGAGAAGCCGATGTACAACACTACTAAGAGAAGCCCTTCTGGCCTGTAACCGTGGAAAAAGATAGCCTCCCTATTCCTTGGTTTTAAAATTTTAGGTAATTTTACTGGAAAACACGAAGCTAAAATTCGTTTAACCCGATTACAGAAAATTCATTTCCAATTTTTCTCTGCAATATTAAATTTGAATCAGAATTTCCTGAAATTAGCTAGCTATATCCAAGTTGGCTTCATTTATGGCAATCTATTTTTTGTCGCCAAATATCTCTAAATTTGGCAATATTTGATGAAATAGTGCCAATCTTGGTGAGAATTTGACACTGGCGAATATGAATAATATAAGTATGAATTATAATGTTAAACATATAAGAGTTGGAACGATGGTTACAACAATGAAAGAAAAATTGCGAGAAAGCATGTTAACTAAAACTTATAAATTAAACCCTTTTATGGACGAATCCTGCTGTCTTGTTTCAAAATGTCAGCCACCCTAAAATTTCAAACTGCTATATCTCAACCACTTTTTAAGACAGAGGTAAACAAAAATTGCTTTGGAATCCTTAGATCAAGGTCGAACATTTAACAGAAAAAACTTCTAGGATTTCTAATTTTTTTGTACATATTTTTGAATTTGAAATCTTTAAATGGCTATCACAGAGCCCCCTTCCGGCGGAATATCCTCAAATTAAACTGGAACCTGCAGGCCATAGTCAAAAACATGCACAAAAGATTTTGTTTAATTCTCTGCAGAACTTCATATACTTTTCGATGATACAATAATGAAAATGGAACAAAAATCGCTATTACAGCGCCCCCTTTCGCCGGAACATCCCTAAATTCAAGTGGAACCTGATGGCGATAGTCAATAACCTATAAATGAAGTTTGGTTCAATTCTAGGCATAACATCATACAGTTTTCGATTATACAAAGAGGACATACACACTGACACACGGACAGACAGACATTTTGTAAAAACATGTTTATTTGGAATCTCTGACCCCTAAAACGTGTAAATCTGTCTAAAACAGAAAGTTGAAAAATTTCGATTACAATACTTTCTTCTATTATAGATAGAAGAAAGTAAAAAGTACTACCCCATGCTATTTTATTGCCAAATTATCGCAGAGAGATGCCAGGAGTACCATTCGACTGGGAATTGTGTTTATTTTCCAAATATGGATGCAATTATTCTACCTAATAAATATGTACAAACTTTGAATTTTTAAATGACAACATCCACTTTTGATACCATATTTAAGTTCTATGGACCAAGGCAATACAGAAAGGTGTATACAGGGAGTCCACAAAGGTTTTTTACAACTTCAAGCTTTTATTTCAAACACAAATGAACAGATATGTGCATGGAAAGTAGTACAATATTAGGAGTATAAGTTGAAGTTTTCTTTGCATCAATTAATAAATCTCTTTATGTGTACCATTGGTTGCACGAAGCACATCAAGGAGATAATCGTCGACGTTTTCCTCTGATACTCTTTCGTCCACATCTTGTTTTATCCCATACTGAGTCGGTCTCCGTGAATTTCTTGTGACCACGTCCGGTAAATTGTGAATGGCACAAGAAATTCATGAAGACCGGCTGAGTATTGGATAAAGCAAGAAGTAGGCGAAAAAGAAAGAAGAACGAAAAATCATGCGTCAAGCATAGATTATGTAACACTTCCCAACATTTACAAAATATTTTTACACATCTTTACCGTTTAATAAGGAGAAAGTTGATATCTAAGTATATAATTTGGAAAACTCATAACATATTTAAAAACACAATTTCAGGAAATACTAATAATATTCGTTCAAATATCCGAACTCTTTTGCGCAGCCCTGTATATGATATATAGATTTGTATTGTATATATACTACATAGAATGCTAAATTTTAGTTCCGTTAGGAAACGCGTAGCACAGTTTAAAATTTCCCTTCTTAAATTTCCACCAATAAACGGAAATGTGCTCGAGAACTTTTGTGCTGCCCTGTATACGATCTATACAATTTATAAACACCAAGTAATAGACAAAAAATGAGTTGAATTTAGAAACGTGTTCAGCAACTGAAAAAGCACTTCGAGCAATTCTTATTAACAAACAGTACTACTTTAACCGAATTCTTTTGTGTGTCCCTGTAAATGAACGATGAATGCTATACACAAAATATTATATACCTTCTTAGTGATCTATATCAATTTCAATATATTTGAAATAGTGAAACGTTATTAAAATAAACCGCAAACGACTTTTCTTCATAGACCGTAATGTAACAGAATTCTTTTGAGTGTCCCTGTAAAGGAATTATAAGTGCTATGCACACCACATCACACAATAAGCCTCTTGTAGTGCACTTCAGTGATATATATAAATTTCAATATGTTTGAAATTGTGTAACATCATTAAAATAAACCGCAAATGACTTTTCCCCATAGACCGTAATGCAACGGAATTCTTTTGAGTGTAAAAAAAAAACCCTGTAAAAAAACTATAAGTGCTACACACTTCATATTCAATACCAAACATGCCATAGTAAATCTCAATAACATATATCAATTGCATGACAATGCATATATATTTACGCGAGTTAGAGCACGGACAGACAGACAGACAAACCGAATTCATAAACACTTTTCAACTATGTTGGAAAGTGTTAAAAAAAAGATTGAAATTGTCACGAGACTTTGTGGAGACCCTGTTGTTTATATACTTTTTTCATAAATTTCCATACAGTTAGAAGAGGTCAAAGTATAAGGATGCTATCGTTACATATACGTCACAATCTTTAATTTCTATCTTCCCCCAAAAATAGCCGACTGATTTTTTTTTTCTTAATAAGATTGAACAAATAGAGCCAAACATATCCTAAGTATTTTTCAATTCAAAAATCTATGTTTAATTATGAAAATTATTAATAAATTCATATTTAAAAAATATGAATTGTGATCTATATTAATTTACTAGCTTTTACCCGTGACTTCGTTCACGTAAACATTAAAAATAGAATAAATGCATTTATTAAGCAAAACATTTCGCACCCGATAATTAAAAACCTTGTATACCAAAATCTTTATCTCATTTCATAGGAGACAATACGATATTTCTTTGTTATAGGGGCCTTGACATAACTCAGTCTTAAATAAGTGCAATTTCATGGCAAATAATATAAACAATCTCGAAAATTAAACTGCAGCCAATGAAACAAGTTGAAAATTGTATGTCAAACGTTACAAACGAGGTGCGTTCGTACGCACGTTTTAGAATTAAATTCATGATATCCCGTGCGTAGAACGGGTTAACAGCTAGTTAAGTATATATTTTATGACACTGTTCATACAAATATCTTAACTAGTTATATAAATATTCAGATATATATGTATCAGCTAGTTATATAAATATTCAGATCTTGATGATTTTTAATTCTGTGAAATGAATTATATCGTCTGCAGATTAATTTCTGTCATAAAATAAGTATCTCGGTCGCTTGACGATTAAACTTCGGAAGCTTCTATAACAAAAAATCCCTGACGGCTCGGCCTACAGGCACAGGTAGATTTCGAAGACGCAGAACGTGGGGTGCCTGTTTGTCGGAAATTGCGGAAGAAATGACCTTTTTGCGATCATGCTGCAGTTGGAACCGCCTACTTCGAAACAAAACTTGTTTGCAGGCGGCGCCAGCAAGGATTTTTTTTTTTTTTTTTTTTGCTATAAGAGTTGGTCCTATAAAAAACATGTCAATATAAAAGTTTTAGATAATATTAAGAGGATTTATAATATATTTAAGCGGATTTGAAATATTGGGAATTGACGAAGTTATGAATTTTTTTCTTCTAAAACCCCCCTTCCCTCCCCCCTTAAGGCAATTTTTAATTATATCAAAAATCTGTCATACATAAGTTTTTGGCCCTGTTCCTAGAAGTAATAATAACTTCAAACGGATTCGATACGTATCATAATTAAGAAATTATCGTTTTTTTTTCTGTTTTTACAAAAAGCCCCCCCCCCCCCTCTTGGTATGATTTTGCCCATCAACGAACTTGACCGAGATTTTATGTCCCTTGATTTTATGTATCAGTTTCGAAAAGATGCGGGAGTTGGAACCGCCTACTTCGAAAAATAACTTGTTTGCAGGCGGAGCCGGCAGGTATTTTTTTTGTTTTTAACTTTTTTTTGCTACAATGGTTAGTCCTATAAAAAACTTGTCAATATAAAAGTTTTAGATAATACTAAGAGGATTAATAATAAATTTACGCGGATTTGATATCTTGTGAATTGACGAAGCTATGATTTTTTTTCTCCTAAAACCCCCCTTCCCCCCCCCCCCCCTTTGGAGCCATTTTTAATTATATCAAAAATCTGTCATACATACATTTTCGGCCCTTTTCCTAGAAGTAATAATAACTTTAAACGGATTCGATACGTATAATAATAAAGAAATTATGAGGATTTTTCTGTTTTCACAAAAAGCCCCCCCATTTCCCCCCCTTGGTTCGATTTTGCCCATTAACGAACATGGCCGAGATTTTATAACCCTTGATTTTATGTATCAGTTTCGAAAAGATGCGGGAGTTGGAACCGCCAACTTCGAAAAATAACTTGTTTGCAGGCGGAGCCGGCAGGGATTTTTTTTGTTTTTAATTTTTTTTTTGGTATAACGGTTGGTCCTATAAAAACTTGTCAATATAAAAGTTTTAGATAATACTAAGAGGATTAATAATAAATTTACGCGGATTTGATATCTTGTGAATTGACGAAGCTATGATTTTTTTTCTCCTAAAACCCCCGTTTCGCCCCCCCCCCCTTGGAGCCATTTTTAATTATATCAAAAATCTGTCATACATACATTTTCGGCCCTTTTCCTAGAAGTAATAATAACTTTAAACGGATTCGATACGTATAATAATAAAGAAATTATGAGGATTTTTCTGTTTTCACAAAAAGCCCCCCCATTTCCCCCCCCCCTTGGTTCGATTTTGTCCATTAACGAACTTGACCGAGATTTTATGACCCTTGATTTTATGTATCAGTTTCGAAAAGATGCAGGAGTTGGAACCGCCAACTTCGAAAAATAACTTGTTTGCAGGCGGAGCCGGCAGGGATTTTTTTTGTTTTTAATTTTTTTTTGGTATAACGGTTGGTCCTATAAAAACTTGTCAATATAAAAGTTTTAGATAATACTAAGAGGATTAATAATAAATTTACGCTGATTTGATATCTTGTGAATTGACGAAGCTATGATTTTTTTTCTCCTAAAACCCCCGTTTCGCCCCCCCCCCCCCCTTGGAGCCATTTTTAATTGTATCAAAAATTTGTCATACATACATTTTCGGCACTTTTCCTAGAAGTAATAATAACTTTAAACGGATTCGATACGTATAATAATAAAGAAATTATGAGGATTTTTCTGTTTTCACAAAAAGCCCCCCCCATTTCCCCCCCCCTTGGTTCGATTTTGCCCATTAACGAACTTGACCGAGATTTTATGACACTTGATTTTATGTATCAGTTTGGAAGAGATTTATGTAGAATTTTTCCAGTTATCGTGGTCAGAAAAAAGTGACATAGATAGATAGATAGATAGATAGATAGATAGATAGATAGATAGATAAACTTTTGAACTGGGGGTGGTTTTGGGTTCTGGGAGTCATGATCGGTGTAGATCTGCAAAAATTTTTCAAAATTTCCAACTTAGGTGAGAATGTAATAGGTAGTATTTCTTACGAAATCTACCTAAAAAGCACCGATTTAAAAAAAAAAAATTCAAATTTCTTAATAAATATTTTTATTAATATCTCCTAAAGTTTTGATTCGATTTTAATAAAATTTGAAATTTCTCGACAAAATTCTGCAAAGATAATATATTTTAAATTGCAAACCATTTGGTTGGGTAGTTTTTGCGTTGTTATATGCGGACAGACAGACAGACGGACAGACGGACAGACGGACAGACAGACAGACAGACAGACGGACGGACAGACGGACGGACCAAACGACGACTATAGGTGCTACGTATTTATATAATTACGAACGCACCTAAAAAGGAGGGCCAAGTAAAATCCTGTAAATCGACGAATCACTCTTCGTAAAACGAAAACACAACGCTGGGAGACATCTGCTACAACACTGCATTGTACGTGATATTTGGTGTGAAATTGTTATATGTATGCATTGCTAAATGTGCATTATTATATTGTTTATTTGTATAGACATATGTTATATATTTGTTACTACAATATTATTTTATGTCTTATTTATGTTTAAGTTAAATAAAGTGCTTGTGACTAAGAGGCGTAAATAGTGAACAAACTGCTTATGAATTTTTATACATTGATAGATATTTCATAAAAATAAAACAATCTGATGCGATTCTAAAATGTAAATTAAGGTTGCCAGAAAGTACTCTAAATTCTGCCCAATTTAACCTCGATATTTTCTCTATCGCGTCAAGAACTCTATAAACAAAGAAATACCGACAATACCAACCTGGTGATCTCAATTTGCATATCTAGGTTATTATATATAGGATTATTTAAATTGATTTCGTGAGCTTGAAATTCCATACGCTTTCTGTAGGATTAAGTGTCGAATAATTGTATGTCCTTGGTATTTTATTTTGTCATTTCTATTTATTCTAATTTCCATTTATTCCATTTATGAATATCGATTTAATTTATATATTCGTTTCATATTGTTTAAATATATTATTAGAATTAGGATTAGGTTAGGATACGATTACAATTAGGATTAGGAATAAAAATTGGACGACGGTGGTATGACCAATTCAGGTTTAAAGTTGAACCAGGAAATCTTTATATCATGAAGTAATAAGACAATTATCGGATGATATTTTTTAATATGTTTTATAGTCACAGATAGCATCAAAGGTGAGCGAGGAAATGATCATCTAAAATACCATTAAGTGTTTACCACGCTAAAAACAAATCGGTTTACAACAATGTTTTTACTTTTGCGCCAAATTTCGCTCGATTAAAAAAAGAAAATTGGCTTTGGACTCGATTACAGAGCCTAACCTTCCTACTTTCGGTAATTTTCTACCTATATGTGATTTTTTTTTTTTTTTTTTTTTTACTATATACAACGCACTTTCACATTAATAATATTATGAATGGCGCGATCGGCTTGTTTAAGTTTGCACAATTCGGCTTGAAGAAAAGTTTCATTACTTTTTGATTTCTTCTTTGCTTTTGCATCACGCGAATTTCTCGTCAAATTTGATTTTCGTTTCGATAACATTGTTGTTTTTTAAGTTTTTTAAAATAATGTAAATTTACTTAAATACTGCTTTAACAGCTATGCCATTTTTTTCACTTTACAAAAATCTATTATAAAACATGACATTAAAAAAGTGATATTTAAAAATGAAAATAAACTTTATTACTATTTTAAAGCTAAAAGAAATGTAAAATTAAATTCCGATTGCAAAAGGACGATTTACAAACGTGTCTCAATTGTACCAATTTACTTCAAATCCTCCAGCCTTAATTTCAATACTGGTAAAAGAGAAAATTATGTTACTTCAACGCAATCATATTAAATATTTATGTTTTATGACCAAAAAAAGGAACTTTCTTTCAAAACATAAAGTTAGTTTTATTAAGATTTTCTGATAATTTTGCGATTCATATTATTGACATTTGCTGACCAATATCTTTTCAAACTGTGTTTTTAACTTTTTAAAATTTAAATTAAAAATATGGTACATCTATGTTAGCCGTACACATACAACAAACCGCCACCATCAGTCGTAATGGATACATTTCATTTAAAATATAAAGCTTTTACTCATTTCATTTAAAATACAGAACTTTAATTTACAACATATACATTTAAAATACATATATTACATACATTTAAAATACATTCATTTCATGTGAAATAGAAAAAGAAAATAAAAAAA
This sequence comes from Maratus michaelseni, assembly GCA_963931845.1. Taxonomy (NCBI): domain Eukaryota; kingdom Metazoa; phylum Arthropoda; class Arachnida; order Araneae; family Salticidae; genus Maratus; species Maratus michaelseni. Next base: position 227,501,694 of record OZ007596.1, read on the forward strand.
AAGGAAAAAAATTAATAATAAATAATGTGATAACACAATATCATTTTATTTCAACATCAAAGCGTATCTGTGTTATTTTCGATATATGACGTCATATTCCCTTGCTTTCCATACTTACTCGTATCCATGTACCTTGTATCATTATCAAATACTTGAAAATGCACGTTTTATATCTAATATGATGTCATTTCATCTTCTGTTTAATTATTAAAATTTTTATTTCATTTTCCTTCTTCACGAGGAAATTTTTCAATTGAAAATAAATTGTTGAGTAAAAATTATTATTCCCGGTTTTGATTTAGTATTGGTAACGATAAAGTAAATTTAACCATTTTAAAATTTTATAAGAAAAAAATGTCCATTTATTCTCTATGAAAAAATGAAATTTTGCATTATTAAGAAAACTATTTGAATAAAATAAACAAAATATAACTTATGTTCCTTTCTGGGCTCTCTGTTTTGACGTTTACTTCAGCCAAATATTCGCACACACACAATCACATTTATAATATTAGAAGGATTAGGATTAGGATTAAGATGTATACGAAAACTTCCTTATTCACATACCTCATTTATGCGACTAAAGTTAGGTGCATACTACATTTTTATTTTAAGGGTATATTTTTCGCAAACTCCTCGTGCAAAAGTATCAATAAAAGCTGCATATAAAGAATGTTTTTACATTTTTCCGAGCATTATGTAAAAAAAGAACAGATACTGAGTGAAAATAAATATATAACTATATAAGAAAAGTGCTATGTTAATGAAATTTGCAGACGAAAGGATTTTTAATGTTTTCCCAGCATTATGTAAAGAATATCGCTGAATGAAAATTATTATAAAAAATATATATGAAAATTTCTGTATTTATTAAATATGCAGATGAGGCAGATTTTTAATGTTTTCCCAACATTACGCAGAGAAGACGGATTCTCAATGAAAATAATGATAAATAATATATTTAAAAAATCTGTATTAATGAAATCTGCAGATGAGGAAGATTTTTATCGTTTTCCCAGCATTATGCATGAAAGATGGGTTGCTATTGAAAATAATTACAAAAAATATATCCGAAAATTTCCACAATAATGAAACTGCGGATGAGGCAGATTTTGAATGTTTTTCCCACATTATGTTGAGAAGAAGGATTGCTAATGAAAATAATTATAAAACATATGTAAGAAAATTTCCTGTATCGATGAAAGCTGTAGATGAGTTATATACTTTATAATTATTTTCATTCAGCAACACATCTTCTCTACGTAACTCTGGGGAAACATTACAAATCTTCTCATGTGCAAACTTCATTACTACAAAAATTTCCTTACGTGTTTTTTATAATCATTTTCATTAGCAACCCATCTATCTATTCTATGTAATGCTGGAAAAACTTTAAAAGTCTACCTTATCTGCAGATTTTATTAATGCTTCTGCACGGCGTACTTGCGAAAAATATACACTTAAAATAAAAATGAGGTGTTATACCTTAGACAATCAGTCGCTTAAATGAAATCTGTCAATAAGACAATAAATCTGTCAACATTTTTAATTAGCATTTTAAGTTCCTGCACTTATTTTTATACAAAACTTATGCAGCACCAAATAACAATATGTTACCAAATAACAGATTTTAGCAGATTAATAGATTTTACCAGAACCGACCCGAGCCGCTTCTAGGGTCGAGTAGTGGTGGAGCTACATTTCCTCGTTTTGGATCGAGTTCACTTTCCTTTTTCCAGGTTCGGTTCGCTTCGGTTTTAGTGTAGGATTTGACGCTTGCGGGTCGAGTTGGGATTGACTCGATTTTTCAAAAGAAAGTCCAAAATACTTTTTCAGATGAAAAATTTATACACAGTAAAATCTCCATAACGATCATTCCCCAATAGTGGACACCTCTATTTACCGGACACTTTTTCAATTCCTAACACTTATATATTTGTATGTTTTTACCTATGGGCACCTCGAAATAGCGAACTGATTCAATTGTAGAATCCTGCACTTGTGTGGCTATATCCGACCCGAAGCCAAAAAATCCATTTGAAGTTAAACCTGCGCCTAACGCGGACCCAACGAAATACTTTTCCATGATATGCATCCCGACCCAAACCCGATACACTTCAACGCTAACCCAAACCACATCCCGAAATGAAATGAAACTAATAGTTCCTTTAAATATTATTAAAGAAAACTTTTTTCTTTTTTTTAAACTAAATAAATTAGTAACATTACATTAATGCTTCAGACGTTCCACTTAATCTGTCTTTTAAAGATGGAAAATATAATTTTTAATAATTAATAAAGTATCTACTGATATATACGAAAAGAAATTAAAACATTAATTATATCAAATGTTTTAAAATCTCAAGACAATAAAAACACTTCAACCTGAAACAGAGTTCAGCTTGTTTTCATTAATATGTTTGTGAAAATTCCAACGATCCGAATTGAATAAACCTAAATCTGATTCGCAAGAAACATTCTAAAGTGAAACAGACGCACAGAAAAACAAGTGGGTAAGTGTGATCCAAGTTCCCACAAAGGGTTTCGTTTAATATTCCTTTCAAAACACTTTATCCATACTTTAATAAATCCAAATAAATTTCATTTTCTAAAAAAAAAAAAACTGTCTATTTTTCTCGATTTTTCGAATATCTGAACCGGCCCGATAGCGGGTGAAGCCCACTATTATATTCTGTCATAATAATATCTGTCATGTGGACTAAATGCGATATTTAAAAAAAATTAATTTCAAAATTAAACATGTTGTACAACTTCAAATGTTAAAATATGCGAATATTTCCATAATCGGGTTTTTATCATGATTCAATACGTTCCTTAAACTCATATATTTACTATTCTCTATTACTCATATTCATACTCGCTTTGTATTATACTGAAACATTTGAAAAATCCGTTAAACTTGCGATATGACGTCAGATTTTCTTTTTAATTCTCTAATGACGTGTAATTAATCTGCTTTGTGTACATGCACACATACTCATACTCCTTCTTGTATTATTGAGAAAGCTTTCTGCTTTATTACCATTATGACGTCAATCATTTTTATTTCATATTAATCTTTTTTTTTTTCAATTGGTGAAACTTTTTATTTCATTTTTATTTTTCACGTGGAAATCGTCTGATAGAAAATTAATTATTGTAGATAGAATTTCATCATGGATTTTTAATTTTTGGCATCTGCTATAAGGGAAAATGTTCAAATTTAATAAGAAAACGCTGTTAGAATTTTGGTTTTTTATCTCTATTTATTAAAATAATACGAATTTTTCAAATTTTAATATTTTCAGCTCTTCACAGCTGACATTCTGATTTATACACAAAGTTTCAACTCTGTAAGTTACACAGTTTTCGAGAATGGCTCTGTGACAGACAGACAACGGAGCGGGAGCAATAGGGTTTCGTGAGATGAACGAAACCCTAAAAAAATTACAGTCAGCCCGACCAGAAAAAAGAAAATTAGGGACAACCCGTCCCGATGCAGAGATGTCCGGTATTCAGATATTTTACTATATTTCAATATTAAAGAATATAGATATGTCCATTTTTCAATATAAAAGATAAAAATTTTATTAGTGATATAATTGTAGACTACTTTTTATAATTCCATTAAAAGAGGAATTAATTTCCTTTCATTTAGTGTTCAAGTTGAAGCATTTCGGGTTCGGGTTAAAATATGTCGGGTTTGGTTCGAATTGTGTGTCGATGGAAACTCTTTGGTCGGGTTCGGATCGGATTGCAGTTCGATATATATATATTTTTAATTTGTTTATTTATTTATTTTTGTCGGGATCAGGTCGGGTTTCGGGTTGAGTTCAAATGGAATTTTCCGGAGTGGGTGGTGTTGTGTGTCGACGAAACTTATTCGGGTTGTAGCTCGGTGGATTTTTTTTTTTTTTTGTCGGATTTTGTGTCAGGTTGCGGTTTGATTTCTAATGGTATTTTCAAGTTTGGGTGGGGTTGCGGTTCAATGGATTTTTTTTTTTTGTTGGGTTCGGATCGGGTTGTGGTTCGATGAATTTTTTTTTCTTTTTTGCCGGGTTCGGATCGGGTTGACTTCTAATAGAATTTTCAGTTTCGGGTTGGGTACAACACAATATTTAAACAAAAAGCTGAATATTTTCTAATTAGCTTAAAACTGCATAGACTCATTCCAATAAGCCTGCAAAAAATCCGGCAGAGTTAGAAACAAGTGGTCATTTTCAGTTAGCCTAACGCTATCTAGGCTCTTTTGAATAATGGCTAAAAAATTTCAGGCTGATTGAAAAATAAATGGTCTCATATTCCAATTAGCCTAATGCTCACCAGGTTCTTTGCAATAAGCCTGAAAAATATCAGGCTGATCGGAAAAATGGAGATGATTCTCCAATTAGCCCGACTCCCGAATTTTTCAATTGGCATACTGAATATATATATATATATATATATAGAGAGAGAGAGAGAGAGAGAGAGAAATTAAGTCAATTCCTACTTTTTAATCATAAATATATAAAATAAACCCGTGCAGCATTAATGTCCCACGTTATCTTTATTGAACATTATTTTATAATCATCGTTGCGGTATTTTATTTCTGTGGCATCACTCCTTTGAGATAAATCTTTCATTTCATTTATGAAAACAATGGGAGGACTTTTTTTTCCCATTTAAAACTAAAATTAATTAATTAAATTTAATGAATGAATTAATATTTGAAAAAACTGTATTAACATAAAGTGTCAAAAAAGCCATCCAGTGCTACAAGTTTAAAAAAATTTATTTGAACTTGAGTGGATGAATAGAAAATATTTTATTATCGATTGAAAATTTGAACAAGATATATATAGAGAGAGTGTGAGCTAATACACCGTGTCCCAAAAGTTTAGACAATTAATAAAATTTGCATTAACATAAAAAGTAATACGGTACAATTAAAATTCGTGAGATAGGTAATAAATAAAAGCAGTTTTGCTGATATACACATATAAATTATGATCAAAGGTTTGAAATTATAAAATATACATTAAATTATATGACGATATGCTGTCCCAAAAGTATAGACACATGTAATTTTTTTGGTTTTACATTTATAAAAGTAACTAAAAACTTACTTTTAAGATTTAATTGTTTTGCCACGACACTTTACAACATCAAATACACGTTGTTACATAGAATTAACTAAGCATTGCATTACAGAAGGAGGTATTTCATACCACGCTTTGTCAATTGCAATTTTTAAGTCATTTACACATGTATATTGCGTTTCATTTTCATATATTTTACGAAAAAAGATTCCCTATATATTCTCCATGGGATTCAAATCAGGACTAAGTGCAGGCCAGTCTAATAGTGTGATATTGTTCTTACTAAACCATGTTTTCGATGATGTGGAGGTATGGATGAATGCTCCATCTTGTGGGAAAACACAGTCCGGTCTGCTAGCAAATCCATAATTGACAGTAAATTGGTAAGTAAAATATCCTGATAATCATCTGATTTCATTTTTCTGTCCATAAATCCTAGAAATGTTTGGCCGTTGAAGGAAAACACTCCCTACGTCATTACGGATCCTCCGCCTTGTTGCCTGCTGAAACAGTTCTTGGGTTCTTTTCTGAGGTCATGCCAGTAAAAATTATGACCATCACGGCCGTCTAAATTTCATTGATGAATGTGACAGAAATCCATTTTTCACCGTATGACACATGTTTTCTAACCCACTTTAGACGTGCATCTGTATGTCTCTGCTTTAAGCAAGGTTTTGCTTTCATTCTCCTGTAAACAATATTTGTTGAAGCTTTAATTCTTCTGTGTACAGTACTTTTTGAAATTCTGGAAATTGATACAATTTCACGGCCAGATCAATTATCAACTGAAACCATTTTTAATAATATTCTATAGTCACGTAACATTGTTTTCTTTGGTCTTCCGACTCGCTTTCTAGTATTCCATGTTCCAACTGATCTCAAAACTCTATAAATACTGCTCAAGGATATCTTTATTCTTCTCGAAATTTGTGCAGGATTTTGTTCTTGTGCTTTTAAATGTCTTAATAATTTTAAATGCATCTTAATAATTTCATCTTTAGAAATTTCTGTAGAACATGGCATTTTTATCAGAATACGCAGGAAATGTATTTTCCGAATCACAAAAAAAAAATACATTGAACTCATTTGATTCCACAAAATTTCAATAAATTATGCTAAAAATACAGCAGACGATATTTCAATTAAATGGAAAAATTATGCTGCATTTATAGAAGCAGACGAAAATATTTTATTTTGTGAACAAAAATGTAAAATAGAACATGTAATGCTGTCTTGTGTCTATACTTTTGGGACAGCACATTTTTGTATTATTTAATTTATATTTTATAATTTCAAACCTTTTATCGTAATTTATATGTGTATATCAGAAAAACTGCTTTTATTTATTACCTATCTCACTAATTTTAATTGTACCTCATTACTTTTTATGTTAATGCAAATTTTATTGATTGTCTAAACTTTTGGGACACGGTGTAGTAGAGATTTAACAAACGCTATTCGATTCAATAAGCACTTCGATAGCAGTGATATAACAGCTAAAAGTCTAGTTAATTTGTCATTTTCTCTAAAGATTTCTTTATATTTTTGTATTCTAAAAGAAATTTCTTTATTTTGCTAGTACAATTTCCAGATTTTTCGTTTTTTTTTTTTTTTTAAGTGCAAGCATAGATTATGAAACACTTTCCAACATATCCAAAAAGAAAATTCACCGTTAAATAAGGTGAAAGAAAACATGTAAGTAAATAGTCTAGAAAACATATAACACATTGAAAAATACAGTTTTCGAAATTACCTTCTATTGTAAAAAAGTAGTCGAATTATTTTGTGCAGCCTTGTATATGATCAATAGATGTGGATATATACTACATAGTATGCTAAAAGTTTTTTTTTTTTTCGTGCAATAAGAACAAGAACGGAAAAGCATGAGTTAAGCATAGATTATGAAACATATATCACACTGAAAAATACAGTTTTCGAAATTATCTTCCATTGTCAAAAAAGTAGTCGAATTATTTTGTGCAGCCCTGTATATGATCAATAGATGTGGATATATACTACATAGTATGCTAAAAGGTATTTTCTTTTATTTTTTTAAGTGCAATAAGAACAAAAACGGAAAATCATGAGTCAAGCATAGATTATGAAACACTTTCCAACACATCCAGAAAATTGTAACGTAAATTCACCGTTAAATAAGGTGAAAGAAGATATGTAAGTAAACAGTTTAGAAAATATATAACACATTAAAAAATACAGTTTTTAAAATTACATTCCAGTATCAAAAAAGTAATCGAATTATTTTGTGCAGCCCTGTATATGATCAATAGATGTGGATATATACTACATAGTATGCTAAATTTTTTTTTTGTGCAATAAGAACAAGAACGGAAAATCATGAGTTAAGCATAGATTATGAAACATATATCATATTGAAAAATACAGTTTTCGAACTTACCTTCCATTGTCAAAAAAGTAGTCGAATTATTTTGTGCAGCCCTGTAAATGATCAATAGATGTGGATATATACTACATAGTATGCTAAAAGTTTTTTTTTTTTTAGTGCAATAAGAACAAGAACGGATAATTATGAGTTAAGCATAGATTGTGAATCATATATCACATTGAAAAATACAGTTTTCGAAATTACCTTCCATTGTCAAAAAAGTAGTCGAATTATTTTGTGCAGCCCTGTATATGACCAATAGATGTGGATATATACTACATAGTATGCTAAAAGAATTTTTTTCTGTGAAATAAGAACAAGAACGGAAAATCATGACTTAAGCATAGATTATGAAACATATATCACATTGAAAAGTACAGTTTTCGAACTTACCTTCCATTGTCAAAAAAGTAGTCGAATTATTTTGTGCAGCGCTGTATATGATCAATAGATGTGGATATATACTACATAGTATGCTAAAAGGGTTTTTTTTTTTTGTGCAATAAGAAAAGAACGGAAAATCTTATGAAACACTTTCCAACACATCCAGAAAACTGTAACGAAACTTCACCGTTAAATAACGTAAAAGAAGATATGCAAGTAAACAGTTTAGAAAACATATAACACATTGAAAAATACAGTTTTCGAAATTACTTTCCGCTGTCAAAAAATCAGCCGAATTATTTTGTGAAGTCCTGTATATGATCTATAGATTTGGATATATACTACATAGTATGTTAAAAGTTAGTTCAGTTAGGAAAGGTATCACACAGTTGAAAATTTTCTTTCAGCAATTTCCGTCAGTAAACAGACGTGTACTTGAATTCTTTTTTACAGCGCTGCATAGTCTATATATTCAATAGCCCCTGATCTATAGAATTTCTACACTCCAAGAAATATTCAAAAATGCCAAAATAGCCCTGTATAGGATCTATAGACTTAGATATTTACTACATAACTAGATGAAAATTAGTTCAGTTCGAAAATTTACTTTTAGCATGTTTCGCCGATCGATGGAAATGCACTCGAAATCTTTTCTAAAGCCCTGTTTCATATTATATAAAGACTTTTGTACACGCCATATATTAAACTAAAATTTAATTCAGGTAAAAAACGCATAAGGCAACTGAAAACACACTTCCAGCAATTACCAACCATAAACGACAATATATCTTGTTCTATGGGTAGCCCTGTATATCAATTTATTTATATTCCACAAACTTATATTATTCTACTAAATATAGTACAGCAGGAAAATGTGTAACACAACTAAAAACTACCCTTAAGGGGCTACTTCACTCAGACGAAAACACCCGCTCGCTAATGTTAATCCTATGGGGGAAATATTTTATGATACCTCGTTCTCATTTCAATATTTTTAATTTTTTTTTTTTTTTTTTTTTTTTTTTTAAGCATTGGATAGCTGAGGTCAGTCTCTATGCAGGCCCTTTTTTACTTTTTCGATTTTGATCACAAGTTTTTATTATTACGATACTTTCACTTTCAGAACCAGTTTCGAAACTAAAAGTATCCTCAATTTAAAAAAAAAAAAACCTGCAACCAAAATCGAAAAAGTAAAAAAGAGCCTGCATAGAGGATAACCTCAGCCATCCAATGAAAAAAAAAAAAAAAAAAAAAATCTTTTAAAAATATTGACATACGAACGATATATCGTAAAATATTTCCCTCATAGGATTAACATTAGTGAGCAGGTGTTTTCGACCGAGTGAAGTAGCCCCTTAAGCAATTCCCTCCCATAGTCAGTAATACTTACGAATTCATTCGTATAGCCCTGCATAGGATCAACAGAATTTATACACACCACGTACTATGCAAAAATTTTGTTAAATTTAAAAACTCAAACCAAAGTTGGAAACGCACTTATCACACATAGACTGTAATTATCGCACAAAGACTGTAACTGAATTATTTTGTGTGTCCCTGTAAATGAACTAAAAACGCTATGCACACCATACTATTCGATGAGCAATTTATAATGCATCTCAATAATACATATAAATTCCATTATGGTTTAAACACTGAAACATCATTAAATTACACTGCAAACGATTTTTCCCGTAGAACATTGTAACAGAATCCTTTTGTGTGACCCTGAGAATAAATAATAAATGCTTTGCACACACCCTATTTTAGAAAAAACATATTTTAGTGCGCTACAATATTGTATAACAATTTATCAAATGTTTGAAACAGTGTAACATACTGAAAACGATTTTTCCCATTGACCGTAATGTAACTGAATACTTTTGACTGTCCCTGTAAATAAACTATAAATCGTAGCCACTTCATTTACAATAGGGATCATGCTATAGTAAGGTCAATAAAATACAAAACTTTCAGGGTAATCCGAGTTTATTTACAAGAGTTAGAGTACGGACGGCCAGACAAATTTACAGAACATGAAAATTTGGCTTTATATGTCAAGTAGGCGCTCAAATCCGAATTCACAATATTTTTTGACTAATTCATGAAATTACTTTAATCGGATGCATTTTTCCGTAAAAATACAAAAAATATACTGACAATCAAAAAGTTTTTTTTTTTTTTTTTTTTTTTTTTTTTTTAAGCACTAATAAATTCGCTGAGACTTATTTCAAACATGCGTTTCATTTTTTAAATGTTAAATTTAAGGGCTACTTGTATGCACCGATAAATTTTAATTAAAAAAACACAAAATACTGATATTGTTTTTATTTAATATTATTAAAATACGGCTTTTTCCAAACGCCATAAAAAAAAATTCCTTTCACATTAATTGTACGCAAAAATAACTGTATTAGTTTGTAGTACGTGACACATTCATTAAATTTCATTTAACTTTAATTTTTGTCATTTGTATATCGAAATTCAAAAGTAATTTTTTCCAAAACTAGAAAAAAGTTTAACCGGAAAAAATTAATAAATTTCACACTAAAATAAACAATCTAAAGTTTGTAAATTGTAAGCTTGAGAAGTTCCGTAAGAGAATTTTCTCTCTGCGAAAAGCAAAGTTCCACATTTGTAATTGCAAAAATTATATGTAAAGTATTTATATTTTCAAAAATATAAGTTAAATGATGATGTGTATAATTTCTCCCGAAATTTATTTTGTTATAAGAAAAAAAAAATCGTTTTCAAAAAAGATCTTGTGCAAATCCAAAGTTCAATCTTCAAAACTACATAAAATTTTGGATAAAGTATTTATTTTTATCAAAGTATTTAGTCTTAGAAAAAATATAAGATGAATAAACCAAAGATGTATAGAATTTCTTCCGAAATTAATTTTGTTTTAGAAGAAAAATCACCTTTGGAACAAATCTCGGGCAAATTTTTGGAAGTGCAAATGATTCTATAAAATTTCAGATAAAGTATCTATTTTTATCAAAATATGAAATGAATAAATAAAAATATATAATTTTTTTTTATTCAGTATATCATTAGAGAAACAAAAGTCATTTTCTAAAAAACATCTCCAATATATCCCTATTAGTGCAATGATCGGCAATGACCAATCGGCAATTGGCGTGACTTCGTCTAAGTATTTAATATACTAACTTAAATTCTGCTCAATTCAAACAAAACAGAAATTTTAAAAGTTTTAAAAACAGTTTTATTGCATACTTAAAAACAGGATGTACATAGATTGTAAATCACAGATGTAAGTCATTTCTTCCGAAAATATTTTTTTAGAGAGAAAAAAGTCACATTCGAAAAAAATCTCCCGCAAATTTTTGGAAGTGGAAATACGCATACCTTCATGCTTGTATAAAATTTTGCATATTTATTTTTATCAAAGTATTCAGTCTTAGAAAAAATATAAGGTGAATAAACCAAATATGTATATAATTTCTTACGAAATTAATTTTATTACAGGAAAAAGGCCCCTTTGACATTTTTATTATGCACTTAAAAATAGATGTACGTAGATAATAAATAGATCACAAATATATTCAATTTCTTCCGAAATTAATTTTGTTATAGAAAAAAATTACCATCGAAAAAAATCTTGGACAAACATTTTTAAAGTGCAAATGCACTTAAACTTAAATGATTGTATAAAATTTCTGATACAGTAACTTTTTTTATCAAAATATGGAATGAATAAATAGAAATATATAACTTTATTTTAAAATTCAGTTTATCATAGAAAAACAAAAGTCAAACATCTCAGATAAATCTCTATTAGTGCAATTATCGGCAATGACTAATCGGCAATCGGTGTGACTTCGTCTAAATATTTAATATACTAACTTAAATTCTGCTCAATTCAAACAAAACAGAAATTTTAAAAGTTTTAAAAACTGTTTTATAGCATACTTAAAAATAGATTTACATAGATTATAAATCACGTATGTAAGTAATTTCTTCCGAAATTATTTTTTAGAGAGAAAACAGTAATCTTAGAAAAAAATCTCGGGCAAATTTTTGGAAGTGCAAATAGGCACACCTTCATGATTGTATAAAATTTTACATATTTACTTTTAGCAAAGCATTTAGTCTTACAAAAAATATATGGCGAATAAACCAAATATGTATATAATTTCTTACGAAATTAATTTTATTATAAAAAAAAGTCCCCTTTGACATTTTTATTATGTACTTAAAAATAGATGTACGTAGATAATAAATAGATCACAAATATATTCAATTTCTTCCGAAATTAATTTTGTTATAGAAAAAAATCACCTTCGAAAAAAATCATGGGCAAACTTTTTGAAGTGCAAATACACTTAAACTTTCATGATTGTATAAAAATTTGGATAAAGTATCTATTTTTATCAAAGTATGAAATGAATAAATATAAATATAAATATAAATATGTTTCTGAAATTCAATATATAATAGAAAAAAAAAGTCATTTTCAAAAAAATATATATCAGATAAATCCATCTATTTTTATCAAAATATGAAATGAATAAATAAAAACACATACCTTTTTAAAAAAAATTCAGTATATCATAGAAAAACAAAAGTCAAACATGTCAGATAAATCCCTATTAGTGCAATGATCGGCAATGACCAATCGGCAATTGGTGTGCCTTCGTCTAAATATTTAATATCCTAACTTAAATTCTGCCCAATTCAAACAAACAGAAATTTTAAAACAAAAAATATAACATGAATAAACAAAATATGTATACGATTTCTTACGAAATTAATTTTATTATAGAAAAAAAGTCCCATTTCACATCTTTATTATGTACTTAAAAATAGATATACGTAGATAATATTCGATCACAAATATATTCAATTTCTTCCGAAATTAATTTTGCTATAGAAAAAAATCGCATTCGAAAAAAATCTAGGACAAACTTTTTAAAGTGCAAATACACTTAAACTTTATTGATTGTATAAAATTTCTGATAGAATATCTATTTTTATCAAAATATGAAATGAATAAATAGAAATACATAACTTTTTTTTTCAGTATATCATAGAAAAACAACAGTCAAACATCTCAGATAAATCCCTATTAGTGCAATGATCCGCAATGACCAATCGGCAATTGGTGTGACTTCGTCTAAATATTTAATATACTTACTTAAATTCTGCTGAATTCAAACAAAAAAGAAATTTTAAAAGATTTAAAAACAGTTTTATAGCATACTTAAAAATAGATGTACATAGATTATAAATCACAGATGTAAGTAATTTCTTCCGAAATTATTTTTTTTAGAGAGAAAAAAGTCACCTTCGAAAAAAATCTCGGACAAATTTTTTGAAGTGCAAATACACTTAAACTTTAATGATTGTATAAAATTTCTGATAGATAATTTATTTTTATCAAAATATAAATGAATAAATAGAAATATATAACTTTTTTTTTAAAATTCAGTATATCATAGAAAAACAAAAGTCAAACATCTCAGATAAATCCCTATTAGTGCAATGATTGGCAATGACCAATCGTAAAAAATAAATTGGTGACTCCGCGTAAATATTTAATTTACTAACTTAAATTCTGCTCAATTTTAACAAAACAGAAATTAAAAAAGTTTTTTAAAAACATTTTTACTATATACTTAAAAATAGATGTACATAGATTATAGATCACAGATGTAAATAATTTCTTCCGAAAATATTTTTTTTAGATAGAAAAAAGTCACCTTCGAGAAAAATCTCGGTCAAATTTTTCGACGTGCAAATACGCACACCTTCATGATTGTACAAAATTTTAAATATTTATTTTATCAAAGTATTTAGTCCTACAAAAAATATAAGATGAATAAACCAAATATGTATATGATTTCTTATGAAATTAATTTATTATAGAAAAAAAGTCACCTTCGACATTTTTATTATGTACTTAAACATAGATGTACGTAGATAATAAATAGATCACAAACATATTCAATTTCTTCCGAAATTAATTTTGTTATAGAAAAATATCACCTTCGAAAAAAATCTTGGGCAAACTTTTTTAAGTGCAAATACACTTAAACTTTCATGATGATATAAAAATTGGGATAAAGTATCTATTTTTATCAAAGTATGAAATGAATAAATATAAATATAAATATTTTTCTGAAATTCAATATATAATAGAAAAAACTCATATAATTTCTATATAAATGTATATAATTCATTACGAAATTAATTTTGTTATAGAAAAAAAGTCACTTTCGACATTTTTATTACGTATTTAAAAATGGATGTACGTACATAATAGATCAGAAATATATTCCATTTTTTCCTAAATTAATTTTGTTATAGAAAAAAATCACCTTTGAAAAACTTCTTGGGCAAAATTTTTGAAGTGCAAATACACTTAAACTTTCATGATTGTATAAAAATTTGGATAAAGTATCTATTTTTATCAAAGTATGAAATGAATAAATATAAATATAAATATAATTATAATTATAAATATGTTTCTGAAATTCAATCTATAATAGAAAAAAAAGTCATTTTCAAAAAATATATATCAGATAAATCCATATTAGTGCAATGATCGGCAATGACTAATCGTAAATAATAAATTGGTGACTTCGCGTAAATATTTAATTTACTAACTTAAATTCTGCTCAATTAAAAAAAACAGAAATTAAAAAAGTTTTTAAAAAACATTTTTACTATATATTTAAAAATAGGTGTGCAAAGATTATAGATCACAGATGTAAATAATTTCTTCCTAAAATATCTTTTTTAGAGAGAAAAAAGTCACATTCGAAAAAAATCTCGGGCAAATTTTTTGAAGTGCAAATACACTTAAACTTTAATGATTGTATAAAATTTCTGATACAGTATTTATTTTTATCAAAATATAAATAAATAAATAGAAATATATAACTTTTTTTTAAATTCAGTATATCATAGAAAAACAAAAGTCAAACATCTCAGATAAATCCCTATTAGTGCAATGATTGGCAATGACCAATCGTAAAAAATAGATTGGTGACTTCTCGTTAAGATTTAATTTACTAACTTAAATTCTGCTCAATTTTAACAAACCAGAAATTAAAAAAGTTTTTAAAAAACATTTTTACAATATACTTAAAAATAGATGTACATAGATTATAGATCACAGGTGTATATAATTTCTTCCGATTTTTTTTTTTTTTTTTTTTTTTTTTTTTTTTTTTTTCGTGAGAAAAAAGTCACTTTCGAGAAAAATCTCGGTCAAATTTTTGGACGTGCAAATACGCACACCTTCATGATTGTATAATATTTTAAATATTTATTTTTATCAAAGTATTTAGTCCTACAAAATATATAAGATGAATAAACCAAATATGTATATGATTTCTTATGAAATTAATTTATTGTAGGAAAAAAGTCCCCTTTGACATTTTGTATTATGTACTTAAACATGGTTGTACGTAGATAATAAATAGATCACAAACATATTCAATTTCTTCCGAAATTAATTTTGTTATAGAAAAATATTACCTTCGAAAAAAATCTTGGGCAAACTTTTTGAAGTACAAATACACTTAAACTTTCATGATTATATAAAAATTGGGTTAAAGTATCTATTTTTATCAAAGTATGAAATGAATAAATATACATATAAATATTTTTCTGAAATTCAATATATAATAGAAAAAAACTCATATAATTTCTATATAAATGTATATAATTTATTACGAAATTAATTTTGTTATAGAAAAAAAGTCACTTTCGACATTTTTATTACGTATTTAAAAATGGATGTACGTACATAATAGATCAGAAATACATTCAATTTTTTCCGAAATTAATTTTGTTATAGAAAAAAATCATCTTTGAAAAACTTCTTGGGCAAAATTTTTGAAGTGCAAATACACTTAAACTTTCATGATTGTATAAAAATTTGGATAAAGTATCTATTTTTATCAAAGTATGAAATGAATAAATATAAATATAAATATAAATATAAATATAAATATAAATATAAATATAAATATGTTTCTGAAATTCAATCTTTAATAGAAAAAAAAAGTCATTTTTAAAAAATATATATAAGATAAATCCATATTAGTGCAATGATCGGCAATGAATAATCGTAAATAATAAATTGGTGACTTCGCGTAAATACTTAATTTACTAACTTAAATTCTGCTCAATTTAAAAAAACAGAAGTTTAAAACGTTTTTAAAAAACATTTTTACTATATACTTAAAAATAGATGTAAGAAGATTATAGATCACAGATGTAAATAATTTCTTCCGAAAATATTTTTTTTAGAGAGAAAAAAATCACCTTCGAAAAAAATCTCGGGCAAATTTTTTGAAGTGCAAATACACTTAAACTTTAATGATTGTATAAAATTTCTGATACAGTATTTATTTTTATCAAGCTATAAATAAATAAATAGAAATATATAACTTTTTTTTTAAATTCAGTATATCATAAAAAAACAAAAGTCAAACATCTCAGATAAATCCCTATTAGTGCAATGATTGGCAATGACCAATCGTAAAAATAAATTGGTGACTTCTCGTTAAGATTTAATTTACTAACTTAAATTCTGCTCCATTTTAACAAAACAGAAATTAAAAAACTTTTTAAAAAATATTTTTACAATATACGTAAAAATGGATGTGCATAGATTATAGATCACATGTGTATATAATTTCTTCCGAATTTTGTTTTGTTTTGTGTTTTTTTCGTGAGAAAAAAGTCACCATCGAGAAAAATCTCGGTCAAATTTTTGGACGTGCAAATACGCACACCTTCATGATTGTATAATATTTTAAATATTTATTTTTATCAAAGTATTTAGTCCTACAAAATATATAAGATGAATAAACCAAATATGTATATGATTTCTTATGAAATTAATTTATTGTAGGAAAAAAGTCCCCTTTGACATTTTGTATTATGTATTTAAACATGGTTGTACGTAGATAATAAATAGATCACAAACATATTCAATTTCTTCCGAAATTAATTTTGTTATAGAAAAATATTACCTTCGAAAAAAATCTTGGGCAAACTTTTTGAAGTGCAAATACACTTAAACTTTCATGATTATATAAAAATTGGGTTAAAGTATCTATTTTTATCAAAGTATGAAATGAATAAATATAAATATAAATATTTTTTTGAAATTCAATATATAATAGAAAAAAAGTCATATAATTTCTATATAAATGTATATAATTTCTTACGAAATTAATTTTGTTATAGAAAAAAGTCTCTTTCGACATTTTTATTACGTATTTAAAATTGGATGTACGTACATAATAGATCACAAATATATTAAATTTTTTCTGAAATTAATGTTGTTATTGAAAAACATCATCTTTGAAAAAAATCTTGGGCAAACTTTTTAAAGTGCAAATACACTTAATCTTTCATGATTGTATAAAAATTTGGATAAAGTATCTATTTTTATCAAAGTATAAAATGAATAAGTATAAATATAAATATAAAAATAAATATAAATATAAATATAAATATGTTTCTGAAATTCAATATATAATAGAAAAAAAAAGTCAATTTCAAAAAAAATATATCAGATAAATTCATATTAGTGCAATGATCGGCAATGACTAATCGTAAATAATAATTTGGTGACTTCGTGTAAATATTTAATTTACTAATTTAAATTCTGCTCAATTTCAACAAACAGAAATTTAAAAAGTTAAAAAAAAAACATTTTTACTATATACTTAAAAATAGATGTACATAAATTATAGATCTCAGGTGTATATAATTGTTTCGAAATTAATTTTTTGGTAGATAAAAAATAATCTTCGACATAAGTTTCGGGACACATTAAAGAATTGAAACATTTCATTTTTTTTTATCAGAGGGGGATCTCTACTCACATGTACACCTGTTTAACTTAAACTTGAAATACATGAAATGAAAAAGAAAACATAAATTAATAAGTTGGAAATGGTACGTTAAACGTGACAAATGAGGTGCGTTCGTACTATAGCTACTTATATAAATATTCAGATCTTGATGATTTTTAATTCTGTTAGATGAATTATATCGTCTGCAGATTAATTTCTGTCATAAAATAAGTATCTCGGTCGCTTGACGATTCAACCTCGGAAGCTCCTATAACAAGAAAGCACCGATTTTTTTTAATTCAAATTTCTTAATAAATATTTTTATTAATATTTTCTAAACTTTTGATTCGATTTTCATAAAATTTGAAATGTGTCGACAAAATTCTGCAAAGATAATATATCTTAAATTTCAAACTATTCGTTTGGGTAGTTTTTGCGTTGTTATATGCGGACGGACGGACAGACAGACAGACGGACGGTCCAGACGACGACAATAGGTGCTACGTATTTATATAATTACGAACGCACCTAAAAATTGTGTTTCACGTGAGCGCTCAGAGGATCAGAGTAAGTTAAAGAAACAATCTTAATTTCTCTTTCTCCTAGTGTTGAATTATTTTAAACTCACTTGGGAGTAATAAAGTTTATTTTTATTATTATTAGATATCATGAAAATTTAGTTTATTAATTTTCACAAAATCCAGGATGGGGCAATGATCCTCACCTTTACCCTCTTACGGACACTGTTTATAATCGAGCTTCGTTATAAATGTAAAAGTTATAGAGACATAATTATGTTATTTTTTTTCTTTATTTTTTAGTGGACTACTAAACAATTCTTTCAAGAATTCTGAACTCAATATTTAAATTTAATAAATGTGTATTTATTTATTAGGTGCGTTCGTAATTATATAAATACGTTGCACCTATTGTCGTCGCTTGGTCCGTCCGTCTGTCTGTCCGTCCGTCCGTCCGTCCGTCTGTCTGTCCGTCTCTCTGTCCGTCCGTCCGCACATAACAACTCAAAAACTACCCAACCGAATGGTTTGAAATTTAAGATATATTATCTTTGCAGAATTTTGTCGAGACATTTCAAATTTTATTAAAATCGAATCAAAACTTTAGGAGATATTAATAAAAATATTTATTAAGAAATTTGAATTTTTTTTTTAAATCGGTGCTTTCTTGTTGTAGGAGCTTCCGAAGTTTAATCGTCAAGCGACCGAGATACTTATTCTATTACAGAAATTAATCTGCAGACGATATAATTCATTTCGCAGAATTAAAAATCATCAAGATCTAAATATTATATATAGCTAGCTACAGTACGAACGCACCTCATTTGTCACGTTTGACGTACAATTTCCAGCTTGTTCATAATAGTTATCGCGAGTTTATTAAATAACATACCTAATTCAATGGAAAATTGATTTTTACATTTCTGTTATAATTAAACTGTAATTCAAATTTTTATAATTTAAGATTTCTAATAAAAATCAAAACCTACCTTTAAAAGTTGTCAGTACTTAAATAAAATCAGGGAAAAAATTTCTTAACCGAGACAAGACGGCTTTGCGGCTCTTCACTTTAAAAGTCAAATACTGATGCACGTGCAATCAGAAAATATAGTGGATATGTTTGTTCGGAGAACGACCTTATGTATCACAAAATACTACGCCATCTAGCGAGGAGAAAGTTGGAGAAGGTACTCGTTATATAACTTCGTCCGGGACACAGAAATTTACTTACTTTTTTTTTTAGTTCTAAATATTTTTTGCTCTTTTTTATGTGTGTTTATTTATATATTTCTTTCCAAATGCAAACTCTTTAAAAAATAAGATTAAATAAAATAAAATTTACTCTTTAAAATTAAATTTTTCAAATTTTATCCATGTTTAAAAATTGATGTATCTACTGGAAAAATATGTTTATCTATCTATCTATATCTATCTATCTAAATATATATAGAGAGTGAGAGGGGGAGACAGGAGGAGAGAGAGGGGGGGAGAAAGAGAGTAGAGAGAGAGAGAGAGAGAGAGAAAGATAGGGGGAGAGAGACAGAGGGAGAGAAAGAGAGGGGAGATAGGGGATATATAATATATATGTCACGGTCAATATGATTAATCCAGTCATTATTAATAATAACCGGTTATTATTAATCATGAACGGGCATAATGGCCGGTTATTATTAATGATAACCACGGTCATTATTAATAATAACCAGATTAATCATATCGACCGTAACATATGTTTATATATATATATATATATATATATATATATATATATATATATATATAGAGAGAGAGAGAGAGAGAGAGAGAGAGAGAGAGAGGGGGGGGAGAGATATGGGTATATATATATCATTTCTATCCATATATGGATAGATCTCTAAGTGTTCCTGTTAAAGTTTGAAAATGACAGAATTAAAGAACCCATTTAAGAGATACCTCGTTTGGCTTGAAATTCATGCCATTTTTAACACTTATCAACATAGTTGAAAAGTGTTTAACTTCAGTTTGTCTGTCCGTTTGGCCGGTCGCTCGTACTCTAACTCTCGTAAACATACTTGGATTACTCTGTAATTTTTATATGTTATTGACATTTACTAAAGCACGATCGCTATTGTAAATGAAGTGTGTAACAGTTTTGTAACCCTAAAGATGAGCAAAGGTTTGCTCGAAAGCGCTCGGTCGTACATGTAAAATACAGTTTTGTATATGGAGTTAAAACACCTTCAGTAAAATATTTTATGAAACGGTATGTATAGGTTTTTAGGACATTTATGTTGTTTTTAATTAGTGTGTGACATTTACAGTTTTTTGCAGGTACAGTGAAAATATACCGTTACATTACAGTCAATGGGAAAAAAGGGTTTCAAGTGCATTTTGATGGTGCTACGCCATTTTAAATATAATGAAACTGATATGCCTTTATGAAGTACACTAAAACATGCATTCTGTAGAATGTGAGGCGCAAAGCATTTATTATCCATTTACAGGTTCACACAAAAGAATAATGTTACATAATTAGCTAAGAAAAAAATCGTTTGCAGTATATTTTAATGATGTGCCACTTTTTCAAACATAATGAAATTTATATGCATTACTGAGGTGCACTATAAATTGGTTCCGAAACTAAAAGTATCTTCGTAAAAAAAATCCGTAAGTAAAATCCAAAAAGTAATCAACGACGGAAATAGAGATTAATCTCAGCTATCAAATGCAAAAAAAAAAAAAAAAAAAAAAAAAAAAAGTTTAAAAATATTGAAATACAAAGTAGATATTAGAAAAATAATGCCCCATAGGATTAACCTTAGCGAGCGTATGTTTTCGCGCGAGGGGAGAGGACCTTTAAATAAAAAAAATTTACATGATAGATTTTTTTAAGGCTGGTAGCGACCCTGGTGAGAAATTGCAAAACTAAAACATTAAAACGGATTTTTTTTCCTCATATGACAACCATACTCCAAGTTAGAATTATGTTATGTAATACAGATTCAAAAAAAATCTTTTGTTTTAATAGTGCCCCCGTGAAGGAAATGAGGTAACCAAATGTAAGCAAACTTAATATTTTTATATTTCAGTGTATGATAACTATACTGAAGTTAGAAATAGGACAGATTCTTCAACACAATTTTCTTTTGTGTTTACAGCGTTCCCTGGTGGGAAATAGGATAACTAAATTTAAATAAATTTGATTTTTTATGGTATTTTTTTTTTTTTTTTTTTTTAATCTACAGAATAAGCTTACAGTCAAATTTACGTTTTGATAAAAAATTTCACGTGGTATGTTTTTTACGCTGGCTGCGCCCCTGGTGAAAAGTTGCATAATTAAATTTTAAAATAGATTTTTTTTTTTCTGACAAAGCAATTGTACTCCTAGTTAAAATTAGGGAATACAAATTGAATAAAATTGTCTTTTGCGTTTACAGCGCCCCCTGGAAGGAAATAGAATATCCAAATTTATTTTATATTTGTAAAATTGATTTCTTTTGTGTCTCACTCTATAACAGCTAAACTGGATAATAGGTAGCACAGATTCAACACAATTTTCTTTTGCGTTTATAACAACCCCCGGAGGAATATAGGATAATTAAATTAAAACAATTTTGATAGTGTGTGTGTTTTTTTTTTTAATATAATCTTCAGAATAATCTTCTGCCACGGTCAAATTTATGTTTTGATAAAATTGTTTACGTGATATGTTTTATTATGGTGGTATCGTCACTGGTGGAAAATTGCATAAATACTTTAAAATAGATTTTTTTTTATATTTTTTCATATGGCAACCATACTCTAAGTTATAATTAGGGAATACAGATTCAACAACATTTTATTTTGGTTTTATAGTGCCTTTGAAAGGAAATGTGGTAACCAACTTTAAATAAAATACTTTTTTTATGTTTCATTGTATTTCAGCTATACTGAAGTTAAAATTAGTAGCACTAATTGAACACAATTTTTTTTCGCTTTTATAGTTTTCCCTGGCCTGAACTAAATTTAAATAAAATTGATTTTTTATGTTTGTTTAATAAATCATCACAATATGCTTCTGAAATTTTATGTGTTCATAAAAAATTTCGCTTGGCAGGTTTTTGCGCTGGTAGCGCCCCCTGTGTGATGTTGCATTATTAAAATTTTAAAATGGATTTTTTTTTAATGTTTTTTTAAGTGGCAACCATACTACAAGGTAAAATTTGATAGCACAGATTCAACTCAACTTTCTTTTATGCTGATTACACCCCCTATGGAAAGGAACAAACAATATTTTTTTAATTACTGTTTCACTATTTGACGGCCCCACCAGTGGCTGAGAGGTTCTGCTCTCAAAGCTGGTAGACGGGAGGTGCTGTGTTTAAAACCCTGTCGCGCTTGTCGACCTAACCGTTCGTAGTTTTACGTGGTTTTCTTCGAACCTTGCCGTAAATACGGGTTAGGATCCCCTAGAAAGACCCCACGGAGGGCACTCCCCCCCCTATGATCTATATCGATCGAGTAGATAATCGGCCGTCAAAAATGTAACCAACCAACTATCACGATTTGACGATCTCCTTCAGAATAAAATTCGATAGTATTGATGTAATGCAAGTTTCTTCTGCGTTTATAGCGACTCTTGTCGGAAAATAGTCTATTTACATTTAAATAAAACTATTTTTTTATGTTTCACTGTATGGCAGCTATACTTATGTTAAAAATAAGGAGCACAAATTGAACACAATTTTTTTTCGCTTTTATAGTTTTCCCTGGTCTGAACTAAATTGAAATAAAATTGTTTTTTATGTTTGTTTAATAAATCTTCATAATATGCCTCTGCAATTTTATGTGTTCATAAAAAATTTCGCGTGGCAGGCTTTTACGCTGGTAGCGCCTCTGGTGCGAAATTGCATAATTAAAATTTTAAAATGGTTTTTTTTTTAATGTTTTTTCAAGTGGCAACCATACTTTAAGGTAAAATTTTATAGCACAGCAACTCAACTTTCTTTTATACTAATAACGCCCCCTATGGAAAAAAGAACAAACATTTTTCATTTTTTTTTAAATTACCGTTTCATTATTTGACAACTTTTTTCAGAATAAAATTAGATAGTATGGATGTAATACAAGTTTCTTCTGCGTTTATAACGGCCCTTGTCGGAAAATAATCTATTTACATTTAAATAAAACTTTTTTTTTTAATGTTTTATTGTATGAAAACATTTACGGTGATTACTTTGAATTTAAATTCATTTCGAAAGGCAAATCAAATTTTAAATTATGAAGATGGAAATAACTTTAATTTAACAATTCATTATTGATACAAAACTATCAACTTTGTTACATAAAACAGTCAAAAGTAAGGTATATGCAAATAATCTATCTGCCGGCCTGGCCATACATACACAATTAAAACAATTTTTTAAATGCTGTTAAATTCAAGAATTTTAAATTTGTTATTGGTGTAGATTATAGTGGGTTTTCCCGCAATGGATTAGTTATGAACAAGTTTGCAATGCGCCAGTTTGCTGAAAGTCCAGAGGTTTACGACTAAGGACGCAGAGCGTCCTACTATAAATATAAATGCATATAATTGTGGTATTGGAAATAATACCCATCTATAAATTAATATTCTTAACCGTACAAGATAATAGACTCAAGGGTTCAATTACTAGGTACACGATATGATATGGAAAGAAAAAGTATAACAATAGGAGTGTGGAGAAATCGGAAGTTTAACACATGGGCTGAAAAGTCCTCGGTCTGGCACACAGATGGCGTTGCAATCGCCGAACCGATACTTTTTTTAGTAAATACTAACCTTTAAAAGGTAGCAGAAAAAAATGTTATGATAATTCTCCGTGTGGATAAAACGTTAGAGTGGTTTTAGTTGAACGACTTTGTTGATAAACAAAAAAATGGATAAACAAGAATTTCAAGAATTGTTATTTGATGGGAAAAAACACTGTTCAAACAAAAACTTCGCTTGATAAGCGTTATCCGGACACTGCACCAGGTAAATCAACCATTATTGACTGGTTTGCTGAATTTAAACGTGCTCGTACGGACACCAGTGATGCGCCACGCAAAAGAGGTGAATACTCCGGGAAAAAAAACAAAAAAGTCCACAAAATCGTTTTGGGTAACCGCAAAGTGAAGTTGCAGGAGATAGCTCATACTCTGAAGATATCCAAGGAATGTGTAGGTTTTATTTTGAATGCACATTTGTCTATGAAAAAGCTGTTGTCAAAGTGGGTGCCGCGCATGTTGACTTTTGACCAAAAACAACAACGAGTCGATGATTCTGAGCACTGTTTGGAGCTTTTTCGTTATAAAATTATGTTATTTATTATTAAATAATTATTATAATTTATTTATTAAATTGTTATTATTAAATTATTATTATTATTATTATTATTATTATTATTATTAAATTATTATTATTATTATTATTATTATTAAATTATTATTATTTATTATTAAAGTTATGTTATTTATTAAAGTTATAAAGTTATAAAGTTATTAAATTATGTTAAAAAGTTGTGTTTTCTTTACTAGATCGGGAACTTATCAGCCCATGTGTTATTACGAGGCTCGTGAAAGGTGAAGTTGTAAACAGAAAGCGAGAGAAAATAGTGTTTGTTCCATAGTTTGTACCTCAGTATGAAGGCTGATAATCGGATCCTATATATTATTTCTTTTGTCAACATCCCTTTTTCTAAGCAAATACAAAACGGAGAGTGATGAACGAGATACCATATGAAAGGATTTTGAACAGGCTTCTGACATAGTACACTTACATTTCATTAAAACTTGTTTTTCGATTAAAAATTCCAGTTAATTAAAAATTAAATCGGAATTGCTTTCGTAATTTAGATTAAAGGTTTTCCTCAAATGAGTGTTGCCACAAAAATAAAATGCCGCATTATATGATCCTCATCAATGATTATAAAAAAAACTAATAAAAAGTACAAAAGAGATAAAATGTGACGTTTACGCACAGGTTTATTCGCGACCTACGTAATACAGTATGTATTACGGTTTATTATATATATATTATTAAAAACCAAAATTGTAAATGAAACGTTAAGAAGGATAAAATACCATTGATCGATCACGTGTAGTATAAAAAGTATGATTTGTTATAATAAATTAAATTGTAATTTAAGTGTATTTCAATTTATTAGGTGCGTTCGTAATTATATAAATACGTAGCACCTATTGTCGTCGCTTGGTCTGTCCGTCTGTCTGTCCGTCCGTCCGCATATAACAACGCAAAAACTACCCAACCGAATGGTTTGAAATTTAAGATATATTATCTTTGCAGAATTTTGTCGAGACATTTCAAATTTTATTAAAATCGAATCAAAACTTTAGGAGATATTAATAAAAATATTTATTAAGAAATTTGAATTTTTTTTTTTTTTTTAATCGGTGCTTTCTTGTAGGAGCTTCCGAAGTTTAATCGTCAAGCGACCGAGATACTTATTCTATTACAGAAATTAATCTGCAGACGATATCATTCATTTCACAGAATTAAAAATCATCAAGATCTAAATATTTATATAGCTAGCTAAAGTACGAACGCATCTCATTTGTCACGTTTGACGTACAATTTCCAGCTTGTTTTTCTTTGTCCCGTGTTTTGCTCGAAGAAGATGACGTCATCCTGTAATGCAGTTAAAATACAATTATTTTTTTCTTTCCCGCGGGACTTTTCTATTGAAATTTTACTGTTAGGAATGAACGAGATGATATTCTGGCTTGACTAGTGTTGTTTGCAAATATTTTTCTTTAGAAGTCTGAATCTACATCTAAAAACTATTAGATATTGCTAAAAGATATTAAGCTGTAGTGCGAAATTCCCGCACGAGTGTACTGATATATATAAGATAAAGAATTGAAACTAGAATTCTAGGTGAATTCCTGTTTATGTTTACAAAGATATTACAGTATTGATGGGTATAAAATACTACTGTGATTTCATCATCAAATTGTTTGGTTAAGTAAGTAATAAAGATTGTTTAAAGTTAAATTGAATAAATATAGTTATACATACATATATAGATACATATTGTTGTCTGATCGGTGCATGGCGGGTAAGCGTTCCTCCAATTGGCACGTATCATTTCACTTTCCGCTTAGCAGGAATTTTATGCTTAATGCGGAGTATTGGGTAGAGTGTTTTTCTAGGTTGGATGTAGCTGAAAATATCTTAAATGTTCTTTTTTGGTTATAAACTAGTCGTTGGGAACCACCGTAATACTTACCCATCATGGATATGCATAATATAAAATATGAAAATAAAACATGTGTAAACTATTTATAAAATGCATTGCAATTCGAATAACATCGTGGCTTGATGACGTCATAAACTTTAAAGGCTCGATTACTGAATTGCTTGAAAGAAACATCCTTATAACTCCAAAATTGATAATCCTATTAACTAACGGTTTACTGCGTCGGATTAAGCGTCTCGTTTCAAATTAAAATATATCTTTGAATTGAAATTCGAATGAAATACAGGGTCATGAAAAATCGAAGAGTGTGGAAAATAGGATTACTAATATCTCGACAACTCATTATCCGATCGACTTCATTTTTTTATGCAAAATTTATGTTTTTTTATTGTCTTTTATGTTCACCCCTTAAAAATAATCAATTTCGAAAATTTTTATATACCTTTTAACTGAATGAATATTTCGAGACTCCGAAAAAAATAGTTCCGGATAATCGAGGTTACTGAAATTCAATAAGCTTCTTCCCATTATTACATACTAAGTACACACCAAATTTCAGATCTCTATCTGAATTTGTTCGGGAGATAGAGCGTTTACAGACACACACACAGACACACGGACACACAGACAGACGGACGGCAATTTTTTTTTTCTAAAAATAAGTTTTCTCCAGTGTCTGAAACGTGTAAATCCGTCAAAAAAATTTTTTTTTCGATTTTCAAAACGATTACAAGACTTACTACGTATGATCAGTAAGTAATATATGGTCGTGCCTACTAAAGCAGGTATTAGTCGACTCTGACTGACAGCTGATTGTAACTTTTTATCTGATTGGCTTTGATTCATCTTGAAACTCCTCTATTGGAATAAATTTCATTTTTTCCTAGACATTTCTGTGTATAAAAAAGTTGGAATTAGCCAGATTATTTTAACGTGAATGTGAAAGTCTCAAAACGCACGCTTTTTGAGATTTTCGTAATCTGTTTTTGGAATATTTATTTTCTATAGCAATCTAACTGTTCGATTGTAAATACCTTAGCTGAAAGTTTTACGCATTCCCGACTGTTATATCTTTTGAAATCCTGATTCTTCTGGAATACTGGTAAAATAAATATATAGTATGACGTCCATAGAAGTATTTGTCTTTGAATATTATCTTCACGAACTCGAATTTCGAAACAACATACATAACATATAAATGTGTGTGCGTGTAAATAGTTTTTAGAAAGAGACAAAAATTATAGGTCACTGATTTTATTTAGAAGATCTGAAGAATTCACAACTTACATAATCTATCAACTTAAGAAATAAATCTCTTAGTCAAAGAATGAATTAAATCCATTACCATCGAATATTTGGAAGATTAATTCAAATTTAAAATCTATTTAGCAAAGTTCGTTAAAATGCATTTTCTCTTATTAAAGTGCCAAATTAAATGTCTGATATTTACGAGTCAATTTGTCTTTAAAATATACAAAGCGTTAGATTAAAATTTATTGGTTGTTTGGTGGCTTGCTATTGGTGGTTAGGTTAAAATTTATTAGTGAATTTATTATTATTATTGGTTATTATATTTTTGAATTATAAATTTATTTATACAGGCTGTTTCATAAGTCCGATCGCATTTCGAAAATTCATTAAAAAATAAATAAATATTGTCGTATCGAAGTGCGATTTGCACCATAAGACGTGTAAAAAATATCAGATATTTTTGTGGCAAAAATAAATAATTCAAAAAAAAATTTAACTCCTTTTCCCGACAAAAATTCCAACTATTTGAAAAATCTTATCGGGCAAACCGCAATGTAACATTTTTTTAATGATTTTTAGCTCACAGGCTATCAAAGCCTGAAAGCTAATGTGCCCGCCCGTTCTGTATGTATGTATGTATGTACGTATGTATGTATGTATGTACGTATGTATGTATGTATGTATGTATGTACGTAACGCGATAACTCTGGATAAAATTAACCGTTTTGCTTCAAATTTTGTTTTTAGGTTCACTGTGATAAGGCGCTTCCCTGA
This sequence comes from Maratus michaelseni, assembly GCA_963931845.1. Lineage (NCBI taxonomy): Eukaryota > Metazoa > Arthropoda > Arachnida > Araneae > Salticidae > Maratus > Maratus michaelseni. The sequence continues at coordinate 227,530,144 of OZ007596.1, forward strand.
TTAGTTTTGGGGGTCCATTGGTTAAGTATAAAGGGGGAAACGGGGGGCTAACCCCCCTCCCCCCCTGAAATTAGATAAATGGGGTTTTCATGCAAAATTATCCGATTTTCTTCAATTTTTGTATATAGGTTCATTGTGATAAGGCGCTTCCCTGATTAGTTTGGGGGGTCCACTAGTTAAGTATAAAGGGGGGAAACGGGGGGTAACGCAACCTTAATTTAGATAAATGGGTTTTTCATGCAGAATTTTCCGATTTCCTCTAAATTTTGTATATAGGTTCATTGTGATAAGGAGCTTTCCTGATTAGTTTTGGGGTCCATTGGTTGTGTAAAGAGGGAAACGGGGGGCTAACCCCCCCCCCCCTGAAATTAGATAAATGGAGTTTTTATGCAAAATTTTCCGATTTTCTTCAATTTTTGTATATAGGTTCATTGTGATAAGGCCCTTCCCTGATTAGTTTGGGGGTTCACTGGTTAAGTATAAAGGGGGGAAACGGGGGTAACCCAACCTTAATTTAGATAAATGGGTTTTTCATGCAGAATTTTCCGATTTCCTCTAAATTTTGTATACAGGTTCATCGTGGTAAGGAGCTTTCCTGATTAGTTTTGGGGGTCCATTGGTTGTGTAAAAAGGGGAAGGGGAAACGGGGGGTAAACCCCCCTCAGCTTAGATAAATGGGGTTTTCAAGCAGAATTATCCGATTTTCTTCAAATTTTGTATATAGGTTCATTGTGGTAAGGCACTTCCCTGATTAGTTTGGGGGGCTCACTGGTTAAGTATAAAGGGGGAAAAAGGGGGTAATCCTCCTTAATTTAGATAAATGGGTTTTTCATGCATAATTTTCAGATTTCCTTTAAATTTTGTATATAGGTTGATTGTGGTAAGGAGCTTTCCTGATTAGTTTTGGGGGTCCATTGGTTAAGTATAAAGAGGGGAAAGGGGGGGGGCTAACCTTCCTCAAATTAGATAAATGGGTTTTTCATGCAGGATTATCCGATTTTCTTCAAATTTTGTATATAGGTTCATTGTGGTAAGGCACTTCCCTGATTAGTTTTTGGGGGTGCATTGGTTAAGTATAAAGAGGGATACGGGTGTCTAATCCCCCCTTAATTTAGATAAATGGATTTTTCATGCAGAATTATTCGATTTGCTTCAAATTTTGTATAATTGTTCATTGTAATAAGGCGCTTTCCTGAATAGTTTTGGGGGTCCATTGGTTAATTATAAGGGGGGATGATCCCCCCTTAATATATTGCCGATTTCTTTATTTTTCGAGGAGCTTATTTCAAATTCTTTGAAATAAGAGTATAATATATAATTAGCGTGAATAGCCTGTGAGCTCAATGCCCTCAGTTTAACTGGGCAGTTTTTCTTTTTATTTTAAATGCAAATGAACTTATGGCAACTTTGAACTATTTGTTTTTCTTTTGCCACGAAAATTCACTTTATTTCACGTCTTATGATACAAACCGGCTTCTGGCACGATAATGTATTAAACATTTATTAACATTTGAATTCCGAAATTACAGTGACCTCTCACTTATATGCAATGTTCGGTAATTACTTTTTCGTACCACTATTTTAAAACAGTAAAATTCGATTTATATATTCTGCGATTAAATAAGGAGAAAATTATTTTAAAAATAAACTGGTGCTGAAAAATACTTACCGTGTCTCGCGTTTAAGTGAGGGGTCACTGTACTTATGAGTCTCTTTAAAAAAATGCCCCAGAAAATCTAACTATTTTACTAAAACTTATGGTGAAAATCACACTCCAATACGACATTGTTAATTTTATGAATTTTAGAAATAAGAACAGGGTTATCGGGCAACCTGTATATATTTACATATTGTAACAGGAAAGATAGTTACAAATTTTAGATGCGATAATACGTGTCATCTCAAAAACTATATTAGATACGACCAAAATTTCAATGACAAAGTTGTAGAGCATCATAGATTTAGGGAGAGATGAAATCTACCCTATTAAAATCCGTGCGCGTATCTATCTATGTAACCTCAAAAACTTGGAAACCGCAGGGCGCAGTGCCACGAAATTTGGCATACGGATTGCTGGTAGGGGGCCCACGAACGATTGGGACAAAAAATTCGAAAGTTTTAAATAGTTTTGTTTTATTTTATGTTTTTGACGAATTTTCGCCTTTTTTAATGTTCAACCCGTAATCTCGCGAGTTCTAACTAGTTCTAAATGTTTACTGCAATGTGAGATGTACATATTACGTACTCCACGCTGCAATACTAAGAAGCTGTAGCGGGTATTGCGATAATTATTTTATCTCAAATGCAAATAATTAGAGATTATTTAATTGCGTTTAATTATTACCTTTTTTAAAAAAATAAAGAAAAATATTTTATTACAAACATCAACAAAACTTTTTATTCAATGTATTCCCTTTCCAAAGATATCGTTTTATCGTCTGCTGCCATAGTAACAGGATAAATTAAATTTCATTTTAAAAAAATGCACAGTAGTAGAAAAATATTTTTTTACATATTACATAGATACATTTGGTTGTACTGATTTTTATTTTTAATTTTGGTTTTAGAATTAAATTCATGAACTCCCGTGCGTAGAACGGGTTAAACAGCTAGTTTTTTTAACATATGTAAATGCAATTTATCTAATCTCAATTCAACTGTACGCAAATTTCAAGCAAAAACTATGATTTAGCATAAGCAGGAAGAAAAAGGAATCTTCTATAACTTTTGTTTTAAAAATAAAGGTTGTTTTTTAGAGCTTCGGCCTTTTTATCGTTACATTATGTTTATAATTGTAAAAGAAATATTATATCTTCTGCAAAACAAAATATCTCATATTACTTTCGGGTTTTTGTATATTCATACTATTCACGTGTACATTGTCTTATCTTACTAAATCGATGATACTCTTAAACTTTGTTGAGTGATCTTTTGTTGTATTACCGATAGTTTTTGATTTCCAGGTTTTTAATTCCAGAATTAACCGCCAGGATGTGCTGTCAACTACCGCATAGCCATTTTGTTATAGCTAGACATCAAATTCATGGCTGTAATCTAACTCGGTTTCGCCAAGAATTTGAGGCGAAACGGACTTAAGAAATCCCCCTGTATATATATATATGCATGCATAGTGTGCGTATGTATATTATTAATAATGAAATAAACTTGCTTGAGTTTAAAATAAAGCTTAATAATAAAAATAAATAAATGTTCCATATTTATAAAAAAAAAAAATGAATTGATTTTCCTTTTCGAACAAATATATTTACGCATTATAATGCATGCTTATATAAATCAGTTCATCAATATACTTTTCTTAATTACCTACACAGTTTAAAATATTTATGCTCAGATAAAAATAAAAACACTAAATTTATCTGTAATCAAGTTAAACTATATGGTTATCCAAATTTCATGGTAAATTGAATGATTAATTCAATTAAAACGAGTTTTAAGTGACACGGAGTTTATATACCAAAATATATAAAAATTAGAGGAGGTTGGATTCGTGGTATGTAAGGTCCATCATATATATCTATAAACTCTGTTTTGATTCTTTTACATAAGGATTCATTTTTTAAAAAATATATTTTTTTTTTGTTATTAAATTTGTTCTTTATGAGTTATCATTTATATTAAAATAAGGTTGATATATTAATAAAAATAGAATTAAATAGGTGTAATAACAAATTTCCTTTCATTAAAATTATTTATAAAAATTATATACAAGATAAGAAATGTATAATTTAATTGTAATTATAATATAGATAAATTGGTTAATTGGTTAATTAATTTGAATAGATGAATATATGTTAAAGATGTAAGATATTTATTATTTTTTTTATATACATCATACATGACAATTACTATTATTAACAATAAAAAATAAGTTGGTTGATTAATTGTGTATAACATAAAATTTAAATATTAGAAATTTAAATTCATTATTAATGTTTGAAAATTACAATTAACGTAATATATAATTATTAAATCAAAAATATATATGTATTAGATAATAAATGACAACACTACATTGTGTAACATAAGAAAGTTTTTTATTTATTTTTTACGATATATATTTTTCCAAGTGTTCAACAATCTTAAAACTTTAATCTATACTAATATTATAAAGAAGAAGCATTTGTATGTTTGTACGGGTGAATATCTGGAACTACCGAACCGATTTCAAACGTAATCGTGCACAAATGATGGTGTCAGTCTCGGCTCTACCTTAAGCTATATTTTATGTTTACCATCAAGGGGGTTCAGGACCAAAAACCATTCTAAAATTGAGATACATGTGATATTATTGTCACTAGAAATTTAAAATTTGGCACGGCGGTTTTTATATTTTTAGCTATCTTATAAATAGCTAAATAGGTTTCTAAAAAATTCGAAATTTAAAAGGGTGAAATGAACATAAACATTCTAAAAACGTTCTAAATCACGATTTATATAGAAGTCTAATGTAAGGAAAGTTCAAATTTGACATGGCTGTAACTTCTAAGACGTAAATGCTCTCACAGAATAGTGTTTAATAAATTCGAAATTTAAAAAGATGCAGGAGGAAAAAACATTCTAAATTGCGATTTATATCATACCTTTCAGGTTAGAAATTCGAAATGTGGAATGGTGGTTACTTATAAGATGTAAAGGCTCACTAAGAACAGTTTCTCAAAAATTCGAAATTTAAAAAAGGAAAATGAGCGGCAAACATTATAAAATCGTTATAAATTACAATTTATTTGGAATTGTTAGGAATAACAAGTTGGAAATTGTACCTCAAGCGTGAGAAATGAGGAGCCTTCGTACTATAGCTAGTTTTATAAATATTCAGATCCAGATGCAATAGTTGTTTCAATCGTATATGCAAAAATGCATGAATACAAAATATATTTTATGTGCGAATTTCATATTATAGATCTTAATTTTATTATATGAAATTAAGTTTCAATACACTTTTACAAACAATTAATTACAATTCTATTACATTAAAATTATACTATGCGCAAATATCCAATACAAGACCATGTAAAAAATCATCGTTATTATTTAAGTGAAATGAATTATATCGTCTGTTATTACGATATGACTAATTTCCGTAATAAAATAAGTACATTTTAAGTTGGCAACATTTTATCTTTTGTAGACATTTAGTGAAAATTCCAATGAGAAACTTAAGCTTTAAGTGTTGAAAATTTTAGAACTTGAAAACTTCTGTGCAACTCCACTCAAAGGTGTGCAATAGCGACAAACTTTAAATTTGGCATAAATATAACTAAGCGATAGATGTGCACGAACATTATTTTATTAATATATATATATATTACGCTTTCGTACGTGGCACATCAATCGCGATTATTTGTTAATTTTTTAATGGCAACGCCCGAATGAAACGCATCTCAGTGGTTATTGTGTGGCAGGATTTAGGCCAGGATTTTTTACATTTAACTGATTGGTGCTGCCATCTACAGGAATAAAAGCGAAAATAGTAATTATAATTTGTCAAAATTAACAATTAAATAGATATATTTTTATACATTTTCATTTGAAATATTGATTTTTGTATATAAGCATTTCATATTTATAATTTAAAAAATACAATTAGCAATATAAAATTTAAAATGTAAACAAAGTAATGCTTTTTTAGTAAAAAGGGAAAAGTAAGTGTAATAATTTTCCCTGACCGTTTCATTTTTTAAATGTAACTGTTATACTTTTGAAATTTTAGCTCTTATTTAACTTTTTTACAAGTTTTTAGTATAAATAAATATTATTCAGTCTTTTTTTTTATGAAGTTCACTCCACTGTTATATTTTTCAGTGAGAGTCTGCCCGGACAACGCCGGGTGGATCAGCTAATTATTATTTATTCAAATTTTATTTAATTCAAAAGAGAACAAATATCAATTATTTGACATGCCAGTGTCGGATACAACTTTTCTGAACAATAAGGGATAACGCAAGTGCTAGTAACTACCAGAATGAATTAAAATGACAGTAATAAAGGAATAGGATTGCCAACTTAGCAAAGGACGTAGTGAATATTTAGTTTTTCGACGTACATAAACGACGGTTAAATATACTTAAACGAATATGCTTTCCAACTTATTATTTAACAGTATTTTAATTTTTAAAGTTAAATTAATTTTGTAAATAAGAAATATTTTTTTGTTGTAGGCAGGGCTTGGCAAATGCGGTCGCCAGGTCGCCACTGGCAACCAAGTTATTAAACCTAACAGGGTTTTTTTTTTTTTCCCGTAGAAAAAAATAAATAAACTTAGAAATTATATTCAAACAAAAAATATTTCTAACTTTTATTTTAATTTGCCATAAAAGCAGAAATATTTGGCTGAACTTCGGCACGAAAATTGACAAAACATTGTGTTCGGGTTTCACTATTGTATTGATGCCTCCCTCAACACATATAGATTTTGAAATACTCGCCTATCCGGACATTTGAAGCATTCGGTAATCAGCATTTCCCAAACATGCCGGTTTATTCAGCCTTTACAGTATTTCTTCTTTATATATATATATACAGGGTGTTTCACAAAGGACCCCTAACTTTAAAAATCAATAACCCGGAAACGGTGATAGATAGAAGCATGAAACCAGTGGTATGTTTATTAAAAAAATCGTAAGAATCTTATACGTAAATCTCAAAATTTAGTTAAAAATAGCACCGATAGATGGCGCTGAGAGCATTAAGAATCCTAAATAGAGTTCAATAGCATAGAAAGACGTGATTCCGTCGAAGATTTTGTCATTGAAATCTGGCCGCTATTAGCGTATGGTGAAAATAATTCCGAAAGTGGTGTATACCATGGAGGAACGTGTGTTTATTGTGTTGGAGTACCACCGTTTAAATCAGAGTCCTACTGCCACAAGGAGAAGTTTTCAAACGCGATTTCAAGTCGCAAAATGACCAGATGGGAAAACAATTCGTGAGCTTTACAAAAAAAAATCAACAGACAGGCAACGTGGCCAATGCGAATTATTTTCAGTATACGAAAATAGCAGTCAGATTTCAATGGCGAAAACTTCGACGACTACTCTTTCTATGCTTCTGAACTCTCTTTAGAAGGAATCTTAACGCTCTCAGCGCCATCTATCGATGCTATTTTTAACTAAATTTTAAGATTTACGTATAAGATTCTTACGATTTTTTTAATAAACATACCACTGGTTTCATGTTTCTATCTATCACCGCTTCCGTGTTATTGATTTTTAAAGTTAGGGGTCCTTTGTGAAACACTCTGTATATATATAATTTTGATAAGTTTCGTTAGAAAATTTTGTTTATGTTATCTTTCTAAATTACCTATTAATTTAAACTATTTAACTAATAATTGTAAACTACATTTGTTATTACTCTTTCTCAATTGTTTCATAAAAAGTTTTGATGCTTTTTGAGAATAAATGACGGGGTATGGGGGGAGGGGAGGGATATTTTTTAATGGCGACTAGAATTTTTTTCTGGCTGCCAGATTTTATCAAATTTGTAAAGCCCTGGTTGTAGGAAATGGTCTCTGATAGAGCTGATTTTAAAAATTCCTTCACTGTTCAATAGATGATAAACAGAGATCCCGAGTAGATTGAATCTGTTGTTTGGAAAGGAGTAGCTAGCTGCTAATGAATTGGAGCGAAGATTTTTTCATTAATTCAAATCTCATGTTCACCTAATGCAATACAAGAATGAGGTTTTCTCAAAATTTCACTTAATTAGGAATATTTAAATTACCTGTAGCAGTTTTATTTCCCCCATTATAAATAGGGATAATAACACACAAATGCCATTTGGCATATTTCAAAAACCAGGCGTGCAAAGCCGCGGGGTTTGCTAGAATATAGTTTTTCTTTTTAAATATTATTTAATATTTATTAGTAATAATTGTTTTATGATTCATTTTAAATTAATAAATTGGATAACCGTTTTTATTATATCTTAACGGTAACCGTAATAATTAAACATATTGTCTGTTTGATTCGTCTCTTATCTGTAATTCTAGTATAACTGTTGGATTCATGTATTGGGCTTCTCGCATGGTATGAAAGGCTGTGGGTACAATCGTTTTTTTATTGGAATTGACTTTTTTTTCTCAATATTTATCGATGTTTTTATATGATTTTCTTATTCAATGTTTTTACTTTTTTGTATCTTCATGTTTCAAAATGTAAAAGCATCAGAAACTTTATCACTCCTACTTTAAACTTCGGTGCGGCAGACTATATAGAATTAATTGTTTGGAATACAGCAAAATTATCATCTCCAACTCTTTTACGGAGAGTAACCAATGAAGAAATACATTCCTTCGTTTCATCAGGTGATATCCCAGACTGGGATGCTAAAATATTTCCCTGCCACACGCAAGCTGTCGAACGGTGCATCAAATTGGTAACGGAAGCATCGCTTAAGGTATGTGTGTCCCAATCAAGAGATGGATTCATCAGGGCCACACTGAAATCAAGGTCCATGATACCAATCTTTACCACCAAATCGCAGTACAAAGTTGCGTCTAAAAGTCAGACTTAAACAGAGGAAATAACAAATTATGTATTTAAGTAATGTAAGTAGCAAATACCCTGATTGGTTGGATATAAAGAAGGGTGTGTGTGGGATTCGAAGTGTAGCCACCACCCCGTGGTGAGTTCTGAGTTATTTAAATATTATGAAATATCTAAACAAGCAACGAGGTGTACAATTTATATGCGAATGTTAACAACATTGGAACGGAAACTGACCTCAGGTAATTATTTTCTTAATTCATCAAATCACTCAAAATTGATTTTTTCTCGATTTTTATTGCGCTTGCGCGATCGGAAGATATTTTCTAAACGCAATTTGTTATTATTATTACTATTAAACAGTACAATCTGCAAATATTTTTCACTATAGCGATAAAAAATATATATATACGTAATTTTTTTTTTTCTAAAAAAATCGGAAATTCTCATTTTTTTTAATTTTTAGGCAGTTTGCGTAATCGGAAGATATTTTCTAAACGTAATTTTATTATTATTATTATTATTAAACAGTACAATCTGCAAATATTTTTCACTATAGCAATAAAATATCTATATAATGAATTTTTTTTTAATTTTTTGGCGGTTTGGGGAATCGGAAGTCCGATTTGAATAATTTTTTTTTTGTTTGTTTTTCTTGTATTTACCAATCGCAACTTCTCCGCACTATAGCGACTCGAAAATATCAACTTGACTTTTCTCGCACCACCCTATTGTATAAGTAATATTAAATTTTTTTAAAAGCATTTATTTATCGAAAATGAAAATTTTGAAAGAAAAAAAAATCATAAGTGACGAGTTATAATCAGAGTACTACACTTGTCGACAAGAAGTCACAATTTACTACATTTACTCCTTGGCGCAAAACTGTGAATGGTGTTCGTCTAACAGAAAAATACCGTAATTATTAGTTTTTATTAGCTCACAGGCTATCAAAGCCTGAGAGCTTATGTGTCCGCCGGTTCTGTATGTATGTATGTACGTACGTAAGTATGTACGTAACGCGATAACTCTTGATAGAACTAACCGTTTTACTTTAAATTTTGTTTATAGATTCCTTGTGATAAGGCGCTTCCCTGATTAGTTTTGGAGATTCATTGGTTAAGCATAAAGGGGGAAAACGGGTGACTAACCCCCCATAATTTAGATAAATAGGTTTTTCATGCAGAATTAACCCATTTTCTTCAAATTTTGTATATAGGTTCATTTTGATAATGCGCTTCTGTCAATAGTTTTGGGGGTTCATTGGTTAAGTATAAAGGGGGACAGGGGGGATTACCCCCCCCCCCCCTAATTTAAATAAATGAGTTTTTCATGCAGAATTATCCGATTTTCTTCAAATTTTGTATATAAGTTCATTGTGATAATGCGCTTCTCTGAATAGTTTTGGGGGTTCATTGGTTAAGTATAAAGGGGGAAAGGGGGGGCTAATCCACCCTTAATTTAGATAAATGGGTTTTTCATGCAGAATTATTCGTTTTTCTTCAAATTTTGTATATATATTCATTGTAATTAGAGACTTCCCTGATTAGTTTAAGGGGTTCATTAATTAACTATGAGGGGGGTAACGGGGGGATGACCCCCCTTAATATATTGTTGATATCTTTATTTTTCGAGTGGCTTATTTAAAATTCTTTGAAATAAGAGTATAATATACAATTAGTGTGAATAGCCTGTGAGCTCAATGCCCTCAGTTTAACTAGGCAGTTTTCTTTTTATTATTTATTTATTTATTTTTGCTTACAGTATTGCTTTCTATAACAGTTTTTAACCTTGGATTAACTTATAGAAAAGTCAACTCTATTATTATAATCTTGTTAATTACTTTTCTCTTACATCTAATATATTAAACTAGCAAGCAACGCCCGCTACGCTGGTCAATTTTTCTTAACGCACCTTTAATCAAGTGAAATATTGAGTTTGAACTTGACCTTGTATTTTAAAACTCTATAGATGGATCTTTACTTGGAATGTCCTTCTGCATTTCTGAAAACGATACGAACGCTATTGCGTTATTACATTTTTAATGTGCCTGACAAAATTTGGGCTGTTAAAGACAAATTAGGCCAATTCTCTCTAGACTTTATTATAGAATTGGTCAGCATTAAAAAAATGAATAATTGTGTTAAATTATGATGCCTATGGGGTTTAAATTATGGTGTCTTTGGGGAAAAATCATTTCCGTTGGATTCAAATTGCATTTGAATGAAGTTACAATTTACAGTACTTCAAATATAATGAAATTTGATATGCCTCACTGAGGTGGACAAAAATATGCTACTCGTCAAGAATTAAATAAAAATCATGCACTTGCGATATCATAATTCACTTTTAAATTTTAACAGAATAATAAGGCTACTATAATTTGTGACTCGCGCTATAGTCAATATATATACGTCAGGACACATTGCCGTTATCACTATGATTTTACGCGTGAAGATTTCGCTATGGTACTCCATTGTAAAATTTTGTAATTTTTTAAATTCAATATTTGAAAAATGGCACAATCATTAGATTTGAAATTTATATCAAGAAAAGTATTTTTTTTTTTACCTTTCTAACGCAGTTTGTCTAACGATTTTCTGACAAATACTTTTCAAGCTTTACTTTTAATGTTTTCAGTAACTTCAAATGTTTCATTTTCCGAGATTAATCTGTGGCAACGATTAGTGAAAAACCCAGTCGTCAGCAACACATAGCTTTTTATTAAAGAGGATTATTAAGCAGTTTATTTAATTATTGCAATTTTAACCTTGGATTAACTTATAGAAAAGTCAACTCCATTACTATAATTTTGTTAATTACTTTTGTCTTACATACATAATAAATTATTAAAACGTTCTCCACACTTCTTACAAATCGTACAATAATGATTGAAAAACAAAAAACAAACAAACAACAAAAAATCAATATTTGATGTATAATTTTATCGATGGTTTATTTTGGAAAATTCATTGTCACTTGTATTTTCTGTCTCAGTTTTCTTCGAAGGATAAAAAATGTATATATAAAAGTATTTACTGAGATGATGAGGTTGAGGAAGCTATACGATATGATTGCATCCATCCAGTGATTAAAATGTGGTGGTTGCCGTTTATTTCCCCCAAAGAAAACAAAAAGATATTCAAAATCTTTAAATAAATTCTACATTATTGTTTTCGAAGTAGCAGCCAGAAGAGTGTGATGAAAGTAAAACAGCAGCAGACGATGACTGCTTTATTCGTAACGAAATGCGCGCCATTTTCATCAAACTCTGAAAATGCTGTAGACGTTAAACTATTACAGTTTTTAAAATGAAAGTTATGAAAATTTTCATATTTCCATAAGAATTTTTTAATTTCATCTATATAAATATTATTTGTTTACTACATAAATTTGTGCTCTTCTGACCTTATTTATTTTCTTTATCAGATTTGCTTCTTTACTTTAGAAATTTATAATTTCGAAAAAATTAATCCGTTTTGAAAAAATACTCTGCGTTTGCTTAATACAACCTAACACGTAACATTTTAAAAATATTTAAATGAATTTGTATTTTAAATGTATTTTGGAAATACGAGTTCTTTGTCTTTGAAATAATTTAAATATGAAAGTATTTTCTGTTTTCTATTTTGTATCGAAATCGTTTTTTCGATGTATTTTGCTCAACTCTAACGTAATATATGTGAGTGAATTTATGGAAACACAAACCTTTTAGTTAAATATTTGTGGATTGGAGAGCATAAAAGAATTCTCTTGAGAATATGGGAATTTTCTGAGAGGAAGCAATAACGTTTCATCTGTTGAATCTATATTACAATAGTGCAATTCATGTGACGGTCATAAACAGATGCGGACTGACCGCTTCTCTACAACTTTTCATATGCCAGGCGACCATTTTTACTTAAATTTTTTTTTTCGATAAAACTGCATAAAAATTGCATTTCTATATTATAATAGCGCAAGTCATGGTGATTGTCATAAACAGACGCGAGCTATCCACTTCGCTTTTCATATGTCAGGCAGCCATTTTTCATTAAATTTATTTTTTCCAATAAAACTACATAAAAGTTACATTTTTAGAAAAACTTAATGTTTGAGAGATGAGTTATATTCAAATATGCATAGATTCTGCGATGACTTCGGTTGAAATTAGATTGACAGCCCAATATCTCATTCCATCAAAGTAAACAAACCCAAGACATTCGTTTGTTGGGAGCGATAAAAATAGAAAACCATTCGCAAAGCAGGTTGTCCAGTGATGAATTTTGCAGATGTCTGATATAAAAAAGTCCTTCCGGCCTGTACCGGGAGGAAAAGGTAGCTTTCATATTCCATTTTTTAAAAAATCAACTCTTTTTACTCAAACACCCGAAGCTATAATGCTTGAAAACCGATTATGGAAGATTCAATCCCGGTTTTCGTTAATAATGAATTTGAATGTTTATTTCAGCGTGAGAGTTACAGCATAACAAAAATCAGATTGTTTCAAAATGTCAGCTACCCTACAATTTCAAACCGCCATACCTCAGCCATTTTTTAAGATAAAGCCAAAACAAAAATTGTTCCGGAATCCTTGTATTACAATCTAACACTTAATGGAAACAATCTTTTCAATTTATACTTTTTTATACATCTTTTTGAATTTTTAAAAAAAAATTAATTTTTTAACTGGCCGCCATTTTAAAACAAGATGGCGCATGAAGCTGGCCAACGAGCTCGGTCAAGACCTTGGTATGTCCTGTATACATGATCAGTCACATTCATATCGGTTCATAAATGTCAACTGTTTGAGCACGTAGTTTGAGAACATGTCTGTCAAATTTGAATTTTATATACATTATATTATTAATTTATATTTATATTTTGATGAAGTTTTAATTTCGTTCTTTAATATTAGCCGGGAATAAATGCGGAACTATTTATATAGTTTTAAATGCAAATGGATTAATAAAGATAGATTTAAAACAATTCATGCATGGAAATTATTTAAAAAAAACAGTAAATTCAAATAGGGGAGACTTGGGAGAGTTGATCCCTAGGGAGACTTGATCCCTAGGTCTAAAACCAGGGAAAAAATGCAATTAAGTCTCTGAAACCGGCAACACTAATAAAGAGATTCCTTATCAACAGATCTGACAACACAATTTCATTCACCCATTTTTATTTTTGTAGTAAGAAAAGAATATCTGATTTCTTACAATCAAACTTCTTTTTCAGTAGGTAGTTTATGTTTCTTATTTTTTGCTTAATATAACTAAATTACTTAAGTTGAGTGATATAATTTACTAACATTCCTTACTGCTTAAATGTCATTATTTAAATCCAACACAGTTTCTTTACTTTTGATTTAACAATTATTTTCCCAACACATGCACATTAGGTACACTTGATCCCCCTTGTATACACTGTTAAAAATTTGCAGCAAACTGTCCAGTTATTTGACCGTTTTTGTAGAAAACGGTTATATTACCGTAATTTAACTATATTCTGACCATAAAATGAGCAATAATACGTTCATAATATAGTTAAATTACGGTTATGTAACTGTTTTATACAAAAACGGTCAAATGACTGGACAGTTTGCTGCAAATTTTTAACAGTGTAGGGAGACTTGATCCTGGGGATCAAGTGTCCCCAAAAATAAGCTAAATTAATGTTAAACTTTATTAACTCCTACTCCTAATTATGACTTTCAAGACACATTTAGACGATATCAATATTAGTTAGACTACGGTTACCTTGATTTTGGATGGTTGACAAAGATAGAAAGTTACCATACAGCTGCACATGATAGTTAGCAAGCACATGGTGACTTTGCAAGGTTTGTTTTGTGGTTACTGTTGTATTATTTTTAAGTCAGAAACCTATTTATAAATTAGAAACATATAATTCCATTTAATATGTGTTATGTAACCAAGTATTAAACACCCTATGTCCATATATTGAGCTAAAAATTTAATTTGTGCAATAGAGGGTTCATTTTATTGCAGTAATTAAGAGCTCTATGTTTATCTTTACTTTTTACAGTCATGCCACGTATTTATAAACCTAAAGACATGTTCAACCCAGAAAAAGCATCAATGTTGCAGACTTACAGGCAACAATGAAGGCTTTAATAGATGGACCCAGTTTTAAAAGTGCAGCAAAATCCATTCATATTAATGTGATTACTTTAAAACGATATGTGAGAAAACAAAAAGCTCTAGAAAGTGGCATTTCTTGTGAATCAAATTATAAGCACTCCCAAATATTTTCAGTTTACAATGATCTTCTGTGTCTATATTTTAAAACATCAAGTAAATTAGATCATGGACTTACATGGAAATACACACTAATCATCCTGCTCAAATAATAACAATTTATCGAATGTCTGAATTGAACGGAATTGCCTACCCTAAAGCCAAGATGCCGACTAACATAATAAATGGATTTAAAATCACTGGCATATATCCCTTAAACAGGAATATTTTCTCTAAATATGATTTTTTATTATCTTTCGTCACAGATCAACCATTAACCCCAACAAGCAGTAATACAATTACAGTTAAATCAAACATAGTGACTCCAGAAGACTAACAAGCCTTCCCTAAAGTTTAATTATCCAAAACGGGATAAATAAAGGATCTTCAAAAATTTTGGCAAGCACACCAACTAAAAGACAGATTGAAGAAGAAATACAAGATCCCCGACTGAATAAAAAACATAAATCAAGAAAAACTCATTTCATCTCAAGAAAGAAAAGTAAAAACACTAAAAAGGAAAGCCCCGAATCTTCGGAAAGTGAGAGCAGTTCTAGTGTTCATGATTCAACCGAGCCAGATTCACTTGATGAACATTCTGATGAAATCACCGAAGATCCACAAAATTTGTCAATTGATGTATGTGACTTTGTCATTGTGCGATTTCTAGGAAAGAAGAAAATTAGTCATTTCGAAAAATTGTAAAGAAGATTTCATCATCTGAATGCAAAATCAATTTTCTAGGAAAACGAGGACTTAATTCCGACCAACTTATTTATCCAGAAAATGTTTACATTAGTGTTGTGGGCAATGACGAACATTGTCAAAAAAGTACCTAAGCCAGTCATGCTTGGTGGAACTCTTCAAACTGCAACAATTTTAACATTTACGTTTGACTTGTAAAGCTTTGAAAATGTTTTTTGATCATTAATTTTAGCAATAATAATCATTCATATGGAAAACAGTTATTTTTACCAAATGTAGATTTTTTTGTGTGTTTTTCTCCCTTTTTTACATGTTAGTCAACAAAAAGTTTGATTTCTACAACTTAATTTTAATCATTTCAATGCATCTGTTTCAAGGATCAAGTCTCCCTTGGAAAGGGATCAAGTCTCCCTGTAAGTGGGGAGACTTGATCCTTTTTTTCTTTTTCGGAAAATAATTCATAATTATTTTAAAAATAGTTTTTCAAAAATAAAAAAATTACTACAACATTAAAGACACATAAGCCTTTAATAATAACTAGAAACATTTTTGAAAAATTTTGTTTTTTTCCAAAATAAAAATTAACATGTGGGTAAGTGTGATCGAAGATCGCTTAAAGGGTTTCGTTTAATATTCCTTTCAAAACACTTTATCGCGCTATTATATTCTGTCATACTAATATCCGTAATACGGATTAAATGCAATATTTAAAAAAATAATTTCAAAATTAAACAGATTGTACACCTCCAAAATGTTAAAATATGCGAATATTTTCATAATCAGATTTTTATCACGATTCAATATGTTTCTCAAACCTCAAACTCATATATTTATACTATTCTATATTATTTATATTGATACTCGCTTTGTATTATTCTCAAACATTTGAAAAATTAGTTAAACTTCCCATATGACGTCAGAATTTCGTTATAATTCTCTGATGACGTGATATTAATCTGCTTTGTGTACTTACACATACTCCTTGTATTATTGAGAAATCTTTGACATTTTCCATTTTATTACGACTATGACGTCAATCAGTTTTATTTCATATTAATCTTTTTTTTTCATTTGGTGAAACTTTTTATTTCATTTTTCACGTGGAAATCTTCTGATAGAAAATTAATTATTGTAGAAAGAATTTCTTCGTGGATTTTTAATTTTTGGCATCGGCTATAACGGAAAATGTTTAAATTTAATAGGAAAAGGCTGTTAGAATTTTGGTTTTTTATCTCTATTTATTAAAATAATACGAATTTTTCAAATTTTAATATTTTCAGCTCTTCACAGCTGATATTCTGATTTATACACAAAGTTTCAACTCTGTAAGTTACATAGTTTTCGAGACTGGCTCTGTGACAGACAGACAACGGAGCGGGAGCAATAGGGTTTCGTGAGATGAACGAAACCCTAAAAACTGAAAAAGGGATCAAGTCTCCCCTACAGTTTTCAAAGAAATAGGATTTTTTTCCCCTATTCGACAGTGTAAAAATTTAAATTGTGCGATCTTTAAATATTTAAAACTAGCGGCCCTCCCTCGCTTTGCTTCGGGTTAACCTTGAAAACCTTCATCTCTTTGTGTTTTCTGTAGACCTTTTTAATGTGTACAATAATTAGTACATTATTTTGATAAATCTTGTAGGGTTCAGCCTGCGTTTGCAATGTATAAGCGGTAAAAATTAAATTATTTACGACATCACATTAAAAACCTCAAAAATAACAGTATTTCTCCACTATTTAATGGATATACATATAAACCTTCCTCTTGAATCACTCTATCTATTAAAAAAAAACCGCATCAAAATCCGTTGCGTAGTTTTAAAGATTTAAGCGTACATAGGGATATAGGGACAGAAAAAGCGACTTTGTTTTATACTATGTAGTGATTTATCTGAAATTACAAAGCAAAACATATGGTTATTATACATATAAACCTTCCTCTTGAATCACTCTATCTATTAAAAAAAACCGCATCAAAATCCGTTGCGTAGTTTTAAAGATTTAAGTGTACATGGGGATATAGGGACAGAAAAAGCAACTTTGTTTTATACTATGTAGTTATTTATCTGAAATTACAAAGCAAAACATATGGTTATTATACATATAAACCTTCCTCTTGAATCACTCTATCTATTAAAAAAAACCGCATCAAAATCCGTTGCGTAGTTTTAAAGATTTAAGCGTACATAGGGATATAGGGACAGAAAAAGCGACTTTGTTTTATACTATGTAGTGATTTATCTGAAATTACAAAGCAAAACATATGGTTATTATACATATAAACCTTCCTCTTGAATCACTCTATCTATTAAAAAAAACCGCATCAAAATCCGTTGCGTAGTTTTAAAGATTTAAGCGTACATAGGGATATAGGGACAGAAAAAGCGACTTTGTTTTATACTATGTAGTGATTTATCTGAGATTACAAAGCAAAACATATGGTTATTATACATATAAACCTTCCTCTTGAATCACTCTATCTATTAAAAAAACCGCATCAAAATCCGTTGCGTAGTTTTAAAGATTTAAGCGTACATAGGGATATAGGGACAGAAAAAGCGACTTTGTTTTATACTATGTAGTGAAGATGCAGTAAAAACGAAATTTATTAGGCAGTTCGTTGCTACCATGAAAATGACTTCAGCAGTAATCTGACGTGTGTTTGGTTTATAATATAGATTATTCTTAGCATTAAGCCATATTCTTGACATCATTTATCTGTAACATCATCCCTTGACATGGACCCTATTACGTAAGATTAGAAAATTTAATCTCCATTAGAATTTTAGAAAATTAATTCAGTTAGAAAATTCCAATTAGAAAATTAAATCAGTTCTCCATGTTATCATACTTGTGGGTGCAGGAAAACACAATGGTAAACCTACGAGTCAACCTTGAAAATCGGGTTTTCACGTGTTTTCCACCAAGATATGACTTGGCAGACCGATTGCGTTTTAATATGCGAATCAAGTTTTAACTAATTCTAGAATTTCAGCCGTGAACTCGATGAGGTGATTGTCTGTGCTGCCGCCTCCCGGTCTATAACAAAGCTGCGATTCAAGAAGATGCAAATTCTAACACAACTATATTATACTAGCAAGCTACGCCCGCTACGCTGGTCAATTTCTCTTAAAGCACCTTTAATCAAGTTAAATATTGACTTTGAATTTGACCTTGTATTTTGAAACCCTATGGATCTTTACTTGGAATGTCCTTCTGCATTTCTAAAAACGATACGAACGCTATTGCGTTATTACATTTTTAATGTGTCAGACAAAATTTGGGCTGTTAAGGACAAATTAGGCCAATTCTCTGTAGACTTTATTATGAAATAGGTCAGCATAAAAAAAATTAATAATTGTGTTAAATTATGGTGCCTATGGGGTTTACATTATGGTATCTATGGGGAAAAATCATTTCCATTGGATTCAAATTGGATTTGAATGAAGTTACAATTTACAATACTTCAAATATAATGAAATTGGTATGGCTCACTGAGGTGGATTATATGCTATTTGTCGAGAATTAAATAAAAATCATGCGCTCGTGACATCATAATTCACTTTTATATTTTAACAGAATAATAAGGCTACTATAATTTGTGACTCGTGCTATAGTCAGTATAGATACGTCAGGACACATTGCCGTTATCATTCTCTTTTTATGCGTGAAGATTTCGCTATGGTACTCCATTGTAAAATTTGATAATTTTTGAAATTCAATATTTGAAAAACGGCATAACCATTAACTTTGAAATTTATATGAAGAAAAATACAATTTTTTTACTTTTCTAACACAGTTTGTCTAAAAATTTTCTGAGAAATACTTTTCGGGCTATTAATTTTATTTCAGTAACTTCAAATGTTTCATTTTCCGAGATTAATCTGTGGCAACGATTAGCAAAAATCCCAGTCGTCAGCAACGCATAGCTTTTTATTAAAGAGGATAGTATCACATTTTTTTTTAAAACTGCATAAGTACAAATGCTTGCCAGTGCCCCCTGGCGCGTCAATGAGCTAAACCATAGAATTTTCATTTAAAACAGCAAGTGAAACTTCATCATGAATTGATTTTTGAACGTGATTATCCTGGCGCAAACGATAAATAGCCAATTATTGTTTCAGTCACAAATTTTAGATTGAATTTTTTTTTAAAGTATCACAAACATTTCTTTTTTTTTCATTTTTAAAATAAATAATTTCGATTTATAAAATTATCGCTCATCAAAACGTTTATTATTATTATTATTATTATTATTATTATTATTATTATTATTATTATTATTTCGTATTTTATATAAAATTATTAACTGATTTTTAATTTTTACTTTTCGAGATGTATGTGTTATTTTCTAACTAATAATGGCCATTTCAATTCATTAACTAACGACAATATGCGGTCGCCAACAGGAAAAAAATTACCAATGTCAACCATTAAGCCCGAAAAAAAGTAAAAAATGCCACTTTTTATTTTAAAAAGCCATAATAAATCACTCAATTAAGATATAGTTTTCAAACAAATTGCATTTGAAAGTGAGATTTTTTTTTCCTACATAACGGTGTAAAAATTAAAAATGTGCGATGTTTAGAAATAAAAAAAATGCAGTAGCAAATCGCAAAACCAAAATTTCATCGTCAACTGTTGCCATTCGCAAAATGACGTCAGCGTTACGCACGGACACGTTTGTCCTTTATAGTACAGAATAAATATGAAAAAGTCCATCCGGCCTGTACCGGGAGGAAAAGGTAGCTTTCCTATATCTTCGTTTTAAAATTTTAGCTAATGTAACTCGAAAACAAGCTAAAATGCAAAGAAACCGTTTACAAAAGATTCGTTAATACTGAATTTGAATAAGAAATTTGCAAAATTATTGAGTTATAGCCAAATTAGCTTCATTTATAAAGACTTATTTCGGTCGCCAAATTTGGCGATATTTCTCCAAATGTCGCTAAGTTTGGCGAGAATTTGGCGCTAACGAATATGAATATATAGTTTTATGCGTATGATGGGAAAATGATGACAACAATGAAAGATAATAATTTGCGAGAAGTCGCGTTCACTATCGTTGGATTTTTGTAATGTGCTATCTTGTTTCAAAATGTCAGCCACCCTAGAATTTCAAACTGCTGTATCTACTGCCGTTTTTTAAGATAGAGGTAAAACGATAAATACTCCGGAATCCTTGTATCAAGGCCTAACACTTAAGCAAAAAATAAATTTGAATTTTTAAATTTTGTATATTTATTTTAGTTTTAAATTTTTAAATGGCCGCCATCTTGAAACAAAATGGCGGACCAAGCTGGCCAACGAACTCGGTAGAGACATTGGTGAGTTAATACACACAATTAGATTCATCAAAATTGATTTATAAATACGAGCGTTATCGTAAGACATAGGTCAGATATATATATATACAGTGGCGGACAAAAAAACTGCATCACCTGCGAAAAAGTGGAAAACGCTGCAAATAATGTTTTTCAAGTACAGGTATTATAGAAGGATGATATTTTTACGATATAATACAGTTGTAGGATTAATTTCAATTAAATTTTATTGGGATTTATAAATTATTTACGCATAATTATTTGAAAAAGTGGAAAAATGTGAAAAACGCAATATTTAAAGAAACTTGGAACAAAGTAATAGATGCACAAATTCTGTAGTTATTATAAATTTTACATAACTGCAGTCATATTATATATACTTAGATGTGTATACATGCATAAGGATCACTTCAGTATTTAGTAGATCCTCCAAGAATTGCGATGACAGCCTTGCAGTGGTCGGCATAGAATATATCAAATTATGAATGTAATCCTGGCCAATTTCATGCAACCAGACCCTAATAATTCTTTCCAGCAGTTTTATTTTAGTAGCAGGCTTCTGAGCAACAATTTTAGTACCCATTATCTCAACAATTTTCAATGGGATTCAGGTCTGGACTATTCCCAGGCCATTCCAAAACTTTAATGCCAGATTTTTTCAGATAGGCCGTCACTTAAAGGGAGGAAACTGGGTGAAAATTACTTTTCCAATATCCTTAATGTTATGGAGATTAAAACTTGTAAATTAGGCAACAAAATAATTCATGAATAAGTTAGATTGTATTTATCAGTTTCGCTGTATGGCAGGGTGCAGAGTCCTGTTGAAAAATACAATTTCTAGCACCTTTAAAATCATCCTTAATAACTGGTTTTAAACACTCCTCTAAAATCTCGGTATAAACGGTTCTTCACATGTTCCCTCACATGTACATGAACCTTCACAGTTCCAGTAATAAGTTTCAGACATCCAACACCTTTGCTGGATATACATCCCCAAACCATTTGGCTGACTGGGAATTTTACAGCAGGCGATATGCAGTCTGGATGATAAGCTTCACTTATACGTCTTCGAACATACCGCTTACCGTCTGATCTATGTAGGTTGAAATTAGATTCGTCCGAAAACATTACTGAATCCCACTGAGCCTTTGTCTATGAGACATGCTCTTTTGCCGAAGAAAATCATTTCTCCATCATTTTTTTTTTTTTTTTGTAAGTAAAGGCTTTTTTCTGTGGGCGACACGCATGCGAAGCGCATTCCACAAGTCGTCTTTGAATAGTTCTTGTGCTTAAATTAACACCACAGACTTTCTCAAAAAAGATTTTTTTAAAGTCAGGAGCACTTGCATGACATTAATCAGATACATCCGTTTCAGATATCGATCATCAGAATTTAGGGTCACCCTCTTCCGGCCCGATCCAGCCTTTCTCTCAACATTACCAGTTTCACGTTCTAATTTAATCGACCTCCAAACTGTCGATTGATTGCAACCAATTTTTTTTAGCGAAAACACGTGTCGAATATCCTTCTTTAACTAAAGCAAGTGTCACACATTTTTTTTCTTGCGTCAATTGAACATACGAAGCCATCATTTGACCACTTTAAGAACAAGACAAATGACCATTTTTCCCTTTTGCCGAACTATTTTTTAAAAATTGATGACGCAATACTTCATAAGGGGTATATTAACCAATAGAAATGTAGAATGATATCTTATCTTGCTTTGCAGCAACTTAGATTAATTTATTTGAACGAAATAACTCATTAGCATTCAAAAATGTTAATTTTTCTAGGTGATGCAGTTTTTTTGTCCGCCACTGAAACAATTTCAAAAGAGCATTTCAAAAGAGCAAAACTACAGCGAATGAATCTGAATTTTTATTGGCTTATAAAAACAAAGTACACGTGTTATTTTTGTGTGTGTGTGTGTGCCGTTTTTAAGGTTGTGGCAACGGGAAAGAATAACTGCATTTGAAATTGCAAAATAAAAATAGATTTGTATAATTGTCTGAGTGCAACGAATACTCATACACAGCGCAGTATTACTTTGCCCCATATAAAGCTACGATGGATATTAAAACCTTTCGTCAAGCATAACTCAAAAAATATTTAACGGATTTCGTTCAAATTTTTACAGCAGGTACCTATAAAGGTGACAACGTCGTCTATTTATTACCAAGAATAGGTGTCAAACCGTTTGGAAGTTATATTAAAAAAATAGATAAAAAAGCACAATTAAAGTACATACGTCACTAAATTTTGTGCGTACGTCATTTTCACCGGCGGGAGATTTTCGTAGACAATCGGAATTGAAAAGTTCATGGAATACATGGAGCAAAAAAATATGCAAGCACTAATATTCAGCACAATAAATTATATTTCAATTTAATAAAAATGGAAAGTTAATCTGGAATTTTTTCTGTTTGAAAAGTATTAGAGATTAGTAAGAGTAGTATTAGTATTAGAGATTTGGCGTAAATCACACCATTAGCAGCTTTTTTATTTCGCGTGTGTATGTTAGGAACAATTCTTTGATGTTTAAATAAAAGGTTTCGATTTGTGGCATTATTTCTTATTTTCTTTTCCTTTTTAGTATTTTAAATGGAATTAGTGTATTTTAAATTAAATGAGTGAAAGACGTGTATTTTTAATGTACGTATTTCAAATGAAATCAGTGAAAGATTTATATTTAAATGAAATGAATGCAATATGAAGATGTTATGAGAAAAATATTTGGCGATTTATCAACTGCGCCAAGTTAACATAAAAGTACCAATACATATGTGGGTACTTCTCTATTATCTTCTCTTATATCTACCACTTTTCATAACAAAAAACTATCGCCAAATAAACGGGAGAACGTTGTCATTGAAATATCAAAATACATAAATAAATAAAATATAAGAATTTAAGGACACAATTGTTATTTTAATGAATGAAATAACTAATAAATCAGTAAAACATAATGAAAAATATACGCAAATATCGCGTTAAAAGCCGCTTGATGACGTAACAAACACGTATAATGCTTCTGATATCAAGTAAATGGGACTGCATTTTTGGCGTTTAATCTAACAGTTTGGCGATAGTTTTTTGTTATGAAAAGTGGTCGACGGGATAATAGAGCAGTACCTCTATGTGAAATGAAACAAGGCACAGATGTCATATACGCATCACGTTGGCGCGATTTTTCCCTCCACCAGCTTGGGGAAAACTTTGTTTTTGAATATTAGTTACAAATAGTGTCACAAATAGTACACGTGATTTTTTATTTCAATATAAAAATAAAATAACGTAATAAATGAAACAGCTTCTATTATTTTAAAAAAGGAAATAAAAAATAAATAAATAATAGTTTAATATAAATAAAGGCGCGGATGTCATATACGCACCACATTTGCGCGATTGAAACAAAATGGCAATTTTATGCCTCACATGGTAACCCGGTTATTTTGTTTCAATTGTTGTTTATTAACTTTTATTTTTTATTTTAATTCTATAAATTGTTTTTATTATATATATCAATATTTATTTATATCAAACTATCATTTATTTATTTTTATTTCCCATTTTTGAATAATAGGAGCTATTTCATTTATTACGTTATTTTATTTTTATATTGAAATAAAAAATTACATTCTATTATTGTATGGTATTTGTAACCAATATTCAAAAACAAAGTTTTCGCCAAATTGGCGGGGGGAAAATCGCGCCAATCTGGTGCGTATATGACATCTGTGCCTAAATTAATATTGATATATAAAAATACATATAAAAATAATCTATAGAATTAAAATAAAAAATAAAAGTAAACAAACACAACAAACAGTTTTCGCCAAAGGGGCGAGGGAAAAATCGCGCCAACGTGGTGAGTATATGGCATCTGTACCGGGATTTTTACCCTTTTATCTGTGCTTTCGGAAATATAAAAAAATTAAAAAATTCTTATATCAGGTGTATAATGTGTTGCATTTTTATACGGACCACTTCTCCATTTTAAGATTTTAAATGCTATTTATATCAGATATTTCTTTCTTGAGATTCTCACAAGTTTCTTCCGGTAATTTTTTTAGTTCGCTTATTAATTGTTTACAATTTGCCCCCCTGGCAATAACAATTATTTATCACAAAAAATGGGTACTTCTCTATTATCCCGTCGACCACTTTTCATAACAAAAAACTATCGCCAAACTGTAACGCTAAATAAACGGGAGAACGTTGCCATTGAAATATCAAAATAAATAAAATATAAGAATTTAAGGACACAATTGTTACTTTAATGAATGAAATAACTAATAAATCAGTAAAACATAATGAACAATACACGCAAATGTCGAATTAAAAACCACTTGATGGCATAACAAATACGTACAATGCTTCTGGCATCAAGTAAATGGGACTGTATTTTTGGCGTTTAATCTTAGTTTGGCGATAGTTTTTTGTTATGAAAAGTGGTCGACGGGATAATAGAGAAGTACCCAAAAATGGCTCAGTTTTGTTAAATTTGTTTGTTATGTATTTTCTTTTCTTATTAAAATATCGAAAATGGCAATAAAATTTTATTTTAGCACCGTACTTAATTTTTTAAAATGGCTCAAAAACATGGTTTAATAAACGTATATTTGTAAATATTTTAAAAAACATGTTTTTCCGCTCTCTAGAAAAATTTGTAAGATTCTACAACTGCCTTTGGCACCAACCAGTACATGATACGGAACTTTTCCCTATTCAGATACACAGAAGAGGTTGGTCACAAACAAGAGTAATGCTAGCAACAATATTGTTTTAACTCTATAAGAGTTAGAAACAATAATGATATTAAATTCCCCGATTAGCTTAGGGCCCGATTACGGAACTTTCTCCTAGAAAAAAAAACTGTAGAAGTCTTTTACATTTGTTTCGAATGAAGCTCGATCAACAAAGTATTAATTGATAATACAAACAACACTAATATTAACATGGGGGCAAAAGTTTGAATTTAAGTGAAAATATAATAAGTAATAATATAATAAGTATATTTGGAACCCTCCCCCCCCCAACCACCCACCAAAAAAAGAAAAAGAAAGTTACAGAAATGAATTTAAAATGGCATGAAGCCACCCTTTCTGACATAAGAAATTGGCTGTGAACCCGGTTACGAAACTTTCACTTAACTTAATAACATGTATCTAATAGCCCTGAGGACAATTCCCCTTCCCAGTTATACGGACCTTGGGGCTTTTTTAAAAAGCTTGACGCAGTTCGGGTTGAAGAAGTTGATATTTACAGTCAAATGACATAAACTACTATGAAAATAAAACTGGTGAATTATTATGCTGGTTTATGTATGTATTTAAAAAAATTGCATCTGATTACACTCTTTAGATAAATTACTCCTGTTTGCATTTAATAACAGATAAACGGCTTCCGTTTACTAAATTGTTTAAATATTGGGAAGAGTTGGCGAAAGATAGATAGACGTGTAAACAAACGGGTAGAGAGACGGATAGCGACAGAGATAAGCTAACGGGTAGCGAAACGAATAGACAGACGGGTAGCGAGGCAGGTGCAAAAAAGGGTTGACAGAAGGGTAGTGAGATGGGTAGGGAGACGGGTAGCGTGGTGGATAGAGAGACGAGTACAGAGACGACTTGACAGACGGCTAGAGAGAGGGGTATATAGACAGACAGACGTGTTGATAGACGAGTAGTGTAACAGGAAGCGAGACAGGTAGAGACACGATTAAAGAGTCGGGTAGAAAGACAGACGGATACTGAGACGGGTATACAGAAGAGTAGAGAGACAGTAGACAGATGAGTTCGGAGAGAGACACAGCTAAGACATACGAGTAGTTAGACTGGTAGACACGTTTGTAGCAAAGCATGTTATCAATGTCGTTTGAAGTATACGAGTTTCTATAAATAGTTATACAAATAAACAAAGGAAATTTTTTTAATTCAAATATTAAATATTTGATTTAATATTTCATTATTTAATATTTTATTTTTTAATATTTTATTTAGATATTTGTCACAAAGAAAATGTTGCAAAAATTAAATTAAATTTGCGTTAAACTACGCTTGCTAAAATACGCTATTGGCTGCAAATCTGATTATGTGACTTTAAAAATATCGTTTTAAAAGATCCGGCGGTTTTTTTTTTAAGTTTTGAGCAATTCCCGCTTAAGAAAATGAGATTATTTGCCAAATGTTATAAAAAAATGCATATGAAAACATAACAGTATATGAATTTATATATGATATTTTGTAATTATATCATTTAATTTGCTATTTTTCATATGTTGTATCTTTATCTATCTCTTGTCTATCATATGCTGTATATTCACTTAGATTCTTGTTGATATCTTCTTTATATCGTAATTGTTAACTTTATGTTCTCAGCAATATCACTCAGACTAATCCCTTTGAGGGAAGTCCTAGTGATAAACTATGGGAAATTTTTGAAAAAAGGGGTGAAGAGGGTTGAAGAAAGAGTGGTCTGGGGAGTTTTTAATTTTGACAATGACCTTTTACATGTTCTAAAATGTTTATATAATCAAGTTTCGTGCAAATGGGCCAAAAACTGCAGATTTGTATACATACAAACCAAGAACGACTTTTATATATATAGATTTCCAAATAATATTTTTTTCACGTTATAAATGCAATCCGGAATATTATGTGTCAACTTTGATATGAGCTTTTCTCTAAATTAAACTCCTTGGACTGAAGTAGATTTTCTTCTGAACCCTTCAATTTTTCATGCGTTAAATAAATTTTAATAGTATTAAATTTTTCCATATCTACACTCTGTTCTATCACATTTTTCATTTCTTTATAATATACTAGCAGGCTATTCCAGTTGCATTGGTCCATTTTCCAAATGAACCTTCAATCAAATGAAATGGTGAGCTTTACCATGTATTGTAAAGTAATACGGACCTTCACCAGGAAAATCCTTCCGCATTGCTGAATACAATGCGAATTCCATTGCGCTATTATCTTGTCTTATGCGTTCGACAAAATTCGGGCTATTAAGAAGCAACTCTGTTGTTTAATCATTTATAGTAGAGTTTGATAGAAAAATTTGGCCGTTATGACCAACAGAAATTAAAATGGCCTCTAGTCTCAATACTACTAAAAAAGAGAGCATTTAGAATCATTGCAGAGATTGACCATTGTACTTAAATAATGTTCGTGTTATTCATTTTTGTTTGTTAGTTCTTGAACTCCGGGCCTCTCAGCTTGGTACTATGTGTGGTTCTGGCAGCTTAAATACAGTCTCACTCTAGGTTGCATTATATTTCGTAATATAGTCATCTTCTGACAGGTTTCCCATAGTTTTCGATCTTTGGATTCTAGATTAAATACAATGAAAAATGCAATAAATTACTTGGACACAAAGAATAGGGTTTAACTTTCACATTTAAAAGAAATGTGAATAATAAAAAAGTGGGTTTTAAAATCAGTTGCAATCATGTAACCAATAACCTGGAAAAAACCTCGATTACTGATTCTGGTAGGAAAATAATCCTTTAGTTTGCATCAGGTAAAATCTTTTTAATCTTCCGTAATTGGGTCCACAGTTTGAAGTCAAACATTAGAAGTTTTCGCAATTATATGGTTTCAAACGATGTTACTTACGCGCCAAACTACGCTCCATTAAATAATGTGAAATTGCTGCTGACTGAATTATAGATCTTTCACCAATAAAACTCCTTGAGAATGATAAATAAAGTTAGTTATTCAAAAAGTTCAGTAACAATATTTTTGGTGAATATTTGAACCGAAGATTTTTTTTTTTTTTTTTTGCATTCCTCTAATGAGCATAATAACACGGAGAAATAAATATGTTTGCTATTTCTTTTATTTACAAGATTATATTATTCTTCAGTCTGTTGTAATCCCATAATGAACCTCTCAGCCCCATAAATCCCATAATGAACATAATCGTTAATTTGTCACTAAGGTTAGCGGCTAGGTTGTGCGTTTGCCGAAATTGCTTTATAATGATCGAAAATTTATCTCATTTGAATTCCAGGTACTTTTTTTCTTATCCAAGCTAAAATGATAAATCAACAAATATTATTTCTTGGCCACCATTTTCATTTCAATTTTTTTGTCGTATATTGCAAGTGACGCAGCAAAAAACCGAAAGCCCCAAACCGAAGATTCCGTCATTCTTATATATACAGCTAGAAGGACATCAAAGAAAAAGCTAAACGCCGACATTTAATATCTCAGCAAATATGAGGCACATCGTTCTGATTTTTTCACATTAGTCTTATATCTCCGGTCTAACTCTATTCTGAAACTTATACATTTCTACGTGCAGTAGATTTTAAGATCTAGAAGTCCATTTTAAACTAAATTTCTGTAAATGTAAGGGCGTCATACCTGTTATCTCTAAAACGGCTCGGGCGATTTTTTTAAAATTAATATATTATATTAATCGGTTTTAGATGAAGCTAATAAGACTATGCGTGAAGTTAGGAAAACTCTTGTTTTCTATATAATCCAGTTTTAAAATCGGACTCTTTTCCTACGCATTTTCCCATAGACTATCATTAGATTCTTTACTCCTTTTTCCTACGCGACAATGAGGATACTAATGGTTGTCATGGTTACAGTTAAAGAATCTCCATATGACTGAAGAACTATTTAGATTCTTTTTTCAAATATTAAATAAGTTTTTAATGCAATTTTTAATACGTAATATATATGTATTAAATTAAATTATTGTTTGTATATTTTTCTTTTTTGTCATAATAAAGAATTTCGCATTTCAAAATCTTCATTAAGTCGAAAAATATTTAGATTCCTTGATTAAAATATTGAAATATTTTATAATTATATATATGAAATTAAATTGTTATTTATAATTGATTTGTCATTTTTTAAAGAAAAAAAGGGTTAAGATATTTTGGCCAATAATTTGCGCAACAGAATATATGAGCAGAATATATGAACAATGAATCAATCCATCGTATGGGTTTTCCATGCGTCATGAAGACATAAGACACTAAAGTTTGTTAGCTTCTGTCAAGTAAAATAAATTATAAATAATTAATGTTTGTATGGTCCTTATTCATTTATTATATTTCATGTCTACTTCCAAATGTTCATATTTTATTTTATTAAATGTTTACATTTTTTTAAAGAGTAAAATGAAGCATCATTTTTAAATGATTATTAATCACTCTGTTTAACAGTGTATTTCAAAAATCAGAACATTCAGTAGAATACGCAGCTTTGATGATCCTTTCATAAACAAAAATGAAGAATACCTACAGTATCTTTTTTACTTCTTAAATTTGCATTTTAAAAACAGGTAATAAAGAAATTTATTGCTGTTCTAATATTTATTTTCATAAGTCAGAGAAATGAAAAATTCTGCTTTTTTCCCCCTAGTGAAATTGGCTACCAGCCAGTAAAATTTATGAAATCTCATCAAAAAGTCACCTGTAAAAAATGCAGCCAAGTCTCGTAACTCATTTACCGTAAAAAGTACTGAGATCGTATGAAGCCAAGTTTAACTATCTTATTAACTCTGAAATTTTCATTCACAAAATCACTCCTAGTCTCTACATCTTTAGTTAATTATTATTTTGTGACTTGGCAATTACGCAGCACGAGAATGTGATGTATATAGTTAGTCTTAATCAAATAATACTATAACATATGAAGGTGTAATAACTTCCCTGTGCGTATATAATTTGCTTTAGTTAAATTATCCCATCCCATCCCATAACATAGTAAGGTGTAATAACTTCCCTGTGCTGCGTAATTGCCAAGTCACAAAATAATAATTAACTAAAGATGTAGAGACTAGGAGTGATTTTGTGAATGAAAATTTCAGAGTTAATAAGATAGTTAAACTTGGCTTCATACGATCTCAGTACTTTTTACGGTAAATGAGTTACGAGACTTGGCTGCATTTTTTACAGGTGACTTTTTGATGAGATTTCACTTCTTTTTGTAAGTAACCCTCCTTTTCTTGATTTTGGGTTCTTTTTGGAGATCATCCACTGATTTTCGCTAAGCCCACACTCTGTCCCTATTATTTACAGGTATCAAAAAACTAAAGCTTTAGTTTCGTTTGCAAAGTACTGTAGATAAAAAGAGATTTCAGGTTCCTAGGCAAGCACTAAATTATGGGAGGGGGAGTGTCAAAAGTACTATCAATTGCTTCCAGGATAGGCGCTATGCATCTGAGATATAACTCGCAGCCCTAGATACTTGATATTTAACATAAAAGAACTTTTTAGTATAAAAAGAAAGCCAAAATTAAAATTTCCGGAAATTTCCAATAAATCAAACTATATTCCTTTTTTCGATGGTTTTTTTTCGTTTTTTTTTTAGACTTTTTTTTATTATTTACGGATTTTTTAATTTTTCCTTACTTTGTGTACAAAACCCTGCCTTTCTGCCAAATGTCAATCTTCTAGGACTACAAAATCGAATTATTTTCAAATTTTCGACTTTTTATGAATTTATTGATTTTTCGATTTTAATTCTAAGTTACCTGATTGTCAAGCCAATATAGTAATTATTTGATCCGTCTTCTTAGGATCATTTAGGTTCAATTTAGAGATAAATCAAGTGAATCTTAGAGTCACCCTGATTTTATTTAGAAAGGACTATCAAGCCATAACCAGCCAGTAATGTCGGGAGGGTAGGGGGAGCTGTGAAAATTTTTGTGGGGCTAACATCATTTAACAATCCATATTTCATATGTGAAGTAAATAGAGTAAAACATGTGAAAGAAAACAAACTTGTCTATAAAGAAATCGCCTATATCGTAGCCAGTCTATAGCGGAACTTTTCTATAACGAAATTCGTAAACGAAAGAAAAGAAAACCATAATCCGGGGGAAATAACATAAAACAATTAGGGGCGTTGTACTAGCTAATAGGACAATTATCTTATAACTAATGTTTCTAGCAGTACAAAATCAAATTGTTTTCGAATTTTCGATTTCTTAAACATATTTCGATTTTTCGATTTTATTTTCGAATTTTTTAATTGTTCCTTTTATTGAATAGTAAATACTACCTTTACACCAAGTTTTAAGTTTCTAAGACTACAAGATAAAAATATTTTTTTTGATTTTTTCGCAATTTTTTTTTATAATTTTCTGGATTTTATAATTTTTTCTTATTTTGTATCCTTTATTACAAATTTTAAGTTTCTAGAGCTATAAAATCGAATTATTTTAAAATTTCCGATCTTTTTCGAGTTTTTTATTCTATTTTCGAATTTATTGTGTTTTAATTTTTTCCTTTTTCTGTATCTTAAACAATAAGTTTACGCCGAATTTTAAGTTCTAAAGCTACAAAATCAAATTTTTTTCAATTTTCAAATTTTCGAATTTTTTTTCGAATTTTACAGATTTTTTATTTATTTCTTTTTTTGTATCCTAAATACTAACTTTATTCCAAATATTAAGTTTCTAGCTTTACAAAATCGAATTATTTTCAAATTTTCGTTTTTTTTTCGTTTTTTTTATTTTATTTTCAATTTTTGTTGTGTTTTTAATTTTTCTTTTTCTGAATCCTAAACACTACCTTTACACCAAATATTCAGTTTCTAAGACTACGAGATCGTATTATTTTCAATTTCTCTCTTTTTCTTTCTTTCTTTTTATTTTGTTTTTTTAAATTTTCGATTTTTTTTTTAATTATCCATATTTTTTAATGTTTCCTTATTTAGTATCTTAAATATTACCTTTATTCCAAATTTCAAGTTTCTAGCGCTATGAAATCAAATTATTTTCAAAATTTCCTTATTTTTCGATTTCTTTCGATTTTTTTATTTTATTTTCGAATTTTATTGCGTTTTTATTTTAACTTATTCTGAATCCTAAACACTATCTTTACCGCGAATTTTAAGTTTCTAAGGCCAAAAGATCAAATTATTTAAAAAATTTTCAAATTTTTTCGAATTTTTCGTTTTTTTGATTTTTTTCGAGTTTTTTAGATTTTTTAATTTTTCCTTATTTTGCATCCTAAATACTACCTTTATTCCGAATTCCAAGTTTCTAGCGCAACAAAATTGGATTATTTGAAATTTTTCGATTTTTTTCGATTTTTCGATTTTATTTTCAATTTTTTTTGTGTGTTTTTGATGTTTTCTTTTTCTGAATTCTAAACACTACCTTCACACCAAATTTTAAGTTTTTAAGACTGCAAGATCGTGTTATTTTCAAATTTCAATTTTGTTCGATTTTTTTGAATTTTAGAATGTTTTTTTTTTTTTAATTTTCCGGATTTTATATTTTTTCCTTTCTTTGTATCCGAAATGCTAGCTTTATTCCAAATTTTCAGTTTCTGTGGCTGTGGGATATACCCAATCTTTTTGATGACGCGAAAGTGAGTGAGTGTGTGAGTGACAAAAAATCGAAACTTTGAGTCATATATCGTCTGCACTAATTTATGGGTATTTTTGAATTATCCATATTTTTGAATTTTTACTTATTTAGTATCTTAAATATTACCTTTATTCCAAATTTCAAGTTTCTAGCGCTATGAAATCTAATTATTTTCAAATTTTCCTTATTTTTCGATTTTTCCGATTTTTTCGATTTTTTTGTTTTATTTTCGAATTTTATTTGGTTTTTTATTTTAACTTATTCTGAATCCTAAACACTATCTTTACTGCGAATTTTAAGTTTCTAAGGCTAAAAGATCAAATTATTTTAATTTTTTCAATTTTTTTCGAATTTTTCGAATTTTTGAATTTTTTTTTTCGAATTTTCCGAAATTTTTAATTTTTCCTTATTTTGCATCCTAAATACTACCTTTATTCCGAATTCCAAGTTTCTAGCGCAACAAAATCGGATTATTTGAAATTTTTCGATTTTTTTCGATTTTCGATTTTTTCAATTTTGCTTTCGATTTTTTTTGTGTTTTTGATGTTTTCTTTTTCTGAATGATAAACACTACCTTCACACCGAATCTTAAGTTCCTAAGACTACAAGATCGTATTATTTTCAATTTTCAATTTTGATGGAATTTGTTGAATTTTCGAATGTTTTTTTTGTCGAATTTTCCGGATTTTATCATTTTTCCTTTCTTTGTATCCTTTTTTCCAAATGTCAAGTTTCTAGGGCTACGGGATCTACCTAATCTTTTTGATGACGCGTGAACGAGTGAGTGAGTGAGTGACAAAAAATCGAATGTTTGAGTTCATATATCGTCTGAACTAGAAAAGATAGAAAGTTTTAATTTTAAATTTTGGTCCTGTGTGCCAAATACTCTAGAAAAACGAAGTTTCAAATTTTTGGGATACTCCAGCGTGGAGATATGAGGGGGTCAAAAGTGCCCTGAGTTGCTTCCAGAAAAGTATGCTTACGGCTGTCCTCTCTCGACTTGGCGGAGGCACTGCCGTGCCTCCAGATCTAAAACAAACTATCCCCATCCTGTGGGATTTGTTTTTCAATGTTTTACTTTATTTAATGCAAAACATAGATTGCATCCGACAACTCATAAAAAAGTCCTCCGGCCTGTACCGGCAGGAAAAGGTAGCTTTCCTATATCTTCGTTTTAAAATTTTAGCTAATGTTACTCGAAAACAGCAAGTTAAAATGCAAAGAAACCGTTTACAAAAGATTCGTTTACACTGAATTTGAATAAGAAATTCGCCAAATTATTGAGCTATAGCCAAGTTGGCTTCATTTATGAAGACTTATTTTTGTCGCCAAATTTGGCGAGATTTCGCCAATTGTCGCCAAGTTTGGCGAGAATTTGGCGCTAATGGATATGAATATATAGTTTTATGCGTATGATTGGGAAAATGATTACAACAATGAAAGAAAATAATTTGCGAGAAATCGCGTTCACTAAAACTTATAAATTTATATTAAAATCATTAAAATTATAGACATTAGAATACACTTTCATAAAACATTAAAAACATATTAAAATTGGACGTTTTGGATTTACATGGAAAATCCCTCTTCAACAACAACATTTCACTTAGCGTAAATCATAGTTCAAAAATATCAACAAATAGAAAATGCAACGTATCAAAATTTCGAAGTCAAAGTTACAGTTATAATAACACGGAGTATTCATTCGGGATTGCACCTGCTTGACCATTATTGACCATAAATTTATCGTTGGTTTTTTGTAATGTGCTGTTTTGTTTCAAAATGTCAGCCACCCTAGAATTTCAAACTGCTCTATCTCAGCCAATTTTTAAGATAGAGGTAAAACAAAAAATGCTCTGGAATCCTTGTTTCAAGTCCTAACACCTAATTAAAAAATAAACTTGATTTTTTAACTTTTTTATATATTTATTTTAGTTTTAAAATTTTCCGTGGCCGCCATCTTGAAACAAGATGGCGGACCAAGCTGGCCAACGAACTCGGTCGAGGCATTGGTGAGCTTAATACACACAATTAGTTTCATCCAAATTAATTTATAAATACGAGCGTTATCGTATCAAATTATTTTCATCTTTTCAATTTTTTTCGAATTTTTTTTTTTTTTCGAATTTTCTGGATTTTTTTAATTTTCCTTTTTCTGTATCCTAAATACTACCTTTATTCCTAATTTGAATTTTCTAGCGCAACAAAATCGGATTGTCTTCAAATTTTCGGTTTTTTTCAATTTCTTCGATTTTTTCAATTTTGCTTTCCATTTTTTTGGTGTTTTTGATGTTTTCTTTTTCTGGATGTTAAACACTACCTTCACACTAAATCTTAAGTTTCCAAGACTACAAGATCGTATTATTTTCAATTTTCAATTTTGATGGAATTTGTTGAATTTTCGAATGTTTTTTTTTCGA
Organism: Maratus michaelseni; assembly: GCA_963931845.1. Taxonomy (NCBI): domain Eukaryota; kingdom Metazoa; phylum Arthropoda; class Arachnida; order Araneae; family Salticidae; genus Maratus; species Maratus michaelseni. Next base: position 227,565,688 of record OZ007596.1, read on the forward strand.
ATTTTCTGGATTTTATAATTTTTCCTTTCTTTGTATCCTAAACACTACCTTTTTTCCAAATGTCAAGTTTCTGGGGCTACGGGATCTACCCAATCTTTTTGATGACGCGTGAACGAGTGAGTAAGAAGTGACAAAAAATCGAATGTTTGAGTTCATATATCGCCTGAACTAGAAAAGACAGAAAGTTGTAATTTTAAATTTTGGTCCTGTGGGCCAAATACTCTCTATAATTGAAGTTTAAAATTTTTGGGATACTCCAGCGCGGAGATATGGGGGGGTCAAAAGTGCCCTGAGTTGCTTCCAGAAAAGTATGCTTACGGCTGTCCTCTGTCGACTTGGCGGAGGCACTGCCGTGCCTCCAGATTTTTTAATGTATACATTTAAACCAAATATAAATATGTATATATAGTGTATTATTTATGATAAAAAATGTATTGAATGGGGACTGGGGAGTTAATGGGTTTTGTCAGTTAGTATTTCATATTAATAATTCAAATATTAATAAAAAGTATCTTTTTCTCGGAGGTGGGGTTTATGGGTGCAAAATGTTCATATATGTATTACTAATAACTGCTTTAACGAATTCCAAGGTATGGTGTCGTACACTCGTGTACTGTTTTTTTTTTTTTTTTTTTTTTTTTTTTTTTTTTTTTTAAATCTTTGTTTGAGATTGAAAAAACTGAAGATTTCCTGACCATACAAATATTGATTATGTATTTTACCTGACAGAAGCTTACAAACAGTCATAGAAATTGGGAAATGAAAGGTAGGTGTGAAGTGACGCCTACTGTAAATATCGTAGGCATCAAATAAAAATTTCTAGTTGCAATTTCTAAAATTCACATAACTGTATCATTATATGCTACTTTATAGAAAATCATGAATATTTTGTTTTTATTTAAATTATTGAAGTTCATAATCTACAATATTATAATAATTGAAGCAACTGTAAAACTGATAAAGCCTTTTTAATTAATACTACATTTTCAAATTAATAGAAAAATGCACTTAACCATGTTAAACAAAATTAAACCTAACAAACTTTTATCCATTGTTGATAATTACACTTAAATTTAGTTTAAAAAAAAAATACACATACATAGAACAGTAACGCAAGAAACAAACCGATAGCAAGAAAAACTCATTTATCGCTTCGTCAAATTCGACGTTGTCAAGTGTCTCGCTTGTTCTAAGATTTAATAATACTTTTCTGTAATTTAACATAATAATTTAATAATAACTGTAAAAAATCTCTCTCATTGAAATGTTATAGTTATATGTGGATCTTGTAATTCTATGAATTTTAAAAACATTTAATTTAAATTCAGTATTCAAAAGAACAATTCAGACTTTTAAAAAAAAAATTTAGACTATTAATTGAAAATGTTCCAACCACATTTTGCACTTACAAAACAAACAATTACAAAACCTTGCTTCAATACAGAAGAAGCAGTATGAGTCACAATTTTTGGGCATGGGCAATACACAGGGAATTTTGTAAACAATGCGGTAGCAAGAAAAACTCATTTATCGCTTCGCCAAATTCATCGGCAAGTGTCTCGCTTGTTCTAGGATTTAATAATATTTTTCTGTAATTTAACATAATAATTTAATAATAACTGTAAAAAATCTCTCTGATAGAAATGTTATAGTTATATGTGGATTGGCCTCCTGGAGCCCCTTTAAGATTTTTGCTCTAAATTGTTAATAACTTGCCCCATTTTTATCCTATCTCCTTCGTTTCTGGGGCACTGTCTCCATTTAGCTTTTCCTCATTTCTACGCTCCAGTTAAGACCTTGGGAATCAGTACACGGCCCATTGAAGGTTTTTTTTTCCTAAATTGTTAATAACTTATCCCTTTATAAATCGATGTTATCCGGTTTGGGTAAAGGTGAAAATAAGCACTCGGCGATAAAACTTGAAAAACAGGCGATTAAAAATATGAAAAAAACAGGCCAAATGCAGGATTTTCTAATTTTCTTTTTTTCCGCGTCTGTTCGACAAATTTCGTGATTTTTCCTCACTTGATCGACGAAACCAATGATTTTTCCGCACCCGATCAATGAAATTAATGATTTTTCTGCATCCGATGGACGGAATTTATGATTTTTATGCGCCCGATTGAAGAAATTCGTGATTTTTACGTGCCCACTTAACGAATTTATGATTTTAAGTGCCCACTTAACGATTTTTTTTAATTTTTACGTACCCGTTCTACAAAATTCATGAATTTTATGCATCCAATCGACGAAATTTATGATTTTTACAAGCTCTATCGACAAAATTAATTTTGTTCTGAGCCGATCTACGAAATAAATGAATTTTTTTGCACCCGTTTCATGAAATTCGTGATTTTTATGCGCCCACTTGATGAATTCCTGATTTTTACATTCCCACTTGACGAATTTGTGATTTTTACGCGCCCGATTGACGAAATTCATGATTTTTACGTGCCCGATTGACGAAATTCATGATTTTTAAGTGCCCGATCCATGAAATTTCTTTTTTCTGCTTCCGATGTATGAAATTAATGATATTTATACACCCGTTTGGTGAAATTCGTGATTTTTATGCTCCCACTTGACGAATTCGTGATTTTTGTGCACCAACTTGACGAATTCATAATTTTTACGCTCTCTTTCTACAAAATTCGTGATTTTTACAAGCCTGATCGACTAAATTTATGATTGTACGCGCCCGATGGACGAAATTAATAGTTTTTACGTGCCTGATTGACAAATTTCTTGATCTTTATGCTCCCATTTGACGAAATTCGTGATTTTTTATGTGCCCGATAAACGAAATTCATGATTTTTACGCGCGCGTTCGACAAAATTTGTGATCTCCCCACCCCTGATCCACAAAATTCATGTTTTTTCTGTGCCTGATAGACGAAATTCATGCTTTTCAACTGATATACATTGATGAAATTCGCATTTCTGCAGCTGCTGGACAAAATTTCCAATTTTTAACATGAATGATTGACAAAATGTGCAATTTTTTCTGTGAGGGGTTGATGAAATTCGGGATTTTTTTTCGCAGCAAATTGAGAAAATTCGTAATTTTTTTTCGAAGAGTGATTGATAAAATTCGCAATTTTTTCCGTGAGTGGTTGACGAAATTATTTTTTTCGCAGCAAACTGACAAAATTCGGAACTCTGCAATTTCCAATTTTGGCATCTATGGTTTCCGTCGGCCGATTAATGAAATTCATAATTTTTCTTCTCTTGACAATGGTGAAATTCGCGATTTTTCTTTCTGTGACCGTTCGTCGAAATTTACAATTTTTCCACTAACATTCGACGGAATTCTTGATTTTTCCACGCCCAATTGATGAAATTCGCGATTTTCCATGCATAAAATTCATAATTTTACATACCCGATAGACAAAATTCATGATGTTTTCCTACGATCTATGGACAATTTGCAAATTTTTTCCGTGACTGTCGTTGAAATTAGCGATCTTTCCACGCCCATTCAATGAAATTCGCTGTTTGTCCGTGCACGATCCATGAAATTCACTATTTTACGTGCCTTATCGACGAAATTCGCGGGTTTTTTCCAATGATTTATAAAATTCAAGATTTTTTTTTCTTAGGTGATTGACAAAATTAACAACTCCGGAATTTTAGATTTTGGCATCTCTGGTTTCTGTCGACCGATTATTGAAATTTGCGTTTTTTTTTCTTGCGACAAAATGGCGAAATTTGTGATTTTTCCATACCCATTCGACAAAATTCGCATCCAGTCGACGCAATTCATGATGTTATGCGCCCGATCGACGAAATTAATGATGTTTTCCTACGATCTATGGACAAAATTTGCAAATTTTTCTCGGTAATTATTAAGAAAATTCGAAATTTCTGGATATGTTGGCATGTATGGTCTCCGCGGGCCACCAGTTACCCATCACGGGCCAAAAGTTGTGCATCCCTAATCGCGACGCAGTTTGGCTCATTCGACTCGACATCGATAGAACTTAGTGATTTTACTTCAAAGTTTCACCACCAAGGGCGCTTTCTTATCTATGGTTATATGGACCAGAACACGACGAGGTATGGCTCATTCGACTCGAAATCGACAGCTTCAAAGATTTCAGTTATGTTCGTAAAGAACAGAGTGCGCCCCCTGGCAGTGGAAGATGGGACTAACGGATTTTACAGCTAACTCGGGTTCTATGGGTCCCATCACAATGCGGTTTGATTTATTCGATTCGACATTGACAGGACTTATCGATTGTAGTTCCAAGTTTCACCACAAGAGGACGCTTTTCTATCTCGAATTCTATGGGCCGGATTACGACGAGGTTTGGCTCATTCGACTGGATTTCGATAGCTTTACAGATTTCGGTTATGTTCGTATAGAACAGAGCGCGCGCCCTGGCGGTGGAAGATGGTACTAACGGATTTTGCAGCTAACTCGAGTTCTATGGGTCCCAATGCAACATGGTTTGATTCATTCAACTTGACATGGGCAGGATATATCGATTTTAGTTCCATGTTTCACCACCAGGGGGCGCTTTCCTATCTCGTGTTCTATGTGACTGATCACGACGAGGTATGGCTCATTCGACACAAAATCGACAGCCTCAAAGATTTCAGCTATGTTTGTATAGAACAGAGTGTGCCCCCTGGTGGTGGAAGATGGAACTAACGGATGTTGCAGCTTACTCGAGTTCTATGGGTCCCATCAAAATTTATGTAAATGGTTATTTTGCGTCATATTTTCCACTTTCATACATTTCCCTTCGTTTGGATACTATGACGCAAAATAATCATTTACATAAATTTTACTTATGATTTTGGATAGCGTAGTACAAAAGATAAATCAATTTATTGAAATAAATACATTTCAATACATAATATAGGCTCAGTGAAAGCAATATACAGAGTGTTTCTAAATGAATATCGGGTTTTGAGTTTTGTAGTATCAATTATAAAAAACTTAAAATTATACTTAATGCATAAAATGAAAGAGCAACTCAAACAGTTTTACCTACAAGCTTACAAGTGTTTAATGTGAACACCTTTCGTCACACGGCACATGTGAAGTCGATAGCTCAGTTCTTCCCAAACGCCACTCTACGCTCACCGATCTGACGGCCAGAGAATCACATGATCTGACGCCATGTGATTTCTACCTGTTGGGGATCATAAAGGATCGAGTGTATGTGCCTCCACTACCAGCTGACCTACCCGACCTAAGAAACAGAATTGAGGCAGCTGTTGCAACAATTACCCCACAAACACTATAATTAACGTTTGAGAAGAACTGAACTGTTAACTTCATGTGTGCTGTGTGACGAAAGATGTTCACATTAAACACTTGTAAGCTTGTAGATAAAACTGTTTGAGTTGCTCTTTCATTTTATGTATTAATTATAATTTTAAGTTGTATGTAATAAATACTACCAAGCGTTAAAACCCCGATATTCATTTAGAAACACCCTGTATTTAACAGTGTATTGAAAAATTAAAAGTATTGTTTGTATGTGTAAATATACTTTAAAAGACAAACCAAAAATAATTTAAATTGAATTTTAAAACAGTCCTATTAAATTCACGTCAAGGTGTCACTCAAATTTGGATATAATTTCTTTGAAAACCCATATTTTGAAATCATGAGAGATGTGAATAAATAAGCATCAGTGAATAAATTTTATATATTTTTTCTTCTTAAGATAATAATTGCACCTGTGAATATAAATAAAACTAAAAAGAAAATGATGATTTAAAAAAAAATACTAACATAGCGTCACTCAAATTTGATATAATTGCTTTTAAGACCCATATTTAAAATTCTTAGAGCCAAAAGAAAGTGCTGCATCACAACTTTTAACCCGTTAAGGGTTTTTGTGCTGATAGTTAATACGTCAATTGGCGGGTGAACCGATTTCAAAAGATTAGTCTAATATCTGTTAAAAACCTTCAAAAAGAAGATAAGATATGCAAGAAAAACTAAAATGAAATGAACGTTGATTTTTTTTTAAATGTGTGTTAATAAATTTTGTGTGACAGTCATTTATACTAAAATAAAAATATTTGACACCGTTTTTATAATATTAACTGTTATTTATATAATTTACATTTGTATTTTAAAATAAACCCTCCAAAAATGCTGTCGTACAATTTTAGAAACACTATCGCTCGAAACGATGTCACTATACCTTCTAGGCTCAAAATAAAATTTTTTGGCGACAAAAGTAAAATCAAAATCGTAAACATACAAATGACATGTAACTCACAAGTACAGTCATTTTTATAATTGCATCTACTATTTTTTTTTGTAAGTGACATGATGGAGGAGTTAGATAAAAATAATAAATAAATAAATTGCTACTCAGACTTTATCTAATCAAATTTTCAGATGCCTTTTTCTTAACCTGACGCAAACGATAAATCGCCAAATATGGTTTCAATTGCAATATTTCACATTCATCAATTTTTTAAGCACTGCGAACATTCCTTTTTTCTTCCCCCTTTTATTAATTTTAAATAAAATTAGTCAGTTTTTCTTTCATTTTTCGAGGTGTTTATATATATTTTTTAATGGTATAGCCGTTTCAATTCTTTTATCAATGATAATGATAGCCAAAAAATAACCAATGGTAACCTTTTCGTTCAAAATAACAGAACTTTCTATCATAATTATATATCTAATCTACGTAGAAATACATGCTGTATACTAAAACCTTCCCTAAAAAAATATCTATCTAACAGTGCAAGTGCCATCAAAATTCATTCAGCAGAACTCGATATATATATATATACGTATATATAGATAGATAGATAGATAGATAGATAGATAGATAGAGAGAGAGAGAGAGAGAGAGAGATAACACCCTAAAAAATAAAACCTACCAGGAAATCTCATTATATTAAGAATCATAAACATATTCTAAAACTAGATGATACCAGAAAAATGAAGTAAAAAGGATTTACACTTTTAAAAATGTAGTAAAATAAACTTAAATAATTAATTGGAACATAAATAGAATGTTTCCTGTATTATTTTTAGTTCCTGTAATGGTGGAAAATAAAAAATAATGCGACATGTGAGTGTTTAACCTCCAGTCGACAAGAATATCCTTGGTTCGCAAATAATGCATTATTTCATATAATAGACAGACGTGTAGCCAAGTTCTTTTATTACTGCCGATACAATGCGAAGAATGTAAGTAAAAATGGAGATACAGGGGAGAAAAAACATTGGATAAGTAAATCACATGAAATCATATGGAAAATTAAAAAGAAAAATCCAATAATAATAAAAACGTTTGCACTCACAGCCTGAAAAACATTGGATAAGTAAATCACATGAAATCATATGGAAAATTAAAAAGAAAAATTCAATAATAATAAAAACGATTGCACTCCCAGCCTGAAAAACATTGGATAAGTAAATCACATGAAATCCTATGGAAAGTGAAAAAGAGAAATCCAATAATAATAAAAAAAAAATGCACTCACAGCCTGTAAAACAATGTGAGAAGTACATATAGACGAATCCCACAGTTATATAACAGTTACAAATAAGAGACGAAACGAACCGACAAGATAGATAATTACTACGGTTACAGTAAAGATATACGAAAAGTTAAATTGTTTGGGAATTTAATCATCAATAAATTATCCCTTATTAATATGAAAAAAATAAGAAAACATGCATATAAATATACTGATTTCTATTTAAATTTTAAGACCTTAACCTACTGGGAAAATATACAGGGTGTCTCAAAAGGTCGTTTACAAACTTAACATGCTGGTCTGTCATATCATAATAAACAAGATTTACATAGGAACTTGTGTTCGAAAATGCAAACTGCGACCGCTAGAGGGCGATGAGCGCATGCTTACGGGAGAGTGGGAAGCGTAATCATTTGAGGCGAGGACGTTGCAGGAGAAGGATGAATCGGTTTAGTAACGCAGAATTGGCCGAGATGCATTACGTATATGGCGCCGCAAATGGAAATGCACGAGCCGCGGTACAGATGTACCTTGAGCGCTTCCCAAGCAGACGTCAGCCAAGTCATGTTTTGTTTGAACAATTGCACCGCAGATTGCGTGAAGCAGGAGCTTTCCAAGTACGTAGCCACATCGGTCGAGAACGCACTACACGCACGCCTGTCGTAGAGGAAACGGTGCTACGGGAATTTGACAGGAACCCGCAAACATGTCTCCGAGCAAGCGAAAGCGTCTTGGGTGTACATCGTTCCAGCATTATGCGCATACTGCATAAGAACACACAACACCCCTACCACTTACAAAGAGTACAGGCATTCTGCGTTGACTATCATCCCCAACTCGTTGCATTCGCACGCTGGTATTTGCACAGCAATGAGCAGGTGTGTCCGTGACACACCTGCTCATTTTGAACGGGTCCATGAATCCATGCGTCGACGCTGTGAAGCATGCATTGCGGCGAATGGAAAGAATTTTGAACATTTTCTGTAAATTAAACCATGTTCTTTAATAAAAGTCATATTAATACCTCTTTTGATATCCTTTCTTTCTTCCCTTCCACACCTGCGCTCATCGCCCTTTAGCAGTCGCAGTTTGCATTTTCGAACACAAGTTCCTATGTAAATATTGTTCATCATGATATGACAGACCAGCATGCTAAGTTTGTAAACGACCTTTTGAGACACCCTGTATATTTAAATATAAGACAGTGGAACAGTTGAAAAAATATAATATATTGTAAAAAATAAAAAATATATATTTTGTAGTAATAGCCATTGCTGTTAGTAAGAGTGAACCAGGCCGTTTAGTCGTAAAGGCGAGCACGAGAGGTAAACTTTTAAAAGCTAAGTTTATTGAAACTTGATCGGGCTGGTATTTGAGAAAGGACACTACTAAATTTTCCTTACTCCAAAAAAATTCAGTTTTTCCAAAACTGTACTCAGTAAAATAAAACTTCAATATATTAAATATAAAGATTCAAAACGAACTTACAACTATGAAGATAACAACAAGTCAGGATGCCTTCAGCAAGAATCCAACTCCAAAGTGTAGACTAGTCGAACACTGATCTCAATATGTCCGTCCAGACTAATGCAAATGCTTATACGCTGTTCAGCTTCGGATTGGTGACTCAATAGCAGGATCTCAAAGTACTACCATAGAGGAAGAACTCGACCCAAGTTCCGACTTCCAAACGCATTTCCGAAGCTTATATACCCAAACATCGATTAACCAGTTATAACAATTTGCATAAATATCGATGAAAAGTAGAAACTCACAAGTTCCGAGGTTTTCACAGTCATTCATCGAAAGTTAAAGAAAGATAGTCTTGCTCAACTTCTACGCACATGGACAATTAGTGTACAAAAACTACGTTCTCATTCAAAACATCGCCAACTCACATGATCAGAGTAGTCGATCCATCACAATGTTAAACAATTTACTGCTGCCGCTTATTATCAAATTCATATATTTAATTTAATAATCATGAGTCACTTAAATTATAATTATCGTATAATAATAATAAATTTTAATTCTTATATTTAAATTTAATGTTATACATAATTAATAAACCAATTTATTTTAATTAGTAATAATAGTAACTGCCATGTGTGATTTATGTGCAAATAATAATAAATATCTTACATCTTTATCTTATGTTCATTTATGCCAAATAATTAACCAACTTATCAATATTATGCATATTTATTAACTTGTATTTAATTTACATAAATAATTTTAATAAAAGAAAATTTAATATTAATTCAGTTTTTAATACATATTGTAGCCATAACAGATGATATATAATTCATCATACAAAAATGGTGTATAAATGAAATATGAAACTCATAACTGTTACGGTTTTTTATCCATAAATGAAAATTGTGAAAACATTGTCGAATCTATAGTAGACATATCAAGCCCAAATTACTCCAGATTCTATAAAAGATGTACAATTTTATCCTTGCACGAGCTATCATACATAAAACCCCCACAAAAAGGATAAAAAATTGTAACGAACAAATGCTCAATATTTAATTATAGTTGCGAATATAATTGAAAACTGTGTGTATGAGACGAGACAATCGTGACTGAATTTCATCAATACCATATAATGTCAAAACGCTTCTATTAATTCAAGAGGAATTGAAAAATAAAAGGAATGAGTCATGATAGGACTTATTGATTGATTTTTGTTTTAGATAATGAACACAGAAAAAGAGCAAAAAGGAAAACTGGTGAAGCCAGAAATATTTGAATGAGATAAAAAATTGTGCTGTTTATATTATATATGTATATATATACAATGAATTATGTAACCTCAATTTAAATAGGAATTGCATTAAATTATCTATTTCATGGTAAGTGCCATAATTTAAGATCGAAATAAATTCTACATCATTGCAAGTTCTTTTAGGGAAAATACGTCAACTTTTAGATAAAAATTCGTTTGCACTGTGCTATTGTTCTTCCTCTATTGGGTTGTCAATCTGCACGGTAAATAGCTTCTAATGATATAATTAATAAATGTTTCGTATTATACGCTTGACATATGAAACATTCAGTCTTTCGAATAATTGATTTTCCCGTTAAAGAGTCATTCCCACTAAAAGGAATGTATTTTATTGGCTGTAATATAAGATAAATAGAAGTAGAATCCTTTGATGCATGTTAACTCAAATATTTGCTCTAAAAGATAATCTAGAATCGCCTTTAATTTAAAAGGTATATATATGTATGTATTTTTAAATAAGAAGGACAGTTCAAAATGTAACGCAAATTAAAAAATTAAAACGAATCTAGTAAAATTTTCAAGTTTAGCTTAAAACTGCGTGTATCATTTAAATGGAATTCGTTTAACGGAAAGCTGTAATCGATATTTAATTTGTCTATTACAAATTAATTTCATATTTTGTATTTTTAACCCTTTATGCTCCAGTAGGACTTATTGGTACCATTATCATATAATATAAACGAAATCATACAGGATATGCCTGCGGCACTTCTACGAGAATGTTTTTTTTTTTTTTTTTTGCTAAGCAGATGAAACATACGGCACGATCAGATTGCTAAATATATTGCTAAATACATATTTTTTTAATTTTATGATCTTGAGATTTTTTTTCTTTTATTCCATGTATTGAATACTTTACATAAAATAAACACAAAATTCTATACGTTAGGAAGACTTTTTTTTAAACAGTGAGAAGAAAAACAGTGACCTGAACGAATTTTTACGTTGATTATATTTCTTTAAAACATGAAAATTCCCCCTTTGTATTGCCCATTTTACATTAAAATACAGAAAATTCCTCAATCTAAGGTAAACATTACCTGAAATCCTCCAGTCTAAACCTACAATTTCCTCATATCACAAGGGTGTTCTGGTAATTGTGATGCTTTATACTTTTTCATATCGGAAACGGAATGTTTACTCATGTCCTTTTTCTTCACTAAGCACGAAAAATTCGCAAACCTAAGCTGAAATTTTCCTGAAATTCTTCAGTCAAAAGACAGAAATTTCTTCAAACAGCAGAAAAATCTTTTCCAGTTACATCGGTGTTTCGGCTCCTTGCTGCTTCTAATTTTTACGTTTTTTTTTGACGAAACTTTTTTCGAGAGTGTATTGATGATTGGATAAATGTCTCGTACATTAGAGTTCCGATTATCTGAATTCCACTTAATCGTATATATTATTTCTCCTGTCAACATCCCTTTTTCTAAGAAAATACGAAACGCAGAACGACGAATGAGATAGCATATGAAAGGATTTTGAGCAGGCTTCTGACATAGCACACTTAACATTTCGTTAAAACATGTTTTTTGATTAAAAATTGCAATTATTTAAAAATTAAATCGGCATTGTTTTCATAAATGAAACGAAATATTTTCCTCAAATCAGTGTTGTGACAAAAATAAAATACTGCATTATCAGATGACGTCAGCCTATAATGCAATTAAAATACGATTGTGAATTTATTTCTTGCGCCTACTTTTTGAAAACATATTGAGCTTTTAATCGGGTTTTTATTTAATTTTTACGCGTGCGTCCCCTATTGTTTATTTGTTTTCTTTGTTTAATGAAAGCTGTGTATATGCGTAATGTATCGGAGCACCAGTAGATTAGGTAACTTAAGAATTATCTTCCATTTAGATATACAGTTCATTAGGATTCACAAAAATTGCAAGTATTTATTTTTTAATATTTCATTAAGCTGTTAATACGCTAGCGAAGTCTGACGTCACTTAAATGGTTTCTGGACCACAAAGTTTGAACATCCATGTTTAAGTTCCCATAGGCTTGCAAAAAAGTGGTGTACCAAATGTTGATTTATGTATTTAAGGCATTTCTGGAACAGTTTCACCAAATCTGAGGAAATGCTTTCATATGAATTCCCTAAACGCCTGATTCCGTGTTTCAATTTTTTAATAATTCGGGGTATTTTTTCAGTATAGGGGTTTTGGCAAACTAGAGAAATGACCTTGGCGAGAGAAGAAAATTTGGCAAAAAAATTTCTGGCAATCTATTCCCCTTTTCTTATACACAAGCCATCATCATATATATTATTTCTGTTGTCAACATCCTTTTTTCTATGCACATACAAAACATACAACGATGAATGAATTATCATTCGAAAAGTGTTTGAACAAATTTCTGAGAAAGTTCACCCACATTTTGTTAAAACGCGTTGTTTGATTAAAGAAAAAAAATAGTTAATTAAAAATTAGTACTAAAACGTACTAGGAAATAATCTCAAAGATTACAGTGCGAAAGCTTCGCACGGGTTCTTCTGGTCAAATGTTTAACTACACAATCCTCTATAACCCTCTTTATCTTTATCTTAAGTCTTACGACTTAAACATAGATTTTTATTTTTTTGTTAAAATAAAGGGCGGGGGGGGGGGGGTAAAAACTACAAATTATGAAAAAAATAAAACAGTTGAAATTATACGAAAAAAATTACGATTTTCAATGCGTTAAATTGTTAATTCAAAGTATATTTTGAGAAATGTTAGTGAGTAGAGGAATTCAAATTCACAAAGGTGGTATAAAAAGAGCTCAATCCTCTCCGTAATTGTATCTCTCCAAAAAGCTAGAACTTTATCCGGCAAACGCAACTTTTCTCCTCAATTACCAATGAACAAATGAAATCCTACACAAATGCTACTCCCTACTTCCTTTTAATGCACATTTGGCATTTTATTAACATACATCTGACCGGTGCCCTTGGCGTCAAGCGCCCGCTTATAAGTCATCGTCAATATATACAGGGACGAGATAGCACACACAAGGAAATTTACAACATACAGAATTACAGCCGAGAGCTCCACAAAGAGTGTGCAACGGAGCCAGCGGGATTCGAACCCGCTCCCACGTACACTCGCAAGAGATTAGCGGTGTGATGCCTTGACCACTCAGCCACGGTGATCCCCTTTTTAATGCAAATTCAGGTAAATAGAACCATTCACTTTAACAAAGAGAGACCATTCAAAGTGATTCCCTTTATAATTTCCCATGTTAATTTAACACAGTAACACCCATAGACCGAGTTATTTTTCCAACTTCTTCCCACCGTTTAGTCCCTGATGCCACAAATATTCTTCAAAACACCCCAGTTATAAAAAATTAATCTCGTCACCCAATCAGAAGCGTATATTTTTTATGATATTATTGTTACAGAGATAAAGTACTTTTTGAAGGGCGAAATCTTGCCTAAAAAAGTTACCGCATCCAGCAAACCTGATACCAATCGACATCGGAAGTTGGTGTCGAAAACCTGACAATCCATCATTAAAATGCCCTCATACATCAGGGCACAGCAAAGTGTCTCTATATGTCACTTCAGAGTAAATTGCCTTCCTATAAGGAAATGGCATGTTTACAAACAAATACTCCCGTCAATCAATCTCCCCCTCTTCCAACCAATCAGACAAATTCGTCACTGTCCGTACACCAATCGAATCATCTTTTTCCCTGAGTGACGTCAAAGCTTTGCCCTGAGTGACATCAGCTGATCTTTCCTATGTCCTTATGTCTAGCCACACTGTCTTTAGATTCAGATAAGGTTATTAGATTAGATATGAGGTTAATTTCAAATTTAAATCAGGTTATCAGATGCCACAGAGTAAAGAGAAAGAATAGAGAGGTAGTAAACCGTAAAAACAGCTTGTAATATGAAGCCGATTATCGGTCAAATCATTTGGCCCAAACGAGCTACTTCATTGGACGGAGAGAGGCTGTACGTGGAACAAGGACTGTATTCATTGGACGGGGAGAGGTTTTCAAAGCAAGCCGCCAGTTGTTTGGGCCTACTTTAGGGTTGCATTTTTGGCGTCACGCCAAACGTAAACATTTCATCTCCAGTTCCTCTTTACTCCGTGATCAGATGCGGACTCAACATCATTCACCACCTCTCATTTACGATGTCACTGCCTTTATTTTGATTAATGACTGCAGTTCATTTATTTAAGCACTAGCTGACATGCCCGGCGTTGCCAACTTTAAAAATACCTAAAATCAATGTTGAATCATTTTATATTTTTAAATTAAAATATATCCAAACGAACTAAAGGACCGTCATTATAGTTATTGCCGATTTGATGTCGATTTAATTTCTGACGTTTTGATATATTAAACTTACAATTCTGACTAAAAGTTCCTGAGAAAACCTAAATAATTAATATAAAGTGCTCCCCCACCTTTCGTCTTTTAAACTCAAAATAATATACAGTATTAGACAAATTATTAGTCCCATTCGAAAAAAATTTCCCAAAACCTTGTTTCTAAGATGATTATATTAAAATTAAATAAAAATCATGCATTCGTGACATCATAATTCACTTTTATATTTTGACAGAATAAAAAGGCTACTATTATTTATGACTCGTGCCTGTAATACACGTCAGGACACATTGCCGTCATCATTATCTTTTTACGCGTGAAGGTTTAGCTATGGTACTCCATTATGAAATTTGGTATTTTTTTAAATACAGTATTTGAAAAATGGCATAATCATTCGATTTGAAATTTATATAAAGAAAAATACAATTTTTTAGCACTTTCCAACCTAGTTGAAAAGTGCTTATGACTTCGGTTTGTCTGGCCGTATGGCCGGATGGCCGTCTGGCCGTATGGCCGTCTGTCCGTGCTCTAACTCCCGTAAATATGCTCGGATTGCTCTGCAATTTTTATATGTTATTGTCGTTATCTATGGCACGTTCCCTATTTCAACTGAAGTGTGTAGCACTTATAGTTTTCTTACAGGGACACTCAAAAGAATTCCGTTACATTGCGGTCTATGGGGAAAAATCATTTGCGGTTTATTTTAAAAATGTTTCACTATTGTAAACGCATTGAAATTTATATAGATCACTAAGATGCATTAGAAGAAGCTTAATATGGAATAGTAGGTGTATAGCACTTAGAGTTACTTTACAGGGACAGTCAAAATAATTCCGTTACATTACGTCTATGGAGAAAAATCGTCTGCGGCTTATTTAAATAATGTTCCACTATTTTAAACGCATTGAAGTTTATATATATTACTAAGGTGCATTGCAAGAGGCTTACTACAGAATAGTGTGTGTATAGCAGTCATCGTTCATTTACAGGGACACACAAAAGAATTCTCTACTGTCTGTTAACAATAATTCCTGGAAGTGCGTTTTAAGTTACTAAACGCGATTTTAATCTTAACTAGCTTTTTGTCTATTACGTGGTGTGTATAAATTCTGTAGATCCTATACAGGGCAGCACAAAAGTTCGCGAACACATTTCCGTTTATTGACAGAAACTCCAGAAGGAGAATTTAAACGGTGCTACGCGTTTCCTAACTAAACTAAAATTTAGCATCCTATGTATATATACAAATCTATAGATCATATACAGGGCTACATAAAAGTATTCGGATATTTTTCCGAATATTGTATATATTGAAAATTCCTGAAATTACGTTTTTAAATATGTTATGCGTTTTCCAAATTGTTTACTTAGATGTCATCTTTCAGCTTATTAAACGGTAATGATTTGTAAAATTATTTTAGAAGCGTTGGAAAGTGCTACATAATCTATGGTTGACGCATGATTTTTCGTTCTTGTTACTTTTCTAACGCAGATTGTCTAACAATTTTTTGACAAATATATTTCGAGCTATTCATTTTTTTAGTAACTTCAAATGTTTTATTTTCCGAGATTAATCTGTGGCAACGATTAGCGAAAAACCCAGTCGTCATCAACACATAGCTTGTTATTAAAGAGGATAGAGCTATTGCGCCATGTTTAGTATGTCTCCATTTTTAGTATGACTCCTCCATGTTATTTTAAAAGAGTTACACCTGTAGATCCAATTATTTTCTCAGTTTCTTCTACCCTTATTGTCCATGATGCACCAAAATCTTTCCAAAACGTCTCAGTTATATGATATTTTAACTCGATACCCAATCAAAAGCGTTTATAGAGGCTGTTGTATTTTATATACAATTAACAAAATATTATATTTATAGTATAAAATTTATTTATAGTATATCTATATCTTGTGTGTCTATCTATATCTAGCTATGTATCCCAGCTAAGTGCTGTAATACCTTATATGCAGTTGTAACATTTTCTACGATTTAAATTTAATAAGAAATGAAATATAACGACCATTTGTTTGGAGTCGTTTTCCAAAACGGACAGTGGTGATAGCGAATTTTGAAGTATTAAAATGTAGGAGATAAAAGAAAGTTTCGGGATTGGCATATCCAACTAATTTAATTTGTATTAAGCCTAATGTATCAATCTTAAAATAAAACTAGTATATTGTGGCAATCACAAAACTTTGTTCTACGTAAATCAAATAGTCTGCAACCAAAATTAAATGACAGTGTATTCCTTCTTGAGACATAGCTATCGCGAAATTTGTGAACAACAGAGCATAGCATCGACACCTGTTGGGCTATATATACTCAAGTCTAATAAGGGTCTATTTATGTCAAGACCTACCAGAATGTGAAGCCTGGTGAAATTCAGTGCATTAGTTCATGATATACAGCTATCGTAAAAATCATGAAGAATGCAGCACAGCAGTGCCACTTTCTGGACGGTTTACACCAAAATCTAATCTATTTATGTTAAGGTCTAACAAAATATGAAGTTTGATGAAATTCCGTGCATTATTTCTTCAGATATAGTTACCACGGTAATCGTGATAAATGCAGCATAGTAAGATTTTTATATTTTTCTCGAGCAAACTTAAACAAGAACGAAAAATCATGTACCACGGCATAGATTATGAATCGCTTTCTAACGCTATCGTAATACTGTTAAGAAATTTCATTTTTGTTCATACAAAGAAATGCGATATCTAAAACACAACACAATAAAGCTTCATTTTCAGGAATAGCTGTCCATAGCCCCTAGCTTCCAACTTTTACGCTTTTATCCTACCACTAAAATTTTATAGTAAATTTTACCCTATTAAATCTCCGAAATCACGTGATTCAATATTTCAAAAATTTCTATTAATTTTTAGCGGTAACAAAAAAGCGTAAAAGTTGGCAGCTATGATAGCCGGTAATATGTGCAAATTCTATCGTGCAGCCCTGTATATGATCTATTCACCTCATAATACACTAAAAAATAGTTAAGATTTTAAATGCATATCACAGCTTAAAACTTAAATCCAGCAGTTATGGCTCATAGTCAGTTCTGTAACCGAAATGTTTTGAATGTAAATAAACGATAGATTCTACGTACTCAAGAATCTATTAAAAACATGCAGTAGTGTACCTCAGTAATGTATATCAATTTCATTAAAATACAGTGCAAACGATTTTTCCCCATAGATAATAGTGTCATGGAATACTTTTGTGCGTCGCTATAGACGAACTATAATTGCTACTTATTCTATACTTTATATAAAGCATGTCGCCTTCCGCCGCAGTGATCTATGTCAATTTCCTTATGTTTGAAAGTATAACATAATTAAAATGCACTGAAGACGATTTTTTCACATTGGACGTAATGTAACAGGATACTTTTGAGTGTCCCTGCAAACGAATTATAATTGCTACTTATTCTATACTCTATACCAGTGGTTCCCAACCTTTATTTGGCCGCGCTCCACCAAAGCATCTCTAAAATGATGATGCCCCCCTCCTCCCTCCCCTCTCCCTATAACATATAATTCTTCTAAAAATTTAAAAGAATGAACTCCTGGTAGAGTAAAAAGCATTTAACATTGATCCTGAAACGTACCGAGGGTAGTGGATGAATCAAATATTTTTTATAATCATCTTATACTACTCGTAGTTTAAAGTATCGTTGACACTTAAAAGGGGTTAAGACTGTCAGTTTTAATCTCTTCGCAACGGTAGCCACGTATACGTCATGCATAGAGTGCTCAGAACCCTTAATTAGACCAATCAATAATTTTGAATAAAACATTTTTCTCTTATTTAATCACAGAATTTTTGCGATTAAATTACGCAACAATTTCTAATCAGAATAAAACGTGATATAAGATTCTGTAAAGGAATGTCGTCAAGTAATTGTTAAATATACACTTGAATAGTTTCATGGGTAAAATTGATTTTCATGTGACATATTGCAGTGCTACTTATTCAATAAATAATCGAAAAAGTTATTTAAAATTCTAAAATACTTATAAATCAGAAAAATTATAAAGAATTTTTAAATATATAAAAGTATCTAAATATCTTAAAAGGATTCCTCTATAATTATTCTGGTAGCGGTGTATTTAAAACTTTTGAATAGATACTTTTTAAAAATTGAATAAAATACTTATTGTTTTTTAAATTTGAATGTGTAACTTTTATTTTCAGTCTACAACATTACTATTACAAAAACAATTCAGAGGGTATGGGTTCACACAAATCTGCAATTGCCCCCCTAAAAAGTGAAATTGCCCCCCTAAAAAGTGAAATTGCCCCCCGTTGGGAACCACTGCTCTATACTCTATAGAAAATATGTTATCGTCTGCTTCAGTGTAACAATTTAATTATGATTGAAATAGTGTAACATAATTAAAATGCACTGAAAGCGATTTTTCCCCATTGACCGTAATGCAACAGGATACTTTTGAGTATCCCTGTAAACGAATTACAATTGCTACTTATTCTATACTCTACAGTCTATAGAAAACATGTTATCGTCTGCCTCAATAATGCATATCAATTTCATTATGATTGAAATAGTGTAACATAATTCCAATAGTACACTGAGAACGATTTTTCCGTATTGACAGTAATGTGTTAGAAGTTAGAACACTTTTTAGGGTCCTGTAATGTAACCATAAACGCTACACACTTCATTTGCAATACCGAACATGCTATAGTAAACCTCAATAACATATATCAGTTACATAAAAATCCGACAAAATTTACGAGAGTTAGAGCAGGGCAGCCAGACAGACAGACTGCCTGACAAACCGAATTCATAAACACTTTTCAACTATGTTAGAAAATGTTTAAATAAAAAAAGACCAAATGAAAATTTCGTCGTCAGCAAATTTTGCGAATTCAAACAGAATTTGTCATTGTTTTAAAAAAATTACTGCATTTGCTACACATAATTAACTGACTGTGAAGTTCATAAACTTTATCATTTTATTTGGCCCTTTGATCAATACTTTTAACCAGTGAATAAACAGTTTTAATCGCTTCTTTTTTCTTTGACTTTAAATTTGTTGGATTTCGGTGTATTTATTTATTTATTTATTTTTATAATGTCTATTAAGACAGAAAAAATACAAGTAAAAGGCTGGCTATAATATATGGTTTCAAATTATTATTATTATTATTATTATTATTATTATTATTATTATTATTATTTCTATTATTACGCTGCAAAAAAAATCGTTGATTTTACAGTATAATACTAGCATCCCAGCTCCCAGTATTATACTGTAAAATTAACAGTAATAAACAGTAAAATAAGCAGTAATACACTGACGTGCATGCGCGGTGGTGTATTACTGCTTATTTTACTGTTCATTACTGTTAATTTTACAGTATAATACAGGGAGCTGGGGTGCTAGTATTATACTGTAAAATCAACAATTTTTTTTGCAGTGTATTATTATTATTATTTCTATTATTACTATTATTATTACTATTATTATTATTTCGTTCATGAAAAACTTTTACTGTGCATGAAGATTTACAAGAATATTTCAGTAATGTAGAAAAAAGTCGGAAATGGATTAAGTAAAGTAAGCTTAATGATTTACCGAAATATTAATTAAGGTAACATACAACTTTACAGCCAAGCAACAAAAGCCTTAATTTAAATAAAAGAAGTATTGAGGAACAAATAGCAAATAAAACTTGAGCAGAGATTTATCTTTTAAGAAAAATGCGTTGTTTAACATTTTAGATTTACTAGGAAAAAGAAAAGAAGCTTTAACAAAGGAGATGGCATTTTCACATACTTAGATTGAACTATAAATATATTCTCTGTATCGTTTGCTATTTAAAGTAAAATAATACATCCTGAGAATTCTGCTTAGTTTTGCTTTATGCTGAAATCAGAAAAGATTATGCTTTCTTGTTAATTGGTTTAAAAATTCGGAAAATTTTAAGATCGTTTAATTAGAAGGAAGAAATTTTTCCAAAATTAATCTTAGAAAGAAATTTTCTTAATAAAATGACATGCGTCCGGATATTTCAAGAAAAATGTCCACTTGTTAAATGAAAAATATTTAATAAGTAACATGTTCGAAACAAGAACGCATTAATTATTTTTCAACTTTCTGTCTTCAAAATTATTATGTACAGTCAAAAGTGTATAGTATATTTTATCATATTAAGCTGTAGAAGCATCTCAGAAAGTACTTAATCAGATACTATAATTTTGAATAGCTTTAATTTTTTTAATTAACAAGAACGAAAAATCAGGTGTCAAACATAGATTATGTAACACTTTCCGACACTTACAAAATATTTTTACAAATCTTTTCGTTTAAAAAGGTGAAAGATTTTATCTAAGTAAATAATTTGGAAAATGCATAACATATTTAAAAATACAATTTCAGGAATTACCAACAATATTGGGAAAAATATCGGAATTCTTTTCTGCAGCCCTGTATATGGTCTGTAAATTTGTATATATACTAAATAGAATGCTAAATTTCAGTTCAGTTAGGAAACGCGTAGCACATTTTAAAATGCCCCTTCTTGAATTTCCGTCCATAAACGGAAATGTGCTCGAGAACTTTTGTGCTGCTCTGTATATGATCAATAAAATTTATATGCACCATATAATACGCAAAAAATGAGTTAAATTTAAAAACGCGTTCAGCAACTGAAAAATCACTTCCAGCAATTATTGTTAAAAGACAGCACAGAATTACTTTGTGCGTCCCTGTAAATGAACGATGAATGTTGTACACACAATATTCTATAGTGAGCCTCTTGTAATGCACCTTATATCAATTTCAATATGTTTCATATAATGAAACATTATTAAAACTAACCGCAAATGATTTTTTTCCATAAACCGTAATGTAACGGAATTCTTTTGAGGGTCCTGTAAGGGAACTATAACTGCTATGCACACCCTATTCTATGTCAAGCCTCTTGTAGTGCACCTCAGTGATATATATCAATTTCAATACGTTTGAAATTGTGTAACATCATTAAAATAAACCGAAAATGATTTTTCCTCCATAGACCGTAATGTAACGGAATTCCTTTGAGTATCTCTGTAAAAAAACTATAAGTGCTACACACTACATTTTCAATACCGAACATGCTATAGTAAACCTCAATAACATATATCAATTGCATGACAATTCGAATATATTTACGTCAGTTAGAGCACGAACAGTCAGTCAGACAGACAGACAAACCGAATTCATAAACACTTTTCAACTATGTTGCAAAAATGTGAGCGCGCGCACGATCGACAAAGCCGACCTCGCCGAAAAGATTCTTCTTCTTTATTGAAGCTGCAGAGGAACAAGAGGGTCCAAAGCGCAGGAATATAGTAAATTAAGTGTAAGTTGAAAAAAAATTATCAGATTTCTTTTTCTTCTGAAATTTTAAACACGATTTACTGTAAACTACTTTTTCAACATGGGCGGCATGATAACTTGAACAATTTTTTTTTCACTTTTGGATAAAATTTGCACTTACCTATGCATAATTACATTGTCTAAGAGTCATCGAGCCACTTTTTGAAAATTTTATTCTTTTATGATAATGTAGTTTTTTTTTATATTGTTTCAATAAATATAAAGGTTTAAACGAAAATGAGAAACATTTTCAAATTAGCGCAATTTTTTTATTTTTCAAAAATTGAAAAAAAATTAAGCCGATGGAAACTTATTTGACAAGAGGAAACTGAGATTTTAATATTTTTTTCGTTTCTACGGAAAGTTAGGATGCTGTCCATCGAGCCGGGAAATTTTGGTACAGGTCGACGTGGCTGCAGGTTTCCGACGTAATATGTCACCAAATTTAACAAAAACAAAATTTAAGTACTTCAAGCCATAAACTATAAGTCGGATGTGCCAATCCCAAAACTTTCTTCTATCTCACACAGATTTCGCATACACTAAAAAAGATCAGCACCAATTTATATAAAGGTCTAACTGAATCTAAAGTTTTATTAAATTCCGTGCATTAGTTCTTGAGGTATGACTATTGCTAAAATCGCGTAAATCCTGCAAAATGTAGCATAGCAGCGCCGCCTTTTGGGAGATTTAGACCAAAACCTAATCAACAACAACTTATGTCAACGTCTAACAGAATCTGAAGTTTGATGAAATTCCGTGCATTAGTTTTTGAAATATAGCTATCGTGAATATCGTGAAAAAAGTTGTATAGCAGCGCCACCTGTTGGGATATCTGCACCAAAACGTAATCAGCGTCTATTTATGTCAAAGTCTTAATGAGTCTGAAGTCTGATGAAAATAAATGCATTAGTTCTTGAGGTAGAGCTATTGCAGAAATCACGAAAAATGCAGCATAACAGCCCCATCTGTTGGTTGATTTTCACCAAAAACTTATCAGCACCCATTTATATCAGGGACTAACTGAATCTAAAGTTTTATTAAATTTCATGCATTAGTTCTTGAGATAAAGCAACCTCAAATTTTTTGTCACATACAGACAAACAGACAGAGAGTCATAGATTCACAGACAGACATTTTCTAAAAACAGTCAAATCATGTTCAGGACCTTCTAAAACGCATAAATTCGTCGAAAACCGGAAGTCGAAAATTTTCATGAATCCAATACTTTCTTCTTACACTACATATTAAACTGCACTCTAACTTCACATTTCCATGTCAAAAAATCACCACAAATGTCACTTAAAAACTGGATGCTATACCTCCTGGACCGTTCGGTTCTTCTCCAGCGTATTATCAACTGCATGAAATATATTGAAAAAAATGAATTTCTATTTTCAAATCCTCTTCCTCTGTAATCGGGCACCCGCTTGTCCAATCTAGCAGGGGCCCTGTTTTCTCTGTGCATATGTATATAAATAATTGTATTTGTATTTGAATATAATAACTATTGTAATGAGAGTACCACCACAATATCTGTATATTATTAGTATTTGCATATTACTTGTAAGTTTTCAGTGTATTCGCATCTGTATTTTCATATTAGTATATTATTAATTGTATTAGAAGTATTTAACCAAGAATCTGCATCGCATTTAACCAAAAATCCTAAATATGAAGTCTGCACAGTACTTGTATATAGTCATATTCTGGAAATGGTCTAAACTGTATAATTGTATAATCGAAATTAATTATAATAACTGTATGTGTGCATCATATTTTTCCATATACATCAATTGTAGTAAAGTATTTGTATAAAATATGCTAGCCAATAATAACCCATCATATTTAACCAATAATAATTTTAGGCATGGTGCCTGCACCGTATTTGTAAATAGCTTATCTGGAAATTGTATATTCTGTATACATTGAAATAATAATAATAATCGTATGTATGAAAGTAATAACTGTATTATCAGACAAAATTCAATTACTTTCACTACAAAGAAAATCACATGTAAAAGTAAAACTTCTGAGTAGAAGAAAAATATTATATTGTATATTCCATTGTATTTATTGTATATTCTATTGTATCTATATTGTATTGTAATATTATATTGTAAAATTCTGTAACTGTGGTCTCGCTGGTGATAGAGGCGTGTCAGCCCCTCAGGATTGCACACAAACTCTAAGGCTTAAGCCGGGTTTCCTGAGGTGGTCATCCATGTAAAGATAGCAGTAAGTAATATGTCATTTTTTTCCGACCTAGAACGTGTGCAACCCCTTTAAAACATCTACTGCATTTTTTTTTATTAGATGATATTATTTTTGTTTATAGTTTCATTAAGTGTCTGTCTAATTTTAAAATGTATTTTTAATTTTCATAATTTGATTCAGACGTATGCAACCCCTAAATTATTTAGTTACTTGAGACTTCTAATTTTATATTAAATTTCTATGCTTTA
Organism: Maratus michaelseni; assembly: GCA_963931845.1. Classification (NCBI taxonomy): domain Eukaryota; kingdom Metazoa; phylum Arthropoda; class Arachnida; order Araneae; family Salticidae; genus Maratus; species Maratus michaelseni. Next base: position 227,590,133 of record OZ007596.1, read on the forward strand.
CTTTAAATTCCCGTTGGAACTTCATGTAGTATATAAAGTGTGTGTTATAGAAATACATGTTACATTGGAACATGTTATAGTAGCCGTGTTAACTGATAGTCCGCAGAAAAGTTGTACATTATTTGATTTATCTCATTAATCCGGGAGAAATCGCGCATACCCAGGCTATGAATGGATTTTACTTTGTCACCAATAAAAACTAATAGTAATCGTCATCTTCTTTAATCTCAGACATAATTCCGACATAAACTAAGATGAAGATTACTTTTAGAAAAATAATGGCGACAATTGTAAAAAAAAAAAAATCCGTGCTCAACCGTACGACGTCATACCCGGCGCGACTACTCCCCTGTTAATTCTAAAACAAAAAATATTTTCAGAAATTCTATAAATTTCAAAATAATTCAACATATTTATGAAAATTTAGATGTTTGGTTTTTAAGATGTAAATTACAGCAGATATTGATATTTATGTTATCATTTTTTATTTATTTGCAAAACAAAGTGAACACACATTATTGAGTGAGAAATCAATGAAAATTTTTATTCTGTATCCAACAACATAGCACGAAAAGACATTTTCATTTGTTGCAGAAATTAAAACTCGATACTGGTCTCGGCTCTCTACTTTAAGTACCACTATTTTAAGTATCACACTAAACATTTGTGGTGCTTAAAAAAACTCTTTAATTATTTTGTTAAACTAACAGTAATAACTTCGTTACATTTAAACAATCTCTAAGCATATATAATTTTGTTCTATCAAAAAGTTTAATTTCATATTAATAAAATGGAAATTCTCTGATGGTATAAATGTATTCATGTTTTTAAAAATAACAAAGACGGAAAGAAAAAAACAAATACCGTATACTATTACGTGCACTTTGAAGGAAGAAAAAGCGCGCGTCATCAGCCAGAATCTACTTATAATAAAATGCAAGTATCGAGTTTGGTACCCATGCCGGGTGCGACCACTCTTGTCTGCGAATCTACTGTAGCTAAACGCCATGTTAGGCTTAATGAAAAACATATGTTAAAATATGACAGCTAAATGATAATTTCTATTATTTGAAATCATGTCTGTTCAGCATATTTTCATATAAAACATGTACATCACATCCAACTACAATGTTTGAAGTTCTAAATTAAAAATTACCAGATTAAACATCGATTTACCAGATATAAACAAACAAACATTGTTTCAGTTCAGAATTCCAAATTCCAAATGTAGAAACAAATGAATGACTCTTTGAACGCTTCATTAAAAAATACAGGTTAACACCCTGTTCTGCTCTTAAAATATTTGTAAAACCACATTAAAGACTTTAAATATTTTGAAATGCGTTCTTCACTTTTTCATACCGGATTTATATCGACTGATGTTTTTGTGAGAAAAGGAGTTAATTGCCGATTCAAGCGCTCGAATACGCCATCTGGTGGAGAAAAGATTTAACTTCTCTCTTAAGGAAAATCCCGTGCAAGCCCATTGCATTACATGTATTTTTAATTTGCTAATCATTATTATTTTTTTTCTTTTTGCCCAATTTCAGATTTTATGTGAAATCAGTGTTCTGTGTTTATATGACACCTGTACAGACAGCTGCTATTAGCGCCATCTTTAGGCCTTTTTAAGTCCCATTTGTTAATTATTTTAATGAAATGTTCCAAAAATCGTTCTCGCGTCAATTTGGTGGCGCCATCTACTAAATGTAAAATAAAATATTTTAAGATGCTATATTTTCACAATTAGCATTTTAAAACTGCTCTGAGGGGGGGGGGGGGGGGGGAAAGGGATAAAAGAAAAGGACATACTTTATACTCGGTTCCGAAACTGAGAGTATCTTCGTAAAAAAAAATCGCAAAGCAAATCGAAAAAGTAATCAACGGCGGAAATAGAGATGGATCTCTTTTATCCAAATAAAAAAAAATCGTTTAAAAATATTGAAATGCAAACGAGATATTAGAAAAATAATTCCCCATAGGATTAACATTAGCGAGCCAGTGTTTTCAAGTAAGTGACGAGGACACTAAAGAGCATACTCAGAATATTTTGAAAAAAATGCTAATGGAACGACTCATGAACGTAATAAAGGACCACTCAAATTTAGCTGCGGAATCCCAGTAGAAAATCTCTAAAAAATTAATATTTTCGTGTATTTGGCGCAAAAAGACATGATTTGGCGAGCAACATTTTTTCTGCGCCATATGCAAACGATTTTAATCTATTTGAATTTTTTTGGTTAAATGAGTATTTAAATGCGTAGTACTTTATTAATTTAAACTTAAACAATTAAATAGTTTAATATTTTTTCTTTAAGCTTATATAATATATAGATGTTGCGTATTGCTGATTTTCACGGTTTCGATGGCAGAGTAATATAAGTTTTAAGTGTGTTTTAATAGTAACTGCCCGATTAAGAACACTCTCATTAATATATTTTGATATTGAATCAGTCGTTGTTCCCATGGCAACAATACTTTTCTCTTGTTGTCTCCAACACTAACAATATCGAGGCACAATTTGACAGTGTTCAGAATCGGACATTAATTTTTAGTTTGAAACATTTTTAATCAATTTAAATTTTGTACTAAACCGTAGAATACGATCGTTAATTTTCTTTATATATACATATAAATGTATATGGTAAAACCGTAGTTATAAAAGTGTATTTTTTTAAGTTAAATTTACTTAAACTAGTTCAGTTGAAAAAGTTGAAAAAGTTTTTCCTAAAAAAGTATTTATCAAAACATCGTTTTATTTAATTCAATGTGTCGACAACCAGCGATAAATCGAAAAAGTACTAAATTTCATACTTTTTTTACAGGTGTTATATCGAGGTTCCGCAGCAGTTTTTTTTTATAAGCGTACATATCCTCATGAGAAGAATAATCTTTTTTTTTTTTTTTTTAATCTTCTGAGTATGCGCTTATGGAGACCTCCCTTATTAGTTCAAAATTTCTCGGATCACCTTAGAAAGCAATACAATTTCTCCAGCGTTTAACGCTTTTCGATCTATTAAAGGTATGGAGAAATCATTTTATATCACTTCAGAAAGACATGCACAACATAAATATATACATGTTGTTTCACCTTAGTAAAAAAGATTTCTATGACATGCTTTTTATTTGGATAAACTACAGGGTTATCATTTCGAATCTGATTGAAAGCAGGTATATTACTTACCCATCATACGTAGTATAGGGTAAGTCTTGTAATCGTTTTGAAAATCGAAAAACTTTTTTTGACGGATTTACACGTTTCAGACACTGGAGATTCCGAAAAACGTATTTTTAGAAAAAAAAATTTTGCTGTCCGTCTATCTGTGTGTGTGTCCGTGTGTGTGTGTGTGTCTGTAAACGCTGTATATCCCGAACAAATTGAGATAGAGACTTGAAATTTGGTGTGTACTTAGTATGTAATAATGGGAAGAAGCTTATTGAATTTCAGTAACCTCGATTATCCGGAGCTACTTCTTTCGGACTCTCGAAATATTCGTTCTGATAAAAGGTATATAAAAATTTTCGAAATTGTTTATTTTAAGGAGTGAATATAAAAGACAGTAAAAAAACATAAATTTTGCAAAAACAATGAAGTCGATCGGATAATGAGTTGCCGAGATATTTGTAATAATATTTCCCACACTCTTCGATTTTTCATGACCCTGTATTTCATTCCAATTTCAATTCAAAGATATATTTTAATTGGAAATCAGACGCTTAATCCGACGCAGTAAACCGTTAGTTAATACGATTATCAATTTTGGAGTTATAAGGATGTTTGTTTTACGCAATTCAGTAATAGAGCATTTAAAGTTTATGACGTCATCAAGCCACGGTTTTATTCGAATTGCAATCCATTTTATAAATAGTTTACGCATGTTTTATTTTCATATTTTATATTATGCATATCCATGATGGGTAAGTATTACGGTGGCCCCCAACGACTAGTTTATAGATTCTAGGATAAATTATACTTGTATCCTTAAATGAATTAAACGTTGTGTTTCAAAAATGCTGAAAAAATGTTAACGATTCAAAGTATCAAATTAATCAAATAAAGTACCTCTGAAGTTTGGTAGTGAATTAATTTCACTTAAGTTGTATGCATTATCAAACAAACAAAGAAAATTTCATGTTTCAAGAAATATTAAGTTAACAATTTAAAAATTTTATGGAGTTCCATAAATTCTAAAATTAGACATAATCATAATGTATTCATATTTATACTGTTATAGATTTTTGTTTACTAAATATTGAACTATATTGAATTCGAAGAAGTATTCCTCCACGATCGGTATTTACAAGTTGACATCTATTATTCAAACAGTTTAAAACTTCCTTTTAAATAAAACAAAAGAAAAAGTTTCAAAGAAACGTTTTTCATCAGATACTTGTTATCGTCCATTTTTTATGTTGTTGTTATTGTTGTTTCTATGCGATATTATTTTCGGACCACAGCGATCGAAGCTTCATGTTTTACTTACCCATCATACTTAGTATAGGGTAAGTCTTGTTATCGTTTCGAAAATAGAAAAACATTTTTTGACGGATTTACACGTTTCAGACACTGGAGATTCCGAAAAACGTATTTTTAGAAAAAAAAAAATTGCCGTCCGTCTGTGTGTCTGTGTGTCTGTAAACGCTCTATCTTCCAAAAAAATTGAGATAGAGACTTGAAATTGGTATGTACTTAGTATGTAATAATGGGAAGAAGCTTACTGAATTTCAGTAACCTCGATTAACCGGAACTATTTTTTTCGGACTCCCGAAATAGTCGTTCTGATTAAAGGTACATAAAAATTTTCGAAATTGTTTATTTTAAGGAGTGAATATAAAAGACAGTAAAAAAACATAAATTTTGCATAAAGCATGAAGTCGATCGGATAATGAGTTGCCTAGATATTTGTAATCCTATTTTCCACACTCTTCGATATTTCATGACCCTGTATTTCAACCAAATTTCAATTCAAAGATATATTTTAGTTGGAAATGAGACCCTTAATCAGATGCAATAAACCGCTAGTTAATAGGATTATTATTTTTGGAGTTATAAGGATGTTTCTTTTAATCAATTCAGTAATCGAGCCTTTAAAGTTTAGTACGTCATCAAGCCACGATTTTATTCGAATTGCAATACATATTATAAGTATAGTTTACACATTTTTTATTTTAATATTTTACATTATGCATATCCATGATGGGTAAGTATTACGGTGGCCCCCAACGACTAGTTTTATCTTGTCGTATGATTGGTATTAGTAACTTGTTCACAATTGTTTTGAATAATTTCATGAAGCAAACTTAAAAAAGATACAATGAAAAGTTTTCCCATCGTAACATTTCAGATAACTTGTTAAGTCCCGGTGAATATCCATTCACTTTATTTTTTTGCTTTTATACCGTATTTTTTCCGGAGCATAGCGATCGAATCTTCGTGATTTTTGTCTCACCATGCGGTCGATAGCAACTACCTGTTGATTACCATTTTACGATCAGAGTCGAATAACTGTGTGAAATAAATTTAAAAAAGCTTTCTCCTCAGATAATTTTTCAATCTGCGATGAACATGCCTTCACTTAATTTTCATATTTATGCTGTAAAATTTCCGGAGCATGGTTTTTATCTTTATGCTTTGTATCTTTTCATATGATCGATATTAAAAATATGTTCTCTGTTATTTTAAATAATTTTATGGAAGAAAAAAGGGTCCACGGAAGTTGAAAAGTCTTTATGAATTCTATTTGTCTGTCCGCCTGTCTGTCTGTCCGAGCTCTAACTCGCATAAATATACTCGGATTGCCATATAATTGATACATGTTATTTTATGACTATACCCCATTACGGTCAATAAGCAAAAGTCGTTTTCAGTGCATTATAATAATATTACACTATTTCAAGCATAATGATGTTGATAGGCATATTCGGGTGTACGACAACATATTTCGACATATACAGAATCAGTACAGATAAGGGAGTACGTACAGAATATGTAACATCTTTATGCTTTTTTCTATGACGTTTCTATGGTTCAGTTATGAATTCTGAACTTAATAATCAGTGGAATTCTCTATGCTTTGTGAATTGTCAATAAATGTATTTATAATAATGCAGCTTACTGTTATTTTTACGGGAAAATTCCTAGTGTATTTCATAAACATCGTTTTCCATGTGGAGCCTTCGACTGCAAAATATATGTTTCTCTACAACTTCATCGCATACCAGAATTAATATGTTGATATAATTCACTATAACATATATATATATGTTAATATATAAATAACCTATAAGTAAATGTTTATAAGCATTAGCAAAGATTCGGGGGCAAAAGGAATAAAAATATGTTATTGGATACTGCTGGACACGAAAGAAGGAGAGATACCAAAACAGTAATTCCCGAGAAAAATAGCCAACAAAAATATTTTCATGATATATTTTATTGATTTGTTATCTAAAGCTGTGAAAATATGTTTGTCATGTTTACATTTTTATGTAGCATCCTAAATTAGTATAACAAGTCTTCATTATGTGTTATTACTAGTAAACTGTTTCAGGGGGGAAAAGATACGTGTTGGAACAATTTGGATGCTATATTTAGATTTAGGAATGTTAGATCTATATAGTTCACTTGTTTTTTTAACATTGAGGTGAAACTTTTATATTTATTTTATTATTATTATAATTATTATTATTGCTATTATTACTGTTATTACTATTTTTCTGACCAGCGTAATTTTTCAGTCTCCCGTTAATCCATTCATTTTATTTTTTTGTGTGTGTATACATTATGATAGAGCACAGATATCGAAATTTTATGATTTTTATCTCGTCATATGATTAATATTATTAATATGTTCACAATCGTTGAAAAAACATAACGAAAACACTTTTATGACGCTAGATTCTAAAATATCCGAAAAAAACGTTTTCTCGTCAGATAATTTTTCAATCTCCGATAAATATCCGTCTCTTTATTTTTACTTTCTTCTATCTTTACAGAAAGAAAACACCGGATTCATAAAAATTTTTGACTTCCGGTTTTCGACGGATTTATACGTTTTAGAAGGTCTTGAACACGATTTGACTGTTTTCGGAAAATGTCTGTCTGTGAGTCTGTGAGTCTGTCTGTCTGTATGTGACACAAATTTTGCTTACGCTCTATCTCAAGAACTAGTGCATGGAATTTAACAAAACTTTAGATTCAGTTAAACCTTGATATAAGTTGGTGCTGATTCGTATTTGATGTAAATCGTCCAACAGGTGGCGCTGTTATGCTGCATTATTCATAATTTGCGCAATAGCTCTATCTCAAGAACTAAAGCACTGATTTTCATCAAACTTCAGATTCTGTTAGACCTTGACATAAATATATGCTTATTACGTTTTGGTGTAAATAGCCTAGCAGATGGTGCTTCTATGCCACTTTGTTCTTGATTTTCACAATAGCTATATATGAAGAACTAATGCACATAATTTCATCAAACTTCAGATTCCGTTAGACGTTGATATAAGATGTTGCTGATTAGGTTTTGGTGTAAATACCCCAACAGGTGGCACTGCTGTGCTGCATTTTTCAGGATTTACACGATTTTAGCAATAGTTATATCTCAAGAACTAATGCACGGAATTTCATCTAACTTCATATTCTGTTAGACCTTGACATATGTTGGTGTTGATTAAGTTTTCGAGTAAATCATATAACAGGTGGTGCTGCTATGCTGCATTTTTAGATTCTAAAATGCATAATTAAAAAAAAATTACGCTTTTTGAAGTTATTAACATGACTGAGATAGAAGAAAGTTTTGGGATTGGCACATCCGACTGTATTTAAACCACTGTGCAGTGCTGAATCGACTCATCCAAACATCAATTAGCAACCAGTCAAATAAGGAAAAGTAACTTAAGCAACAAGATACACTGAAGCCACGGCGGCCTAGAGACTTATCGAACAAATCTTCCCCGTGCTGAGATCAGGCAAATCCTCGCTCCGTTGCCAGGCATCAACCCGTTAAGGCGGTATTCAAAAAAAATATTTTTCCACGCTCAACAACTTAAAATTTTGAGACACATTTTCAGACTCATTTTTAAAAGTAAAAACATGAAACTTGGCGGCGTGATTTATGAAGAGGTTTATAAGTGACCTGTGTTTTTCTTTTTCGTTCCATTAATTAGAAATTGATTTATAAACAATTATTTTCACAGTACGATCTTTTTTTTTTTTTTGTTTCCAGCGCTGTCGCTTCGGGAAATTCGGTTCAAAATGTCCCCTTTGACAGCATTTTTTTAAATATATTCTGCCTTTATCAAAAAATCGAGACATTATAAAGTTTCTGAATAAGAGAACCTGCCAATTGGATGCATTTTAAAGCAAAAATGAATTTAAAAATGTGTCTCAAAATAAGCAGTTTGGATTTGAATACACCCTTAAGCTGGGTGAAAGACCGATAGGTAGTGGCCTGGTCAGCGGTCTAAAAAAAAAAAGTTATATAATTTCCGGTGCATTGCGATTGAAGTTTTGTTATTTTCATCATATCATACGATCAATATTAACAATTTTTTCACAGTTGTATTCAGTAATTATTCAAGAAAACTTTTTTTAAGTCCAAAGAAACATTTTCTCATCACATGGTAAAAAAAAAAGATGTTTCTTAATCTATGAAAATATAATATAACGAAAAACGAAAATGAATTCCGAAAAGCGTACTTTATGATTCGAAACCTCAGAAACCATTATATTTTCGAGATTTAAAGAGTCCTTTATAGAAACAAAGTTTGTTTTGTGCCCACTTATTTTCGGAAACGTTCCGAGTAGTATTTATAGTGTATTAATCACTTCTCAACCGGACTTTTCTCAAACAGGAATATCGATTTTTCGGATGGCATCAATTCTCAATTAAACATTTTGAGCTACGTAATTGAATTTATACATGCAATAGTCACAAAATAATATTAAATATTAATGCTGTTAATTTATCATATTTATCTGTAAAACATGTTTGTTGAACATGAAAATGATTACTTGAGAATTGCTAGCATCCGAAAAAACTATATTTCGGGTGGAGAAAATTCAGTAATACACAATAAAAACTACTCGGAAATGTTTCCGAAAATCAGAGGCAGCAAAAGAAACTTTGTTTTTATAAATCCTTTTTTGAATATCGAAAATATATTGGTGTCTAGGATTTCTAACGATAAACAATTATTTTTGGTATCGATAGTAATTCGGAAGAGGTTATTGTATATTTTCGTTTGTGGTTATATTTTTTTAAATTAAGAAACATCTGTCTTTTTTTTAAATGCCGATCATTTTTTTTTTTAATATTCGTTCATTTTATTTTTAAGCTCTTTTATTTAATTTACTAGGGGGCTCTGCCCCCTGCTCGCTACGATCACCAACCCCCGTTCTGATTTCACAGCCTCTTAAAACCTGGTAATGTATCGTGTTTTAAAAAGATGATGATGATGATATCACGAACGGCGAATTTCTTCTGTAATCAGGTTATAATGCTTTTTCATTTAACTGGTTATAATGCTTTTTCATTTAATTCATCTTTTTTATTTTTAATATTCATGTGTAAACACAATTTTTATGACGTAATTTTCTTTATTTCCTGCTTTCAACACGTGATCATTTAATTATTATTTTAAACTTTCATTATTGTTTTTAATAGTCTCGCGCAAATACATTTTTTATTTGCGGTAAAACATAATCCTTTGCGATTATTTAGAAATTGGCAACAATATAAAAATATGACTTTTTCAATAAAAGATTTTTTACTCGATTTTTAAGGATTTTTTGAGTTTTTATTGTCCGACCGTGATCATTTTTTTAATTTCTGAAAGCTTTTTATATTTCGCGTCTGGTGATATGATTTTCGAATCCGTAGAATGTCTAGAAAAAAAGTAATAGCTTCTCAAAAAAGTCCCTAGTAAAAAAGGGGTGAGAATAACCCGGAATATCTACGCAGAATTTGATTGGTCCATTTCGTTTTTGGCTCAGTTCCAGATTACTTTTTTTTAATATAGAAGGAAATTGGTTTCTTGGTTTGGATACGTAAAGATGAAATTTTTAATCGAATATTCACTCACTTCCTGACATCTTGAATTATAAAATTACATCCACAGGCGTATTTCCGATGACAATGCAATATTTTAATATTTCAAGAATTTAATTATAAATTAATCAATTAATTTAAGGCAATTTTCCGTTATCTCAGCGAAGGACGTAAATTGTCAAATAATTTTTATGGTTTCAACTGTTTACAAATTATAACAAGTTGGAAATTGTACGTTAAACGTGACAAATGCGTTCGTTTCGTTCTATAACTAGTTTTACAATGTACAAAAATCTTCGTTATTATTTCTGTGACATAAATTATATCGTCTGCTATGAGCGAAATGAGCATGTCTTTTTTTTTTATTATTACGTATGCCATGCTTACAGACACGATTTTTTTTTTTGACACCAGACAACGCTGTAAAATTCACGATGGAGATCTTTCTTTGCGAATGATTACGCCCATGGTTTAATATTTTCATGACTCATAATTTACGAATCTCATGTGTTTATTTACTCTAATGGATTGAGATATTCGGCTGTTAACCTAATTTTCACTAAAGTAATCTCAGAATCTATACATTTTTTAATGTAACTCTTCTCTCAAACAAACAATTTTTTTCAACGATCTTTCTAAAAATGTAACTTCTATGCAATTTTATTCGAAAAAATAATTTTTAATGGAAGTGGCCGCCTGGCATATGAAAAAGAAGTGGTTTGCCCTTATTTGTTTACTTCAGTCACATGACTTGCGCTTTCATTATAGAGTTTATAATCATCGATTATATAAATTAAATTTCAAACCATTCGGTTGGGTAGTTTTTGCGCTGTTATATGCGAACGGATCAGACGGCGACTATAGGTGCTACGTGTTAAATCTCTTGTCCATGTTTTATTTATTTCCTTTTTTATCCTCTCATCTTTTATTCTCGTGATGCATTTTTTGTAATATGTAACGTGAATTAGAAATTGTTTACTACTGTTTTTAAATATTTTTATGGAATTAAGGTAGAAATTTTTACCGTTGAATAAATTATTAGTATTTTGAAAGCTTAAGAGGTTAATTGACTTCTTTTGTATGCTTTAAGTTATTAATTGGCGTCCGCTTTACCTTTAGAAAGCTTAGGTGTTAAAATAACATCTTTTTGAACGCTTTAACTAACATTTTTGGCGTCCGAGACAGGATTAGATTTATTGAAGCAAGATGTTTCAAGCCGTGAAAGGCTTTAAAAGAGCCGATTTAAAGTTTGTAGTAGAAGAACTTGGTGAAACGATTCCGCAAGACTATACGATTGCAACACTAAAAGAAATAATTTTGAATAGTAAGGAATATAAACAGGATCCTGATTTTGTACAAGAAATTTTATCAACAGCCATTGCTGAAAGAAAAGAAAAGGAGAAGTTACAATTAGAAAAGGAAAAGGAGAAGTTACAATTAGAAAAGGATCAAGAACTACAGTTGAAATATTGGAACTCGACCATCAATTAGAATTAGCAAAAATCCAGTCACAAGAGCAAATTCAAGGTGAGTACATTTCAACTGTTAATGAAACTAATGATTCTAAGCGAAAATTTACGTTACCTAGGTTAGAATTTCGTCAATTTGATGGAGATTTAAAAGAGTGGCTACCATTCTGGAGTCAATTTGAACAGATTCATACGGATGAGAATATTGTGCCCGAAAATAAATTCCAGTATTTGATTCAAGCAAACAGTAGCTGGATCTAGAGCGAGAGAAGTTGTAGATAGTTTTCCCACAACTGGCGCTAACTATGCCAAAGCTATAGAGAGTCTTCAGGCTCATTTTGGTCGGGAAGATCTTTTAGTTGAAGTATATGTTAGAGAATTATTGAAATTAATAATATCAGTACAGTCAAAAGAAACGTTTTCTCTTACATCCTTGTATGATAAACTTGAATCGTATTTAAGAGCTCTTGAGACATTGGGAGTCACAACAGATAAATGCGCCTCAATATTATATCCAATGGTAGAATCTTGTTTTACTGCGGCAACTTTTTAAAGCGTGGAACAGAACCTATACGTCTTCTGCTATTTCCGATCCGAAAGAACGCCTAGATAATTTAATGAAGTTTATCAAAAGTGAAGTTGAAGGAGATGAAAGAATAAATTTGGCAGTGGCAGGTTTTGGCTTCGCGAAAAAAGATGATGATAGAAACTTTAGAAAAAGGAAAGGTTACACCGATGTTTCTAAACATTTACCAACTGCTGCTACTCTATTAACAACTTCTTCAAAGCAATACTTAAGGAAAAATTGCATTTTTTGTAACGGAAGACATCTGAGTTCAGAATGTTTCTCAGCACGGAAGATGAGTTTTAGTGAGAAGCAGAATATATAGAAAGACAAAAAGTGTTGTTTTTTATGTTTGACGTCAGGCCACACAACGAAACAAAGTAAAGCTATCTTGAAGTGTTTCATTTGTGATAAAAAACATGCATCTGTGATGTGTCAAATGCTCGATAAAAACAAATTAAATGAAAGGAAAGTTGAAGAAAAATCGTCTGTAAATGAAGTAAATATGGCTAATGTCAGTAGAGGAGATGAAGTAAATATGGCTAATGTCAGTAGAGCAAATGAAGTAAATATGGCTAATGTCAGTAGAAATCCCAAGGTCTTTCTTCAGACACTCAAAGGAAAAATCACATCAGATAACAAAAAGAAAGTTGTTCGACTGATTTTAGACTCAGGTTCTCAGAGATGGTATATATTAAAGCATTTAGCCGAAGAAATGAAGTATTTACCTCTTCGAAAAGAAAAAGTAGCTCATTCTCTTTTTGGCGGAATCATAACAAAAGAATTTAATCATAACCACTACAAGATATTATTAAGCGATTTGAAAGAAAATTTTAAATGCAATTTTGAGGTTTTGGACCAAAACATTATCTGCGAAAATGTTATGCCTGTAGGAAAAGTATCCTGGTATAAAGAATTATCGGAAAAAAGCATCACTCTGACGGATATTGGTGAGACTCTTGAATCTATTCAAGTATTGATTGGAGCCGGTGTACTTGGAAAATTACTGACAGGTCGTAGAGAAATATTGTCGTCTGGACTAGTAGCACTGGAAACACACTTAGGATGGACCTTAATGGGAAAAGTGCCTCAAGATAACGTATCTAAAGAAAACTTAGCTTTAACAGTTACATCTATGTTCGTGAATGAAGCAGAAATTAGCGATTTATGGAAACTAGATTTACTTGGAATAAATGATCCAATTGAAAAACAATCTAAAATGGAGACTGATCGTCAGGTAAAAGAGCATTTTTTACAGACATTAAATATGAATGAGAATAATCGTTATGAAATTTCTTTGCCATGGGTGGAAGATATACCACCTTTACCCAATAATTTAAGTTTAGCCAAGAAAAGATTGATTAATGTTATAAACAAGTTGCTTAGAAATAGCCTTTATCAAAAATATGAACAAGTGCTTTTAGGCTGGCTTGATGATAAAATTATTGAGGAAATTCCCGAGTCTGAAATGAATCTTTATGGAAACTATTTGCCTCATCGACCAGTAATAAAAGAAAGCAGTACAACTCCCATTCGTCCAGTGTTCGACGCATCAGCTAGAATACAGAACCATCCATCTCTGAATCAGTGTTTGCATTCTGGACCAAATCTCATTGAATTAATTCCTGACATTCTCCTACGTTTTAGAGAAAAGAAATTTGGCGTTATAGCTGATATCAGGAAAGCATTTTTACAAATCGTTGTACGGAAAGAAGATCGGGACTTTTTGCGTTTCCTGTGGTGGAACGATCCAGAAGTGAGAAATATTAAAATGTTTCGACATGCTAGAGTCGTGTTTGGAGTCAAAAGTTCCCCATTTCTTCTTGCTTCCGTCATAGAATATCACATAAAAAACGATGAAGAATACGATCCACATCTTAAACAGCAATTGCTGAGAAGCTTTTATGTTGACAATGTCGTTGCCAGTGTCCATACGCAAAAATAATTAGAAAAATGTATTGCTGATTCTAAGTGTCTTATGGCTAAATGTGGATTTGATTTGAGAGGATGGGAACATACAGAAGAAAGGAAAAATAGCGAAAATGGCGAAGAAACTGCTGTACTAGGATTACAATGGAACAGATTTCTAGACGTTTTGAAGGTTAATGTAAGCTGGACGAAAGATATAAATTTAGAAAAAATAACTAAACGAATCATGCTATCAGTTGCACATAAAGTTTTTGATCCTATTGGTTTTACGTCTCCTGTTATGATTTGACCCAAGATGATGTTGCAGAAAACATGGAAGGAAGGTATCGCCTGGGATGAAGAAATTGCAAGTGATCTAAAATATGAGTTTACTGAATGGTTTCGTGAATTGTATATTTTACAAGAAATTCAGATTCCAATATATATTCAGTTCACCCCAGATAATGTAAAAGATTGCACTCTTCACACATTTTGTGATGCAAGTCAATATGCGTATGCTGCTGTCATATTTTTGAGGATAGCAAGTAAAGATCATGTTGAATTATTCCTTCTTGCTTCGAAATCCCACATAGGTCCTTTAAAATGCGCAACCCATACCGAGAATGGAAATTTTAGCTGCTTTGATTGGTGCCAGATTGGCTAAATCAATAATAGACGCATTGGGCTGGGAAGATATGGAAAGATATTTTTGGAGTGATTCCACAACGGTTCTTGCATGGATATCCAGAAAAGAGAACTGGTCTGTCTTTGTTAGAAACAGAGTTCAAGAAATCAAAATTTGAGTGACCCTGCTTTATGGAAACATATACCTGGTGAAATGAATCCAGTAAATCTACCATCTAGAGGCTGTAAAGCAAAGAAGCTGGTATCTCTCAAATGGTAGGAGGGTCCATCTTGGCTTCGAGATCCTAAAGAATATTATAAATATATGATTTTCACATGTCAAAATATAAATGAAGAAGAAATTGAAAAAGATAAATTGAAGTCTACAAAATTACTGGTTAATGTTGATGAAAGTCCAGAGAAAACCTGGTACTACTGGTATTTTTCCAGCTGTGAAAAAATCGTGCGTCTTGTTGGTTGGATACTACGTTTCAGACATAATTCTTCTAATCCAAAGGAACAAATTAGAGGAGAATTGACAAGTCATGAATTTAAGAAAGCAGAAACAAAGATAATTTGGATGATACAACAGGAATGTTTTTCTCATGAAAGCGATGATAGATTGAAAACTCTGGAGACGTTTAAAGATCATCAAAAAATAATACGTGTAAAGACTAAAATTATGTATAGACAAGACAATATGGATTTCCTCACACCTATGGTTGTTCCTTCAAATCATGTAGTTATCAAACGATTAATTTTACATTTTCATCTCAAAAATTGTCATGCAGGTCCTCAGATTCTTTTAAATTTGCTCAGAGAAAAATACTGGATTCTGAATGGAAGAAGAACTGTGACTTCTGTTTTATCCAAATGCACCATTTGTAAAAGATTTAATTCTAAGAATTTGGAATCTTCTCCTGTTTCTCTACCAGAAAATCGAGTAAAAGATGCAGCAGTATTTCAAATTATCGGTCTTGATATGGCTGGCCCTCTATTTCTTAAAAATAATCAAAAGAGTTGGGTTATCATATTTACATGCGCTATCTACAGAGCTGTACATTTTGAACTTGTTACTTCAGCATCTACAGAAGCTTTTTTGATGGCTTTAAGAAGATTTGTATCACGCAGAGGAAGATGTTCTATTATATATTGCGACAACGGTTCGAACTTTATTGGTGCAGCTAATTTTTGGAAAAGATTGAATTGGAGTCGCATAGTGAAGTATGGAGTAACCAATTCAATTGAATGGAAATTCAACCCACCGACTGCTGCATGGTGGGGCGTATGGTGGGAGAGACTCATCAGAGTGATGAAAGATCTATTAAAAAGAGTCTTAGGACAAGCCTGTTTGAAGTATGAAGAGATGATAACTGTATTGGCTGATTGTGAAAGTATTATAAATTCTCGACCACTAACTTACATGTCAGAGAAAGAATCTATCAAACCCATATCTCCGGACATGTTTTTGAAAGACATTCATGAGTGGGGTTTACCAGACTTTGATGCAATCGAGGAAAACTCTCTCACTAGAAGACTTAAATATAGGCAAGAACTGCAAAAGGATCTAAGAAATCGATTTAGATCAGAATATTTAGATCTACTTATCCAACGGCCGATCGGGAGACGATTCCAACATTCAGTGGCTGTAGGAGATATAGTCTTGGTGGGAGCAGATAACAAGAAAAGAATTAACTGGCCATTAGGACTTGTTACAGAGCTCATTCCTGGTAAAGATGGAAAAGTTCGCCTTTTAAAGTTACAAACGTCTCATTCGTAGATACTTCGGCCTGTTCAAAGAATTTATCCTCTAGAAGTGTCATCGAGTGATTGTACCAAAATTAATTTTCCTAAACCAACTTTGAATGAAACTCAGGTTGAGCCTTCAAAGGACGAATCACAAGTTAAAAAGACTAGATCTGGTAGAATGATAAAAATGCCAGAGAGACTCGATTTATAATGTTCATGTAAATGTATTTATTTAATGTGAAGTTTTGATTATACGACATAATCAAAAGGTGGGAGGATGTTAAATCTATTGTCCATGTTTTATTTATTTCCTTTTTTATCCTCTCATCTTTTATTCTCGTGATGTATTTTTTGTAATATGTAACGTGAATTAGAAATTGTTTACTACTGTTTTTAAATATTTTTATAGAATTAAGGTAGAAATTTTTACCGTTGAATAAATTATTAGTATTTTGAAAGCTTAAGAGGTTAATTGACTTCTTTTGTATGCTTTAAGTTATTAATTGGCGTCCGAATTATCTTTAGAAAGCTTAGTTGTTAAAATAACATCTTTTTGAACGCTTTAACTAACACTACGTATTTATATAATTACGAACGCACCTAAAAACAATGAATTTAATGATGCTCCGAACCATGCTCTCCATCATAGGACATCTTACTGTGAAACTGCAACAACTAAATATTTTAAACTATAGAAAATATAAATAAAAAGACTGTAATATTTTTTAAATACTCCTTTATCATTTAAAGTTTAATATTAATTAAGTTATGATTATACAGTAAGAAAATAATTTAGAATTCCTGGATAGATAGTTTAAATGATGCTTTGTTCTGTTTTGTTGTAATATCTTTTTTAAAAAAACAGAGCAAATTAAATAAATTTTTGAAAAGGTTAACCAGTTTAAGCTTTCTATGAAGCGTAAATCAAAGCAGTGAATTTTCATTAATCGGAGCCAGGCGTGATTTTTAAGATAAACATTGAATGGTTATAGAAGAGTAGCTTTTTTAGGTGCGTTCGTAATTATATAAATACGTGGTACCTATAGTCGTCGTCTGGTACGTCCGTCTGTCTGTCCATCCGTAAGTCCGACTGTTCGCATATACCCAGCAAACACAGATCTATCGGTAAGCAATCGCCCGATTGCCGCTTTGCCGTTACCGACGGTATCGGCACGATACCAGCTGCCGTACCGGTTCCGTAACTTTTTCGACACGCCGCGCGACTGACGCCCGACAGATAGGCGCACAGTCGGTCCGGTATCGGCAACGCCGGTAGAAGCGACGGCACTCTGCTGTGCCGATTGTATACCAACAGTTATCCGCACATCTTCCGAATGTGGTCCGGTACCGGCAACGCTAACAACGGCGAGATGCTGTGCCGACCGTATACTGATAACAAATCAGTAGTATTGTCGAATGTGGTCCGATATCGGCAAGCATTAAACTGCCGAAAGCATCCCTTTTATTGGGAACTAGCAGCAGAATAGTGGGGGGGGGGGGGGTTACTCCACTTAATTGTACCTAATTTTTTTTTTTTTACTTTGATTATTTAGGTAAAAATGGTGAAATTTATTTTTCAGATGTAAGCAACCCCCTCCCCCCTCACGGATACCGTTTTACTATTAATAGCCCCTGCCATTAAAAAAGAAAAAAAATGCTTCAAGCTTTACTTTTGTACATTATATTAGCATAGATACTTTAACAATATCTGAATCTTGTGTTTCTAAACGCAATAATGATAAAGTAATTTTTTTTTTCACTTTACAAAATGTGGTAAGTATTATAAATACATTTAATTTTTGTTCTATAAAGCTGTATAAAACAAATTTATTATACAATAAGTAAAATTTAGATACATTTTCCTTTCTAAGTGTCGCTGTAAAACTTGATTTAAAAACATAAAATATTTTCTAGGAAACTATAAAACAATACATCTAAATTTTTTTCAGATTTTTTTTATTATTTTTTTTTAAGTCAAATAAACTAAATTTCGTTCCGGTAATTTACTATTTATTAATAAATTAAAAAATTCGAACTTTAATTTTACACAGAAAATAAAAAATGAATTTAAATAACTTTGTTAAAAAATTTAATCTACCCTGTTTGTTATTATTTTATTTTGTGAAAGCTTTAAATGAAGGTTTGTGTGATTTTCTTTTTCCTTTTTTATTATTCTTAAAATGATAAGTCTGCTATAAATTATGTTAAATTGTTTTAGCCTTATTAAATCCGTCAGCATCTCAACTAAGTTAAATATTTTTGCATAATTTAATTTAGTAAACATTATTCTCTTTTTTAAAAATATAAAAAACAAAATTTAGAGTTTATGTAATTTCTGGGCAAGATTAGAAAAATACATTTTTGTAACTTTATTTAAAAAAAATATATATGAATGACATGTTGCATATTTCCTTATTTTTAGCTTTTACTAAATTCTTTATATATTTTTTCATTTATACAGAAGGACAAATGTTTTCTAAATCATTTATATCTTGGACATATAATTTGATGCTCCATAATTACATTTAAAAAAAATAAAGTAACATTATTTACAATATTGTTTTTCCTTTTTGCTCTTAATTTTTTTTTCTAAATCTTTCCTTTTCAAATATAAATATACACTTTCAAAATCTCTCGTGTATATTATATACATTGGAAATGTCAAATATTTATATACATTGATTTAATTAAAATTCATTTATTTTAAATTTGATAGAAATAAAATGTATTAAACAAGTTTAATAAATTTAAAGCACAAATGAAATCATCTGCTCTTGAATAGTATTAGAAAGGCATTTTTATACAGCAGCGTAAAATTTTCAGGATACGTGAAAAAGAAATCGTTTTAAGTAATTTAAAAAATGAATGAATTAGTAACTTTGAATAAATTAAAGTTTAAATACAATAAAATGCAAATTATCATTATTAAGCAATCGAAAATTTTGACTATTTTTTTTTTAAATACAGGAACGACACGAGTATTGTAAAATTGTGGAGCACCAAATGGATAACACATAACCAAATGTCATTCTGCATTTCTTATAATAAAGAAACGTTTTAGGAATTAGTTAATTATTATCAAGATTCGTTAATTATTATTAATTATTAATAATTAAAAATATGCTACATGTCATAAAAACTTGTATAATAAAAAGATAATAATAAATTCCAAAACATATTTTTCTATTTTAACCCTTTTATCATTTTTTACAACAATAATTCATACGCAAAGTTAATCGTTAAAAGAGAATAAATCTTTAAACAACTAAATATATGCAAAAATAATTAACTTAATTCAGATTAATTTATATTTAACTAAAGCAAAATTAAGCAGACTTACCATTATTATTATTTCTTCTGCATGTGTCACGCTTCACGCATCTCAAATCAGCAGTATATAAAAACGCGAGCGTCTATTCTATGGTTGCAATTTCCCCTCTTCAAAAGTCAAAATCTAGTTTGGCAAGCATGCGCGCGCAGTGATCGCATCGCTTTCCCTTTGCTACGCGCCCACCTTACAGACAATAGAGTAGCAGATATCATCCCAGATTTGGCGTGTTAGTTCTGTATTGGCGCTTTCTCATAATCAAATTTTGGATGTGAAAGCGTGTCTCAAAGCATTGACCATCATCAAATTATCCCAAAGTCCGAAACTTTCTTGATAAATGCTTACAAGAAATGCATTATTATTTCATGTTTAATAAAAATATTATATGGATACTTACATAATTTTTTTTTTAAATGACCTTTGGGTTGGGGGGAAAAAAAAACAGGTTTAATGGCACAGTACTTGAAAATTTTTAATAAAAAATCTAGAATTTAAATTTTTTAGATTGTTGTAAAATTAATGTATGATCAATCATCTAAATATCGCCCACACACCGTGCTCGTTAGTCGGAGGGGAGGAGGGGGAGGGTGACAAAGCAAACAATCCTCCTTCCATATATGTATTTGTCATCACGTCTAATATGTTTATTTGAAATTTGTATAAAATATTGAATACATTTTACATTTCATTTTTAAAAATATAAATTATTATATTTCCACAATTTTTATTAAAAAAAAAAAATAAAAATAAATAATAATATTTTTTTTTCGATATTGTTACACTAATTCCTCAAAACAAGAGTAAAAATATATAATATACATTATTTTAAAAAACATGCATTTAGTAACAAAACTCAGACTTAATCACAATCGAAAAAGAAGTCCCTGACGGCTCGGCCTACAGGCACAGGTAAATTTTGAAGACGCAGACAGTGGGGCGCCTGTTTTTTGGGAATTGCGGAAGAAATAACCTTTTTGCCATGATGCGGCAGTTAGAACCACCCACTTCGAAACCCAACTTGTTTGCTGGCGGAGCCGGCAAGATTTTTTTTTTTTTTCTTTTTTTTTTTTTTTTTTTTTTTTTTTTTTTTTTTTTTTTTTTTTTAAATATATATAAGGGTTGGTTCTATAAAAAACTTATCAATATAAAAGTTTTAGATAATATTAAGAGGATTTATAATAAATTCAAGCAAATTTAATATCTTTTGAATTTGCGAAGTTATGAATTTTTTTCTTCTAAAACCCCCTTTTAACCCCTATGGGGCCATTTTTAATGATATCAAAAATCTGCAATACATAAATTTTCGGCCCTTTTCCTGGAAGTAATAATAACTTTAAATGGATTCGATACGTATCATAATTAAGAAATTATGGGGTTATTTCTGTTTTCACAAAATGCCCCCATTTCCTCCCCTCCCTTGGTTTGATTTTGCCCATTAACGAACTTGACCGATATTTTATGCCCTTTGATTTTATGTATCAGTTTAGAAGAGATTTGTGCAGAATATTTGCCGTTATCGTGTCTATAAAAAGTGACATAGATAGATAGATAAAGTTTTGAACCGGGGGTGGTTTTGGGTTCTGGGAGTCATGATCGGCGTAGATCTGCAAAAATATTTCAAAAATTCCAACTTAGGGGAGAATGTAATAGTTAGTATTTCTTACAAAATCTACCTAAAAAATGCCGGTTAATCACAATTGAAAAAAAAATTGACGGCTAAGACTATAAATATTCCATTATTTTTCCTACATCAATTTTTGATAGAAAATGAAAAAAAAAAAAAAAAAAAAAAACAGTAAATGTTATTTTAGTTGTTATTTTATATTGTTCCACTGATTCTTCGAATAAAAATTAGAAAACGTATTTAACATTCCCAAGAAAACACAAATAACGAACAAAAACATCAGCAAAAGAAAAACATCGACTACGATTCAATATTCCGAATTACATAAATATTCTATTATTTATCCCAGAAAAATGGAGAAAAAAAGTCGAATATCATGTTTTTATTTCATGTTGTTACACTGATTCTTCGAAAAAAAATTAGAAAATTTTAATATATATTAAATTTAAAAATATGTATTTAATATTCCAATAACGCAAACAATGAAAAAAAGCACCTGCTACGATTAAATACCCCACTACTAGCTAAGTTCTGTTCTCAATGCTGGAAATCGGAGGTGCTGCGTTCAAACCCTTGTCGCGCTCGTCGACCTAACTGTTCGGAGTTTTCGGTGGTTTCCTTCGAACATTGCCGTAAATACGGGTTAGAAGACCCTCACGGAGGTACCCCCCCCTTTCGGCCTATATCCCTAGCGCAGCTATACTGCTGTAACAAATCATCATCATAACATTATAGTGATTCTTCTAAGAAAAATTAGTAAAAAACTTACATATGTTAATTTTTAAAATATTTATTTAATATTTCGAACAAAGAGCAAACAATGAAAAGTAGAGAAAAAAAATTCTGCTACGATTAAACATTCCATTATTTTCCCTACATCTGTGTTTGTTAAAAAAAAAAAGTAAAAAAAGGGAATATTATAAGTTTTATTTCATACTGCTACACTAATTTTTCGAAAAATAATTTATTTAATATTCCCAACAAAATTTAAACAAATTAAAAAAAAGCATCGGCTAAAATAAAATATTCCAAATTCGGACCGATGTTGGCAAATCTAATCGGACCACTTTCGGCCATCAGATATCGGTCCAGCGTCACTTTGCCAATATGAATCACTTGCCGATATGTAACCGTTAGGGGTCCGACAACATTAACCGGCATACGAAAACGCACGGTTACTTAGTATCACTTGCCGACAAGGTACCGACACTGGACCGATACCACTGTGCCGTTGCCGACACCCAACCGACACTGCCGGCTGCGGTCCGATCGTGTACCAAAAGGTATGTGTTTGCTGGGTAACAACGCAAAAACTACCCAAGCGAATGATTTGAAATTGAATATATATTATCGTTGTAGAATTTTGTCGAGTCATTTCCAATTTTATGAAAATCGAATCAAAACTTAAAAAGATATTAATAAAAGTTTTCTTTATTCTATTAAATCCTGTCGTACATAATCTATATAATAAAAGCGCAAATCAAGTGACTGAGGAAAACAAATACGGGCAAACCACTTCTTTTTTCATATGCCAGGCGGCCACTTTCATTCAAAATTATTTTTTCGAATTAAATTACATTTGAAAGTTACATTTTTACAGATCGGTGAAAAAAAATTGTTTGTTTGAAAGATGAGTTACATTAAAAAAATGTATAGATTTTGAGATAACTTCAGTGGAAATTACGTTAACAGCGGAATATTTCAATCCATTAAAGTAAATAAATACAGGAGATTCGGTCATTATGAGTCATAAAAATATTAAACCATGGACGTAATCATTCACAAAGCAAGATCTCAATGGTTAATTTTACAGTGATGTTTTGGTTTAGAAAAAAAAAATTCGCATTTGTAAATATTTGCATACGTAATAAGAAAACAAGTAATATAAAAACTTTTTTTTTAAGTCAATTCCTACTTAGGTCAAATAGAAATTTTTTTCCAGCGATCTACACGCTTCGCCACTGACGGTATTTATTCCTAAATTTATATCCTGCTAAATATCTTACATAAGAGAAATTTTTGAAATGTATTAAAATTTAAATACAAAATAAATAGCTAAAATACCAAAAATTAATAGCTCAAAAAGTATTTCTCACAAAATTGTTAGACAAACTGCGTTAGAAAGGTAAAAAAAAAAATTGTATTTTTCTTGATATAAATTTAAAATCTAATGATTATGCCGTTTTTCAAATATTGAATTTCAAAAATTACCAAACTTCACAATAAAGTGAGTGCCATAGCGATGTTTCAGTTAGCGATAATACAGTTTTTTCAAATATTAATTAATTAATTGAATTTAATTATTTAATTTTAGTTTTATACTTCATTTCTGTTCAAAAGTATAGACTCACTCCACATTTATAGTCTCCTTCGCCCGTGAGCCGCCTCATCTTCGTCCGTGAACAGCCCCATTATCTTTTTACGTGTGAAGGTGAGACTATAAATATGGGGTGTCTATACTTTTAAACAGAAATGAAATATAAAAATTAAAATTAATTAATTAAATTTAATTAATGAATTAATATTTGAAAAAACTGTATTAACGTCAATTGTCATCCAGTACAAGTTTAAAAAAATTTATTTGAACTTGAATGGATGAATAGAAAATACTTTATTAACGATTGAAAATTCCAACAAGACATATATATATAGAAAGTATGAGCTAATAGTAGGAATTTTAAAAAAAGGCATGCTCATTTCATTCCTAACAGATGACATAATTCATTTCACTGAAATAATAAGGATTATTTTTACTTTCTTCTATCTATAATAGAAGAAAGTATTGTAATCGAAATTTTTTTCGACTTCCGGTTTTTGACGGATTTACACGTTTTAGGGGTCAGAGATTCCGAAAAACATGTTTTTACAAAGTGTCTGTCTGTCCGTCTGTCCGTCCGTCCGTCTGTCCGTCTGTGTGTCTTTTCATTGTACCATCTAAAACTGTATGAAGTTATGCTTCAAATTGAACCACATTTTTTTTCTAGGTTTTTGGCTATGGCAATCAGGTTCTATCAGAATTTGGGGATACTTCGACGAAAGGGGGCACTGTGATCGATATTTTTGTTCCATTTTAACTATTGTATCATCGAAAAGAGTATAAAGCTATACTTCAAATTGAACCACATTTTTTTCTAGGTTTTTGGCTATGGCAAGCAGGTTTTATCAGAATTTGGGGATACTTCGACGAAAGGGGGCGCTGTGATCGATATTTTTGTTCCATTTTCACTATTGTACCATCTAAAAGTGTATGAAGTTATGCTTCAAATTGAACCACATTTTTTTTCTAGGTTTTTGGCTATGGCAAGCAGGTTCTATTAGAATTTGGGGATACTTCGACGAAAGGGGGCGCTGTGATAGCCATTTAAAGATTTCAAACTCAAAAAGATGTGCAAATTCAAAAAAATTAGAAATCCTAAAACTTTTTTTCGTTAAATGTTCGGCCTTGTTCCGGAGAATCCGGAGCAATTTTTGTTTTGCCACTATCTTAAAAAATAGCTGAGATATAGCGGTTTGAAATTTTAGAGTGGCTGACATTTTCAAACAAGACAGCGGAATTTCATCCATAAACGGGTTTAATTTATGAGTTTTAGTTAACATGATTTCGGCAAATTTTCTTTCATTGTTGTAACCATTCATCCTATTACATGCTAATCACTATATATTTATATTCGCCAACGTCGAATTCTCGCCAAACTTGGCGACAGTTGGCGGAATATCGCCAAATTTGGCGACCAAAATAAGTTGCCATAAATGAAGCCAACTTGGCTGTAGAGGACTAATTTGGCGATATCCTCATTCAAATTCAATGTTGACGAAAACTGGGATTGAATCTTCTTTATTTAGGTTCCACGCATTTTACCTTCGTGTTTTCCAGTAAAATTAGCTAAAATCGTAAAACCAAGGAATAGGGAGGCTATCTGTTCCTGTCGGTTCAGACCAGAAGGACTTTTCGTAGTTTAGTATACATCGGTTGTTCGCATCCCTGTAACCCGACGATTCGCAAGCAGTTGACTTACAACAGAATGACGAAAAATATTGATTTTATTGGCGATGTGATAGCGAATTTTGAAGTATTAACATGACTGAGATAGAAGAAAGTTTTGGGATTGGCACATCCGACTAGTTTTACATTGTGAAACTAGTTATAAAAAGAAAACAGTTTAACGTACAATTTCTAACTTGTTTAAAAATAAAAAAGAACTATTTTTACTTTTATTTATTCATTTGAATTTATGCTATATTATTTCAGGAACACACCGTGTCGAAAATGTGATTGAAATTGTGAAACAAAAACCAGGTGACGCTGCTAATTCACACTCCTCGCTAGTGAAATGAAGTGATTTAAAGTTGAGAATGAACCTCTGATGAGATGCATGTCGTTAAGTTGTGGTTAAAGCTTTAAAACAAAAAACTAAAAATTATAATGTACGAATTGTGCATTTTATTGCAGGAGCTATTCTTAAAATATCGTGTAGATGTAGGAATAAATAGCTTGTTCAGTATAATAAGAGGAATTATTTAGATGTTGATATTACTTTAAATTAAAAATTGAAGTACCCGAAAAGAACTTGGAAGGAAGCCAAGTTTTCAACATGGCTCAATCGGCCTGGAAGTAAGATGTCGTTTAGTAGGGTTTGAAATGTAATAAAATGTGGCTCCAGCTGGATTGACGTGCCAAGTTTGATATTTATTTTTTCTGTAGGTTTTGACTTGTAGATTGCAAATATCTTAGGTGCCATTTTTTACTTACACATTTTTGAGGTGATTTTCAACATGACGTCCCAAATAGCTGCTATTTACTGATTTCTTTAATATTTGTGGCATATTATTGACCAGTATGTCAAATTATGTTTTTGGGGTCAAGAAATGCAAATCTACAATCAAAATAGGAGTAAATTGAGTTTTTCAAGAGTTTTAAATGATAAGATGCAAATAAAGCACAAGAAATATGAAATACATTACTTTAATATTAGTGTTTTATTAACCAATTATACACAAACAACTTATTTAATTGAAATAACATAAATAATTGAATATATTGAACATAATTATTAAAAACAGCATTTATATGTATATAAGGTACTGGGATGTTACATATCCCCTTCTTAATCACTACTGTCGATGTCGTTATTATTGATAGTCCTTTGTATTGTTACAGTCACTGCATTTGCAAAGAGCAGTACAAACTAGCGAATTCTATAAGCAAGAACATTTCCCAGCTGTACAAGTTCTCTTACACCCACATTTGATAAGTTCAATAACTCTTTTTGGCGCAGGTAACTCCAGGCATTTGACTGAAGAAATCGCTCCGTCGTCATTTATTTCCCAACCATTACCAATAAATGTGAGTATTGTTGGTCGAAGTTTTTTGTAGCCCTTTCCGTTGGTGCAAATTAAGTTGGACCGTAGAATATGTGGCTTCAGTTCTCCAAGGATTGGTGGTAACTTCTCCTCCTTGAAACTTTTATTTCTGAAAAGGTGCCATCTTAACTCTAGAATGCTTGAAGAATTACTATCTTTCAAATAAGCCAAGTTGGTGACTTTTTCAAACAAAGATAGATTGGATAATGGATCAACATTAGGTTCCCCAAGTTCTTGAAAAGCTGTTATAATATCCCCATCATACTGAAGATTGAGATACACTTTTATCCACTTCTCTTTTGAAATGCCTACAAATTTCCCTCCCCAGTCTCCACCAACATATGAATGTAAACCTAGTAGACCTTTGCTTTTAGAACACCTATTGCTCGACATCTTTCATTAATATTAATTTTTTCTGTGTTTGTTGCCTCAACCCGTAACGAAATTAATTTCATTATTTACTAGGTGACTTGAAACCAAGTCTATCCGCAATATGAAAATGTCAGTATCTTGCGAAAACACATCCATCTCATAATTATCATGATGGTTCACTATATCAAGTACATGAAAAGGTATAATGGTGTCTGTTTCTTCATGTATATATGGTCGCATAAATTTGAATCTAAAACATTCGGGTATGGTTACTGTATGCTTTACTGCCAAAAACAACAACAGATTTCTTCTCGCTAGCAGCAAAAGTAGTAATTTATTCCCGAGACACTCCGTCACTTGTGCTTTTGTTTCATTGTGTGAAAGAAACGACTTGAATGACACCAACGTTATATTGGTACTATTTGTAATAGTAAATCCAATAGGTTCTGTCTCCCTCAATCGTTTCTTACGAGTTTGTTCCTTCAATGAATGCTCAAGGTATTGTTCAAATATTATTCTCCCCTTAATGTATCCATTTGTCATTTTCTAAATGATATCGGTGAAAGCATTTGCGAAGTCTTCACAAGTTTTCATGGCAGGTGTTATTTTTACTCATTGTACGATTACCATTCGATCTATAATAATCTGGATTTGGTTACTGCAAAACTACCAGATTCAAGAGCATACCATGCTTCTGGATATGTTGTTTTAAGGTCTTTCATCTGTGCTATGTATACTGGAACGTGTCTTGCTTTAGGAAATAAGTCATGAGCAAAATAATACTTGATTTGCTCCTCTAATGATGAGAGATGCAATGCCCAATCCGCCTGGCGAGTAGCATGGATAAAACGCAACAAAGATCCAAATTGGTTCCTATACTATATAACAAACTTTGCCATATCCCCACTGCATTGTGTAATATGCGGAAGACAAAGTTTTTCAACTACTGCTTTGATCTTTTCAAACAACGTGGTAGCTTCAACATCACAATTGTGTAATTTCTCACGTAGTGAGTTGCATTTTTTTTGCAAGGAAATAATCCCTGTAGAATGTGGCAGTGTTTCAAAGAGAAGTTCGTCGCATGCCAAAACGATAGTCATGTAAAACTCTATGCCTCTAGTGTTAGAACTAATAACCCTTCTCAAAATGGCTGCTGCTTTTGCAAGGCAATTAATATCCACCTCTTCACTACTTGCAGTTTAGCGGAGATCTTTCACTTTTTCTGACAATAATTGCTTGCTCGCTATTTGTTCACTTTCATATACGTGATGAGACTTAACAAATTCTGCTTCAGGAATATGTGTGTTTATCAACTGTTTCAAGTGCTTCTTGTGTGCTTCAAGTGCTTCTTCAGTTGCCTTAAATTTTCCATACTCCAAAAGTAATGTAATGTATTGTAATTTTCATTAACTGCATTCATTGGAATATTTGCTCCTGAAAACAAAGAACACTTAACAATATTCACTACGTCAATATCAGCAATCAAGTAAGCACTACTATTAGAAACTTCGTTCTTTTTGTTATTTCGTTGACAAGTCCTTTCTTCATGGAGCAGACAGTCATGATATGTTATACCCAAAGCCCTGCAATCAAGTGGTTCATTGACAGTGCTGCACGAATGTTATTATTTTCTGTATTTTCATTGATGAATAGGAATATCTCTCCCATATTTTTGGTAAAAACAAAAAATAATTCATCCTCGTTCGGTGTTGTATATTGAAATATACACCGCTTCACTTTAATACCTTCAAGGTTTTGTGTAAATTTAGCACTTTCACTACCATCGCCCATCTCCGATGAGGACGTTGAATAACGACTCTTTTCTGCTGACTTGGGTAAAGATTCGTGAAATTGTTTTTGAGCTCTCTGGAGTTTTTGAGCATGCACGATTTTTTTGTGGCAAGAACTATGATATCGGGACAAAAAGTACTCTTCTGCTGAGAGTTTACTTATTCGTTCATAGAGTGGAGCTAACTTTAACTCACCAAATTTTGCTCGCTTTATAGTGTATTCTTTCAGTTTTTCGAGGTTGTCTATACCAGGTTTTTGACATAATTGTCCACCTTTCAAGCACACTAAACATTTCATTGTCTATTTACAAATTTTAACACAGTGTCTAGTATGACTAAGAATCTTCCAGGGAACACACAGTTTTCACATATGCAACAAAAGAGAAAACAAGCAATATTAGTAATTTTGTTGATAAATTTATAAATAAATAATAAACATATTACACAATATTTACTCCAATTTTGATTGTACATTTGTATTTCTTGACCCCAAAAACATATATTTTGGCATACTGGTCAATAATATGCCACAAATATTAAAGAAGTCATTAAATGGCAGGAATCTTGGACGTCATGTTGAAAATCACCTCCAAA
The DNA here is from genome assembly GCA_963931845.1 of Maratus michaelseni. Lineage (NCBI taxonomy): Eukaryota > Metazoa > Arthropoda > Arachnida > Araneae > Salticidae > Maratus > Maratus michaelseni. Next base: position 227,619,569 of record OZ007596.1, read on the forward strand.
ATGTGTAAGAAAAAATGGCACCTAAATTATTTGGAATCTACATGTCAAAATCTACAGAATAAAAAAATAATATTAAACTTGGCACGTCAATCCAGCTAGAAAACATTTCAGACTCTACTAGTTTGATTATTATGAAAGTGAAATAATTTTATTCATAATAATAAATTACGAAATAAGTTCATTTGATGATTAATGTAAAAAAAGCATCTACTCAGCTTGATTTAACAATAATTACTTGTTTCTGATTTATTTTACTATCGAATTTGCATTTAATAATTTGTATTTGCATTTAATAATTTGTATTTAAAACAACTGTTTAATTCAATGTTTAGTAACTAAAATATATTTTATTCTGGTTGATTTGAAAATAAAAGACAATAAACATGAACGTATTGACAAAGTTTTAAAAAAATAAATGTCTGTTTTGAGAACGGCCGTAACTAAATATTTAAATAAGTTAGAAAATGAGGATATCGAAAAATGTGGAGCACTTTAGAAGAGTATATTAGTTATTGAGATAAAATAAGTAAAGAATTAAAACCCTTGGATAATGAAATAAATAATTAAATTGATGAAGAAAATGAATTTGAAAATGAGGTGCAACATGTTATTAAATATAATAAAAAAATTACGGTATGGATTAATAAAATCAATGCGTAAAAAAGGGGAATAAAAATTTTAAGAACATTACATCATCCAGTCCCGACACTACGCCGCAAAGGCTGCGAGTTTTAACCTCAATAGTTACCTAAGATCGCAACTGCGAAATGTTTTTGTGATCAGTGTTTATGGGTGGCGTTTTGAAATCCAATTCAAAGCTCTATTGATAAAAACGAAACTTTGTCTAAATAGATGAATTTTCATATTTAAAAACGCTTTTAGGAGGGGTCGCGTTCAATGTTGTAAATAGATTTGCTTTATCGGGGGAAAATTATGAAAAAATGGTAAAATTATTTAAACAAAGATTTGGTAAGAATAAGTTATTAATGCTCATGATTTGTATGAGATTTGTATGAGAGGATTCTCTCATGACAAATCTCATACAAGCATTGTATGAGATTGTTGAAATTAGATTGATGATTAGATTATTGAGATTGATGACGTTGTTGAAATTAAAATTTGAAATTTAGAATCCTTGAATGTAACGACTGAAATGTACTGTTATCTTTTGTGTCCCATTCTGATTAGATTAATCCCAGATAATTTCGCTCTAAATTTTGTTAGAAAAAGTTTGGAGAAATCGGATGAAAATGAATTTAATGTTTTGGGACTATTGCGATATATAACTAGTCGGATGTGTCAATCCCAAAACGTTCTTCTATCTCACACAGGTTTCGCATACACTAAAAAGAATCAGCACCAATTTATATCAAGGTCTAACTGAAACTGAAGTTTTATTAATTTCCGTGCATTATTTCTTGAGATATGACTATCGCTAAAATTGTGTAAATCGTCCAAAATGTAGCATAACAGACCTGTTGGACCTGTTGGGTTATTTACACCAAAACGTAAGCAGCATCTATTTATGTGAAGGTCTAACAGAATCTGAAGTTTGATAAAATTGGTAAATCCTGCAGAATGCTGCATAGCAGCGCCACCTGCTGGGTGATTTTTACCAAAAACTAATCAGCACCAATTTATATCAGAGACTAACTGAATATAAAGTTTTATTAAATTCTGAGCATTAGTTCTTGAGGTAGAGCTATTGCAGAAATCGCGAAAAATGCTGCATAGCAGCGCCACCTGCTGGACGATTTTTACCAAAAACTAATCAGCACCAATTTATATCAGGGACTAACTGAATATAAAGTTTTATTAAATTCCGAGCATTAGTTCTTGAGATAGAGCGCCCACAAAATTTTTGTCACATACGTACAGACAGACAGACAGAATCACAGACAGATATTTTCTAAAAGTAGTCAAATCGTGTTCAGGACCTTCTAAAACGTATAAATCCGTCGAAATTTTTCATGAATCCAATACATTCTTCTTGTAAAGATAGAAGAAAGTAAAAATAGAAATTGAATGTCGGAAATATTCTCTTATGCTTAATCATTTCAAAGATCCTAAGCGAAATATACTGGTTCCCTAAGTTAATAAAAATTATTTCAAGGGTTCATATTCTATCATGTATATTTTTTCTGCTCCTCATGACTCATTCAAATCTAGCATTCCCCCACAGGATAAGTTTAGGATATTGAAAATTTCCAATCGATGCTTTAAATATTTTAATTTTTTAACAACAGCAAAGTATTCAGAAGAAAATTGTCTTGCTTTAATTGTAAGAATCAGCATCACCATGGTTCTGTTTTTACGAAAGACAGGAGGGTTAAACACTGCTCGAGATAATAGAATAAGTAATACACGAGAGAATCCTAAGTCTCGTTTTATGAATTTGAAGCGACAGGGAATGTAAACAGTTCTAGTTCGGAAATTGTTAGTTCGGTTTCATATTGTAATAATAATGTGACATATTCTAAAAATGTATATTTACAGGCGTGTAAAGTAGTCGCGAGTTTTAATTTCAGTTCAAAATTAACTAGAATACTCTTAGATAATGGGACCCAGCTGACAATTGTTAGTGAAAATTTAGTGCATGCTTTAAATTTAAAACCAGTAGGTAAAGAGGTCTTATCAGTGTATTCTTTCGGAATGCAAAGTGCTGTAGAAAAAGTAAATCCAATAATAGAAGTCGAAATTGAAAGCTTAGATAATTCTTTCAGAGATAAAATTAAAGCACTCGTTGTTTCTCAGATATCAGTCGCCGAGATGTACGAACCTGGCTGCTCAAATTACGAAATTTATGAGGAATAATAAAATGGAAACGGCTGAGGTTTGTTTAGGAAAGGATTTAATGATTGTTTAAATACTAATTGGATCAAACTTATTTTGGGAATTTTTATTTTAAACGAAAGAATATCCATTAATGATGACTCGGAAGCTATGGGTAAATACGGGGAAGGAATTGAAAAAAAGGAAATAGTTGTTCTCAAATAATAGCAGTAATGAAAAATGCAGTTGAAGTAAATAGTTTTAAAATATTTTGGAGAATTGATTCGATCGGCATTTCGGACGAGAGTGACGAATTATCTCAAAAAGATAAATTGTTAGTAGAAGATTTTGAATGGAAATTGAAATACAAAAATAATAGGTACACAACTAATCTTATTTGGGATTCAAGTCCCAATTGAAATTAATAATAATTTTTACATTGTTAAAAAGTGGTTCGATAATTTGAAAGAAAAATTTAATAAAAATAAAGCAGTAGGCGAAGAGTATAAGAAAGTTATTGATGAGCAATTTTGTGAAGGGATTGTATAAGAATCTAAAAATGATACGTTATTGTCTGGATACTATATGCCACATAAGGCTGTTTTAAGGCCAGATAAAAAAAAACTACGCTTGTAAGATAGTTTTTGATGCATCAAAAAAGAAAAATCATTCAAAATCTTTAGATGATTTTTTAGTGTCAGGTCCAAATTTAAATCTTAATTTATTAGATATGATACTCAAATTTCGAACGTATGAGGTTTCTTTTTCCTCCAACATTGAGAAGGCATTTTTAATTATAAAGATAGCAAAAGAAGATAGAAAATACTTAAAATTTCTTTGGTTTAATAGTGATGACTCTGAATCTTTCAAAGTGATGAATATGGCACGATTACGTTTTGGAATTCGGTGTAGCGCTTTTATCTTATCTGCCACAATTAAAGTTCGCATTAAAAAAATATAAAGATTTTTGTCTTGAGGTTTTTGCTATGTTAAATAACTCAATGTATGTTGATGATCTTTATTATAGGGCAAATATGGCTCAAAATGCGTATAAACTAAGCTTTCATCCAGTGCTAGCACTGTACTTATGGACGCTAGCATAAACTTGTGTAAATTTAACACAAATTCAAAAGAGTTAAAATAATCGTGGCAGCAAAATAGGATATCAGATAACCCATCAGAGCGGCTGTGATCCTGGGACTGGAATGGGATACTAATAAAGACATTATAAAAATTGATTCATTGCAATTACAAAATGTTAGACCAACATTGGTTTGTTCACTAAAAGATCAATACTGCATGCTGCAGGAAAACTATATGACCCAGCTGGATTTATAATCATCGCCCCTTTTATAATCAGAATTAAGTTGTTAATGCAGAAAATATGGCTAAAATGATTAGAATGAGACGAGGATCTAGAACCCTGAAGATCTAGAAATTGAATTTAAAAACTGACTAGTTGAAGTTAAAGAATTGCAAAACATATTAGTGGAAAGATAGTATTTTCTGGGAGGTGCAGATCCAAATGAAATAACTGTACATATATTTTGCGATGCTAGTGAAAAGGCCAATTTCCTTTAAATACATAAACAAAAAGTGAAAAGTGAATACATCTCTTATAATGGCAAAATTACGTGTTGCTCCTCTTAAAAGTCTAACACTACCCCGTCTGGAGCTAATGGAAGCAATAATAGCAGTGAAAAACTATAAATATTTGAATAAAATATTCAATGTCTAATGCAGTAATACAACTTTTTGGACTGATTCAGAAATAGTTTTGAGTTGGATCAAGAGTTTCGCAAAAGAGTGGAAACCATTCGTCTATAACAGAAGGACAGATATCCAAAACATGTCAGATCCGAAAATTAGAACTATTGCTCGGGCAAGGAAAATCCAGCGGACTTGTTAACGAGAGAATTTAAATTGAAATTTTTAAACTAAAATTCGTTATGGTGGCAAGGACCGCCTTGGTTAATGTGTTTCACTGATTGCCCTGTGTAATCGAAGAAATTTTCAAATAAGAATAACATGTAAGAACGTTGCAAAAATATTATAATTAATGAACTCACTATTGAGAACAATAAATTAGTAAAAATATTAGGAAACTTTAGTAGTATGCTGAAACTACTTCGCACAATTGCATAAGTGAAGCGTTTCATAAGAAAAGTTAGAAGATTACGTGTAAACGATGGTGAGTGAAATTGAAGAAGCGGAAATATTTTGCATTAAGTCAATCCAGTCAATCCATTTTAGTCATGACAAAATTTGCATTAAGTCAATCCAATGACTTAACAGTTTTTTAAGTCAGAAATCACTTGCTTAAAGCAACGAGTGAACTTTCAAAGCAGTCTAGCTTATTCTCATTGGCACCATTTCTTGATGAAAATGGTTTATTAAGAATAAAGGGAAGATTGGACGAGAGTAAATATACTTATGGGGAAAAACATCCAATCCTCCTCCCAAAGAACTCTCGATTCACAGAATTGCTAATATACAGAGTGTTTTTTTTAAACTGACACTGTTCAGAGCCGTCTGTAGCTCGTTCTAATAACTGGATTGACACAAAATTTTGTGAATGGACTAAGAAAACCCATGGGAAAAAAGATTCCAACAAAAAAAAATTAGTTCCAATCACCACCGATAGGGGGAAATGTGGCGCTGTGGTCATTTATGTAACTGTGAATTAGCATAAAATACGGGCAAAAAATGAAAATGCAAATTTTTACTTACGCAAGCGACAGTAGCGCCAATAGTTTAAGTTATAAATGCATGCGAAAAACACCGAGAAAAAATTTCAGCTCAGGTTGAAAATGAATCTCACGTTACCGCAGCGCGCGTTACTTGTGAAGTTCTTATATTGTAACCAGTACAATGCACCAGCCGCTCTTCGTTTACTTAGAACACGCCATAAACTGCGCAAATGACCTTTATCCGTTAATGTATTGACAGCAATGATTCTGAAATTCGAAGAAACAGGCTCACTAGCAGTTCGGTCAGGCAGAGGACGTAAACCGGTGGCAGAAAAAGTGATAATGGATGTTTCAACTGCGATCAACGAAAGGGAAAGTGTAAATGATGAATAAAACGTGGCATTTTATCCATATTATTAATTTTGTCTGTTTCTGATGGGTTTTTTTTCAATGTACAGCGCCACATTTCCCCCTATCGGCGGTGATTGGAACTAATTTTTTTTTTTGTTGGAATCTTTTTTCCCATGGTTTTCTTAGTCCATTCACAAAATTTTGTGTCCATCCAGTTATTAGAACGAGCTACAGACGGCTCTGAATAGTGTCAGTTTAAAAAAAAAACACCCTGTGTACATTAAGGCCAGCAAAATAAATGACAGCGCAACTCGCCAGAGATTGAATCGCTGAAACACCAGTATTCTCCGTCTCTAGAGTAGACTTCACCGGACCTGTTTATCATATATTCTAATACGAACAAATCTTGTGTGTGTGTGGTTATATATTTATGCAAATTTAATTTAAAAACGGCTCTAACAATTTTGACGAAATTTTATATCCTACCGTTTGGGGACACCAGAAAACCATTGGGCTAGGTCACATGTTCGAGAAAATTCGATTAGTAGGTCATTTTAGGTCACCATGGGTTAGGGTCAAGCTAATTGTATGTTAAAAACGGATTAAACGATTTTGACTAAATTTTGTATCCTACCATTTTTGGACAGGAGACGACTATTGGGCTGGGTCACATGTTGGAGAACTTTCGATCAGTGGGTCATTTTGGGGTCAACGCGGGTAAAGTTAATTTTATCTAAAAAAGGCTCTAACGATTTTGATTACATTTTGTATTTTACGAGTTTCGGGCACGAGAAAATCATTGGGCTAAATCACATGCTCGAGAAAATCCGATTAGTGGGTCATTTTTGGGTCTCTATTGGTCAAGTTAATTTTATGTATTAAACGGCTCAGACTATTTTGACTAAATTTTATATCCTACGGGTTTCGGGCACGAGAAGACAATTGGGCTTGGTCACATGGTCAGCAAAATTTTATTAGTAGGTAATTTTGATTATGGGTTATTATGGGTCAAGCTATTTTTATAAAATAAAAGGCATTATAGTAATAATACAGAGAGAAAAATATATCGAGTTGAACTCAAAGCTAATTTTGACCGAGCACAGCTCGATCTTCCCTGCTCGTATAGAAAATAGGGATAACACCGATAAAGCTTACATAACTCTATTCACATGTGTTGTGACCCGCACTTTTCACATTGAACTAGTTTCAGACCTATCAAACAAGTAGTTCATGTTGGCACTTAGAAGTTACCTTAGCCGAAGAAGGAACTGTCGTATATTCTACTCAGACAAAGCCAAAACATTTAAATGTGCTAATAAAGAAATTCAATATTTCTTTGAAATACTTAAGCACCAAGATTTTCAACATTTTATCTCTACAGAAGAAATAACATGGAAATTCATCGTTGAACTTGCCCCATGGTGGGTAGGCTCATGAAAAGTTTTAATGACCCTCTAAGAAAAATCTTAGGAAAATATTTGTTGATTTTTGATGAACGTAATGACAGTGTTTGTAGATGTAGAAAATGTTCTCAACCACAGGCCTCTAACATATGTCTACGACGACGCCTCTGAACCTGATCCACTCGCACCTGCCTACTTCTTACTTGCTGGACACGAGGTAGAATATCCATTTACCTTTAACGAAGTGTTTAATACCTCTATCTCTAGAACCAGCTTAAATAAAAGAAAAGCATAACAGACAACACTTCTGAGCCAAATTTGGAAGAAGTGAAAATCTGAATATTTACTGACAACTAAAAGCTTTATTCTCTTGGATATCTTATTTCTCAAAAATACTTGAAATTCAATGACGTTGTTTTGATTGAAGGACCAAGTAAATCAAAGTTATTATGAAACTTAAGACGAATTGCCTTGGTTAATAAATGTCGTGATGGTCTACTCAGGTCTTGTGTCGTCAAGACCAAAAAGGGATACTTTAAGACGACCTGTACAGCTTGTGTATCACTTGAAATTGCTAATTAACTAAATATTTTGTAAATAAAATTTTCTGTGAATTAATATAAAGATAATTTTAGTATTGTGTGTCTACAAAAAACAACTTTTCAAAATTAAAAAAAAAAAGCCAAGCTCGAAAAAAAAACGTGAACGAAAGTTTCGGCTAAAAAATGGTGTGATATATTTCCAAGCTTTTATTATGGCACTTATTTATCTTTTTTCCATTAAATAAGTTATCATATATATATATATGTCGAGTGCCTACGTATATGTTGATAGAAATCGTTTTCTCCTGTACTAAATACATCCTAACGTGTTTCCGAAAATTATTATTTTTTTCAAATTATGCATGATGGGCTTGGCGGCCATCTTTCCATATTTCTAAGCACCCACATTTCTAAAGTATAAGCGTAATATTTTTGCAATGTAATATGTTTATAACAATGTCAAACTTCGGATTTTAACTACGGACAAATAAATTGAGGAAGACAGAAATTTTGAGAAGTTGATTTTTACTACTTTGAAATGATTAATTACTCTAAAAAATAAATCATAACATGAATCCTTAAGATAAGTCAACATTATCTTAAGACACAAATTTTAAAGCATACAAGCCATACAAGCATACAAGCATACATAACGAAAAGCTTTAAATATTTTCAAGTAAATTTCAATTAATTTTTCAGGAGTGAAATTCGTCCAAAACTAACGAGTTACAAACAAGTGGATTTTTTTTCATTGCTAAACTGAGCGTAAAGCCGACAGAGTGAAAAATGTCCAAAGCCGGGAATCGAACCCGGGCTCTGGGAATAGCGCTCAGAGGCTCTACCACTGAGCTACAAGGAACTATACCCCAACCCGGCATCTCTCACTCTTATATATGTCGGACTGGCTGCAACCGCAGCACATGAAGGAAACTGTCATCCAGAGCACACAAACCCTGTGGCAAATTTTAGACGACATTTTAAATCCACACCAAGTCCAGCATAGAACAACGCATACAAGTAAATTTCAATTAATTTTTCAGGAGTGAAATTTTCCCGAAACTAATGAGTAACAAATAAGTGGTATTCTGAGAGCCTAGGTTCGATTCCTGGCTTGGGACATTTTTCAATCAGTCGGCTTTACGCTCAGTTTAGCAAGGGAAAAATCCACTTGTTTGTTACTCATTAGTTTCGGGCAAATTTCACTCCTGAAAAATTAATTGAAAAATTAATTGAAATTTACTTGCATGTGTTGATCTATGCTGGGACTTGGTGTAGCTTTAAAATGTCGTCTAAAATTTGCCACAAGGTTTGCGTGCTCTGGATGGCAGTTTCTATCTTGTTTTGCGGTTGCAGCCTGTCCTACATATATAAGAGTGAGAGATGACATGTTGGGATATAGCTCAGTGGTAGAGCCTCAGAACGATATTCTGAAAGCCCGGGTTCGATTCCCGGCTTGGGACATTTTTCACTCTATCGGCTTTGCCCTCAGTTTAGCAATGAAAATAAAATCCACTTGTTTGTTACTCATTAGCTTCGAGCGAATTTCACTCCTGAAAAATTAATTGAAATTTATTTGTATGTGTTGATCTATGCTGGAACTGGTGTGGCTTTAAAATTTCGTCTAAAATTTGCCACAAGGTTTGTGTGATCTGGATGACAGTTTCCATTTTGTTCTGCGGTTGCAGCTTGTCCGACATATATAAGAGTGAGAGATGCCGTGGTGAGATATCGTTCCTTGTAGCTCAGTGGTGGAGCCTCAGAGCGCTATTCTGAGAACCCTGGTTCGATTTCCGGCTTGAGACATTTTTCACTCTGTCGGCTTTACACTCAGTTTAGCAATGTAAAAAAAAATCCACTTGTTTGTTAAAATATTTGCTTAAGTTACAGTTTCGAACTTCGGATTTTAACTACCGATTTGGGTTCTTAGAAATTTGTGTAAAATATGAAAAATGGGCGCCAAGCCCATCATGCATAATTTGAAAAAAAAAAGATTTTTTTTAAACACGTTGTGATGTGTTTAGTACAGGAGAAAACGATTTCTATCAACATATACGTAAACATTCGACTTATATATATAACTTATTTAATGGGAAAAGGTTAAATAAGTACTATAATATATGCTCGGAAATTTGATATCACACCATTTTTAGCCACAACTTTCGTTCACTTTTTTTTTAATTTCCAACTTGGATTTTTTTTTATTACTTTTGAAAAGTTGTTTCTTGTAGATAAAATTATACTGCGATAATTTTGAAAATTATCAGGTGAGGAATGTCGAAAATGGGATTCAAATTGTGAAATAAAAACCAGGTGTCACTGCTAATTCACACTCCTTGCTAGTGAAATGAAGTGATATGACTAAATCCGGAAAATTTGAAAAACAAACATTCGAAAATTCCAAAAATTCCAGCAAAATTGAATATTGAGAGTAATTCGATCTTATAGTCTTAGAAACTCAAAATTTGGTGTGAAGGTAGTGTTTAAAATGCAGAAAAAGAAACAATTAAAAACACAATAAAAATCGAAAATTAAATTAAAAAATCGAAAAAAATTGAAATTTTTAAAATAATTCAATTTTTTAGCACTAAAAACTTGAAATTTGGACTAAAGGTAGTATTCACGATACAAAATAAGAAAAAATTAAAAAATCCGGAGAATTCGAAAAAAAATCCAAAAATCCAAAAAAAAATTGAAAAAATTAAAATAATTTTATCTTTTAGCCTTACAAACTTAAAATTCGGCGTGAAGGTAGTGTTTAGGATTCAGGATAAGAAAATATTAAAAACACAATAAAATTCGAAAATAAAATGGAAAAATCGAAAATATCGAAAAATTGAATATATTCGATTTTGTAGCGCTGGAAACTTAAAATTTGGAATAAAGGTAATATTTAGGATGCAAAATAAAGAAAAAATAAAAATTCCGGAAAATTCGAAAAAAAATCAAAATTTTGAAAAATTATAAAAAAAAAGTCGAAAAATTGAAAATAATTCGATTTTTTAGTTTCAGAAACTTAAAATTTTGTTTAAGTGTAGTGTATGCGATTTAATAAAAGAAAATATTAAAAAATTCGGAAAATTTGAAAATGAAATTGAAAATTGAAATATTTGTAAAAAAATCAAAAATTCGAAAATAATTCGATTTTGTCGTCCTAGAAACTTGAAATTTGGCATAAAGGAGCTTACGATACAAAGAAAGAAAAAATTTAAAAATCCGAAAATTTCGAAAAAAAGAATCAAAACATCAGAAAATTCGAAAAAATTTTAATTAGTTGGATATTTCCGTAATTTTTTATTTTCTTTTTCTTTTTATCCTAAACAGTACTTTTATGCCAAATATCAAGTATCTAGGACTGCGAGTAATAGCTCAGATCGATAGCACCTTTCCTGGAAGCAACTCAGGAAACTTTTGATCCCTCCCCCCTCTTTATATTTGTTCTGTAGTCGCCCAGAAACCTGAAACATTTTCTAGTTCATAAACTATATGAATTTAGAGTAATCAGATGCATCAATCAACTTACCCGCGTCAGCGAAACGTACACATATAAACAAAATAAACATACTTAGCAAAGGACAGACACTCTAAATTTTTCATATAAGAACTTCGCATGTGTTTAATCCAAGCATTTAGATATGTGGTTATGGAATGTAGTATAATTAAACAAAGAAAAGCAATAATTTTTAGTTATCTGGAGGCACAGCCAAGTCGAGAAAGCACAGACATAAGCATACTTTTCTGGAAGCAACTCAGGGCACTTTCGACCCCCTCCCCCACCCACCCATATCTTTGCACTGAAGTTTCCCAAAAACCTGAAACTTCGTTCATCTACAGTATGTGGCACACGGGACCTGAATTCCAAATTTCACGTTTCTATCTTTTCTAATTCAGACGATATATGAACTCAAAGTTTCGATTTTTTGACACTCACTTACCGATCATCAAAAAGATATGGTACGTCCCGTAGCCCTAGAAACTTGAAATTTGGAATAAAGGTAGTGTTTAGGATAGAAGGAAAGAAAAAATTAGAAAAATAAAAAAAAAAGAATTCCAAAATTCCCAAAATTTAAAAAAAAATGAAAATTTGAAAATAATTCGATCTTGATTTCTCAAAAACTTAAAATTTCGTGAAAAGGTAGTGTTTAGGATTCAGAAAAAGAAAAATTAAAAACACAATAAAATTAGAAAATAAAATCATAAAATCATAAAAATCGAAAAAAAAAACGAAATCTTAAAAATAATTCGATTTCGTAGCGCTAGACACTTTAAATTTGGAATAAAGGTAGTATTTACAATACAAAAATTAAAGGAAAAAATATAAAAAATCTGGAAAATTCGAAAAAAATTTCAAAAATTCGAAAAATTGAAAAGAATTCGATTCCGTATTCCTAGAAAGTTACAATTTGGTGTAAAGGCAATGTTTAGTATTAAAAAAAGAATAAAATTAAAACCTTCGGAAAATTCGAAAAGAAAATGGAAAAATCCAAATATTTGTAAAAAATCGAACATTCGAAAATAATTCGATTTTGTAATCCTAGAAACTTGAAATTTGGCGTAAAGGTAGGAATTCGATATAAAGAAAGGAAAAATTTAAAACTCCGGGAAAATCGAAGAAAGGAATAGAAAAATTTAAAAAAATACATAAAATCGAAAATAGTTCGATTTGTTGGAATTTTCCGGAATTGTTAATTTTGTCTTTCTTTGTATCCTGAACAGTACTTTTATGCCGAATATCAAGTGTCTACGACTGCGAGTAATATCTCAGACTCCCCCCCCCCCCTCCCCATAACTTAGTGCTTGCCTAGGAACCTGAAACTTCTTTTTATCTGCAAAACTTTGCAAACGGATCTAAAATTCCAAATTTTTGGTACCTACAAATAATAGGGACAGGGTGTGAGTTCAGCGAAAACTTTTTATGATGTCCAAAAAGAGCCCGAAGTCAAGAAAAGGAGGATTGCTTACAAAAAGAAGTGAAATCGCATCAAAACGTCACATGTAAAAAATGCAGCCATGTCTAGTGACTCTTTACCGTAAAAAGTTCTGAGATCGTGTAAAGCCAAGTTTAGCTTAGCTATCTTATTAACTCTGAAATTTTCATTCACAAATCACTTCTAGTCTCTACATCTTTAGTTAATGATTATTTTATGACTTGGCAATAACGCAGCACATGAAAGTTAGTGCTCCTTACTATGTTATGGGAACAATGGATTCATTTATGCGTCAACGAACGATCGTCAAAATATGCCAAAGGGCTGCCATAAACAGCAACAATGAAATATTTTAACGGCTAAAAAATAGAAAATTCTTTATAAATAGAAAATTAAGAATGTGATATTTAAAAAAAACCGCTTTTATGAACTAACAGTTTAATATTAATTAATGGTACAGATGTCGCCGACACACCAAGGTATCTTTTTGACACCAAAATGCCGATTTTATACATGGTCAACACGGCGATTTTCAGGAGATTTTTCTTCGTCTGGCAACCCAGTAGAGCAGATTGCGTGTGTTTTATATTAAAATAGCTGATCCGCCGGCGTTTCCCGGTCCCATCAAAAAAATAGTACGAAGCACGAAAACACTCTAAATATCGCTGCACGAATACACGCTGTACAATAAATGCGATATTTAATAAAAAGTCGTTTCCCATCCCCAACACCGCAAATATAAAAAAATATATTAAATATTTTTTTTTATTAATTCCGTTCATTGTCAATTAGTTATTACTTTCTTCTATCTATAATAGAAGAAAGTATTGTAATCGAAATTTTTTTCGACTTCCGGTTGTCGACGGATTTACACGTTTTAGAGGTCAGAGATTCCGAAAAACATGTTTTTACAAAATGTCTGTCTGTCCGTCTGTCCGTCCTCATTGTATCATCGAAAACTGTATGAAGTTATGCTTCAAATTGAACCTAATTTTTTTTATGTTTTTGGCTATGGCAAGCAGATTCTATCAGAATTTAAGTATATTTTGACGAAAGGGGGCGCTGTGATCGACATTTTTGTTCCATTTTCCCTATTGTACCATCGAAAAGTGTATGAAGTTATGCTTCAAATTGAACCTAATTTTTTTTCAATGTTTTTGGCTATGGCAAGCAGATTCTATCAGAATTTGGGGATATTTCGACTAAAGGGGGCGCTGTGATCGATATTTTTGTTCCATTTTCACTATTGTACCATCGAAAAGTGTATGAAGTTATGCTTCAAGTTGAACCTAACTTTTTTTTCTATGTTTTTGGCTATGGCAAGCAGGTTCTATTAGAATTTCGGGATATTTCGACGAAAGGAGGCGCTGTGGTCAATATTTTTGTTCCATTTTCACTATTGTATCATCGAAAAATGTATGAAGTTATGCAGATAATTGAACCAATTTTTTTCTATGTTTTTGACCATAGCCTGCAGGTCCAGGTTGAATTCTGGGATATTTCGACGAAAGGGGGCGCTGCCATCGCGATTTTTGTTCGATTTTCACTATTGTATCATCGAAAAGTGTATGATGTTATGCAGATAATTAAACCAAATTTTTTTAATATGTTTTTGATTGTAGCCAGCAGGTCCTACTTGAATGTGGGGATATTCCGCCGGAAGGGGGCGTTGTGATAGCCATTTAAAGATTTCGAATTCAAAAAGATGTATAAAAAAAATTAGAAATCCTAAAAGTTTTTTCCGTTGAATGTTCGGCTTTGATCCGGAGAATCCGGAGCAATTTTTGTTTTGTCTCTATATTAAAAAATGGTGGAGATATAGCGGTTTGAAATTTTTAGGTGGTTGACATTTTCAAACAAGACAACAGAATTCATCCATAATCGGGTTTAATTTTTGAGTTTTAGTTAACAGGGTTTCAGCAAATTTTCTTTCATTGTTGTAACCATTGTATGTAACCATTGTATGTGTTGTAACCATGTATTTGTTGTAACCATCTTATATGCTTAACACTATATATTTATATTCGCCAATGTCAAATTCTCGCCAAGCTTGGCGGCAATTGGCGAAATATCTCCAAATTTGCTGACAAAAATAGGTTGCCACAAATGAAGCCAACTTCGCTGTAGAAAACTAATTTGGCGATATTCTCATTCAAATTCAATGTTGACGAGAACTGGGAATGAATCTTCTTTAATTGGGTTCCACGCATTTTAGCTTCGTGTTTTCCAGTAAAATTAGCTAAAATCGTAAATCCAAGGAATAGGGAGGCTATCTGTTCCGGACGGTACAGGCCAGAAGAACTTTTCGGAGTTTAGTATACATCAGTTGATCGCATCCCGGTAACCCGATGATTCGCAAGCAGCTGACGTACAACAGAATTACGAAAAATGTTGATTTTATTAGCGATGTGATGACGAAATTAGAAGAATTAACATGATTGAGATAGAAGAAAGTTTTGGGATTGGCACATCCGACTAGTTTATTTCTTTTTCCATAAAAGAAAAAAAAAATCAGGATTTACGTTGTTACACCTTGTTATGCTATGGGACGGGACGGTATTATTTTATTAAGGCTAAATATATACAGCTCTCACATCCTCGTGCTGCGTAATTGCCTATGTCACAAAATAATTATTAACTAAAGATGTAGAGACTAGGAGTGATTTGTGAATGAAAATTGCAGAGTTATTAAGATAGCTGAGCTAAACTTAGCTTTACACGATCTCAGAACTTTTTACAGTAAAAGAGCCACTAGACTTAGCTGCATTTTTTACCTACATGTGACGTTTTTGATGTGATTTTATTAACGAGCAAGGTAATATATATATATATATATATATATATATATATTTGCCTCCAACAATATATTTCGGAAATATTGACAGAATTACTGCTGTCTTAAACTTTGGAAATCTGAAAGTATCTCTCAAACTATGTCAATTTCGCAATAGAATATTATTAAATTTAATATTTCATTTATTTGGGATCTAAGCTTTGATTTATTTTTATATTGATAATTATTTTAACGTATTCTGTAAAGTGGTCGGAAACTAGAGTGGAAATACTCCAGATTTTGTTTAACTCTTCAAAATCGAAGAGAATCCTTAAACCTCGGAAATTCCCAGGAACATTTAAAAATAGTACATTAATTTAGCACTTCTGCTTAAATTTCTCCGCAGAATTATATAACTTCCAGCATCAAGCATGCGCATGTGTTCAAAACAGTCCTGGATCTGCACAAAGGTAGGAAATATTAACTCTTGCGCATTTTACCATGGCATGGTACTAGGGGAATCCGAATCTAAAACTTATTGCGCAACATCTAATACGATCGATCGAGATCCAGAGGATCGATGCTCGGTATATTTGGATAACTGGTGTTGCGTCATATGTTTTGAGATTTGCATACCTCGCGTTTCATGGAAGGATTCGAAGAATTAGTCGCTATTTGTGCTTTTGGCAAAATCGTAACGGCCCTTCACTGATGTCAGATATTTTTTCCATAGACTTCTGGAAAGTAGTACAAAATTTTCTTTACTGCATTCAACTCTTTAAAAGCGAAATATAAATTACGTTTTGAAGTTTAAAATCACGGTCAATATAAACGCGCAATGCCTCGTCCGTTTTCGACGTGGGTAATTTGCGCCCCAAGCAAAAAATCGCGTCCATTCCTTCTTCCTTACTTTCTAATGACGTGCTTTAATAGGGTAAAAAAAATGACTTTGTGAATGTATCAGAAAGTAGCCAGTTTATATTTCAGAACAGCCTTAATACTGTCGTAAGGTATCCCCACACCTTTAAAACGTCATTTTCGATGAAAATATCGATTTTTCATTTTTGCAATAATATTAAAATACGATCTTTAATCTATCGAATTCCGCTTTAATTGTGTCTGTGTCTGAATTAGAACCGGAGTTACAGCCGTTAAAAGTTACGTCTATTACAGTTTGCCGAAGAATTTTACAACCGGAAATATCGTCCTGCAAACCGGAAATAAGCTGAAATGTATATTTACATTCTTCTTTTTCGACATTTAGCATTTAAATTGGATTATATGTTCAATAAAATACATGGAGTATATAATCAAACCTTTAAAGAATAATAATTGTTTTTATAGCAATAACCGCATTTAAAAGTTATTTTTAGCTTTTTTTCTCAAAATGAAGTTTTTCAGATTTTTACTGTACTCAAAACATACTATAGCAAAAAATTATGCATGAAATGCCTTGATTTTTTTTTTTTACTTATTTTACAAATGTTTATTAAGGGCATAGACTACAATCATGATGATATAATAATTAATTTTATATTTACACTGGTATAAGTTAAAAAGTTGAAAGAAATTTTACGAATTTTTTATTTCATTAGTACTTCAAGTGCCATAGCTTCTGCGATAGAGATGCTATTATAATGCGGCTAGTCTATGTCCTAGAGAAAGTTATTTTCTTTATTATGCAATTTAAAAATGTGAATGCATTGATTTGATTTTGAGCTATCATGTTTTGCACAAATACAAATTTTTCACATAATTTTGACTATTTTTCACTTTAAAAAAATTATTTCTGTATAATTTCTAAAATGTTTATACACTTTTCAAAA
The DNA here is from genome assembly GCA_963931845.1 of Maratus michaelseni. Taxonomy (NCBI): domain Eukaryota; kingdom Metazoa; phylum Arthropoda; class Arachnida; order Araneae; family Salticidae; genus Maratus; species Maratus michaelseni. The sequence goes on from OZ007596.1 coordinate 227,636,851, forward strand.
TTTTAACTTAAATGTCATTAGAAAAAAATTGGTATAAAGAGAAAATTTCAAAAATTTCAAAAAATCGCCTCTGAAGGTCTGCGGATACCTTAACGATAATATATATTGCAATGAAAAACAGGGCTGCACTGTAAAGAAATTTCGTAAAATTTCAGTAGATGTACCTTAAATTAACGGTACTTGTACCGTTAACGTCTTTACCGTCTTTACGGTATGAGTACCGTACTTCTAAGGTATATTAAGCGTAAAAAAAAGTATATGTGCCATTTTGAAAACGGCATTTATTCCATAAAATGATTGTTTTGCAGTAAAAAATCGCTAATTTATACCGTAAAATAATAATTTTTCAGTAAGGTAAAAGCTGATAGCTCCGCCTAGGTGTACGGCAACCCCTGAAATGATGCTCGTGCTCTTCTTACGTAATGCTTGTAGGCCACAGGAGAGGGGGGAGTGCAGCCGGTACATATACTTTAAATATTTTACGGTACATATACCGTCCAGTTAAATTACGGTATATATACTGGTCACAAAGTTGCCAGAATGTGTACCATAATTTTTGACGAAATTTTTTTACAGTGTGGCGCAATGTACCGCTGTGCCCTGACAAATCACCTAGCGGGACTTAATGTCTCTAATACCCATATTGGACTAATAAATTTTTTTAAATTGTATGCATCATAGAATAATTTAGATTATATGCAACTTCTTTCACATGTAATGTGAATAATTATTTTTAATTTAAAAAAAACATTTTTTTTTTTTGCGTTCTCGGTTATTTTCAAGATTGTCAAATCTATACATTCCTCTACAGTTATACCAACTTTGGCTGTAAGAAATGAGACTAATACTCGGTTTTCTTTTTCACCATTTTCACATACACGCACACAAAAATAAATAAAAAGAAAAACAAATTTAGAGCAAAAAATCCCTGACGGCTCGGCCTACAGGCACAGGTAGATTTCGAAGACGCAGACCGTGGGGCGCCTGTTTGTTAGGAATTGCGGAAAAATGACCTTTTTGCCATGATGCGGTAGGTGGAACTGCCTACTTCGAAACCTAACTTGTTTGCAGGCGGAGCCAGCAGTGATTTTTTTTTTTTTTTTTTTTTTTTTTTTTTTTTTTTTTTTTTTTTTTTTGCTATAAGAGTTGGTCCTATAAAAAACTTGTCAACATAAAAGTTTTAGATAATATTAAGATGATTTATAATAAATTTAAGCGGATTTGATATCTTGTGAATTGACGACGTTATGAATTTTTTTCTTCTAAAACACCCCCTTTCCCCCTCCCTTGGGGCCATTTTTAATTATATCAAAAATCTGTCATAAATACATTTTCGGCCCTTCTCATAGAAGTAATAATAACTTTAAACGGATTCGATACGTATCATAATTAAGAAATTATGGGGGGTTTTCTGTTTTCACAAAAAGCCCCCCCCCCCCTCCACCCTCCACCCTTGGTACGATTTTGTCCTATAACGAACTTGACCGAGATTTTATGCCCCTTGATTTTATGTATCAGGTTCGAAGAGATTGTGCAGAATTATTACAGTTATCGTGTCCATAAAAAAGTGACATAGATAGATAGATAGATAGATAGATAGATAGATAAAGTTTTGAATTGGTGGTGGTTTTGGGTTCTGGGAGTCATGATCGGCGTAGATCTGCAAAAATGTTTCAAAAATTCCAACTTAGGTGAGAATGTAATAGGTAGTATTTCTTACGAAATCTACCTAAAATGTCGTTATTTTAGACAGGGGCACCATTATTTAGAAGTGTATATAGAGGCTTGGGGCCACAAACAAGTCCACAACTAGTATTGGTCCCTGGGCAGCCAGATGGTTGCACCGACCCGCCTAAAAATATGTGAACTTTGTGTTGTTTACAACAGCGTGCGTCGTAAAAGATTCAATGAACTAATATTTAATTTGAAAACATAAACTCATATAGCAATGAAAAGTTGCATACATTATTTATTGTTATATTTTATTTATATTTCAGTTGTTCGTATTTGTCTACAATGATCCCATCAAAAACGTCACCTGTAAAAAATGTAGCCACGTCTCGTGACTCTTTTACCGTAAAATGTTCTGAGATCGTGTAAAGCCAAGTTTAGCTATCTTATTAACTCTGAAATTTTCATTCACAAATCACTCCTAGTTTGTACATCTTTAGTTAATTATTATTTTGTGACTCGGAAATTACGCAGAACAGGGAAGTTATTACACTTTACTTTACTATGTTATGGGGTGGAATGTGGCAATTTGATTAAGGCTAATTATATACGCACAGGAAAGTTATTACACCTTATTAGTTATGGGATGGGATGGGATGGGATAATTTGATTAAGGCTAATTATATACGCACAGGGAAGTTATTAGACCTTAATATGTTATGGGATGGAATAGTATTATTTGATTAAGACTAATTATATACATCACATTCTTGTGCTACGTAATTGCCAAGTCACAAAATAATAATTAACTAAAGATGTAGAGATTAGGAGTGATTTGTGAATGAAAATTTTAGAGTTAATAAGATAGCTAAACTTGGCTTTACACGATCTCAGAACTTTTTACGGTAAAAGAGTCACGAGACTGGGCTGCATTTTTTACAGGTGACGTTTATGATGGGATATATATGTATTATTTGCAACAGTTCAAAAAATCTTTAAATGGACTTACTTCTGCTTGTAAAGGTCTGGGTTTTTTTATTACCTATAAATGCTAAGGCTTTGTCAAATGTTAAGCAATTATTTGAAATATCTTCTTCTTGAACACAATATCAAATATAAGAGGCTTAACGATCAGATATGCAATATTCTATAAACCCTTTAAAATTCAAGCGTGTGATTATTTATGATTTATTGTCTACGATTGTAATTGAAACATTTTTTTAGAAACTACTGCCATAAAACAAACTGAAATATTTAAACTTATGGCCTAACTTATTATTGGCAACTCAAAATATTGAAGAAAATATCTTTTATAAAAATCGTTTTAAAATTTGTAACAAAAAGTAGTCTATAAACGTGGAATTTTTTTCTCTCTCTCATGGAAGGTCATTTCCTAAGAAAAGTACATTTTTAGTGCTAAATTTGTTTTAAAAAATCAAATTAAAAGTAAATAATATATTTTTTTTCTAATGTTGCTTTTATATTGTCTTAAATCATGCTAGTATTTTTTCCAAATCATAAGAAAAGTATTAATAAAATTGCATTTTTTACATTACAACTTCCAACAATTTTAAATCAACTTTAATCAACTTTCAACATATACCGAAGTTATAACAAACCTTTTCGCAATAAATGACAGTAATAAGGATAAATTAGTAATCTTAGGTATCCTGAATCCACAACATAACAATTGCTAACGAAAATGTTTTTTTTTTTTTTTTTTTTTTTCATGATCAAGCTGATTTTATCATAATTTTATCACGACGTTTTTCCGACGAGCGGAAAACATAAGTAACTCTGTTGCTAAATAGAAACAGATAAACGCACAGAGAACAGTGTTTGGATATTTTGCATCTAAAATGCTAGGTGCAATTTAAAATTTATCGAATTGACATAGCTATTTTAAGCAACAGAATGAAAGAGGTGTTCACAGAATTTTCCTTCGAGATATTTTATTCGCTTCATAAAATTTGTTTATAAAGACATATCAAAGAATATTATAAAACGATAATACTGAATAAAGCAAAGGTAATTTCTTCTTTTTAATTGCAGTCCAATTCATGCAATCACTTATTTGAAAAATGTTTTCGAAAAGGATGAATGCTTTTCCGAGAAGTTTTTCAAGATTTCTCGGATCAAATTAATTTGTATCTTTTTTCAATTTTAAATAAGTTTTTTTTTTATAACATTTAGGAAGAAGAGACAGGATTGGGAAAATTTCCATAGAAGTATTTTCTTATACAAAATATTCTTCTCAGTTTTGGATGCGATGATGTTATAATAACGTTTAGTATTATCTGAAACATAAGAAAATACGGTACATCTCCGTTATCCCGTCGACTACTTTACATCAAGAAAAAAACTATCGCCAAATGTAAGAAGACTTTCGGAAAAGCCTCACTCACAAAATTGTCAACTGTCAGTAACTTTAAGCAATAAAATTTACACTATATGAATGCAAGCAGATAACAAATTATCTTGGATATTTATTTATTTACATTATTTTTCTTCATTATCTCTCTCAGCTGGTGGATAAATGTTTGCGACGTCCTTTAAAACTGATCTATTGAACGTAATTATGTTTCGCAATATTGTTTGAATGATTTTTCTCTTTTAATATTATGATGTCGCCGTTTAATGACGTAATTGTTATTTTAATTAACGACAAAACTAATAAATCAGCAAACAATTAAAAATATATATAAAACGTTGATTTAAAAATCACTTGATCACATAACAAACATGAATAACAAATCTGACGTCAAGTGAATGTCGTGCATTTTTGCCGTTAAATCCTATAGTTTGACAATAGTTTTTTCATGGAAAGTGGTCGACAGGAGAAATACCGAAAATACTTATTATTATGATGTCTCAAAAGAACTTTCGGGGTTTTTTTTATTGCTTTTTTACCAAAACATATAGCTGGCACTTTGTCACCTCTGTTGTTGAACGTAAAATGTTATTTAAGAGAGTACATGTCCCTCTATCCTCTTTAATAAAAAGGTACGTGTTGCTGACGACTGGGGTTTTCGATAATCGTTGCCACAGATTAATCTCGGAAAATGAAACGTTTGAAGTTACTGAAAAAATGAATTGCTCGAAAAGTATTTGTCAGAAAATTGTTAGACACACTGCGTTAGAAAGGTAAAAAATTGTATTTTTCTTGATATAAATTTCAAATCCACTGATTATGCACTTTTTCAAATATTGAATTTCAAAAATTACCAAATTTCACAATGGAGTACCATATAGCGAAAACGTCACGCGTAAAAGAATAATAACAACAGCAATGTGTCAGCACGAGTCACAAATTGTAGTAGCCGTATTATTCTGTTAAAATATACAAGTGAATTATGATGTCATGAGTGCATGATTTTTATTCATTTTTTCGACAAATACTAGATGCGCCATTTCTTTTTAGTTGTGAATAATATAGGTTAATTCACGTTATTAAAAAATGTAGCTATAAAACACATAAATCAATGGAAAACAGTAAGTAATAAATTGTAAACGTAATAATAAACAGTATTAAAAAAACACAACTTAGTGAAATAAGTATCCGTTTTTATGTTATTTTAGGATATTCCAGGTAAAGGTACAGATTACTTTAAAATACAAGGTTAAATTCACCGATATATTTCATTTGATTCAAGGTTCTTTTGGAGAAACCGACCAGCGCAGCGTGCGTAGTCTGTTAGTATTTTATAATCATAAAGACTTCTTTCATTTCATTTTTTGGGCCACATAAAGAGTGGTAGACTTGTTGAGATTTTATACATTTTAAGACACTATTTTAACCTTAATCAAGCTGTCTGCAAATTCCTGCAGTTGGAGGCCAGGACAAGAGTAGCGTCCATACATTTCAAAACAAGTCCAAACGTTTTAAGGAAGAGCACCCCAGCCTTTAAATCAAATCTAGAAATGACGTGCACTCTCAGAAAAAAATTGTAAATTTATGAGCGTTTACCCTTCAATTTTCACGGGCAACAACCTTATTTGATGAAAAATGGTCTGATCCACTAAATAAGTGGCCTTATCCCTTAGATACTTGGAAAATTAAGAGCAATCCACATATTCTTACAGTTCTAGCCCATATGTTAGCAAAAATACGGTACGACCCTATACATTGTCCTCCGCTAGGGTGTAACCCTTCATTTTACTCGTGTTTCGAAAATTTTAACCCGCCAAAACAGCGATTCTGTGATGATTATCTAACGTGCTACGTGCAACGGAACAGTAAGCAAAGTGTTATTAGGTAGCTTTCAATACAAAAAAGTATAAAGCTACCTATTGCAGCCGTTCGGAGGAAAGCAGTTCCGGAAAATTTCGATACATTTTCACCGATCATGACCCCCAGACCCCAAAACCACCCTCCGTTCAAATTTTGATTTATATATATATATATATATATCTCCATATATATATATATATATATCTGACCTATGTCATACGATAACGCTCGTATTTATAAATCAATTTTGATGAAACTAATTGTGTGTATTAAGCTCACCAATGTCTCGACCGAGTTCGTTGGCCAGCTTGGTCCGCCATTTTGTTTCAAGATGGCGGCTATTTAAAAATTTAAAACTAAAATAAATATACAAAAAAGTTAAAAATTCAAATTTATTTTTTAATTCAGTGTTAGGCCTTGAAACGAGGATTCCAGAGCATTTTTTGTTTTACCTCTATCTTAAAAAACGGCTGAGATAGAGCAGTTTGAAATTCTAGGGTGGCTGACATTTTGAAACAAGACAGCACATTACAAAAATTTTCATTGTTGTAATAATTTTCCCAATCAAACGCATAAAACTATATATTCATATCCGTTAGCGCCAAATTCTCGCCAAACTTGGCGACATTTGGCGAAATATCGCCAAATTTGGCGACCAAAATAAGTCTTCATAAATTAAGCCAATTTGGCTATTGCTCAATAATTTGGCGAATTTCTTATTCAAATTCAGTATTAACGAATCTTTTGTAAACGTTTTATTTGCATTTTAAGTTGCTGTTTTCGTGTAACATTAGCTAAAATTATAAAACTAAGATATAGGAAAGCTACCTTTTCCTCCCGGTACAGGCCGGAAGGACTTTTGTGTTTTAAAGTGCATTATATCCTGTGCATTATAATGCTGTATTACTTTGCCCCGTAAAATTACGGGCTGCACAAAATGATGGGCATGATTTTTTTTTTTTTTTTTTTTTTTTTTTTTTTACGGGGTATGACTGGAATCTCTGCTGCCGGCCTGTGCCCATAATTTTACTGCAATTTTTTTTTTACAGTGTGCCATCAGCTGGGAATTTTGACCAGTTGAAGAAGAAAGAAGACGAGAATCCATCCACGGACATCCAAAAACTCACGGAGCAACTAGGACACACATAGCACACCACCTGACAAATTTTACAGAAGTTTAAACAAACTTGCATGGAGTGAAGAAAGGTCAAAAAACGGAAATTCGTTTGATACACAAAAATAGATCATAATATTTGAAACTTAAAATTTCCAATCCATTTCAAAATTGTGAAAAAAAATTCTCACTCCTACCTCATGAGTTGGAATAGTAGGACATATAATGTAATGTAGAGAACAAGTATGAGGCACTTACATTTTAATGAACATTATACTTTGGCAGATATAAATTAAAAGAAAAAAATAATTTTACTTTATTTATTACTATGTGTGCTACAAAATTTACACTTCAAGATTCAAAACATTTATAGTTCGAAAAATCTCATTTTTATAGATCAAAAGTAAATATTAAATGTGCAGATATATAGAAGTATATCTTCATTTTTGGGTTTTGTTCATCACACGAAACCCTATTAGTCCCGCTGCGTTGCCTGTCCGTCACAGACCCTGTTGTCAGGAACTGTATAACTACAGACATGGAATTTTGTGTACTTAGAGCTGAACGAGCAGGGAAGACCGAACTATGCTCGATCAAAATTAGCTTTGAGTTCAAATATCCTGACGCATGGCCAAAATGACCCACTAATAAAATTTTCTCAAACATATGGCCTAGCCCAACAGTCTTCTCGCGCCCAAAAACCATAGGAGACAAAATTTAGTCTAAATTGTCTGAGCCGTTTTTAAGATAAAATAGCATGACCCATAATGACCCATGACCAAAATGACCCACTAATTGAATTTTCTAGAACATGTGACCTAGCCCAACAGTCTTCTCGTGCCCGAAAACCATAGGATGCAAAATTTAGTGTAAATAGTCTGAGCCGTTTTTTAGATAAAATTAGCTTGAACCACAGTGACCCCAAAATGACCCACTAATCGAATTTTCTCGGACATGTGTCCTAGCCCAATGATTTTGTCGTGCCCGAAACTCGTAGAATACAAAATTTAATCAAAATCGTTAGAGCCGTTTTTTAGATAAAATTAACTTGACCCAGGTTGACCCAAAAATGACCCTCTAATCGAAAGTTCTCGAACATGTGACCCAGCCCAATAGTCTTCTCGTGCCCGAAAATGGTAAGATACAAAATTTAGTCAAAATCGTTTGTACCGTTTTTTAGATAGAATTAGCTTGACCCTGACCCTTGATGTCCCTTGATGACCCACTAATCGAATTTTCTCGAACACGTGAGCTAGCCCAATGGTTTTCTGGTACCCCAAAACGGTAAGATACAAAATTTCGTCAAAATCGTTAGAGCCGTTTTTAAGATAAAATTTGCATATATATATATATATATGGGGTTTAATTTTCTCTGACACCAACTTAATAAATAATTCACTCAATTTACTTCAAATAAACTAGAAAACATCACGTTAAAATCAAACTCTATATTAACGAAACCGATTACAAAGAAAGTTCAAAATACATTTAACAATATGAATAATTAATGAACCATCTTAATTATATGCAATACATCTTATTTAATCTAAAAACTCTCAGTGTCAACGTCCTCAGTATAGTTCAAAACGACCGTCTTTATTCACCCACTTCATCGACTCTGCAAAAGCTTCCCTTTTCAATCCAAAACACCTCTTTTGACTTGACCTTTTGAAGTGTTGTCTGGAGCTTGCATGCTTCAACATAGAATATATGACGCAATACTAAGATGAAGTCGCTGATTGGCTTTGTCTCTGTCGTTTTAGTTCAAGCAGGAAAACAGATTCAATCCCCACACATATATATATATTATATATATAACCACACATAAGATTTGCTCGTATTAGAATATATGATACCTACTGTGAAGCTGAAAATCATAAAATTTAAAAAAATCGAATTATTTTATTATAGAGAAATAAAAAACCAGAAATCTAACAGCGTTTTCCTATTAAATTTAAACATTTTACGTTATAGCAGTTGCCAACAATTAAAAATCCACAGTAAAATTCTTTCTACAATTAATTAATTTTCTATTGAAAGATTTCCACGTGAAAAATAAAAATGAAATAAAAAGTTTCACAAATTGAAAAAAAGATTAATATGACGTCATATTGGTAATAAAACGGAAATTCTCAAACATTTCTCAATAATACAAGGAGTATGAGTATGTGTAAGTACAGAAAGCCAGCTAATATGACGTCATTAGAGAATGAAAAAGAAAATTAATCAGACGTCCTATTGGAAGATTAACGGACATTTTCAAATGTTTGAGAATAATACAAAGACAGTATCAATATGAGTAATAGAAAAAGCAGGTAGATATGACGCCAGCAAGTGATTATAACGTCATATGAATTTGAGGAACGTATTGAATCATGATAAAAACCCGATTATGAAAATATTGGCATATTTTACATTTTGAAGGTCTCTAAACAACATGTTTAATTTTGAAAATGATTTTTTTTTAATATCGTATTTATTCCACATGACAGATATTATTAGGACAGTGTATAATAGTTCAGATATTCGAAAAAACGAGAAAAATAGGCCGGTAAATTTTTACTTTATAAAAAATATGACTTTTTTTTTTTTTTTTTTTTTTTTTTTGAAAATGAAATTTTTTTGGATTTATTAAAGAAAGGATAAAGTGTTTTGAAAGGAATATTAAACGAAAACCTTTGAGCGTTCTTCCATCACACTTACCCACTTTTCTTCTTCAGCCGATTGATTTTCACTTTATGAACATTTTAGAAAAAGCATAATGTAGTGCCTCCCTTCTGCCATAATGCTTGGTAACGATGGTTCAGAAACCAACAAACAAAGGTTTAAAAAATTTAAATAGAGTGTAGAAAGCTGAAAAAACATTAATTTTCACAAATTGAAGACATACTGTTATTATTTTTTTAACTGAAATTTTTGAAAAACATGCAAAGATTTTCTTAAAAGCTCTTTTTGTATTAAAAACAAAGGGGGAAAATTATGAAAACAAATTTAACTGTTCCACAGATAACCACACGTTTTATGCAGCTTCACTCCAGATTGGAAATCGATAGGTTAACCCCTTGTGCATTAATCACAAGTGTGAGTGACTCGTGTAAAGTAAACCGGGACTCACAGTGCTCCTAATATTTTCGCACTTTACTGCCAGTACTTTACGATGTCTTTATCTACCCTATATATATAAAATCCTAATGAAACGAATTTGTGAAACGTTTTTATGAAACGAATTTATGAAACGATTTTATGGAACGACTGATTAAACGACTGATTATGTTTCAGGGCTATTTTTAATAAAATATTAAACGCTTGATGGTGAAATTAATACCAATTGTCCATAAAAATCCGCGGATGTCAAAACTGGTAATAGAATTTTGAAATTGGAATTAGTTTTCGAGATATTATTTTTTTTCTAATTTTAATGACATTTCTGTAATGATGGCAACTAATTACTCAGTTTTTTTGTGACAAAAAAGGGAAAAAATTGAAAAGGATCCCGATAGGGATTATTGATTTCTTTTTATTCGTCATTTTCAAATTGAAATTGAATTTATCTTTTATTTCAATCGATAATGAAGACAAGATTGTGATTAAATTATGTTTTTCAGGAAAATTTGAAAAAAAAAATCACATTTCTATCGTCAGGATTCAATCATCTGTCAGCATTTAATTTAATTTATAAACTGAAAATATTTTGAATAAATTCGTCCAAATGACGTCATTTATGTAAACGCAAAAGAAAGGGGGGAAAGGAATTAATAGTAATTAATATTTATTGATATCATTTTGTTATTTTTTTGTAAAATTTAATTAAACGAATTTATAAAATCACTAATTCGGATATTTGAAACGAATATATAAAATAATAATTGCCCAACTGAACGGAAGGAGAATAAAATATCCTGCTTGGTTTTTTCCGCCAAGGCTTTTTAAAGAAGCGTCAAAGACCCCTATAATAGAAAAGCACCAAAAGTTCATTGGGTTTGTTTTCATAACTTTTGGCAACAAATCTATATATATTAACGAATATATCCCTTTTTGAAGCTCGAATTACGCCAAACCAAAAAGCAAAGGATCCTATACTGGAAAAGTACCCGATTTTCTTATGGACAATATTCAAGTGACATAACATGGTGTAAAATTATCGCGGATAGCAAATTTGTTTAAATATCTCATCAATTGATGCCGAATAAATGCAGGCATGCATGCACAAAATATTTAATTAATTTTGTATGATACATAATTATTAGAAAATTCGTATATACATATTAATTAAAATAAATAATTTACGTATTTAAAATAACATGAAAATATGCATGATGGTGCACTAAAATAGAGAGAAAATTAAAACCTGTTAATGAAAATGTGTATAACATAGTACTTTTCAATACCGTGGTTCTTAATGTTATTCACAAGCAGATGGAATTTTTCTCATCTTTAAACGCAAAGGAAGAATAGAATACAGATCGTTGTTATAAAAGTCCGAGCGGTAGCCACAATTTAAACCTAACCATTTTATACAAGCTGGTTTTCAAGTTGTAATTGATTTTACTTATCAATCCCGAAAACAGTCGTCAGTTGTCGCAACAGCTGTGTATGAGACCATGGTAATCAAAAAATGCCCCATTAAAATGTTAAAAGCATGGCAACCCAATTACAGATTTAGCAATATTTAAAAAATAAAACACGCTGTCATGTTTTTAGAGGCCTCAAAGTCTGAGCGGGGGTTGGCGAGCGTAGCTCGCAGGGGGTAGGCCCCCTAGTTATCATATATTATAATACGAGCTAATTTTGTGTGTGGTTATATATGCAAATTTTATCTTAAAAACGGCTTTAACGATTTTGACGAAATTTTGTATCCTACCGTTTTGGGGCACCAGAAAACCATTGGGCTAGGTCACATGTTCGAGAAAATTCGATTAGTGGGTCATTTTGACATCACCATGGGTCAGGGTCAAGCTAATTGTATCTAAAAACGGTTCAACTGATTTTGACTAAATTTTGTATCCAACCATTTTCGGGCACGAGAAGACTATTGGGCTGGGTCACATGTTTGAGAACTTTCGATTAGTGGGTCATTTTTGGGTCAACGTGGGTCAAGTTAATTTTATCTAAAAACGCCTCTAACGATTTTGATTAAATTTTCTATCCTACAAGTTTAGGGCACGAGAAAACCATTGGGCTAGGTCACATGTCCGAGAAAATTTGATTAGTGGGTCCTTTTTGGGTCACTGTGAGTCAAGTTAATTTTATCTAAAAAACGGCTCAGACTATTTCGACTAAATTTTGCATCGTATGGTTTTCGGACACGAGAAGACTGTTGGGTTAGGTCACATGTTCGAGAAAATTCGATTAGTGGGTCATTTTGGTTATGGGTCAAGCTATTTTTATCTTAAAAACGGCTCTAACGATTTCATCTAAATTTTGTATCCTACGGTTTTGGGGCACGAGAAAATCATTGGGCTAGGTTACATACTCCAGAAAATCCGATTAGTGAGTGATTTTTGGGTCACTGTGGGTCAAGCTAATTTTGTCTAAACAACGGCTCAGACTATTTTGACTAAATTTTGTATACTACGGGTTTCGGGCTTGAGAAGACAAGTGTGCTTGGTCACACGTTTGAGAAAAATTGATTAGTGGGTCATTTTGGTCGTGGGCCATGATATTTGAACTCAAAGCTAATTTTAACCGAGCATAGCTCGGTCTTCTCTACTCGTAGACTTCTATTGCCGATGTTAATCCATTCTACCATGAAGATTTCTGATTTGAAACAGTGGTAGGCAATGTACAAAAATTTAGAAACTCTGCGAGCCCTGAGTACACTTTGTCTTGTGAATCCATCACGAGCGTGACTCGTGAGTAATGCACAAGAAATGAGTTTAAATAATCATTTTACGTACATAACTAATTTAAATAAATAAAACTCGAGCGAATAAATGAAAACGAGTGTGACTCGTGATTAATGCACAAGATATGTGGTTAAATAATTATTATAAGTACATAACTAATTTAAATAAATAAAACCATAAAACCGTTGTGCTAAATTTTTTTCAACGTCCACCAATTCAAAAAACACCAGTTTGAAAAAAAACGCATTTATAAAGTTTTGGAAGATGTATTTGTTAGAACAACAGTTGGCAAAATAATTATTTGTACACACTAATATGTTTAATTTTCAACCAAATAGAAACAGATATTTTGACAAAAATAGTTTTAATACAGTATGTTTACTATGCGTTTTAAATTAAACAACAAAAAATTTCGATGAAGATGTAAAATAAATTTATAACCGGAAAAGTTTAAAAGTTTCTTGCGAAAGAAGTATTTGTACATTTCCACGGCAAGATACGCACTGCGTTTATAGTGTTCGTGGTTCAAAGAACTATTTATATAGTAGCTGTTAATAATTATTAACTTCATATTATATTTGTCTGGCATTTAATCTAATTTGCTCTTCTTGAAACAATTGAGAATGGCACCTAAAACTAGAGAGGTATCTCTTGACATAAGAAATTGTAACATTGAGTTTCATAAAAATGGAAAATCGTACCGAGAAATTGGAAAAGGCATTAAATTACCATTTCCAACTGTTGGATACATAGTGAGAAAGTTTGAAGAAATTGAATGAATCGAAAATAAACGAAAACCTTGACGTTCCAGCTAATTAACAATGAGGGTAAAAAAAAAAAGTGTTGTTAAAACAGCTTTAAAAAATCCTATGGGTTCAGCTCAAAAATTTGCTGAAGACATTGCAACATCTTCCAACATCAGAGTAACACCTCAAACAATAAGAAATGTTCTCCACAGTGCAGGTTTAAAAGGAAGAACCCCGAGGAAAAAGCTATTTATCAGTTGAACAAATAGGCGAAAACGCTTTGAAATTGCTTGGACATACAGAAGCAAACCAATGGATTTTTGGAAAACTGTGGTTTTTTCTGATGAGAGTAAATTTGAAATTTTCTCTCCACCAAGCATTCGAAAAATTTGGCGTACAAATAAAACTGCTCTAGATCCAAAACATATACTCCTAACTATCAAGCGTGGTGGGGGAGAATGTTATGGTTTGGGTGTGTATGGCTTCTAATGGAGTAGGAAATTTGGAATTTATCGACACTAGAATGCCAACTTTAACATGCATTGATGTGTTGCAGCACAACTTATTAAGCAGTTCTAGCAAATTAGGCTTAGAGGAAACTTTTCACTTTCAGCAGGATAACGACCCAAAACATACTGCTATGATCACCAGGACATGGTTGCTCTAAAATGCTCGAAGGCGATTAGTAACTCCTCTACAATCGCCAGACTTGAATCCAATAGAAAATTTGGGGATGCTATTGGATGCACAAATTCGAAAAAAATATACATCAGGTAAGAAAAGTTTAAAAGAAGCTCTTGTTGAGTCATGGAATAACATAGACCCAACCGTCACAAAATTTTTGGTGAAATCTATGCTACAACGTCTAGAAGCAGTCAAAACATAGTATATGGGCTATGTATTACAAAATAATAGATAAATCATGTATTATTTAATCCAATATTATTTAATTATAATCCAAGTGACCATATAGATATTATAAGTTAGTAGATTCATAAACTAATGAGAATGTATATAATTTTAATAAACTATGCTGATTTCTACAGATATTTAATAAAATACAAGTGAGTTTTCGAGGGAATTGTACAGAGTTTACCAATTTACTTCCCAGCTTTATCTTACCATAGGCAATGGTCTAAATCAAGTTAGGGCATATACCTTGGAAGTCATATTCATGTGACTAAGTAACCTGGGGCTCACTCAGCCCTGTAGCTAGCGTGGTGGCTATAAAATAACCTGGGGCTCACTCAGCCCAGTAGTTCATGTGGTGGCTATAAAATAACATGGGGCTCAATCAGCCCAGTAGTTAATGTGGTGGCTATAAAATAGGCGGGGGCTAACTCAGCCCAATAGCTAGCGTGGTGGCTATAAAATAAGCGGGGGATCACTCAGCCCCCCCGCGTGGTGGGGCGCGCGTGGTGGCTAAAAAATGACAAGTCTGATTATATGTTTATGGGTTCGAAACTTGTGCGGTTTAGACGATGGGATATTGAATACTTAGAGAAGTTAAAGAAATCACGATATTGTTCCATATCCTTATAAATATTGTATGTGTGTGTGTGTGTGTTTGAATATGGTAAGTTAAGGATTCTTTATAAAGTTATAATGGAAGTCATACATGCAAAGTTTAGAGACCTCTAGTATAGCAAACCCAACATACAGGGTGTTTTTTTTTAAACTGATACTATTCAGAGCCGCCTGTAGCTCGTTCTAATAACTGGATTGACACAAAATTTTGTGAATGGACTAAGAAAACCATGGGAAAAAAGATTCCAACAAAAAAAATTAGTTCCAATCACCGCCGATAGGGGGAAATGTGGCGCTGTACATTGAAAAAAAACATCAGAAACAGACAAAATTAATAATTTGGATAAAATGCCATGTTTTATTCATCATTTATGTTTTATTCATCATTTCCCTTTCGTTGATCGCAGTTGAAACATCCATTATCACTTTTTCTGCCACCGCTTTACGTCCTCTGCCTGACCGAACTGCTAGCGAGCCTGTTTCTTCGAATTTTAGAATCATTGCTTTCAATACATTAATGGATAAAGGTCCTTTGCGCAGTTTATGGCGTGTTCTAAGTAAACGAAGAGCGGCTGGTGCATTGCACTGGTTACAATAATAGAACTTCACAAAAGTAACGCGCGCTGCGGTAAGTGAGATTCATTTTCAACCTGAGCTGAAATTGTTTCTCGGTGTTTTTCGCATGCATTTATAACTTAAACTATTGGCGCTACTGTCGCTTGCGTAAGTAAAAATTTGCATTTTCATTTATTGCCCGTATTTTATACTAATTCTCAGTTGCATAACTTACCACAGCGCCACATTTCCCCCTATCGGTGGTGATTGGAACTAATTTTTTTGTTGTTGTTGGAATCTTTTTTCCCATGGTTTTCTTAGTCCATTCACAAAATTTTGTGTCTAACCAGTTATTAGAACGAGCTACAAGCGGCTCTGAATAGTGTCAGTTTTAAAAAAAACACCCTGTATATAGGCCGATTCAATAAAATACTAGTTTTCAATCTCTCCACAACATTCAGGTCTTTATTGTAAAAGAAGCCTTATAATTATATCTAAGTGAAAAAAAAAGAAACAAAAGCTGTAATTTTTTAAATACATTTCCAGTATGAATTATTAAATCTAATTCACTTATTTCAGTAGTATTTCAAATTCTTAACAATAGTTGCAAAGAAATTGGAAAGTATACCATGATGCATGATTTTTCCTTCATATTTATTTATTGTCACTTACTGTAGATCCTATTTTATAATTTAGGTTAAAATTCTTCAATTATTTCTACCCTTTTTCTGGGCACTCTATATATATTTCTTAAGTTTGTATTGATAGTCTAAATTTTATCGAAGGTATTTCTGTGATAATATAGGTGAGGTGGCGCATTAATGCAGTATAATTAATGTGTATTATAGGGGAGCCTATATTTTCACTATAATCTCTATTAAATAAGACTTGTATCGAATTAGATTCATTGACATATTTAATTAAAACCTATCTGTTTGCCTAAAAAATTTTAAGGGTACCTCTTAATGACTATTTCTTAGTTCTTATTTTTATTGAATTCTCAATAAAGCATTTTAAAAATTAACAGATTTTAATATATATATATATATATATATACCATATATATATACATATATGGTGAGTAGCATCTATACAGGGGCTATACGAAAGAATTCACATATATTAACGGTTTTAAGCATCAATCTCGCTTTAGATAGTCATGTGACATACATTTAAAAAAAATCCATATGTCTTATGGTAAAAGAAAGGACGAATATGATACATCTTAAAGTCTGCATGAAAATACCTAAAATAATGTATGGGTTTCTGTAGGTGTAAGTCTTTGTATTACTGAAGATTAAATTTAATATTTTATGTTTTAATTTTGTCTATCCTACGTAAAGAAAAGAATAACCATTTCTTTTAACACATAATAAAATGTACTTTAAAAATATATTACTACTAACCTACTATATATCTACATACCTAGACCTTACAACCAACTCGTATACTTGCTTTAGAAGAAATGAATTGAAATGTGTTCTTATCAGTGAATTTTATCTAGAATGTTATCGCGATCAGTGATGTCATCAAACCACGTGGTGAAGAATCCAGTTGAATTTGGGTGAAGTCCAGTAAATCATGCTTGAAATTTTAGGTAACGTTAAATTTATATATATATTTCTATATATATCTTGTATTAATAGTTCATGTCTTGTCAATATATTTTTACGGGACTTGTTAATATATTTTATGCGATAAGAGAAATTATATTTTACTTAAGTAGTAGTACATATCGAATTCCTATCCTTCTTGTGGTTACTATGTATTTTTTGAAGTGTATATTGTCAGCCTAAATTATATTGAAGCCATTTCTATGAAAAATAGGGAAGGGCTACTATTAAATTTAGTGCAGTATAATTCATATATATTATATAGGGGACTCTGTATTTTTAGTGTAATTTCTATTTTAGAAAGACTTGTATCGAATTAGATTCATTAATCCATTTCATTAAAACCAATCTCTTATCCCAAAAATTCTTAAGGGTACCTCTTAATTACTATTTTTAATTTTATTTCTTAGTTATTACTTTTCATTGAATACACAATGAAGTATATATACCGAATTGAGTTGAAGCTATACAGGGTAACATGAATGAATTCGTATACATTAACGGTATCAATCTCGCTTTATTGTATGAATCTAACTTTGAAAAAATATTTCATAAACTATAGCATAATGTATAAATATATTCATGTATTTTCAGACTGTATACAACCTACACTATTTGTAGTTATGGATATGTTTAGGAATAAATTCTCCGTTCTTAAGTCATTTCAAAACAGGGTTCTTCAAACAGACCCCTTCACGAAACTTTAAAACAGGTGAAAATGAATTTTGATTAAGATATTCAATATGATAAAAGTAATTTATGTAAAGGAACACTCTGTAAATAATATATGCTAAAAAGTAATTTAGGTAAGATCACAATATGTTTCAAGTAATTTATGTAATATGTAAATAATATAATCAAATACAAAAAATAAAAACACTAAGCTTTTTCATTCACATACTGTTTATTTATCGTTTAAAAAGTTACACTAGCGAAGATATTTAAAAAAATGATACAAATTTCAAGCTATGCTGCATTTAGCTATAGACAGTTCTAAATGCAATATTTTTTCCAATGTCCAACCAGATCCCAGTTGTGTGTACTTCTCAAACGAGCCAACAATTTTTGAGAAAGCTTTCTCTACATTCGTAGATAAGTTTCCATTCACCAATTCAAATATAGGGTTTGAACGGAAAAAGGGTTTGGCAGTTTCATGAAGACCATCTTGTGTTACACGACCTACGATTACTTGAACAGTTCCATACCATTTCATTGACCTTTTTTCTTCTAATTGAAAATTTAGTTCATTTAATACGTCCAATCTTACACTATTAAAAAATATATTAAAATCTTTATCGTTCTCCTCATTAGAATCGATGATAGTTTTAGTGAATCCATTAAGGGCATTTTGTCTTTTAAGATGTTTTACTTTTTCAAATAATGCATCCTTTAAAGCAGAAGATTGAGTTGGGTTGGATGAAACTTTATGTGCAGTTCTCAGATGTCGAATTAAATCATCCTTCCGTAAAAATTCTTCAGTACACTGGAGACATGTATGATGCTTGATAGGTCTATGAATCTTCTTATGCTGCAATAAGTCATACTTCCGTGAAAATACTTCAGAGCACACATCACAATTATATTGCTTGGGTGATTTGTGAATCTTCTTGTGTTGACGTAAATCACTCTTTTTTTAAAAGACTTTAGCGCACAGATCACACTTATAAGTCATGCGGGTCTTTAAATGAGACAATTTATGGCGAATCATAGCACCTTTTCTACAGAATGCTTTCTGACAAATGACACAAACGAAAGGTTTTTCTCCTGAATGAATAACCAAGTGTTGCATTAGATGGTCCTTTCGCAAAAAAGATTTGCTACACTTAGTACACACATATGATAATTTTGGCTTATCCTGTCTTGATGAAGAGGGTTTCACATTATAATTCGAAACGTCTGCTTCTTTGGGTTGCACTGAAGATTCCAAGTCTTGATTCCTCAATTCTGGTGATAGAACTTGACTTATAATCTTTGGATCACTTAATGTAGAATAATGCATATCTCGTTCCATTTTAACACAAACTAAAAAATAATGAACTGTTAAAATCACCTTCACACGCTGTTGGTAGTGCACTGAATGAGGAAATTATCTCATTACATGCATATTTATACGATCGTAGGGGGCGCGCGTGTGCCTATGAATTATAAATAAACGTATGGGATTGGATTATGAATAAGCAAATATGATTGGTTAATCGTATCTTAATAAATTTTACTTGTGCGATACAAAAATAAATCTCATATAGTGTCAAATCACGTGGTATCACTAATCCCATGTTCGCATGAATTTTTCGTATAGTTACTATGTATTATAAAGTAATTAAAATAATTATTTTTTAAATCAATTAGAAGAAACATGCAATAATACCTATTCATTATGTATTCTACCATACCTCTTATTAATGTTGTCATATGATCTTGGTTAAAATTCTTCATTCGTGTCCTTTTTATACCACTCTATACTTTTTGAAGTGTGTATTGTTAGCTTAAATTATATCTAACAGACTTCTGGGTAAAAACAGAGGACAAAACTATTAGAATTGAATGCAGTATAATTCATATATCTTATAGGGGATGACCCTGTATTTTCACCATAACATGTATCGAATTCATTAAAACCCATCTGTTTGCACCAAAAATGTTTAAGTTCTCCACTTAAAATTAATTTATTTATTAGTTATTATATTTTATAATTACTATTTTTAATTTATTTCTTAGTTATTATTTTTTATGATTAATAGTTCTCTTCTATCCTTTAGAAATCTGATATTATTATATAAACTTTGATCATTCTTTCAATATATGTGTGAGAAAAAAAAAGCTTGCGAAAATATTTCTTTTATGTTATTAGAAAATGTAATATATATTTAAAATATAATTCATAAATCTTATAGAGAACCAACCTGTATTTTGTAGTGTAAACTCTATTTTCACCATAACATGTATCAAATTCCCTAACATTTCATTAAAACCTGTCTGTTTGCCCCGAAATATGGGACAGCACGAAATAATTCACATATTACTCACTAATTTCCTATAAAAACATGTCAGAAACTGCGAGCAACTGGTATTTCTTATCGCGAAGTGACTCATTATCTGGTAAGAGGTAAAATCAATGATTTCCGATAAAAAGATGAGCTTGCGACTTGTATGTTGAGGGGATAAGAGATAGCACTCTGTTTTTCTTAATTTCATTTCTAAAATTTCTGTTATTTTTCATGAAACGTTGTATCCTATTTTACAAACTTGAATTTACCCTAACTTTTATCAAAGAACACTCTGCTAAAATAAAAATAAAAAAGGTGAGGTGTGAATTACCTGATTTTAGGAAGGGATCAAATAGGGTACGTAAGCCCTTATTTTGTGAAGGGTCTAATAGTTATAACTTTTTCTAGTTTCTTTCGAAGGGTTCCTGTAACTTTTCACTTATGCACTAGGTTGTAAAATTATATTTTATCAGATAATATTGCAGTATTATTGGAAAGTGTTTCATGAAGTATAGCACTACGCATGAGTTTTCGTTCTTGTTTATTTATTTATTGTTACTTACTGTACATTCTATTTTATATGTATGTTAAAATTCTTCGTACCCTTTTTATGCCACTGTATACTTTTTGAAGTGCACATTGTTAGCTTAAATTATAACCAAAGGACTTCTAGGTAGGAAAAAAAGGGGGAGGGGAGGGAGCTAATGGAATTGAATGTAGTATAATACGGGGGTCGTGTATTAATATTTCAATAATGTTGGAAAGTGATTCATAAATTATGCCGCTACGCATGATTTTCCATTCTTGTTTACTTAACCATTTTATATGTATGTTAAAATTCTTCGTGTCCTTTTTATACTTTTTGAAGTGCGTATTGTTACCCCCAATTATAACCAAGGGACTTCTAGGTAAAAAAAAGGGGGGGGGAGCTAATGGAATTGAATGTAGTATAATACGGGAGCCATGTATTAATATTTCAATAATGTTGGAAAGTGATTCATAAATTATGCGGCTACGCATGAATTTCCATTCTTGTTTACTTATCATTTTATATGTATGTTAAAATTCTTCGTATCCTTTTTATACTTTTTGAAGTGCGTATTGTTACCCCCAATTATAACCAAGGGACTTCTGGGTAAAAAAAAAAGAGGGGGGGAGCTATTAAATTGAGTGCAGTATAATTCATACGGGACCCTGTATTTTTTACCATACCATGTATCGAATTCATTAAAACCGTCTGTTTGCTCCAAAAATGTTTAAGTTCGCCAATTAAAATTAATTAATGACCATTTTTAATTGATATTTTTAAATACAATTTTCATTCACAAACCATATTTCGAAAAATATTTAGCACCCTACTATAATTGAAAAAAAGGCATCGAAATTTTCTAAGTTCTCCAATTAAAATTAATTAAATTTCTAATTCGCTAAAATAAATCCGTTGAAAGTCACCTCGTACTCTAGTAGTCAATTCTCCGCAAAAAAAAATGGCTTCGAAATTTTATAAGTCCCCCAATTAAAACTAATTAAAATAACACTCCTTATCTCTACCATCATCCTTATCGCCACCGCACGCCCCTTATCTTATCTACGCCACCACCAAGATCGACCCTCCCAAGTGACGCATGCCCCTTATCTTATCTACCACCGCAATCCACCCTCCGAGATCCACCCAAATCCACCTCCGAAATCCACCATAATCCACCTCCGAAATCCACCCTCACCCATCCACAATCCACCACCGCAATTCACGTGTTTTACTAATGGCATTTATACCCTACTAATGTTATATTCTTTTGGGGAGAAACAGCAGTAATTGTTAGATTTTCTTTCATTAAGTTATCACCTTAATAATTTAAACGAAATTCACAAAATATGACAACTAAACAATTCAATTTTTAATTAAGTTAAACAGCAAAGTTTAGCAAACAGTCAAGTTTAAACAGCATTTTACGAAAGAGTAGTTGGGGTGATGTATGTCAATGTGATATATGTCAATGTGATATATATATATATATATATAGATAGATAGATAGATAGATAGATAGATGTTGCCAAGTGTGTTGGTGAGTATGATATATATATAGATGTATGTAAGACAAAATTTCCCAATCTAGATAAAGCAAATGTCTACAACCAGCATTTCCTTTTTTTTTAGAGTTCCGTACCTGGAAAGGAAAAATCGGAATCCCTGTATAGTCTCGCTTTGGAAATCCCGATTATGGAAAATCACGTAATAAATCAACATAGAATTAGAAATTAAGGATTTTCGGATTACTCTCAAAATCTTTCGGTTGACCTAGAACCTCAAAATTTGGCACGAAGGAAGGTCTTGTAGCATATGTAAAGAAAAAATTCCGAAAATCGTTAATTTATAAATATATGTCAATGTATTACGTGGCAAGCTCATGAATTTCCATAATCGGTACTAACGCAAAATTAACACATTGTAACGGAATTTTTTGTGACGGTGATATAACATAACGGTACCGAACTGTCAGGGTACGTGTCCTACTCGCATTTGTTCTGGTGTTTTCATTTTTTATTTGATTGTAGCAATGAAACCATACAGACTTCGAACGAAAATTTTCTTATTTTGAAATAATTTTTAATTTTTCCTTTATTCTGACCGAACATGCGGTCACTGTGTTTATAGAACAAGATAGGCTAAATTTCAAGTTTTATTTTTAAGTGATACTCCATAAAGAAAAGAAAATAAATGTACACATGCACACATGTTACATGTACATATTTTACGGATTTATACATGTGGACTGTTCAAAATCCGCAGCAAACTGTCCGGTCGTTCAACCAGTTTTATAGAAAACGGTTACATAACCGTAATTTACCTCTATTCTGGCCAATGAGAACGCTTCATATAATATATGGTCAGCTAACCGTTATCTATTAAAATGGTTTAATGACAGGATAGAATTGTTGCAATTTTTTTATAGTATAACTGAAGTACTTTAAAAAGATTTATTTCTTTGAAAAAAATAAAAATGTTGCTGAGTTCGAAATACAAATGTTATTTCTAACATTTTTAATAAAATTAATTTTTTGAAGAGTTAGACAATAAATAATAACTAGCTGACCCGCCCGGCGTTGCCCGGGCAGACTGTCATTGAAAAGTATAACAGTGGAGTGGACTTCATAAAAAAAAAGACTGAATAATATTTATTTATACTAAAAACTTGTAAAAAAATTAAATAAGAGCTAAAATTTCAAAAGTATAAGAGTTACGTTAAAAAAAATGAAACGGTCAGGGAATATTAATACACTTACTTTTAAAGAATGAAAAGGTCAGGGAAGTTCTTACGGTTGAACCTAAATGGCATATCGGTATATCTGAAGTAGGAGAAACAACAGTTATAGATCTAACTCTAGATCTAACTCTATAAAAGGTCTAACTCTAGAAAGATGAAGCAACGCGCTCGTGCATGCGACAGTTATTAAGCCTATTTTGGTGATCGCTTATGCTCTGTGTTTGATGGCGTTCTCGATCCCATCTATTTCGATGTTCTCTTCTTAATTCATCTTCTTCTTCACTTTCAAGCATTCGCCAAGATCTTTTACGGGCATTTCTAATGATATTTTGAAGCTCCATAGTTGCAGCGAAAGAGATTGCAGCGACAGAGCGAAACGTAAATAAACCCGATTTACCTCGGCCTAAATCCTGTCAAAGGATTTTTGTACAATAATCAATGAGATGCGTTTCATTCAGGCGTTGCCATTAAACAACTAACAAATAATCGCGATTTCTGTGCCGCGTATGATAGCGTAATATATAAATATATAGGTAAAATTGATAATCTCAACAATGAAAAAAGAATTTTTCGCCAACTATGTAAGATTATAAACATTCATGTATTCATTTTTTGTACTCCAGAAGATAGACTTTGGAAGGTAGTGTCTACTACGGAGAGTACAAACTTTGTACTACCACGGGTGCATATTTAAGTTTTGTAAACAAATTCGCATGCGCACCCACAAAAATACACTCACGCACATATTTACTGTTTGTGTATGAGGTGTAACTTGAATAAACATGCACACACCATATGCGGATGGACAAAGATTTATATTTTGCAAAAACTTTAAGTGCTAAGGGTTACGAAGCTTCTTTACCTAGGCTACACAAAAAAGAAAGAAAAAGGAAGTCTTTCCGGCCTGTACCGGGAGAGAAAGGTAGCTTTCTTATATCTTCGTTTTAAAATTTTAGCTAATGTTACTCCAAAACAGCAAGCTAAAATGCAAAGAAACCGATTACAGAAGATTCGTTAATACTTAATTTGAATAAAAAATTCGCCAATTTCTGCAAAGTTGGCTTCATTTATGGAGACTTACTTCTGCCGCCAAATTTGGCTGTATTCAGCCAAATGTTGCCAAGCTGGCCGAGAATTTGACGCTAACGGATATAAATATGTAGTTTTATACGTATCATTCGGAAAATAATTACAACAATGAAACATAATAATTTGCGAGAAATCACATTCACTAAAATTCATAAATTAATCGTTGTTTTTTTGTGATCTGCTATCTTATTTCAAATCGCCAGCCACCCTAAGTATTTGAAACTGCTCTATCTCAGCTATTTTTGAATATAGAAGTAAAACAAAAAATTCTCCGGAGTCCTTGTATCAAAGCCTAACACTTAAACAAAAAATTAATTTGAATTATTTTTTTTTTATATATTTTATTTAGTTTTAAATATTTTATTGGTCGCCATTTTGAAACAAGATGGCGGACCAAGCTGGCCAATGAAATCGGTCAAGATATTGGTGAGCTTAATACAAACACGTAGTTACATCCAAGTAGGTTATACGGGTGCTATCGTATGACATAGATCAGAGATACATACACACACATATATATATATATATATATATATATATATATATAAATATATATATATATACATATATCAACATTTGAACGGAGGGTCGTTTTTGGGTCTGGAGGTAATGAACGGTGAAAATATATCGAAATCTTCCGGAATTGCTTTCCTCCGAATGTTTGTAATAGGTAGTTTTATACTTTTTGCATTGAAAGTTACCCAAAAGAAAATATACCAAAAAATTTGATTTTCAATTCAAATGATTTTCAATGATTTTCAATGAGTCTTTTAACACATTTTTCACAGAAAATGTCATAAGAATTTAAAGTCAGGCAAGTGCGAGTACGACTCGCACTCCGTACTGGAGTTCCGTACCGTTATGTTATATCTCTGTTACAATACATTAAATTTGGCGTTATTACCGATTATGGAGACACGGATTTTTAAAGATATGATTTTCAGGTTTTTTTTTTTTCTTTACCTGTTCTATAAGATCTTCCTTCGCGCCAAATTTCCATGTTCTAAGTCAACTGCAAGTGACTTATAGGTTTTACTTGAAACCGTATGAGGTACTTCTGGTTGACCAAAAAAGCATAACTCAACACAATACGCACTTCCAGCAATTACCAACCGTAAACGGCAATGTATCTTGTTCTTTGTGCAGACCTGTACATAAATTTATTTACATTCCCCAAATTTCTAATAGTATATTAAATATAGTTCAACAGGAAAATGCATAACGCAATTAAAAACTACGCATAAGAAATTCACCCCCATAGTTAGTAATACATACGAAATACGTTGTGTAGCCCTGTATATTATCAACAGAATTTATACACACCACGTATACTGTACAAAATTTAGTTAAATTAAAAACGCAAATAAATGTTGAAAACGCACTGCCATCAATTATGACACATAGAGAGTACTGTAACCGAATTATTTTGTGTGTCCCTGTAAATGAACAATAAAGACAATGCACACCACACCTTTCAGTAAGAAACTTACAGTAAACCTCAGTAATGCGTATAAATTTCAATATGTGTAAAATAGTGTAACAACATTAAAATATACTGCAAACGATTTTTTCCCATCGACCATTATGTAACAGAATTCCTTTGTGTGACCCTGTAAATGAATAATAAATGCTTTGCAACTCATATTCTACAGAAAGCACGTTTTAGTGAACCTCATAAATGCATATCAATTCCATTATGTTTGAAAGGATGTAACATCATTAAAATGCATTTGAAACGATTTTTTTCCCATTGACCGTAATATAACAGATAACTTTTGACTGTCCCTGTTCTTAAATGAAGTACAAATGCTATACACTTTATTTTCAATAATGATCGTGCTACAGTAAACATCAATAACAGATAAAAATTTCATGCAATTCGAGCATATTTATGAGAGTTAGAGCACAGACGGACAGACAGACAAACCAAAATCATAAACACTTTTCAACTAGTATAGCTGCAGATCAGGAGCCTCAGCGTCAGCTCTAAAAGTCATTGTTTTTTAATCTCACTTTTCATATTATTTAGCAGCTTACAATCCGTAATTTAATTTTTGTATATTACATACATATATGCATAGCCATATAAAATACTTAAAATTAGAAGCGTTAAATTAAACACGGTTCATGCAATGATATTCTGAAATTCTTATGAACTTCTTATTCATGTAACTTTTTAGATTAAAAAAAAAAAAAAAAAACTTGTATTAAAATAAATTTTTCATTTATATCAATAGAATACAAAAATAATTTATTTTGATAATAAAATATTGCAGCAAAAGCAGTGCGAGTTACTTTAATTTTATTACTTTGATATTCTTTGAAATAGGGTTGGTTGTTAAGCAACTCATTAATTAAAGAGCAAGTAAAAAGAAATTCATTTTAAAATTAGTAAAAAAATCTATCTATATTATAAAGGACAAACGTGTCCGTGCGTAACGGTGACGTCATTTTGCGAATAGCAACAGTTGACGATAAAATTTCGTTTTGCGATTTTTGCTACTGCAATTTTATAATTTCTAAACATCGCACATTTTCAATTTTTACACCGTTATAAAGGGGAAAAAAACTGCTTTCAAATGAAATTTGTTTGAAAGCTGTATTGCAATTTACTCATTTTTTATAACATTTAAATTAAATTTCAAGCATATTTTTTTTTTCTTTTTTTGAAATCTATCTCTATCGCTTGCAGACGATTACAAAATATTAATCCGTTGTCACTTAAAATAATATAAAAAGTTCAGACTTTGTTTCCAGCTAATATTCAATAACCAAATTAATACTTCATAAAGCAATCAATAAAATAATATAAATAAAACACAAATTTAATTTAACAGACATGTAATCGAAATAAGCGTTTAAAAAGCGCTGAAATTATCGCAATAAGAAAAACTGCTGTAGATAACGGAATTTTTAGCGATATTTTCGGCTATTAACTTCTAGCACGGGGCCAATGCCAAATGACCGCTTTTAGTAAATTTCAGCACTTTATCTATATTAATAAAAGAAAGTTTCGCTCTGTGTGTGTGTCCGTGTGGGTGTCTGTGTGTCTGTTGGCGATGGCTAGCAAAATCTAGCCCACCTAGAAGTCTGGAAATTTAGGTGTGGATAGTCCAAGGTCTGGCCATGTGCATCTGAGCCTCAGAATTGTAATATTTTGATAATTAGCCTAGATATTAATCAGATTCTCATTAACCATCGCTTCTAAAATGTCATCTTTTAAATCAAAATGGCGAAAGAAACGAACTGGCGCGTTGGATTTTCGAGTGGAAATGAACAAATTCGAAATTATTTTACTAATTAGCGAATTTTAAGAAAACTAATTGAGATATCAATTTGAAAATTTCTGAGCATATGTAAAAAGATATTCTGTATCTGACTATGTGATTTTTGAAAAATTCGGTTGGTAATATTTTTTAATTTATGCAAAAAACTGCCAAAAATCTGCCGGCGCCAGTGAAAACGATCCGAGAAAGTTTCAGACAGGGATCGGCTTTCATTAAAAACTGAACTACAAAGAGATTTGTTTCTCGGGCCGATCCCTCCATTTAGTTTGCGAAAATGAAAGGGAATAATTGCCAATTTTTACTAATGAACAAAAATTTAGGTAACTAATTAAGATATAGATTTGAAATTGAAGTCGGGAAGGGGTGTCATCTGCCGGCTATTTTAGCGTAGCGTCTTCGTTATGTTCTAATTATCAGAAAAATGTAATTATTTTTTTAATGATCGCGTTAATGTAGGTGACGGTGGTTCTCTTGAACAAATTATTCATTATATTTGCGGGTATGGGGAGGTTGGAGTTAACGCCTTTCTCTGAGATTGTAATTATCTCGGGCCCGGTCAACGCCGGGCGGGTTAGTTAGTAGGAAAATAAAATGTTTTATATTTCCCAAACGAATGCAAAAAAATGTCCAATAGTTTAAACATTTAATTTCAAAATTCTAATGAATGTATCAGAAAGTTTTCAAAGCTATTGGATATATTTAAATCCTCCATATTGAAAATTTAGAATTAATAATTTTACGTTTAAATCCATTATTCAAATATGCGATTTTCCTTTCAGTTAGAAATGAAATTTGAAAATCGTCTGCATTCTCATAGGAAAGCATTATGACCTAAAAAGAAATGTTCTATATTTTTCGAACAAATGAACTAAATGTAACTAAAAACTATACAGCTAATTCCAAGTACCTCACCAACATACCCACCAAAAATCAACCTAATAGGACAATTTTTACGGCAGTTATCGCGGAACAGACAAACAAACAGACAGACAGACGGAAACCAAAAACTTTTCGCGTCTCCACAGTGAGCCTCAACTGATGTTTCGGCAACTATGTTAGAAAGTATTAAAAATATTTATGAAAATTGGAGTATCCATCAAAAAATTACGCACTGCATTAACGTATCTTTACTACGAATATTTTGCAAATGAAGCTTTGCTGAAGATTTCATATCACATTGATAGATTTTTTTTTTATTTTTTTTTTTATTTTTTTTTTCAGTCTCTATTATTTAATATGTTATACATATATTTTTCCATTTATTTTCGCACATGTGATTTAATTTTAATTATAAATTTATACGTGTGTATATAGTATATACAAATGAATTGTAGAACATCTTTCCTTGAAGTCATTTAAAAATGACTTCCAGTGAGCCTTTCAGACCTTCTGAGTAAAAATCGCTTCAGTCAGAGAATATTTTAGAGGGTCTAATTTTATTAATTAAAAATAATTCTAATATATTCTTAATAATTATTCTGGGTTTTTCTTTATCATTTCCTTTATTTTAAAATGATCATGTTACACGGATGTATGTAAAATAAAAAAAACTTCATTTTTTTTCCTTCAAAAAAGCGATGAAACAATTTACTTTGTTTTATTATTACTTTTATTATAAAAGTTTGAAATTAATGTTTTGCTTTCTTGAAATCTTAGGAGGGAAAGGGAAAAAAAGAAAATATAAAGCTGTATCATTACCTCAAAAATAAATAATATAGCGAAAATTAATAATGAGCATTTCGCCAAAGGTTTTTAAAAAAGGACAGAATAGCAACAACAAATGCCATGCGCAGTTTCGACGAATGGCATTAGACCTGATTGTAACGCATTTTTTCGAGAGTGAAAAAATTTCAAATCTTCATTTGAAGGAAGCCGCTTTTACGCATAATGATGAAGATCATTTGAAAATATCGAACTTTGATTAATTGAGCTTTCGTGTTTTCGTATTTAGGCACGTTTAAAACTAGTTCCTGTCATTTTGAAATGATCGAAATATTTATGTTTATTTAATTACAAAATTTAATTTTATTTAATTCCATGATTGATTGGTGCAGAGTTTTTGAAAAACAATTTTCATTTGAGTGAAAATAGTTTTACGCACATTAAATAGCGATTTATTATGATGGATTTTCTTCATATAAAAATGGAATTTACTGCTTCGAAAGTTAATTAAGTTAATAAGAGGTACTTTTATTTAAATTTTGAAAAAAAATAGGGAAGTTAATATAATTATTTTTGAATAAGAAATTAGAAGCAAAATTCGAATTTTTCCCAGGATAATAAAAGTACAGTTTATCAATGAAATACTTTTATTTCGGAATATTTTAACTAATAAAAATAGAATAAAATTTTGTGTTGAATAATTTTATAATCATTTAAGAAAATGGAAGAAAGAAATGTGAGTCGATATAATGTTACGTCTTCTTCAAAAGAAGTTTTTGGATTATCCTCGTATGATATAGCTTGGAGTACATTTTTATTTTTTCAAGCCGTCATTGTGATACTTTATAATATCCGCACCTTCTGGTCAATTCTTAAAGGCCCTTTTCGTTGGATTTTGGGAACCTCGTTGGTCTCAAATATTACATTTGCATTGTCAGAAACTGCATCAAGGGGATTTCTGGTGCTTATTAAAAGGTGGTACATTGGAGAAATGTTCTGCCTTGCATTTATATTTATCAAGTTTACAGCATTGCATTTTTCATCAATGCTGACCATTTATATAATGATTTTTCATATATCAAGAGATATTATGAAAACTAAACTAATACTTTCGATGCTGACATTGTTCAGTTTGTTCTGCAGCTTTTATGAGGTAAGCATTTAAAGTTCAAATATTTTATCTTAAGGCGGTATTCAAAAAAAATGTTTTTCCACGCTCAACAACTCAAAATTTTGAGACACATTCTCAGACTCATTTTTAAAAGTAACAACAGGAAACTTGGCGGCGTGATTTATAAAGACATTTATAAGGGCCCCATGTTTTTATTTTTCGTTCAATTAATTAGAAGTTGATTTCTAAACAAATACCTTCACAGTACGATCATTTTTTTTTGTTTCCAGCGCCATCGCTTTGGGAAATTCGGTTCAAAATGTCCACTTTGACAGCATTTTTTGAAATATATTCTGCCTTTATCAAAAAATCGAGACAATACGGACATTATAAAGTTTCTGAATAAGAGAACCTGCCAATTGGATGCAGTTTAGAGCAAAAATGAATTTACAAATGTGTCTCAAAATAAGCAGTTTGGATTTGAATACACCCTTAAGGATAGACGTCATTTAAATCATCAAAAACTAGATTTTATTTAATTGCATATATATATTTTTTTGATTATCAAATTCAAAATCAAACAAAAGGAACCGCGTGAAATTTTTCAAAATACAACCAGATCAGTTTTAAATTGATAATATGTGCTTTGATACCGACTTTATTTTATTTTAGATTTTGCTTGCGTTTTTTCTCAAAACTTCGTTTTTTTTTACTTACATGCATTGTAAGAAAAGTTCATTTGCACACAAACAATTTATTTCGTGCATATTTTATGTATGAAATGATCATACCTACTATTTTTACCTACTTTTTCATTGATTAAACAAAGTAAATTTTGCTCATTGTGATTAGAATGTGTTTTTAAATGTGATATTTATTATGATTTATAAATATATCGTTTTCTGGTATTGAAATATTGTTCATATAAGCTAATAAAATCAAGTGTAAATTTATATCGATACATTTACTTTTATCAAAACCAAAAATTTAATTTATAAATTCATTTTTATAGTTGTAAAGCTATGCGTAATACTTGTAATAGAATTTTATTTTATTTTTCAATACAAGTTGAATATTTCCTGTGTCTTTAATACAGTTTTTATTCATTGATTTTAAATTTAATAATGTAATATAATAATCAGTGTGTAAAAAAATATGAAGAGATGGTTTTAAAACAAATGAATCTGAATAAAACGGTGACTCATGAAACACAGGACAATAATCTAGATCAGCGGTTCCCAACCTGGGGTACGCGTACCCCTGGGGGTACGTGGCGGGCCTGCTGGGGGTACGTGAAAATAATATCGGTAATGGCGGAAATCACAAAAATGGTTTAACTTAAAACACATAAACAAAGTTGATAGTTTGGGATTACAAAATTAGTCTCAGTCTCAGGAACTCCAATATGTCACTTCAACTCCAATATGTTACACTCAAAATGAGCGTAAAAGCCCACTAGACTTAATAATCCATTAATTATTCTATGTCTTTAGCTCTGCCCACTGTAAGTAATATTGCATGAGTACTTATATATTTTCCCAATCTTTGTGAAAACTACCATTGATCATTACACAATGTTCTTTTCCCCCCGCCTTATTTTTATTACCGTTTTTAATAATAATTACAAAACGCCTGAATTACGCCAGAGCTTCTGGAAAGAAATTCTGAATTTAAAAAGAAAACATGTATTGAAAAGAAGGCCCTTATTTTCGTTTTCGAATAGGCGGAGTTATATCCAAAGACATATATATGTCTTTGGTTATATCATTAACGTATACTAATCGGAAAACTTCCTCCTTTTAATGAGTTTTAATTTGAAGTTTTTATTTATTATTCGAATGATTTTTTTTTTATTTTAAAAGGGATAACTGGTTAAAATCTGGAAGTCTTAAGATCACTGCAACTGTGATTGAAATTCAACCTGATGATTCGGAAACTAGGAGTTCTTCGAAACAATCTGATTATTTTGAAATACAAGAGAGCCTGAGTGCAGCTGTTAATAGGCATTTTTTCATAACTGATAAATACTGAATATTAATACTTTATAATTCATACTGAAACATCAGTGCTCCCTCAATGAATAGAAAATATAATAATGAATAATTCTTAAAATATGGATTTTGCATTCACGGGAGATGAAAATGTTAATAATATATATATGTAGTGTCTGTGTGTGTGTGGGGGGGGGGGGGTTATGAGAAATGGGGGTACGCCGAAAGAAAAGCCTAAGCAAGGGGTACGTGAAAGAAAAAAGGTTGGGAAGCGCTGATTCTAGATATTTCAGTATCTTAAAACTGCTGACTTTCCTTACATTTTTACGAACCAAGTTCAGATTCAATTAAATATTTTTAATTATTTTTTTCATACTTTGACTTTAAAGGACTTAGTGTAAGGATATTGAACATTTAAATATATATATATGTCGTGTTTCCAAGTTCAAATCCGGGAAAAAGGCAGTCGTGCTCGTGATAAATAGGGTTAGCGATGTGATTGGTTTCCCTTTTAGCTCGCATCAGGCGGCAGTGTGGTATCATCAACAACAAGAAATGTCAGTCCATATTTTTGTCGAAGAACCTTTTATTTCCAGTTTTAAGACATCTCTTCAGGGAAAATGCTCATTAGCCAACGCTAAACGAAAAAAAATACAACGTTCCATTATTTTCTAGAATCCGTCCCGATTCTTTTAGCAAACACCAGCGTCGAAAAAAATCCTCTCCGAATCAGGATGATCGTGTTTTTAAACTAGCTTGCGTAATAATACAGAATACGTCACGTGACCCACTTCTATCGAATCAAAAGGTCTCTTTTGGAACTTTATCAATATTTCCGGTGGATTTATTTTGTTGTAAAATGCAAAAACTTTCTACGCCCTTCCAGAATATTCCATAATCTCGCACCAGATGCCTGTCATATCAACAAACGAGCTTATCTGTTTTTGAGGCTGTAGCTAAACTTCGAATTTAATACGTAACAAAAATAATAAGAAGAAAAGAAAACGAATCTTTATAAAAGGGAAAAAAAAAAAGAAAGAATTAAAATTTTTCGGAAATATTTTAATAGACATTTGATATTTAATAATAGGATAACTTTATGAAATAAGGTTTTTTGAGCGGAATATTTTAAGAGATACGATATTTTAGCATTTAAATAAAGAAGTTATAGCAATTTGACCACACGGGAATAATACTAATGAATTTTAATAATGGATTAAAATAAAGATGTTCTATTTAAAGAATAAATTAAAAAAGCTATCGCCATTTTTAGACTAACTACATTCGAATAAATATTATTAAGTGGATTAGGAATAATTGGCTTTACATATGGATAGTAAAAGGCTATTTTAAGAATGAGAATTATTTTAATAAGCTGGGTTATATACCGAATATTATTGAATGGACAAACTTTATAGAATAATTGCGGAAAAAATTTAAATTTTGTAATATTATCCCCTCTCCCTAAAGATTTTGGATGAAGTTAATAGTTAAGTAACTATAAATTCAGACAATATAAATTTAATACTTTAGAAATTTGAATTTTGACTAGTATAAATTTAGAGACTGCCAGCAAGGAGATGGGGAATTTCTGAAGAACTGGAAGACAAAAACAAAAACAAAAATAAAATAATAGTAATCAATTAAATTTAATAGATAAATAAAAATAAAGCTACGAGCATTTCCCCTGTAAAATAATACAAGAAATGGTTACAATCTCACTTACCATTTGTAAGTACACAAGAAAAATACAATAACAATAAATAATAAATATTAATAAACAAGAAAAACAGGATAATAATAGTAACAGAATTTTGCTTTTACCAAGTTCACAAGCTTTAGAATAAGTAGTCACTAGCAAATTGTTAAAACAAAGTTTTTAAAAAAAAATTCGACTTAATTCAAATTTGAGTTCATTAGATCCAACTGTTTTATTTCAGTCTCTTTCTTGGATCGTGATAAGTCCTCATTTTGTTTTAAAAAAAAATGGTTACTGCAGTCCCTTTCTTAAAAATACAGTTTTTATGTAAAGGCTGAAAATAAAGACATTACTCCATCAAAATTTTAAAACTGTAGTCATTCTTACCAATACTTTATAATGACCTTATAATGCTAGCACTTGTCACAACATCTTCTCTTAAGTATCACATTAATTTTCTCACATAAAAACAAATCAAATTATCTCTTGGTCGTTTATTGTACTTGGAATATGTTATCTTTGTTATATTCCTGTGGGATTTGTTATATTTCTGTTGGGATCCCACCATCTTTAACTAATATTTGTCAAACATTTTTTCACTAATAAATAATATAACTCTTCAATAATATAAATAAATGCTATAATAAAATTCAATTCATAAACATAACAATAATAACTTTCAATATAACTAATACTTCTCAACATATGTAGTAATTCATAATATAATTCAATAGTAGAAATAATAATATAATAACATCAGTATAATTTAAGAAAATATCACAGTTTGTTTATTTATTGTTAGGAAAAATATTGGTTGAGGATAAAATAATTACATAGCAAATAAATAAATTTCTTATTTTTTAATTATATAAGAAAGTATTTTTGCCAGTCGAAAGTATACAAAAAAATATATATATAATAATAATTTCAAAATCCAAATAAATTTAAATCTAAATATTTAGATATTGAACTCTCAACCATTAGTTCCTTACAATAATTTTTTCCTCTGATACCCTTTTACAAAATTATACTGTTAAGTTATAAATATTCATATCCTAAATGCAGAGAGTTTTTTTTTTTTTTTTTTTTTTTTTGGCAAACTTAGAATAAATAAAGACAATAAATAACAAATAAAAGATGTTAATTTTAGCTGAGAAATGGAATACAAAGGCAATTAGTTTAGATACTTAATTTTCTATTGTCACACCAAAACAATCACTGTAAAATCACATCATCACTATCCAATCATTTATATAATTATAGAAATACTTATAAACGGTTACTATTTGATTATCTATTGAAGTAAATAACATAATATTAAATTTTTGAAACAATTGGTTTAAGAAAAAGTAAATAAAGTAAAAATAGTTTATTTTGATATAGAATTAAAACATTTAATTTCATTTTTCAACATCAATTTGACAATTCCTAAAATCAAAATACACATCTTATGCCTGCATAAGGTGTCTACTCAACCTCAAAAACTCTCAAAAACAAGTAAATATTTTAGTTGATCAGGCTAAAATATAACTACAATGTTGAAATAAAAGCTGTGACATTTATTTTAAAATTTTAAAATATTAAATTTTCAAAAATGGGTAATATCTCTGTTGTACACCAAAGACATACCTGATAATGTTGAAACTAGAGTAATAAGAGATATTTAAAGAATTAGAATTTATTCTATTGTTTTTACTTTAGTTTGATTTTGTGATGGTGGTTGTGATGTCTGTGGTGATTTTGATTGTTGTTTGGGTTGCTCATGAAACAGTCTGAAGTTATCTGGTGAAAAATATGGTCTTAATTTAGACACATGTACAATAACTGAATTTAATTTAGTCTCATAATTAAATTTGTCTATTTCATAGGTCACATCAGAAAGTTTATTTATTATTTTGTATGGTCCAGAGAAAGTAGGTTCTAATTTTCTAGTGTTAGGATATTTAAATTCTTCACAAATTACATAATCTTGTATTTCTAGTGGAGATTCAACAAATTTTCTATCATAGAGTCTTTTACTTTTAAGGTGGAATTCACAAGTTCGCGCTTTTGCAATTTTGAGTGCTTTATTAACAGGAGGGTAATAATTTTGTTTTAAAGGAGATTCATATGGTAATTGACCATAAAATAAATAGGCAGGTGGGAATTTGGTTATGGAATGTGGTGTGTTATTGTATTCTTGGATGACTTGGTCTAATAATCTAGTCGAAGGTATTTTAGAAGAAATGGAATTAACTTTACATTTAAGTCTAGTAACTATAGTTTGGTTCACTCGTTCTACCTTCCCATTGGTTTGGGGGTGATGTGATGATGTAAAACGTTGTTGAACATGATATTTTCTGAGGAATTTTTTGAATCTTGGAGACCTAAAAGATTTATGTCTATCGCTAAGTATTGTTTTAGGTGCTTGAATATTGAAAATTTGTTTTAAACAGTTAGTATATGTTTCGGTAGTAACACTTTTGGATGGAAAAGCCCAAACAAACCTAGTTGCATGATCTATTATTATGTGTAAGAATTTTTTTGTTGAATTGTAATAATTAAATCCACCCACAGTATCAATAGAAAGACATTCAAAAGGTTGATCTGTGGCTGGCATAGCTTGTAACAAGCCAAATCTTTTTTGTTTTGGTTTTTTATTTCTCTGGCATGTATCACAATGTTTAACAAATTGTGTAATATCTATTGTCATGTTGGGCCAATAATAGTTTGGAGATATTAAGTTAAGCATTTTTTGTATTCCTAAGTGTCCAAAATTATCATGAGCAATATGTAATAATTTTCTCCTGAGTGACATTGGTACTACTATTTTTTTTAATCCTTTTCTCTGAATAATTATAATCCCATTCTCTTTTTTGTATTTTCTGTCACAAACATTATCTTTATCTTGCATCGCTATAATTTCTTTTTTGTCCAATAATAAACTAACATGTTGATTAAGATAAGCAACAGGATTTCGTGACAACATGTCCGCTTCGACATTTGTAGAACCTTTTTGATACTTGATCTCATAATCGAACATGCTAAGTTTTAAAGACCATCGAAAAAGTCTACCTCTTAGATTTTTAACATTCTTTAACCATACCAGAGATGCATGGTCGGTATGGATTGTGAATTTAGTACCATGAAAATAGTGATAAAACTTATCAAGAGTATCTATGATAGCAAGGCATTCCAATTCAGTTATAAAGTAATTTTGTTCATAACTCTTCAAAATTCTAGAATGGTAAGCAATAGGATGCAAAAAATTATCTTTCCCTGGTTGTTTTAGAACTGCACCTACTGCTACCTGAGAGGCATCTACAAACATGTGGAGGGGTAATTTTGGGTCATAAATTTTTAAAATTGGTTTTGCAATTAGAGTATTTTTTAATTTCTCAAAAGAGTTTTGACATTCTGAGTTCCATTCCCATATTGTGTTTTTCTTAAGTAATTTATTGAGGGGGTATCTAATTTCAGCATATTTATCTATGAATTTGTGATAAACATTAATGGAACCTGAAAATCGTTGTAGTTCTTTAACATTAGAGGGAGGTTTCAATTTTTTAATTGTCTCAATATTGGTATTAGCTGGAGTTAAAGTCCCATTGGTGATCTCATAGCCTAAGAAATTAATTTTATTTTGATTTAGTTTACATTTAGAAAGTTTAAGTTTAAGGTTTTCTAGTTTACAGATTTCAAAGATTTTTGCTAAGTGATTTAAATGTTCTTCTAGAGAGGAGGAGAAAATTATGATATCGTCGAAATAATGGCAAGCAAAATCAATTTTATACTTATTGAGGATTCTTCTAATGGTTCTATTAAATATCGGGGGGCCTGTCTTTATACCAAAGGGGAGCACCAGCCATTCGAAGAGGCCAAAATTGGTGGCAAAAGCTAATTTTTCTGTATCGGATGGATGTATTGGTATGTGCCAGTAGCCAGAGGCTAAGTCCAAAGTGGAAAAATACTGGGCACTACTCAATTTATCTAAAATTTCATCGATAAGAGGTAAAGGTTCTGCATCGTTTTTAACTATTGCATTTAATTTCCTATAATCTATACATAGTCGGGTCTTTTTACCTTCCTCTCTTTTCATAGCCAAGGTGACGGG
This sequence comes from Maratus michaelseni, assembly GCA_963931845.1. Lineage (NCBI taxonomy): Eukaryota > Metazoa > Arthropoda > Arachnida > Araneae > Salticidae > Maratus > Maratus michaelseni. Next base: position 227,675,339 of record OZ007596.1, read on the forward strand.
GGCAGAATAAGGACTATTGCTTTCTTTTATGAGACCAGCCGCTAACAAAGATTGAATTTGATTTTTTATTTCTTTTTCCTCTAAGGGGGAAGTTCTGTAGGGCCTCAAAGATATAGGTAGGTCAGATTTTAGTAAAACGCGTTGTGGTTCAATATTTATCTTACCCACATCATATTTATGTTTTGCAAAAATATCCCTATAATTTTGAACTATTTCCCTTAAATCCCCATTTTCAATTAAATTTATTTCCCCAATTAAATCTGAATTATAATCATTAATATCGCGAAAATTTTGAGGAGTCATTGAACTTCTGTAATCAGGCTGCACGTTACAATCATTGTAATTAGCTGCAAAAAAGTCCTGAGTATTCACAAAATTTTCATTTGTATATGGTGATACTTTGTCATCATTATATCCATTTAAACTCTCATTACTATCACCATTTGTTAATAACTCATCTTTACATGAAATAGTATCTTCATTATAAGTTGTTATCAAGTTACCATCATTAAATAAATTCAAATTGTCACAATCAGAAGTTATCAAGTTATCATTACCTTGTTGTAATTTTTTTACAGTTACAGTATTAAAATGAAGTGATCTCTCATCATGTATGGATATACTCCTATTTATAATCTTCCTTCCCTGTTTTACTGTACAATTCTTACAATTTATATTTAAATTAAATTTTGAACATTCTTTTAACCCCAAGATGCAGTAATCCAAATCTGTATCACATACTAAAAAGTTAACATATTTTTGGATTTTACCCACTTTAAGAAGAATACTACACTTTTGATTATTGGGCCGATTTGACTGAATCCAATGCCTAGGAGTATTAATTTGTTGAAAATTTGGTCTATTAGGCTGCACACTATATCGAGGAATGTCAAAATTAGTTGCATTAGGTTTACTTGGTAATGATGGACTTGTAACAGCAGGGGTGGAAACTTCCACAAATTGCTTAACAATTCTATACCATTCTGTTGTACTCTCAGGAGGGTTAACAATTAGATAATTTTGATATTCTGGTTTTAAACCATCGGTTAATCCTTGTAGTAATATAGTTTCACATAAATGCAATTTCCTACCAATTTCAATTTTCTTTCTAAAATAAGTTTCTAAGTTACTTAAACTATCCAATTTCAAAGCAGAAAATTCAGAAAATTTCGGGATATTTAAACTAATAAAATTCTCAGTTAAGATATCAGCTATCTGTTCGTATTTAGTGCAATTAAGGCAATCATTAATGTAAATCTTAAGAGCTTCTCCCTTTAAATTTTGAGAAATATTTTTAAACTTCCAATCATCATCCTTCTTTTCTTTTTCACAAGCATCATCAAAGTATTTTAACCACGCTTGTATCTCAACTCCTAAATCTGGATCAAATGCTATAAATTTTGGTTCTGCCATAATATTTAATCTAACAAAAGAGTTAACTCGATCTTCTATTAAATATCCGGATCTTAAAAACATTAAATTTTAAACTTATAACACTATATACCATACAAATAACGAAATAGATAAAATAGTAAATAAATATGTAATTTACGATCTCAGTAACATTTTAAAAATAATAGATTTTTTTTTTTTTTTTTTTTTTTTTTTAAGAATATCTGTTCTTAAAACATGAAAATATAAATTATACCGCTGTCTATATATTACAATGACGTATCACACGAAATCATCAAATAAATTAATTAACCTTAACAACACTTAAATATTTGCAACAGAAATAAATTTTAAAAACAAAAATTTAATCAGTATAACATAGTATATAAACCCTTTAAATTTCAAAGTAGACTATTAAATAAATAAAACATTTTAAATATAACATAAACTAATAAATATCAAAATATAAAGATACCAATAAATAAAAATACCAACTTACAGTTACTCTTGAGCATATTTCACAGGAAAGTTTCACACATCTAAAAATCTTTAATTTTCTTGATAACACAAAAGTTCTGCTTTTTCGCAATCCTTTAAAACCAACACCATGAAGACGCTTATGAAGATGAATAGTATATTCTCTAGCAACAACTTCACTTAGGCCAACTTTTCCTCTTCTTTTCTCTTTTAGGCTTGACCATTTTTAATTTATTATAAAAGTACAAAATAACAAAACACCAGACGTAAACGTGCTGTAATGGCGTAGACGTCCTCGTAACATATTCTTCTAATCGGCAAATTTCACGTTTAACTACACAAACTTTCTGTTGATCACCAGCATCCTGTTCGACTTATTATATTAATGTCGTGTTTCCAAGTTCAAATCCGGGAAAAAGGCAGTCGTGCTCGTGATAAATAGGGTTAGCGATGTGATTGGTTTCCCTTTTAGCTCGCATCAGGCGGCAGTGTGGTATCATCAACAACAAGAAATGTCAGTCCATATTTTTGTCGAAGAACCTTTTATTTCCAGTTTTAAGACATCTCTTCAGGGAAAATGCTCATTAGCCAACGCTAAACGAAAAAAAATACAACGTTCCATTATTTTCTAGAATCCGTCCCGATTCTTTTAGCAAACACCAGCGTCGAAAAAAATCCTCTCCGAATCAGGATGATCGTGTTTTTAAACTAGCTTGCGTAATAATACAGAATACGTCACGTGACCCACTTCTATCGAATCAAAAGGTCTCTTTTGGAACTTTATCAATATTTCCGGTGGATTTATTTTGTTGTAAAATGCAAAAACTTTCTACGCCCTTCCAGAATATTCCATAATCTCGTACCAGATGCCTGTCATATCAACAAACGAGCTTATCTGTTTTTGAGGCTGTAGCTAAACTTCGAATTTAATACGTAACAAAAATAATAAGAAGAAAAGAAAACGAATCTTTATAAAAGGGAAAAAAAAAAAGAAAGAATTAAAATTTTTCGGAAATATTTTAATAGACATTTGATATTTAATAATAGGATAACTTTATGAAATAAGGTTTTTTGAGCGGAATATTTTAAGAGATACGATATTTTAGCATTTAAATAAAGAAGTTATAGCAATTTGACCACACGGGAATAATACTAATGAATTTTAATAATGGATTAAAATAAAGATGTTCTATTTAAAGAATAAATAAAAAAAGCTATCGCCATTTTTAGACTAACTACATTCGAATAAATATTATTAAGTGGATTAGGAATAATTGGCTTTACATATGGATAGTAAAAGGCTATTTTAAGAATGAGAATTATTTTAATAAGCTGGGTTATATACCGAATATTATTGAATGGACAAACTTTATAGAATAATTGCGGAAAAAATTTAAATTTTGTAATATTATCCCCCCTCCCTAAAGATTTTGGATGAAGTTAATAGTTAAGTAACTATAAATTCAGACAATATAAATTTAATACTTTAGAAATTTGAATTTTGACTAGTATAAATTTAGAGACTGCCAGCAAGGAGATGGGGAATTTCTGAAGAACTGGAAGACAAAAACAAAAACAAAAATAAAATAATAGTAATCAATTAAATTTAATAGATAAATAAAAATAAAGCTACGAGCATTTCCCCTGTAAAATAATACAAGAAATGGTTACAATCTCACTTACCATTTGTAAGTACACAAGAAAAATACAATAACAATAAATAATAAATATTAATAAACAAGAAAAACAGGATAATAATAGTAACAGAATTTTGCTTTTACCAAGTTCACAAGCTTTAGAATAAGTAGTCACTAGCAAATTGTTAAAACAAAGTTTTTAAAAAAAAAATCGACTTAATTCAAATTTGAGTTCATTAGATCCAACTGTTTTATTTCAGTCTCTTTCTTGGATCGTGATAAGTCCTCATTTTGTTTTTTAAAAAAAATTGTTACTGCAGTCCCTTTCTTAAAAATACAGTTTTTATGTAAAGGCTGAAAATAAAGACATTACTCCATCAAAATTTTAAAACTGTAGTCATTCTTACCAATACTTTATAATGACCTTATAATGCTAGCACTTGTCACAACATCTTCTCTTAAGTATCACATTAATTTTCTCACATAAAAACAAGTCAAATTATCTCTTGGTCGTTTATTGTACTTGGAATATGTTATCTTTGTTATATTCCTGTGGGATTTGTTATATTTCTGTTGGGATCCCACCATCTTTAACTAATATTTGTCAAACATTTTTTCACTAATAAATAATATAACTCTTCAATAATATAAATAAATGCTATAATAAAATTCAATTCATAAACATAACAATAATAACTTTCAATATAACTAATACTTCTCAACATATGTAGTAATTCATAATATAATTCAATAGTAGAAATAATAATATAATAACATCAGTATAATTTAAGAAAATATCACAGTTTGTTTATTTATTGTTAGGAAAAATATTGTTTGAGGATAAAATAATTACATAGCAAATAAATAAATTTCTTATTTTTTAATTATATAAGAAAGTATTTTTGCCAGTCGAAAGTATACAAAAAAAATATATATAATAATAATTTCAAAATCCAAATAAATTTAAATCTAAATATTTAGAAATTGAACTCTCAACCATTAGTTCCTTACAATAATTTTTTCCTCTGATACCCTTTTACAAAATTATACTGTTAAGTTATAAATATTCATATCCTAAATGCAGAGAGGTTTTTTTTTTTTTTTTTTTTTTTTTTTTTTTGGCAAACTTAGAATAAATAAAGACAATAAATAACAAATAAAAGATGTTAATTTTAGCTGAGAAAGGGAATACAAAGGCAATTAATTTAGATACTTAATTTTCTATTGTCACACCAAAACAATCAGTGTAAAATCACATCATCACTATCCAATCATTTATATAATTATAGAAATACTTATAAACGGTTACTATTTGATTATCTATTGAAGTAAATAACATAATATTAAATTTTTGAAACAATTGGTTTAAGAAAAAGTAAATAAAGTAATAATAGTTTATTTTGTTATAGAATTAAAACATTTAATTTCATTTTTCAACATCAATTTGACAATTCCTAAAATCAAAATACACATCTTATGCCTGCATAAGGTGTCTACTCAACCTCAAAAACTCTCAAAAACAAGTAAATATTTTAGTTGATCAGGCTAAAATATAACCACAATGTTGAAATAAAAGCTGTGACATTTATTTTAAAATTTTAAAATATTAAATTTTCAAAAATGGGTAATATCTCTGTTGTACACCAAAGACATACCTGATAATGTTGAAACTAGAGTAATAAGAGATATTTAAAGAATTAGAATTTATTCTATTGTTTTTACTTTAGTTTGATTTTGTGATGGTGGTTGTGATGTCTGTGGTGATTTTGATTGTTGTTTGGGTTGCTCATGAAACAGTCTGAAGTTATCTGGTGAAAAATATGGTCTTAATTTAGACACATGTACAATAACTGAATTTAATTTAGTCTCATAATTAAATTTGTCTATTTCATAGGTCACATCAGAAAGTTTATTTATTATTTTGTATGGTCCAGAGAAAGTAGGTTCTAATTTTCAAGTGTTAGGATATTTAAATTCTTCACAAATTACATAATCTTGTATTTCTAGTGGAGATTCAACAAATTTTCTATCATAGAGTCTTTTACTTTTAAGGTGGAATTCACAAGTTCGCGCTTTTGCAATTTTGAGTGCTTTATTAACAGGAGGGTAATAATTTTGTTTTAAAGGAGATTCATAAGGTAATTGACCATAAAATAAATAGGCAGGTGGGAATTTGGTTATGGAATGTGGTGTGTTATTGTATTCTTGGATGACTTGGTCTAATAATCTAGTCCAAGGTATTTTAGAAGAAATGGAATTAACTTTACATTTAAGTCTAGTAACTATAGTTTGGTTCACTCGTTCTACCTTCCCATTGGTTTGGGGGTGATGTGATGATGTAAAACGTTGTTGAACATGATATTTTCTGAGGAATTTTTTGAATCTTGGAGACCTAAAAGATTTATGTCTATCGCTAAGTATTGTTTTAGGTGCTTGAATATTGAAAATTTGTTTTAAACAGTTAGTATATGTTTCAGTAGTAACACTTTTGGATGGAAAAGCCCAAACAAACCTAGTTGCATGATCTATTATTATGTGTAAGAATTTTTTTGTTGAATTGTAATAATTAAATCCACCCACAGTATCAATAGAAAGACATTCAAAAGGTTGATCTGTGGCTGGCATAGCTTGTAACAAGCCAAATCTTTTTTGTTTTGGTTTTTTATTTCTCTGGCATGTATCACAATGTTTAACAAATTGTGTAATATCTATTGTCATGTTGGGCCAATAATAGTTTGGAGATATTAAGTTAAGCATTTTTTGTATTCCTAAGTGTCCAAAATTATCATGAGCAATATGTAATAATTTTCTCCTGAGTGACATTGGTACTACTATTTTTTTTAATCCTTTTCTCTGAATAATTATAATCCCATTCTCTTTTTTGTATTTTCTGTCACAAACATTATCTTTATCTTGCATCGCTATAATTTCTTTTCTGTCCAATAATAAACTAACATGTTGATTAAGATAAGTAACAGGATTTCGTGACAACATGTCCGCTTCGACATTTGTAGAACCTTTTTGATACTTGATCTCATAATCGAACATGCTAAGTTTTAAAGACCATCGAAAAAGTCTACCTCTTAGATTTTTAACATTCTTTAACCATACCAGAGATGCATGGTCGGTATGGATTGTGAATTTAGTACCATGAAAATAGTGATAAAACTTATCAAGAGTATCTATGATAGCAAGGCATTCCAATTCAGTTATAAAGTAATTTTGTTCATAACTCTTCAAAATTCTAGAATGGTAAGCAATAGGATGCAAAAAATTATCTTTCCCTGGTTGTTTTAGAACTGCACCTACTGCTACCTGAGAGGCATCTACAAACATGTGGAGGGGTAATTTTGGGTCATAAATTTTTAAAATTGGTTTTGCAATTAGAGTATTTTTTAATTTCTCAAAAGAGTTTTGACATTCTGAGTTCCATTCCCATATTGTGTTTTTCTTAAGTAATTTATTGAGGGGGTATCTAATTTCAGCATATTTATCTATGAATTTGTGATAAACATTAATGGAACCTGAAAATCGTTGTAGTTCTTTAACATTAGAGGGAGGTTTCAATTTTTTAATTGTCTCAATATTGGTATTAGCTGGAGTTAAAGTCCCATTGGTGATCTCATAGCCTAAGAAATTAATTTTATTTTGATTTATTTTACATTTAGAAAGTTTAAGTTTAAGGTTTTCTAGTTTACAGATTTCAAAGATTTTTGCTAAGTGATTTAAATGTTCTTCTAGAGAGGAGGAGAAAATTATGATATCGTCAAAATAATGGCAAGCAAAATCAATTTTATACTTATTGAGGATTTTTCTAATGGTTCTATTAAATATCGGGGGGCCTGTCTTTATACCAAAGGGGAGCACCAGCCATTCGAAGAGGCCAAAATTGGTGGCAAAAGCTAATTTTTCTGTATCGGATGGATGTATTGGTATGTGCCAGTAGCCAGAGGCTAAGTCCAAAGTGGAAAAATACTGGGCACTACTCAATTTATCTAAAATTTCATCGATAAGAGGTAAAGGTTCTGCATCGTTTTTAACTATTGCATTTAATTTCCTATAATCTATACATAGTCGGGTCTTTTTACCTTCCTCTATTTTCATAGCCAAGGTGACGGGGGCAGAATAAGGACTATTGCTTTCTTTTATGAGACCAGCCGCTAACAAAGATTGAATTTGATTTTTTATTTCTTTTTCCTCTAAGGGGGAAGTTCTGTAGGGCCTCAAAGATATAGGTAGGTCAGATTTTAGTAAAACGCGTTGTGGTTCAATATTTATCTTACCCACATCATATTTATGTTTTGCAAAAATATCCCTATAATTTTGAACTATTTCCCTTAAATCCCCATTTTCAATTAAATTTATTTCCCCAATTAAATCTGAATTATAATCATTAATATCGCGAAAATTTTGAGGAGTCATTGAACTTCTGTAATCAGGCTGCACGTTACAATCATTGTAATTAGCTGCAAAAAAGTCCTGAGTATTCACAAAATTTTCATTTGTATATGGTGATACTTTGTCATCATTATATCCATTTAAACTCTCATTACTATCACCATTTGTTAATAACTCATCTTTACATGAAATAGTATCTTCATTATAAGTTGTTATCAAGTTACCATCATTAAATAAATTCAAATTGTCACAATCAGAAGTTATCAAGTTATCATTACCTTGTTGTAATTTTTTTACAGTTACAGTATTAAAATGAAGTGATCTCTCATCATGTATGGATATACTCCTATTTATAATCTTCCTTCCCTGTTTTACTGTACAATTCTTACAATTTATATTTAAATTAAATTTTGAACATTCTTTTAACCCCAAGATGCAGTAATCCAAATCTGTATCACATACTAAAAAGTTAACATATTTTTGGATTTTACCCACTTTAAGAAGAATACTACACTTTTGATTATTGGGCCGATTTGACTGAATCCAATGCCTAGGAGTATTAATTTGTTGAAAATTTGGTCTATTAGGCTGCACACTATATCGAGGAATGTCAAAATTAGTTGCATTAGGTTTACTTGGTAATGATGGACTTGTAACAGCAGGGGTGGAAACTTCCACAAATTGCTTAACAATTCTATACCATTCTGTTGTACTCTCAGGAGGGTTAACAATTAGATAATTTTGATATTCTGGTTTTAAACCATCGGTTAATCCTTGTAGTAATATAGTTTCACATAAATGCAATTTCCTACCAATTTCAATTTTCTTTCTAAAATAAGTTTCTAAGTTACTTAAACTATCCAATTTCAAAGCAGAAAATTCAGAAAATTTCGGGATATTTAAACTAATAAAATTCTCAGTTAAGATATCAGCTATCTGTTCGTATTTAGTGCAATTAAGGCAATCATTAATGTAAATCTTAAGAGCTTCTCCCTTTAAATTTTGAGAAATATTTTTAAACTTCCAATCATCATCCTTCTTTTCTTTTTCACAAGCATCATCAAAGTATTTTAACCACGCTTGTATCTCAACTCCTAAATCTGGATCAAATGCTATAAATTTTGGTTCTGCCATAATATTTAATCTAACAAAAGAGTTAACTCGATCTTCTATTAAATATCCGGATCTTAAAAACATTAAATTTTAAACTTATAACACTATATACCATACAAATAACGAAATAGATAAAATAGTAAATAAATATGTAATTTACGATCTCAGTAACATTTTAAAAATAATAGATTTTTTTTTTTTTTTTTTTTTTTTTTTTAAGAATATCTGTTCTTAAAACATGAAAATATAAATTATACCGCTGTCTATATATTACAATGACGTATCACACGAAATCATCAAATAAATTAATTAACCTTAACAACACTTAAATATTTGCAACAGAAATAAATTTTAAAAACAAAAATTTAATCAGTATAACATAGTATATAAACCCTTTAAATTTCAAAGTAGACTATTAAATAAATAAAACATTTTAAATATAACATAAACTAATAAATATCAAAATATAAAGATACCAATAAATAAAAATACCAACTTACAGTTACTCTTGAGCATATTTCACAGGAAAGTTTCACACATCTAAAAATCTTTAATTTTCTTGATAACACAAAAGTTCTGCTTTTTCGCAATCCTTTAAAACCAACACCATGAAGACGCTTATGAAGATGAATAGTATATTCTCTAGCAACAACTTCACTTAGGCCAACTTTTCCTCTTCTTTTCTCTTTTAGGCTTGACCATTTTTAATTTATTATAAAAGTACAAAATAACAAAACACCAGACGTAAACGTGCTGTAATGGCGTAGACGTCCTCGTAACATATTCTTCTAATCGGCAAATTTCACGTTTAACTACACAAACTTTCTGTTGATCACCAGCATCCTGTTCGACTTATTATATTAATGTCGTGTTTCCAAGTTCAAATCCGGGAAAAAGGCAGTCGTGCTCGTGATAAATAGGGTTAGCGATGTGATTGGTTTCCCTTTTAGCTCGCATCAGGCGGCAGTGTGGTATCATCAACAACAAGAAATGTCAGTCCATATTTTTGTCGAAGAACCTTTTATTTCCAGTTTTAAGACATCTCTTCAGGGAAAATGCTCATTAGCCAACGCTAAACGAAAAAAAATACAACGTTCCATTATTTTCTAGAATCCGTCCCGATTCTTTTAGCAAACACCAGCGTCGAAAAAAATCCTCTCCGAATCAGGATGATCGTGTTTTTAAACTAGCTTGCGTAATAATACAGAATACGTCACGTGACCCACTTCTATCGAATCAAAAGGTCTCTTTTGGAACTTTATCAATATTTCCGGTGGATTTATTTTGTTGTAAAATGCAAAAACTTTCTACGCCCTTCCAGAATATTCCATAATCTCGTACCAGATGCCTGTCATATCAACAAACGAGCTTATCTGTTTTTGAGGCTGTAGCTAAACTTCGAATTTAATACGTAACAAAAATAATAAGAAGAAAAGAAAATGAATCTTTATAAAAGGGAAAAAAAAAAGAAAGAATTAAAGTTTTTCGGAAATATTTTAATAGACATTTGATATTTAATAATAGGATAACTTTATGAAATAAGGTTTTTTGAGCGGAATATTTTAGGAGATACAATATTTTAGCATTTAAATAAAGAAGTTATAGCAATTTGACCACACGGGAATAATACTAATGAATTTTAATAATGGATTAAAATAAAGATGTTCTATTTAAAGAATAAATTAAAAAAGCTATCGCCATTTTTAGACTAACTACATTCGAATAAATATTATTAAGTGGATTAGGAATAATTGGCTTTACATATGGATAGTAAAAGGCTATTTTAAGAATGAGAATTATTTTAATAAGCTGGGTTATATACCGAATATTATTGAATGGACAAACTTTATAGAATAATTGCGGAAAAAATTTAAATTTTGTAATATTATCCCCCCTCCCTAAAGATTTTGGATGAAGTTAATAGTTAAGTAACTATAAATTCAGACAATATAAATTTAATACTTTAGAAATTTGAATTTTGACTAGTATAAATTTAGAGACTGCCAGCAAGGAGATGGGGAATTTCTGAAGAACTGGAAGACAAAAACAAAAACAAAAATAAAATAATAGTAATCAATTAAATTTAATAGATAAATAAAAATAAAGCTACGAGCATTTCCCCTGTAAAATAATACAAGAAATGGTTACAATCTCACTTACCATTTGTAAGTACACAAGAAAAATACAATAACAATAAATAATAAATATTAATAAACAAGAAAAACAGGATAATAATAGTAACAGAATTTTGCTTTTACCAAGTTCACAAGCTTTAGAATAAGTAGTCACTAGCAAATTGTTAAAACAAAGTTTTTAAAAAAAAATTCGACTTAATTCAAATTTGAGTTCATTAGATCCAACTGTTTTATTTCAGTCTCTTTCTTGGATCGTGATAAGTCCTCATTTTGTTTTTTAAAAAAAATGGTTACTGCAGTCCCTTTCTTAAAAATACAGTTTTTATGTAAAGGCTGAAAATAAAGACATTACTCCATCAAAATTTTAAAACTGTAGTCATTCTTACCAATACTTTATAATGACCTTATAATGCTAGCACTTGTCACAACATCTTCTCTTAAGTATCACATTAATTTTCTCACATAAAAACAAGTCAAATTATCTCTTGGTCGTTTATTGTACTTGGAATATGTTATCTTTGTTATATTCCTGTGGGATTTGTTATATTTCTGTTGGGATCCCACCATCTTTAACTAATATTTGTCAAACATTTTTTCACTAATAAATAATATAACTCTTCAATAATATAAATAAATGCTATAATAAAATTCAATTCATAAACATAACAATAATAACTTTCAATATAACTAATACTTCTCAACATATGTAGTAATTCATAATATAATTCAATAGTAGAAATAATAATATAATAACATCAGTATAATTTAAGAAAATATCACAGTTTGTTTATTTATTGTTAGGAAAAATATTGTTTGAGGATAAAATAATTACATAGCAAATAAATAAATTTCTTATTTTTTAATTATATAAGAAAGTATTTTTGCCAGTCGAAAGTATACAAAAAAAATATATATAATAATAATTTCAAAATCCAAATAAATTTAAATCTAAATATTTAGAAATTGAACTCTCAACCATTAGTTCCTTACAATAATTTTTTCCTCTGATACCCTTTTACAAAATTATACTGTTAAGTTATAAATATTCATATCCTAAATGCAGAGAGGTTTTTTTTTTTTTTTTTTTTTTTTTTTTTTTTTTTTTTTTTTGGCAAACTTAGAATAAATAAAGACAATAAATAACAAATAAAAGATGTTAATTTTAGCTGAGAAATGGAATACAAAGGCAATTAATTTAGATACTTAATTTTCTATTGTCACACCAAAACAATCAGTGTAAAATCACATCATCACTATCCAATCATTTATATAATTATAGAAATACTTATAAACGGTTACTATTTGATTATCTATTGAAGTAAATAACATAATATTAAATTTTTGAAACAATTGGTTTAAGAAAAAGTAAATAAAGTAAAAATAGTTTATTTTGTTATAGAATTAAAACATTTAATTTCATTTTTCAACATCAATTTGACAATTCCTAAAATCAAAATACACATCTTATGCCTGCATAAGGTGTCTACTCAACCTCAAAAACTCTCAAAAACAAGTAAATATTTTAGTTGATCAGGCTAAAATATAACCACAATGTTGAAATAAAAGCTGTGACATTTATTTTAAAATTTTAAAATATTAAATTTTCAAAAATGGGTATTATCTCTGTTGTACACCAAAGACATACCTGATAATGTTGAAACTAGAGTAATAAGAGATATTTAAAGAATTAGAATTTATTCTATTGTTTTTACTTTAGTTTGATTTTGTGATGGTGGTTGTGATGTCTGTGGTGATTTTGATTGTTGTTTGGGTTGCTCATGAAACAGTCTGAAGTTATCTGGTGAAAAATATGGTCTTAATTTAGACACATGTACAATAACTGAATTTAATTTAGTCTCATAATTAAATTTGTCTATTTCATAGGTCACATCAGAAAGTTTATTTATTATTTTGTATGGTCCAGAGAAAGTAGGTTCTAATTTTCAAGTGTTAGGATATTTAAATTCTTCACAAATTACATAATCTTGTATTTCTAGTGGAGATTCAACAAATTTTCTATCATAGAGTCTTTTACTTTTAAGGTGGAATTCACAAGTTCGCGCTTTTGCAATTTTGAGTGCTTTATTAACAGGAGGGTAATAATTTTGTTTTAAAGGAGATTCATAAGGTAATTGACCATAAAATAAATAGGCAGGTGGGAATTTGGTTATGGAATGTGGTGTGTTATTGTATTCTTGGATGACTTGGTCTAATAATCTAGTCCAAGGTATTTTAGAAGAAATGGAATTAACTTTACATTTAAGTCTAGTAACTATAGTTTGGTTCACTCGTTCTACCTTCCCATTGGTTTGGGGGTGATGTGATGATGTAAAACGTTGTTGAACATGATATTTTCTGAGGAATTTTTTGAATCTTGGAGACCTAAAAGATTTATGTCTATCGCTAAGTATTGTTTTAGGTGCTTGAATATTGAAAATTTGTTTTAAACAGTTAGTATATGTTTCGGTAGTAACACTTTTGGATGGAAAAGCCCAAACAAACCTAGTTGCATGATCTATTATTATGTGTAAGAATTTTTTTGTTGAATTGTAATAATTAAATCCACCCACAGTATCAATAGAAAGACATTCAAAAGGTTGATCTGTGGCTGGCATAGCTTGTAACAAGCCAAATCTTTTTTGTTTTGGTTTTTTATTTCTCTGGCATGTATCACAATGTTTAACAAATTGTGTAATATCTATTGTCATGTTGAGCCAATAATAGTTTGGAGATATTAAGTTAAGCATTTTTTGTATTCCTAAGTGTCCAAAATTATCATGAGCAATATGTAATAATTTTCTCCTGAGTGACATTGGTACTACTATTTTTTTTTAATCCTTTTCTCTGAATAATTATAATCCCATTCTCTTTTTTGTATTTTCTGTCACAAACATTATCTTTATCTTGCATCGCTATAATTTCTTTTTTGTCCAATAATAAACTTACATGTTGATTAAGATAAGCAACAGGATTTCGTGACAACATGTCCGCTTCGACATTTGTAGAACCTTTTTGATACTTGATCTCATAATCGAACATGCTAAGTTTTAAAGACCATCGAAAAAGTCTACCTCTTAGATTTTTAACATTCTTTAACCATACCAGAGATGCATGGTCGGTATGGATTGTGAATTTAGTACCATGAAAATAGTGATAAAACTTATCAAGAGTATCTATGATAGCAAGGCATTCCAATTCAGTTATAAAGTAATTTTGTTCATAACTCTTCAAAATTCTAGAATGGTAAGCAATAGGATGCAAAAAATTATCTTTCCCTGGTTGTTTTAGAACTGCACCTACTGCTACCTGAGAGGCATCTACAAACATGTGGAGGGGTAATTTTGGGTCATAAATTTTTAAAATTGGTTTTGCAATTAGAGTATTTTTTAATTTCTCAAAAGAGTTTTGACATTCTGAGTTCCATTCCCATATTGTGTTTTTCTTAAGTAATTTATTGAGGGGGTATCTAATTTCAGCATATTTATCTATGAATTTGTGATAAACATTAATGGAACCTGAAAATCGTTGTAGTTCTTTAACATTAGAGGGAGGTTTCAATTTTTTAATTGTCTCAATATTGGTATTAGCTGGAGTTAAAGTCCCATTGGTGATCTCATAGCCTAAGAAATTAATTTTATTTTGATTTATTTTACATTTAGAAAGTTTAAGTTTAAGGTTTTCTAGTTTACAGATTTCAAAGATTTTTGCTAAGTGATTTAAATGTTCTTCTAGAGAGGAGGAGAAAATTATGATATCGTCGAAATAATGGCAAGCAAAATCAATTTTATACTTATTGAGGATTTTTCTAATGGTTCTATTAAATATCGGGGGGCCTGTCTTTATACCAAAGGGGAGCACCAGCCATTCGAAGAGGCCAAAATTGGTGGCAAAAGCTAATTTTTCTGTATCGGATGGATGTATTGGTATGTGCCAGTAGCCAGAGGCTAAGTCCAAAGTGGAAAAATACTGGGCACTACTCAATTTATCTAAAATTTCATCGATAAGAGGTAAAGGTTCTGCATCGTTTTTAACTATTGCATTTAATTTCCTATAATCTATACATAGTCGGGTCTTTTTACCTTCCTCTATTTTCATAGCCAAGGTGACGGGGGCAGAATAAGGACTATTGCTTTCTTTTATGAGACCAGCCGCTAACAAAGATTGAATTTGATTTTTTATTTCTTTTTCCTCTAAGGGGGAAGTTCTGTAGGGCCTCAAAGATATAGGTAGGTCAGATTTTAGTAAAACGCGTTGTGGTTCAATATTTATCTTACCCACATCATATTTATGTTTTGCAAAAATATCCCTATAATTTTGAACTATTTCCCTTAAATCCCCATTTTCAATTAAATTTATTTCCCCAATTAAATCTGAATTATAATCATTAATATCGCGAAAATTTTGAGGAGTCATTGAACTTCTGTAATCAGGCTGCACGTTACAATCATTGTAATTAGCTGCAAAAAAGTCCTGAGTATTCACAAAATTTTCATTTGTATATGGTGATACTTTGTCATCATTATATCCATTTAAACTCTCATTACTATCACCATTTGTTAATAACTCATCTTTACATGAAATAGTATCTTCATTATAAGTTGTTATCAAGTTACCATCATTAAATAAATTCAAATTGTCACAATCAGAAGTTATCAAGTTATCATTACCTTGTTGTAATTTTTTTACAGTTACAGTATTAAAATGAAGTGATCTCTCATCATGTATGGATATACTCCTATTTATAATCTTCCTTCCCTGTTTTACTGTACAATTCTTACAATTTATATTTAAATTAAATTTTGAACATTCTTTTAACCCCAAGATGCAGTAATCCAAATCTGTATCACATACTAAAAAGTTAACATATTTTTGGATTTTACCCACTTTAAGAAGAATACTACACTTTTGATTATTGGGCCGATTTGACTGAATCCAATGCCTAGGAGTATTAATTTGTTGAAAATTTGGTCTATTAGGCTGCACACTATATCGAGGAATGTCAAAATTAGTTGCATTAGGTTTACTTGGTAATGATGGACTTGTAACAGCAGGGGTGGAAACTTCCACAAATTGCTTAACAATTCTATACCATTCTGTTGTACTCTCAGGAGGGTTAACAATTAGATAATTTTGATATTCTGGTTTTAAACCATCGGTTAATCCTTGTAGTAATATAGTTTCACATAAATGCAATTTCCTACCAATTTCAATTTTCTTTCTAAAATAAGTTTCTAAGTTACTTAAACTATCCAATTTCAAAGCAGAAAATTCAGAAAATTTCGGGATATTTAAACTAATAAAATTCTCAGTTAAGATATCAGCTATCTGTTCGTATTTAGTGCAATTAAGGCAATCATTAATGTAAATCTTAAGAGCTTCTCCCTTTAAATTTTGAGAAATATTTTTAAACTTCCAATCATCATCCTTCTTTTCTTTTTCACAAGCATCATCAAAGTATTTTAACCACGCTTGTATCTCAACTCCTAAATCTGGATCAAATGCTATAAATTTTGGTTCTGCCATAATATTTAATCTAACAAAAGAGTTAACTCGATCTTCTATTAAATATCCGGATCTTAAAAACATTAAATTTTAAACTTATAACACTATATACCATACAAATAACGAAATAGATAAAATAGTAAATAAATATGTAATTTACGATCTCAGTAACATTTTTAAAATAATAGATTTTTTTTTTTTTTTTTTTTTTAAGAATATCTGTTCTTAAAACATGAAAATATAAATTATACCGCTGTCTATATATTACAATGACGTATCACACGAAATCATCAAATAAATTAATTAACCTTAACAACACTTAAATATTTGCAACAGAAATAAATTTTAAAAACAAAAATTTAATCAGTATAACATAGTATATAAACCCTT
This sequence comes from Maratus michaelseni, assembly GCA_963931845.1. Classification (NCBI taxonomy): domain Eukaryota; kingdom Metazoa; phylum Arthropoda; class Arachnida; order Araneae; family Salticidae; genus Maratus; species Maratus michaelseni. The sequence continues at coordinate 227,692,383 of OZ007596.1, forward strand.
TAAATTTCAAAGTAGACTATTAAATAAATAAAACATTTTAAATATAACATAAACTAATAAATATCAACATATAAAGATACCAATAAATAAAAATACCAACTTACAGTTACTCTTGAGCATATTTCACAGGAAAGTTTCACACATCTAAAAATCTTTAATTTTCTTGATAACACAAAAGTTCTGCTTTTTCGCAATCCTTTAAAACCAACACCATGAAGACGCTTATGAAGATGAATAGTATATTCTCTAGCAACAACTTCACTTAGGCCAACTTTTCCTCTTCTTTTCTCTTTTAGGCTTGACCATTTTTAATTTATTATAAAAGTACAAAATAACAAAACACCAGACGTAAACGTGCTGTAATGGCGTAGACGTCCTCGTAACATATTCTTCTAATCGGCAAATTTCACGTTTAACTACACAAACTTTCTGTTGATCACCAGCATCCTGTTCGACTTATTATATTAATGTCGTGTTTCCAAGTTCAAATCCGGGAAAAAGGCAGTCGTGCTCGTGATAAATAGGGTTAGCGATGTGATTGGTTTCCCTTTTAGCTCGCATCAGGCGGCAGTGTGGTATCATCAACAACAAGAAATGTCAGTCCATATATTTGTCGAAGAACCTTTTATTTCCAGTTTTAAGACATCTCTTCAGGGAAAATGCTCATTAGCCAACGCTAAACGAAAAAAAATACAACGTTCCATTATTTTCTAGAATCCGTCCCGATTCTTTTAGCAAACACCAGCGTCGAAAAAAATCCTCTCCGAATCAGGATGATCGTGTTTTTAAACTAGCTTGCGTAATAATACAGAATACGTCACGTGACCCACTTCTATCGAATCAAAAGGTCTCTTTTGGAACTTTATCAATATTTCCGGTGGATTTATTTTGTTGTAAAATGCAAAAACTTTCTACGCCCTTCCAGAATATTCCATAATCTCGTACCAGATGCCTGTCATATCAACAAACGAGCTTATCTGTTTTTGAGGCTGTAGCTAAACTTCGAATTTAATACGTAACAAAAATAATAAGAAGAAAAGAAAATGAATCTTTATAAAAGGGAAAAAAAAAAGAAAGAATTAAAGTTTTTCGGAAATATTTTAATAGACATTTGATATTTAATAATAGGATAACTTTATGAAATAAGGTTTTTTGAGCGGAATATTTTAGGAGATACAATATTTTAGCATTTAAATAAAGAAGTTATAGCAATTTGACCACACGGGAATAATACTAATGAATTTTAATAATGGATTAAAATAAAGATGTTCTATTTAAAGAATAAATTAAAAAAGCTATCGCCATTTTTAGACTAACTACATTCGAATAAATATTATTAAGTGGATTAGGAATAATTGGCTTTACATATGGATAGTAAAAGGCTATTTTAAGAATGAGAATTATTTTAATAAGCTGGGTTATATACCGAATATTATTGAATGGACAAACTTTATAGAATAATTGCGGAAAAAATTTAAATTTTGTAATATTATCCCCCCTCCCTAAAGATTTTGGATGAAGTTAATAGTTAAGTAACTATAAATTCAGACAATATAAATTTAATACTTTAGAAATTTGAATTTTGACTAGTATAAATTTAGAGACTGCCAGCAAGGAGATGGGGAATTTCTGAAGAACTGGAAGACAAAAACAAAAACAAAAATAAAATAATAGTAATCAATTAAATTTAATAGATAAATAAAAATAAAGCTACGAGCATTTCCCCTGTAAAATAATACAAGAAATGGTTACAATCTCACTTACCATTTGTAAGTACACAAGAAAAATACAATAACAATAAATAATAAATATTAATAAACAAGAAAAACAGGATAATAATAGTAACAGAATTTTGCTTTTACCAAGTTCACAAGCTTTAGAATAAGTAGTCACTAGCAAATTGTTAAAACAAAGTTTTTAAAAAAAAATTCGACTTAATTCAAATTTGAGTTCATTAGATCCAACTGTTTTATTTCAGTCTCTTTCTTGGATCGTGATAAGTCCTCATTTTGTTTTTTAAAAAAAATGGTTACTGCAGTCCCTTTCTTAAAAATACAGTTTTTATGTAAAGGCTGAAAATAAAGACATTACTCCATCAAAATTTTAAAACTGTAGTCATTCTTACCAATACTTTATAATGACCTTATAATGCTAGCACTTGTCACAACATCTTCTCTTAAGTATCACATTAATTTTCTCACATAAAAACAAGTCAAATTATCTCTTGGTCGTTTATTGTACTTGGAATATGTTATCTTTGTTATATTCCTGTGGGATTTGTTATATTTCTGTTGGGATCCCACCATCTTTAACTAATATTTGTCAAACATTTTTTCACTAATAAATAATATAACTCTTCAATAATATAAATAAATGCTATAATAAAATTCAATTCATAAACATAACAATAATAACTTTCAATATAACTAATACTTCTCAACATATGTAGTAATTCATAATATAATTCAATAGTAGAAATAATAATATAATAACATCAGTATAATTTAAGAAAATATCACAGTTTGTTTATTTATTGTTAGGAAAAATATTGTTTGAGGATAAAATAATTACATAGCAAATAAATAAATTTCTTATTTTTTAATTATATAAGAAAGTATTTTTGCCAGTCGAAAGTATACAAAAAAAATATATATAATAATAATTTCAAAATCCAAATAAATTTAAATCTAAATATTTAGAAATTGAACTCTCAACCATTAGTTCCTTACAATAATTTTTTCCTCTGATACCCTTTTACAAAATTATACTGTTAAGTTATAAATATTCATATCCTAAATGCAGAGAGGTTTTTTTTTTTTTTTTTTTTTTTTTTTTTTTTTTTTGGCAAACTTAGAATAAATAAAGACAATAAATAACAAATAAAAGATGTTAATTTTAGCTGAGAAATGGAATACAAAGGCAATTAATTTAGATACTTAATTTTCTATTGTCACACCAAAACAATCAGTGTAAAATCACATCATCACTATCCAATCATTTATATAATTATAGAAATACTTATAAACGGTTACTATTTGATTATCTATTGAAGTAAATAACATAATATTAAATTTTTGAAACAATTGGTTTAAGAAAAAGTAAATAAAGTAAAAATAGTTTATTTTGTTATAGAATTAAAACATTTAATTTCATTTTTCAACATCAATTTGACAATTCCTAAAATCAAAATACACATCTTATGCCTGCATAAGGTGTCTACTCAACCTCAAAAACTCTCAAAAACAAGTAAATATTTTAGTTGATCAGGCTAAAATATAACCACAATGTTGAAATAAAAGCTGTGACATTTATTTTAAAATTTTAAAATATTAAATTTTCAAAAATGGGTATTATCTCTGTTGTACACCAAAGACATACCTGATAATGTTGAAACTAGAGTAATAAGAGATATTTAAAGAATTAGAATTTATTCTATTGTTTTTACTTTAGTTTGATTTTGTGATGGTGGTTGTGATGTCTGTGGTGATTTTGATTGTTGTTTGGGTTGCTCATGAAACAGTCTGAAGTTATCTGGTGAAAAATATGGTCTTAATTTAGACACATGTACAATAACTGAATTTAATTTAGTCTCATAATTAAATTTGTCTATTTCATAGGTCACATCAGAAAGTTTATTTATTATTTTGTATGGTCCAGAGAAAGTAGGTTCTAATTTTCAAGTGTTAGGATATTTAAATTCTTCACAAATTACATAATCTTGTATTTCTAGTGGAGATTCAACAAATTTTCTATCATAGAGTCTTTTACTTTTAAGGTGGAATTCACAAGTTCGCGCTTTTGCAATTTTGAGTGCTTTATTAACAGGAGGGTAATAATTTTGTTTTAAAGGAGATTCATAAGGTAATTGACCATAAAATAAATAGGCAGGTGGGAATTTGGTTATGGAATGTGGTGTGTTATTGTATTCTTGGATGACTTGGTCTAATAATCTAGTCCAAGGTATTTTAGAAGAAATGGAATTAACTTTACATTTAAGTCTAGTAACTATAGTTTGGTTCACTCGTTCTACCTTCCCATTGGTTTGGGGGTGATGTGATGATGTAAAACGTTGTTGAACATGATATTTTCTGAGGAATTTTTTGAATCTTGGAGACCTAAAAGATTTATGTCTATCGCTAAGTATTGTTTTAGGTGCTTGAATATTGAAAATTTGTTTTAAACAGTTAGTATATGTTTCGGTAGTAACACTTTTGGATGGAAAAGCCCAAACAAACCTAGTTGCATGATCTATTATTATGTGTAAGAATTTTTTTGTTGAATTGTAATAATTAAATCCACCCACAGTATCAATAGAAAGACATTCAAAAGGTTGATCTGTGGCTGGCATAGCTTGTAACAAGCCAAATCTTTTTTGTTTTGGTTTTTTATTTCTCTGGCATGTATCACAATGTTTAACAAATTGTGTAATATCTATTGTCATGTTGAGCCAATAATAGTTTGGAGATATTAAGTTAAGCATTTTTTGTATTCCTAAGTGTCCAAAATTATCATGAGCAATATGTAATAATTTTCTCCTGAGTGACATTGGTACTACTATTTTTTTTAATCCTTTTCTCTGAATAATTATAATCCCATTCTCTTTTTTGTATTTTCTGTCACAAACATTATCTTTATCTTGCATCGCTATAATTTCTTTTTTGTCCAATAATAAACTTACATGTTGATTAAGATAAGCAACAGGATTTCGTGACAACATGTCCGCTTCGACATTTGTAGAACCTTTTTGATACTTGATCTCATAATCGAACATGCTAAGTTTTAAAGACCATCGAAAAAGTCTACCTCTTAGATTTTTAACATTCTTTAACCATACCAGAGATGCATGGTCGGTATGGATTGTGAATTTAGTACCATGAAAATAGTGATAAAACTTATCAAGAGTATCTATGATAGCAAGGCATTCCAATTCAGTTATAAAGTAATTTTGTTCATAACTCTTCAAAATTCTAGAATGGTAAGCAATAGGATGCAAAAAATTATCTTTCCCTGGTTGTTTTAGAACTGCACCTACTGCTACCTGAGAGGCATCTACAAACATGTGGAGGGGTAATTTTGGGTCATAAATTTTTAAAATTGGTTTTGCAATTAGAGTATTTTTTAATTTCTCAAAAGAGTTTTGACATTCTGAGTTCCATTCCCATATTGTGTTTTTCTTAAGTAATTTATTGAGGGGGTATCTAATTTCAGCATATTTATCTATGAATTTGTGATAAACATTAATGGAACCTGAAAATCGTTGTAGTTCTTTAACATTAGAGGGAGGTTTCAATTTTTTAATTGTCTCAATATTGGTATTAGCTGGAGTTAAAGTCCCATTGGTGATCTCATAGCCTAAGAAATTAATTTTATTTTGATTTATTTTACATTTAGAAAGTTTAAGTTTAAGGTTTTCTAGTTTACAGATTTCAAAGATTTTTGCTAAGTGATTTAAATGTTCTTCTAGAGAGGAGGAGAAAATTATGATATCGTCGAAATAATGGCAAGCAAAATCAATTTTATACTTATTGAGGATTTTTCTAATGGTTCTATTAAATATCGGGGGGCCTGTCTTTATACCAAAGGGGAGCACCAGCCTTTCGAAGAGGCCAAAATTGGTGGCAAAAGCTAATTTTTCTGTATCGGATGGATGTATTGGTATGTGCCAGTAGCCAGAGGCTAAGTCCAAAGTGGAAAAATACTGGGCACTACTCAATTTATCTAAAATTTCATCGATAAGAGGTAAAGGTTCTGCATCGTTTTTAACTATTGCATTTAATTTCCTATAATCTATACATAGTCGGGTCTTTTTACCTTCCTCTATTTTCATAGCCAAGGTGACGGGGGCAGAATAAGGACTATTGCTTTCTTTTATGAGACCAGCCGCTAACAAAGATTGAATTTGATTTTTTATTTCTTTTTCCTCTAAGGGGGAAGTTCTGTAGGGCCTCAAAGATATAGGTAGGTCAGATTTTAGTAAAACGCGTTGTGGTTCAATATTTATCTTACCCACATCATATTTATGTTTTGCAAAAATATCCCTATAATTTTGAACTATTTCCCTTAAATCCCCATTTTCAATTAAATTTATTTCCCCAATTAAATCTGAATTATAATCATTAATATCGCGAAAATTTTGAGGAGTCATTGAACTTCTGTAATCAGGCTGCACGTTACAATCATTGTAATTAGCTGCAAAAAAGTCCTGAGTATTCACAAAATTTTCATTTGTATATGGTGATACTTTGTCATCATTATATCCATTTAAACTCTCATTACTATCACCATTTGTTAATAACTCATCTTTACATGAAATAGTATCTTCATTATAAGTTGTTATCAAGTTACCATCATTAAATAAATTCAAATTGTCACAATCAGAAGTTATCAAGTTATCATTACCTTGTTGTAATTTTTTTACAGTTACAGTATTAAAATGAAGTGATCTCTCATCATGTATGGATATACTCCTATTTATAATCTTCCTTCCCTGTTTTACTGTACAATTCTTACAATTTATATTTAAATTAAATTTTGAACATTCTTTTAACCCCAAGATGCAGTAATCCAAATCTGTATCACATACTAAAAAGTTAACATATTTTTGGATTTTACCCACTTTAAGAAGAATACTACACTTTTGATTATTGGGCCGATTTGACTGAATCCAATGCCTAGGAGTATTAATTTGTTGAAAATTTGGTCTATTAGGCAGCACACTATATCGAGGAATGTCAAAATTAGTTGCATTAGGTTTACTTGGTAATGATGGACTTGTAACAGCAGGGGTGGAAACTTCCACAAATTGCTTAACAATTCTATACCATTCTGTTGTACTCTCAGGAGGGTTAACAATTAGATAATTTTGATATTCTGGTTTTAAACCATCGGTTAATCCTTGTAGTAATATAGTTTCACATAAATGCAATTTCCTACCAATTTCAATTTTCTTTCTAAAATAAGTTTCTAAGTTACTTAAACTATCCAATTTCAAAGCAGAAAATTCAGAAAATTTCGGGATATTTACCCTAATAAAATTCTCAGTTAAGATATCAGCTATCTGTTCGTATTTAGTGCAATTAAGGCAATCATTAATGTAAATCTTAAGAGCTTCTCCCTTTAAATTTTGAGAAATATTTTTAAACTTCCAATCATCATCCTTCTTTTCTTTTTCACAAGCATCATCAAAGTATTTTAACCACGCTTGTATCTCAACTCCTAAATCTGGATCAAATGCTATAAATTTTGGTTCTGCCATAATATTTAATCTAACAAAAGAGTTAACTCGATCTTCTATTAAATATCCGGATCTTAAAAACATTAAATTTTAAACTTATAACACTATATACCATACAAATAACGAAATAGATAAAATAGTAAATAAATATGTAATTTACGATCTCAGTAACATTTTAAAAATAATAGATTTTTTTTTTTTTTTTTTTTTTAAGAATATCTGTTCTTAAAACATGAAAATATAAATTATACCGCTGTCTATATATTACAATGACGTATCACACGAAATCATCAAATAAATTAATTAACCTTAACAACACTTAAATATTTGCAACAGAAATAAATTTTAAAAACAAAAATTTAATCAGTATAACATAGTATATAAACCCTTTAAATTTCAAAGTAGACTATTAAATAAATAAAACATTTTAAATATAACATAAACTAATAAATATCAACATATAAAGATACCAATAAATAAAAATACCAACTTACAGTTACTCTTGAGCATATTTCACAGGAAAGTTTCACACATCTAAAAATCTTTAATTTTCTTGATAACACAAAAGTTCTGCTTTTTCGCAATCCTTTAAAACCAACACCATGAAGACGCTTATGAAGATGAATAGTATATTCTCTAGCAACAACTTCACTTAGGCCAACTTTTCCTCTTCTTTTCTCTTTTAGGCTTGACCATTTTTAATTTATTATAAAAGTACAAAATAACAAAACACCAGACGTAAACGTGCTGTAATGACGTAGACGTCCTCGTAACATATTCTTCTAATCGGCAAATTTCACGTTTAACTACACAAACTTTCTGTTGATCACCAGCATCCTGTTCGACTTATTATATTAATGTCGTGTTTCCAAGTTCAAATCCGGGAAAAAGGCAGTCGTGCTCGTGATAAATAGGGTTAGCGATGTGATTGGTTTCCCTTTTAGCTCGCATCAGGCGGCAGTGTGGTATCATCAACAACAAGAAATGTCAGTCCATATTTTTGTCGAAGAACCTTTTATTTCCAGTTTTAAGACATCTCTTCAGGGAAAATGCTCATTAGCCAACGCTGAACGAAAAAAAATACAACGTTCCATTATTTTCTAGAATCCGTCCCGATTCTTTTAGCAAACACCAGCGTCGAAGAAAATCCTCTCCGAATCAGGATGATCGTGTTTTTAAACTAGCTTGCGTAATAATACAGAATACGTCACGTGACCCACTTCTATCGAATCAAAAGGTCTCTTTTGGAACTTTATCAATATTTCCGGTGGATTTATTTTGTTGTAAAATGCAAAAACTTTCTACGCCCTTCCAGAATATTCCATAATCTCGTACCAGATGCCTGTCATATCAACAAACGAGCTTATCTGTTTTTGAGGCTGTAGCTAAACTTCGAATTTAATACGTAACAAAATTAATAAGAAGAAAAGAAAATGAATCTTTAAAAAAGGGAAAAAAAAAAGAAAGAATTAAAGTTTTTCGGAAATATTTTAATAGACATTTGATATTTAATAATAGGATAACTTTATGAAATAAGGTTTTTTGAGCGGAATATTTTAAGAGATACGATATTTTAGCATTTAAATAAAGAAGTTATAGCAATTTGACCACACGGGAATAACACTAATGAATTTTAATAATGGATTAAAATAAAGATATTCTATTTAAAGAATAAATTAAAAAAGCTATCGCCATTTTTAGACTAACTACATTCGAATAAATATTATTAAGTGGATTAGGAATAATTGGCTTTACATATGGATAGTAAAAGGCTATTTTAAGAATGAGAATTTTTTTAATAAGCTGGGTTATATAACGAATATTATTGAATGGACAAACTTTATAGAATAATTGCGGAAAAAATTTAAATTTTGTAATATTATCCCCCCTTCCTAAAGATTTTGGATGAAGTTAATAGTTAAGTAACTATAAATTCAGACAATATAAATTTAATACTTTAGAAATTTGAATTTTGACTAGTATAAATTTAGAGACTGCCAGCAAGGAGATGGGGAATTTCTGAAGAACTGGAAGACAAAAACAAAAACAAAAATAAAATAATAGTAATAAATTAAATTTAATAGATAAATAAAAATAAAGCTACGAGCATTTCCCCTGTAAAATAATACAAGAAATGGTTACAATCTCACTTACCATTTGTAAGTACACAAGAAAAATACAATAACAATAAATAATAAATATTAATAAACAAGAAAAACAGGATAATAATAGTAACAGAATTTTGCTTTTACCAAGTTCACAAGCTTTAGAATAAGTAGTCACTAGCAAATTGTTAAAACAAAGTTTTTAAAAAAAAATTCGACTTAATTCAAATTTGAGTTCATTAGATCCGACTGTTTTATTTCTGTCTCTTTCTTGGATCGTGATAAGTCCTCATTTTGTTTTTTAAAAAAAATGGTTACTGCAGTCCCTTTCTTAAAAATACAGTTTTTATGTAAAGGCTGAAAATAAAGACATTACTCCATCAAAATTTTAAAACTGTAGTCATTCTTACCAATACTTTATAATGACCTTATAATGCTAGCACTTGTCACAACATCTTCTCTTAAGTATCACATTAATTTTCTCACATAATAAACAAGTCAAATTATCTCTTGGTCGTTTATTGTACTTGGAATATGTTATCTTTGTTATATTCCTGTGGGATTTGTTATATTTCTGTTGGGATCCCACCATCTTTAACTAATATTTGTCAAACATTTTTTCACTAATAAATAATATAACTCTTCAATAATATAAATAAATGCTATAATAAAATTCAATTCATAAACATAACAATAATAACTTTCAATATAACTAATACTTCTCAACATATGTAGTAATTCATAATATAATTCAATAGTAGAAATAATAATATAATAACATCAGTATAATTTAAGAAAATATCACAGTTTGTTTATTTATTGTTAGGAAAAATATTGGTTGAGGATAAAATAATTACATAGCAAATAAATAAATTTCTTATTTTTTAATTATATAAGAAAGTATTTTTGCCAGTCGAAAGTATACAAAAAAATATATATATAATAATAATTTCAAAATCCAAATAAATTTAAATCTAAATATTTAGAAATTGAACTCTCAACCATTAGTTCCTTACAATAATTTTTTCCTCTGATACCCTTTTACAAAATTATACTGTTAAGTTATAAATATTCATATCCTAAATGCAGAGAGTTTTTTTTTTTTTTTTTTTTTTTTTTTGGCAAACTTAGAATAAATAAAGACAATAAATAACAAATAAAAGATGTTAATTTTAGCTGAGAAATGGAATACAAAAGCAATTAGTTTAGATACTTAATTTTCTATTGTCACACCAAAACAATCACTGTAAAATCACATCATCACTATCCAATCATTTATATAATTATAGAAATACTTATAAACGGTTACTATTTGATTATCTATTGAAGTAAATAACATAATATTAAATTTTTGAAACAATTGGTTTAAGAAAAAGTAAATAAAGTAAAAATAGTTTATTTTGATATAGAATTAAAACATTTAATTTCATTTTTCAACATCAATTTGACAATTCATAAAATCAAAATACACATCTTATGCCTGCATAAGGTGTCTACTCAACCTCAAAAACTCTCAAAAACAAGTAAATATTTTAGTTGATCAGGCTAAAATATAACTACAATGTTGAAATAAAAGCTGTGACATTTATTTTAAAATTTTAAAATATTAAATTTTCAAAAATGGGTAATATCTCTGTTGTACACCAAAGACATACCTGATAATGTTGAAACTAGAGTAATAAGAGATATTTAAAGAATTAGAATTTATTCTATTGTTTTTACTTTAGTTTGATTTTGTGATGGTGGTTGTGATGTCTGTGGTGATTTTGATTGTTGTTTGGGTTGCTCATGAAACAGTCTGAAGTTATCTGGTGAAAAATATGGTCTTAATTTAGACACATGTACAATAACTGAATTTAATTTAGTCTCATAATTAAATTTGTCTATTTCATAGGTCACATCAGAAAGTTTATTTATTATTTTGTATGGTCCAGAGAAAGTAGGTTCTAATTTTCTAGTGTTAGGATATTTAAATTCTTCACAAATTACATAATCTTGTATTTCTAGTGGAGATTCAACAAATTTTCTATCATAGAGTCTTTTACTTTTAAGGTGGAATTCACAAGTTCGCGCTTTTGCAATTTTGAGTGCTTTATTAACAGGAGGGTAATAATTTTGTTTTAAAGGAGATTCATAAGGTAATTGACCATAAAATAAATAGGCAGGTGGGAATTTGGTTATGGAATGTGGTGTGTTATTGTATTCTTGGATGACTTGGTCTAATAATCTAGTCCAAGGTATTTTAGAAGAAATGGAATTAACTTTACATTTAAGTCTAGTAACTATAGTTTGGTTCACTCGTTCTACCTTCCCATTGGTTTGGGGGTGATGTGATGATGTAAAACGTTGTTGAACATGATATTTTCTGATGAATTTTTTGAATCTTGGAGACCTAAAAGATTTATGTCTATCGCTAAGTATTGTTTTAGGTGCTTGAATATTGAAAATTTGTTTTAAACAGTTAGTATATGTTTCGGTAGTAACACTTTTGGATGGAAAAGCCCAAACAAACCTAGTTGCATGATCTATTATTATGTGTAAGAATTTTTTTGTTGAATTGTAATAATTAAATCCACCCACAGTATCAATAGAAAGACATTCAAAAGGTTGATCTGTGGCTGGCATAGCTTGTAACAAGCCAAATCTTTTTTGTTTTGGTTTTTTATTTCTCTGGCATGTATCACAATGTTTAACAAATTGTGTAATATCTATTGTCATGTTGGGCCAATAATAGTTTGGATATATTAAGTTAAGCATTTTTTGTATTCCTAAGTGTCCAAAATTATCATGAACAATATGTAATAATTTTCTCCTGAGTGACATTGGTACTACTATTTTTTTTAATCCTTTTCTCTGAATAATTATAATCCCATTCTCTTTTTGTATTTTCTGTCACAAACATTATCTTTATCTTGCATCGCTATAATTTCTTTTTTGTCCAATAATAAACTTACATGTTGATTAAGATAAGCAACAGGATTTCGTGACAACATGTCCGCTTCGACATTTGTAGAACCTTTTTGATACTTGATCTCATAATCGAACATGCTAAGTTTTAAAGACCATCGAAAAAGTCTACCTCTTAGATTTTTAACATTCTTTAACCATACCAGAGATGCATGGTCGGTATGGATTGTGAATTTAGTACCATGAAAATAGTGATAAAACTTATCAAGAGTATCTATGATAGCAAGGCATTCCAATTCAGTTATAAAGTCATTTTGTTCATAACTCTTCAAAATTCTAGAATGGTAAGCAATAGGATGCAAAAAATTATCTTTCCCTGGTTGTTTTAGAACTGCACCTACTGCTACCTGAGAGGCATCTACAAACATGTGGAGGGGTAATTTTGGGTCATAAATTTTTAAAATTGGTTTTGCAATTAGAGTATTTTTTAATTTCTCAAAAGAGTTTTGACATTCTGAGTTCCATTCCCATATTGTGTTTTTCCTAAGTAATTTATTGAGGGGGTATCTAATTTCAGCATATTTATCTATGAATTTGTGATAAACATTAATGGAACCTGAAAATCGTTGTAGTTCTTTAACATTAGAGGGAGGTTTCAATTTTTTAATTGTCTCAATATTGGTATTAGCTGGAGTTAAAGTCCCATTGGTGATCTCATAGCCTAAGAAATTAATTTTATTTTGATTTAGTTTACATTTAGAAAGTTTAAGTTTAAGGTTTTCTAGTTTACAGATTTCAAAGATTTTTGCTAAGTGATTTAAATGTTCTTCTAGAGAGGAGGAGAAAATTATGATATCGTCGAAATAATGGCAAGCAAAATCAATTTTATACTTATTGAGGATTCTTCTAATGGTTCTATTAAATATCGGGGGGCCTGTCTTTATACCAAAGGGGAGCACCAGCCATTCGAAGAGGCCAAAATTGGTGGCAAAAGCTAATTTTTCTGTATCGGATGGATGTATTGGTATGTGCCAGTAGCCAGAGGCTAAGTCCAAAGTGGAAAAATACTGGGCACTACTCAATTTATCTAAAATTTCATCGATAAGAGGTAAAGGTTCTGCATCGTTTTTAACTATTGCATTTAATTTCCTATAATCTATACATAGTCGGGTCTTTTTACCTTCCTCTCTTTTCATAGCCAAGGTGACGGGGGCAGAATAAGGACTATTGCTTTCTTTTATGAGACCAGCCGCTAACAAAGATTGAATTTGATTTTTTATTTCTTTTTCCTCTAAGGGGGAAGTTCTGTAGGGCCTCAAAGATATAGGTAGGTCAGATTTTAGTAAAACGCGTTGTGGTTCAATATTTATCTTACCCACATCATATTTATGTTTTGCAAAAATATCCCTATAATTTTGAACTATTTCCCGTAAATCCCCATTTTCAATTAAATTTATTTCCCCAATTAAATCTGAATTATAATCATTAATATCGCGAAAATTTTGAGGAGTCATTGAACTTCTGTAATCAGGCTGCACGTTACAATCATTGTAATTAGCTGCAAAAAAGTCCTGAGTATTCACAAAATTTTCATTTGTATATGGTGATACTTTGTCATCATTATATCCATTTAAACTCTCATTACTATCACCATTTGTTAATAACTCATCTTTACATGAAATAGTATCTTCATTATAAGTTGTTATCAAGTTACCATCATTAAATAAATTCAAATTGTCACAATCAGAAGTTATCAAGTTATCATTACCTTGTTGTAATTTTTTTACAGTTACAGTATTAAAATGAAGTGATCTCTCATCATGTATGGATATACCCCTATTTATAATCTTCCTTCCCTGTTTTACTGTACAATTCTTACAATTTATATTTAAATTAAATTTTGAACATTCTTTTAACCCCAAGATGCAGTAATCCAAAACTGTATCACATACTAAAAAGTTAACATATTTTTGGATTTTACCCACTTTAAGAAGAATACTACACTTTTGATTATTGGGCCGATTTGACTGAATCCAATGCCTAGGAGTATTAATTTGTTGAAAATTTGGTCTATTAGGCTACACACTATATCGAGGAATGTCAAAATTAGTTGCATTAGGTTTACTTGGTAATGATGGACTTGTAACAGCAGGGGTGGAAACTTCCACAAATTGCTTAACAATTCTATACCATTCTGTTGTACTCTCAGGAGGGTTAACAATTAGATAATTTTGATATTCTGGTTTTAAACCATCGGTTAATCCTTGTAGTAATATAGTTTCACATAAATGCAATTTCCTACCAATTTCAATTTTCTTTCTAAAATAAGTTTCTAAGTTACTTAAACTATCCAATTTCAAAGCAGAAAATTCAGAAAATTTCGGGATATTTACCCTAATAAAATTCTCAGTTAAGATATCAGCTATCTGTTCGTATTTAGTGCAATTAAGGCAATCATTAATGTAAATCTTAAGAGCTTCTCCCTTTAAATTTTGAGAAATATTTTTAAACTTCCAATCATCATCCTTCTTTTCTTTTTCACAAGCATCATCAAAGTATTTTAACCACGCTTGTATCTCAACTCCTAAATCTGGATCAAATGCTATAAATTTTGGTTCTGCCATAATATTTAATCTAACAAAAGAGTTATCTCGATCTTCTATTAAATATCCGGATCTTAAAAACATTAAATTTTAAACTTATAACACTATATACCATACAAATAACGAAATAGATAAAATAGTAAATAAATATGTAATTTACGATCTCAGTAACATTTTTAAAATAATAGATTTTTTTTTTTTTTTTTTTTTTTAAGAATATCTGTTCTTAAAACATGAAAATATAAATTATACCGCTGTCTATATATTACAATGACGTATCACACGAAATCATCAAATAAATTAATTAACCTTAACAACACTTAAATATTTGCAACAGAAATAAATTTTAAAAACAAAAATTTAATCAGTATAACATAGTATATAAACCCTTTAAATTTCAAAGTAGACTATTAAATAAATAAAACATTTTAAATATAACATAAACTAATAAATATCAACATATAAAGATACCAATAAATAAAAATACCAACTTACAGTTACTCTTGAGCATATTTCACAGGAAAGTTTCACACATCTAAAAATCTTTAATTTTCTTGATAACACAAAAGTTCTGCTTTTTCGCAATCCTTTAAAACCAACACCATGAAGACGCTTATGAAGATGAATAGTATATTCTCTAGCAACAACTTCACTTAGGCCAACTTTTCCTCTTCTTTTCTCTTTTAGGCTTGACCATTTTTAATTTATTATAAAAGTACAAAATAACAAAACACCAGACGTAAACGTGCTGTAATGGCGTAGACGTCCTCGTAACATATTCTTCTAATCGGCAAATTTCACGTTTAACTACACAAACTTTCTGTTGATCACCAGCATCCTGTTCGACTTATTATATTAATGTCGTGTTTCCAAGTTCAAATCCGGGAAAAAGGCAGTCGTGCTCGTGATAAATAGGGTTAGCGATGTGATTGGTTTCCCTTTTAGCTCGCATCAGGCGGCAGTGTGGTATCATCAACAACAAGAAATGTCAGTCCATATATTTGTCGAAGAACCTTTTATTTCCAGTTTTAAGACATCTCTTCAGGGAAAATGCTCATTAGCCAACGCTAAACGAAAAAAAATACAACGTTCCATTATTTTCTAGAATCCGTCCCGATTCTTTTAGCAAACACCAGCGTCGAAAAAAATCCTCTCCGAATCAGGATGATCGTGTTTTTAAACTAGCTTGCGTAATAATACAGAATACGTCACGTGACCCACTTCTATCGAATCAAAAGGTCTCTTTTGGAACTTTATCAATATTTCCGGTGGATTTATTTTGTTGTAAAATGCAAAAACTTTCTACGACCTTCCAGAATATTCCATAATCTCGTACCAGATGCCTGTCATATCAACAAACGAGCTTACCTGTTTTTGAGGCTGTAGCTAAACTTCGAATTTAATACGTAACAAAAATAATAAGAATAAAAGAAAATGAATCTTTATAAAAGGGAAAAAAAAAGAAAGAATTAAAGTTTTTCGGAAATATTTTAATAGACATTTGATATTTAATAATAGGATAACTTTATGAAATAATGTTTTTTGAGCGGAATATTTTAAGACATACGATATTTTAGCATTTAAATAAAGAAGTTATAGCAATTTGACCACACGGGAATAATACTAATGAATTTTAATAATTTATTAAAATAAAGATGTTCTATTTAAAGAATAAATTAAAAAAGCTATCGCCATTTTTAGACTAACTACATTCGAATAAATATTATTAAGTGGATTAGGAATAATTGGCTTTACATATGGATAGTAAAAGGCTATTTTAAGAATGAGAATTATTTTAATAAGCTGGGTTATATACCGAATATTATTGAATGGACAAACTTTATAGAATAATTGCGGAAAAAATTTAAATTTTGTAATATTATCCCCCCTCCCTAAAGATTTTGGATGAAGTTAATAGTTAAGTAACTATAAATTCAGACAATATAAATTTAATACTTTAGAAATTTGAATTTTGACTAGTATAAATTTAGAGACTTCCAGCAAGGAGATGGGGAATTTCTGAAGAACTGGAAGACAAAAACAAAAACAAAAATAAAATAATAGTAATCAATTAAATTTAATAGATAAATAAAAATAAAGCTACGAGCATTTCCCCTGTAAAATAATACAAGAAATGGTTACAATCTCACTTACCATTTGTAAGTACACAAGAAAAATACAATAACAATAAATAATAAATATTAATAAACAAGAAAAACAGGATAATAATAGTAACAGAATTTTGCTTTTACCAAGTTCACAAGCTTTAGAATAAGTAGTCACTAGCAAATTGTTAAAACAAAGTTTTTTAAAAAAAATTCGACTTAATTCAAATTTGAGTTCATTAGATCCAACTGTTTTATTTCTGTCTATTTCTTGGATCGTGATAAGTCCTCATTTTGTTTTTTTTTTAAAAATGGTTACTGCAGTCCCTTTCTTAAAAATACAGTTTTTATGTAAAGGCTGAAAATAAAGACATTACTCCATCAAAATTTTAAAACTGTAGTCATTCTTACCAATACTTTATAATGACCTTATAATGCTAGCACTTGTCACAACATCTTCTCTTAAGTATCACATTAATTTTCTCACATAATAAACAAGTCAAATTATCTCTTGGTCGTTTATTGTACTTGGAATATGTTATCTTTGTTATATTCCTGTGGGATTTGTTATATTTCTGTTGGGATCCCACCATCTTTAACTAATATTTGTCAAACATTTTTTCACTAATAAATAATATAACTCTTCAATAATATAAATAAATGCTATAATAAAATTCAATTCATAAACATAACAATAATAACTTTCAATATAACTAATACTTCTCAACATATGTAGTAATTCATAATATAATTCAATAGTAGAAATAATAATATAATAACATCAGTATAATTTAAGAAAATATCACAGTTTGTTTATTTATTGTTAGGAAAAATATTGGTTGAGGATAAAATAATTACATAGCAAATAAATAAATTTCTTATTTTTTAATTATATAAGAAAGTATTTTTGCCAGTCGAAAGTATACAAAAAAATATATATATAATAATAATTTCAAAATCCAAATAAATTTAAATCTAAATATTTAGAAATTGGAACTCTCAACCATTAGTTCCTTACAATAATTTTTTCCTCTGATACCCTTTTACAAAATTATACTGTTAAGTTATAAATATTCATATCCTAAATGCAGAGAGTTTTTTTTTTTTTTTTTTTTTTTTTTTTTTGGCAAACTTAGAATAAATAAAGACAATAAATAACAAATAAAAGATGTTAATTTTAGCTGAGAAATGGAATACAAAGGCAATTAGTTTAGATACTTAATTTTCTATTGTCACACCAAAACAATCACTGTAAAATCACATCATCACTATCCAATCATTTATATAATTATAGAAATACTTATAAACGGTTACTATTTGATTATCTATTGAAGTAAATAACATAATATTAAATTTTTGAAACAATTGGTTTAAGAAAAAGTAAATAAAGTAAAAATAGTTTATTTTGATATAGAATTAAAACATTTAATTTCATTTTTCAACATCAATTTGACAATTCCTAAAATCAAAATACACATCTTATGCCTGCATAAGGTGTCTACTCAACGTCAAAAACTCTCAAAAACAAGTAAATATTTTAGTTGATCAGGCTAAAATATAACCACAATGTTGAAATAAAAGCTGTGACATTTATTTTAAAATTTTAAAATATTAAATTTTCAAAAATGGGTAATATCTCTGTTGTACACCAAAGACATACCTGATAATGTTGAAACTAGAGTAATAAGAGATATTTAAAGAATTAGAATTTATTCTATTGTTTTTACTTTAGTTTGATTTTGTGATGGTGGTTGTGATGTCTGTGGTGATTTTGATTGTTGTTTGGGTTGCTCATGAAACAGTCTGAAGTTATCTGGTGAAAAATATGGTCTTAATTTAGACACATGTACAATAACTGAATTTAATTTAGTCTCATAATTAAATTTGTCTATTTCATAGGTCACATCAGAAAGTTTATTTATTATTTTGTATGGTCCAGAGAAAGTAGGTTCTAATTTTCTAGTGTTAGGATATTTAAATTCTTCACAAATTACATAATCTTGTATTTCTAGTGGAGATTCAACAAATTTTCTATCATAGAGTCTTTTACTTTTAAGGTGGAATTCACAAGTTCGCGCTTTTGCAGTTTTGAGTGCTTTATTAACAGGAGGGTAATAATTTTGTTTTAAAGGAGATTCATAAGGTAATTGACCATAAAATAAATAGGCAGGTGGGAATTTGGTTATGGAATGTGGTGTGTTATTGTATTCTTGGATGACTTGGTCTAATAATCTAGTCCAAGGTATTTTAGAAGAAATGGAATTAACTTTACATTTAAGTCTAGTAACTATAGTTTGGTTCACTCGTTCTACCTTCCCATTGGTTTGGGGGTGATGTGATGATGTAAAACGTTGTTGAACATGATATTTTCTGAGGAATTTTTTGAATCTTGGAGACCTAAAAGATTTATGTCTATCGCTAAGTATTGTTTTAGGTGCTTGAATATTGAAAATTTGTTTTAAACAGTTAGTATATGTTTCGGTAGTAACACTTTTGGATGGAAAAGCCCAAACAAACCTAGTTGCATGATCTATTATTATGTGTAAGAATTTTTTTGTTGAATTGTAATAATTAAATCCACCCACAGTATCAATAGAAAGACATTCAAAAGGTTGATCTGTGGCTGGCATAGCTTGTAACAAGCCAAATCTTTTTTGTTTTGGTTTTTTATTTCTCTGGCATGTATCACAATGTTTAACAAATTGTGTAATATCTATTGTCATGTTGGGCCAATAATAGTTTGGAGATATTAAGTTAAGCATTTTTTGTATTCCTAAGTGTCCAAAATTATCATGAGCAATATGTAATAATTTTCTCCTGAGTGACATTGGTACTACTATTTTTTTAAATCCTTTTCTCTGAATAATTATAATCCCATTCTCTTTTTTGTATTTTCTGTCACAAACATTATCTTTATCTTGCATCGCTATAATTTCTTTTTTGTCCAATAATAAACTTACATGTTGATTAAGATAAGCAACAGGATTTCGTGACAACATGTCCGCTTCGACATTTGTAGAACCTTTTTGATACTTGATCTCATAATCGAACATGCTAAGTTTTAAAGACCATCGAAAAAGTCTACCTCTTAGATTTTTAACATTTTTTAACCATGCCAGAGATGCATGGTCGGTATGGATTGTGAATTTAGTACCATGAAAATAGTGATAAAACTTATCAAGAGTATCTATGATAGCAAGGCATTCCAATTCAGTTATAAAGTAATTTTGTTCATAACTCTTCAAAATTCTAGAATGGTAAGCAATAGGATGCAAAAAATTATCTTTCCCTGGTTGTTTTAGAACTGCACCTACTGCTACCTGAGAGGCATCTACAAACATGTGGAGGGGTAATTTTGGGTCATAAATTTTTAAAATTGGTTTTGCAATTAGAGTATTTTTTAATTTCTCAAAAGAGTTTTGACATTCTGAGTTCCATTCCCATATTGTGTTTTTCCTAAGTAATTTATTGAGGGGGTATCTAATTTCAGCATATTTATCTATGAATTTGTGATAAACATTAATGGAACCTGAAAATCGTTGTAGTTCTTTAATATTAGAGGGAGGTTTCAATTTTTTAATTGTCTCAATATTGGTATTAGCTGGAGTTAAAGTCCCATTGGTGATCTCATAGCCTAAGAAATTAATTTTATTTTGATTTAGTTTACATTTAGAAAGTTTAAGTTTAAGGTTTTCTAGTTTACAGATTTCAAAGATTTTTGCTAAGTGATTTAAATGTTCTTCTAGAGAGGAGGAGAAAATTATGATATCGTCGAAATAATGGCAAGCAAAATCAATTTTATACTTATTGAGGATTCTTCTAATGGTTCTATTAAATATCGGGGGGCCTGTCTTTATACCAAAGGGGAGCACCAGCCATTCAAAGAGGCCAAAATTGGTGGCAAAAGCTAATTTTTCTGTATCGGATGGATGTATTGGTATGTGCCAGTAGCCAGAGGCTAAGTCCAAAGTGGAAAAATACTGGGCACTACTCAATTTATCTAAAATTTCATCGATAAGAGGTAAAGGTTCTGCATCGTTTTTAACTATTGCATTTAATTTCCTATAATCTATACATAGTCGGGTCTTTTTACCTTCCTCTCTTTTCATAGCCAAGGTGACGGGGGCAGAAGAAGGACTATTGCTTTCTTTTATGAGACCAGCCGATAACAAAGATTGAATTTGATTTTTTATTTCTTTTTCCTCTAAGGGGGAAGTTCTGTAGGGCCTCAAAGATATAGGTAGGTCAGATTTTAGTAAAACGCGTTGTGGTTCAATATTTATCTTACCCACATCATATTTATGTTTTGCAAAAATATCCCTATAATTTTGAACTATTTCCCTTAAATCCCCATTTTCAATTAAATTTATTTCCCCAATTAAATCTGAATTATAATAATTAATATCGCGAAAATTTTGAGGAGTCATTGAACTTCTGTAATCAGGCTGCACGTTACAATCATTGTAATTAGCTGCAAAAAAGTCCTCAGTATTCACAAAATTTTCATTTGTATATGGTGATACTTTGTCATCATTATATCCATTTAAACTCTCATTACTATCACCATTTGTTAATAACTCATCTTTACATGAAATAGTATCTTCATTATAAGTTGTTATCAAGTTACCATCATTAAATAAATTCAAATTGTCACAATCAGAAGTTATCAAGTTATCATTACCTTGTTGTAATTTTTTTACAGTTACAGTATTAAAATGAAGTGATCTCTCATCATGTATGGATATACTCCTATTTATAATCTTCCTTCCCTGTTTTACTGTACAATTCTTACAATTTATATTTAAATTAAATTTTGAACATTCTTTTAACCCCAAGATGCAGTAATCCAAATCTGTATCACATACTAAAAAGTTAACATATTTTTGGATTTTACCCACTTTAAGAAGAATACTACACTTTTGATTATTGGGCCGATTTGACTGAATCCAATGCCTAGGAGTATTAATTTGTTGAAAATTTGGTCTATTAGGCTGCACACTATATCGAGGAATGTCAAAATTAGTTGCATTAGGTTTACTTGGTAATGATGGACTTGTAACAGCAGGGGTGGAAACTTCCACAAATTGCTTAACAATTCTATACCATTCTGTTGTACTCTCAGGAGGGTTAACAATTAGATAATTTTGATATTCTGGTTTTAAACCATCGGTTAATCCTTGTAGTAATATAGTTTCACATAAATGCAATTTCCTACCAATTTCAATTTTCTTTCTAAAATAAGTTTCTAAGTTACTTAAACTATCCAATTTCAAAGCAGAAAATTCAGAAAATTTCGGGATATTTACCCTAATAAAATTCTCAGTTAAGATATCAGCTATCTGTTCGTATTTAGTGCAATTAAGGCAATCATTAATGTAAATCTTAAGAGCTTCTCCCTTTAAATTTTGAGAAATATTTTTAAACTTCCAATCATCATCCTTCTTTTCTTTTTCACAAGCATCATCAAAGTATTTTAACCACGCTTGTATCTCAACTCCTAAATCTGGATCAAATGCTATAAATTTTGGTTCTGCCATAATATTTAATCTAACAAAAGAGTTAACTCGATCTTCTATTAAATATCCGGATCTTAAAAACATTAAATTTTAAACTTATAACACTATATACCATACAAATAACGAAATAGATAAAATAGTAAATAAATATGTAATTTACGATCTCAGTAACATTTTAAAAATAATAGATTTTTTTTTTTTTTTTTTTTTTTTAAGAATATCTGTTCTTAAAACATGAAAATATAAATTATACCGCTGTCTATATATTACAATGACGTATCACACGAAATCATCAAATAAATTAATTAACCTTAACAACACTTAAATATTTGCAACAGAAATAAATTTTAAAAACAAAAATTTAATCAGTATAACATAGTATATAAACCCTTTAAATTTCAAAGTAGACTATTAAATAAATAAAACATTTTAAATATAACATAAACTAATAAATATCAACATATAAAGATACCAATAAATAAAAATACCAACTTACAGTTACTCTTGAGCATATTTCACAGGAAAGTTTCACACATCTAAAAATCTTTAATTTTCTTGATAACACAAAAGTTCTGCTTTTTCGCAATCCTTTAAAACCAACACCATGAAGACGCTTATGAAGATGAATAGTATATTCTCTAGCAACAACTTCACTTAGGCCAACTTTTCCTCTTCTTTTCTCTTTTAGGCTTGACCATTTTTAATTTATTATAAAAGTACAAAATAACAAAACACCAGACGTAAACGTGCTGTAATGACGTAGACGTCCTCGTAACATATTCTTCTAATCGGCAAATTTCACGTTTAACTACACAAACTTTCTGTTGATCACCAGCATCCTGTTCGACTTATTATATTAATGTCGTGTTTCCAAGTTCAAATCCGGGAAAAAGGCAGTCGTGCTCGTGATAAATAGGGTTAGCGATGTGATTGGTTTCCCTTTTAGCTCGCATCAGGCGGCAGTGTGGTATCATCAACAACAAGAAATGTCAGTCCATATTTTTGTCGAAGAACCTTTTATTTCCAGTTTTAAGACATCTCTTCAGGGAAAATGCTCATTAGCCAACGCTAAACGAAAAAAAATACAACGTTCCATTATTTTCTAGAATCCGTCCCGATTCTTTTAGCAAACACCAGCGTCGAAGAAAATCCTCTCCGAATCAGGATGATCGTGTTTTTAAACTAGCTTGCGTAATAATACAGAATACGTCACGTGACCCACTTCTATCGAATCAAAAGGTCTCTTTTGGAACTTTATCAATATTTCCGGTGGATTTATTTTGTTGTAAAATGCAAAAACTTTCTACGCCCTTCCAGAATATTCCATAATCTCGTACCAGATGCCTGTCATATCAACAAACGAGCTTATCTGTTTTTGAGGCTGTAGCTAAACTTCGAATTTAATACGTAACAAAAATAATAAGAAGAAAAGAAAATGAATCTTTATAAAAGGGAAAAAAAAAAAGAAAGAATTAAAGTTTTTCGGAAATATTTTAATAGACATTTGATATTTAATAATAGGATAACTTTATGAAATAAGGTTTTTTGAGCGGAATATTTTAAGAGATACGATATTTTAGCATTTAAATAAAGAAGTTATAGCAATTTGACCACACGGGAATAACACTAATGAATTTTAATAATGGATTAAAATAAAGATGTTCTATTTAAAGAATAAATTAAAAAAGCTATCGCCATTTTTAGACTAACTACATTCGAATAAATATTATTAAGTGGATTAGGAATAATTGGCTTTACATATGGATAGTAAAAGGCTATTTTAAGAATGAGAATTATTTTAATAAGCTGGGTTATATACCGAATATTATTGAATGGACAAACTTTATAGAATAATTGCGGAAAAAATTTAAATTTTGTAATATTATCCCCCCTGCCTAAAGATTTTGGATGAAGTTAATAGTTAAGTAACTATAAATTCAGACAATATAAATTTAATACTTTAGAAATTTGAATTTTGACTAGTATAAATTTAGAGACTGCCAGCAAGGAGATGGGGAATTTCTGAAGAGCTGGAAGACAAAAACAAAAACAAAAATAAAATAATAGTAATCAATTAAATTTAATAGATAAATAAAAATAAAGCTACGAGCATTTCCCCTGTAAAATAATACAAGAAATGGTTACAATCTCACTTACCATTTGTAAGTACACAAGAAAAATACAATAACAATAAATAATAAATATTAATAAACAAGAAAAACAGGATAATAATAGTAACAGAATTTTGCTTTTACCAAGTTCACAAGCTTTAGAATAAGTAGTCACTAGCAAATTGTTAAAACAAAGTTTTTAAAAAAAAATTCGACTTAATTCAAATTTGAGTTCATTAGATCCAACTGTTTTATTTCAGTCTCTTTCTTGGATCGTGATAAGTCCAAGAAAATATATATTAATAGATAGAAAATATATATTAAAGAATATATATATTAATATAGAAAGCAATTAATTAATATAAAAATTAATTCTATATAAATATAGAATTTATATAATAATATAAAAAAATTTTAGAACTGAAACATTTTACTGCATGTCTTTCAGCATCGTGAAAGCTGAACAGTTATAATTGGAAAAGAAATTATCAATCTAAAAACACTGTACGATTGCATTGTACAACAAACAATGTTTTTGGAACATAATAAAGTATATACAATTATTCTTTCTAAATTGTATTATTGTCAGTCAGTGTGTTAAATGAATTTTATAACAAATTTGTTTTTATCGTACTTTAATGTACCATCGGAGTATAAAGGGTTTGACTTCTACAGACTGAATTTAGATTCAGTTATAAAAAAAATTTCATATTTCGCTTTCTGATGCCTTAGTGTAACTATCTTAATCATTAAAATGAGTAGAAATTTTATTTCTATGATTAATTTTTATTTCTATGATTTACTTCTTTTATTTGCGTTTTATTTATGTGTAAAAATATGTAATAATATGTGTGTGCTTTATAAAGAGTAAAAAAGATTTTATTAGACAGTTTACATGTTTCGACTACATCGAAGCTATTATCAAAACAAATAAGAATATTCTAAAATTGCACGCTGTACAATGTAATGATTTGAAATGACATCATTCAATTTTTCACGTTCATGAAACGCGTAAAAATGCAGTATGTAACGATGCAACATCATTTAACTTACCAAAAGTATGAGCTTGAGATTCTACATTGTTATGAATATGGAAATAAATATCCCAGTAAAAATTAAAAATAACGTGCGTAATCTTAAAAGAGTACGTGAAAAATTAAATGATGGCGCTTCAAATCATTACATCATAGATCGTGAACTTTTAGAATATTCTTATTCGTTTTAATAAAGGCTTCGATGAAGCCAAAACAAGCAAACAACCTAATAAAACCTTTTTTACTCTTTATAAAGCTTTTATTTTACACTTTTTAAAAGTATATTATTTCAGAGTGTTATAGTCTGTTATATATTCTGTGATTTGTGTTATCATAATTAGGAACACGACAGTTTAACTAAATACAGCATTTGAAATCCTTAATAATATTGTTATAACTTATGTTATATTAATAACTATTGGAAATGCCCGCCCTAGGACTGTGGATAGAAATCAAAGATTTGCACTTAAATTTTGAAATAATTGATAAAAGTATCATTGCCAATAAGGTAAACTGACATGAAACGTTAAGTTCAGGGCCTGATTAATGCATGCTGGGCCTCTAGTGTTTTAACAACAAATTTTTAATTTTACGTAAATGAGATGACAGAACAGCGGAGAAATTACGGATCTTTCTTCTAGATATATTAGTTCTAATTTATGTTTTATTATGAAATCTTAATTTTATTATAGTATATTATTATCCGGAAACAGACGCTGAACAATTTAGAATGTTTTAAGTGTAAAAAAATATTAATGCTCCATAATCGTTTCAAGTTTTTTTTTTTTTTGTTTTTTTTAACCATAACACTATTTTTATTAATTTTATTTTTCATGAAAGCCTCTGCTTTTCTGAATTCTTTATTAAAATTTTAATTCGTTTTACGTATGATTTAGGTTTTTAAAAAAGCAATCGCTGGCATGTAATCATATAATCAATTTATACAATCAAGATGAAGTAATAAATAGAGGCTACAATTCTAATTTTTATAATTAACAATTGAAACATCAACGAAAATTGCGTCATCTTGGCAAAATCCGAGGCTAACGAAAAAGACAGGCTACCGCGGTTTATTCCACTTATCTTTTTTTACAGACCGCTAGAGTGACGTGATGCTCTTTTCGTACACCTTCATTGGTGCATTCGAGCATCACGTGACTCTGGCGGTCTGTAAAAAAAGATACGCGTAAAGCACCGCGGTAGCCTTTCTTTTTCGTTAGCCTCGGCAAAATCATATCAATTTGTTTTTAGTTTTATCAGTGCAAAAATATATTTTAAGCTAAGCATAACATAATTTTCACCGGCACAAACTTTTCACACGTATTTTATATTTAAGCATCATGGATCCAAATAAAAAAATATTTTTTTTATTTCATTGTAATGAAACAAAATGTCAGCAATGAAGTTATAATCCATAAAGAAAAAGTAAACTTAATAGGTGCTAGTGACGTCACAGTATATATGAATTTTTGTTCCCTTATAAAAACAAAATGCAAATGTAGACATATTTTTACCAAAATTTAACCTTCATATTAAAAAATCCACGTGTCTGAATATGTTTCAGTATTTCTGTGCAACAATGGAAAGTGGTCCATTGTTCCCCATTCATTGCTTGGATGGATTCGGACCGGTTTTATTATATTTAGATGTGAATCATTTTAAGTACTGCTACCAATTTTTTTTTTTCTTTTTTTAAGAAGTATTGGGCCGTTTTTCTATATTAATTTTTAAGTTGTACACAAATAAAAATGTCTAAAAGGCGATATTTATAATTTTTGCAAATTTCTCATTTTATTACTGAAACCTAATTTCTATCTCAAAAATTTAAGCTTTATTTCTGTGCAACAATGGAAAGTGATCCATTGTTCCCCATTCATTGCTTGGATGGATTCGGACCGGTTTTATTATATTTAGATGTGAATCATTTTAAGTACTGCTACCGATTTTTTTTTTTTTTTTTTTTTTTTTTTTTTTTTAAGAAGTATTGGGCCGTTTTTCTACATTAATTTTTAAGTTGTACACAAATAAAAATGTCTAAAAGGCGATATTTATAATTTTTGCAAATTTCTCATTTTATTACTGAAATTTAATTTCTATCTAAAAAATTTAAGCTTTATTTCTGTGCAACAATGGAAAGTGATCCATTGTTCCCCATTCATTGCTTGGATGGATTCGGACCGGTTTTATTATATTTAGATGTGAATCATTTTAAGTACTGCTACCGATTTTTTTTTTTTTTTTTTTTTTTTTTTTTTTAAAGAAGTATTGGGCCGTTTTTCTACATTAATTTTTAAGTTGTACACAAATAAAAATGTCCAAAAGGCGATATTTATAATTTTTGCAAATTTCTCATTTTATTACTGAAATTTAATTTCTATCTAAAAAAATTAAGCTTTATTTCTGTGCAACAATGGAAAGTGATCCATTGTTCCCCATTCATTGCTTGGATGTATTCGGACCGGTTTTATTATATTTAGATGTGAATCATTTTAAGTACTGCTACCAATTTTTTTTTTTTTTTAAGAAGTATTGGGCCGTTTTTCTATATTAATTTTTAAGTTGTACACAAATAAAAATGTCTAAAAGGCGATATTTATAATTTTTGTAAATTTCTCATTTTATTACTGAAACCTAATTTCTATCTCAAAAATTTAAGCTTTATTTCTGTGCAACAATGGAAAGTGATCCATTGTTCCCCATTCATTGCTTGGATGGATTCGGACCGGTTTTATTATATTTAGATGTGAATCATTTTAAGTACTGCTACCAATTTTTTAAGAAGTATTGGGCCGTTTTTCTACATTAATTTTTAAGTTGTACACAAATAAAAATGTCCAAAAGGCGATATTTATAATTTTTGCAAATTTCTCATTTTATTACTGAAACTTAATTTCTATATCAAAAATTTAAGCTTTATTTCTGTGCAACAATGGAAAGTGATCCATTGTTCCCCATTCATTGCTTGGATGGATTCGGACCGGTTTTATTATATTTAGATGTGAATCATTTTAAGTACTGCTACCAATTTTTTTTTTAAAGAAGTATTGGGCCGTTTTTCTATATTAATTTTTAAGTTGTACACAAAAAAAAATGTTCAAAAGGCGATATTTATAATTTTTGCAAATTTCTCATTTTATTACTGAAACCTAATTTCTATCTAAAAAATTTAAGCTTTATTTCTGTTATAAGTGCTAATTTTTCAAGTCTGTATGTCTGAAATTTAATTTTAATTTAATTTTTTATTATTATTATTCGGTATTATTCAATGCTATGAACCGGCAAAATGTTGAAATTATTTAGTACCCCATTTATTATACTGTTGATTTATGATTCAGTTTAGTTATTATTAAACGACTGTTAAGAAGAGGTTGCCGTTTACTGACCCGGAAAGTAAGCCACCTTCAGGATTTTTTTTTTCTTTTGTAGGAAGAATAAAGTAACACAAAAACTAAATTTACCCACTTATTATTCATATATAGATTTTACCATGAAAAGTACTTTTATTATACGATAATTATTACAAATGATATTGTCAGTTGCATATGGGTGGGGACTGACAAATGCGGTCGCCAGGCTGCCAATGGCAAGAAAGTTTTTAGGTGCGTTCGTAATTGTATAAATACGTAGTACCTATAGTCGTCGTCTGTTCCGTCTGTCTGTTCACATATAACAGCGCAGAAACTACCCAACCGAATAGTTTGAAATTTAATATATATAATCATTGCAGAATTTTGTCGAGTCATTTCAAATTTTATGAAAATCGAATCAAAATTTAAAAAGATATTAATAAAAGTTTTCCCCATTCTATTAAATCCTATCATACGTAATTAATTCAATGATATCCCATGATAGGTAATGATTCTAGGTTGGCATGGTGATTACGTCCTATGTAAGATGGAGTCCTATTATTTCCGTAATTACTGAATTTAAAAACCGAATTTGTATACTAAAATTGTTTCATTATAGCAATCCTATAATCTACCGACTGTTGTTTGGAAAGATGTTTTCGGAGAAATAGATATTAAATGGAAAAAGGTGTCTAAATATGGATTTCAAGTTCAAAAAATTTCAAAGCTAGGCTTACCTTACCTATTGGAATTTTCAGTAAATGTCAACAAAAGATAAAATGTTGCCAACTTAAAATGTACTTATTTTATTACGGAAAGGAATCATATCATAATAATAGACGATATAATTCAATTTTTCAGTGAAATAATAACGATGATTATTTTACATTGTCTTGTATTGTATATTTGCGCATAGTACAATTTGCATACGTAATTTGCGTACAATTGCGTATGCAATTTGCGTACAATTTCCAACTTATGTTTCTTAAAAGGACTTTGTTTCAAAAACAATTTGCATCTATTTTTTATTCCGACTGATAATTATTTGAAATATATATATAAATAAAACACTGGCGTAAAATTAATGCGTAATTAATGCGTAATGGCGTAATTTTAATGTATAACAGAATTGCAATTAATTGTTTGTAAAAATGTATTGAAACTTAAATTCTTAAAATAAAATTAATATTTATAATATGAAAATCTGCACATAAAATAAATTTTGTATTCATGCATTTTTGCGTAAGACTGAAAAACTATTGCATCTCGATCTGAAGATTTATAAAACATACTGTAATACAAGGCTCCCAAAAAGTCCGCTTTCTAAATACCGGTATTTTCTTAGAAAAAAATTACTTTTAGATTTTTCATTCAAATTTTGCAGAAACCACCGTCGGAGGTAATTTTTTTTTTTCGGAAATGTTGTAGAAACGTACCATGAACTTTTCTGTTAAAAAATATTAGTATTCAGTTGCCGGACCATTTGGGAGCTCTGATAATATGAAAATCTGCACACAAAATAAGTTTTGTATTCGTGCATTTTTGCATAAGAGTGCAACAGCTATTGCACCAAGATCTGAATATTTAAAAAACTAGTTATGGTACGATTGCACCTCATTTGTCACGTTTGACGTACAATTTCCAACTTATGTTTCTTAAAAGGACTTTGTTTCAAAAACAATTTGCATCTATTTTTTATTCCGACTGATAATTATTTGAAATATATATATAAATAAAACACTGGTGTAAAACTGAAATGTTATTAAAAATTCACGTGTTAATTGATTTCATTACTAATTGAGGAACTGAACAAACCAACATTCCAAAACGGATACTCAGATTTATTGTAGCATGTATCAAAATTATTCGGTACCTCTCCATTATCCCGTCTACCACTTTTCGTAAAACAAAAACAGTTTTTTTTTTAAACTATCACTAAACTATCACTAAAATATTCGCAAAAAAATAACGCCTAATAAACAAATGGAAGATTGTTGTCATTCTAAATTTTTAATAGTTACAGATGGGTAAAATAATGAATTTAGAGATAAAAAGGTCACCGAAGAATAATGTGCTTCATATGCGAGGCTAACGAAAAAGAAAGGCTACCGCGGTGCTTTACTCATATCTTTTTTTACAGACCGTGGGAGTCACGTGATGCTCGAATGCACCAATGCAGATGTACGAAAAGAGCATCACGTCACTCTAGCGGTCTGTAAAAAAAGATAAGTGGAATGTACCGTGGTAGCCTGTCTTTTACGTTAGCCTCGCTTCATATGAGAGTAACGACATACCAGATATTATATATATTTTTTTTTGGTCAGACGATTTTGGACAAAGAATCTTTTGTTTTTAAGAAGTAATATTGGTGGAATTTTATTAATCTGTTCAAAAAATATAAAAATTTTGTTTGTTGACTTTATGCATTTTCCAACATGTATATTTCATTTTTAGGGTTTCGTTCATCTCACGAAACCCTATTACTCCCGCTCTGTTGTCTGTCCGTCACAGAGCCATTCTCAAAAACTATATAAATTATAGAGTTGAAACTTCGTGTATATAGATGAATACCAGCTGTAAAAACTCAAAATATTAAAATTTGAAAAATTCGCATTATTTTAATAAATAGAGATAAAAAACCAAAATTCTAACAGCCTTTTCTTATTAAATTTAAACATTTTTAGTTATAGCAGATGCCAAAAATTAAAAATCCACGATGAAATTCTTTCCACAATAATTAATTTTCTATCAGACGATTTCCACGTGAAAAATGAAAATGAAATAAAAAGTTTCACCAATTGAAAAAAAGATAAATATGAAATAAAAGTGATTGACGTCATAGTGGTAATAAAACGGAAAATGTATAAGATTTCTCAACAATACAAGGAGTATAAGTATGTGTATGTACACAAAGCAGATTAATATCACGTCATTAGAGAATTAAAAAGAAAATCTGACGTCATATTGGAAGTTTAACGAATTTTTCAGCTGTTTGAGAATAATAAAAAGCGATTATCAATATGAGTAATAGAGAATATTCAATATATGAGTTTGAGAAACATATTGAATCGTGATAAAAAGCCGATTATAGAAATATTTGCATATTTTAACATTTTGAAGGTGTACAACATGTTTAATTTTGAAATTATTTTTTTAGTCCGCCTGACGGATATTATTATGACAGAATATAATAGGTCCCGCTATCGGGCTGGTTTAGATATTCCAAAAAAACGAAAAAATAGACCGGTAAATTTTTACTTTATAAAAACATAATTTTTTTTTTTTTTTTTTTTTTTTTTTTTAAGAAAGGAAAAAGTGTTTTGAAAGGAATATTAAACGAAACCCTTTGAGCGATCTTCGATCACACTTACCCACTTGTTTTTATTTCTATTTTCCTTTTTATCAATTTCCTAGCAACTGTATTTCATACGTATATTTTTAATTATTGCTTTCGGCTGGTGAATAAATATTTGTGACATCAATTGAAACTGATTTATTGTACGTAACTTTGCATCGCAACATTTTATCAAAGATTTTTTTTTTAATATCATAAAGTCATCGCTTAATGACGTAATTGTTTTTTTAATTAATGAAATAACTAATAAATAAGTAAAACATTATTAAAAATACAGGTAAACGTCGAATTAAAAATCATACTTGATGATGTAACAAAGATATCTTACGCGGTTCTTACGTATTGGGCTAACCGCGTTTAAAAATCACGTGAAAATCGCGGTCTTATTCAAAACGCAGTTTGACACGCAGTTATCAAACAAAAGAATTCCACTAGTTTGTTTTCTACCGCTGTGTTTTCGATTTGATAATTACATAGTTCTAAAATTATAAGAAAAAATAACGTAAATTTCACTGCAAGTGCGTTATTCTACTGAAAATTTACTTTCATTTATTGACTTTATGAAAAAATTGTCATCTCTTTAAATGAAGTCGAGACCGGGGATAATATGTAATCTGTCGAATGTAAGTATTAACCTTTTCTCCATTTCAATGTTATACAGGGTGTCTCAAAAGGTCGTTTACAAACTTAACATGCTGGTCTGTCATATCATGATGAACAAGATTTACATAGGAACTTGTGTTCCAAAATGCAAACTGCGACCGCTAGAGGGCGATGAACACAGATGTGGAGGGGAAGAAAGAAAGGATATCGAAGGAGGTATTACTATGACTTGTATTAAAGAACATGGTTTAATTAACAGAAGATGTTCAAAATTCCTTCCATTCACCGAAATGCATGCTTCACAACGTCGACACATATATTCACGGACCCTTTCAAAATGGGCAGGTGTGTCATGGACACCTGCCGCCACTTCCATGAGCTTGGCGACGAGATCCATATCCAATGTTACGGTCCTCTCGTACACCATTGACTTCATGTGTCCCCACAGATAGAAATCCAAGGGGTCAGGTTGGGGGGATTGCTGTGGCCATGCGACTGGTCCTCCTCTGCCAATCCAGCTATTAGGATATGTCCTATCGAGGTATTCTCGCACAGTGTGCATTTCCATCTGCGGCGCCATAAACGTAATGCATATCGGCCAATTCTGCCTTACTAAACCGATTCATCCTTCTCCTGCAACGTCCTCGCCTAAAATAATTACGCTTTCCACTCTCCCGTAAGCCTGCGCTCATTGTCCTCTAGCGGTCGCAGTTTGCATTTTCGAACACAAGTTCCTATGTAAATCTTGTTTATCATGATATGACAGACCAGCATGTTAAGTTTGTAAACGACCTTTTGAGACACCCTGTATATAGTATTTTAAGTGTGTAATGTGTAATGTTATATAATCTAAATCTTTGGTGAATTATGACAATTTAGTCTTTTCACCAGAATGCCGATAATCTTACGAAATTAAGTGGATCGGTAAAATCGTTATCTAGAAGAATTGGCTAATGTTTAAATCGATATTAATCCATCCTGCTGTATTTTTTCTAATAGCTTAAAATTGTGTTACAGCTTTGAAATTTTTATATATTAAAATAATCATTATTAAATAGGCTGTGTTAAATTTTGGAGTATTTACAATGACTTCTAGGATATAAAAAGCCCAGTTGAATATTTTCCCTTTTTTTTTCTCTTTTGACAACATCTAGGATTCTAGGTAAAAATTATTTCATTTAATATACATAAAACTATGTCAGTGCTTTAAACTTTGCATTTGACAATTACAATTCCGTTGCCTGTGAAAAATATCGGCGAAAAAATATTATTATTTCGATATTTTGTGTGTTAAAATTGCTTTAGTTCGTTATTAGCTCTTACATGCTCAGAGGTAAATATTGAGCACTTTTTTTTTCTTTTTCTTTCTTTCTTTTTTAAAGTTCTTATTTTCATAATACTGCTTTGAAAATGTTATACTATATTAAATAAAATATGTATCCAATGATCATGTATAATATTAGTGCAGAAATATTGATATTTAAAATACAAAAGTTCTGCTTGGAAAAAAATGTCATTTTTTTCGCTTATTTTCGACTATCCGTATTGTTCCAATATTTAAAATTGGGCGACAGCTTTCAAATATTAAATAAATAATTTGAAGTTGTGTGTGTTAAATTGTGTGGTATTTACAATGTTTTCTAGGGTACAAAGAACTCAGTTGGATATTTCCATATTTTTTTTTTCACTTATGACAACATTATACCTGGTTGCAATTTTTTTTTAATTTAATGTACTTAAAATTATGTCTGTGTTTTCAACTTTTTATACGATTTAACAATTATAATTCCACTGCTTGGGAGAAATTTCGGCGAAAAAATATTAATTTTTAGACATTTTGTGTTTCAAAAATTGTTTTATTTCGGTTATTAACACCTACTAGTTGACCCGCCCGTGCCCGTAACAAAACCTTAAATGAACCTCAAATAAAAAGAATACTGATAATTAGTGATAAAAGTTGCTCGTAAGAAAACATTAATTAAAAAGATTTTGTTGTCCAAACCCTTTGAAATTTTTCATGGTTATAAATATAAAAGTTTTACAGCCCGTGTAAAAATTACGTCAGTGACATTCTCACAGACAGACATTTTCTAAAAACAGTCAAATCGTGTTCAGGACCTTCTAAAACGTATAAATCCGTGAAAAACCGGCAGTGGAAAATTTTCATGAATCCAATACTTTCTTCTTGTAAAGATAGAAGAAAGTAATAAACACTTTAAACATTGAAACTAATAATTATCAAAAATGTTTTATAAAGCCTTGCTATTGCAACATTCTATAAGCGAGACATTTATCATTAATGAGTATTTTGGCTAATTTTAGAAATATATGTGAGAAATAACTCGATGAATTGCTTCTCAGCTGTGTACAGCATGATTAAAAGAAAACTCGTCACCCTCAAGGCTTAGAATTTTAGAGATAAATTTCTCTCTTTAGCCTAAAATTTAAGGGGAATTTTTTTTCTTTTTTAGGGGGGTGGGGGAAGTGTATTCAATTTCCTCATTATTCGAGTCACATTATATTTTCTCCAATCGTTAAAATGCTATTAAATCATTTGCTTTATTAAATGATATTATGTATAGAGTATGCTCTTAAAAATCTCCACAGCCTAACACTAGAGACCTGCGCAAATTGGATTGTAGCCGACCTGATTCCTGACTTTAACTAACTGAACAGACTTCAAGTGGAACCCGAAATATTCATACCGGAATCCGAAGTTAAAGAAAATGAATGTATATTTTAATACATTTATGGAACACATATGCACCTATTAATATTCAAATATGTACTTTTTTTTATTTGAAAATTATTCAGAACCTTCTTTTGAAAAATCGGTTCATCTCGAACCCGACAGGGGCAAAGCACAGAGGCAAAGCACAACCCGAAATGCCTAAAGTTTACTCGACCCGCAACGAAAAAAATTCAATCAAGCAAACCCAAACCGAAATGCGTTTCGAGTACCCAATATAGGACTGTAATTTCCAGTAAACCCGAAAAAGGCCAAAAAATTTTCATTGACCGCAACCCGACCCGAAATGAAAGAAAATTAATTTATATTTCAATATGAGTATGGAAAAGTAGTCTACAATTATATCTCTAATAACAATTTTATCGTTTATGTAGAAAAATGAGTTTTTTTTCAGCTGAAAATATTTAGGATTTTTTTGAAAAATCGGGCAACACGAACCCGACTCAAAAAAGTGAAAACCCAACTTGAACCCAAAACAATTAACCCTTTGACAACGGGACAGAATTTACGACTAATTTTGCTTTCAATCGTTCTACAATTTCCAAAAAAAAATTCCTTGTGGTAGATTTCTCTAGAAAATATCCTAATATAAGTGTATGACAGATATTAGATTTAAAAAAGTCTTACTAATAGAATAAAAAATAGTCTACTGGGACATATATATCCCGACCGTAGTCAAATGTACCAAGTCAACCTGACCCGCAAACAAAATAGGCCGCGTCAACCCGGCTCGATCCGTACTGCAGATTGGGTCGTTTTACCCGACCCAATGTAGGAGCAAGGGACCTGAGACCAAGAGTTTTGTAGATTTCTGAATTGTATGGAATTTAGATCATAGTCTGAAGAGGAAAGCAGAAAATGATTAAAAGAAAAACGATCTAAAAAAGGTACCTGTGTCTATAACTGAAAATTTTCATACAATTTTAAAATTATACTTGCTAAGACGAAAACATGTCTAAAAAGAAATCTTTCATAGGTCTTTTGAGATTTCGTATTAGAAGTTTCATTGTCTTTGTATCGATGATTAAGTAAACGTTTCTCGTTCGTAGAGGGGGAAGGGGGGAGGGGGCACAGCTCTAAAAAAACTCTCCCCACCCAAGAAAGTTCTGAAATCGCGCCCCTCCTTTAGATTACTATCATATCCAAGTCATTCTTTAATTTGATAGAATTCATTACTTTAAAGTATTATGAAAATATTACAATGTCGTTTTTTTTTTCATAACATTGCATTAAATAAAAAAGAAGCTGCAAAATTTGTGGGATTCTTTTTAATTCTAATTATTTTCTGTCTAAAGAAAATACTAATATATATACTTTGATTTTTACAGCGACAGAGATAATTTATCATCTTCAACAAGTAGGAGGGGAGTTTACCGGATATACATATTTTTTTTTCACATATATTATTGCCTGAAAATTTTCATGTATTCCGATCAAAGTACAATTAACTTCGTTACATGGCTCACTTGGATAAATAGATTTTTTTTTTTTTTTTGCCTCTCCTCGAAGCAATAAATTTCTTCAACTTAACAGCTTTTAGGTAGCTTTCAATACAAAAAAGTATAAAGCTACCTATTGCAGCCGTTCGGAGGAAAGCAGTTCCGGAAAATTTCGATATATTTTCACCGATCATGACCCCCAGACCCCAAAACCACCCTCCGTCCAAATGTTGATTTATATATATAGATATATCCATATATATATATATATATATATATATATATATATATATATATATCTGACCTATGTCATACGATAACGCCCGTAATTATAAATCGATTTTGATGAAACTAATTGTGTGTATTAAGGTCACTAATGTCTCGACCGAGTTCGTTGGCCAGCTTGGTCCGCCATCTTGTTTCAAGATGGCGGCCATTTAAAGATGTAAAATAAAATCTAAAATAAATATACAAAAAATTTAAAAATTCAAATTTATTTTTTAATTACGTGTTAGGCCTTGATACAAGGATTCCGGAGCTTTTTTTGGTTTACCTCTATCTTAAAAAATGGCTGAGATAGAGCAGTTTGAAATTCTAGGGTGGCTGACATTTTGAAACAAAACAGCACATTAACGCGATTACTCGCAAATTATTTTCTTTCATTGTTGTAATAATTTTCCCAATCATACGCATAAAACTATATATTCATATCCGTTAACACCAAAATTGGCGACATTGGCGACAAAATTGGCAAAATTGGGCGACATTTGGCGAAATATCGCCAAATTTGGCGATCAAAATAAGTCTTCATAAATGAAGCCAATTTGGCTGTTGCTCAATAATTTGGCGAATTTCTTATTCAAATTCAGTATTAACGAATCTTTTGTAAACGTTTCTTTGCATTTTAGCTTGCTGTTTTCGTGTAACATTAGCTAAAATTTTAAAACGAAGATATAGGAAAGCTACCTTTTCCTCCCGGTACAGGCCGGAAGGACTTTTTATAATATTAACTGATATTTATATAATATACATTCGATTAAAAAAAAAATTACACTAAAAATGCCGCCGTATGCTTGAAAAAACACCATTTTCTTTAAGATCACTCGGACCGAGTCACGCTTATGCCTTTTCGGCTTAAAATCAAATTGTTTGGCGACAAAAGTAAAAAAAGTAAAATCAAAATCGTAAATAAACAAATAAAATGTAACTCACAAATACAGTCATTTTTAGGTAGCTTTCAATACAAAAAAGTATAAAGCTACCTATTGCAGCCGTTCGGAGGAAAGAAGTTCCGCAAAATTTCGATACATTTTCACCGATCATGACCCCCCAGACCCCAAAACCACCCTCCGTTCAAATGTTGATTTATATATATATATATATATATATATATCTGACCTATGTCATACGATAACGATCGTATTTATAAATCAATTTTGATGAAACTAATTGTGTGTATTAAGCTCACCAATGTCTCAACCGAGTTCGTTGGCCAGCTTGGTCCGCCCTTTTGTTTCAAGATGGCGGCCATTTAAAAATTTAAAACTAAAATAAATATACAAAAAAGTTAAAAATTCAAATTTATTTTTCAATGCAGTGTTAGGCCTTGAAACGAGGATTCCAGAGCATTTTTTGTTTTACCTCTATCTTAAAAAACGGCTGAGATAGAGCAGTTTGAAATTCTAGGGTGGCTGACATTTTGAAACAAGACAGCACATTACAAAAATTTTCATTGTTGTAATAATTTTCCCAATCAAACGCATAAAACTATATATTCATATCCGTTACCGCCAAATTCTCACCAAACTTGGCGACATTTGGCGAAATATCGCCAAATTTGGCGACCAAAATAAGTTTTCATAAATGAATCCAATTTGGCTATTGCTCAATAATTTGGCGAATTTCTTATTCAAATTCAGTATTAACGAATCTTTTGTAAACGTTTTATTTGCATTTTAAGTTGCTGTTTTCGTGTAACATTAGCTAAAATTTTAAAACTAAGATATAGGAAAGCTACCTTTTCCTCCCGGTACAGGCCGGAAGGACTTTTTTTTAAAAATAACTGAATGAATATATAACAATAAGTAAATGTAATTCAATGTTGTGAATTTATTGAGAAAATTCGTATATGACTGTAAATTTACGTATTCTAGACAAGATAAAACATTTAAGTGCAAATTATCTTTCTTAATTTTTGAATGCCTTTGGTCATATACTGCTTTTTTTTTTTTTTTTTGTTTGTTTGTTTGTTTGTTTGTTTGTTTCCCGACAAGAACGATACAACGAAGCTTTATTCTATAAAGAGCCAAATAACTTTTCTTTACTTTTTTCTTATAAATGCGACACATCTTTGAACAGAGTCAATTGCTAATTGCTGCCTCTTGAACACCTTTTCATGATTGTCGCTTCAAAACAAACTTGGACAGCATTTTCTAATATATGCTTCATTTGTATATAGGAACCTCCATTTTTCTGCAGACTTTGCCCGAAATTTCCATTGTCGCCTTTTGCACCCCGAGAATACAAAATATAATACAGTGAAACCTCCATAATAGACACTCCCGATTAGCATTCACCTCTATTTAGCGAACACTTTTTAGCTCACAGGCTATCAAAGCCTGAGAGCTAATGTGCCCGCCCGTTCTGTATGTATGTATGTATGTATGTATGTATGTATGTACGTATGTACGTACGTAACGCGATAACTCGTGATAGAATTATCCGTTTTGCTTCAAATTTTGTTTACAGGTTCATTCTAATAAGGTGCTTTCCTGATTAGTTTTGGGAGTTCATTGGTTAAGTATAAAGGGGGGGAAAGGGGGGGTTAACTCCCCCTTAATTTAAATAAATGGGTTTTTCATGCAGAAGTATCCGTTTTTCTTCAAATTTAGTATATAGGCTCATTGTGATAAGGTGCATCCCTGATTATTTTTTGGAGTTCATTAGTTAAGTATAAAGGGGGAAAATGGAGGGCTAACCCCCCCCCCCCCCTTAATTTAGATAAATGGGTTTTTCATGCAGAATTATGCGATTTTCTTTAAACTTTGTATATAGGCTCATTGTGGAAAGGCACTTCCCTAATTAGTTTTGGGTGTTCATTGGGTAAGTATAAAGGGGGGTAAACGGGGGGCTACTCCCCCTTAATTTAGATAAATGGGTTTTTCATGCAGAATTATCCGATTTTCTTCAAATTTTGTATATAGGCTCATTGTGATAAGGCACTTCCTTGATTAGTTTTGGGGGTTCATTGGATAAGTACAAAGGGGGGAAACGGGGGGCTACCCCCCCTTAATTTAGATAAATGGGTTTTTCATGCAGAATTATGCAATTTTCTTTAAACTTTGTATATAGGCTCATTGTGATAAGGCACTTCCCTAATTAGTTTTGGGTGTTCATTGGGTAAGTATAAATGGGGGTAAACGGGGGGCTAATCCCCCTTAATTTAGATAAATGGGTTTTTCATGCAGAATTATTCGATTTTCTTCAAATTTTGTATATAGATTCATTGTGGTAAGGCGCTTGCCTGATTAGTTTTGGGTTTTCATTTGTTAAGTATAAAGGGGGAAACGGGGGGAGCTCACCTCCCTTAATTTAGATAAATGGGTTTTTCAAGCAAAATTATCCGATTTTTTTCAAATTTTGTGTATAAATTCATTGTACTAAGGCGCTTGCCTGATTAGATTTTGGGGGTTTATTGGTTAAGTATACAGGGTGGGAACGGGTGCTTATCCTCCCCCTTAATATAGTGTCGATTTCTTTATTTTTCGAGTGGCATTATTCTTTGAAAAAATAGCATAATATACAATTAGTGTGAATAGCATGTGAGCTCAATGCCCTCAGTTTAACTGGGCAGTTTTCTTTTTTTATTTAATTTGCAACATACATATTTACTATTTGTATGTTTTTCCCTCTGAATTACTGACACCTCCAAATAGTGAAAAACTTCACGTTCCAGAGCTTTCTGTTATTTAGAGATTTTATTGAATTTTCAAAACAATGTATGTTTTCTACCCATTTTTTTTTTATTCACATGCTTTATCAGTAAATTTAGGAGCAATAAAATAATTAAAAATTCAATTCCGTTTTACAGCGTCAACAAAATCTTGGAATCTCAGATTTATTGAAACTAATAATCAGCATAAATGAATCGGTCATTTCAAAAACCACATAAGTCACAGAATCAGAACTTTTCACATTAAAAATATCACATTAGTACAATAATCGCAAACAACATTACTACAATAATTCATATCTACAACAATTTTAAATTTCATGACGAAACTCGACGACGAGATAGTTCCGCCAAAATGAAGAATTGGCGCCCCCCCCCCCCCCCGTTCTGCTCGTATCGTACCAAGACATCACGAGTCAGACTGAAATATTTGTATTGTACTATTCAAGATATGCAATATATTAAAAATTTATTCCGAAATTCGATGACCTGGTGTTAACGCCAAAACGACGAATTTGCACCCCCTTGTTTCTCATATCATATCAACTCTGTAAAAAAATTTCCAGCAGGTTCCGGAAAAAAGTGGTGGCATTAAGATCCACATTTTTTTGCTGTTACGTTGCACAACAAAGTAGTGAAGCATTCCAATTTTCAATAATAAATATACTTTTTTTATTCAGTGTCTTATTTAAGCAATTAAATTTTAAAGTTTCGTATTACAGATAAAATGAAAATTCAAATAATGAAGCATAAAAAGATTTAAATTAGCTACTTACTTTATCGGTTGATATCCAAACAAAGAATGGCATCTGTTCAGATTGCATTTGTCCCTAAGTTCTTAGGCAGTTGTTTTTTATTCTTCTTTAGTTATCAAAATGGCTAATGGAACATAAAACATAAAGCACGCATGCGCAGAATGTAGTTTACAGGAAAGTTGAAACTTCTCAAAAATATTACGCGAATTATTGTCGTAATTGACGTGGGCCATAAAGAAATTTGAAATTTCCGGTAAAATACGCGAAATGTTTCAGGATAATTTCCTGAAAGGTTCCAAAATTTTTTTACGGTGAAGACTTGTCGAGGCAAATCCGCCGTTATTTCATGTTTACTTTTAATAATCTTCTCCTGCATCATAATTTTATCTCAAAAATCGATGACGTAGTCATTTTTGTGGCAACCGCTACGCAGCCATCATGAGTGAGCAC
Organism: Maratus michaelseni; assembly: GCA_963931845.1. NCBI lineage: Eukaryota > Metazoa > Arthropoda > Arachnida > Araneae > Salticidae > Maratus > Maratus michaelseni. Next base: position 227,734,648 of record OZ007596.1, read on the forward strand.
TAAATTTGAAACGCCAACTACTAAGGAATTTCCTACTGTTAAATTTAACTTTTCATTAAAAGAAACAGATATATATTTTTAATAATTGCTAATACATTATAAGAAAAGTATCTATTAATACATGTCACTGTTAAAAAAGTTGTGCTGTTCTTAAAAAATTCTAAAGTGGCCGACACCTGGTTCAGTGATCGCTGAATATTAGATTTGAACGCCCCCCCCCCCCACCTCCCGACTACTACAGAACTTTCCCCTTCTGAATTTAACTTTCTCTAAAAGAAAACTATTATCATATTTTTAAAAAATAATTACTGAAACACAATAAGAAAAGTATATTTTAACATATATCACTGTTGAAAATGATGTGCCGTTTTTTTTTAATCTACTTTAAGATATACAGTGTATTTCTAAATGAATATCAGGGTTTTAACGCTTTGTAGTATCTATTATAAAAAACTTAAAATTATACTTAATACATAAAATGAAATAGCAACTCAAACAGTTTTACCTACAAGCTTACAAGTGTTCAATGTGAACACCTTTCGTCACACGGCACACATCAAGTCGATAGCTCAGTTCTTCCCAAACGCCACTCTACGCTCACCCGATCTGACGCCATGTGATTTCTACCTGTTAGGTTTCATAAAGGATCGAGTGTATGTTCTTCCACTACCAGCTGACATACCCAACCTAAGAAACAGGATTGAGGCAGCTGTTGCAACAGTTACCCCACAAACACTAATTAACGTTTTGGAAGAACTGAGCTACCGACTTCAGTGACGAAAGGTGTTCACATTGAACACTTGTAAGCTTGTAGGTAAAACTGTTTGAGTTGCTCTTTCATTTTATGTATTAATTATAATTTTAAGTTGTATGTAATAAATACTACCAAGCGTTAAAACCCCGATATTCATTTAGAAACAACCTGTATATATATATATACAGCGTGTCCACGTATAACCTGACCGACCTTTATTTTCGCAACCGTTGGTCCTAGATGCATACTTCCAATTACAAAAATGGTTTAAATAAGGTAAAGAGTTACTTTTAACGTGATTTGGGTCAAGAAAAACATTTATTAAAAAAATACGAAAGTTAAATTTTTATACGGTCCCCGGTCCTATAAGTGATATTTAGTAAAAATTTACTGTGACACTAACAAGTACGACAAAGAAAGTCCCATTCATCTAACATTAAAATTGACCGAGTTCTGAAACTTTGAAATGCATGACTTATACCACTTTTTTGCATCTAAAAAGAGATGATTTCGGCCATGCTTTCAGGGGTCGTATATAAAGTACTTAAACTTATTTCAAGGTATCTGCGCTTTGAATAAATCGTACAACTATTACGATTGAGTTAATTTTTATTAGTTAAGTTTCAGATTAATTAAAATAATTGTATTTTAACATATGTTTTATTTTGAAAGGATTTGAGGCTATGATTTATTTTAACAAAAATTATATTATTTTCATAAGGTTTTATTTAACTTGCAATGATCGTCTTTCCAGTTTAAAATTTGTACTCGAAGTTTCACTCAATTTCAAATGTCCAATCGAAGTTAAATTTTACATACTGACTTAAATCCGATGGCAATGTAATATTATTATGATTTTCGACGCTTACTATCTTATACATACTTATATTAGAGGATAACACAAAAAAAAAATTCGGATAGATTATCGTCAACAAGTTTAAGAAAGAGTTTTAGATTAGATAACATAAACCTGCGATGGTTGTGTTTTTTAAATTTTAAAATTACGTTTTATGTATTTTTTAACGCTGAATAAAAAAAAAAATTACCTTCACTTTTAACCATCATATCAGGATTTTTCGCAAATCGTAAATTTCAAGGTTAAAAAACAGTGAAAAATCTGATATTATAAAATAGATGTAAGACTTTTTTATTCCGTTTAATTTTATTTAATTCAATAGTTTATTCAAATTTTTGGCTTATACTGGGTTTCTTGCAGCTAAACAGCTCAGGGGTCCGATGAGGTTGGGGGGGGAGGGGGAAGGGCTTTGAGCTTTTTAACTTTGAAATTTGCAATTTGAGAAAAATCCTAACGTGATGGTTTAGAATGAAGGTCATTTTCGGATTCAGCACTAAAAAATCCATAAGAATCAATTTTCAAAAGATAAAAAACATGGCACAACCCAAAATTTGAACGACAGTGTAATCTAACAGCATTTTAAAATCTGTATCATTTTGTAAAGAATTGAGGCTGTAATTTTTCATCCTTTTATTTAACAAAAATTCTGTTATTTTTATCCTCTTATATGTACAGTACAAATTGTATATTTTGCATTAATATGTCAGAATGATTATAGATTTCACAATTATATTAGATTGCAATGTTAATTTTTCTCTCAACTATTTTTTGACATATCACGATTATTTATATTTCTACTACATTTGTGAATGACCCCTATTTTGCAGCAAAAAATATACTCCAACTTTAAACAGCTATTACTCGGTCAATTTTAATGTTAGATGAATGGGACTTTTTTTGTCGTACTTGTTAGTTTCACAGTAAATTTTTACTAAATATCAGTTATAGGACCGGGGGACCGTATAAAAATTTAACTTTCGTAATTTTTTAATAAATGTTTTTCTTGACCCAAATCACGTTAAAAGTAATTCTTTACCCTATTTAAACCATTTTTGTAATTGAAAGTATGCATCTAGGACCAACGGTTGCGAAAATAAAGGTCGGTCAGGTTATACGTGGACACGCTGTATATATATATAACACTTAAGCAGCCGACTATTGGTACTTTTACCCTATATGATAATAAAATTTGGCAACAACATTTTAACACGAACACAAAAATTCGTATTTTTGGTTGATTTTAGTTCATTTCATAGTCCACCGTCCCCATAATGATAATCAGTTTAACGCAAAAAAAAAATTATTAATCATTAATTAAATGTCATACTTTTACTATTAATGTTAAAATTCTGCATCTATTTTATTTACTTTTTACACTCTCTTATTTAATTGAACATGATGGAATAAAAATGGAATTTTGTAATTGATTTTTTGCTCATTTCCAGATACGCTAGAATTATATATTTTAAAAAAATGTAAATTCCGCAGACAATACAACATTTTAGTATTTTTAGAACTTAATGATAAATTAATGACTTAATTTTAAGGCATTTTTCTGTTAGCCGGCAGCAGGGGATAAATCGAGGCATTTAGCAAGTGCTCTAAAGCATTCTTTCTGTGGAATATGGACTGCTAAGCATTTATTATTCATTTATAGGGCCACACAAAAGAATTCTGTTACGCAATGGTCTGCGGGGGGAAATTTTTTGCAGTATATTTTAATGATGTTACGCTATTCCAAACATAATGAAATTGATATGCATTACTGAGGTGTACTATAAGTTGTTTACTGAAAAGTATGATGTGCATTGTATTTATCGTTCATTTACAGTGACACATAAAAGAATTCGGTTACAGTATTGCCTATGAGCGATAATCGCTGGAAGTGCGTTTTTAAGTTTAGTTAAATGTTTGCGTATTACGTGGTGTGTATAAGTTCTGGTGATCGTACACGAAGCTTTACAAAGGAATTCGTAAGTATTACTGACTATGGTAGTAAATTGCTTAAAAGTAATTTTTAATTTTATTCTGCATTTTCCTGCTGAACTGTATTTAATATACTTATAGCCTATATAATATACTTATAGTTTGTGGAACATAAATAAATTCATATACAGGGCTACGCTAAGAACAAGATACGTTCTCGTTTATGGTTGGTAATGGCTGGAATTTCATTTTTTGTTATGCGTTTTTATCTGAATTAAATTTTAGCTTATTATGTGATGTTTGCAATTGTCTTTAGCGAATATACAGGGCTATACAAAAGAATTCGATTGCATTGCCATCTATTGGCGAAAATTGCTTAAAGTGGATTTTCTAAATGAACTAAAATTTAACATGCTATATAGTATATATTAAAATCTGTAGATTATATAGAGGGCAGCCCAAAATAATTATACTGTTTATTTTTGTTTTTTTTTACTATGGAAGGTAATTGCTGAAAATGGATAATTAAATGGGTTATATGTTTTGTAAACTGTTTAAATGCATATATTCTTTCACCTTATTTAATGGTGAAGTTTCGTTAAAATTTATATGGATATGTGGAAAAGTGTTTCATAATCTATGATTGGCGCATGATTTCTCTTTCTTGTTAAATTAGTTTAAAGAATTTAGTAACAAGGAAACATTCAGAAATCATTTTTTCAACTGATTCATCATTTGTATTATCTATACAAATTTCTCGAGGGATGTCCGCAGTTCAGAGGAAGGGGAGGGACTGCACTTCTAGACCCTAAAAAGCATAAAATCCCAAATCTTTCAGAGTGACATTTCGATGGTCCTAGGGGAAGAATGTTCCCCCCGGGCCACTATCTGAATTCAACGCTGAAAGGGCAGCCTGCGTTCAAAATCCGGAACTAAAGTACCTTAACGGCGAGATGAATTCAAATCCATCAAATGTACCTCCTACCACATTATATACACTCTCAGAAATAAGACACTCAATTTTGACGATTCCGCAATCCTTAAGCCTCATTTCGTTATTTTTGACAATCATTTCGTCACACAGTCACGTGGTTTGTGACGAAACGTGAATCCTTAAATATCTGACGAAACTGTTTCCTCGCTGTCAAAAAAAAAAAAAAAAAAAAAAAAAAAAAAAAAACTCTCGCTTTTGACGATTCCGCAATTCTTGAGCTATATTTCAACACTTTTGACAATCATTTCGTCGTCTCAAAATTAAGTGATTTTTAATGAAATAATGAAAAATCTCAAATATTTGACAAAAATGTTTCCCCATTCCCGGCCAGATTAGTTTTGTTGTTACAAAACCGTTAAAAAAACACCAAAGCACTAAATTTATAATATATTAATGAAAACAGAAACAAAAATATTTCATCCTTGGGTCCAACACGAAAGTACCAAATTTCTACTTTATTTGTCATATCTGATAATTTGCGTCTATCCTTTTTGTAACGATTTTATGCATTTCTATTGCCTATTCAAAGATAAATTTTTCTAAAGTTACAGAATTTCGTTAAAAACGGTTAAAATAGTAAAATGCGAACATCATTTGGTCCATTTTCGACCGAAAGCAACAACATTTTCCCAATGAGTAAAAAAAAAAAAAATCAAAATTTTAGGAGCTCTTTTTTATTTAAGAAATATATTCATATAACAATCAAATTTAAAATATGTATAACTGACCCCTTGCCCTCTATAAACAGTAATCTTATCCGCTAAAATTGATGAACTCGCCTCCAAAATATGCACTTCAAAATTAATTATTTCTGATCAACAAATTAACTAGACCATATTTTAATCATTCATTGAACAAAGGAAATTTCTCTAATAAATTATATTAATCAAGCCATATTCTAATTATTTATTAACCATAGAAAAACCATAATAATAATCTTGCCTTATTAATTAAAACATGCAGAAGTTATAACAGCACCGATAAAAATACGATCTGCTTTCTAAAACTATAAACACACATCAAAATCCGGTAAATACATTTAAAATCAAATATTTCCGAAGTCCCGCTGGCTAAGTGGTAAGACCGCTCGGCTGCCAAGCTGAATGTCGCGCGTTCGAATCCTATTGAAGACTTGTGAAAAGTTATCTCGTTTTTCCCCTAGTCAATTAAAGATGCTTCTAAAAACTCCGATAGATGGCAGCACCAACCTTTTTTGGGAACTTTCAAAGAAACAGTTTGACGAAACTAATTTCTTCGTAATTTTGAGGATGCAAATTTACTCAATTTGACGAAATATTTACTCGGAGCATTTCCCAGAAAACCGTTTCGTCAAAAACGAAGAAAATTTCTTGAAATCTGAGTATTCATTTTTGAGAATGTATATAGCAACTACACAACCACAGATTCCTAATTATCATGTCATTGCAAAAAATAACCGTGACAATCAAATTCACGGAGATTCAGACATACATTGCAAAACTTAAAGAATTGACAGAATAGGTCTCATTCACGCACAAATCTTAGAATTCAGGACGCCACAATCGCACACAAAATCTCAAAACTCACTCGACCACTGATTACCCTTATAAAATAGTAGCTAAGCACTGTTACAAATGATAGATGTGACCACCACCCACATCCAAATAATGCTGAACAAGACGCTCCATAATTTTTAATATAATTGACAATACATAGAATGTCACTTACAGAAATATTGTAAACTTCCAGCACTTTTCACGATGTCATTGTATTACACACAAAGCAAAGTATGTCTGTTGAAAAGGATCAGGGTCCATAAGCTGTGTTTTTGGCCCATGAAATAAGACTAAAATTTGATTTTGTTATACTGGCTTAATTATTTCACATTTTAATATTAGAAGGTTTATCCTGTACGATTTCAACAATAGTTTTTGTATTTTGTTCGGATTTATAGAACTTACACAAGCTCAAAGTTCGTATAATTCAGAGTTTTTGATGAAAAATATGCAATTTCTTCTAATTTTACCTCAATTATTTATATGAGCGCAATCACGCAACACATTTTTCAGAACATATATTATAAAATACATCAAAATTTACAATATCTGTAAAAATAAAAGTGTTGCAAAGCTGCGCTCATAGTAAAATATTAAAAATAGAGAGTTAAGTAACTGCATTCCCTCACGTCACTAAGAGACTTTAGGATGCAGCAACGTGTTAGAACTTGCTCAAATGAAGGTAACTATTACTAATAACTGCATTTCTTCACATTAGCAATAGTTAAGTTCATTTTAGCACGTTTAACCACTTTGCTGCATCCTAAAGTCTCTCAGTGACGTGAGGGAATTCAGTTACTTAACTCTCTATTTTTAATATTTTACTACGAGCGCAGCTTTGCAACACTTTAATTTTTACATATATTGTACATTTTGATGTATTTTATAATACATGTAAAGAAGAAAGTGTTGCATGATTGCGCTCATATGAATAATTGAGGAAAAATTAGGAGAATTTGTGTATTTTTCATCAAAAACTATGAATAATGCGAACTTTGAGCTTGTGTAAGTCATATAAATCCGAACAAAATGCAAAAAGTCCTTCCGGCCTGTACCAGGAGGAAAAGGTAGCTTTCCTATATCTTCGTTTTAAAATTTTAGCTAATGTTACACGAAAACAGCAAGCTAAAATGCAAAGAAACGTTTACAAAAGATTCGTTAATACTGAATTTGAATAAGAAATTCGCCAAATTATTGAGCAATAGCCAAATTGGCTTCATTTATGAAGACTTATTTTGGTCGCCAAATTTGGCGAGAATTCGGCGCTAACGGATATGAATATATAGTTTTATGCGTATGATTGGGAAAATTATTACAACAATGAAAGAAAATAATTTGTGAGTAATCGCGTTAATGTGCTGTTTTGTTTCAAAATGTCAGCCACCCTAGAATTTCAAACTGCTCTATCTCAGCCATTTTTTAAGATAGAGGTAAACCAAAAAATGCTCTCGAATCCTTGTATCAAGGCCTAACACGTAATTAAAAATTAAATTTGATTTTTTATTTTTTTTGTGTATTTACTTTAGTTTTAAATTTTTAAATGGCCGCCATCTTGAAACAAAACGGTGGACCAAGCTGGCCAACGAACTCGGTCGAGATATTAGTGACCTTAATACACACAATTAGTTTCATCAAAATCGATTCATAAATACGGGCGTTATCGTATGATATAGGTCAGATATATATATATATATATATATATGGATATATATATACGGATATATATATATATATATAAATCAACATTTGAACGGAGGGTGGTTTTGGGGTCTGGGGGTCATGATCGGTGAAAATATATCGAAATTTTCCGGAACTGCTTTCCTCCGAACGGCTGCAATAGGTAGCTTTATACTTTTAGGTAGCTTTTAATACTAAAAAGTATAAAGCTACCTATTGCAGCCGTTCGGAGGAAAGCAGTTCCGGAAAATTTCGATATATTTTCACCGATCATGACCCCCAGACCCCAAAACCACCCTCCGCTCAAATGTTGATTTATATATATAGATATATCCATATATATATATATATATATATATATATATATATATATATCTGACCTATGTCATACGATAATGCTCGTATTTATAAATCGATTTTGATGAAACTAATTGTGTGTATTAAGCTCACCAATGTCTCGACCCAGTTCGTTGGCCAGCTTGGTCCGCCATTTTGTTTCAAGATGACGGCCATTTAAAAATTTAAAACTAAAATAAATATACAAAAAAATTAAAAATTAAAATTTATTTTTTAATTACGTGTTAGGGCTTGATACAAGGATTCCACAGCATTTTTTGGTTTACCTCTATCTTAAAAAATGGCTGAGATAGAGCAGTTTGAAATTCTAGGGTGGCTGAAATTTTGAAACAAAACAGCACATTAACGCCATTACTTGCAATTTTCTTTCATTGTTGTAATAATTTTCCCAATCATACGCATAAAACTATATATTCATATCCGTTAGCGCCAAAATTGGTGACATTGGCGACAAAATTGACAAAATTGGCGACATTTGGCGAAATATTGCCAAATTTGGCGACCAAAATAAGTCTTCATAAATGATGCCAATTTTGCTATTGCTCAATAATTTGGCGAATTTCTTATTCAAATTCAGTATTAACGAATCTTTTGTAAACGTTTCTTTGCATTTTAACTTGCTGTTTTCGTGTAACATTAGCTAAAATTTTAAAACGAAGATATAGGAAAGCTATCTTTTCCTCCCGGTACAGGCCGGAAGGACTTTTTTGTATTGAAAGCTACCTAAAACTACTGTTAAAATCGTACAGGATAAACCTTGTAATATTAAAAAGTGAAATAATTAAGTCAGTATAACAAAATGGAATTTTAGTCTTATTTCATGGACCAAAAATTCGACTTATGGACCCGGATCCTTTATTTAAATAATTTCTGTTTTTGTTAAAGTTATGAACATGGATATGTTCGTATTGGAGTGAGGCAATTTTTGTGGAAATAAATGGATTATGACCTTGGTTTCCTTATATAAATGTAGTTTGTTTTAGTGCGCTCTAATCCACAAAAATCCATCCCCAAAAATCTGGACGATTCCTTCTGAATTCCTCTATCTCTATTTATTAAAAAATTTTGAGAAAAATAAATTCAAAAAATTTTAATTTGGCATATTATTAAATGTATTGTTTTTAAATGCATGGGTAATTCTTAAGATTTTCACGAAACTTCCTCAGTGTAAGATAAGTAGTATAAAGACTATAAATACTAAGTGAAATATTTGAAAATCAATTTTTATTCATCGTTTTTCGTCAAATGAATGGAGCAATCTAAAGTAACGAAATATTATATCTGAAGTTAATTATTACATAATCTATTGCAATCCTCCAATTCAGGGAGAGAAGATATGTCTAAGCATCCCCGTCCATCCAAAAAATATGAAAACATAAGTCTTAATTAATGACTCTTTCTCAAATTACTTTTTGTAATGTAACCGAGCTCATTAGAAACATTCGTGAAAACTCTCGTAATCTGGACTGTAGGAAAAATTACAGGGAAAACAATTAAGATCGAATTATTTTACTCATATGTAATACAACTGAAAGTTTTACCATGGGAACAGTTGCGCCATTTTTTAGAATATTTAACCTTTTGCACTTAAGTCCGGAGTTTCTCCTGAAATAGATAGAAAATCCGCAACTCTATGCTTATTGTACGTATTAAATGCTGCGGAAAACTGCATACATGGAAAATAAATTTTTCCAAACAAAGCTGGAAATTTTTTGGATTTCAGAAAAGTTTTTGCAGAGATTCTTCAGTCTTTTTTTTTTTTTTTTTTCATTATTTTCCATTTATCTATTTGAAACAGGTTCTATGATAATAGGTTTTTACATACATAATTTTCATATATATCTTATCTGTTAAATATTCTATAGCTTGACAGTGATATTTGTTGAAATATGTAGCCTTAGAAAAAGTATAAAAGTAAAAAGAGTTTATTTTAAATACGCTCTTTTAAAAGCATTCAATGTTTATCTTGAAAAATCATATATATTATTTGTGTTGTCAACATCACTTTTTCTATGAATTTACGAAACGCACAACGATGAATGAGGCATCATTCGAAAAGTTTTTGAAGCGGCTTATGGCATAGTACACTCATATTTCATTAAAATACGTTTTTCGATTAAAAATTACTGTTAATCAGAAATTAAATCGGCATCGTTTTCATAATTGAAATGTAAGGATTCCCTCAAATTAGTGTTTTCACAAAAATAAATACTGCATTATATGATCATCAACAATGATTATAAAACAATAATAAATAGTACAAAAGAGATAAAATGTGACGTTTTCTAACGGGTTTATTTTATGTTTATGATTAAAAACCAAAATAGAAACTGAAACATTCAGAAGAAAAATATATTATCGATCGATCGAATCAGTAGTATTCCCGCGTAGCATAAAAGGTATTATTTGTTATAATAGATTAAATTGTAATTTAAGTGTATTTCAATTTATTTTTCTTTGCCCAGGGTTTCTCCTGAAGAAGATGACGTCATCCTGTAATGCATTTTAAAAACTGTTTTTACTTTCTTCTATCTTTACAAGAAGAAAGTATTGGATTCATGAAACAATTCGACTTCCGGTTTTCGACGGATTTATACATTTTAGAAGGTCCTGAACACGATTTGGCTGTTTTTAGAAAATGTCTGTCTGTGAGTCTGTCTGTCGGTCTGTCTGTCTGTATGGACACAAATTTTGTGGGCGCTCTATCTCAAGAACTAATGCACGAAATTTAATAGAACTTTATATTCAGTGACTAACTGAATATAAAGTTCTATTAAATTTTGTGCATTAGCGTATCCTCATATAAATTGGTGCTGATTAGTTTTTTGTGAAAATCGCTCAACAGATGGCGTTGCTATGCTACATTTTTCGGAATTTCGCAATAGCTATATCTCAAGAACTAATGCACTCGTTTTCATCAAACTTCAGATTCAGTTAGACCTTGACATAAATAGCTGCTGATTATGTTTTGGTGTAGATATCCCAACATGTGTCGCTGCTATACCACTTTTCTCATGATTTTTACGAAAGCTATATCTCAAGAACTAATGCGCGGAATTTCATCCAACTTCAGATTCTTAGACCACGACATAAATAGATGCTATGCTTACGTTTTGGTGTAAATAGTCCAACAGGTGGCACTGCTATGCTACTTTTTTCATTATTAACACGCTAACTATATCTCAAGAACTACTGCACGGATTTTCATCAAACTTCAGATTCAGTTAAACGTTGACATAAGTTGTTGTTGATTAGGTTTTGATCTAAATCTCCCAAAAAGTGGCGCTGTTATGCTGTATTTTGCAGGATTTACACGATTTTAGCAATAGTCATATCTCAAGAACTAATGCACGGAATTTAATAAAATTTTAGATTCAGTTAGACCGTGATAAAAATTGGTGCTGATTCTTTTTAGTGTATGCGAAACCTGTGTGAGATAGAAGAAAGTTTTGTGATTGACACATCTGACTAGTTTTTCTCTGGCGCTTGACTTTTTCTGTTGAGATTTAACTGTTAGAAATAAATGAGATGATATTCTGGCTTGACTAAAGTTGTTTGCAGATAATTTTAATCCTTAACTTTTCTTTAGAAGGTTTAAAGTTGCATCTAAAATTATTACATATTGGTAAAAATATTACACTGCAGTGTAAAATTATCGAACGTGTCCACTGGTCACAACTAACTTCATTACTGATGCAATTCCTGATTTTTCCAAAGAATGACCGTTACAATACATTAAATTACCGTAGACCCGATTATGGAAAAATCACCGCATTTTTTTACGATTGATAGAAAGCGTAAGTTAGTGAATTCATTAAAAAATATATATTTTTTTTTACTTTTTTTAAGATATGGCAACAGTAAAAATGATATATCATTTAAACTACCTATTTTGGATTTGTAAATTGTTTTCTCAACGTATAATCTCAATTTAATTAATATTAAACTTTCAACTGATAAAAGTGCGTTTTTAGGGTTTCGTTCATCTCACGAAACCTCTATTCGTCCCGCTACGTTGTCTGTCCGCCACAGAGCCGGTTCTCAGAAACTATACAACTAACAGAGTTGAAATTCTGTGTACTTATAGCTGGATACCTACTATGAAGCAGAAAATCATAAAATAAAAAAAAAATCGTATTCTTTTAATAAAAAGAGATAAAAACCAAAAATCTAAAAGCCTTTTCCTATTAAATTTAAACATTTTTCTTTATAGCAGTTGCCAAAGATTAAAAATCCACAATAAAATTCTTTCTACAATAATTATTTTTCTATTGAAAGATTTTCACGTGAAAAATGAAAATGAAATAAAAAGTTTCACCAATTGAAAAAAAGATTACTATGACGTCATATGGGTAATAAAACGGAAATTTTCAAACATTTCTCAATAATACCAGGAGTATTATGAGTATGTGTAAGTACAGAAAGCAAGTTAATATGATGTCATTAGAGAATTAAAAAGAAAATTAACCTGACGTCCTATTGGAAGTTCAACGGACTTTTTCAAATGTTTGAGAATAATACAAAGAGAGTATCAAGATGAGTAATAGAGAAAGAAAGTAGATAGGACGTCAGAAAGTGATTATTACGTCATATGAGTTTGAGGAACGTATTGAGCATGATAAAAACCTGATTATGGAAAGATTAGGATATTTTACCATTTTGAAAGTCTCTATACAACATGTTTAATTTTGAAATTGATTTTTTTTTAATATCGCGTTTAGTCCACATGACATATAATATTATGACAGGGTATAATAGCGGGTTTCGCCCGCTATCGGACCCGTTCAGATTTTCAAAAAAAAAAAAAAAACGAGAAAAATAGACCGGTAAATTTTTACTTTATAAAAAACATATTTTTTTTTTGTCTCTCGGAAAAAGAAATTTATTTGGATTTATTAAAGAAAGGAAAAAGTGTTTCGAAAGGAATATTAAACGAAACCTTTTGTACTATCTTCGATCACACTTACCCACTTGTTTAGTTATTATTACACTTTTTATTACTTTCTTCTATCTATAAAATCTAGGGCAATTTCATTCTCGTCCTATATCCCTAGCGTACATAATTGGCTATAACAAACATCAACCTACATAAAATAACATTACGGCCAATGGGGGTATATTTTCAGCTCATTATTGATACACTTGAAACTTCTATAATTTCAATAAAACGTTTAAAAGTTGGTAAGTGAGATATACTACGAAATTTTGGTTGGTATTCACTGAATGGGTTGGATTAGAACTTTGTTTGAGCGTCGGAAATATATTAAAATTTAGTATCATCATATGTTGTAGCCTTGTATCCTCCCGATAACATTGAAAATACTGGACTGATTAGAAACAAATTTGGACAGTGGACTGTTCTTACTATATAGTGCAGATGAGTTCGTTTTTCAAAACTCTCATATAATCCATTCGATGGTTGGTTGGTTGGTTGTATTGGATTTTATGGCGCAAGGTCCCATTGGGGACAAGCTGCGCCAAAGAAAAAATGTATTATAATCAATGAAAAAATGTATGTAATCCATTCGAAAAACCGCCTTTTGAAAATCCGTAAAACAATACAGTCAATGGGACTATCCTTTCAGTTCATTATTAAAATGCGTGTTAAAATTCTTGGATTCAAAAACATTTTACTTTTTTTATGTGAGACGCATTAAAAAATTGCGATGGCATTCATTGAATGGTTTAGGTTCGAACCTCGTTCGGGCTTCGGAAATATATTATAGTCAAGGCCAAATTTTAAACTATGATTTCAACACATTTTTAAAATTTTTATAATTACGTCATATTTATTCAATTACAGTTGGTAAGCCAAATTTGAAATTTCTTTAAACTTTACCTTTCTCCCTCAAAATAGCAAACTTTCAAAGGATAAGACCAATTTGTTTGATTTGTATTAAATCTGATATATGTATACCTTTAAAAACAAAAACATTTATATTATGCTCTCTGCTATACACTATTTTAACTGTGCCCGAAGGACTTTTTGTTTTTATAGACAATTTTGAAAAAAACATTCTTTTCGTAAAAAGGACCGTTTGTTTGTTTTTTCTTTCTTTAAATAAATTACATATTTTAAAACGTATATTTTTATATTACTTTTAAATGCTAAAGGTGTAAAATTAACAACTATAATATAAATTAAAATAACTTTTATTAGTTGATTTACATGTTTCGACTTTTTCCGAGTCATTTTCAAAAACAAAATGAGAATATTCTAAAGCTGCACGGGCTTTGAAGTTATAATTTTCACGTACTGTTTTAAAAATTACGCACGTTATCTATTATTTTTTACTTGATTGTTTATTTTCATATATTTGATCATGGAGTAATTCTAGCCACAGTATATTTTTGTAAATTATGAAGACAAGTAAATATTTATTCTTTTCTGAACTCGAGAATGAAAAATATACGCAAAAATAGTTATTGTTTCAGAATATGTATCAAATTTTTTACCATCACTAAAATTTGTATATGTATAGATATCCTAATAATATTATAAATCTGATTGTGTGCAAATGTTAGGCTGAAGCCAGCGTCAAAATGGAGCATTTAATGATCCTGTATTTTTGCATATACGTTGATTATAACCCTCAAATGAACATAGACTGGTTTTTGTTCATTTTATTCAAATATTTTTTTTAATAATTCAAAATTTTGTTATTTTCATAGAGAATAAATGGACATGTTCCCATAAAATTTAACCATTTTACTTTATCGTTGCTAGGGCTTTGATCGTTGCCAATAAATAAAAACACGGAAAAATAATTTTTCCTCAACAATTAATTTTCAATTGAACGATTTTCACGTGAAAAATGAAAATGAAAAAGAATTCAAAAGAAGATGAATTTCCGTGATATTTGAAACAAAAATATTTAGCATTATACATGAAGTAGGAATATCGATTACATTAAAAAGATCTTTTTCTGTCAAAAAACTGCGTTATAATTAGAAGGAAAAATTAACAATAATTATATTCTTAAAAATAGATTTCGCTTGGACCATGGAACTATGAAAAGGATCCTCCTCGGCTTGGACAAATATGACGTCATAAATAAAACATGTATTTTCAAATAGTCGTAATAATACAAGGAGCATGAATATCAAAGTATAATGAAAGTAGATAGATAATGGACGTAATATTTAAGATGAAAAACTGAAATCGTTTTTTTCGATACTGATTAATAATTAGCTTGAGTACCAGTTACATACAAATGTGAGTTTTCCTCTAAAATTTACGTCCTGATTGCCAGAAAAAGAAAATTAACAAGAATTATGGCATTAAAAAGAGATTTCTCTGAGGAAAATGTGACGTCATATTTGAAATAAAACGAGGAATTTCAAATGTGTTTTACAAGGAGCGGGAATTAATTCCGTACATTAATAATACAAGGATCAGTAAGTATAAAAAGTAGATTAGTTTCACGACATATTTAAAACGAAAAATTGAAATATTTTTTTTATCTATACCGATTATTAAGCATGAATATCAGTTACATACAGATGAGAGTTTTTTGCCAAAAACCACACCATGATTATTAGGAAAAGAAAAATAAATACGAATCTATTATATTAAAATCTGACCGCCTGTTTTTATTTCCCAACTACTTTTTTCAGATTGTCGAACGCAACGCGATTTACTTAACACCGGTTATCATTCATCCGAGGATGTCATAAACTCTCAGAATTAAAAAAAATTATTTAAATTCCGAGATATTATTATTATTATTATTATTATTATTATTATTTGTAAATTTTAACGAAGTTTCTCTAAAAATGGCAACTAAATTATTCCATTTTTGTGGATAAAAAAGAAGAAATAAAACGGATTAATATATTTTTTCTCATTAAAACTGAAAAAAAAAAAAGAATTTATTTTCAATTTGAATAGATGGTGAAAGAAAAAAAATCTTGATTACAGTAAAATTTTTGAAAGATGAAAACGTATTTTCACATATTCAAACTTCATGAATCAATTTATTCTGGAGAACAAAAATCGTCTGTCAACATATTTTCATTTAGAAATAAAGATTTTTTTTCAGTTATAGATTAAATCAAGGAGGCAAATTTAAGCTCCTTGCATTTAGGTCTACAATAATTGCTCCCTATTCACAAGAATTGAATTTAATGAAAAAGAATATACTATTTCCATTATCTTTGAAGGATTGCTATTAAAACGTTTCACACAGGCGTTAAAAGTAAAATGGTTTACCAGGTAAACTTAACATATGTTTTTATATAATTCGCCGATTTCCACGATTTTATTTGGCCCGCCTTTTTTCATTGGTTGCAGTTTCTTTTTCGTGATTATTTGTCACAAAATTTCACTTTTTTAAAACTTAGTTACGTCAAGGCCTCTATAATAGAAATACTGTATTGTCTCCTATTGAATGTGACAAAGAGTTAGTTAATTATTTACGTTTCTAATTATCGGGAATGAAATATTTTGCTTAATTAATGTATTTATTCTTCTTTTAATGATACGTGAACGAAGTCACGGGTAACAGCTAGTTTTATTATATTTCAATTTCTTTAATTTATCACATCTGAAAAAGAATGTATATATAAGCACACATTTCAACCAAAAACAATGAATAGAAAATGTTTACAAATTAAAAAAATATATACAATTTGTGTCCCAGGCAAACTTAATTCAATATGCCGTTTGATTGTTTGTTAAAACATTTTTATAATATGTGTTTATATTTTTTGATTTACGGTAACTAATTTCTATTTCAGCTTCTAATTTATAACAGCTCCCAAAAAACTACAGACGGTCAGACATATACGTGCACAGAATATGGATTTGTGATGAAGCACGAGTTCACTGTAGCTACTTTTTTCTTCGTCTTACCAATGGTGATACTGGTTTTCATCTTTGCTCTTACTTTAAAGTCAAATTACAGTAAGTATCTGTATATTCAATAAATGAATTTATTTTGTAGTTTATTTTGTCTCACTCCAGAGGATATGGGAGTTTTTAGATTTTGTGAAAAGATAGGAATTTTTTTTTCTGCCATTATCTGAATGTCTGACTTTTCATATAAGTGTTCTCTCGATGCTTTTAAAAAGGACTAGTATCGATAAGGATTTAAAAGTGAGCCCTGTAACATTCATAAAAATTGTAAAGTATACCATAGAACAACTGTTAACTAACAATAACTAATCATAAAATATTCCAAAAACGCTAATTATAAAATAAGTAATGAGTATTAAAATTATTTAATGTAAACTGATATTACAATAGAATAATTATTTTTTGCTAGTTGCAGAAATATAATCTATTTATTGACATTACAGAAATGTAATTTATTTATTGATATTACAGAAATATAATTTTATATCTATACAATTGTATAAAGATAGAACGCCTGACAGACTCATCAACGCCCAGCTGAAACAACTAAAGTCAGGATCACGAAATTTGGACAGTAGATTGCCGTTATGACCTAGGCAAGCAGTAAGAAAGGGTTGTTGAAAATTCTTCTCCGAATGGTATTCAAGGGGAGAAGGTGAAAGTTTTAAGTCATTTCGCCATATCTCAGCAGCTGTTTTAGGTAGGAAACAAACCTACTAAAAAAATGGCTAAACACGTATTTCAGCGATTTTAGAAATTCACGCCTAAAGAGGACGCCTTAAATGGAGGGGGTGGGGGTTAGGTACGTAAAACAAGAATGAATCTTGCAACAATACATTTACTAAAAAACCGTCGCAACAATAGTTACAACAATGAAATTAAAACAAGGAAATTACAACAGTAAAATACAGCTAACCCAATCTGATAAAAATAGTTAAACACGTATTTCAGCTATTTTAGCGATTTCTTCGGCAACATAGACAATGAACCCGATTATGGAAGAGTAGATGAAATAAGACAACTATTGCGGATTTCTGATTGGATATTTTGCGTAAGACATTTTTCCAAGTAGGTCGACACCAAGCGAAACCGGAACGGGACACTAGTAAATAATATATAAAGGCGTATAAAATAAATGTTTAAAGATATATAAAATCTCTCTGTATTTAAAAAAAAAAAAAAAAAAAGTAATCACCGCCGCCGCAGCAATTGCTGTGCTAATATTCAGAAAACTACTGCATATAAAAATAGGAAAATTGGTAGTTTTATAGAGAAATGCTCGATAAACACGCTCAAACAGACAGTTTTTAAATCGAAAAAATATTTTAAGAGATATTTAATATTAAATTAGGTCAAAATAGTTCTCTTAAAAAAGTTTTATAGGAACAAAAACTATACATAGGAATTTAACCCTAATTTAAGAGGATATAGTTGACAAGCTTGCGGTGTTCAGAGTTCAATTATTTTTTAATTCAACAAATTTTTCGAGGCTTTGTTTCAATTTTTTATTCAAATTTTCATTATTTTGATGGAGATTCATTTCATATTTCAAAACTTTCATTATTTGAATTGTTACCAATTTGTAAAACAGCACACACAATAATATTCCCTTTCAATTAAAAAGTGTATTTACACGTGACTATTAAAAACAGAAATAAAATCTATATAATAAAACCGTAAGTCATGTGACTGTCATCGACAGTTCCGGGATGTCCGTTTCACTTTTTCATATGCCAGGCGGCCATTTTTATTCAAAATTATTTTTGCAAATAAAACTGCATAAAAGTTACATTTTTAGAAAGATCGTTCAAAATAAATTAATATTTGAGAGATGACTTACGTTCAATTATGTATACATTCTGCAATAACTTCAGTTTAAATTAGGTTCGCAGTTAAAATTCTCTATCTATGAAAGTAAACAAAGAAAAAAGATTCATTCGTTGTGAATGTTTAAAATATTAAACCATGAATTTTTGGATCGCTGCCTGGCGTAAAAAAAATAATCCGCACCAGTGAGACAGTCAAAGTTTACCTTAATTCTGTTCCATACAACTCAACTTCCGGATCTTTTTTTGACGTAAGTTGAACTCATGTAATAATATTTAATGGATCAAATTTCGAAAAGAATTGTCAGCTTTTATTTTTTGCGCGTGCAAATTAGAAACGATACTTTAATTTGAAATCAAATGTTTTGATTTATGATAATTATTATTTTTCTATTTTAAATGAAAAATGCGAACGTCATGTATTTTAAATTGAAACAGCTGTCACGGACGCACCGGGGTTGGCGCGATTTTTGTTTTGCGCCAAACATGTTTAAGAATCTCCGCATTAGCGAACATATTGCAAGTGATAAGCAAACGGACATGAAGCATAAATTCTTAAGTGGGTTAAGCGGTTTTTGTCAAGAAAGATGAAATACATAACAACAAAAAATATGCGAAATGCTACCGCGATCGCAAAAGTTCTTGATTTGTCAATTAGATTTTTCCAGTTATGCGAGGGATTAAGGAAAAAAATAAATTATGAATAAAAATAATTTGTTACAATGCTTAACATACATTTAAGGGCGACCAAGCTGGTCGCCAGTGGCGGCTAGTTTTAAAATAATAATTTAATGATCCCGTGATAAAAGCAGTAAATATAGAAAATTACGTAATAAAAAATATACTTGCGCGTGAATATTAAAAAGAGAAATCTATACTAATAAAAGAAAGTTTCGCTCTGTGTCTCTCTCTCTGTGTGTGTGTGTGTGTGTGTGTGTCTGTTGGCGATGGCTAGGAAAATTTAGCGCACCTAGAAGTCTGTAAATTTAGATTTAGGTAGTCCAAACCCTCTCCTGGTATACCTGAGCCTTAGAATTTTAAAATTTTGAAAATTAAAGTAGTTATCAATTAAAAACTGATCAAAGATCACAAATAAAAAAGTCATTATTCTGAAGCGAGCTGGCGCATGGGCAAAAACCAATTTCCGTATCTTCCGGAACAGAAGAAAGAAAGCAGAAGACATTCCGTTTTTGTTTAAAGTATTTCTAAATTCGCCATGGACATACGGAAAAACCGTCTACATATTCTAAAAGAACATACTTTTACGTCTCGAACGATCTGGTTGGTATGAAAAAAATTTACATTTAACCATTTCAAAAAAAATAATCAAAAAGCATCGAATTCGTGTTTTTTATTTTCTCCCGTTTTCCGAGCCTTGCATCTACCGGAATACAAAAGATACGGGAAAACAAAGGTCACCAAATTAAAGAACTGTTTTTGTCCTTTTCAGAGCCACCTTTGGTTTTAAAAGATACAAAAATTAACCATTCGAAAAAGTATGTTTTCTGTATGCCGTTTTGCAATTTTTGAGATTATGGCAATTTTTAAAATTTCGCATCGGCGATTCAGAGACAGGTACGGAAAACTAAAAATACCAGACAATATCTACATTTATTCTTTTTTCGACATCTGTATTTGTTTTTGAAAAATACGAATATTAACCCTTCAAAAAAAATTCGTGCACAGGACTCTCTTTTGCGAATTCCGATTTTCTGCTATATATTAAATCTGGCATCGGCTTTCTAAATTAACCAAACAAAAAGCAAACACACCTAAAGACATCTACGTTCTATCGGGTTTAGGCAGAAACCTTTAGTTTAAAAAATAAATCACGTTAACACTTTTGAAAACGTTTTTAACCGTAAGTCACTTTCGCTTTTTTAACTATTTCTCCTATCTTTAAAAATCCGAATTGGCGTTTATAAACAAGATACGAAAAACTAAAAATACCGTGCCTAATCTATATCCCTTTGTTTTATAAAATCTGGTATTCGTTTTGAAAAAATTTAATTTTAACCCTCCGAAAAAAATCCTTTCCAAAACTCACTCACGCGAATTTCCTTTTTTTGGTCCAGATTTAAAAATCGGCATGGACTCGGGAAATGCAAGTACGGACAAACAGTAGACTCCAGATCATAGACACGTTCATTTTCTTCAAAATGCACGGTTGGGTTTTTAAAAAAATCTGCATTAACCTTTTAGAAACCGATCGATTACGTAACCCACTTTCGCGATTTCCGCTATTTTGTCAATGTTTACCCGTAGTTAAATTTCAATTCTACTAGGAAATTTGGTTGGGTCAAGTGTTCTGAAAAGGCCTCTTCCAGAAATGACTGCGCCCCCTGGCGGTGGAAAGTGGAACTATAGGAGTATCTCTGGTTCTATGTACCCGATTACGACGGGGTTTGGCTCACTCGACTTGATATCTATAGCCTTAAATATTTTAGCTGCACTTTCGACTGCCAGGATGCGCTTTCCGATCTTGGGTTTTATGAGCCCGATTACGACGGGGTTTGCCTCATTCGACTTGATTTAGATAGCCTTACAGATTTCAGTCATATTCGTATAGAACAGATTATTAATATTTCGGGCCCGGGCAACGCCGGGCGGATTAGCTAGTAATTAAATAATTATCATATGTTCAAAGCATTAAATGGGGAAAATCACGTCATATGAAGATCAGCCGTGTAAAATGGTTCAACTAACAATATTTCTAAACAGTTTCAATTTAAAAATATATTTACACAAGAGATCAATTTATTTTGCGAAATCTTTTACCTATTATTGAAAATTTTAAAAGAGCGTAAATAATAATATTTTCTTCAATTAAAAACTATATTTTTACGTTTAACAATTACGTTTAAATTAATAACTAATAAATTGTTAAAATATCATTAAAAATACAGATAAATGTTGCATTAAAAAATCGCTCGATGACATAACAAACACGTGTAACGCATCTGATGTCAATTGAATGCGACGCCACGGTCATGCACTTTTGGCGTTAAATTTATATTTTGGCGTCAATTCTTTTCTTTTATAGAAAGTAATCGACGGGATAATGGAGGAATACCGAATTTTCTATATCATAGTTATAAAATTCACCGATGCAGTGACATTGTTTACTTAACCATTTTGCACAAGTTGATTTTCAAAAGTTTAATTGTTCTTATTTAATCAATCGTTCTAGCAGTTGTTAGCTGTTTCGACAGCAGTTGATTCGGCTTTAAAATCCCTCAGTCAAAAGAAAATGAATGGAAACCCGATTACAGCAGATCGCCACTGGTCGTTTAATTATAATTCAATCTTCCGTAATCGTTTTAGAGTTCGTCAAATCAAAGTGTTTTTAAAGTTTGCGGTGTCAGAACGGGGGTTGGCGAGGAGGCATAGCCCTCTAGTAAATATATAAAAATGTATAAAATAAATATATAAAACTACATAACAGAAATATAAAATTAATATAATATTATTAATTTAATTTAATTTGTTAAAAACATTTTAATAATAAGCAAATTAAGGTACCAAGTTTATTTTAATGTTTTATAAATTCTGATACCCTAGCAGGAATATATATCAAAATCAAAATGGTCATTCGCTCCGTGTGAAACAAACAGATAAAATGTTTTAAAAAAATAGCACAAAAAATAGCAAACTGTAAGAAATAGCCAAGTTTACCCACGTAAAGAGATCTGTTTAACCATTGCAGTGAACTTAAATATAGAGAGTGTTCTCACATTTTTTAGAAGATTTTCATGGTACTTATAGAACTATTTTACATAAAATATTTGTGTTTTAAATGTTCAATTTTGAAACCCTAATTCGGAATTACCTTCCTTCACCGTAATTTCCATGACAGTAATGTAATGTCTTTTGTAGTTTTGGAAGAGGCATTTTGGCCTATTCTTCTTGAACAGCTTTCCAAAGTCCAGGAAGGGTGTTATATCCATCTGTCTGGATAACGCGCTTTTTAAAGGTCCAAGAGCGCCAAAACCCATGGGTGATAGATACATCAGGAGATTTAGCATATCAGTCAAGGGTGTAAGTCCCGATACCCGTAACTCGTTTTTGTTTTTTTTGTTTTGTTTTTTTAACCATTGGGAAAATGGTTGTTGTTTTCGGTCGAGAATGGACCTCTTGACGTCGTCACTTTATTTGACGTCGTCACTTTACATTTGTAAGTGTTTTTAACGAAATTCTGTAACTTTAGAAGAATTTTTTCTTTGAATAAGCAATATAAATGCATAAAATTGTTACAAAAATGTTAAAGTTACAAAAAGGATAGATGCAAATTATCAGATATGAAAAAAAGACGAATTCAAAAATGGACGTCGGATGAGAAATCGTCTTATAAAGCAAAAAACGTGGTCTTCAACTTTAATTTCCTCAAAATACCTTTAGCTCAGACTTCAATCTAAACAAGAGTTAAAGTTATTGTAGGAAGGACCCGACAAAATATTTTTGTTTCTGTTTTCATTTTTATATTGTAAATTTAGTACTTTCGTGTTATAGCGGCCCCCAAGGATGAATCGCCAAGCGACCAAGATCTATCGCCAAATTATAAAGCAAATATGACATTATAATAATATATGATATAATATAACATTTCTTGACGTATGTGGCCAAGTTATAGTCATATAGGATGCAGATATGATGTATATATATGACATGTGTATAGGATGTATATACGACATATAAAATGTAAATAATTTTTGTATAATGACGTATATGGCACATATAGGAGTGTTTGGAATATATATATGCGTATACAGGATGCCTATATAAGCTTTGCGATGATCTTGGTGAAATCATAACTGCAACCTGGGCATAATCATCATTGTGGGGGGGGGGGGGGGCGCTATAACACAAAAGTATGTTTTAAAAAAAAAGCTTTTGGAACTTTTTCCAATGGTTATTGTAATTTGTTAATTTTTTTTTTTTTTTTTTTTTTTTTTTGGGGAAAATTAAGAATGGATTGTGATGTATGGCTGCTTGCTTAATCTTCATGCAGTTCAACAGATTAGAGGGTTCTTGAGCGTTTTAATTGTTTTAAACAATAAATTTAAAAAAGAATTATTTTTAATTGTATTGGAAAATATTACATCAATAAAGATATAATAATGCCCATTATTTCTCCTTTCTCTGCAACAGTGGATGTAATCCAATTGCCATCATTTTGAACAAGATGCATTAAAATCATTTAAATTAAAATTAAAACATAACATATTGGAAATTGTGCGTCAAACGTGACAAATGAGGTGCGTTAGTACTATAATTAGTTTCAGTGAAATGAATTATATTGTTTGTTATTGTGATATGATTAATTTACATAATAAAATGAGTTCATTTTAAGTTTTCAACATTTTACCTTTTGTTGACATTTACGGAAAATTCCAATGGGAAACTTAAGCCTAATTTTGAAAATTTTAAAACTTGAAATACATATTTAGACTCTTTTTCCATTTAATATCTATTTTTCCGGAAACATCTATCCAAAAAACTGTCGGTAGATTATAGGATTGCTGTAATTAAACAATTTTAGTATACAAATTCGATTTTTAAATTCAGTAATACGTAAATAATATGACTCTATCATAAATATGTCGTAATCATCACGGTAATCTAGAATCATTACATATCATGGGATATCACTGAATTAATTACGTATGATAGTATTTAATAGAATGAAGAAGGTGACTATAACTTGGTCATAGAGATTATAAAATCCCATATATGTCATATATGACTATAACGTCATATATATCAGATAACCTGGCGATACATCTCGGTCTCATGATGATTAATCCTCGGAAGCTGCTATAACAAGGAAGTGCTGATTTTTTTTTTAAATCAAATTACGTAATAAATATTTTTATTTATATCTTTTTAAGTTTTGATTCGATTTTCATAAAATTTTAAATGACTCGACAAAATTTTGCAACGATTATATATATATTACATTTCAAACCATTTGGTTGCGTAGTTTCTGCGGTGTTATATACGGACAGACAGACAGACGGACGGACCAGACGACGACTATAGGTGCTGCGTATTTATATAATTACGAACGCAACCTAAAAATGGAAATATTTTAAAAAACAACCTAGTGTTGGCACATCTACTTATGAACAAATTTCATTTAAAAAAGAAAGAAAAATCATGCATCAGGCATAGATTATGAAACACTTCCCAACACATAAAAATACCAAATAAAACCTTTGTGCAAGAATATTAAAAGGAAGAATACCAACGTTAAAAATGCACAAATAATGCACAAAAAAGCAGCAAACAGCTGTTTTGAATCCACAAGCGAGAGTCTCCTTCAGTGCGACAAAGAGCAAAGCACAGCATTCTAGGAAAAGCAAGACTGGGCAAAACGATTTTCGTTCGCGATCGTTTTGCCCAGTCTTGCTTTTTCTAGCACGCTGTGCTTTGCTCTTTGTCGCACTGAAGAAGAATCTCGCTTGTGGATTCAAAACAGCTGTTTGCTGTTTTTGTGTATTATTCATGCATTTTTAATGTTGTTATTCTTCCGTTTAACTTCCCAAGACGTCAGAATACTGTAATGAAACGGGGCTGTTTATTAAGGTAAAAGAAGATATGTTAAGTAAATAATTTAGAAAATGTATAACACATTTAAAAACCCAATTTCAGCAATTACCGGTCAAAGGTACTCGAATTCTTCTGTACAGCTGTGTATATGATTGATAGATTTGTAAATATGATGCATTTCAGTTACAAAATGCGTAATACTGTTGAAAAATCACATTCAGCAATTTTCGCCAATAGACAGAACAGTACAATAACTTAACAATAGACGGAATAACTTAACAATAATAAGAATTATACGCATCACATATTAAGCTAAAATTTAATTCAGGTAAAACACGCATACATAAAAAAAAAACTAAAAACGCACTTCCAGAGATCACAAGCCATAGATGGCAATGCACCAGTTTTTTGCATATTGTATATAAATTTATTTACAGTTTACAGACATATTTTATTGTACTAAATATAATTCAGCTGAAAAATACATTAAACAGTTAAAAACCGCCATTAAATAATTCACGCCCATAGACAGTAATGCCTTCATATTCTTTTGTGCAGCCCTGTATGTGATGTATAGAATTTATACACACCATGCAGTATTTAAAAATTTATAGTAAAATACTCTAATTATTTTGTGCGTCCCTTTAAATGAACGATAAATGCTGCGCACTCTGTATTCTACAGTAAGAATCTTGTTATGCATCTCAGAAATGTATATAAATTTCATTATGTTTGAAATAGTGTAACATCATAAAAATACACTGCAAATGAATTTTCTCCATGTAACGGATAACGTAACGAAATTTATATATATATATATATCTGTAAACTATATATGCTACATACTTCGTTTTCAATAGAGAACATGCCATGATAAATTTACATCACATATATCAAAAACATAAAAATCGGAGAATATTTGCCAGAATTAGAGCGTGGACAGGTGAACGGGCAGATAGAAAGGCGGACGGACAGACTTAAGACTATGTTTAACTATATTCGAAAGCGTTAAAAAATAAGGTACTTTTTGGTTAGCCGGGCGCCAGTCAAATATATATATATATATATATACATATATATATATATATATATATATATATATATATATATATATATATATATATATATATATATATATATATAATAAAACATTTGTAAATAATAACCATTAATCCATATAAATAATCGACAATGTATAAAACGATAATTACAATACAATGCATAAATATATCCAAAAATTTAAGATTCTCAAAATTAAAATAAGTTGGAAAAATACTTGAAGATATGTAGAGAAAAAATCCGATATATAGAAAGTGAAAATTATTACAAAAGCAATTGTAAACTTATACAGTGGAACACTTTTTCGAGGGCAATGTTCACTAATATAAGTAAAATGTGATTGATTTCTGTTTGAGTTAATAGCCAAGAGCTTAATTTATTAACCCAAATTGCCCAATCAATTACCAAATGAAATTTAACGATAATTGAATAAAAATGGACAAATATTGAGTTCCTGAACATGATGTGTGCAAAATTAATTAACAGTGAGTATTATTAAAATACAAAAACGTATTTAAAAAGGAATTTTTAGACAAAAAGAGAAATTGCTGTAAAACATACCCCAACATCAACATTTTAGCTTTCACAAACCACGTTATCCGTTAGTTATCCGTTAGAAATTCACGTTGTATATGTAACAGTTATATTGACGGTTAAAATTAACAAACTATTTTTACAAATTTAAATATAATTCATATAAACTATTAAATTTTTTTATAATATTGAAAGAAATGTCCAATCAAAATAATAATAATATTAAAGAAAGGGATTTTTGAAATTAAAATATTAACAGCTTACAGCGCAAAAGGATTAAATGAAACGATATTGAATTTTATTCGAATATTGACTGCGAATATTAATGCATTTTTATAGCAGTGCCATCCATGAGGAAGAGAGAAAATAAAAGTTTTTATATTATCATCTATTATAAATTATTATTGGTCATTGGTGTTGGTCATTATAAATTATTAATTAGTTAAAAAGTACATATTAAATAAATTTAAATAAATATTAAATAAGACAAAAGTATATAAAAATAGTTACATTTATTTCCAATTAATGAGAAATTATAAATTCCAATCAATATTAGAATAGACTTCAAATTAATTAAATACTGAAACATTTAGATGCAAATTGAGTATTTTAAGTTCATAATTTTTGTGCTCCATCTATATTGAAACATATGAAACATTTATTTTATTATATATTTTTTTAAATGATGCTGTTTGTATTATTTTAAAAAGAGGGGCTCTTTTAAAGAAAAAAATTAAATGAATGAGCTAATATTAAAATTTAATTGAACTATTAATAAATATAAAATTTAATATTTAAAGTATAATTATATTAATAATAATAATAATAATTTAAAACCTTTGATAATAATTGAGGTTATTTTTACCTAATAAAATTATATAAAACTATTTACGAAAAAAATAACAACGTATGAATCTAGAATAGTAGTATGAGAATTCAACATAAATAAAATAAGATTATGCTTTATGCAAAATAAAATAAATGAAAATAAATGAAAAATATATACTGCTATATAATTTTTTGTATAATCAAATCCTTGTAATAACACGTACCTTATAATTAAACATGATGTAATAATGTGATAAAAAAATATTGTAAATAACTTTAATTATCTAGTAAAAGTTTACATAATTTATAGATTAAAATATATTAATATATATAATATATTAGCAGTAAGAACTAACAACTAATGGATAATCCTATACTATACCATAACCATCGTTACCATAAAATACACCAAATATTATCTACTAGAAACTAATAACCAGCAACTTAACCTTCCTATGTGTTTTTAAATTAACCAATACAACCCCACCACCCCATTATTATCATTCAAAAGAATGTAGCTGTATTTGCCTAAACTTACCTTAAGTCCACCAGACAACACCACCCCCACCTCCATAATCATTCTACAGAATGCACCTTTCTAACACTACTCTATATTTTATTTTAGAGCATTATTGCCCCCCCCCCTTTTTTTATTTTAATTTTAAATAATTAAATAAGGTAAGTATATAAATTAACCCATACAATAGCACCCCACCTTCATAATCATTCAAAAGAATGCAGCCATACTTAACTTAACTTAACTTAACTTAACTTAAGTCCACCAGACAATACCACCCCATCTCCATAATCATTCAAATGAATGTAGCTTCCTAAGTCTGATTAATATTACATTTTGAGCATTATAGCTTTTTTTTCTTGTATATGTTTGTTTGTGTGTGTGTGTGGAAAAAATATGAACATTAGGAAAAAACTATATGTTTAACATTGGTTTAATGAGATATGAAGAATACCCGTAATGAATAGCTTGCTGATATGCTGATTTTAAATTTTGAAATTCAGATTTATTTGAACAAAGATACTTTATTCTGTGAGCAAAATTTAGTAAGATATTTACGTAAACAGATTTTTAAACAGGATTTATAGTTAGTGACTAAATTTACTTTGAACAGAAAGTCATTGCATTTATCATAAATATCAATGTCTAGATTTTTATTATCAGTAAGTATCAAACTAAGATCAAGATAGTTAATTACATTCTTTTTTATATCATTTTCGCTGAAATTTAAATTATTGTGATACTTTATGGGTAACTGAGAATGGGATTGACATATGTTATAAAAAACTATTATATCATCAATATACCTGAAGAAATACAATCATTAAGGGAAATATTTCGTCCGTAATAATATAGCTAAAGATCTGCAAGAATACTAGAAGCTTTACCGCCTTGTGGCAAACCTGTACATTGTTTATATATATATATATGTGTGTGTGTGTGTGTGTGTGTGTGTGTGTACATATATTTATATATATATATATATATATATATATATATATATATTTCACTGGCACCCGGCTAGCTGAAAAGTACCAAAAATAATTATTAAAATTGTTTAACTAGAATGCCCAAGACAGATTACAATCGGATTGTATTTTAGATACTACATAGACAATCGCAAAATGTAGAATAAGCAATAAGGAAAACATCCGTACACTTTTTCTTGATGCATGAAAAATCATGCGTCAAGCATAGATTATGAAATACTTCACAACACTTCCAGAATATTTTATTAAACTTTGCTGTTAAATAAGGTAAATAAGATACTTAACATTTTTGTAAAACGCATAACACATTTGAAAACCAGATTTCAGCAATTACCGTCCATAGCTGTAAAATTACTCCAGTTCTTTTCAGTAGCCCTGTATTTTATCTATAGGTTTGTATATATTCTGCGTTGTGTGCTAAATTTAGTTTAGTAATAAACGCATAATAAATTGAAAATCCACCTTTAGCAATTTCTATCAATAGACGGAAACAAACTCGAATTATATATATTAACTAAAGATTTTTTATACACGCCATATATTAAGCTAAAATTTAAATCCGGCTGAAACATGCTTAAAACTACTGACATCACATTTCCCGAAATTATCATACTTAGGCGGCCATGTAACCAGTTCTTTGTGTGGCCCTGCATATGATTTTATTTTATGCCACAAACATCTGTTAGTATAAGGTAAAGCCAGGAGGGATGGCGCGGTCGGAGAGAATGCGCACATAGAGGTTTGGGGTGAAGGAGTAGAGTGAGCGCGCAGCGACTCCAGGTAGTTCTACAACAGCAGTAGAGGAGTGTCTACTTGAAAATGCACGTTGATTGTTTTGAGCGTCTAAGATAAAGCATTTCTGTTTTGTTTTGTTTTCCCAAAGTAAGTGCTTGAATCTTCATAGCTATTCATCAGAATTTCTATACAATGTCAGTAGTACAAAATATTTTAAACTTAAACGATTTCTCATAAGCTACTAATCTAGACTAACAATGTGAACATCAACGGTTCGTTTTAGTAGCGGCGATGTTTAAATAAAAGGCCGCGCAATCTCTCCTACCGAAATTGGAGAGTTTGTGCATCTGCTACTTAGGAGAGATGGTGCATTGTTCCCATTAGTTTCCATGCTAGGAGAGATTACGCAGCTTATTGATAAATTTGCATAAAAAAATAAAAAATGAAAATGGACTAATTTTAAGTAAAACGTGTTATCAAATAACTTAATGTTATTTTGTAATCTTATCTGGATTTGCTTTTTTTATTCTTTATTTTTTTTCTTTTAATTTAATTTTTTTAATCGTTTTTAAAATTATTTCCTTTTTCTGATTCTTTAATCATTAGGTTGAAATATTCACTCCTAATATAATAATATTTGTTCACAAAAACCTTACAACAATGTCATTTAAGTGAAATTACTATTATTAACAATTTAATTGTAGTTATTTTTAGTAACAACCTCTCCTACCTATGTGCGCAATCACACCAATCCTGTAAGGACAGATTACGCAAAATAACTTTATTGGTTTTATTATAACTATTCTATTAAATTGCAACATAACAACAAAATAGCAATGGAAATGCATAAAAAAGAAATGAAGTCAAAATTATTCATGAATAGATTAGTAAAAAATTAATATTTAGATTTTTATTGTTATTCTTTTGAATTGTGCGCAGACTCTTCTAGCTTTACCTTACTAAATATAATTCAACTTGAAAATACATAACTTATATAAAAACCACATATACGCAATTTACGTTCATACACCGTAATGTTTACGAATTCTTTTGTGTAGCCTTTTATATGATCTATAGCATTTATATTTATACACACCGCGTAGTATGCAAAAATTTAGTTAAATTTATGAGCGCATACCATAACTGAAAACGTATTTCCAGCAATCATCGCTAATTGGATACAGTACTGTATCCGAAATCTTTTGCGTGTCCCTGTAAATAGACTATAAATGCTATGCGCATCATTTTCTACAGCAAGTATCTTGCAGTAAACCTCAGAATTTCATTATATTTGAAATAGTGCAACATTGTAAAAACACGCTGTAAACAATTTTTCCCCGTATACCATTATGTAACGGAATTCTTTTGCGCGGCTCTGTAAGCGAATAATAAATGTTTTGCATCCCAAATTCTACAGAATGCAATTTTTACGACTCTTCATAAATGCATATCTGTTTTATTATGTTTCAAATAATGTAACATCATTAAAATCCATTTTAAACTTTTTTCCCATTGAGTGTCATGTAGTAGATAACTTTTGACTGTCCCTGTAAAAGGAGTATAAATGCTACTTAATTTTCAATAGCAATCGTGCTATAATAAACGACAATAACATATGAAAAATTACAGAGCGATCTAAGTGTCTTTAGGAGAGTTAGATCACGGACAGACGGACAGACAAACCGAATTCATAAACCCTTTTCAATTAAATTCGAAAGTGTTAAAAAAGAAAAGTGTCCTTTTAATTCGTACAAAGTCCTTCATATTACATGTAGTTTATCTTGTCTTATTATAATAATTCATAATAATAGGTCATTTTGTGCAGCTGTATAGTTAATACATTCAGTAAAAATTTCATGAAATTCTAACGAACCATTTTTCAGAAATCGTGCGCGCAATGACCAAAATCGCCGTTTTGAGAAAATTGACTTTAAAGATCAAACTACCCCTTGATCATATTAAAAGAAGTCAGATTGTTTTATACATAGCTACTCTTCTAAAGGGAATTTATGCATGGAGTTTATTTTTAAAAGTTCCTAAAATTTAACTATAAGCTAATAAAAAAATATCTAATTTTTGACATTTTAAGGGTTACCCGACCCATAAATAAATAATAATATCATTATTATTATTATTATTATTATTATTAAATAAATAAATATATAAAATTTTATTCAATTCTGGCAGCTTGCTGTGGCGTTATGAGGAAATATGTACGCTGTAAAAAAATCTGTAATTTTAACAGAAAAATATTGTGTTTTTTACAGAAAAAATCTGTTTAAAAAAAAAACAGATTTTTTTTTTTTTTGTAAAAAAAAAAAAGTGGATTCTGTAATATTTACAGAAAAAATCTATATTTTTTACAGAAAAAAACTGTTTTAATGAAAATATACAGACATTTTCTGTAAATTAAACGGTTTTCCACTGGCGCCAAAATTGACAGTTTTTTTCTGTCAATTTGAGATTTTTTTTACAGTGTATGTTCTATCAAATACTACAACTTCAACTTAAAATGGTCACACCGCAATCGACTACAACTTCTACGATTGAAAACGTATTTCCATTTTCACTAATAGAACCATTTTGTACTTCTACTTTCACTACTAGAACAGTTTTTTCCGGCATTTGTGGAACACATCGAATTCTCAATTGCATCAGTGTTTAATTAACTGTTTAGAACATTTCTACAGCATAGTTTTTAATTATATGTTGCGCAAGGGTAATTTACTCACTGTTATTAATTACTCATAGTTTACTCACTGTTAGCATAATTTAATTAGGATATGTAGTTAAATTATGCTGTATCGCAAAACTATGTATTCGCAATTTAATATGAGATTTTCGTAAATAGTTGTTAATGTATGTTTTGGGTAGTTTAACCTGGTTATTATTATTATTCATAACATTGCTCTGTACTTCTCTATTATCCCGTCGACCACTTTTCCTAACAAAAAACTGTCGCCAAATAAACGGGAGAACGTTGCCATTGGAATATCAAAATAAATAAATAAATAAAATATAATAATTTAAGGACACAATTGTTATTTTAATTAATGAAATAACTAATAAATCAGTAAAACATAATGAAAAATACACGCAAATGTCGAATTAAAAACCACTTGATGACATAACAAATACGTATAATGCTTCTGACATCAAATAAATGGAACTGCATTTTTGGCGTTTAATCTTACAGTTTGGCGATATTTTTTATTATGAAAAGTGGTCGACGGGATAATAGAGAAGTATCCATTGCACAAACACAAACAATGTAAAACCGGCAACTTCTAGGGGCCATACTTTAGGTCAAAATTGCAAATCCACTCTCTGCCATTTCATGTATGCTAAAGCTCTTCAATTCAACAATATAGGGGGAACTTGGGATACTTGACCCATAGGGATACTTGACCCAAGGCCTTTTTCTCAGAATTGGGAAAGTTTTGTAAGTTGGAAGTGGCATCACTTCTTTTCTTTCAGGTTGCTGACCATATGGTGAAAATAACAATTGAATCATTTAATAAGTATTTAAACTATCAGACAAAATACATTTTCATGCTCCAAATGTAATTTTTTGTGCTGTAAACTCTGATGTTATAATTTTTTTTGTTTAAATGTAAGACTTTTTTAATTGGTCATTTGTTTTGTACATGTTTTTAGCTACAATAATAGGCATAATAGTATTAATTTACTTATTAGCAAATGGCTGCATTTCAGGGTTATGTAGTAAATATGCAACTAGGGACACTTGACCCAAATCACCTAGGGATACTTGACCCAAGGGATTAGTACTATTCAAATGCATTTTAATTATTTATTTTTTTTTTTTTTCGTATAGATGCCCGAAAACTATAAAAGAATAGAGCGGGCTAAACCCGGAGAGATTATTCTTTCTGGTATTTTGGAAAAATCTGTGGAAAAGGTTCTGGAGGGTGTCCAATATCATACAGTAGCCAAAGAATTTGGTCTCTGTAGAAACACTTTAAGAAGGTATGTCAGAAAAATCCAGAGATAGCAAACAACAAATTTTGTTCCATCATATAAAGCAAAGCAAGTTTTTAATGAAAAAGAAGAAGAACTGTCCAACTATTTAGAAGTTATGGCTCACATAAATCATGGTTAGTCTACCAAGTTAACTACCAAGATAGAATTACAAGTTCTGTGTTTAAATATGACTTTGTATTTGAAGTTGATTAAATTGTTATTTTCTTATTCTGAAACTTGTTTAGGCACGGGATGAACTTTCAGACTGCTAATATTTTGAACTTTCTACAATAAAAATTTAAATTGGGCATATTAATGCTAGGCCTATGGAATAAAAATAAAAATAATTAATTTTGTTTGACAAAAATAAAAAAGTATTAACCTTAATGTTAATTTTGTTATTATGTAAAAGTGTTTTGTTTATAATTTTAAATCATACGCCAAATCTATGACTTGGGTCAAGTATCCCTAATGGCTGGGTCAAGTATCCCTATACAATGGGATACTTGACCCAAATGGAAAGTTTTTTAATATTCATATTTTGCTACCTTTACAATTAATACTTCGGAAAAATAATAATAAATGTTGTGCAATACTTCCTTAAGTTTACATAGACTGCATTTATACACCCATAACTATTGTAAAAAAAATTAAAAATCCAAAACTAACAACTGGGTCAAGTATCCCTAGTTTCCCCTATATATATGGATTTCCAGATAAACACATTTAATCTCATTAACAAATAATTGATAGAAGATTATTTTAATAGTTTTAAACACAATATTAGTCTATCTTCAAAATGAGCGTCTTATTAACTGACATAGCTCCCGAACGCAGTTTATTTAGTGCGTTTATCAAAATAGAAAGATGGAGATTTGTATTTATAGTAAATGCTGCATTACAAATAGAGAGAGAGAAAAATTAAACGAAATTAGTATTGAGGTTCTCAAAGTTCATATAAAAGTTACATGATCCCTCAAGAAATGTTAACAGTAACAATAGTATAGAAAAACAGAAACAAAGAACTCTTGTTCGAACAGTTTTATTCTGCGACTTTTGCAGTGGAATTATAACTTGCATTCAATTTTTTTACCTATTACATATCAGACAATTGAAGCATTTCCAAACGTAACTGAAACTTAGTAAAGTAGGCACGAAAATTCACACATCAGGCACAAATTATGAAACACTTTCAAAACTAACAGAATATTGTTAAGATATTTCTTTTTTCCATACACTGAAAACACATTTATCTAAATAAACAATTTCAAATACACATAACGCAGTAAAATTCATTTTCAGCTATTGCTGTCCATATCCGGTTATGTGTTCGAATTCTTTCGTGCAGCGTATATGATCTATAGAATTTATACTCACCAAGCAATACACTAAAAATTAGAAAAGTTTAAAAATGAATACCACAACAGCATACCGACGTATAGCGACTATCGATCAGTAGGTGATCCAAACCCGGGTTTCCCGAGTTACAGAATATAGGCGAAAACCTTTTATTATTATTATTATTGAAAACTCTTATAGATTTTTTACATTTCATATATTTTTTTTAGATTGCCCACTTAATCATTTTTTCCATGAAAAATAGCGATTATGTAT
The DNA here is from genome assembly GCA_963931845.1 of Maratus michaelseni. NCBI lineage: Eukaryota > Metazoa > Arthropoda > Arachnida > Araneae > Salticidae > Maratus > Maratus michaelseni. Next base: position 227,770,236 of record OZ007596.1, read on the forward strand.
TCAAATAAAGTTTTGAAATTTATTAAAAGCGATACGTCCGTGATGTATAAGCCTGACACAAATGCTGAACAATTTATATTACTTTGAGTACAAACGGATTTATCTTTAGTAATCGTCTGCATGCGATAGAGATCGATTTTAAAAATCATGCTTGAAAATTATTTTAAAAACTGTAAAAAGAATAAGTAAATTGCGATAAAGTTTTCAAAAAAAATTGCGATACAGTGTTCAAACAAATTGCGTTTGAAAGCACATTTTTATCCCTATTCGACGGTGTGAAAATTGTAAATGTGCGATATTTAAAAATTAAAAAAATTGCAATAAAAGCAAAATTCAATCGTCTTGTGTTGCCAACATCAAAATAACGCAGCGTTACGCACGTACACGTTTGCCTTTTATAATATAGATAGATAAATAGTCAGTCCTGTAACCGAATTTTTTTGGGCGTCTCAGTAAATGAACAATAAATAAACTTTACAATCTATAGAAAGCATGTTTTAGTTCATCTCAGTGATCTTTTTAACACGATCACAGTGATCCTTTCCAACAAGTGCTTATGACGTCGGTTTCTCTGCCTGTCTGTCCATGTATAAACTCTCATAGCCAGGGCTTGACAAATGCGGTTGCCAGGTCGCCGCTGGCGACCAAATTATTTAATCTGGCGTCCTTTGTTTGTTTATTTGTTTGAGAATAACTATTGTTTTTTCTTCATAGTTAAAAATTAACTAAGAAATGAGCACAAACAACATTTTTTCTCTCTAAACCCTACTAGTGCGCGGCAAGCAGTGATACCCCTCTTCTCTCGTAATTTTAATGAAAGAATCAAGTTTATAAGGCGTTTTCCGTCTCCTGCACAGAAAAGGCCATTCTTTTCCGCTCTAGCCAACTAGCATGACATATAATTAGAATGTGGGGAGAAGCGGGCAGATGTCACTAAAACCGTAAGAAATAGTGTTAATCCAGTCTTTGTGACACCTAAAATTGTATACAATGCGAAAAAATTCACACCAGGTATAGATTTCTTGTAGCACTCTACTACCAGGACATTTGAAGCATTCGACAATAAGCATTTCAGGGCATGGTGATTAATTCAGCCTTTACAGTATTTCTTCTTTTTTCCCAGATATATAAAATTTTGATAATTTTCAATACAAAACTTAGTTTATATTATCTTCTTCAATTGTGTTCTGTTCTAAACTATGTAACTAATAATTCTAAACTAAGGTTGTCATTATTTTTCTCTCAAGTAATTCATAAAAATACTTTTGAAAATCAATGATGGCGGGGGGCGGGGGGGGGTGTACTGGCGACTAGAATTTTTTGCTGGCTACCAGATTTTATCAAATTTGTTAAGCCCTGCTCATAGCTATATTCGGTTTGCCATAATTGTCATAATGTTATTGGGGTTTACTGTAGAATGTTCTGTATTGAAAATGAAGTGTGTAAAATTTATAGTTCATTTACAGGGACACACACAATGCTGGAAAGATCTATGCATTGATTAAAAACTTGGTTATGATTTAAAAATCCTCCCAGACATCTGTTTGGGTTTACCTTTCATCTACGATTTTTGGCTAAATATACCTACTATCACAAACTGAATCGTTAGTTCTCGCTGGGATTTATAAAGATCAATTAACATTAATATAACCTAAAACAAATAATTAAAATTTGATATTAGTTATCGCGTTGTGTCATTTTTGAGAAAATCGCATCTTACGAACCGTTAAGTTAATGACACAAATTTCTAACCAAATTAACATTAACTTAAACTGCAGAAATATTGTAGCATATACATTAAATAAACAAAGTACATATGATGCTGAGAGAAACAAGGAAACAGTATTTAAAATGAATACTTACCATTTTATATACATTAAAATATATACTATATACAAGCAAAATTCCAAATCAGCATAATTATACTTTAGCTCCATTATTTTGTATCTCTTTGATCCCAGTACTTATGACATTCATAAATTTAAGGTTTATTCTTGTAATTATCATTACTAGCCAGTTTATGTTTAATTGTTAAATGATTCAGTTTCAATCAAGTAATAAGTAATTACTTCTCATTTACATTTCTAACAATTAACTTCGAGATTCTTTTAATTATCCTTTACTCATTTGAGTTATTTTACAATTAATCATTCCATTAAATCTTAATTCTTTAAACATGAGAGCCGTACCAAAGACATGCATATTACCACACTTCATTAATTTTAACACAATTATTCTAATTGGTAAATATAAATCATACGAGTTGTAATTTTCCGACTGTGTGAAAAACTGTCCAGACCACATTTCAACCAGGAACCTTTGGCATAAGCTGTCAATGCTCTACCAGCTGAGCTATCCTGGACAAATCCGGCGGACACAATTTATTTAGATAACATTTGATTATGATATCTGGTCTGTTATCTTTAACAGCTCAACAGAATAAATCGCAGGTAATGTAAGTCCAAATAAACGTTGGCCACGTAATTACACTTTATTGATTTTAACAAAATTATTCTAAATAATTATGTAAAGAAAATCACTTATTATCCTTAAAGAATTGCTTAAATTGATAAACAGTATGCATAAAGGCTTATAAATACGATTTAATAAATGGATAGATAAGTTTAGTACGCTCAATCGGCGATATTTTGAAGATCAATAATGATAAACAAACTATTCTCGCAAAAATTTTTGAAAATGAACTTGAAAAACATAAACCACGAAATCACATGTCTAATGAAAGCTGGTGCTTAAAAATGGTCAGTTGTAAACGTGAAAGTTATTATTTTTTTCTTGTTGCTTTTTTTAATCTTTAAAGCATCTCGTGACAAATTTTAGGTACTTAAAGGAGGCTGATTCATTGCATATGTTCTAGCTTCGCATACAGATTTATATCGATTCACGGATAAGGGGTGGGAAATAAAATCTTTTACTATTTTTAAAATCAATTTGCAAAGGCTCTATTCTATGTAGTCTGGCCAAAGATGTAGTTCTTTTGTCGTATTTGATATCTGCCATATATTCTTTTATTCTCCTTTTAAACTTTCTATTTGTTTACCATATTCCTACAATTAACCTATATAATACTGAAAATTTTTCCGAGAACAGTTTATTTATCATTATTGATTTTGAAAATGTCGCCGACTGAGCGTACGAAACTTCTCGATCTACGAGTATATATTAACACATTGACGGACAGTAGGAACAAGTGAAGTTCGAAAATTGGCATTTGTAATTTTTAGAATATTAGAAGTATAGTTTTACTCCTTCTGCTTAAATAAACTTAATTTTGATTAATTCAGCACCTTTAATTAGGTTGCACTACTCCCTTCACAACCACGTCAGGGTGGCTAGTGGTCAGGGAAAAATACAGTAAAAAAAAAGTGATAACACCAGTATATTCTTATAGAAAAATTTATCTTGATTATTCGATCAAATAATCAATTTGAATTTTTCTATAAGAATATACTGGTAACTATAATTTTTTTTTCACCTGACCACTAGCCACCCTGCACGTGCATACTGAAGCTGCAACTCGTATAACAGGCGGAAAACGAACTTCAACCTAAAAAATTGTTTCCAAAACAAGACACTGGGCTTCTTACTTGTACGCCGGTAAATGCCACATTTGTGCTGCTATAGCCGTAGTGTCTAAAAACGACCGTTTCGTTTTGGACGGCTATTGCCGTCATGCCACATATTGAACTTCGCTTTGACGGCTATAGACGCAAGTGTCCGTCAACGTGTTAAAAGGTATTTATAAGCCTTATGCGTACTGTTTATCACTTTAACCAAATGCATCGTTACAATTTATCCAATTGGTAAATAAATCATACGAGTAGTAATTGTAAGTGACTTTTTCAATCAACTGAAAAATTGCAACTCGTATGATTCATTTACCAATTAGAATAATTCATTTCTGCCACATCCATTTTCATGAATCTCGCAACTTTGTGAAACCTTTAGTGATTCTTTAGTAAAAATTCCTGTTTTAATCTTAATAATAAGTTTGAATGTCAATTTCGCTTACCTTCATGTATTTTTTGTTTCAGATATTAAAGATAAAAGTGTGAATTTAAGCTTTTTTCGACGTCGCTTAGCACGCCCCAGAAGTGTCAGCAATCTGGATTTATCAACAAGAATGGTGGTAAAATTAAGAAACAAAAGACTGTTCTCATTCAATTTGAGATTCATAATTATATTATTTCACGCAATCTTCTGGACCATGCATTACGTTTTAAACTTCATATCGATCTTTGGAAAGCCATATGTACGTGGGAATCAAGTGAACAATGCCGCATGTCTTTTCTTTGGGCATTTGGTTGCTCTGACCTGCCCTTCCATACTAACAGCATTTGAAAAAAGACGTCGAAATTGTCCGGTCATACACATAAATTCACCTGAGGAACATGAATTTCGAATGAGAAATACCGTCAGAAAGGTGAGAAGAACGAGTTCAAATCTGCTGGATTGGGTGAGTCCTAGTAAAGTGTTGTCGACACTAGATACAGCGTCAGAACAATTGAGCAAAAGTTTAGGATCGCTAGTTTCTAGACCTGAAAGTCTAAGCCAAATGTGTGCCACAAGGATCAAGTCAATCGAAAGGGTATCAGTGTTAGCAAAAGAAAGTCTTAACTTATTACCGACACGCGTAGAAGTAGAAGTAGAAGTCGAAAGAAAAGATAAACGAAGTACTAGCGCGGTTTAAAAAATCTCGCTGGTTTTACAAATATTCTATCAAACACTGACTCAATTGTATACTTGCTGTATACTGTTAAAATTTCCGTGCTCAGTCGAACAAAATTTTAGTTTTGTAATGTCTGCAACCATAAAATGGTGAAAACTATTACGACGATTTAGAACTTTATATGAACGTTTCTGCTCTGTTAAAAATTTCGTGTTCGGTTGAACTAGATTTTGGGGATGCGACTACAACCATAAAATGGTGAAAACTTTTACTGTGATTTGGAACTTTAAATCAACCCTGAAATGGTATAAAATTTTATAAAATTTTTATTTTAAATATTTGTACCATTAACTATTAAAATGCTGAACTATGAAGTAGTAAAATTCGGAACCAAGAATTAGTAAAATATTCAAGAACTGGTGAAATTTTAAAGATAATGTGGTTAAGGTTATCCTTTAATATTATGTACTAATAATACTGGAGTCCCTATTTTCAGTGATATCCGACGAGCACTTACGGACAATCAATCCTGAACTTTCGTTCAAAACCGATAACTCTTTGACTTGTAGCTAGCTTTCTAATCACTAGACAAAGCAGGCAGATAGCCTCATCCTCTAAAGCAGTATATTGAAATTCATAAAACTATTTATTCTGATTGGCTGTTGAATGGCTCCATTTTTTGGTGAAAGATGGAATTATTTTAGATGTTGAATGGTGAATAAGTTTTTTTGAAAGTTAAAAAGAAACTATTCAGATTCATCTAATTAACTTTATACAATTGAATAGTTTAACTTTAAATTAAAATTTTTATCAGTGTAAAATGAATAGACGATATTTTTTGCTCTCAACTATATATAATCTATATTTAACGTTTACTTTCTGTTCCTAGAAAACATACACTGTTGTAGGAGTCTTGGGATGAACGTAGATTTAGTATGCTTTAGCGTTGTCTGCCCATCAAGAAATCTGTTCACAATTTGTTTACGCTAGCTCCAAGTATTTTAAATAGCATTTTATGTTATATACGTAGGCTGTTCAATAAGTAATAAGACTAATTTTACTGCCGCGAAACCACTCATCGGAATGTTAATTTCTGTGGCATAAAAAAAGTTTGTTGTCTGTATTAACAAAAGCTACCGATAGATGGCGTGTACAGGCTCATGTTTCTGAGTATCACGTGATTGAACTGAAGCTTGTTTGCGGGCGCCTACGAGAGCGGCCAGTTGTCGAAATGGAAGCGTCGATGGAACAACGTTATGCAATTAAATTTTGTGTTCGTCTGTAAAAATCAGCATCGGAGACCTTTGACATGATACGTGAAGTTTTCAACGATGAAGCAATGTCGAGGGCAAGTATTTTTCGCTGGCATAAAACTTTTAAGGAAGGAAGGCAACATGTGGAAGATATTGAACGTGAGAGACGACCTTCAACGTCCACCACAGAGACAATGATTAACACAGCTGCGGTTATCATCAAGGAGGACCGCAGAATGGCGAAATGGCTTCCTATTGCACCATGACAATGCCCGACCACATATTGCTCGTTACGTACAGGATGTTTTGCAGCAGAACAACGTGGAGATTTTACCACACCCTCCATATATTCCTGATCTCACTCCATGCGATTTCTGGCTGTTTCCTCAACTTAAGAAACCATTAGGAGGCAAACATTTTGCAAGCAACAAAGCATGTGTTAAAGCTGCGGAGGCGGTTTTGAAAAAGCTCTCAAAAAACGGCCTTTTATATATTTTTAAGAAGTGGACAGAACGTTGGGATAAATGCATTACGTGCCGCAGTAGTTATTTTGAAAATGACCATGTAAATAATGACGATTAAAGGTATTCTGTATTTTTTATAATTTTAGTCTTATTACTTATTGAACAGCCCTCGTATAACATTTTATTTCTGTTCCTAAAAATAATCTTGATGTAGAAGTGTTGTAGACTAATGTGCATTTAGTATACTTTAACGCTTTTGCCTGTTCATCCCGCTATCATCCGCAATTTGTTTACACTGGCTTCAAGAATTTTAAAATTAATATTAAATAAGCATTTTAATATCCCTTTAAGTTATATACACGTTTCTTTTTAACACTTTCCAACATAGTTCAAAAGTGTTTATGAATTCGGTTTGTCTGTCTGTCTGTCTGCCGTCTGTTTGTCCGTACTCTAACTACCGTAAATATACTCGGATAGTCATGCAATTGATATATGTTATTGAGGCTTTCTGTGGCATGTTCGGTATTGAAAATGAAGTGTGTAGAACTAATAGTTTTTTTTTTTTTAAACGGACAATAAAAATAATTCCGTTACATTGCGGTCTACGAACGCATTTTTAAATTTAACTCATTTTTTGCCTATTACTTGGTGTGTATAAATTGCATAGATTGTATACAGGGCAGCACAAAAGTTCTCGAGTACATTTCCGTTTATTTTCGGAAATTCCAGAAGGGAAATTTTAAACTGTGCTACGCGTTTCCTAACTCAACTAAAATTTAGCATTATATTTAGTATATATATAAATCTATAGATCATATACAGGGCTGCCCAAAAGAGCTCGGATATTTATCCGATTATTGTTGATAATTCCTGAAATTGGATTTTTAAATATGTTTTGCATTTTCAAAATTGTTTAGCTAGATATCATCTTACACCTTGCGGTAAAGATTTTCAAAATTATTTTAGAAGTGTTGGAAAGTGTTACATAATCTATGCTTGACGCGTGATTTTTCGTTCTTGTTGTATTTATAAAAAAAGGCCTGTATTTATACTTTTGATGATGGACCGGAAAGACCTAGAAAATTCGGTTTCCGGAATATTGTACCACTGTCTCCAAACAATAATCATCATGATAGATTTCCTTTGCAAATGATGTAAAAATATACCACGAAGATTGTTGTTTGGAAATAGTAGGCTTAATGAAATATAAAAATAGCTCCCAGAGGCACCTCTGCTATTTTTATACAGTATGTCCAAAAAGTCTGGCAACGACTAGAGAAATACACATCGGATTCAATAAACAGAAAAATGCGTGTTAAATATATTTAAAAAAGCTATTCAGTGATACCAAAGTTGACCACCCACCCCAACCCCCTGGGAGTCAGAGGGGGTACAACTTTGAAATCTTGAATACGAACTCTGATTTTTTTATCGCAGATTCGGATTCTACGAGGAAAATACGTAACATTTGCATTTAACTTTTTTTTTCGGATTATCGTAGATGACGTAATCGAGATTGTCGTAATCTGGCAAAATTCAGATTCGCTTTGTGAACAGAAAATCTTATTTTTCATTGAAATTCTGATTTTGCAATTTAAAAAACAGAAACTAAACCAAAAAAATGCTGCTCCCCTCCCTTCATCATGGATAGGCAGGCAGCCATTGCTTAAATTCTAAATGAATGGACTGCTTAAAGCTTTACCCAAGAACAACGATTTTGTCATAGAAGCTCCCTCTTCCCTTCGGGGAGCTTCATTAGCGTGACTTCCCTTACATCTCACGATGCGGGGTGCTGTTTAACGCCACATTTTGCTCGATTACATCTCCATTTACGATGATCCGAAAGAAAATATTAAAATCAAAAGTTACGGATTTCTTTCCGTAGAATCCGACACTGCAATAAAAAAATCAGGGTTCTCTTTCAAGATTTCAAAGTTGGGCCCCCTCTGACCCGAATGGGATCGATGGGGGCGGGGGGTGAGGGCGTCAACTTTGGTATCATTGAACAGCTTTTTTAAATATGTTATTTAACACGTATTTTTCCTTTTTACAATCCGATGTGTATTTCTAGAGTTATTCTACCGTTTTCAGACTTTTCGGACATACTGTATGTATTATATATATATATATATATATATATATATATTAAAATACTGTACAATATCTGTTTGAATATTATATTGTTTATTATTGTCATGTTATAAATTATTGTATTGTATTGTTCAAGTGCTTGATCATGTAAATTATTAACGTTGTATTGTAAATGTATTATAGTATATCAGTGTTGGCGTCGTATACTATCATGTTATGGATTGTATTTTCGTAATCGTAGATTCGTGTGAATCCTACATGATTCTGAGTAAGAGAAAATTTGATCTCTGACCTTGAATCTCTGCCTGTTTATAAACTTCAATGTTAGGCGTCGGGGTAAGTGCTCTATTTTTTGCTTGAAATTTGTGACAAACAAGCAATTCTTGACTAAAAAAAATCCGAATTCAAGGAACTGTTTCCTTATTTTGTGGCAACCCAGTTTGTTACCCAAACTGTACAATATCTGTACAATATCTGTTTGAATATTATATTGTTTATTATTGTCATGTTATAAATTATTGTATTGTATTGTATTGTTCAAGTGCTTCATCATGTAAATTATTAACGTTGTATTGTAAATGTATTATAGTATATTAGTGTTGGCGTCGTATAGTATCATGTTATGGATTGTATTTTCGTAATCGTAGATTCGTGTGAATCCTAGATAATTCTGAGTAAGAGAAAATTTGATCTCTGACCTTGAATCTCTGCCTGCTTATAAACTTCAATGTTAGGCGTCGGGGTAAGTGCTCTATTTTTTGCTTGAAATTTGTGACAAACAAGCAATTTTTAACAAAAAATAAATAAATCCGAATTCAAGGAAATGTTTCCTTATTTTGTGGCAACCCTGTTTGTTGCCCAAACTGTACAATATCTGTTTGAATATTATGTTGTTTATTATTGTCATGTTATAAATTATTGTATTGCATTGTTCAAGTGCTTGATCATGTAAATTATTAACGTTGTATTGTAAATGTATTATAGTATATTAGTGTTGGCGTCGCATACTATCATGTTATGGATTGTATTTTCGTAATCGTAGATTCGTATGAATCCTAGATGATTCTGAGTAAGAGAAAATTTTATCTCTGACCTTGAATCTCTGCCTGCTTATAAACTTCAATGTTAGGCGTCGGGGTAAGTGCTCTATTTTTTGCTTGAAATTTGTGACAAACAAGCAATTTTTAACAAAAAATAAATAAATCCGAATTCAATTAACTGTTTCCTTATTTTGTGGCAAGCCTGTTTGTTACCCAAACTGTACAATATCTGTTTGAATATTATATTGTTTATTATTGTCATGTTAAAAATTATTGTATTGCATTGTTCAAGTGCTTGATCATGTAAATTATTAACCTTGTATTGTAAATGTATTATAGTATATTAGTGTTGGGGTCGTATAGTATCATGTTATGGATTGTATTTTCGTAATCGTAGATTCGTTTGAATCCTAGATGATTCTGAGTAAGAGAAAATTTTATCTCTGACCTTGAATCTCTGCCTGCTTATAAACTTCAATGTTAGGCGTCGGGGTAAGTGCTCTATTTTTTGCTTGAAATTTGTGACAAACAAGCAATTTTTAACAAAAAATAAATAAATCCGAATTCAAGGAACTGTTTCCTTATTTTGTGGCAACCCTGTTTGTTACCCAAACTGTACAATATCTGTACAATATCTGTTTGAATATTATGTTGTTTATTATTGTCATGTTATAAATTATTGTATTGCATTGTTCAAGTGCTTGATCATGTAAATTATTAACGTTGTATTGTAAATGTATTATAGTATATTAGTGTTGGCGTCGTATAGTATCATGTTATGGATTGTATTTTCGTAATCGTAGATTCGTGTGAATCCTAGATGATTCTGAGTAAGAGAAAATTTTATCTCTGTCCTTGAATCTCTGCCTGCTTATAAACTTCAATGTTAGGCGTCGAAGTAAGTGCTCTATTTTTTGCTTGAAATTTGTGACAAACAAGCAATTTTTAACAAAAAATAAATAAATCCGAATTCAAGGAACTGTTTCCTTATTTTGTGGCAACCCTGTTTGTTACCCAAACTGTACAATATCTGTACAATATCTGTTTGAATATTATGTTGTTTATTATTGTCATGTTATAAATTATTGTATTGCATTGTTCAAGTGCTTGATCATGTAAATTATTAACGTTGTATTGTAAATGTATTATAGTATATTAGTGTTGGCGTCGTATAGTATCATGTTATGGATTGTATTTTCGTAATCGTAGATTCGTGTGAATCCTAGATGATTCTGAGTAAGAGAAAATTTTATCTCTGACCTTGAATCTCTGCCTGCTTATAAACTTCAATGTTAGGCGTCGGGGTAAGTGCTCTATTTTTTGCTTGAAATTTGTGACAAACAAGCAATTTTTAACAAAAAATAAATAAATCCGAATTCAAGGAACTGTTTCCTTATTTTGTGGCAACCCTGTTTGTTACCCAAACTGTACAATATCTGTACAATATCTGTTTGAATATTATATTGTTTATTATTGTCATGTTAAAAATTATTGTATTGCATTGTTCAAGTGCTTGATCATGTAAATTATTAACCTTGTATTGTAAATGTATTATAGTATATTAGTGTTGGGGTCGTATAGTATCATGTTATGGATTGTATTTTCGTAATCGTAGATTCGTGTGAATCCTAGATAATTCTGAGTAAGAGAAAATTTTATCTCTGACCTTGAATCTCTGCCTGCTTATAAATTTTAATGTTAGGCGTCGAGGTAAGTGCTCTATTTTTTGCTTAAAATTTGTGACAAACAAGCAATTTTTAACAAAAAATAAATAAATCCGAATTCAAGGAACGGTTTCCTTATTTTGTTGCAACCCTGTTTGTTACCCAAACTGTACAATATCTGTACAATATCTGTTTGAATATTATATTGTTTATTATTGTCATGTTATAAATTATTGTATTGTATCGTTCAACTGCTTTATCACGTAAATTATTAACGTTGTATTGTAAATGTATTATAGTATATTAGTGTTGGCGTCGTATAGTATCATGTTATGGATTGTATTTTCGTAATCGTAGATTCGTGTGAATCCTAGATGATTCTGAGTAAGAGAAAAATTTATCTCTGACCTTGAATCTCTGCCTGCTTATTAACTTCAATGTTAGGCGTCGGGGTAAGTGCTCTATTTTTTGCTTGAAATTTGTGACAAACAAGCAATTTTTAACAAAAAATAAATAAATCCGTATTCAAGGAACTGTTTCCTTATTTTGTGGCAACCCTGTTTGTTACCCAAACTGTACAATATCTGTACAATATCTGTTTGAATATTATGTTGTTTATTATTGTCATGTTATAAATTATTGTATTGCATTGTTCAAGTGCTTGATCATGTAAATTATTAACGTTGTATTGTAAAAGTATTATAGTATATTAGTGTTGGCGTCGTATAGTATCATGTTATGGTTTGTATTTTCGTAATCGTAGATTCGTGTGAATCCTAGATGATTCTGAGTAAGAGAAAATTTGATCTCTGACCTTGAATCTCTGCCTGCTTATAAACTTCAATGTTAGGCGTCGGGGTAAGTGCTCTATTTTTTGCTTGAAATTTGTGACAAACAAGCAATTCTTGACTAAAAAAAAATCCGAATTCAAGGAACTGTTTCCTTATTTTGTGGCAACCCAGTTTGTTACCCAAACTGTACAATATCTGTACAATATCTGTTTGAATATTATATTGTTTATTATTGTCATGTTATAAATTATTGTATTGTATTGTATTGTTCAAGTGCTTCATCATGTAAATTATTAACGTTGTATTGTAAATGTATTATAGTATATTAGTGTTGGCGTCGTATAGTATCATGTTATGGATTGTATTTTCGTAATCGTAGATTCGTGTGAGACCTAGATAATTCTGAGTAAGAGAAAATTTGATCTCTGACCTTGAATCTCTGCCTGCTTATAAACTTCAATGTTAGGCGTCGGGGTAACTGCTCTATTTTTTGCTTGAAATTTGTGACAAACAAGCAATTTTTAACAAAAAATAAATAAATCCGAATTCAAGGAAATGTTTCCTTATTTTGTGGCAACCCTGTTTGTTACCCAAACTGTACAATATCTGTTTGAATATTATGTTGTTTATTATTGTCATGTTATAAATTATTGTATTGCATTGTTCAAGTGCTTGATCATGTAAATTATTAACGTTGTATTGTAAATGTATTATAGTATATTAGTGTTGGCGTCGCATACTATCATGTTATGGATTGTATTTTCGTAATCGTAGATTCGTATGAATCCTAGATGATTCTGAGTAAGAGAAAATTTTATCTCTGACCTTGAATCTCTGCCTGCTTATAAACTTCAATGTTAGGCGTCGGGGTAAGTGCTCTATTTTTTGCTTGAAATTTGTGACAAACAAGCAATTTTTAACAAAAAATAAATAAATCCGAATTCAAGGAACTGTTTCCTTATTTTGTGGCAATCCTGTTTGTTACCCAAACTGTACAATATCTGTACAATATCTGTTTGAATATTATGTTGTTTATTATTGTCATGTTATAAATTATTGTATTGCATTGTTCAAGTGCTTGATCATGTAAATTATTAACGTTGTATTGTAAATGTATTATAGTATATTAGTGTTGGCGTCGTATAGTATCATGTTATGGATTGTATTTTCGTAATCGTAGATTCGTGTGAATCCTAGATGATTCTGAGTAAGAGAAAATTTTATCTCTGACCTTGAATCTCTGCCTGCTTATAAACTTCAATGTTAGGCGTCGAAGTAAGAGCTCTATTTTTTGCTTGAAATTTGTGACAAACAAGCAATTTTAACAAAAAATAAATAAATCCGAATTCAAGGAACTGTTTCCTTATTTTGTGGCAACCCTGTTTGTTACCCAAACTGTACAATATCTGTACAATATCTGTTTGAATATTATGTTGTTTATTATTGTCATGTTATAAATTATTGTATTGCATTGTTCAAGTGCTTGATCATGTAAATTATTAACGTTGTATTGTAAATGTATTATAGTATATTAGTGTTGGCGTCGTATAGTATCATGTTATGGATTGTATTTTCGTAATAGTAGATTCGTGTGAATCCTAGATGATTCTGAGTAAGAGAAAATTTTATCTCTGACCTTGAATCTCTGCCTGCTTATAAACTTCAATGTTAGGCGTCGGGGTAAGTGCTCTATTTTTTGCTTGAAATTTGTGACAAACAAGCAATTTTTAACAAAAAATAAATAAATCCGAATTCAAGGAACTGTTTCCTTATTTTGTGGCAACCCTGTTTGTTACCCAAACTGTACAATATCTGTACAATATCTGTTTGAATATTATATTGTTTATTATTGTCATGTTAAAAATTATTGTATTGCATTGTTCAAGTGCTTGATCATGTAAATTATTAACCTTGTATTGTAAATGTATTATAGTATATTAGTGTTGGGGTCGTATAGTATCATGTTATGGATTGTATTTTCGTAATCGTAGATTCGTGTGAATCCTAGATAATTCTGAGTAAGAGAAAATTTTATCTCTGACCTTGAATCTCTGCCTGCTTATAAATTTTAATGTTAGGCGTCGAGGTAAGTGCTCTATTTTTTGCTTAAAATTTGTGACAAACAAGCAATTTTTAACAAAAAATAAATAAATCCGAATTCAAGGAACGGTTTCCTTATTTTGTTGCAACCCTGTTTGTTACCCAAACTGTACAATATCTGTACAATATCTGTTTGAATATTATATTGTTTATTATTGTCATGTTATAAATTATTGTATTGTATCGTTCAAGTGCTTTATCACGTAAATTATTAACGTTGTATTGTAAATGTATTATAGTATATTAGTGTTGGCGTCGTATAGTATCATGTTATGGATTGTATTTTCGTAATCGTAGATTCGTGTGAATCCTAGATGATTCTGAGTAAGAGAAAAATTTATCTCTGACCTTGAATCTCTGCCTGCTTATTAACTTCAATGTTAGGCGTCGGGGTAAGTGCTCTATTTTTTGCTTGAAATTTGTGACAAACAAGCAATTTTTAACAAAAAATAAATAAATCCGTATTCAAGGAACTGTTTCCTTATTTTGTGGCAACCCTGTTTGTTACCCAAACTGTACAATATCTGTACAATATCTGTTTGAATATTATGTTGTTTATTATTGTCATGTTATAAATTATTGTATTGCATTGTTCAAGTGCTTGATCATGTAAATTATTAACGTTGTATTGTAAAAGTATTATAGTATATTAGTGTTGGCGTCGTATAGTATCATGTTATGGTTTGTATTTTCGTAATCGTAGATTCGTGTGAATCCTAGATGATTCTGAGTAAGAGAAAATTTGATCTCTGACAATGAATCTCTGCCTGCTTATAAACTTCAATGTTAGGCGTCGGGGTAAGTGCTCTATTTTTTGCTTGAAATTTGTGACAAACAAGCAATTTTTAACAAAAAATAAATAAATCCGAATTCAAGGAAATGTTTCCTTATTTTGTGGCAACCCTGTTTGTTACCCAAACTGTACAATATCTGTTTGAATATTATGTTGTTTATTATTGTCATGTTATAAATTATTGTATTGCATTGTTCAAGTGCTTGATCATGTAAATTATTAACGTTGTATTGTAAATGTATTATAGTATATTAGTGTTGGCGTCGTATAGTATCATGTTATGGATTGTATTTTCGTAATCGTAGATTCGTGTGAATCCTAGATGATTCTGAGTAAGAGAAAATTTTATCTCTGACCTTGAATCTCTGCCTGCTTATAAACTTCAATGTTAGGCGTCGGGGTAAGTGCTCTATTTTTTGCTTGAAATTTGTGACAAACAAGCAATTTTTAACAAAAAATAAATAAATCCGAATTCAAGGAACTGTTTCCTTATTTTGTGGCAACCCTGTTTGTTACCCAAACTGTACAATATCTGTACAATATCTGTTTGAATATTATATTGTTTATTATTGTCATGTTAAAAATTATTGTATTGCATTGTTCAAGTGCTTGATCATGTAAATTATTAACCTTGTATTGTAAATGTATTATAGTATATTAGTGTTGGGGTCGTATAGTATCATGTTATGGATTGTATTTTCGTAATCGTAGATTCGTGTGAATCCTAGATAATTCTGAGTAAGAGAAAATTTTATCTCTGACCTTGAATCTCTGCCTGCTTATAAATTTTAATGTTAGGCGTCGAGGTAAGTGCTCTATTTTTTGCTTAAAATTTGTGACAAACAAGCAATTTTTAACAAAAAATAAATAAATCCGAATTCAAGGAACGGTTTCCTTATTTTGTTGCAACCCTGTTTGTTACCCAAACTGTACAATATCTGTACAATATCTGTTTGAATATTATATTGTTTATTATTGTCATGTTATAAATTATTGTATTGTATCGTTCAAGTGCTTTATCACGTAAATTATTAACGTTGTATTGTAAATGTATTATAGTATATTAGTGTTGGCGTCGTATAGTATCATGTTATGGATTGTATTTTCGTAATCGTAGATTCGTGTGAATCCTAGATGATTCTGAGTAAGAGAAAAATTTATCTCTGACCTTGAATCTCTGCCTGCTTATTAACTTCAATGTTAGGCGTCGGGGTAAGTGCTCTATTTTTTGCTTGAAATTTGTGACAAACAAGCAATTTTTAACAAAAAATAAATAAATCCGTATTCAAGGAACTGTTTCCTTATTTTGTGGCAACCCTGTTTGTTACCCAAACTGTACAATATCTGTACAATATCTGTTTGAATATTATGTTGTTTATTATTGTCATGTTATAAATTATTGTATTGCATTGTTCAAGTGCTTGATCATGTAAATTATTAACGTTGTATTGTAAAAGTATTATAGTATATTAGTGTTGGCGTCGTATAGTATCATGTTATGGTTTGTATTTTCGTAATCGTAGATTCGTGTGAATCCTAGATGATTCTGAGTAAGAGAAAATTTGATCTCTGACAATGAATCTCTGCCTGCTTATAAACTTCAATGTTAGGCGTCGGGGTAAGTGCTCTATTTTTTGCTTGAAATTTGTGACAAACAAGCAATTTTTAACAAAAAATAAATAAATCCGAATTCAAGGAAATGTTTCCTTATTTTGTGGCAACCCTGTTTGTTACCCAAACTGTACAATATCTGTTTGAATATTATGTTGTTTATTATTGTCATGTTATAAATTATTGTATTGCATTGTTCAAGTGCTTGATCATGTAAATTATTAACGTTGTATTGTAAATGTATTATAGTATATTAGTGTTGGCGTCGCATACTATCATGTTATGGATTGTATTTTCGTAATCGTAGATTCGTATGAATCCTAGATGATTCTGAGTAAGAGAAAATTTGATCTCTGACCTTGAATCTCTGCCTGCTTATAAACTTCAATGTTAGGCGTCGGGGTAAGTGCTCTATTTTTTGCTTGAAATTTGTGACAAACAAGCAATTCTTGACTAAAAAAAAATCCGAATTCAAGGAACTGTTTCCTTATTTTGTGGCAACCCAGTTTGTTACCCAAACTGTACAATATCTGTACAATATCTGTTTGAATATTATATTGTTTATTATTGTCATGTTATAAATTATTGTATTGTATTGTATTGTTCAAGTGCTTCATCATGTAAATTATTAACGTTGTATTGTAAATGTATTATAGTATATTAGTGTTGGCGTCGTATAGTATCATGTTATGGATTGTATTTTCGTAATCGTAGATTCGTGTGAATCCTAGATAATTCTGAGTAAGAGAAAATTTGATCTCTGACCTTGAATCTCTGCCTGCTTATAAACTTCAATGTTAGGCGTCGGGGTAAGTGCTCTATTTTTTGCTTGAAATTTGTGACAAACACGCAATTTTTAACAAAAAATAAATAAATCCGAATTCAAGGAAATGTTTCCTTATTTTGTGGCAACCCTGTTTGTTACCCAAACTGTACAATATCTGTTTGAATATTATGTTGTTTATTATTGTCATGTTATAAATTATTGTATTGCATTGTTCAAGTGCTTGATCATGTAAATTATTAACGTTGTATTGTAAATGTATTATAGTATATTAGTGTTGGCGTCGCATACTATCATGTTATGGATTGTATTTTCGTAATCGTAGATTCGTATGAATCCTAGATGATTCTGAGTAAGAGAAAAATTTATCTCTGACCTTGAATCTCTGCCTGCTTATAAACTTCAATGTTAGGCGTCGGGGTAAGTGCTCTATTTTTTGCTTGAAATTTGTGACAAACAAGCAATTTTTAACAAAAAATAAATAAATCCGAATTCAATTAACTGTTTCCTTATTTTGTGGCAACCCTGTTTGTTACCCAAACTGTACAATATCTGTTTGAATATTATATTGTTTATTATTGTCATGTTAAAAATTATTGTATTGCATTGTTCAAGTGCTTGATCATGTAAATTATTAACCTTGTATTGTAAATGTATTATAGTATATTAGTGTTGGGGTCGTATAGTATCATGTTATGGATTGTATTTTCGTAATCGTAGATTCGTATGAATCCTAGATAATTCTGAGTAAGAGAAAATTTTATCTCTGACCTTGAATCTCTGCCTGCTTATAAATTTTAATGTTAGGCGTCGGGTTAAGTGCTCTATTTTTTGCTTGAAATTTGTGACAAACAAGCAATTTTTAACAAAAAATAAATAAATCCGAATTCAAGGAACTGTTTCCTTATTTTGTGGCAACCCTGTTTGTTACCCAAACTGTACAATATCTGTACAATATCTGTTTGAATATTATATTGTTTATTATTGTCATGTTAAAAATTATTGTATTGCATTGTTCAAGTGCTTGATCATGTAAATTATTAACCTTGTATTGTAAATGTATTATAGTATATTAGTGTTGGGTGTCGTATAGTATCATGTTATGGATTGTATTTTCGTAATCGTAGATTCGTGTGAATCCTAGATAATTCTGAGTAAGAGAAAATTTTATCTCTGACCTTGAATCTCTGCCTGCTTATAAATTTTAATGTTAGGCGTCGAGGTAAGTGCTCTATTTTTTGCTTAAAATTTGTGACAAACAAGCAATTTTTAACAAAAAATAAATAAATCCGAATTCAAGGAACGGTTTCCTTATTTTGTTGCAACCCTGTTTGTTACCCAAACTGTACAATATCTGTACAATATCTGTTTGAATATTATATTGTTTATTATTGTCATGTTATAAATTATTGTATTGTATTGTTCAAGTGCTTTATCACGTAAATTATTAACGTTGTATTGTAAATGTATTATAGTATATTAGTGTTGGCGTCGTATAGTATCATGTTATGGATTGTATTTTCGTAATCGTAGATTCCTGTGAATCCTAGATGATTCTGAGTAAGAGAAAAATTTATCTCTGACCTTGAATCTCTGCCTGCTTATTAACTTCAATGTTAGGCGTCGGGGTAAGTGCTCTATTTTTTGCTTGAAATTTGTGACAAACAAGCAATTTTTAACAAAAAATAAATAAATCCGTATTCAAGGAACTGTTTCCTTATTTTGTGGCAACCCTGTTTGTTACCCAAACTGTACAATATCTGTACAATATCTGTTTGAATATTATGTTGTTTATTATTGTCATGTTATAAATTATTGTATTGCATTGTTCAAGTGCTTGATCATGTAAATTATTAACGTTGTATTGTAAAAGTATTATAGTATATTAGTGTTGGCGTCGTATAGTATCATGTTATGGTTTGTATTTTCGTAATCGTAGATTCGTGTGAATCCTAGATGATTCTGAGTAAGAGAAAATTTGATCTCTGACAATGAATCTCTGCCTGCTTATAAACTTCAATGTTAGGCGTCGGGGTAAGTGCTCTATTTTTTGCTTGAAATTCGTGACAAACAAGCAATTTTTAACAAAAAATAAATAAATCCGAATTCAAGGAACTGTTTCCTTATTTTGTGGCAACCCTGTTTGTTACCCAAATTACTGCCCCGCACTGTTATATCCAACCTGAACCCAAAGCTTTTATTTACAGTCAACACGAAATCCAACCTGAAACTATGCCTTTCAACCCGAAATCTGAAATTAATCCATATTTTAAAGCAAATATAAAAAATACGCTCTGTAATTGCATCTCTTATAGTAGTAGGAAAACGTCATTACGGGCTCAGCAACACAGTAGTACAATGGTTGGACAACCATTATACTACCCTTTAAAATAAGAACTTTAAACAACCGAAGAAGAAAAAAAAATGCGATGCTAGATTTAGGTCTGGTCCTGCTGTTCAACATCGATCACGTGATCAGCTTGGATATCTCAAACAGATGAATGGGGTTTCATTTTCTTTCCTTTAAGGTAAATATTTTATTGGTTGTGTAATTTGAAATCACTTGTTGTATAATGTCGTGAATTTCTCAGGTCATAAATTTAAATTATACTTAGACCGGGAGGCGGCAGCACAGACAATCACCTCATCGAGTTCACGGCTGAAATTCCAGAATTAGTTAAAACTCGATTCACATATTAAAACGCAATCGGTCTGCCAAGTCATATCTTGGTGGAAAATACCAGAAAACCCGATTTCAGCGGTTGGCTCGTAGGTTTGGAAACCTACGAGCCAACCGCTGAAATCGGGTTTTCTGGTATTTTCCACCAAGATATGACTTGGCAGACCGATTGCGTTTTAATATGTGAATCGAGTTTTAACTAATTCTGGAATTTCAGCCGTGAACTCGATAAGGTGATTGTCTGTGCTGCCGCCTCCCGGTCTAACTCCGATATGAATTCTCGGTCCAATTTTGACTCAACATATAATTTACCTGCATGCATATCTATCCGAAATAAACTGTATACATCGCCTGAAGCAATAACATAAACTAAAAGTCCGCTATACTCTTTATCTGTGTCCTTTAGTTTTGTATTATTCACTTCTGAACCGATGGGCATGTTTTCATTTATCCATACATCGCCTGAAGCAATAACATAAACTAAAAATCCGCTATGCTCTTTATCTGTGTCCTTTAGTTTTGTATTATTCACTTCTGAACCGATGGGTATGTTTTCATTTATCCATACATCGCCTGAAGCAATAACATAAACTAAAAGTCCGCTATACTCTTTATCTGTGTCCTTTAGTTTTGTATTATTCACTTCTGAACCGATGGGTATGTTTTCATTTATCCATACTTCAATAGATAAGGCTAAAGGAAACTCTGAAGCATATTTATTTGACTTAGCCAGATTTAAATTACTTCTTGTATTTATCTGTAATGTCAACACCCTTAAAGCACCTCTATCTATTAGTCTTTGATTACTGTTATTGTTGGTAACTTTCAGATTTATTGATTGATATGACATCAGCAAAATGAGTCCCATCAGTCGCTTATACATTAGGTGTTTTCTCATGCATTTTTAATTTGTTCAAATCACAAATGATTCTTAATGTACCAGATATTGGATCCAATTTGAAACATAGATTATCATTTGAAGGTATTATTTTGTATTTTCACAGTGCTACCACTACGATTTTAACAAATGAAGTCGAAAAAAATGCGATGTCAGACATATGTCTGGTCCTGACTTTTGTGTAATTTTTTGTTGATATGTAAATATTTTTTGAAAACCTTGAAAATTTTTGTAATTTTTTTTTTTTTGTTAATATTTTAAAATTTCGTAAAAACTTTTTTTTTAAACTTTGTAAAAACTTTTTTTTTAATTTGTAAAAACTTTTTTTTAATTTGTAAAAACTTTTTTTAAACTTTGAAAAAACTTTTTTTTAAATTGTAAAAACTTTTTTTTTATTTGTAAAAATTTTTTTTTAAACTTTGTAAAAACTTTTTTTTTATTTGTAAAAACAATTTGTTTTTTAATTTGTAAAAACATCTTTTTTTCTTTATTTTTACTGATTTGTATATATTTTTTCATTAATCTGATGTATAATATTATCAAAAGTTGACTTTCTTGTGTATGTGTGTAAATTGAATATTCATTGGTGAAAATGTTGTTGCGTTGAACAAGTTAAGATATATCCCAAGTCTTACGTAAAGTAGTATTAATTAGTTATTTACTATCATGTAGAAATTTCATGTTAAAAATCATACAATATATTTTAACAATGAAATATGTTTTATAAAAATAACACAGATCTGTATAGATACATTTTTTATTATTTTTATGGGTATTTAAACAATACATTGGGAATGTTGTCTACATTTATATCAATTTCTCTTCAATACATTTTATCAATTACATCAATAAAATTATTTACAACATTTTGGATTTTTCTTTACCAATTTCACTTTTGGATATCATATGCCAACTCTAGTTTGGGTAAATGTTTTAAAATCATAAATTTTATAATAGAATAATTTAATTCAGTGAATAAAGAGAATATATTTTCACTATGTAGAGTCAGTTTCTAGCTTGTGGGTTATATATTATGTTCTATACAGTCAATGTTTCGAAGTATTCAATCTGATTTTTGACTGTTAAATTCTTCAAACTACTCGTTAATTTTTGGATATCTATCCTCAGTGTGACTTGAGATACTGTCTTCGACAAGTTCAACATAACAGTCATATGTCTATTCAGTTTATTACGAATAACGAATGTTTTCCCACACTTTTCACACTGAAACATTTTTTTAACAGAATGTGTTTTCATATGAACTGATAGTCTGCATTTTCTAGTAAAAGATAATTGACGCTTTCTTGTAGACGATTTTTGACGATGATTACAAATATATGGTTTTTCACTAGTATGGATTTGTATATGTCCTTTTAAATTCCATTTACTTGAAAAGTATTTGTTACAAATGGAATACATCTGAAAGAGAAATAAATGCATATATTTAGAATTACTTCTAACACTATAGACGAAAAAAAAATCACTTTTTATAGAATACGTGATCCATTATATGTTTATATGTGATTTCTATATTTTAATATTTTATTTTAAATTCGCTCTAATTATGTTTAATATATGTATTCTAATATATCACATATAAGTACTCAAATGTATGTTATTCTTTATCTCTATATGTGTTAACGACGAATCAACCGGGGCATTCATTTCTGATAAAGAGAGTTTCTGCTGTTTTGATTGATCTTGATGTAACATCTGTACAATAAAAGAAATATAATTATATACTTAGAAAAGAATTAATAGATAAATTATCATTTATTGATGTTTTACAATGATATAGTATAACTTACTTTATTCGTTAACGGAGACATTCAGAGGAGCCAAACTGTCACAAATCTTCCGTAATATGGGAGTTAATTTGACCCATGTTTAATACAATTCGCACCATAATTTTTTTTTTTAGAAATGGAATTAAATATATTTCATGTAGAAATCTTGAAGTAAATAAATGAAGACTCATCAAATCAATTTTCTTGTTTGAAACGTTGTTAAACTGGGTCAATTTAAGCCACATATTACGGAAGATTCCCAAACGGCACACACCCATCTATAAGACATCTACAAGCTGTAAACTCAAGAAAACTGACACATCTATAAGAATTCCACAAATATCCAGGATTCATGCTTTTCACCTCTAATGGAGATGTTATGTGTGATCTCTCTGAGTTCTATTAGACGTCCAAGATATCCAGGTAGTCTATAAGACCACGTCTGTAAGACATCCAAGCATAGATCACTTTTCGACATGCAGTACTTCTAATAGATGAACTTAAGACTTGTATTGTAGATATCCAGGTACATCCGATACGCGTCTATAAGACGTCTAAATGTACGTCTATTTTTCTATATTCGGTACTTCTTATAGATATACTTAAGATATGCAAGAAATTTCATCAGAAATGCAGCCTTAAGCAAAAGTATTGAGCATCCCAATATTTATAATATATTTCCATATAAAAATAATAGTTAGATACAAATATTAAATTTAAAAAAAAAATGAATTTTCTAAAAAGAAAATTCATTTTTTTCTAGCTTGTGGCTTTACAGGGTTTTTTTACAGGGTGGCTTTACAGGGTACTTTAATTTCTTAAAAAAGAAATTACAGTTTGTAAAGACAAAATAAAAAAAGAAGCAAACGAACAACTCATTTTTCAATGAAGCTATTTTCTTTAAAAAAAAAATACTTTTATAATTATTCTTATTAAATTAATTCGTTTTCTGGAAGTGTTGTGTTAATAAATAATCATGAAAATTAAAATATTTTTTGCAGGAAAAGTCAAAATAAAGAACTTAATATTCAGCAATAAAATAAAGAAATCTTATGATAAAAAAATACTTTAAATTTATATGTGATTTCTATATTTTAATATTTAACATATGTTAATAAAAATAATAAAATATGTATATGTATATATATAAATAAATTTTATTAATTATTTTCATTGCTGAAAACTAAATGCTTTATATTTTGGCTTTACAGGGAATAATTATTTTATTTTTCATGAATATCTACAGGGTGATTATAAAAAAAAACTATCCCGATATATGAGCCCCTAACTGTCATATCGTTCCCAGAAACTGAATGAAATTTTTGTTTAAAGTATTTTAAGGTATGCGCTCAAGAATCATGTGAAAAACAGCAGTTAAATTCTAACCGTTACGGTTACAGTGACAAAATTTCAAAAATTTCAAATGGCAACACCTATTTTTTTATTGTAATGTGATCTTCATAGTGAAAAACCATCAAAAGCGTTGGAACGGTACCTGTAGCACGAAAATCGCCGGCGTTAGACAGACTAAGAAAAAAAGTGAAAACAACCAATAAAGGACAGAGAAGCAACAGAAAGTAAAACATTTTATGATTCAGTGGTATCCAGCGCATCTGCCGCATGTAAACTGTCGTCGTGTGTGAAATGGAAAATGTATGAAACACAATAAAATGTTTTGTTTTCTGTTGCTTCTCTGTCCTTATTGGTTGTTTTCACTATTCTTCTTAGTCTGTCTAGCGCCGGAAATTTTCGTGATACAGGTACCGTTCCAACGCTTTTTATGGTTTTTCACTATGAAGATAGAAAAAAAATAGGTGTTGCCATTTGAAATTTTCGAAATTTTGTCACTGTAACCGTAACTGTTAGAATTTAACTGTTGTTTTTCACATGATTCTTGAGCACATATCTCAAAATACTTTAAACCAAAATTTCATTCAGTTTCTGTGAACGATATGACAGTTAGGGGCTCATATATCGGGATAGTTTTTTTATAATCACCCTGTATATTAGCTTGCATAACATAAAATGAAACTTCCAGAAATAAAAGTAATTTAAAAATAAATATTTAAAAAAAAAGCTTTTTAAAAGAAAATGGTTTTATTAAAGGAAAAGTTGATCGTTTGCTGTCGTTTTAAATAAACTGAAATAACTTAAACATAAAATTTCTGTATGCAGTTAAATACTTATACCTATTACTTTTACAAATATATTATAAATATGAGAGTGCTCAATACTTTTGTCCAATGCTGTATTTCCAATGAAATGACATTGCTTTCTTGCACATCTGAAGTATACTATATGAAATTTGGAATAATTCTGGTAGAAAGTGCTAAACTTGGTCTTCAAAAACGAAAATGAAGAAATCTTATGCTAAAAAAATACTTTAAGTTTATACATAAATTTTGCTGTTTTAACATATTGTTAATAAAAATTATAAAATATATATAAATTATAATAATTATTTTCGTTCATGAATACTAGGTATTTTATATTTAGTCTTTTCAAGCAAGAATTATTCTAATTTTCATGATTATCCAATAACTTCCATAACAGTTTTTATGTTATGAAAGTTTCATTTTGCAACGTTAGTATTTTTTTAAACCCGTTTCTTAAAGCAAGTGGTTTAGTTAAAAGTTGAGTTGTTATTCTGCTGTCACTTCTTACAAATTTTAATAACTTATTCACAAAATGTAGTATGAAAGTGACCTCATTACCCTTTCAAGACATTCATCATAGTCCTGCTATTAATTTAAATGAGATACATTAAAAACATGGGAGTGCTCAATACTTTTGGGCCAAGGCTGAATTTAAAAATTCTACTAAATGTTTTATTCTGTTAATACTAATTAGTATTATTCTATTACACTAGTTTACATGACTTTTGTTCATGCAATGAAATATATACGGTTACGTTACTTTGGGTATCTACTTTTAGGAAAAAATATTTTTAAAAATCCAGCACGTCAGTTTTTTGAAATATTCATTAAGAAGATTTTTACAAAAAACTACATCTAAATAGACAAAAGACAGTTAAAAATGAGTATTTTTTGCTCTTTTTTTATAAATATTTTCATCTGTATCTCTCACAACAGACCAACAATAGTCACCAAGCACATTTTGGTCCCAAAAACCTTGATAATTTTGCTCAAATGATTATAAATCTTGGTGAAATCGCTCACCATGTTCATCACTCATACCACTAAGATTTTCTGGGGAAAAAATCTAAATGGGAATGCAAAAAAGGACTTTTTAGGGACATATTTACACCTATACGCTCGTAATTTTGCAATAAATTTTCAACACTATCTTTATAAATACTAACTTTTGTACTAGGAGCAAGCAATTTCCACTGTTGCCAAGTAATTCAGCTTTTGACTTAGACAACTGCAATTCTCTTATAAGATCGTTCAGTTTAAACTGAGTTATTAAATGTGGACTGTGCTCATCATTGACAAAGTTATCTGAGCTTGATTGTTCACTGTCACTATGCTCGTGCATTGTAATACTACTTGATGTATCTGTGTGAGTTTGGTCACTTCTGCCAGGTGGTGTGGGAACTGGAAAATCCTCTGAATGAAGAACCGGCTTAGTCACTGATGGAACGTCTGCATATTTTATGCTATCTTTATTTTTTGAGTTAAAACCAAAAGATTTTGTTAAACAAAAGTAACCATCGGTTACGTGGTTAGTTAGCTCTCTCCATATCATTGGTTTACCAAATTTCAGTGATCTATTTTTACCTGAATACCAGGAGCTGAGGACCAATCTACAATTAGTGCAAATCACATGACGAACCGAATTTTTATCTTGATTTGACACCGGAAATCCAAAATAATGTAAATAGGCTTCTTGCAATGCTTTTATTATAGGAAAACCACGATTTAACTGAACAATTTTGCTACAAACATAACAAAATCGGTTTGGATGTAGTTTACACATTCTAGATGACATTTTTATACAAAAATAAGACTTTTGAATCACACAGTTGTTTACAAAATAAAACGATAAACGTACTTAAACAATTGCGGGTAGATAAAAAACAAAGACCTTCATATCTCAGAATTGTGACGTGCTACAAAAAATAAAAAATATTTTTTTAACTACCATCCATAGCCTACATAAATAATATATGTTTCATTTCATGAACAAAAAAAATTTTTTTTGTAAACTAGTGTTATTAACAATAGAATTCTCAGTTTTCCATTATGTTTTTTAATATTGACTTCAATTTCACTGCATATTTTGCATTATCCCTCACATAAAAAGTAGCATAAAACTGGAGAATTCAATATATTCCTTTTAAATGCTAAAGGTGTAAATTAACAACATAATATAAATTAAAATAACTTTTATTAGTTGTTTTACATGTTTCGACTCTTTCCGAGTCATTTTTAAAAACAAAATGAGAATATTCCAAAGTTGCACGGGCTTTGAAATTATTATTTTCATGTACTTTTTTAAAAATTACGCACGTTATCTATTATTTTTTACTTGGTTGTTTATTTTCATATCTGTGACCATGAAGTAACTCGAGCCACAGTTTCAGTAAATTAAAAGATGCCGCACCGTTACATATTGTATTTTTGCGTGTTAGTATCTCTATGGTTTCTCTTATTATGGATGGATAGTATAGATTCCAGGGAAATAATATTTTACTTTCATTGAAATTTATTTGGATGGTTTCTTCTTGATATAATCTTGCCAGGGCTGTAGTTTTTCTATTATATTTAATATCAGCTATATGCTCTTTTTTTCTGCAATTAAATTTCCCGCTGGTCATGCCTATGAAGTAATTCTTGGATCCGTCTTCTTTAATAAAAGGTATTTCATATACTCCTGAATAATTCTCAAAATTAATTGGGTCAATTTTACTGCAAATGATGTCATGCCCGTACAACTTTGGAATATTCTTATTTTGGGTTTGAAAATGACTCGGAAAGTGTTGAAACATGTAAAACAACTAATAAAAGTTATTTTAATTTATATCATGTTGTTAATTTACACCTTTAACATTTAAAAGGTATATATTATTACAAGGTGTTATAAGTTATTATATTGGAGAATTTATTTTTTTTTACTTCTCCCCCCCCCCCCCTCTTTTCTAAATGCTGAAATTTTTAACTTGATTTGTTCAGTCATTAAATTTTTCTACAATTTTACAGCAAAAAGCAAAGAAAAAAATTTCATAAATTGACTTTTATAGCTAAATCAAAATAAATTATTTCACATATTTTTGTCCTACATAATAAGAATAAAATATAAGAATAAGAGTAAATATAAGAATAAAATTTTAATGGCAATTCGTAAACTTTTGAGTTCGACAATTTAAATTTCATTTTTTTTTTAATAATAAAATAAAGATATCTAAATAATAATAAATTGCCTGCAATTCTCTCATCAGAGCAGCTTGGATGGGTGAAATGTTTGAAAATCTGTAACAGATGGACTGTAAAAAGCACACATGTCTATCTGCGTAGAGGGTGCTTGCATTTGACTGCCATAATATCAGAACTTTTTATTAGTAATCTCAGAGGGAACAAGTTTACTTTTGATCTTGTTGTACACAACTGAAAAGAAATTGATACAGTTTTAGTCTTATACATATATTTTTAAAATTAGCCAGTACTTACCAGGTGTCTCAAAAATGACGGGTCAAAAAATGGATGTTTAAAGCATGGCAAATGATAGAAATGTACAGTTTGCTACAGTGTACTGGGGAACAGAATGATTTAAGTAATATTAATTTAATATAAGAATAATAGAAATAAAATAATATAAGTTTTCAAATAAACTCGTCATTTTTGGGACAAATGGTATTAATGATGTCTCATTTTGAGGATGTTGTAATAATAAAGCTTTAGCAAAAAATATTGATAATTATTATTTTCTGTGCTTAAAGGGTTTATTTAATGGTAATGTTTTATTTCGAGTGTGAAATCTGACAAGCTTTTGGGTTATTCTGAAAATATTCGAGTCTTACCTGTAATGATTGATAAATTTTCTGAAATATAAAATTCCCTAGAGGGGAGAAGATGATTGTCCCCCTAGCCTGCCCCAAATGACATTCCTCAGTAACCTTGTTATTAAATAAAGTAAAGATGACCATATATATATGTTACTGTTTTTTCATATCATAGAAGTTTTAATGAAATATTCTACAGATACATTTATTTGCATTGACCCCAAATTGAAAAGTCTTCCCTCCCCCCCCCCCCCCCCATTAATATTATTAAACTTTCTTAGTTTATTTAAATTGGTGGATTTAACTTTGTGCCGTTATATTAAAAAATAAATGAACAAATTAAAATAGCACAAATAAAAAAATATATAATGGCAAACAGCTGTTTCGGAGCCCGTAAAGCTCCATCATCAGTGCCAAATTTGAAAGATTAAAAACCGATTCAAAAGCTCAAGCCATGTAAATATGCTTACGTCTCCCTCACGCGGCCAAGATTGGATGGCCTTGATACTCTGTAACTCTGCGCCCTGATACTAATCTCATGTACATCCCTGTACATGAGAAGATTTTTAGTTTACTTCTAAGGCCATTATCGAAGTCCTTTCGATGCCATAACTGCACAATGGTTATAAGCTTGATTTCTTCAAGTAGCACCTATAATAAAATACAAAAGGAAATAACTGGTTTGCTAATTAGAATAAGCAACAGAATATACATTTTTCTGATATACAATATCCAGAAACCATCTCTGGACAATGCCTCCCTTCCCTCCATAAAGCTAGGTAAAAAAAAGGGAATAAATGCAAAACAGAATAAGTCTATAAGAAAAAAGAAAGACCGAGCCCATTCTGAGTCCGGAGAAAAAAAAATAAAGTCCGGCCAGTCTTTTTTTTTTTTTTTTTTTTTTTTTTTTGTTGTTGTTGTTTTGGGGGGGGGGGGGGGAAGTGCCGTACTGGATTACAGAAGAAAAAAAACAGAGTTATTTTGTTTCCGATTGCAAAAGATTAATAAAGATTCCGATTAATAAATAGTATTTTGAATAGAAAATAATTGGTAGAAACAAAACACACAATAAATGCAAAGATTTTTTTCTTGGGAAGCATTTTGTGAAATGTAAAAGTTAATTTTGTGATTTTTTTTAACTTCTTTAAGTCTCCCTGCTAAAGTTTTTATTTTTTATGAACCTGTTTTGTTTGCAAATTATCCATTTAAAAACCTAACAAAATAAAAATAATTAATGAAGAGTATGTTTTTATGCAATGTAATTTTGTGAAGGGACCTATTTTATCAAGAGGTATTTTGTGACGAGACCTGTTTTATTAACAGGAATTCTGTGAAGGGGACACTGTTTTATTAAATGTTTTTTGAAGTGAAAACTTCTTTAGGCGCGTTGGGCATTTTTTGAGATGGGGGAAAAAACATTGAACTCGCGACACTGTTACCGACACCTCTGTATATTTGGCGACGATTCTGCAATAGCTAGGGAATTTTTTGAGATGGAAAAAAAACATTGAATTCGTGACACTGTTACCGACACCTCTGTATATTTGGCGACGATTCTGCAATAGCTAGGGAATTTTTTGAGATGGGAAAAAAAACATTGAATTCGCGACATTGTTACCGACACCTCTGTATATTTGGCGGCGATTCTGCAATAGCTGGTTCAGGTAAGAAACCAGATTTGCTTAAATTAATATCTCACTTTGACAGCAAAAGTGATATTAGTCTCTATTTAGCATTACTTGAAAGACAAATTTCTCAAATGAATATAATAAAACAAAATTGGGTAACACATTTGTTAAGTTTAATTCCGTTAGAAATCGCCAATATTGCTAGAGAGCCAGAAACATTGGCGAACAATTTCGATTACGTAAAAGATTTACTTCTTAAACACTTCAAAATGACGCCAGAAGAATTTAGGCAGAAATTAATGTCACATAAAAAAGAATCTTCAGCCACTTGGCGCGATTTAGCATTTGAATTAAGAAATTATTTGGAAGAATGGATTAGCGGTCTTAAAGTATCTGATTTTGAATCCTTAAAAGAATTAATAGTAGTAGATCAAATTAAGAAAAGATTACCTATAGAAATGAAAGAACATTTTATTGATGATCTTCCAAAAATAAAAATTGTAGACGTATTAGTAAGTAAACTAGACGATCATGATGCGGCGAGACGTAATGTTAAAACCATGAATAGAATTTCACACCACTTTGAAGATAGAAAACCCGAAGTAAGTAAAAATGAAAATTCACAACCTTTCTTTTATACCCAATACCAAAATAAAAGAAATAAATCTCAAATTAGGTGTTTTAGATGTAACTCTCAAGGCCACATAGCGTCTCAGTGTAATAATAGCAATAACGGTCAAACTAATGAGTTCAGTCAAGACCCTACCGAAAACTATCGAAATTATAATCGCCAAAATCACAATTCGAATTCCGATGTACAGGAAAAAGCTAACAATGCTACAATTCGAATCAGAAATAAGTCTAAACCTAATGGAATGGGTAAAATAATTAATATCAAAGGCAAAGAAACAAATCTATTGTTTGATACAGGCAGCGATATTCAGCGATTCAGTTACGAATGTTATGTCAATATTGGGTCGCCAAATTTGTCTTCTGTTGATATCTTATTAACTGACATTGGCGGAGAAACTGTAAATCTAATGGGATATTTTGTGTATGAAATACGTGTTGATGGGTTTCTTATATCAACAAAATTTCATGTTTCAAAATCTCTCGCATACGATATCGTAAAAGGGCAAGAGGTGATCAGCAAACTAAAGTTGGCGATAGATGAAGAGGGAATTAAAATTGTTGGCGAGCGCAATACTTTTCAAGTAGGTTGCCTTAAAGCAAGACCTCCTTATCATAGTATTAGATCTATGATAAGGGAGTCTTGCCTTAAAGTTGTAAAGAATTCCGATAAAAAATTAAATTATGTGGCTAATTCATACAATGAAGCGAAAGTATCAAAAGGAAATAGTTCACGTGCAGAAAACGAAATGATTGGTATTATGAATAAAAATAATTCAGAAAATAATTTCAAGATAAATTTAGCACACGTGATGAAAACGGATAAAAGTGACTCAACTCGCGAGACCAAATCAAAAGATGAAAATGAAAATGAAATAACAAAACACGGAAAATATTATAATTTAACGAGCACGAGAAAAGAAATAGACGGAAGTAATATAAAAAGAAAAAATGAAAATATTGAAATATTTCACGAAAGTTTTAAGAAACGTGGTTATCGATACGGAAATGAAGTGAAATCATTTTATAGAAAATAAAAGTTTGTTGATAGAAATTATAGATACCGCAAACAATACGCGCAGTATGAAGATAGAAAAAAGCATAATGTTCACGAAAACCGTAAACAAGACAGGCAGCAAATAAGTCATCATTTTTGGAGTGATAATTTTGAAGCGGGAACCCTATTTTGCAGATAAATGTTATTACAAAAGATATGAAACTACATCTCATGGAAGAAATGATGAATGTATTGAGAGTTGTTGAAATTGTGGATGAAAATTCGTTTCATTGATATTCATTTCAAAAAATGCCAATTAATTAAATGTCATATTTCATGTATTTGTAAATTTACGTTTTAAGCAATAGATTGCAATTTTTGTATGTAAAATAATATGCATTATTTTTCTTGTACAAAAACGCATTGAATGAAAATTGTAATATAATTTTTGTAGTAGTAGTTTATAATAATGAATAAAAAAACACTTCATTTAAAAGTATTTCCTGCACAATAAAACGTTTCCTGAGGATTCAAAAAATATACACGTAATTGTTCAAGTTTTCACTTCTGTCGGCACTCCCGGAGTGCCATTTTTTTTTTCTGAAGGGTCCCAAAATTTTGCCTGGATCAACCCCTGAAATGCTACTAATTAATCTACTTTAATGTATACCTAAAATTATGATACAAAAATATTAAGTATTCCACATTTAGAGTACACAAGTCAGTGTACAAGCAGTGTATATGGCCACAAGCATGTTCAGATGAACACGCTAAAAAAATTATTGTTAGCCAACTAATTAGCAAAATTTAAAGGATGCTAATAAGTATTAACAATTACATTGTAACATTTATATGTATTATTACTGGACTCACATCCCGTTTGTATGTACAATACTTGGCTCGAATCACATTTATATGTACAATACTTCGTACGAATTGCATTTTTTGAAGATTGCAATCAAGTATTCACTATCCTCATTGCTTTCGTTGTTTTGCGAAATATATGATTTAATTTCAATATTTATACAGTAATATTTCGAGCAAAAATTACCAATTAACTAGAAAAATAACTAAACTAAACAAATTAAAGTCTAATAATGCTTAAAGTGATAAAAAACATAACACGGAATATTTAAAAATACCTTTTTAATGTAGATTACATATGTTTCGTTCGTTCTATCGGTGACATTTTCAGACCTAAATGTCAAAAGAATATTCTTGCATATTTTTGAAAATAGTAAACATAAACCACGAGATCGTATGTCCAAGGCCAAATTTTAGCTAATTCAAAAGAAGCGGCTTCGTTGCAAATGTTAGCTTTTCGCAAATATATTTCTATAGATTCACGGATAATGGATGGGAAATAAACTCTTGATTGAAAAAATTATTTTACTGTTCTTCAAATGAATCTGAAACTGCTCCTTTCTATATTGTCTGGCTAAAGCAGTAGTTCTTCTGTCATATTTGATATCTGCCATATGTTCTTTTATTCTCGTTTTAAATTTTCTGTTTGTCATTCCTACATAGTATTATAGTGAAATCGGCAATAATGTTAGAATTATATGTATTTTTTAAAGCATATAACATTTTCCCACTGATTCAGAAAATCTAACTTTTCGAAAATCGAATTCAAAATATGCCTCTTCATAAGTGTAAATATGAAAAGCATGTATATCCTGAAATCCTCAATTGTCAACTGTAAATTTTTTTGGATATTTCTAAGCATATAATATTTCTTAAAGATCCAGAAAACCTAATTTTTTTTAGATGTCAAATTAACCTGATTTTATTTAATTTTCTCTTTTTAATATGCTGTGAAATTCAGTTTTTAGGCAACCGTTAAACAGAGGGTGGGGGAGCGATATACGTGTTATTTCAAAATTGTAAGAATTATAAATAAAAATGTTTTATATTTTTTAACATATGCACAAAATTTCATAAAACATTATACAGAGAATCGCGAATAGCCGAGAAAATTATTGACAAAATTTCAAACCGATTTAAGCAAAAATTTAGCATCCATAATAATACATTTAAATCAACTATTCAAAAATGTGCCAAATATGAAAATCTAGTCGCTGGGGGCCACCGTAATACTTACCCATCATGGATATGCATAATATAAAATATGAATATATAACATGTGTATTATAACATGTACTTATAAAATGCATTGCAATTCGAATAAAATCGGGCTTGATAAATGCTCTATTAAGGAATTGCGTAAAAGAAACATCCTTATAACTCCAAAAATAATAATCATATTAACTAACGGTTTATTGAGTCGGATTAAGCGTCTCATTTCCAATTAAAATATATCTTTGAATTGAAATTTGGATGAAATACAGGGTCATGAAAAATCGAAGAGTATGGAAAATAGGATTACAAATATCCCGGCAACTCATTATTCGATCGACTTCATTCTTTATGCAAAATTTATGTTTTTTTTATTGTCTTTTATATTCACTCCTTAAAATAAACAATTTCGAAATTTTTTATAAACCTTTTATCAGAACGAATATTTCGAGAGTCCGAAAAAAATAGTTTTGTATAATCGAGGTTACTTAAATTCAATAAGGTTACTTAAATTCATTATTACATACTAAGTACATACCAAATTTCAAGTCCCTTATCTCTATTTGTTCGATAGATAGAGCGTTTACAGACACACAGACATACAGACATACATATACATAGACACACAGACGTATATGATTTATGGAATCTCCAGTGTCTGAAACGTGTAAATCCGTCAAAAAAAATTCGATTTTTAAAACGATTACAAGATTTACCCTATACTACGTATGATGGGTAAGTAATATGGATTTCCACTGAAAAGCATTATGACGTAAGAAAAAAATTTTCATAATTTTCGAATGAATGAATCAAATTTAACTGATAACAATACAGCTAACTCCGGGTATTTCACCAAGATACCTACCTAATTACAAACTAATTAGATGCATTTTGGGGCAGTTACAGGTAAATATACAAACAAACAGGCAAAAATCTTTTCGCATTTCCACAGTAATCTTAAACTGCGTTTCGGCAAAAAAAGGGAGCAGGAGCAGGATCAAAGCGGATTAAATTTTACTGCCTTGGATGATTAGACAGAGAAATTGATAGCCCTTTTTCAATGACGATCCACCATAAACTTATACATGCATGTAAATATTTATTTCTGCAATGCAATGGCAAATTAAAAGAAATGGTGTTAAAAGTCATTCAAATTAAACTTCTCATTACAAGGAGAAGAATATTATTTTTGTAACAAGCTGTCTCAAAATCATTTAGAAACCGAAGGAGAAACTAAATTACCTTGTTTTTGTAACATATAAATAAGCTGAGAATGAACAATAGCTTGCTACAATGCACGTTTATTTTAAAATTTTTCTCGTAACGTTTAATTTCGAATTAAATGGAAAATGAATATGAAAATAATTTTCCGTTACTTTTTATACATTAGAGAACGATGTTGATTAAGGAGACGAGAACGCCAATTAGGAAAAATATATTTTGAGAAAATAGTTTGTAAAATTCATAATGATGTATAATTTACATTTTTATCTTTAAGAAGTAAGCAAGCGCACTTTTTACTGCTACGTATATGGCATGATATTTTTATTTTTAAAAACAATTACAAGTTAGTAATGAAAAGAAAACAATATAATTGTGCTATATTTAGAAGTTAAATAGATTGAAGTAAAAGCGAAATGTATGGTCAGGTCATTGCCATCGTCAATATGACGTCCGCATTTCTCACGGACATATTTTATAATATAGATAATAGAATATTAAAAGTACTGAATTAGAATAAAAGTGCCTTATTTGGCAGATTATATTTATGCTCCAGAATACATTTTCGCTTTTAAATTAGTATCTTCATATCGAACATGCCATATTTAATACTTTATCTGCCTACTTACATGCATCATTTTCTTAAATTTACGCTTACATGTATCCATTTTACATACATTCATGCAACTTACATACACTGCAAAAAAGAAATTGTTGATTTTACTTAGTAGTTGATTTTACTAGTAACTTACTGCCAGCTGGGGTGTCAGTATTATACCGTAAAATAAACATTTTTATTTTTTGCAGAGTACTTACATACATCTTATACCATACATAGTATATACAAGCACTTTCTTAAATTACAATAAATATAATAACATTCTCTTCAATCGATGAAAGTAGTAGTTCTAAGCAGAAATTTTCCATAAACCTGATCCACAATCGCTACAGCGATAGTTTCTTCCCATGATCGTTGTAATATATCGTTTTATCATAAATAACACGAAATTTTTCCTGTGATTGAAAGTATATCACTTTAGAAATTCTATCACTTAAAATATAAAAATATTACCTTTGAAATAATTTAATAATTACAATAGTACATCAAAAGAAATAGATTTTATAACCAAGTACTGTTTTTTTTTTTTTAACTTGGTTTGAAGTTAAAATTTTCGAAAGTTATTTTTCTAATTGGTAGCATTATAGCGTTAGAGAAAAAAAATGAAATAAACTAAGAATGATTAAAAGAACTAAAACATGGATAAATTCAATACGCAGAAACTTGATAAATTTAAAAGGAGATGGTGGTGTAAAGCCCGTTAAGTTAAGATCGTTTTTGTATGTTTTTGGAAGAAAAAAAAATTCAAACAAAATTCACCATTAGATTAGAAACACTTAAACCTACACTAGTCATGCAAAGAAATTCGAACGCAATGTTAAACTTATGGGAAAAATCTTTGCAGCGTTCCTAATATTTTCGCACTTTACTACCACTACATTAAAACTATGTCTTTATTACAGACTTCTATTGCAGATATTAAAGGATTCTACCACGAAGATTTCTGATTTGAAACAGTGGTAGGCAGTGTAGAAAAATTTAGGAACTCTGCGAGCCCTGAGTACACTTTTTCTTGAGAGCGTGATTCATGATTAATGCACAAGAGATGAGGTTAAATAATCATCCTAAGTACATAACTAATTTAAATAAATAAAACTCGAGCGAATAAATAAACTAGTCGTTGGGGGCCACCGTAATACTTACCCATCAAGGATATGCATAATGTAAAATATTAAAATAAAAATGTGTAAACTACTTATAAAGTGCATTGCAATTCGAATAAAATCGTGGCTTGATGACGTCACAAACTTTAAAGTCTCGATTACTGAATTGCTTGAAAGAAACATCCTTATAACTCCAAAAATAATAATCCTATTAACTAGCAGTTTATTGCATCTGATTAAGCGTCAAATTTCCAATTAAAATATATCTTTGAAGTGAAATTTGGATGAAATACAGGGTCATGAAAAATCGAAGAGTGTGGAAAATAGGATTCCAAATATCTCGGCAACTCATTATCCGATCGACTTCATGCTTTATGCAAAATTTATGTTGTTTTATTGTCTTTTATATTCATTTCTTAAAATAAACAATTTCGAAAATTTTTATATACCTTTCATCAGAACGAATATTTCGAGAGTCCGAAAAAAATTGTTCCGGTTAATCGAGGTTATTGAAATGAAATAGGCTTCTTCCCATTATTACATACTAAGTACATACCAAATTGCAAGTCTCTATCTCAATTTGTTCGGGAGATAGAGCGTTTACAGACACACAGACACACACACAGACACACACACAGACACACAGACGGACGCAAAAAATTTTTTCTAAAAATATGTTTTTCGGAATCTCCAGTGTCTGAAACGTGTAAATCCGTCAAAAAAAATTTTTCGATTTTCAAAACGATTACAAGACTTACCCTATACTATGTATGATGGGTAAGTAAAACGAGTGTGACTCGTCGTAAGTAAAACATATCTTGTCAATCAATCACGAGCGTAACTCGTGATTAATGCACAAGGTATGTGGTTGTTGTTGTTGTCGTGTCAGTGAAAGTGCCATGGCACTTCTCTGAAAGAAGGGATGCCAGAGCCTCAAGAGAGGTTGGACTTCCAGAGCTGGTCTCCTAATTTTTGAACCAATTCCAGGTGAGAGACCTACACCTGGATTGGCACCCCCCAGAGGTATCGTTTTCAAACTTGAAAGACATTGGAGCCACGAACAGATTTTACGTGCACCAGCTCCCATTAACGTACACGGTCCCACAGAAGCCGCAGTCGAGAGAGGTTGTCACCCTCCCAATCATTGACCATGGTCGATGCTGCTTCACTTTCGGTGATCTTGACGGGAACCGAGCTTAATCGTCTGCGCCACTGCGAGACAGGTATGTGGTTAAATAATTATTATAAGTACATACCTAATTTAAATAAATAAAACCGTTGTGCTAAATTTTTTTCAACGTCCCCCAGTTCAAAAAACACAATTTTGAAAAAGCGCATTTATAAAGTTTTGAAGATGTATCTGTTCGAACTATAGTGCGTTTTTATTTAATTGCACTCTGGGTATGACTATGTTGGAAATGAAAAAAAGTGTTACATTCTTTTGGGGGGAAACAGCAGTAATTGTCAGATTTTCTTTCATTAAGTTATCACCTTAATAATTTAAAAAGAAATTCATAAAATATGACAACAACTAAACAATTCATTTTTTAATGAATTCTTTAAGTTAATCTTTTTTTTTGCGCTTTTTTTTATTATTTTGTTTTTTGGACGTTTTGTTGCTGTATTATGAAAAGTAATAAATAATCATGAAAATTAGAATAATTCTTGTAGCAAATACCAAAACGTAATCTTCAGCAAACCAAAATATTTTTCTAAATTTATATGTAACTCTTATACTATTTTTATTAATAGTGTTAAACATTTTTTACAAACTAGTCGTTGGGAGCCACCGTAATACTTACCCATCATGGATATGCATAACATCAAATATGAAAATAAAACATGTGTAAATTACTTATAAAATGCATTGCAATTCAAATAAAATTGTGGCTTGATGACGTCATAAACTTTAAAGGCTCGATTACTGAATTGCTTGAAACAGGTTTTTCCTTATAACTCCAAGAATAATTATCCTATTAACTAGCGGTTTATTGCATCTGATGAAGCGTCAAATTTTCAATTAAAATATATCTTTGAAGTGAAATTTGGATGACATACAGGGTCATGAAAAATCGAAAAATCGAAGAGTGTGGAAAATAGAATTCCAAATAGCTCGGCAACTCATTATCCGATCGACTTCATGCTTTATGCAAAATTTATGTTTTTTATTGTCTTTTATATTCATTTCTTAAAATAAACAATTTCGAAAATTTTTATATACCTTTTATCAGAACGAATATTTCGAGAGTCCGAAAAAAATAGTTCCGGTTAATCGAGGTTATTGAAAGGAAATAGGCTTCTTCCCATTATTACATACTAAGTACATACCAAATTGCAAGTCTCTATCTCAATTTTTTCGGGAGATAGAGCGTTTACAGACACACACACAGACACACAGACGGACGGAATTTTTTTTTTTTTTTTTTCTAAAAATATGTTTTTCGGAATCTCCAGTGTCTGAAACGTGTAAATCCGTCAAAAAAATTTTCGATTTTCAAAACGATTACAAGACTTACCCTATGTATGATGGGTAAGTAATAAGAAAATATGCATAAATTTTAAAATATATTTTTTTTTTCCTTACATAAAAGAATTTTTGTTAATTATTTTCGTTGCTGAAAACCAAGTCCTTTATATTTTGAAATTTCCTAAAAAAATTATTTTAATTTTCGAAATTATTTATTTACTTGCATTACACAACAACGAAACTTTTAGAAAAAAAAACAAATTAGTTTAATAATTTAAAAGAAAAATACTCGTTTTTAAAAGCGAAATGTTTAATTTAAGGGGTTAATTAAAAGTTAAAGTTGTTTGTTTGCTGTCCTTTTTTTTCACAAACTCTAATGATTTTTTAAAAATAAATTCATAGTGATATGTAGTTAAATAGTTGCATCGTATCCAACTGTTAAATATACATTAAAAATCATAACGTGCTCAATAATTTTGACCAAATCTTTATATGGAAAAGAATTAATTTTATTTTCCAGAAAAGTGTGTAGAGACTTGTTTACTTACAAGTACGATACACGCATTATCCCCAGATCAAAACCGGTGCAATCATTCCATTTAGGTAAACATCTGAAAAAAGGGAGCTTTTGTACTGTTCTAGGAAACTGACATGATGATATCGGATAAGTTTCAGAGTAAAAGCTTTCTTCACAATTAACAGATCAGTTGACTTCAAAAGACTTCAAATGGAGCTCTGGTTTAAAGAAAAACTTAAACAATGTCGAGCTGAAAATAAATCTTCGAACATCTATCTGCCTTTACAAGAAAATACTCATATTTATCTAATGTGCTAATCATTTGGCTTCTAAAAAAATCTATCTCAAGAAGGTGGCTTTATTTGGTGAGTTTATAATTTAGGGGAGGAGGAGGGATATTTAAAACATAGAAAAAATAGCAAAACCTACTTTAAAATGCGAATTTTTGTTTTTGTAAAAGAACTTCTTAAACTTTAAAAAAAATCATTATAACTCCATATATTTGGCAATAAATGCATTGTCATACTTCTCAAAGGTGAGTGATATAAAAAGCATATATTAATGTCCACATGCACTTTTCTCAAAACAAAATCTTTCGCTGTCCATACATATTTAAAATGCTCCATGCGTTTTAATTATTTCTCAAAATTTTTTTATATGTGCAAGGGTCAATCATGATATATACTCCAAAAAATCAGTGCATACGTTTTGTGTATCCTGTATCTTACGTAGAATTAAAATCAATTTTCCGGATACTGTACATCTACACTTACTTTGTTTAATAATTAAAGCTATACTGTAAATAATCAGGCTTTAATATTGTTTAGTTTTCTGTCATATTGCCTGTTTGCATAATCTGTCTCCATTTTCTGCCAAGACTGTCCGTTTCCATAATGATAAGTCCTGTCTAGTCCCTCAGATGCGGCCAGAAGATATTGTTTAACCCTTTCAGGGGCAAGCACTTGTGCTCCTGTAACGTTTAATTCACACCGGAATTTAGGAAAGAATTTAGTTCAAAAGAAGAATAAGCAATTTTTCAACTTTTTTTCGCCAAAGTTAAAAAAGTGAAATTTAATAAAAAATTTCTGGTTTGAATCGGATTAAAATTAGGTGGTATATAATATATACCACCGCCCCTCAAAAGGTTATATCTTTATTTTGAAAACATCAAACTAAATTTCATTGACTTAGCAGAACTTTATTTTCTTCACCATAATATGAATCTCTTATTGCTATTTTTAATGCATTTATATCATACCTGCCAACTTTCCAGTATACTTCCGTAAAATGTGGGGGGTTTTTTATACCAGTTAAACATATTTCAAATCATATATATATATATATATATATATATATATATATATATATATATATATATATATATATATATAAGATATAAAATCAAATATGTTCCATGTAGAAACAAAAAATTAAATAAATAAAGATATATCAAATAATTTTTCTGGTTTGAAACCTGTTTAACCTGGGTCAAGATAAACTACATTTTACGAAAGAGTAGTTGGAGGTTGGCAAGCATGATATAGATATAGATGTATATAGACAAAACTTCCCAATTTCAATAAAGCAAATGTCCGCAACCTTCATTTCCTTATTTTTTAGGGTTCCATACCTGAAAAGGAGAAATCGGAATCCCTGTATAGTCTCGCTTTGGAAATCCCGATTATGGAAAATCACGTAATAAATCGACATAGAATTAGAAATTAATGATTTTCGGATTACTCTTAAAACTGTCCGGCTGACCTAGAACCTCGAAATTTGGCACGAAGGAAGACATGTAAAGGAACACATGTAAAGGAAAATTTCGGAACATCCTTAATTAATAAATATATGCCGATGTATTACGTGTCAAACTTATGAATTTCCATAATCGGTTACTAACGCAAAATTAACGCATTATATCGGAATTTTTTGTGATGATGATGTACGGTACAGATGATACTTAACGGTACGGAACCGTCAGGGTACGCATCCAACTCGCATTTAACCTTTTTATTATTATTATTATTTGATTGTAGCAATGAAACCATACAGACTTCGAACGAACATTTTTCATATTTTGAAATAATTTCTAATTTTTCCTTTATTTTCACCAAACATGTGGCCACTGTGTTTATGGAACGAGATAGGCTTAATTTTGTGTTTTGTTTTTAAGGGATACTCCATAAATAAAATAAAATGTATGTATAAAGCTTATGTAGAAGTATACATGTATAAAGTTCAAAATCTGCAGCAAACTCTCCAATCGTTCAATCAGTTTTATAGAAAACGGTTACATAAGCTTAATTTATCTCTATTCTGGCCAATGGGAACGCTTCATAATATATGGTCAGCTAACCGTTATCTATTAAAATGGTTTAATGACAGCATAGAATTGTTGCAATTTTTTATAGTATAACTGAAGTACTGTAAAAAGATTTATTTATTTCAAACAATAAAAATGTTGCTGAGTTAGAAATACAAATGGTATTTCTAACATGTTTAATATAATTAATTTTTCGAAGAGTTAGACAATAAATAATAATAACATTGATTATCTCAACACAATAAAAAAAGAATTTTTCGCTAACTATGTAAGATTATAAACATTCATGTATTCATTTTTTGTACTCCAGAAGATAGACTTTGGATGGTGGAATCCACTGCGTATGATAAAACCTTTGTACTACCACGGGTGCATATTTAAGTTTTTTAAGCGTACGTATCCACAGAAATACACACGCATATTTACTGTTTGTGTATGAGGTGTACCTTGAATAAACATACACACACCATATGCCGATGGACAAAGATTTCTATTTTGCGAAAACTTTAAGTGCGAAGGGTTACGAAGCTTCTTTACCGAGGCTACAAAAAACAAGTGGGTAAGTGTGATCGAAGATCGCACAAAGGGTTTCGTTTAATATTCCTTTCAAAACACTTTATCCTTTCTTTAATAAATCTAAATAAATTTCATTTTCAAAAAAAAAAAAAAAAAAAGATAAAAAAAAAAAAAAAAAAAAAAAAGATAAAAGAAAAGAAAAGAAAAAAGAAAAAAGTCATGTTTTTTTATAAAGTAAAAATTTACCGCTCTACTTTTCTCGTTTTTTCGAAAATCTGAACCGGTCCGATACCGGACGAAGCCCGCTATTATACTCTGTCATAATAACATTTGTCATGCAGTCAAATGCGATATTTAAAAAAAAAATCAATTTCAAACTGAAACATGCTGTGCACCTTCAAAATGTTAAAATATGCGAATATTTCCATAATCACTTTATCATGATTCAATACCTTCCTCAAACTCATATATTTACTATTCTCTATTACTCATATTAGTACTCGCTTTGTATTATTCTCAAACATTTGAAAAATCCGTTAAACTTCCAATATGACGTCAGATTAATTTTCTTTTTAATTCTCTAATGACGTGATATTAATCTGTTTTCTGTACATACACATACTCATACTCCTTGTGTTATTGAAAAATGTTTGAAAATGTCCGTTTTATTACCAATATGACGTCATATTAATCTTTTTTTTTTCAATGGGTGAAACTTTTTATTTCATTTTCATTTTTCACGTGGAAATCTTTCAATGGATAATTAATTACTGTAGAAATAATTTTATTGTGGATTTTTAATTGTTGGCAACTGATATAACGAAAAATGTTTAAATTTAGTAGGAAAAGGCTCTTAGAATTTTTGTTTTTTTATCGCTCTATATTAAAATAATACGATTTTTTCACATTTTAATATTTTGAGCTTCATAGTAGGTATTTAGCTATAAGTACACAAATATTTATGCCTGTAAGTTATATAGTTTCTGAGAACGGCTCTGTGACAGACGACGAAGCGGGAGTGCTAGGGTTTCGTGAGATGAACGAAACCCTAAAAAGAAGAAAAAACGAAAATATGCCCAAAAACATGATTTTTAATGCAAGCGGGTCTTTTAACACATTGTTCACAGAAGATGTCATAAGAATATAAAATCAGGCAAGTGCGAGTGTGCGAGTACAGACTCGCACCCTCGGAGTTCTGTACCGTTATGTTATATCTCTATTACAAAAAAATTTGTTAACGGAGCGGGAGTGCTACGGTTTCGTGAGATGAACGAAACCCTAAAATGAAGAAAAAACGAAAATATGCCCAAAAACATGATTTTTAATGCAAGCGGGTATTTTAACACATTGTTCACAGAAGATGTCATAAGAATATAAAATCAGGCAAGTGCGAGAGTGCGAGTACAGACTCGCACCCTCGGAGTTCTGTACCGTTATGTTATATCTCTATTACAAAAAAATCTGTTAAGTTGGGGTTAGTACCGATTATGGATATTTGTGAGATAAATCTACAAAGATATATAAAGATATGATTTTCAGATTTTTTTTCTTTACCTGTTCTATAAGATCTTCGTTCGTGCCAAATTTCAAGGTTCTCGGTTAACCGGAAGTGACTTGTAGATTTTACTTGAAAACTTATAAGGTAAAATAAACTTGAGTCATGAAAAACACAATACTCAATTGAATCAAATTCACCTCTGTACTATATAATTGTTTAAAAACAACACAAAATGTCACAAAAACATATATGCATCATTTATTAAAAACTTTTACTTTAGGTGTTTTAAAAATATACAAAACTGCATTTCACATTAAAAACCTAGCGCTTTCGAGCCGTCCTGGCTCATCATCAGGGTTAAAACATCACCACGCAGATACACACAAAAAACACAACTAGTCGGAAACACTGTAAAAACATCAATGTCTGCTGAAGACAAGGTCAAACCATTATAAACAGGGTGGG
The DNA here is from genome assembly GCA_963931845.1 of Maratus michaelseni. Lineage (NCBI taxonomy): Eukaryota > Metazoa > Arthropoda > Arachnida > Araneae > Salticidae > Maratus > Maratus michaelseni. The sequence goes on from OZ007596.1 coordinate 227,814,901, forward strand.
AAGCATAGGGAGGGATGTGCCAATCTTATTCATTCTTGAACTATCTGTAAAAGCTTATACCATACTTTAGGGATATTGTACGAAACTGAATCATTGCATGTTTTATTTTTCCTGGTTAAAATTTCTATTGTTATTATTTAAAGTCAGCTCATGGTAAAGCCGATATAAGTCTCTTGAAGTACGAAATACGTTGTGTAGCCCTGTATATTATCAACAGAATTTATACAGACCACGTACTGTACAAAAATTTAGTTAAATTAAAAATGCAAACAAATGTTGAAAACGCACTGTCAGCAGTTGTCGCTCATAGAGAGGACTTTGTAACCGAATTCTTCTGTGTGTCCCTGTAAATGAACGATAAAGGCAATGCAGACCACACTTTTCAGTAAAAAACATACAGTAAATCTCAGTAATGCATATAAATTTCATTATGTGTAAAATAGTGTAACAACATTAAAATATACTGGCAAACGATTTTTTCCCGTCGACCAATGTGTAACAGAATTCCTTTGTGGGGCCCTGTAAATGAATAATAAATTCTTTGAAACTCATATTCTACAGAAAGAATATTTTAGTGCGCTTCATAAATGCATATCAATTTCATTATGTTTGAAATGATGTAACATCATTAAAATGCATTTGAAACGTTTTTTTCACATCCACCGTAATGTAACGGAATACTTTTGACTGTCCCTGTAAAGGAACTATACATACTATACCCGTTATTTTCCATAGTAAATATAAATAACAGACAAAAATTTCAGAGCAATCCGAGCATATTTATGAGAGTTAGAGCACAGACGGACAAACCGAAATCATAAACTCTTTTCAACTATGTTGGAAAGTATTAAAAATATTTATGAAACTCGGAGCATTCATTGAAAATTTACGCACGGGCCTACATTAACATATCTTTACTATGAATTTTTGGCAAACGAAGATTTGCTGAATATTTCATATCACATTCATAGATTTTTTATTTTTGTATTTTCAGTCTCTATTATTTAATATGTTTTACGTTTATTTTTCAATTTATTTTCGCATTTCATTTTAATTATAAATATATACATGTGCATATAGTATATACAAATGAATTGTATAACCTCCTTTCTTTATATGTAATAATAAATATATAATGTATAATTATTTAAAAATGACTTCCAATGAGCCTTTCAGACCTTCTGAGTAAAAATCGCTTCCATCAGAGAAGATTTTAGAGGGTCTAATTTTATTAATTAAAAATAATTCTAATTTATTCTTAATAATTATTCGGGTTTTTTTTTTTTTTTAATTTCCTTTATTTTAAAATGATCATGTTACATAGAGGTATGCAAAATAAAAAACTTCATTTTTTTTTCTTCAAAAAAGCGGTGAAACAATTCGCTTTGTTTTATTATTACTTTTATTATAAAAGTTTGAAATTAATGTTTTGCTTTCTTGAAATCTTAGGGGGAAAAGGGAAAAAAGGAAATATAAAGCTGTATTTTTACCTCAAAAATAAATAATATAGCGAAAATTAATAAAGAGCATTTCGCCAAAGGTTTTTTAAAAAAAGGACAGAATAGCAACAACAAATGCCATGCGCAGTTTTGACGAATCGCGTGGCATTAGACCTGATTGCAACGCATTTTTTCGAGAGTGAAAAAATTTCAAATCTTCATTTGAAGGAAGCCGCTTTTACGCTTATTCAATGGTGAAGATCATTTGAAAATATCGAACTTTGATTAGTCGAGATTTCGTGTTTTCGTATTTAGACACGTTTAAAACTAGTTTCTGTCATTTTGAAATAATCGAAATATTTTTGTTTATTTAATTATAAAATTTAATTTTATTTAATTCACTGATTGATTGGCGCAGAGAGTTTTAAAAACAATTTTCATTTGAGTGAAAATATTTTTACGCACATTTAATAGTGTCGTTAATTTGAAAATATGGAATATTAATTACATGCGATTTCGCATTTTAGTATTTTGATACGTTCAAAAGTTATTTTCGTCAGATAAAAGTGGAATTTATCGCTTTGCTATTTAACTAAATAAAAGACACTTGTGTTTATTTAATTACTGAATTTATTGTTATCGACTGATTGAATTGAATTGAAGGTGAAATTGAAGATCAATTGAAAATATCAAATATGGATTTCTTCTGAGTTTTCTACTTTTTATTATTATTATAATATTAAGATTGATTTTCTTCATATAAAAATGGAATTTGCTGCTCTGAAATTTATTTAAGCAATTGAGATGTACTTTTATTTAAATTTTGAAAAAGTATTGATCTTAACATATTTACTTTTGGATAAGTAATTAAAAACAAAATCCGAATTTTATCTAAGACAGTAAAAATACAATTTATCAATGAAAGACTTTTATATCTATATATCAAAAATATAATAAAATTTTGTGTTAAACAATTTTATAATCATTTAAGAAAATGGAAGAAGGAAATATTAGTGTATATTCAAATGTTACGTCTTCTTCAAGCGAAATTTTTGGATTTTCATTATATGCTATAGTTTGGAGTATCTATCTTTTTTTTCAAACTTCCATAATTATTATTTATAATGTCCGTACATTTTGGCCTATTCGTAAAGTGAACAATTCCTTTCGCTGGATTCTGGGTACCTCGATGGTCTCAAACATTATTTTCTCCTTGACAGCAACGGCAACTTCAGCAGTTATGGTGCTTGTTGGAAAATGGTATGCAGGAGAAATGCTCTGCCTAACGTTTAAATATCTGCAGTTTGTGGGCTTGCATTTGTCGTCAATGATCAGCATTTGTACAATGGTTTTGGATTTATCAAAGAACATTCTCAAGACTAAACTCTGTGTATCTCTTCTTACATTTTTGAGTTTGTTCTGCAGCTGTTCTGAGGTAAGCATTTAAAGTTCAAATATTTTATCTTAAGGTTAGTCGTCACTTTTAAACCTTCAAAAAATGTTTTTTTTTTTTTTACTATTATTATTGTTATTATTATTATTTAATTCAAAATCTAATGAAAGAAACCGCATGAAAATATTCAAATTACACTGTTAAAAATTTGCAGCAAACTGTCCAGTCATTTGACCGTTTTTATAGAAAACGGTTAAATAATTGCAATTTAACTCTATTATGACCATAATATGGTCAGTATGGTGAAGTGTGACACTTTGTGACTATAAAGTAAATTTTGTTTATTAAAATTAGAATGTGTTTTTAAATGTGTTATTTATTATGATATATATATGGTTTTCTGATGCTGAAATATTTTTTTTTTTTTTATGTAAGCTAATAAAATCAAGTGTAAATTTATATATAATGTCTGTACTTTAATCAAAACCCAAAATTGAAACTATAAATTAGTTTTTATCGTTGTAAAACTGTGCGTAATAGTTGTATTAGAATTTTATTTTTTCAATACAATTTGAATATTTCCAGGGTATTTAATACAGTTTTTATTCATTTATATTAAAATTAATAATGTAATATAATAATCACCCGCTAAATAATTATGAATAATTGGTTTTAAAACAAATAAATCGGAATAAAACGGTGACTTGTGAAACATAGGACAAAAATCTTGAAATTTTACTATCTTAAAACTGCTGACTCCCCTTAAATTTTTACGCGCCAAGTTCAGATTCAGTTACATATTTTAAGTTATTTTCCCATTCTTTGACTTAAAAAGTTTCAGTGTAAGGATATTATACATTTTTATATATATATATATATATATATATATATATATATATAATTATAATATCTATGAATTTCAAAAACATATCAAGTTCTAATATCATTCTACTAAAATCTACTAAGAGATAATTAATGATATTGTGTAATCAGAATACCACATAGCTAATAATTAACTTGTGCAATCATAAAATTACCATAGCATGTGCTTCAATGGTAATTAGCCAAATTTACTCATACCTGAAGAACATTTAAAAAGAAAGAGAGAGAAAGGGGAAAAAAAAATTATAAATTGGAGTTGCTATTATGTAAACACAAATGGATTAATAAATTAATTATGAACATTATTCAGTGGAAAAACTGGACCACAAGAGAACCAATCAAGAATTGGATATGAAAAAACATATGTGGATGTACTCTTCAGCTTGGCTGCACCCACATGTGTTTTAAAAATAATTCAGTATTTCATAATTCTACTGGCATGATGCTAAGTATATATATATCTTTGAATTTCAAAAAACATTAATCAAGTTCTTGTAACATTCTAATTAAATCTCCAAAGAGATAATTAGTAATAAAGTGTAGACAGAATACCACAAAGTTAAAAAAATAACAAGTGCAATCATAATTTTACCATAGCATTTGTTTCAATGGTAATTGGTCAAAAATACTGAAAATATGAAGAATATTTAAAGAGAGAGAGAAAAAAGAATTATATAATAAACCATAAAATGTTATATACAGTGGGTGATCGGTTAACGAACAGTTTCTCGAGAGAATTTTATGTTCGGATAACGAACACCTAACAAAACAAAGCCAAGAAGTAGCAATGCTGTGTTTCAGATTTGCAGAGCTGTATTAATTGCATCTACTATTATCGACTTAGAGAACATTTTAACAGTTGTATACTTATGGCCTAATTTATTCAAGGGCACCTGGGGGTTCAGGACCTATATTTTAGGGCCCTCAGATTAAAAATGAAGAATACAAAAACATTAATTTTTATACTTTGTGTCCTTTTTTAAAGAAATATTTTTAATTGCAAGTTAATTATTTTAACTGAAATTTAGTTCCTAAATTATTAACAGGCTCTACGCTCCACTGGAGCTTTATCGGGCTATGCAGTAAACATAATCTTTTAGAGAACTAATGAAGTTTTTGATAGGTCAAAGTAATAAACTTATATGATTTATTTTAAGTACGTAACGACATGCACAAAGCCATGAAACTGCGATCTGCCCATATTAAATACGGACGTATATTAGCCCTATTAAAATGGGAAGATTGAAAACTCCAGAAAGAAAAAATAAGCTTTTGTCAAATATTTAATGCCTCACAAACTCAAAAACAGTATGACTGAAGGAAGGACAACACTGTATGTATGCAATGAGTGTTTCATTATTATATTATTATTACATTTAAACAAATTTAGGGAGAATTTATTATTAATTTTTATATATTATTTAGCTTTTAAGAACGAATTAATTGAATTCCCATACAAATCTATACTAAATCTCTGATCGGTTAACGAACAATTCGGTTAGCGAACTGTGTTTTGGAACGGATTAAGTTCGTTAACCGATCACCCACTGTATATATATATATATATATATATATATATATATATATATAATTATCTCTTTGTAGATTTTAGTAGAATGATATTAGAACTTGATATGTTTTTGAAATTCATAGATATTATAATTATATATATATATATATATGTGTGTGTGTGTGTGTGTGTGTGTGTGTGTATATATATATGTGTGTGTGTGTGTATATATGTGTGTGTGTGTGAGAGAGAGAGAGAGAGAATATGTTTTTAATTTAGTTTTATTCTGTATGATTTATTATTCTAATTGTGAACATGTTATGTAACGAATTGCAGCAATTACATTCCTTAATTATTAGTCTTATTACACTTTATGTTCTTTTGATAATGTGAATCGTTTAAGCCTTCATATAACAAATAAGGAATTAATGAAAATTTCACCTTCTAAAGCATATTTTCTGGGTTAAAAAAATAATAAAGGATTTGTGCAGTCATTAAATAAATTTTAAAAAGATTTCGTCTATTAAAATTAATAAATTAAATCGGTAATTAATAGAGTTTTGTGGGTATTTACAACTCTAGTCAAATCATTTCTTCAAAATATTGTTTTTAGTATTTCATAGAAGTAGAAAACAACATATATATATTAATATCGAAATTAATTAAATATTACAGAAATTAATTAATTAATATATAAATAATTTCTATATTAATAAAAAATTTATATAGAATTACAGAATTTTTATTTTCAAATCTGAAAATTTTAACTCCCTGGCTATCAACATTGTGAAACCTCAACAGTTATAAGTGAAAAAAGAAATTATACATCTAAAAACACCGTACACATGATTTGTACAACGAATAATGTTTTTGAAACATAATTAAGTATCTATAATTCATCCTAAGTTAATTACTGCCAATTGATGTGTTAACTGAATTTTATTGCAAGTTTATTTTTATGGTTCTTTAATGTACTGTCGGAGTATAAAGGGTTAAACTTTTACAGAGACCTAATTTAGATTATGTTATACTTTTTAGCTCACAGGCTATCAAAGGCCCGCCGGTTCTGTATGTACGTACGTACGTATGTATGTATGTATGTACGTAACGCGATAACTCTTGATAGAACTAACCGTTTTACTTTAAATTTTGTTTATAGGTTCCTTGTGATAAGGCGCTTCCCTGATTAGTTTTGGAGGTTCATTGGTTAAGCATAAAGAAGGAAACGGGGGGCTAACACCCCATAATTTAGATAACTGGGTTTTTCATGCAGAATTATCCCATTTCCTTCAAATTTTGTATATATATTCTTTTTTTTTTATAATACGCTTCTGTCAATAGTTTTGGGGGGTCATTGGTTAAATATAAAGGGGAAAAGGGGGGATAACCCCCCCTCTAATTTAGATAAATGAGTTTTTCATTCAGAATTATCCGATTTTCTTCAAATTTTGTATATAGGTTCATTGTGATAATGCGCTTCTCTGAATAGTTTTGGGGGTTGATTGGTTAAGTATAAAGGGGGGAAAGGGGGGACTAATCTCCCTTTAATTTAGATAAATTGGTTTTTCATGCAGAATTATCCCATTTTCTTCAAATTTTGTATATAGGTTCATTTTGATAATGCGCTGCTGTCAATAGTTTTGGGGGTTCATTGGTTAAGTATAAAGGGGAAAAGGAGGGCTAATCCCCCCTTAATTTAGATAAATGGGTTTTTCATGCAGAATTATCCGATTTTCTTCAAATTTTGTATATATATTCATTGTAATTAGAGACTTCCCTGATTAGTTTAAGGGGTTCATTAGTTAACTATGAGGGGGGGTAACGGGGGGATGACCCCCCTTAATATATTGTTGATTTCTTTATTTTTCGAGGGGCATATTTCAAATTCTTTGAAATAAGAGTATAATATACAATTAGTGTGAATAGCCTGTGAGCTCAATGCCCTCAGTTTAACTAGGCAGTTTTCTTTTTATTTTAATATTTTGCCTTCGGATGCCTTAGTGCATGCATATTTCACGTTCTTTTGCTTGCGGGCCACAAATATATTTCCACTACGTCCGATAGACTGCAACGCACGAAAGTTATAATAAAATTAAATTAAAAGCAATTGAAACAGTAAAGTAACAACAGTAGTATGCTCAGTATCAGGTAAAAGATAAAAGAAACGCAATAATGTAATATAGCAAAATATTCTTAAAATTTAAAAAAACAGGAACATTTAAAAAAAAGTATTTGACTCAATGCAAAAACTACTTACTTTTCAAAAGGTAAAAATATAATGAAAATTTAGATAATTTTAAATTGATCACTGTTAAAAATTAAAAAGTATATACATCACTGTAACACAGAGAATGACTACTGTAAAAGAACTTTTGACTAGGCGCATGATATTTATGATGCATAAGTACAATTTTAAATTAATATAAATAACAATATAAATTTTGTATTTCCATGAAACGTAATATAATATTGCAAAATATTCTTAAAATTAAAATTAATTAAAATTAAAATTAAAAAAGGGATTTTAAAAAAATCTTTTACTTATTGCAAAAACTACTTACTTTTTAAAAGGTAGAAATATATAATGAAAATTTAGTTAAATTTAAATTGATCAGTGTTAAAAATTAAAAAGTATATACATCACTGTAATTTTTAATTAATATAAATAACAGTGCAGATTTTGTCATCTCATCAAGCATAATAATATAATGTTGTAAAATATTCTTATGTTAAGAAAAAGGAAATTGACTTTAAAAAATCTTTTACTCACTCCAAAAACTACTTTTAAGAGGTAAAAATATATAGCAAAAATTTAGTTAATTTAAAAGTGATCAGTATTAAAGATTAAAAAGTATATACATCAGTATAATTTTAAATGAATATAAATAACAGTGCAAATTTTGTCTTCTCGTGAAACGTATTAATATAATATTGTAAAATATTCTTAAGATTTAAAAAAAAAAAAAAAAAAAAAAAAAAAAAAAAAAAAAAAACAGGAAATTTTCTTTAAAAAATGTTTTACTCAATGCGAAAACTACTTACTTTTTAAAAGGTAAAAATATATAGTGAAAATTTAGTTAATTTAAAATTGATCAGTGTTAAAGATTAAAAAGCATATACATCACTGTAATTTTTAATTAATATAAATAACAGTGCAGATTTTGATTTCTCATGAAACGTAATAATATAATACTGTAAAATATTCTTAAGATAAAAATAAATGTAGTGAATATTTAGTTAATTTTAAATTGATTAAAAATTAAAAGTATATATATCACTGTAATTCTGGTAAGGAATACTGTAAAAGAACTTTTGACTAAGGCACATGATATTTGCGATACAAAAGTATAATTTTAAAATAATATAAAAAACAGTCAAAATTTTGTATTCGTATGAAACGTAATAATATAATCTTGCTAAAACTACTTACTTTTTTAAAGGAAGAAATATATAGTGAAAATTTAGTTAATTTTAAATTGATCAGTATTAAAAATTAAAAAGTATATATATATATATATATATATCACTATAATTTTAAATCAATATCAAGAACATCGCCAATATTGTTTTCTCATCAAACGTAATAATATAATATTATTCTTATAATAAAAAAAAGGAAATTTTCTTTAAAAAAAATCTTTTACTGACTACAAAAACTACTTAATTTTTGAATGGTAAAAATATGTAGTGAAAATTTAGTTAATTTAAAATTGATCAGTGTTAAAGATTAAACAGTATATACTTTACTATAATTTTAAATTAATGTAAATAACAGTGCCAATTTTGTCTTTTCATGAAACGTAATAACATTATATTGTATAACATTCTTAATATCAAAAAAAGAAATTTCCTTTAAAAAATCTTTTACTCAAAGCACAAACAACGTACTTTTGTAAAGGTAAAAATATCTAGTTAATTTTAAATTGATCAGTGTTAAAATGGAAAAATATGTACATCACTGTAACGCAGATAAGGACTACTGTAAAAGAATGTTTGACTAGGAAAATGATATTTACGATGCATAAGTACAATATTAAATTAATATAAATAACAGTGCAAGTTTTGTATTAGCATGAACGTAATAATATAATACTGCAAAATATTCTTAATATAAAATATAAAAAAAATAAATAAAGGAACTTTTGTTTTAAAAATCTTTTATTCAATGCAAAAACTACTTACTTTTGTAAAGGTAAAAATATATAGTTAAAATTTAGTTAATTTTAAATTTATCAGTGTTAAAGATTAAAAAATATGTACGTGATGTACATATTTACTATGTACATCATATGTGTACGTGATGTACTATATATAAAAATTAAAATGTATATACAACAATGTAACGCAGATAAGGACTACTGTAAAAGAACTTTTGATTAGGCAAGTGATATTTACGATGCATAGGTACAATTTTAAATTAATATAAATAACAGTACAAATTTTGTATTCGCATGAAACGTAATAATACAACATTGCAAAATATTCTTAACATTAAAGAAAAAAAAAGGGATATATTTTTTTAAAAATCTTTTATTCAAGATAACGCAGATAAGGACTGCTGTAAAAGAATGTTTGACTAGGCAAATGATATTTACGATGCATAAATACAATATTAAAATAATATAAATAACGGTGCAAATTTTGTATTAGCGTGAAACATAATAATATAATACTGCAAAATATTCTTAATATAAAATATAAATAAATAAATAAAGGATCTTTTGTTTTAAAAATCTTTTATTCAATGCAAAAACTACTTACTTTTGTAAAGGTAAAAATATATAATTAAAATTTAGTTAATTTTAAATTGATCAGTATTAATGATTAAAAATAATATACATCGCAATAATTTTAAATTGATATAAATAACAGTGCAAATTTTGTCTTCTCATGAAAAGAAATACTATAATATTGTAAAGTATTTTTAATATAAAGAAACAGGAAATTTTCTTTAGAAAATCGTTTACTCAATGCAAAAATACTTACTTTTTATAAGGCAAAAATAAATAGTGAAATTTTCTTAATCTTAAATCGCTCAATGTTAAAGATTAAAAAGTATATAAATCACTATAATTTTAAATTAATATAAGTAACAGTACAAATACTGTCTTCTCATGAAACGTAATAATATAATATTGTGAAATATTCTTAATATGAAAAAAAACAGGAAATTTTCTTTAAAAAATCGTTTACTCAATGCAAAAACTACTTACTTTTTAAAAGGTAAAAATATGTAGTGAAAATTTAGCTAATTTTAAATTGATCAGTGTTAAAAATTAAAAAGTATATACAACAATGTAACGCAGATAAGGACTACTGTAAAAGAACTTTTGATTAGGCAAGTGATATTTACGATGCATAGGTACAATTTTAAATTAATATAAATAACAGTACAAATTTTGTATTCGCATGAAACGTAATAATACAACATTGCAAAATATTCTTAACATTAAAGAAAAAAAAAGGGATATATTTTTTTAAAAATCTTTTATTCAAATCAAAAACTACTTACTTTTTAAAAGGTAGAAATATATAGTGAAAATTTAATTAATTTAAAATTGATCAGTGATTAAAAAACATATATATATATCACTATGATTTTAAATTAATATAAATAACAGTGCAAATATTGTCTTCTCATGAAACGTAATAATATAATATTATAAAAGATTCTTATGATAAAAAAAGGAAAGTTTCTTTAAAAAAAAACTTTACTTACTACAAAAACTACTTACGTTTTAAAAGGTAAAAATATATAGTAAAAATGTAGTTAATTTAAAATTGATCAGTGATTAATATATATATATATATATATATATATATATATATATATATATATATCACTATGGTTTTAAATTAATATAAGTAACAGTGCAAATTTTGTCTTCTCATGAAACATATTAATATAATATTGTAAAATACTCTTAAGATTTAAAAAAAAAAAAAAACAAGAAATTTTCTTTAAAAAATCTTTTACTCAATGCAAAACTACTTACTTTTTAAAAGGTAAAAATATATAGTGAAACTTTAGCTAATTTTAAATTGATCAGGGTTAAATATTAAAAAGTATATACATCATTGTAATTTTAAATTAATATAAATAACAGTGCAGATTTTGTCTTTTCATGAAACGTAATATTCTAATATTGTAAAATATTCTTATAATTAAAAAAAAAAAAAAACAGGAATTTTTTTTTTTTAAATCTTTAACTTTATGCAAAAACTACTTACTTTTGTAAAGGTAAAAATACAAAGCGAAAATTTAGTTAATTTTAAATTGATTAGTGTTAAAGATTAAAAAGTATATACATCACTGTAATGCCGATAAGGACTACTGTAAAAAAAACTTTTGACTAGTCAAATGTCATTTACTATGCTTAAGTAGCATTTTAAATTAATATAAATAACAGTTGAAATTTTTGCCTTCTTATGAAACGTAATAATATAAATATTACAAAATATTCTGAAGAATTAAAAAAAAAAGTGAAAATTTTATCTTTCCATAAAACATATAAAGCAACAGTGAATGTCAAATACATTTTATGTCCATCTCAATTATTGAAAGTCCGTAATAGCTATTTTACATTCAATATATTTCTTTAGATTGTCCATTAACAACACCAAAAAACATAATGAAAAATATAATTTATGTATTCAAATAAAATTTTGAAATTTATTTAAATCGATATTTTCATACATATTTTTTATATACCGCTAACCAAGCATGTTTTTGGTTTCAATCCTGCAGAGTTTTCGGCCCAATTTAACGCCACTTTCAGAAATTTTCACAAAATGTAATTGAAAGAAGATAGTGCAATTGAAATATAAATATATTAAACATTTTATGAGATATGAGTATGAAATATTTTGTTATCTTCGCAAGCGCGAACGATAAAAAAGGTATATTTTCGTGATTTTATAGTCAGCTATATAGAGCAATTCATATAAAAAATTAGTCAAATATCGTGAAAATTCAGAAAGCTATCGACGTTGGAGTGAGCTGATTTTTAGTTGCGCTCTAAAAGTCTCTGAATGATAAGGGATTTTCCACAAATTGTCATTTTTAACTTTTATACTATTTTCATTTTTAATTGATACCAGTTCTCCTTGGAAAACTACCATTAACGAGTCCATTCGAATTACGGTCGCCAAAAATTCAACCATGGCAGCAGCTAATTACTTTAGTTACTTTTTTTTTTAAGAAGAGAGAGATTCTTATAAAATAGAAAACATACTTCATTTCATTCAAGTTAAGATGATTATTGAAATCTATGTAAACAATATTTTTGATAATGCAATGCATGATATTTCACTTATAAAAATATTGCATTCTTTATGATTATGCGACAAATTTCTCAATTACAATAGCATTAATTTTCTTTATAGCATTATTTAAGAATTAAATATTGTTCTTTTTATTTAATGAAATAGTTTCCCATTAGAATAACACCAAAAAGACAATAAGCATTGAAAAAACAAATGTACTATCTTCCTCCAATGTGTTATGTCATCTCTGTTTACTATTTAAAGTCTGTGTAATGTTTAAAGTTTTTATTTGCTCTATGCGTGAAAATCAAATTAAAAATACTTTGTACCGTAAATTTATTTTTAAAAAAATATTTTTTTCCTAAATTTACTTCATATTAATTTAATTATTTTTATAAATTTTCAATATAATTTTTTCTAGTAATTGGAGTTTTTTCTGTGTTAAATGTAGACGTTTCCATTTTATGTTATCTATGGGCATGTTACCTGCATATGGGCATATTACCTTCATCAACTAGCATTTTTTTTTTTTTAACAAACTGCAGCAGGTGTAAATTTTGACTAACTTAAATTTTAAAATATTTTTCCGGTGCTAAAAAGGTTCCACTTTCTTAATCAATTGTTATTACTTTTTAAAATCAGTTATTACTATTGTTTCAAAATGTTTAACCTTAGGGTGGCATATTACCTGCAGATACCTTACGTACATTTTCATGAGAATAGTAATGGGTCATTTGAAAATTTCTGTGGTTTTTCAGAGAGAAGCTCGGTTTCGTCTAGTTATTTGCTACTGCTGATAAGGAGTGACGTTTAATTACCCAGATATGTACATTCGGTATTTTCTGCTTGCGCTGTATAAGTTTCGATTGCGTTGTGGCATAAGTTTTGTTTCAGTGCAGCGCTAAGAATAGAGAACCAAAAAGTTCATTTTCGTCAATTATGATCTTTTATTTCAAGAAAGGTAAAAATGCTAGTCAGACTGCTCGTAAATTTGTGCTGTATATGGACAAAATGTTGATTTAGATGACACAGGTCGAAGGTGGTTTGAGAAGGTTAAACACGAAATATTCAGCCTCGAAGATGATGCCCGCTCTGAACAACCATCGTCTGTAAAGGGGGGAACTTTTAAAAGAAGGTAGAGCTGAAAATCCACGTTACACAATTCAAGAGCTATCACACAGATCAAATATTCCAAACAGTACAGTGCATGATCAATTGATTAGCTTCTTTTAAGAGGGCCTCCTTTACAGATGATCATCGTCCAGAGCGAGCTTCATTTTCGAGGCTGAAATTTCCGCACTTAAAGTTATCAAACCACCGTCGAATTGTGTCATCTGAAACAGCACTTTGTCTATATACAGCCCACAAGTTTTACGAGCAGTCTGACTAGCATTTTTACCTTTCTTGAAATGAAAAAAGCATAACATGACGAAAATGAACTTTTTGTTTCTCCATTTTTAGCCCTACATTGAAACAAAAATTATGCCAAAACACAATTGAGAAGTATACAGCGAAAGCAGAAAAGACCGAATATACATATCTGAGTAATTCAAGGTCACTCCTTATCAGAAATAGCAAAATAACTAGACGAAACCGTGCTTTGCTTTTTGAAAAAACGCAGAACTTTCCGGATGACCCAATACTTGACCAATTAATTTCAGACAAGAAATCCCAAACAACATTTCAAATATTTCATTACATTTTTAATAAAACGCTGAAGTTCATATGAAATCATATGAAAGTGCCTCTGCGGTATTCCTGTAAATAGTAAAGCATATCATAAAAAAATATTAACTAAAAATAGGCAAATAAAATTATTCGTAAAATGCTAAATATAATATATGATATAATGGGTGTTAAAAATGACTTAATATAAATTTATACTTCAGTAAAATAATTTATATTTTGGCATGAGAGAATAGATATAACCATTTTATTTTAATGTTGTATAAATCCTTATACTTCTAATATACATAAAAATAAAAATAGTTGCTTCGTTCATTCTGTAAAACAAATTAAAAAAAAAAAAAAAAAAAAAAAAAAAAAAAAAAAAAAAAAAAAACTCGTTTTAAGGCTGAGCTAAATGAAAGTATCAATTTTATTTTTGCGTTTTGTAAGTTTTTTTTACCCCTGACATAACCTTATATCAAAATAAAAATTGTACTTTCGTTCACTCTGTGTAGAACAAATAGATAAAATTCGAAAAAAAAAAAAAGGAAAAAAATAACTAAGTTTGTCCGCCAAAGAGGTATATCTTTAACAACTATAGTGAGCCTAAATGTTATATAATACTGAATAAATACAATGAATAATAAAAAATATCCTAATAAAAATATTTTAGGAGAAACTTAGATGTTGAACATTGGAAGAGGCTACTTTCATATGCTTATTGACTCTAGTCCTTTTTACTTTCTTGTAATCGTTTTCAAAATCGAAAAACATTTTTTGACGGATTTACACGTTTCAGACACTGGAAATTCCGAAAAGCATATTTTTAGAAAATAAATTACCGTCCGTCTGTCTGTGTGTCTATAAACGCTCTATCTCCCGAACAAATTGAGACAGACACTTGAAATTTTATATGTACTTAGTATGTCATAATGGAAAGAAACTTATTCAATTCCTTCAGTAACCTTGATTATCCGGAACTATTTTTTTCGGACTCTCGAAATATTCGTTCTGATAAAAGGTATGTACAAATTTTCGAAATTTTTTATTTTAAGAAATGAATATAAAAGACAATAAAAAAACATAATTTTTGCATAAAGAATGAAGTTGATAGGATAATGAGTTACCGAGATATTTGTAATCGTAGTTTCGCACTCTTTGATTTTTCATGACCCTGTATTTCATTCATATTTCAATTCAAAGATATATTTTAATTGGAAATGAGACGCTTCATCCGACGCAGTAAACCGTTAGTTAATAGGATTATCAATTTTGGAGTTATAAGAATGTTTCTTTTACGCAATTCAGTAATGGAGCATTTAAAGTTTATGACGTCATCAAGCCACGATTTTATTCGAATTGCAATGCATTTTGTAAGTAGTTTACGCATGTTTTATTTTCATATTTTATATTATGCATATCCATGATGGGTAAGTATTACGATGGCCCCCAACGACTAGTTTAATTAGTTTCAAAGAAAACATTCAAAAATCAATTTTTCGGCTGATTCATCATTTGTATCATCTGATTTTTCCGTCAGTTTTCTTATATGCATGTTAGCAAATAATGATGGTAATAATAATAATAATAATAAGCAAGTTTTAAATTCGACTAATTAGGGAGACTTATATAACATTTAATTTTATCCTCTCCCTCCACCCTCCCCCTACTTTCTAAGCCAGGTTTTTCCTTTTTCAATCTTTAATCCCTGTTTGTAATTATAAAGTCTATGATTTAAAAGATTTTTCTTTTAAGGACGCAGAACGTTTAAAATATTGGAATTTTCTATTTTCGTTTGAAAAAAAAAATCAGTCTACAAATAATTCCAAATAACATATAATTTATATGGTTTAATATTGTATGATCCCCTAAAACTACATTTTAATGCATGAACCAGAATTTTTGCGATTTTAGCCACTTAAGAAATGTCGGCTTTTATTTTTTAACAAGAACAAAAAATCATGCGTCAAGCATAGATTATGAAACATTTTCCAACACATTCAGAAAACTGTAAGAAAACTTCATGGTATAATAAGGTGAAAGATGATGTCTAATTCAACAATTTGAAAAACGCATGAAAACCCAATTTCAGGAATTACCACCTAAAATCGGAAAAATATTCGATTTTTTTTTTTGTGCATCCCTGTATATTATCTAGAGATTTGTATACATACTACATAGCATGTGAAAATTCAGTTCAGTTAAGAAACACATAACACAGCTGAAATTTCCCCTTGAGCAATTTCAATGAATAAACGGAAATGCACATGAGATCTTTTGTGAAGCCCCATGCACTGCAAAAAAAAAAAAAAAAAAAAAAAAAAAAAAAGTTTTGTTTTTACAGTATAATACTAGCATCCCAGCTGCCAGTATTATACCGTAAAACTAACAGTAATAAACAGTAAAATAAGCAATAATACGCTGCCGTGCATGCGCGGTATATTTGAAAGACTATTTCATACGCACCCCACTCCATCTTAAACAATAAAGAAGCTTGTTTTACTGATATTGTTATAGTATTTTTTCCGGCAAGTTTTGTCGGCTTCCATCTAAGTATTGTAAAATTTCATTATTTTTCATGATATCATTGCATTTCACACGAAACAAGATATGCCGGTTGAAAATATCCTTAAAATATCTCTTTTTTTTATTTTTTATGAACGATTATTATGTTTTTATTGAACTGAGGCATCGTCTATTTTTGAGTGAATTAATCTATTTTTGGCCCTGGTTACCTATGCAAATATTGTTTGTTGTAGTGTGCTCTACCATTTCTTAAAATTTGGACGATCCATTCTGAATTGTCCTGTATATAAAAGAAATTAAAAAAAAATAAATTCAAATGTTTAATTTGGCATTTTTTTATGTACCCAATTATAAGCTATTTTTTAATACATAGATAATTGTTAAGATTCCCCTTGAAACTTCCTCAGAGTATAAGTAGTATCAAGACTATAAATAGTATGTAAAACATTTGAAATTTGATTTTTTTTTTCGTTAAATGAATGGAACATTCTAAAGAAATGAAACATTATCTCTGAAGTTAATGTTGCATAATCTATCCTCCTATACGGCTAATCCTCCCATTCAGAGAGATGTTATTCTCCAAGCATTCACATGCATCCAAAAAATGAAAACATAAGTCTTAATTAATGACTCTTTCTCAAATCATTTTTGTCATGTAATATCGAGTAAAAAATTTTCCACTGGAAAACAAACATTCGTGGTGAAACTCCTGTAATCTGGATTTTAGGAATAATTACAGGGAAAACAATTAATTTGCAAAGATTGAATTATTTTACTCATTTGTAATACAACTGTTAGTTTTAACATAAGAATACTCCATTTTTTTAGAATATTTAGCGTTTGCAGATGTCTGGAGTTTCTCCTGAAATAGACAGAAAATCCGCATATTGAATTAATTGCTCCGAAAAACTGCACTTAGAGAAAATAAATTGTACTTCTCCATTATCCCATCGACCACTTTCACAAAAAAAAAAAAAAAATACATCGTCAAATTTTAATGATCAATTAACAAATGGAAGCATGTTGCCATTGGAATCGCAAAAAAATTCAAAAAATTCGGAAAGTCCCACTCGCTAAAATATCAACTATCACTAACTTTAAAGAAATGTACAATATATTGACGATAAAAGAAAAATAATAATCTTGGATATTTATTTATTTACATTATTTTTCGAAATTATACCTCTCTGTTGGTGGATAAATATTTCTGACGTCAGTTGAAACTGATCCGAGGCTAACGAAAAACACATACCGCGGTACATTCCACTTATCTTTTTTTACAGACCGCTGGAGTGACGTGTTGCTCTTTTCGTACACCTACATTGGTGCATTCGAGCATCACGTGACTCCCGCGGTCTGTGAAAAAAGATACGAGAAAAGCACCGCGGTAGCCTTTCTTTTTCGTTACCCTCGAACTGATCTAGTATTGGTAACTATGCATCGCAACATTTTCTTAATGCTTTTTCTCTTTAAATATCATGACGTCGTCGTTTAATGATCTAATTTTTATTTTAATTAATGAAATAACTAATAAATCAGTAAAATATCATTAAAAATACAAATAAATGCCGAATTAAAAACTCCTTGATGTCATAACAAACATGTGTAATGCATCTGACGTCAAGTGAATGCGACGATCATGCATTTTTGGCATTTAATCCAACATATTGACAATTTTTTTTTTTTTTTCTTTAAATGGAAAGTTGTCGAAGGGAATACTGGAGAAGTAACAAATAAATTTTTCCCACAACAATGGTAAATTTTTGGCTCACAGGAAACATTTACCAGAGATTCTTCCGTATTTTTTATTTCTTCTATCTTTACAAGAAGAAAGCATTGGATTAGTGAAAAAATTCAACTTCCGGTTTTTGGCGGATTTATACGTTGAAGTTTGAGTCCTGAAATTTGAGTCCTGAACACGATTTGAATGTTTTTAGAAAATGTCTGTCTGTGAGTCAGTGAGTCTGTCTGTCTGTCTGTATGTGACGAAAGTTTTGTGGGCGCTCTATCTCAAGAACTAATGCACGGAATTTAATCAAACTTTTTACTCAGTTAGTCCCTGATATACATTGTTGGTGATTAGTTTTTGGTGTAAATCGCCTAACAGGTGGCGTTGCTATGCTACATTTTTCACGATGTTTATGACAGCTATATCTCAAGAACTACTGCACAGAATTTCATCAAACTTCAGATTCTGTTATACCTTGACATAAATTGACGATAATTACGGTTTGGTGTAAACAGCCCAACAAGTGGCGCTGCTATGGTATTTTATTCATGATTTTCACGAGAGCTATATCTCAAGAACTAATGTACAGAATTTCGTTAAACTTCAGATTCAGTTAGACGTTGACATAAGTTGTTGTTAATTAGATTTTGGTGGAAATCTCCCAAGAGATGGCGCTGGTATGCTGTATTTTTCAGGATTTACACGATTTTAGCAATAGTTATATCTCATTAACTAATGTCCGAAATTTAATAGAATTTTAGATTCAGTTAGACCTTGATATAAGTTGGTGCTGATTCATTTTTGGTGCATGTGAAACTTGTATACAATAGAAGAAAGTTTTGGGATTCGTACATCCAACTAGTTTACTCATTATTTTCTATTCCTCTATACTTTAAACACGATGAACTGTCCTATGGTAATAGATTTTCTGTATATAATTTTCGTATATATTTTATCTGTTAAATATTTTATAGTTTGACAATGATATTTGATCGCGCATAACAAATAAAAAAATAAAATATGGTCTAAAAAAATGAATGCATGTTTAACAATGTAAACCATGATTATATGTATACTGTAAATAAAAGTAAAACAAGCTTTAAAAAACCACTATTTTATAAGCATTCGGTGTTAAGCTTGAAAATCACGCCAAATCTTTTGACTGCAAATCATGTTTTTTCACATAAAATTCCGTTATAATACATTAATTTAACGTGGGCTCCGAAATTGATTATTAAAAATTCATTCACTTCTTTACGCTTGGTAGAAAACGCAAACAAGTGAATTTGTTTAAGAACAACAGGAAAGAAAAAAATTAAACATTATATAAATTAGCTTTTTAAGGTTTCTAACTTGATTTCTCAACATGAAATCGGAAATTCATTAATATTAAACTATTAATTGATAGAAGCGTATTTTTTTTTTTTTTTTAAATATTACACTCTTTATATTTTAGTTATAATTTATTTTCTACTTTTTAGCTTTGAATATGTATTATTATTGCAATTTCACAGCCATTTAGCATATTTTGGCGAGCGTTTATTGGTGCATCGTTAAATCCATTGTTGTTTCAACTCGTATGCAATTGTACGAGTTACAGAAATTATTTGTCGATTTATCCCCAGTGCCTAGCTAACGGAAAAATGTCTTAAAATTAACGTATTAATTTGTAATTAAGTTCTAAAAATATTAAAATGTTGTATTGTCATCGGAAACACACCTGCGAACGTCATTTTGAACACTTTCCAACCTAGTTGAAAAGTGTTTATGACTTCGGTTTGTCTGCCGTCTGGACGTCTGTCCAGTAAAAAAGAGACTTTTTGTTTTAGAAATGTTACTTTAAATCTAGCAAATTTATTGGCCTTTGAGGTTTCTTAAGATAAGTAACCTTTTCGAAATCGTGGATAAATTGGTAGATGTTATATTATATTTTCGTAAATCTTCTTCCTAGATCAAGCAACATTTTTCTTTTTTTATTGCGGTTTTTTCAGTTAACTCAGCCTGATTTTTGTATGTAAAGATGGAATTTTATTATCGATTTTTAACCCACTCCCTGATATACTTGAATTATAAAAAAATCATGCGTCAAGCATAGATTATGAAACACTTTCCAACACATTCAAAAGACTGTAACGAAACTTCAAGGTTAAATAAGGTAAAAGAAGATAGGTAAGTAAACAGTACAGAAAACATATACCACCATTGAAAAATATAGTTTTCAAAATTACCTTCCATTGTAAAAAAAAATAAAAAATAAAAAAAATAAGCAGTCAAATTATTTTGTGCAACCCTGTATATGATCTGTATAGAAATGCACTCGAAATCTTTTGTAAAGCCCTGTATATTATCTAAACACTTTTGTACACACCACATATTAAGCTAATATTTAATTCAGGTAAAAAAACAAAAAAAAAAACACATAAGGCAACTCAAAACTCGCTTCCAGCAATTACCAACCGTAAACGATAATGTGATTTGTTCTTTGCGTAGTCTTGTATATGAATTTATTTATATTCTACAAACTTCTGTTAGTCGACTAAATATAGTTGAGCAGGAAAATGCGTAACACAATTAAAAACTATCCTTAAGCAATTCACTCCCATAGTGCGTAATACTTATGAATTCCCTTGTGTAGCCCTGTATATGATCAACCGAATTTATATGCACCACGTAATATGAAAAAAAAAAATAATTGAACTTAAAAACGCAAACCAAACTTGAAAACGCACTTATCACACATAAACTGTAATTATCGCACTATACTGTAACCGATATCTTTTGTGTATCCCTGTAAATGAACGATAAATGCAATGCACACCATACTTTTAAGTAAGCACTTTATAGCGTACCTCAGCAATGCATATAATTTCCATTATCTTTGAAATAGTGAAACATCATTAAATTACACTGCAAACGATTTTTCCCTGTAGAACAATGTGTAACAGAATTCTATTATTTATCCTCGATGATAAAAATTAAACAAGAACGAAAAATCATGCTTCAAGCATAGATTATGTAACACTTTCCAACGCTTCCAAAATAATTTTACAAATCATACCTTTTAATAAGCTGAAAGATAGCATCTAAGTAAATAATTTGGAAAACGCATAACATATTTAAAAACATAATTTCAGGAAATTGCAACCTATACAGTATTCAGAAAAATATCCGAATGCTTTTATTCAGCCCTGTATATGATCTATAAATTTGTATATATACTACATAGGATGCTAAATTTTAGTTCAGTTAGGAAAAGCGTAGCACAGTTTAAAATTCTCCTTCTGGAGTTTGTCAATAAACGGAAATGTGTTCGCGAATTTTTGTGCTTCCCTGTATATGATCTACAGAATTTATACACACCACGTAAATACACAAAAAGTGAGTTATATTTAAAATCGCGTTCAGTAACTTAAAACGCACTTCCAGGAATTATTGTAAACAGACAGTAGAGAATTCTTTTGTGTCTCCCTGTAAATGAACGATGACTGCTATACACACAATATTCTGTAGTAAGCCTCTTGTAATGCACCTTAGTGATATATATAAATTTCAATGTGTTTAAAATAATGAAACATTATTTAAATAAACCGCAGACGATTTTTCTCCATAGATGTAATGTAACGGAATTCTTTTGACTGTTCCTGTAAAGTTACTATAAGTGCTATGCACACCCTATTCCATATTAAGCTTCTTGTAATGCACCTTAGTGATATATATCAATTACAATGTGTTTGAAATTGAGTAACATCATTAAAATAAACCGCAAATGATTTTTCCCCATAGATCGCAATGTAACGAAATTCTTTTGAGTGTCCCTGTAAAAAAACTATAAGTGCTACACACTTCCGTTGAAATAGGGAACATGCTATAGAGTACTACAATAACATATAAAAATTGCAGAGCAATCCGTGCATATTTACGGGAGTTAGAGCACGGACAGACGGCCAGACGGCCAGACAAACCGAACTCATAAACACTTTTCAACTAGGTTGGAAAGTGTTAAAAACTGGCTCTTTTTCCAATTTTGAAGATATTCAAATCTTGATTTCGCGATCCAAACATTTTGTAACTCGTGCTTTGAAATCATGGATAGTAAAAATACTAGAACGTTAAATTTGATGATCACGCACGTCATAAAAGAAATAAAGTGTTTAAACTCAAATCCTACACATACATATATATATATATATTATATATATATATATATATATATATATATATATATATATATATATATTTATATATATATATATATATACAGGGTGGTTAGAATATAAGTATCTCTATTTGGAGCTGTCCGTAGCTCGAAAGAATGATCCGAATGAAAGCAAAATCGGTACACTTACTATTCGAGAAGAAGGAAGCAGGATGGAATAGTAATAAAAAAATAATTTCAATAACCACCTTGTAGCGGCCATATTAAATGTCCGCTGGTGTGATAGAGCACGAGGGAAGAAGTACAACTGTTTTAAAACCAAAAACTGGTTTATTAGCACAATTAGCAGGGGGTTTGAGCGAGCTCCACGAAATTTTCCTAAAAGTTTAAATTAACTAAAGAGTTTTTTGCTAACAACTTGTAGCTTTAACAAAACTGAAACAATATAATTGAACCTTAACCTTTAAAATATATAAGCTCGATCCAACACTCTTATCCTTCAAATTAAATAAGCACTGATGCAGGTTCAAATCAGCTTTACCACTACATAAAACTCCAGTATAAAATACTAAGGCCGATTATCAAACCTGAGACTCGATGCGAGGTCTCAAGGCTAAATCTAAATCTGAGTCGCAATATTCAACTTCCCAGGCTAAGTATACTCTCGCTCCCCTGAGCTCTCTCCAGCTCCTCTGAGCTCTGAACTCAAGTCAAAATTCGCTGCTTATATACTTCAGTGTCTCGATCGAC
This sequence comes from Maratus michaelseni, assembly GCA_963931845.1. NCBI lineage: Eukaryota > Metazoa > Arthropoda > Arachnida > Araneae > Salticidae > Maratus > Maratus michaelseni. The sequence continues at coordinate 227,838,220 of OZ007596.1, forward strand.
CAGCTCCAGAAAATTTGCATAATTGAAATTACACGGCGACTCACAATTTCAGGGATTCAGCTGTCCATCGAAAGTTAAAGAAAGATAGACAGCCTTTATAACTTGTACGCACATAGTCGGTTAATGGACAAAACGATCTCATTCACACATTGCCTACTCACGGAGTAATCAATACCTTACAACCCCTCCCGGAAATTGTGAAAGAAAAAGCGGTGGTTGAATGCAGACCATCGTCTTTTTCTTTTAAAAATTTCGAGTCAAAAAATGAACACAACATGTGACGGGTAAATTTAAATTTTGAATCCAAATGTAAATTTTGTACTTTTAACCCATCACGCAAAAACTGGTGAGATCGACGACACTTTCATCATAACCTCCTGTAAATGTGCAATATCATGCAGAAGAATCTCACAAAATTTTCCTCACAAAATTCACAGCTTGTCAAAAAAAAATAAATACGCAACTTTACCTTCAAAATTCCATGAAGTGCCGAAACAAATTGTAAAGTAGAACGTCACTACAAAACTATCTGTCAAAGAAATAAAGTAGCGTTCTTAAAAATTCCCAAATTGCCAAAAACTCACATCCCCGAAATTCAATGTAGATGACTCGCTCAATTACAGTGGTCACAAACTAACAGCTAACAGAGCTGTGAAAGTGAAACAAGTTTCTTTTATAAAATATAAAGGTATAAATATACATTACAAATTTCTTCAAAACACAATTCTTCTTCTTGAGAACTAAAATATAAAAAAAACTTTTATAAATAGATTATCTGCTTCAAGATGGTTTACTTCCTGGAACAAACTTCATTATCTACATACATACAATTTTACGTCATAACTATGAAATACACTAACAATATTCATAATTAACAACAACAGAACTAATAAGTAACTTCATAACTAATGTATAACGAACAACACTTAAAACTACATAACTTGCGAAAACCCAACATGCAACACTAAAGCGATAACGACCACGAACACGACCGAAGGGAGAAAGTTAGATTTGGTAACAATGTTAGTAAAGTGAAATAGAACACGCGTGTCAAGGGCAACTCTTGACCGCAAAACACGTGCACGCCTATCCGCGGCGCGTGTAAAAAACCCATAATACTAAATTCATATTTCAAATTCAACATATAGAACAATCATACACATAATATACACATAATTTATACATAGAATATTCACAGAACACTTATAGAACAATTATACATGCAATTTAACAATCTCTTGAACATGAAAGCAGTGAATCTCAAAAGATGTTCTCTGACATCATAACTTAAATTTTGACAAAAATTTTGAACAAAACTGAAAAGCACCACTTGTGAAGCCGAGATATAAAAATCCAAACAATGGTCAAAAGGTAACTATAAACAGTTCAGCTGCTTTGCACCGTCCAATGAACTTGTTGACATTAATAAAGGTACTTTATAATGAGAGTAATAAAAATGGAACGTCGTCACCTGATTTTATAGTGAAGATGAACTGGAAGCTTGTAGGCTCATAGAAGAACTCTGGCGGCGTCCCCAAAATCCTTGGACGAAACTCCGTTCTGATTCAAATTGGTAAGGAGAGGCCACTGTCGCTTGTCGTGCCTGCAGCCGGGTGTTGTAACCATGGCGCCGTCCGTTTGGAGGAGCTCGTGTAGTGTCCACTCGACGACTGCTCGTAGATTCCACTCGACGACTTCTAGGCGGGCTTACTGATTTGTCCATCTGATGATTGCTAGGCGGGCTTATTGAAGTGTCGACTCGACGATTTCTAGGCGGGTCTCGACGATGGTGCCGCTGGGCAAGATTGTCTCTAGGGTTGAAGAATGTAGTATCGAAAGGCGTTCGTTTCCGTGAGGCTCCCGACATCGATGTGGAGGGCAAGGTCCGCTTTATGCCGATTCTCCTGCGCCGTTTGGTTGTAGAGGGGAGATAGTCCATGCCACATTTTCGTGCGTCACTTTGGCACTGTCGATGTGATGACTTCTGAGATGGTTGACTATCGGTAGATTCGTCGAGATCTGTTGATGGATTGCCGTTCCGTCCTCTCTTGGCAGGAATGTCTGTCGATGACTTTGACAACCGTCTCTTGTGTTGTGGTCCGAGGCTAACGAAAAAGACAGGCTACCGCGGTGCATTCCACTTATCTTTTTTTACAGACCGCTAGTGTGACGTGATGCTCTTTTCGTACAGCTGCATTGGTGGATTCGAGCATCACGTGACTCCCGCGGTCTCTAAAAAAAGATACGTGTAAAGCACCGCGGTAGCCTTTCTTTTTCGTTAGCCTCGGTTGTGGTCGATGTGACGTAGAAGGGTTCTGCATGAACTTCTTGCCTGGAGGCTTAGAACTACTTGTCGAGATCGAATGCGGGTGCTGTCAAGGCAACACTAGATACCGGGCTTGCTCATTCACTCTCAAAACGTCACAAATGGTGGCTGACCGCGACCAGCGATTGGTCCAAAGCAACGCGCCCATCGTTTTGTGCCAATCGCTGTATGTCTTTCCTCCTAGTCAGCCACCTTTTGTGACGTCATCATAATGAATGAGCAAGCCCGGTATGTAGTGTAGCCCTGGTGCTGTCTTTTGCCATATTTATGAACCACTTTAGGTAATGTCTGTTCAGCTGGCTGGTTAACCCTGTCTCGGTTAACTTGAGGAAATTTACGCTTCATCTCCGTGCGTATGTTATCACTATTATTATTAGAAAAATTATTTGCATAAGAAGATTGACTGACGTAAGGAGAATGAGAGGTCTTTGACTGAGGCATAGAGGATTCACCGTCTGACGTTTGAGAACCATTTGAGCTAGTTTCCCTAAACTTATAAACTCTGACCTGATCCAAGTTTACCATGGTATGACAACCGTCAACATCAATAATTAAATTGTTACCTTTAACTTCCAACACTTTATACGGTCCCTCAAACTTATGTCCAAACTTAGCAACTCGTTTTTGCCGACTAGAACTTAACCAATGCTTTTCCAACAAAACAAAATCACCAACTCTAATCTCCAACTCTCTCCGACGCATATTATAATACAACGCTTGTTTTTTCTGAGCCTTTCCCATTTTTACCTGTGCTTCCTTAACCAACTTATCGATGTCCTGAATCATATATTCATTTTCATTACCTGAGATTTTAATTAACTGTTGAAATGGAGTTATAATCTTACGACCCAAAAACAATTCTGCAGGGGTTTTTCCAGTGGATTCGTGAACTGCCGTACACAAAGCATAGGCAAAATGCTGCAAGAATTGGTCCCAGTTTGAATGATGAGTGCCAATAAAGGAAGAAATCATTTGAATGAGGGTTCTATTGACCCTCTCAGCCATATTGGACTGTGGCCGGTATGGAACTGTAAAAGAATGAGTGACCCCACTTTGACCGGGATCGTACAGAAGAAACATCTAAATTTGTTTAGAGCCCAAATTACAGCAAGACATTCGCGTTCGGTAATTGAATAGTTCCGTTCCGCTGCATTCAAAATTCGGGACGCAAAAGCTATGAGGCGACCTTTCTGAGCTAACATCGCACCAATTCCGACTGCGCTAGCGTCACAGTATAATTCAAATTGTGAAGCGTAATCGGGGTGAGCTAAAACCGGTGAAGAAATTAAAGAATTCTTTAAATGTTCGAAAGCATTTTGAGCCGCTTTCGACCAAACAAATTTAACCCTCTTTCGTTTTAAAGCATATAGAGGTTCGCAAATCTCTGAAAAATGTGGTATAAATTTTTGAAACCAAGCCACCATACCCAAAAATGTTGCTACTTGTTTCGCATTCTTTGGAGGTGTCATTGCCGCAATTGTATCTGTTTTTTGCTTGTCTGTTTGTATGCCCTCTTGTGTGATTCGAACGTCAAGATATTTTAACTCTTTACGAATAAATTTACATTTTTCTAATTTGACAGTGAGACCCGCGTTTCTGAGTAATGTGAATACTTTACGTAACAAATTTATGTGTTCTTCGAATGTTTCAGACATAACGATAATGTCATCCTGGTATACCAGAACTCCGAAACCAAAAAGGGATTTCAGAATGGTATCCATTGCCTTCTGGAACGTGGCTGGAGCCCCTGATAATCCAAAACTCATGCGTTTAAATGCGAAACACCCATTATGCGTTATAAATGCTGTTTTAAGTATGTCTTCCGGTTTCATGCCGATTTGAAAATAACCGGAGGTTAAATCGAGTGTGGACATGAATTTAGTACTTTGAATATTGCCTAGTATGTCATCTATTACAGGAATTGGATACTGTGGATATTGGGTTATTGAATTGAGTTTTCGATAATCTATAGCGAATCTCCAAGCCTCAGGATCCTCAATGCTTTTTCCATTGTTTTTCCGACATAATACTACTGGTGATGCGTATGGAGATTCAATGGGCATAATAATGTCGTCTCGGAGCATTTTGTGAATGTGATAATTAATGACTTTCTGTTTGACTTTATCGTAACGGTATGGTTTGCTTGCTACTGGCGCATGTGAACCGGTATTAATTTCATGCCAGGAAACGTGTGTCAACCCCTGTTTGTCTGAAAACACTTCCCTGAAGTCATGTAAAAACTTATTAAATTTGCTTATCTCCCCCTTTGTTAAACCAGATTCACTTAAATCAATTGAGAGTGATGAGGACTCGTTTGTACAAGTATTCTCCTCATTATTAACCTCCAGTGTACGTGAAAAGAAATCTAGGCTCATCCCTCTGTCTTTCATAAAATCCACTCCAACAATACAATGGGCTTTTAATCCATCTAATACTAGAAATTGCCACTTAGTTTTAACTGACCTTATCTCCACATCTAAATCCACCAGACCTTTTATACTACATTGTATCCCTTGAGCCGACTGAACCACTAAATTAACATGCCGCAACCTTTTATACGAAAAATATTTCTTATACACTTCAAACGATATAAAACTCTTATCCGCACCCATATCCAGAACACTTTTTACCACTATACCACTCAAAACTATTAGCAACTCAGGTAATTCCACTGGATGAACTACTATTGCTTTTAAATCGATGACAGAAGGCTTTGCAGAGTTAACCTGTGACTGCTGACCTTCCGTGCAACAGCCACCTACCAGTTTAACCCCTGCTGACGATTTTTAATACCACAAGACTTTCCCTCTGTCCTCTTAACGACATTTTCACCAACCACTAACTGTCTAACCCTGGACGAGCTAGTCTGCCTTGGGTTAACCTCGTTCCTTCTATCCAAACCATTTCTATTGCGACTGCTCACCCCCTCATTTCTTCTGAAACCATTATTATAAGCTTGATCATAATTCCTTAAACCACCACTAGCTCTTTGAAAATTTTGCCTATCCCCATAATTAACTGAACCACGAACATTACGACCATTATATTCATTATCATAATTCCTGAACCTATTAATAAACCTATCCCCCTCGTTGAATTCTCGTGTGGTTCTCTGTCTATGGTGATCCGCCTCATGTCGCGCTTCATACTTTAGTAATAATTGATAGAGTTCAGCTGTATTCGCTGAGGCACGCAGTTCAATAAAGTCCTGGATTGATACTGAGAAAAGAGGAAGCAGAATATCAATCAGCTCCTGATGAGTAACGTCAAGTGCCAATTTGTTTTTCAATTCGAGCTTTCTCAGAAAAAATCCGGACGCTTTTTCATAAATAGTCTGGCGTTTACAATAGAATTCACGTCTTAATTCCGCTGCATTACGCTCATTAGGAAAAGCTTTAGTTAACTCCGAGCATGTTTGCTCAAATCTTTTCGCGTCATCAGTCACCAAGAAACGTCCAATGTTCTCAAGCCAAAGCAAGGCTTCATCCTTTAGAGAGCATTTCAATACTAAATATTTGTTTTTATCTGGAATATCGTTAAAGGCAATATAATCGTTCAATTTATTTAAAAATTCTGTGACATCAGAATTTCCGGCAAAGTAAACTCTGGGGACTATCTCTCGTGGATGTGGGCCATCGTACAACCCGTGAAGTTGGGCGCCATTTGTAGCGGCCATATTAAATGTCCGCTGGTGTGATAGAGCACGAGGGAAGAAGTACAGCTGTTTTAAAACCAAAAACTGGTTTATTAGCACAATTAGCAGGGGGTTTGAGCGAGCTCCACGAAATTTTCCTAAAAGTTTAAATTAACTAAAGAGTTTTTTGCTAACAACTTGTAGCTTTAACAAAACTGAAACAATATAATTGAACCTTAACCTTTAAAATATATAAGCACGATCCAACACTCTTATCCTTCAAATTAAATAAGCACTGATGCAGGTTCAAATCAGCTTTACCACTACATAAAACTCCAGTATAAAGTACTAAGGCCAATTATCAAACCTGAGACTCGATGCGAGGTCACAAGGCTAAATCTAAATCTCAATCTGAGTCGCAATATTCAACTTCCCAGGCTAAGTATACTCTCGCTCCCCTGAGCTCTCTCCAGCTCCTCTGAGCTCTGAACTCAAGTCAAAATTCGCTGCTTATATACTTCAGTGTCTCGATCGACCAGCTCCAGAAAATTTGCATAATTGAAATTACACGGTGACTCACAATTTCAGGGATTCAGCTGTCCATCGAAAGTTAAAGAAAGATAGAGAGCCTTTATAACTTGTACGCACATAGTCGGTTAATGGACAAAACGATCTCATTCACACATTGCCTACTCACGGAGTAGTCAATACCTTACAACCTTTAGATGGCGCTACTGAGTATGAAATGTAATGTGTAATACAAGAACAAAAAATTAAGGCGCAGACCGAATGGCACACCTAATTTATTGGAAAATGTCACAGTAAACGTGGTTACTCTTTTGCATGGCGGTGCCGTGATCATGTTCAGGTTCCACATGGTCATTGTGCTGGAGGACACAATCCAGGCTGTGCACAACGTGCTCAACTGCGGAATATAATGCATCAGGGGTGATGTATCGTACATGTTATGATATGCACTAAAGTCATTGAGGTTTGTGACACCTCCACGGTACACAATATTACACATTACATCACACACTCAAAAGCGCCATCTGTCGGCGATTATTCCAATTATTTTTTTATTGTTCCATTCTTCTTCCCCTTTCTCGAATAGTAAGTGTACCGATTTTTGTTTTATTCCTGTTATTCCTTCAAGCTACAGACAGCTCCAAATAGGGATACTTATATTATAACCACCCGGTATATATATATATATATATATATATATATATATATATATATATATATATATATTTATAAGCATGCAATGTTTTTTTTAAATCACACATAATTTCTTGACTGCAATTCATGTAGTTCCAAAAGCAAATTCGTTGCAATATATTAATTTGGAGAAATTATTGTTCATTGAAAATTCACGGCTTTGATTTATGCTTGATCAAAAGCGCGAACTAGTGATTTTATTTTATTTTTAAAAATTACAATTTTTGCTCGGTTTCTTTTTTAAGATATGGTAACAGAAAAGAAAGAGAAAATATTATTAAAACTATCTATTCATTATTTTTAAATTGTTTTCTCCACGTATAATCATAATGTAATTTATATTTAACTATTAAATTATAAAAGAATATTTTTAAAATATTACACTCTTTAATTTTATATTTTGTTGTTGCAGTTTCTCAGTCAGTCAGTTGGTCTATTTTGGCGAGAATGATTTGACGCATAATTAACGTAATTGTTTTTGTAACAGTTGTAAATATAAAGATTATTGGACGATTTGTCAGCCGGCTAAAAAAATGATACCTTAAAATTAATTTAGTAATTTATAATAAGTTTGAAAAAAAAATGTTGTATTGTCATCAGAAACATACCAGTGTACATATATATATATATTTAATAATTCTAGCATATCAGGAAGTGAGTGAAAAATCGATTACAAAATTCCCTGTTTGCATACAAAAAACAGGAAAAAGAGTAAATAAAAGAGTGTAAAAAAAATATTTTGAAATGTTTCCGTAAATTATGGGCAGCAAAAGAATTTTTTTTAACTGTCCTTCTCTAAACATCGTACGTAGATGTAGTACGTAGTCCGTAAGGCAGACGAAGACCATTCTCCTGGTCAAGAAACCCACCGGTATATACGAGCTGAGGAGTTGGTTTCCATGGTCAAGAAAGCCACCGGTATATACGAGCTGAGGAACTGGTCTCTATGGTTACAATAAATTAGTATGCAGCATTGTATTTAATGTACATCATCATATTTAATTATCATTAGTACACTTAATATTTGTAGAACAGGCCACGATACAAAAGATGTAAAAGCGACCATTCCCCTGGCCAATGAAACCACTAGTGCCCGAGCTGAACATCTGGACGATCTGCCACCGACGGAAATATTACATAGCCGATCCGCTCCATATCCTAAAAAAGCCATAAGAGAGCCATAACGCTCTAATTGTCAGACAAAATGGAGTGATGCTTGAAAACTCTGAAACAAGAATGACTCTAAAGATCTCTGAAACTTCCAAAACTCGGTACAGGCTTGATAAATTGCCGTTTCTCCAACCAGAAAATCCATGTAGTAACTCACTGTCTCATAAATTGGCTATTGGCTAGAAATCCGCCGCAGGAGTGGGGGAGGGGGGGAGGTGTTTCAAATTTCAACTCCTGAACGCAGTTTAGTTTGCGCTACTTAATCACTCCCAACGATTCAGATTTTGAGCTCAAAATTTAAGTTTAAGTCTAAGCTTTTGAAAGCATTTAGTGAGATACAAAAAATAACAGTAAAAATTAGTTTTTCGTTACTCCAAAGTCTGAAGCGCCCTCTATCGGCATTTTTTAAACTTTATCTTTAACATTTATTTTTAAGAAAATTCTGACATACAGAATAATTTTAGCGAAAACCGCAAACGAATCGACTAATTTTTCCGTTTTTTATAATCATTTGAAATTTTGGACCCTAAACTTTAATGTCGCCTTTCTCCTCCGGAAGACGTTTAGGACCCTTAGTTTCCTATTTAATATTGTTTGTCTTGATGTGTACCAACACCTCTTAAAATTTTGCCCAAGAGTTTAGATTCACCCTGTATGCTCTTTTAACTGAGCAGGGAGGACAATTTGTTTTTATACACAATTTTGAAAATACGATTTTTTTAGTAAAAAGGTCCATTTTTAGGGTTTCGTTCATCTCACGAAACCCTATTACTCCCGCTCCATTGTCTGTCTGTCACAGAGCTATTCTCAGAAACTATGTAACTTACAGAGTTGAAACTTTGTGTATACAGAAAAATACCTGCTATAAAGAGTTCAAATTATTAAAATTTGAAAAATTCGTAATATTGTAATAAATAGAGATAAATAACCAAAATTCTAACAGCCTTTTCCTGTTAAATTTAAACATTTTTCGTTATAGCAGATGCCAAAAATTAAAAATCCACGATGAAATTCTTTCTATATTAATTAATTTTCTATCAGACGATTTCCATGTGAAAAATGAAAATGAAATAAAAAGTTTCACCAATTGATAAAAATATTAATATGAAATAAAAATGATTGACGTCATAGTGGTAATAAAATGAAATTTTCAAAGATTTCTCAATAATACAAGGAGTATGTGTATGGTTATGTACACAAAGCAGATTAATATCACGTCATTACAGAATTAAAAAGTAAATCTGACGTCCTATTGGAAGTTTAACGGATTTTTCAGATGTTTGAGAACAATACAAAGCGCGTATCAATATGAGTAATAGAGAATAGTAAACATATGACTCTGAGAAGCATATTGAATCATGATAAAAATCCAATTATGGAAAGATTCTCATATTTTAACATTTTTAAGGTGTACAACATGTTTAATTTTGAAATTATTTGTTTTAAATATCGCATTTAGTCCGAATGACAGATATTATTATGACAGAATATAATAGCGGGCTTAGCCCGTAATCGGGCTGGTTTAGATATTCGAAAAAAAGAAAAAATAGGCCGGTAATTTTTTACTTTATAAAAAACATGACTTTTTTTGTTGCTAAATGAAATTTATTTGGATTTATTAAAGAAAGGACAAAGTGTTTTGAAAGGAATATTAAACGAAACCTTTTGAGCGATCTTCGATCACACCTACCCACTTGTTTGTTTCTGCTTTAAAAAAAATACATTTTTTTAAACATTATATTTTTTTCAATCATGAAGACAAGTAAATATTTATTCTTTTCTGAACTTGAAAGTGAAACAAAATACGCAAAAAGAGTTATTATTTTAGAAGATGTGTTAAATTTTTACCATTGCTAAAATTTTTAATTTATATATTTTTTAATTAAATTTCAATTTTCTTAATTTATCACACATAAAAAGAATGTATATATAAACACACATTTCAACTAAAAACAATGAATAAAAAATTTTTACAAATTCAAAAATATATATACAATTAGTATCTAAAACTACCTTAATTCAATATGATTTCTGATTATTTGTTAAAACACTTTTATAATACACTGCTCAAAACAATTAAAGGATATTGCAGTTTTAGGTGGATTTTGTATCTGGGAAACTTTTTAGCTGATTGATACATGGTCGACAGATATAGTAGGTTATATGAGAATAAATTACACATGTTTGGCGGAAAAAAATGCATTTTATTGCGCATTTGTGTACAAAAGGAAAAAAACACTATTTGTGCATATGAGAAAAAAAGAATAAGAAAAGGTGTTTTCTTCAAAGAAAACCATTTTCAGTAGGGGGTATGGTTTCCACGGGCGGCCAGCAACGTTGAACACCTTTGAGGCATGGACTCAATGAGGCTATTAATGACGAGTTGGGGTATTCTGCCCCACTCTTCCAGAAGAGCTCTTTCCAGTTCTTGGAGAGTTTGTGGGGGTTGTTGGCGACCAGAAACTGGTCTTCCTAGAGCGTCCCAAACGTGCTCGATTGGATTCATGTCTGGAGAACACGCTGGCCATTCCATTCGAACGATTCCTTCCTCGAAAAGGAAATCCTCCACCAGGTTTGCACGATGTGGCCTGCAGTTATCGTCCATTAAAAGGAAGTTATCTCCAATTGCTGCAGCGTAAGGGACTACAATAGGTCTGAGGATCTCATCCCTATATCGGCGACCAGTCAGAGCTCCATCTCGAATGATGTAGAGGTCAGTGCGCCCGTCAATGGAGATGCCACCATACACCAACACTCCTCCACCGCCAAATCTGACACTTTCGTGCACGAACGCAGGATTATTCCTACTGCCACGGTCCCTCCAGATGAAAATACGCCTATTATCCGGATGCACAGAAAAACGGGACTCGTCAGAAAACAGAATATTGCTCCATTCATTTCTCCTCCAGTTGACATGCTCGGTTGCCCACTCCCTGCGGTCGCGACGATGCCTTTATGTTAATCTAACACATACTATCGGTCGGCGAGCATACAGACCTACAGCATGGAGCCGGTTTCGGACAGTCTGAGTTGAAATCGTGGTGCCTGTAGCCGAGCGAAGGTGTTGTTGGAGAAGAGTAGCGTTCATGTTTCAGTGTCTCCGAGCTGTTAACGCTAAATACCGATCTTCATTGGGCGTTGTTGCCCGTCTACGACCTTGCCCTGATCTTCGGCCTGCACATCCACTCTCCAAAAAACGGTTCCAGATCCTGGAAATGACACTTTGTGACACTCCAATGGCTTGCGCTACTTCGGCTTGAGTTTGGCCCCCTTCTAACCTACCAACAATTCTCCAAGCTTCTGAATCTGTCAAATGACTTCGCTGAGACATCGTACTCATCGAAACAAAGCAATCACTGAATGCCGATCATCCTTGTCTTCATTCTCTTTTATCCAGTTGAAAGTCAAATTTCATTCGCTGCCGCTGAAGCGACGTTTTTGACGTCGAACTCAAAATTTGCATACTCCACAATTTGAAAACCAGAAAAATTTGCATTTGTGATTCTCTTCTTCTATTTTCGGCAAAAAAAATTTCGTTTATATCTTTATTTTATATAAAACTTCAAATGTCCTTTAATTGTTTTGAGCAGTGTATAATATGTATATATTTTTTGATTTACGATAATTAATTTCTATTTCAGTTTCTAATTTATAACAGTTCCCGAGAAAACACAGGCCAGTCATATACTTGTCAGTCCTATGGATTTGTTATGAAGCATGAATTCTCTGCAGCTATCTTTTTCTTTGCTTTGCCTATGACTATCATGATCCTCATCTATGCTTTTACTCTGAAATCAAATTGCAGTAAGTATCAGTATACACTGAATGAATTCCTTTCATAGTTCGTTTTTGTTTTACTTCAGAGGATATGGAAGTTTATAGATTTCTTAAAAAAGGCTTTTTTTTTTTTTCATTATTTAAATGTCTGATTTTTTCATAAATGTTCTTTCGATGCTTTTAAAAATGACACGCTCCTTTGTACTTTTTCGATTTTGGTTGCAGTTTTTTTTATTGAGGATACTTTACCTTTCGAAACCGGTTCCGAAAGTGAAAATATTTTAATGAAAAAAAACTTGTAATCGAAATCGAAAAAGTACAAAGGAGCGTGCATAGAGATTGACTTTAGTTATCCAATGCATAAAAAAAAAATCATTTAAAAATATTGAAATGCAAACGAGATATCGTAAACTATTTCCCCCATAGGATTAACATGAGAGAGCGGGTGTTTTCGCCTGAGTGAAGTAGCCTCTTAATGAAAATTTCAAAGCACAGGATGGTCATTATTAATATTACAGCGTACTGTGTACCTATATCTGATTGCGAGAATGAAGCCAAATTTTGTATTACTTATGACTAAACAAGACGGGGGAAGAGTCCACGAGCAAAAATTAGTCCCAAAAGTCGCCGCTAGGTGGAAATGTGGCACTGTGTAATAGAAAAGAGAGTTTTAAAAATGCAGAATCAATTCTGAGATAAAATTAACTTTAATTTAGCACATTTAACGATTAAAATCAATCTCAATATGGCAACTTTTCTATTACACAGTGGCAATTTTATTCGAATTGCAATGCATTTTATACATAGTTTACACATATGTCTTATTTTCATATTTTATACTATGCATATCCATGATGGGTAAGTATTACGGTGGCCCCCAACGACTAGTTTTATCCCCAACAGTATCACAGAAATCGCAATTTTAGATTTTTTTTCTCCTTCACTCTAAATTTGGAATGTTTCAGAAATTGTTTTTTTTTTTTCAGCATTAAGTGTCTTAAATGTTAACACTCGTGTCAAGTTTCAAGTTTATAGTTTGAACAGTTCCAAATTAATCATAATGTAGAACTTTTTAGAACATTTTCCGCTTATTTCACCCTTTTAAATTTCGAAATTTTTAGAACCCATTCTTTGGAAACATTTACATCTTAAAAGTAACTATCATGCAAAATTTCAAGTTTCTAGCCCTAACAGTGTCACAGAATTCACAATTTTAGAATGTTTTTTGTTCCTACACCTTTTTACATTTCGATTTTTTTAGAAACCTTCCTGTGCAATCATTTAAATCTCTAAAGTAACAGTCATGGCAAATTTCGAGTTTTTATCCCTAACAGTTCCAAATAAATCGTAATTTAGAACGGTTTTAGATCATTTTCCGCTCATTTCAACTTTTTAATTTTCGAACTTTTTGAAACGATTCTCAGCGAGCATTTACATCTTAAAAGTAACAATCACACAAAATGTTGCTACCACCAAAAATATAACAGAAATCGCAATTTTACAACATTTTTTGATCCTGCATTGCACCGACATAAAAGCTGCCTATGTTCGATCATAGATGGTCACCAGCATTTTGCTACCATTATCTTTAAAATCGGCTCGGTAGTTCCTGAGAGTACCTTACACAAACGTTACTTCTTTATAATATTAGTATTAGTATATACAGGTATATAAAATAAATGTTTAAAAATTTAGAAAATAAATACAGAAATATTAATATAATTTATTTTATCTGTAAAAGAATTTTTTTCATCATTATTTTGAGCAAATTACGATACCGAGTTTATTTTAATTTTCCCCAAATCCTGATACACTTAACATAAACATATATCAAAATCTAAATGTTATCTTCATTCGCTGTGTGTGAAACAAACAAATAAAATGTGGAAAAAATACCGAAAAAATATAGAAAAATTATAAAAAACTAGATGGAACCCGTCAAAACTTGATGGAAAAAATACTATAACATTATCAGTAAAATAAGCTTCTTTATTATTTAAGAAGAAGGGGTGCGTATGAAACAGTCTTTCAAATATTTTATTTTAAAAGTTTTTTCCCCAGTCAAATACAGTACTATTTCCGATGCAAACTCCAAACAAACAATCCGTAAACAACTGTGTAATGCAAATCAGTTTGACATTACCGCCATATTCCCCTCGCGAAGAAAAAAATTTCATGAACTTATGAAGTATCATACAAATAGTATATTCCTACATTAATCTCATATTCAGTAAATAAAAGAACATAGTAAATAATGCACACATCTCCCCCCCCACACACACACACTCCTGTTGTTATGCAACCGAATGAGGTCCTATGCGCATGTACATTGCATCTGCCCAAAAGCACCGTCGAAATTCGACGTTAAAAAAGTTTTAAAATGTTTAAATTAAAAGTTTTAAAATGTCCTCTTTAATCATTGTTCGTTTCAAATCCATATTTTCTAAAACACATCCATTGTTTTAAGCTAATCATTTTTTATGTAAAGATGAAGATTTTTTTTACAGTAATAATTTTTAATGTTTTCAAATATAATTTATTTGTTTGGTTTTTTCGGTTCCTTCACATAATCAGGATGATTATCCCTTTTCCTTCACAGTCGGGGATATTTTCCCTCTTATTCAGTTGGCAAATGGATCTTTAAAAAAAAATACAATTCCTAGCATATTCTGATATCTGATGGAACTTACACATAACGAATTCAACATATCAATTTTATGTTCAACATAAACAAAAAATAGTTTTTTTTTTTCGGCAGATTTTTGTTTAGCGCCAAAATGCTCTATCTTATGGATAATATAATCTTATGATTTATCACTGTTTTTATTATTATTATTATTATTATTATTCTCTTTTTATGATGGTTAGGGAAATCTATTTTCAACTGTGGCAACTTTCGCAGGGGCTATTTTACATTATAGAAGCAAACTGGTGGTCATTGATAACATAGAATTAAAAAACTTTTCAAGCTTGAAAATTATTTAAAAAGTCGATAAATTTAGCGGCAGTTTTCAAATAAATTTCAATCGAATGCTAATTTTTTTCTAATTGATGATGTAAGAATTGAAATTGTAAAATGTAGTAAAAAATAGAAATTTGTAGTATTTAGAAGTGATGTAAGCGCGATGAAAGCTAAAGGGATAGTGCCGTTTGTTGTCGCAACCGTTGTGCATTTCTAAAAAATGCCACTGTATTTTGGCTTGCGTCAAAAAGTGGAAAACCTTTTTTTAACATCGAAAGAGAAGTTAACAGTGAAAGGAATAGGACGCTAATAAGGAACTGTTAAATGAACTTAAACCTACCAAAATAATTCCTATGAAATATTAGTCTTACATTGTTTATTCTAGCTAAAAATACAATCATTATTTCAAGTTTTTTTATTCTACCATAACACTATTTTTAACAATTTTAAATTTCCTGAAATCCTTTATAGACCGGGAGGCGGCAGCACAGATAATCACCTCATCGAGTTCGCGGATGAAATTCTAGGATTAGTTAAATCTTGATTCGCATATTAAAACGCAATCGGTCTGCCAAGTCATATCTTGGTGGAAAACACCTGAAAACCCGATTTTAGCGGCTGACTCGTAGGTTTACCATTGTGTTTTCCTGCTCCCAGTCCTCCATGTTTTCATACCACTCGGTGCAGGAAAACACAATGTTAAACCTACGAGTCAGCCGCTAAAATCGGGTTTTCAGGTGTTTTCCACCAAGATATGACTTGGCAGACCGATTGCGTTTTAATATGCGAATCAAGATTTAACTAATCCTAGAATTTCATCCGCGAACTCGATGAGGTGATTATCTGTGCTGCCGGCTCCCGGTCTATTACTTTTGTGATTTTTTTATTAAAAAAGGAAATCTTCCAACCTATAGTTAAAAAAAAAAGTAATTGGTAACATGTAATCAAGGTATACAATCAAGATGAAGCAATCAATGACGGCTCCAATTCTAATCTTTATAATTAAGAATGGAAAAATCAGTTAAAATTACGTTACGTTGACACAATCATATACATTTTTCTCTTTAGTTTTATTCATGTTAAAATGCATTTCAAGCTAAGCACAACGTCATTATCACCGGCGCAAACTTTTCACACGTACTTCATATACGTTACATTAATGCTTAAACACCATGTATACAAATAAATATATATTTTGTATTTAATTGTAATGATAAAATGGCATCAACAAAGTTATAATGCATAAAGATAAAATAAACCCAATGGACAATATTACCCGTGACGTCACAATAAATATGAATTTTTATAAAACCGCTTATAAAACACGCGGATAAATATTTTTACCGAAATTTAACTTACAAATTAAAAAAATCGGCCTAAAAGTCACGTGCTTTTAATATTTATTATTTCTCTTTTATCTTCTCGCAACCACAGAGTTTAGAGAATAAACTCTATGTCTTGCAACAGTGGGCGTTATCCG
Source organism: Maratus michaelseni (assembly GCA_963931845.1). Taxonomy (NCBI): domain Eukaryota; kingdom Metazoa; phylum Arthropoda; class Arachnida; order Araneae; family Salticidae; genus Maratus; species Maratus michaelseni. The sequence goes on from OZ007596.1 coordinate 227,854,790, forward strand.
AATTGCCGACTTTATGATGTCATTAGCAGAAGTAAAAGTTTAATTGAAAATTATGGCTAATTAATTAAATTTTCGAACAAACGAATGCACGATAACAAATCTGTGTCCAAATATCTTTCATTTAAAAAAGAATGATGTCATTTGATGCAGTAGTTTGTTCTCACGGATTGTCGAAAGAAAAAGCTTAGCGTTTTAAATATATAGATATCCAGGTTAACCCACGTCGAAAGATCTGTAATAACAATTGCAGTGAACTTAAATAGTCTATAATATTGAACAGATATAATGAGCAATTTAAAAATTATAATAAAACTTTTATACATCCACTGCCAAAAGTTAAGCATGCAGAGGAAAATGTTAATTTCTGGAAGCTAATCTGAATTAGAGATGCTGCAATTTGCTGCGGAGTATGCAAATATGTTATGTAACAACCAATCGCGGTTTCGTGTCGATAAATATGCAATAAAGGCAGTCATATAAGAAGTCAGCATTGTACACACTGTAAAAAATTTTCGTAAAATTTCAGTGGATGTACCGTAAATTAACGGTACTTGTACCGTCTGCACTCTTTACGGTATGAGTACCGTACTTCTAAGTTATATTAACGTTAAAAAACGTATATGTGTCATTTCTATTATAAACGGTATTTATACCGTAAAATGATTGTTTTTCAGTAAAAAATTGCTATTTATACCGTAAAATAATTATTTTTCAGTAACGAAAAAACTGGTAGCCCCGCCTCGGTGTACGGCAACCCCTGAAGTGATGCTCTTAACTCTTGTTACGTAAAGCGTGGAGGCCTCAGGAGGGGGTAGTGCAGCCGATACATATACTTTAAATATTTTACGGTACATGTACCGTCCAGTTAAATTACGGTATATATACTGGTCACAAAGTTGCCAGTATATGTACTGTAATTTTTGACCAAAATTTTTTACAGTGCAGTATAACAGAAATATTTATTGTTATACATGTGGAAATTCATGTTAAAATAAAAAATATATGCATTTCAGAAATAATTGTGAGGTGTTTTTATTCTTGGCAATGATTGAAGGCTATGGGAAGCGTAGTTCCTAATTATATTACAATGTGATTTTCATTACCCTATGTAAACTGCTTTAGTGCCCATGATACTGTTTGGTGATTTTGAAAGATGAATAGCTATTCTACATTTCTATTATTATTTTACAGGCTTCTGACTTTAATGCATGTCTGGTATACCTCACTTCAAATAGGCAAAAATACGTTTTTTTGGAAATTTGGCATAAAATTTTGAAATGCATTAAAGTTTGCCCGTGGTGGGGCCTACTTTTCTGTGTTTCATTTCACCATAGGGAAGCATACAACAGTTAAAAATGATGGGATGATTTCAATGCAAAGAGCTACATGTGTCAAAACTGTAGTGAAATTTCGAAAAAAATTCAATTTTTGTGGCCATCTAGCTTACTGCATTACACATATCCCATAATTTTTATTCTTGAATAGCAAAGGGCCAACCTTATATAATACATTCATGTAATTTGTTTTGTGGGATAACTTCAATGCATACTGTGAGAAATACTATGCAAAACAACATAAAATTTGAACTTTTCAGGCAGGGCACTGACTTCTGACCCCCCCCCCCCCCACCAAATCAAAACCAATGGTCCCACAGCATTAATATTCTGGATTTATTTATTTCTAACGGTCATCTAACTAAGAAAAAAAAATCACATGAATCTGTTTACCATTTAATCACAGCTTGGGTGATTCTTAAATGGAATGACTCTTAAGTTAATGATACAAAATTCTAAACAAACTAACATTAACTGCAGAAATATTGTAGCATATAGATCAAATAAACAAAGCGTACATGATGCTGAAAGAAATAAGGAAACAGTATTTTAAATTAATATTTACAATTTTATTTTCAATAAAATATATATAGAGACAAGCAAAATTCCAAATCCACATAATTAAACTTTAGCTCCATTATTTTGGATCTCTTCGATTCCCGAATTTATGATATTCACAAATTTAAGGCTAATTCTTATAATTATCATAACAAGCAGTTTTGCTTTTAATTGTTAAACAATTCAATTTCAATTAAGTAGTAATTACTTACTTCACATCTACATTTCTGAGAATTAACTTTGAGATTATTTTAATTATCTTTTACTCATCTGAGTTATTTTACAATTAATCATACCATTAAACCTTAATCATTTCACCATGAGAGTCATACACAAACATGAGTACTATTACACTCCATTAATTTTAACACAATTATTCTAATTCGCAAATAAATCATACGAATTGTAATTTTCCAATTGAGTGAAAAAGTTTCCAGTCCAGATTTGATCCAAGGACCTTTGACTTAAGCTATCAACGTTACACCAACTGAGCTAATTTGGGAAAACCCGCGGACACAATTTACTCAGACAACCTTTTGATTGCGATATCGAGTCCATTATCAGAAACAACTCAACAAAATAAATCGCAGGCAATGGAACTTCAAGTAAACGTTTGACGCTTCATTAATTTTAAATAAACTTCATTAATTTTCACACAATTATTCTAATTGGTAAATAGATCATACGAATTGTAATTTTCCAGCTGAGAGCCTTTTTTTACTCAGTTGGAAAATTATAACTCGTATGATATATTCACCTTACAATAATTCATTTCTGTGACATTCATTTTCATGAATGCCTAATTCTTTAGTAAAAAAGTCATATTTTTTATCGTAATAATAAATTTGAGCGTCAATTTCACTTACTTTCATGTATTTCTCGTTTCAGATTTTAAAGACAGGAGTTTGAATTTAAATTCTTTTCGACGTCGTCCCAGAAGTATCAGCAATCTAGATTTATCGACAAGATTGGTGACAAACTTAAGAAAAGAAAGACTGATAACCTTATATTTGAAATTCATAATTATGTTATTTCACGGAATCTTCTGGACCATGCATCATATTATGAACATCATATCAGGTTTTATAAAGCCAGGTGTAGTCGAAAATCAATTTAACACTGCTGCATCTGTGATGTTTGGGAATATGGTTGCTCTAACCAGCCCTTTGATACTAAAAGCGTTTGGAGAAAGACGCCCAAATCCTCCAGTCTTACGCATAAGTTCTGACGAAGAATATGCCTTGCGTGTGAGAAACATGGTCAGACGTATGAGAAGAACATCTTCAAATCTGTTGGATTTGGTGAGTCCAAATAAATTAGAATCGTCACACGGTGCAGCATCACTGCAAACCAGCAAAAGTTTGGGATCGCTCATTTCTAGACTTACAAGTCTGAGCCAACAGTGTGGTACAAAGATCAAGTCAATGGAGCGGGTATCAGCCTTAGTAAGAGAAAGCGTTATCTTATTACCGACACACATAGAAGTAGAAGGAGAAGTTACCGCAAGTACTAGTGCGGTTTAAAAGAATTTCGCTGGTTTTACCAATATTTTAACAAACACTTGTTGCTTTGTTAAAAATTTCGTGCTCGGTTAAACTAAATTTTGGTGTCGTAATGGCATCAACCACAAAATGGTCAAAAATTTACAATGACGTGGAACTTTATATGAACCATGAAACTATACAATGTTATGCCATAATTTTATTTTAAGCTGTAACATCAACAGTTAACATGCTGAAATATGAACCAATAAAATGCTGAACCAAGAATTGGTAAAATGCTTAAGAATAAACTGGTGAAATTTGAACGATAAAGTGATTACAGTTATCGTTTTAAAACATAGATTAATCATATTAAAACCTCTGTTGTCAGTGAAATCCGACGAGCATGACGAACAATCAAGCCAGAACGAAATTTCGATGTTGTAATAGCTTATACCATAAAATGGTAAAAACTTTTAGTACGATTTGGAACTTTATATGACCCAGGAAACTCTATAATATTGAACCATAGTTTTGTTTTTAGTTTCACCATTAAAAGTTAAAATGTTGAGCCATGAACTGGTAAAATGGTTCAACACGCTCAGTGACGTTCGAACCTTACACCATCACTTGTAGACCTAGCTTTCTAACCACTAGACAAATATTTTATCAAGCACTGATCAGAAATTTATAATTGCTGCACTGTCAAAAATTTCGTGCTCGCTTCTACAAAATTTTGGTTTTGTAATGACTGCAACCATAAAATGGTGAAAATTTTTACAATGATTTGGAACTTTATAGAACCATTAAAGGGAACACATATTGAACCATAATTTTGTTTTAAGTTATTCCATTAACAGTTAAAATGTTGTAACATGAACTGGTAAAATGCTGAACTAAGAATTGGTAAAATGTTCAAGGATAAACTAGTGAAATTTCAACGATAAAGTGGATATGGTTATGCTTTGAAAACAGGTATTAATCATACTGGAATCTCTGTTTTCAGAGAGATTCGACGAGCGATAAGAATATCCAAACCTGAACTGTCATTCGAATCTGACACCTCTTGACTTGTAGCTAACTTTCTAATCTCTACACAACTATTTTATGAAACAAAAATTACCTGAAATTTGTATTTCAGCACTGTTGAAAATTTCGTGCTCGGTTGAAATAAATTGTGGTGTTGTAATAGCTGCAACTGTAAAATGTTTAAAACTTTTACGGTGACATGGAACTTTATATAAACCAAGGAATTGTACAATATTGAACCTTAATTTTGTTTTAAGTAGTAGCATTAGCAGTTAAAATGTTTACCATGAACCGGTAAAATTCTGAACCAAGAATAGATAAAATTGTCACGAATAAACTGACGAAATTCGAATGATAAAGTGTTTACGGTTATGCTTTGAAAACAAGGATTTATCTTACTGGAACTTCTGTTTTCAGTGATATTCTACGAACATCCAAGCCTTAAATTGTGTTCGAACTTGACACCTGTTGACTTGTGTGATTTAGTATGCTTTAGCTCTTTTGTAGCGAGAAATCCCACTACAATTTGCTTACGCTGGCTTCAAGCATTTTAAACCGCATTTTAACTATATATAATATTTTCTTTCATGACCATGAAACAGACATTGCTGTAGTGTGACCTTTTCAACCACTAAAGAAGCAATGTACATTTAGGCAGATATCTTCATACTCTAAAGCAGCATAATGAAAGTTCATAAAACTATTTGTTCTGATTGACTGTTGAATAACTTTGTTGAAAGTTGGTTATTTTAGAGGTTGAACGATGAAACGATTTTTTTTTTAAAGAAAGTATTGTGGTTCATCTAATTACTTTACACAATTGAATGGTTTAACTGTGTACTGAAATTTTTATCAGTGTAAAATGAATAGAAAATATTTGTTGCTCTCAACTATAATCTAAATGTAACGTTTTCTTCCTGTTCCTAAAAAGCATATTGTTTTAGGAGTGTTGTGGAAGAACGTAGATTTAGTATGATTTAGCTCTTTTATATGTCCATCGAGAAATCCCACCACAATTTGCTTACGCTGGCTTCAAGCGTAATTGAAGCTGAATTGAATAATGCGTAATTTTAATTGTAAAATCGTACAAATTCTTTCGAAAAGAATTTGTGCGTAATTGAATACTATATGTATTATACTTTCTGTGTTTATAAAAACAATAATGTTGTAGAAGTGATGGAGAACAGCGTAGGTTTAGTATGGTTTAGCACTTTTGCCTGTCCATCGATAAATCTGCCTACAATTTGTGTATGTTAGCTTCAACGGTTTAAATAGCATTTTATGCAATATATAACTTTTTCTTCGTGTTCTTAAAAAGCGTATTGTTTTAGGAGTATTGTGGAAGAACGTAGATTTAGTATGCTTTAACTCTTTTGTATGTCCATCGAAAAATCCCACCATAATTTGCTTACGCTGGCTTCAAGCATTTTAAACTGCATTTTAACTATTCACAATATTTCCTTTTGTGACCATGAAAGAGATATTGCTGCAGAAGTGTTGTAAAACAATGTATATTTATTATGTTTTAGCATTTTTGTCTGTCCATGAAGAAATCTCTCCACAATTTGTTTACGCTGACTCCAAGCATTTTAAATAGCATTTTATGCTATATATAACATTTTCTTTCAGTTCTTAAACAGAATTTTGATGTAAAAGTGTTGTAGAACAATGTATATTTAGTAGGTTTTAGCATTTTCGTCTGTCCATGAATAAATCTCTCCACAATTTGTTTACGCTGGCTCCAAGCATTTTAAATAGCATTTTAGGCTATATATAACATTTTCTTTCAGTTCTTATTAAAAAGAATTTTGACGTAGAAGTGTTGTAGAACAATGTACATTTAGTATGCTTTAACGCTTTTATCTGCCCATCACTATATCTGTCCGCGATTTGTTTACGCTGACTTCAAACATTTTAAAATTAATATAAAATAAGGATTTTAAATATCCTTTTAATCTATATATACTGTTTTGTGTTTATAAAAACAATATTGCTATAGAAGTGATGTAGAAAACGTAGATTTAGTATGGTTTAGCACTTTTGCCTGTCCATCAATAAATCTGCCTACAATTTGTTTATGTTAGCTCTTCTACGATTTAAATAGCATTTTATGCAATATATAACATTTTCTTTCTGTTCCAAATGAATCTTGTTCAATGAATCTTGATGTAGAATAATGTACATTTAGTATGCTTTACCGCTTTTATCTGTTAATCAACATATCTGTCCTCAAGTTGTAACGCGACTGTGTTTGGAAATAGTAGGATAAATGAAATATAAAAATAGCCACCAGTGGCACCTCTGCTATATATATATATATATATATTAAAATATTGTACAATATCTGTTTAAATATTATGTTGTTTATTATTGTCATGTTATAGATTATTGTATTGTATTGTTCAAGTGCTTGATCGTGTAAACTATTAATTTTGCATTGTAAATATATAGATATTAGTATTGGCGTCGTATAGTATCATGTTATGGATTGTATGTTCGTAAATTGTGGATTCGTGTCAATCCTATTGTCATGTTATAGATTATTGTATTGTATTGTTCAAGTGCTTGATCGTGTAAAGTATTAACTTTGTTTTGAAAATGTATAGTTTATTAGTGTTGGCGTCGTATAGTATCATGTTAGGGAATGTATGTTCGAATTGTGGATTCATGTAAGTCCTAGGTGATCCTAAATAGGAGAAAATTTTATATCTGACCTTGATTCTCTGCCTGCTTATAAACTTTCGTCCTAAGCATCGGGGTAAGTTTTGTATATTATGTTAGAAATTTGTGACTAACAAGTAATTTTTAACAAAAAAAAAAAAAAAAAAAAAAAAAAAAAAGGCCGAATTTAAAGAATTGTTTCTTACCTTCTCGATTGTAGCAACCCTGTTTGTTGTTCAAATTATAGTCCTGCACGGTTATATCCGACCTGGACCCGAACATTTTATAAATATATCTGTATGAAAACTCTCTTTAATTTCGTGAAAAAATATCATATTTAGCAGTGTAAACATGAGCCAAAGCCGAACAAACCGCGCCGAAACATCTCGCTTTTTAGCATTTTCATCGCAAATTTCTCAGATTTTTTAAATATACTTCTACTCATCTGAACGGTTTGATATTTTTGTAGGCGATGTTAATGGAGACGATCTAAAAAGATTGTGTCGAAATACGGACGTTTACTTACTTTTAGCGTAAAAGAAAGATCATCTCAGGGAAGCGCGAAGTGTGAAATGGTTAAAATTTGTATTTTAGAAAAAAATATTGCATCGTAAAAAAGAAGGTCTCAACTTTAAATACATATTTTTTGTTTATTGATACCTCTGAAATGGAGCTCCGGGGAGAGGCGCCGAAAGGAAGAGAAAGTTAACTCCGAAAACAACCCTTTTGCAAAAAAATTTTCAAAGAGTTAACAACGGTATTTTTTCTAACAGATTGCGTCGTTTAAGACATAAAAGTACGAACTTTAAGAATATGTCATGTATTTTACTGTATTTTAAACAGTTGGGCCGATGAGAGTTAAAACCAAAGGCCAAAAAAATACACATTTGGTTTTTCCTTTCTACACTTTGCGAAAAGCAGAGACTGAGCATGCGCGAAAGCGTCTGCCGATATTTAAAAGAAGAACACCTTTTGATGAGTTTTTAATTACTATTTCGGCTAATTATCAAAAACTTAAAAATCTGAGCCTCAGGTGCATCAGGACCTGACTTGACGTACGATAGATTTCACAAGCCATCGCAGATAGACAAACAAAGCGAATTTTTCTTTTATTAGTACAGATGTAGAAAAAGTAATATATATATATATATATATATGTTACGGACAATATGATTAATCCGGTCATTATTAATAATGACCGGATTAATCATATTGACCGTAACATATATACATATATATGTCACGATTTCAGTTAGTAGAGACGAGATCTGCTAAAAATCGGATTGAAAGATAATTCTGGGCATCTAGTAAAATACTGGCAGGATGGGATCTGGTGACATGGCCGCTATGAGATTATCAGCCGAGCGATCTTATTGGGCAATATCGACAAAAATCCACAACGCCAGTCATCTTCACAATCAAACAGCCGTATCCTAAGGATTAACCAAGTTGTTTACCAAAAAAAACATGAAGACAAAATACAAGAGAATTTTACCACCAATAAAAAGAGTCAACAAATGAAGTACAACCTTTTATTTAACGAAAGGCAATTTCCACAGTTCCGATGGAAGACTCTCCACACTACTCGTTATTAATTACATATGAACTTAAATTTACGTCTTCATATTAAAAAAATTAACAACATCAACAAGCTTCTAGCAGTACATCAAAGCGTCCCATCATTTTACTGATGTCGCGCAGTCTCTAATGACAGTGAGAAACACGAAAAAAGTTATCTTTGAACTTGCACATTAATTTATATTGATCACGGCGCAAGAGCACAAGACCCCAAAAAGCGCATTGCGTCAAGAGCTCTGAACCAATCAGAGAGTGTGCCGAAATTTATTACTGGAGTATAGAAAAATCTGATATGATACGGCAGCGTTTTTGGCACGAAAAGCATCGAACACGTCCCTTTCAAAATTAAATATATGCTTAAAGCCTAAATAGAACATTCTAAAATGGAATGAATTTTGATACGGTAAAGAAAAGTTACTAGGCATAGAAACAATTGAAATTTGAGCTCAGGAAAGAAAGGAAAGGGTATTTTAATGTAGGAATAAGTAAATTAAATGGGAAACAATATAGAATATTAAAATATGTTATACATATATATATATACTTAATTATATTCAAATATGTAGTTATTTTCATCTTAAACAATATTCTGGACTTTCTTTTGAAAAACGGTAACCAAACAAAATCCACAATAGTCAAAATCTAACTCTGAACCGACCCGAACCCGAAACAATTAGATTCAAACCGACTCGCAACAAAGCAAATATTGCTTACCTGTAGGGTCGGGTAAAATTGGGTTAACTGACTTAATGCAAAGCTGTAATTTACAATCATTTTAAATCGCAATTGTAAATCATTTAAACATATCATTTTAAACAAATTGTTGCAGACATAAAGAGATTTATAATAGGCTGTCAACTATTTTAATCCCATAATTAAAATCAGTGATTTTAATCAAATAATTTAAATCATTAATTAAAATCATATTTTATTTTTTTAATTTTTAAAATGGTGTCAAAAAGTATTAAAAATTAAGTAGATAAATTGGAATGTTTCTAAAAATATTTGGCCTATTAAATAAATGAAACAAGCTTTTAAATAATTATTTATAAGTTTAATTCCGTAAGCTTGTAAACACTAAAATACAAGCTTATGAATAACGCGTTTTTACAGGCATAAAAAGCATTTCTGCTGGTAAGTTCTGGGCCTCCAATTTGGAGATGGTTACTAATGCCCAATTACATAAACTCCCTACATTAGTTAAAGGAAGCACGGGTTAATGCTTCTTCCGGAAACGCTGGGTGTTGGATTATCAGGTTAAAGGTGTGATCGTGGCTTCTGGACGTTGGTGAAAATTTATAATGATCCCATAAAAGTTACCTATATTATTGAATTAAATTAACTACTCTAATAAAAAAAAAAATCAGATTATTACGTTGTGATTATTTACGCCGCCCTACGTCTTATGAAGCCGGACTAGATAAAGTATATAAATCCCTAACCTCTCATAAATTATAATCTAGTCCTCCTGATAAACCAACTAAAATTAATAAACAATTAAATTAAAGAAAAAGAAGAAAAACACTACTCGATGACATATGAGTGTTAACCCATATAAATTAAATACAAAGAGTTAAAAGTAAACGAAAAAACATTTATTTACATATCTATTTACAAAGACATAAAAAAATAGAGAACAAACATCCCTAACAGGATGTTAAATTTTAAGTATAAAATATAAGATGAAACAATTGAATACTCATTAAAAGAGTTAGTGAGTCTTTTTCCGACTCGCACTACCGCACTTACGTGTATTAATTATATTTCAGAGAAGGAACAATTTCTCTACATTAACTAAAGTACCTCTACCAGTATTTATTTATTATTATACACATCCAATATGAGGGAATAGTAAACTACAGATACCTGTACCTTCAGAGTACTTCTGGTCTGCATTGTTAGCAATAGTCTACCTCCACGGGATAGGCAAAGATCATCTGTTAGGTCATCCTTTTTTACTTTTGTCGCCACTACACCATTTTGGGAACTACCTTCGTTTTTACACACTATCAGCATTCTACTCTTTCTTTTGAGATGTTACTTCCTCGGACAGGACGTCAGGTACTGGTCCTCTTCCAGATTTTCTCTTGGGGCTCACTTTTTTCTTTTCCCTCGTCACTGGGCCGTCTATTGGCTCCAGTGTTTTGTAAAGACGTCTCCGCCCTCATCTCTTATTGGTTTTGCTAAATGTTATTCAGGACCACCTAGATGGGATCCTAAATTGTAAATTTGCTATGCACTTCCAAACAGCTATAAATTTTTCAGCTCGTAAATTTTTTTCTCCGTAAAAGATGTCCTTGTTAGATCGCAGACCAGTGTCTCCGAAAGTAATAAAACTACTCTGGGTGGTCGATTCTATTTTCCCATACGAAAAGAGACTATGTACACTAATAAAATAAATACTCCACAGAAATTCCTGGTTATACAATATATATACATAAAAAATACATATTAAAAAAATAAAAGGATATAAAATAAGTCCACAGAAATTCCTGGTTATACAATATATATACATGAAAAATACCTATTAAAACAATAAAAGTAAACTAATTTAGTCAGAAATTGGGAGGTGGCTCATATCTGACCACCAATTTCATTTAAAATTTCTATTTAATTCAATCTGTTATAATTCACATTGTCATAATAACTTTCTTTCAGTAAACAAAATATTATTTCTTTTCTATAAAATAAGCACAACAAATATAATTATTTTCTTCCAGATAAAAGAATGATTCTCATGTTTTCTCATTCTACTTTGCTAAATAAATATGTAACACTAAACTGGAACCGAAGAAGAATAACATATTTATAACATCTGCTCAACAACTATTGTAACAGAATGCACAGGAATGGAAAAAACACTAATTACATTCAAAATATTAAGCATGGCAAGAGCTGCTATTTCAATAGAAATTTAAAAAAATGTTTCTTTCTTTTGTACTCGTACACTGCAAATAAAAAATTTAATAAAGAGTGGAGAAGACAGAGAAACTTTTTAAAAAAATTCTAAGCACTGAAATCCAATAATGCCCACTAAGTTGGCAATAATGTATTGCTGCTGTATTGTTGCTGTATTATTGCTGTATTGCTGTGATGTTGGTAATAATTTGTATTATTATATTTACTTTATGTGTATGTATGAATTAACAGATGTAATTCATTTTCATATTTTTTGTTGTGGTTAGTATACATATTTGTAAGTTTAGATTTATGTGATTGTTGTAATTTTACATAGTACAAGTGCTGAAACAGCTGAACTGATATTTCATTGAATTGTTATTAGGGTTATTAACTAATGAACTGTTAATTGGGCTATTAACTAATGAATTATTTGGGCTATTTACTTATTTTATGGGGGGGGTGTTACAATTACTAATTATGATTTTATTAATTAATTCATAAAAATGTAGATTATGCTCCTTAATATTATCTAATTAGAGGTTTGACTGTTTTTAAAACTTACAAATGTTGGTAGCGATGGAAAAAAAAATCACAAAAATTGATTTGAAATTTTGTAAATCTGATTTTAATAAAATAATCAGATTTTTTATTACTTTTTAATCGTGATTTTTTTCTTACCTTAGTTTATAATATAGTAATTAAAGTTATTTATAATTTTTATCATACTTATAAACATTGCGAATATCCTTAATAATAGTAGTTCGCAATACTAATAGTACTATTGATTGTTGCTGTCACCATACCAATGCTTTCAAATCAATAGTATTGATTGTGAATAATAACACTGGTTTACAAGATTTTCGAAACAGATAAGTCGATGAGTGTTTTGTAAAATACTTTTAATGCTGAAACAGAAAATGTATTCAAATATTTTTTAGAACGTCACGTTTTCTAGTTATATAACTTTAAAGATCTATTGTGTCATTTTTGGCACATAATAGAAACATCTTAAAAAGCTATGAGTCATCAACACGAGACCAATAAATAACACTGTGTGACAATGAAATTGCTTCCGTAGTGAAAATGAGAAACTCTGTATGAAATTAATCCACTAAACAAGGATACCACCATGAAAAAACTTTATTGGTTCTTATTTTGGAAATACAGCTATGCGAAGTTAAGTTGTTTTTCAAAATATACATAGTTTGATATTAATATTTAAAATAACTATTTAACAGAAATCGGTTACTCGAAGCTTCAAATATAGGAATAAAAAAATTACAACTCATTTGGACAAGTTGTTTTTGACCTATGGTTACAAAACTACCACCCCTATTGCATTTTGTTTTGCAACTATTAAAAAAGAATTTAATACTAGGAGCTCCGAGCGTTACATCTATATAATTCCTAAATTACTCCATTGAATAACTTCCTGTTTTGTATCTGAAGGTAAAAGTTACAGAAAAATCCAAATATGATGTCAAACTTGGGTGTTCATATTGAAAGTTTCAAAGTTTGTTACTGATTCAATATATATACGGTCCCTAAGTTATTTTTTTTTTAATATTAACTGACACAGAAGCCATAATTAACAATCTAAAAGCTACTTTCGCTTTTCTATGTGACTGCTTTCCAGTTAAAAAGTATGCAGTGTTCTCTTTTTTTTAGGTTCGTAATTATATAAATACGTAGCACCTATAGTCGTCGTCTGGTCCGTCTGTCTGTCTGTCCGTCCGTCCGTCTGTCCGTCGGTCTCTCCGCATATAATAGCGCAAAAACTACCCAACCAAATGATTTGAAATGTAATATAAATAATCTTTGCAGAATTTTGTCGAGTCATTTCAAATTTTATGAAAATCGAATCAAAGCTTAAAAAGATATTAATAAAAATATTTATTAAGTAATTTGAATTTTTTAAAAATTGGTACTTCTTTGTTATAGTAGCTTCCGCGGATTAATCGTCAAGTGATCGAGATGTATCATTCTATTAATTCCTATCATACGTAATTAATTAAATGATATCACATTATAGGTAATGATACTAGGTTGCCATGGTGATTACGTCCTATTTAAAATGGAATCATAATATTTCCGTATTACTGAATTTAAAAACCGAATTTGTATCCTAAAATTGTTTAATTATAGCAATCCTATAATCTACCGACAGTTTTTGGATAGATGTTTCCGGAGAAATAGATATTAAATGGAAAAAAGTCTAAATATGATTTCCATTTCTGAAATTTTCAATGCTAGGCTTAAGTTTCCCATTGGAATTTTCAGTAAATGTCAACAAATGATAAAATGTTGGCAACTTAAAATTACTTATTTTATTACGGAAATGAATCATATCATAATAACAGACGATATAATTCATTTCACTGAAACTAGTTATAGTACGAACACATCTTATTTGTCACGTTTGACGTACAATTTTCAACTTGTCTTTTTTTACAAATATACATATCTAAAATCTAAATTATTAGCAATGTATAAACAAAGGCATCACATTATATAATTTTAATTCTATCATATTAGAGTTATTGTTTTTCTAAATTGGTTTTCATTTATTATTTCTGATTGTATATATTTACAAAGAAGTCTAATGTGACGCACGCCGTATATAGAGTGGTAGAGGTATTAAGTCGTACGCATATTTGCGAATTACGAAAAGCTGTAGCCAATTCAATTTTTTCGAACCAGATATCCCAGAACAGTAGACGAGTTCTATAGTGCAGAGCAAAAAACTAGCCCGATCGCTCTCTGCTAGAAGCTCCTGTTTACTGCCCGTTGGATATGGCTTCAGCGCAAGTCTTCCCTGCAGAACCTATTTGAAGTCACACAGTTTGTCAGTAGCGCTAAAGCCATTGATTGCGGCAGGTAACCGATGTTAAATTCTTCTAGTTCTTACATTTCTTCCAATACAAGTAAACAATACAAATTTTATCCTCTTAGGACCAACTCTTACCGAATTATGATACCTTGAATTCTATGAATATTTAGAGTTTCCTGGCACTGAAAACGTTAATATTCTTATAATGATTAAAATGTAAGTTTGTCAAAACACTGCTACCCTTTTCAGCGTCATTCCAATAATATACATGTTTATATGATGTATATTGCAAAAAAGTCTATATAAGACACTCTACTTAAAATAATAATAATAATAATAACATAAGCCATTAATCAGAAAATAACGTTAGACCTGATGCATATGTCACTAACCAAAATGGATCAGCTCTCAGATAAAAATATTTTTTTTGTACTGCGACAAGAACTACACCGTTGGCTGTATTTCATATAAGAAGTTTTCGAATCACATGCATGGCATCTCCTCTTACCGTTAACCAACAGCTATACCTATTGGTCAATTCCTAAACCGTTAGTGTTAGAGGTATGCTTCCAATTGCAAAAATATTTCATCTGTTGCAGCAATATCAAAAGCCAATTGCATCAAAATAGTTATTTTTGTACAAGTCACGAAATTTAAACTTTTATACGTTCCCTGGATCTTATAATTTATACTTTAAAAAACTTTCCCTAACAAGTAAAAAAAAAAAAAAAAACCTCTCATTCTTCTACGACCAACTCTTATCGAGTTATGATATTTTTTTTTTTTATGAATATTTTACCGTTTTCTGGCACTAAATAATCTAATATTGCGATTATGATTAAAATCTCTGAAGCTTGTCAAACTACTGTTACTCTTTTCAAAATATTTTCAATATTTCAAGGAAAAAATATATAAAAATTAAGTTTTATATTCATATTAATTACCATTAAATACTTAAAATGCAATTAGTTTTTATTTTTGTTTTAAGCTTATCGATTAAAAAGAAATTATGTGTCTTCATTTCAGATGTTAAAGATGAAATCGATGTTGTTGTCAATACAATTTATTCTGGAAATGAAATTAGTTTTTATATTTGTTTTAAAAAAATTGTTAAAAAAAGATTCTCTGTCTTGATTTCAAATGTTAAAGATGAAACTGATGTTGTTGTCAATACAATTTATTCTGAAAATGGAATTAGTTTTTATATTTGTTTTAAAACAATTGTTAAAAAAAATTGATTGTCTTCATTTCAAATGTTAAAGATGAAACTGATGTTTGTTGCCACTACAATTTATTCTGAAAATGGAATTAGTTTAAGTATATGATTTAAACAAATTTGTTTTTAAAAAAATTCTGTTTTGATTTCAAATGTTAAAAATGAAACTGATGATGTTTTCAATATAATGTCATAGTTGCCAACCCCCCGATTTTTTTCATACCAATATTTTTATGAAAAATATTTGTTTTATTTAATCGTACAATTTTTACATTTTAATAAAGCAAAAAATTTTGAAAGATTTTACTGGTATTCAAAAAATCGGGAGGTCGGCAACTACGTAATTTATTCTGAAAATGGAATTTTTTTTTTTATATTTGTTTTAAACATTTTTTTTTTTAAATTCCGTCTTCATTTCAAATGTTAACGATGAAACTGATGTTGTTGTCAATACAATTTATTCTAAAAATGGAATTAGTTTTCAACACTTTCCAACATAGTTGAAAAGTTTTTATGAATTCGGTTTGTCTGTCTGTCTGTCCATCTGTCCGTGCTCTTACTCGAGTAAATATATTCGGATTGCCATACAATTGATATATGTTATTGAGGTTATAATATGACATGCTCGGTATTGAAAATGAAGTATGTATCACTTATACTCCGTGTACAGGAGCACTCAAAAGAATTCCGTTACATTATGGTCTGTGGGAAAAAATCCTTTGTAGTGCATTTTAGTGATATTAGACTATTTCAAATATATTGAAATGGATATACATTGCTGAAGTTCACTACAAGATGCTTACTCTCGAATATGGTACATGTAGCACTTATAATTAGATTACAGGGAAAGTCAAAAGAATTTCCTTATATTATTGTCTATGGGAAAAAGTTTGCAGTGCATTTTAATCATGTTATACTATTACAAACATAATGAAATTGATATCAATTTGTGAGGTGCACTGAAATATGCTTTCTGTAGAATATGAAGCGTAAAGCATTTCTCATTCATTTACATAGGGCCCCAAAAAAGTATTTGGTTACATAATGGTTTACGGAGAAAAACTGTTTGCAGAGTATTTTACTTACGTTACACTATTTCAAATATAATGAAACTGATATACATTACTGAGGTTTACTACAAGATACGTGTAGAATATATGTTGTGCATAGCATTTATCGTTCATTTACAGGGACACACAAAAAATTTCGGATGCAGTACTGTATCTGAAGTATTGTCTATATGCGATAAGTGCTGGAAGTGCGCTTTCAGTTAGGTATGCGTTTAACTAAATTTTGCATACTATGTGGTATGTATAAATGCTATAGATCATATATAGGGCTACACAAAAGAATTCGTCAGCATTACTGTGTATCAGCGCAAATTGCTTAAGGTTTTTTTTTAATCAAGTTTTGCATTTTGAACGTGAAATATATTTCGTACACTAAGAGATGTTTGTTGAAAATAAATAAAATCATATGCAGGGCCACGCAAAGAACTGGATACATGGCCGCTTATATATGTTAATTTCTGGAAGAATGGTTTCAGTAGTTTACAGCGTGTTTTGCCTGAATTAAGCGTTAGCTGAATATGTAGCGTGTATAAAAATCTTAGAGTAATATACAGGGCGGGACAAAAGAATTCAAATATGTTTCCGTGTATTGGTACAAATTTCCGAAGGTGAATTTTCAACAGTGTTATGTGTTTTCTTACTAAACTAAATTGTAACATACTATATAGCGTATATATACAAAACTATAGATTATATACAGGGCTGCACAAAAGAATAAGAGTACTTTTCAGGCTATGGCCTGTAATTGCTAAAATCTGGTTTTCAAATGTGTTTTGCGTTTTATAAAATGTTTACTTGGGTATCTTATTTACCTTATTATACAGTGGTGGCCAAAAGTGTGGACATTTCTTGAAAGTTTCATGTTTTTCAACTTTGTGTGCTTGTAGAATATATTATTTTTCACTTAAATACAAACGTTTATATATCAAATTGAAGGTAATTTAATGTAAAATTTAATAATACAAACAGTATTACAATATCTGTATTTAAAAAAAAGTTATTCAACTAATAGTAAGATCTATCTTAGATTTGCATTTTTTTAAAGTGATACTTACACAATCAATAGTTAGTAGGATAACTCTTATTTTTTAAGACAGCTTCACAGCGTCTTTTCATCGAGTGAACGAGTGTTTGGAGTTCATCTTTCGTATAATCACATGGTGCCAAGAATCAATTATAGCTTCAATAAGTTGTCTTTTATTGGATGGACGTTTTTTTCGTAGAAAAATTTTCCAACGTAGCCACAAATTTTCAATTGGATTGAGATCAGGGTTGTTTCCTGGCTATGGTAATATATCTATGCCTTTATTTTGAAACCATGCTTTGCATACTTTTGCTGTGTGGCATGGAGCTGAATCCTGCTGAAAAATAAATGGTCCGTTGTTGGGGAAGAGATCCCTGATGGAAGGTATCAATTTTGATTCCAGGACAGTTTCGATGTATTTTTTGGCATTCAGGATGCCATCAATCACTTGAATTCGGCCCACACCATCTGCAGACATACATGCCCAAATCATGACATTTGTTGGGTTTTTTGTAGTTGCTTCAATGCAATCAGGATGAAGTGCTTCTCCTCTTCTACGTTTCACGTATTTTCTACCATCACTACCAAAGAGCGATATTTTACTCTTATCGCTCCTGATTACTTGCTTCCATTGATTTTCTGACCATTTAATGTGTTCTTTTGCCCACTTAACTCGTTTTTCGCGTTGCTTTTGATTTAAATAGGGTTTTTTCCTTGGAATTCTAGCTTGTAGTCCAAATCCTGATAACCTTCTTCTTATTGTTCTTGAACTTACTGCAATACCCGCTTCATTCATTTCACATCTAATGGCATCTGATGAAATTTTTCTATCTTGAAGGCATAGCCGTTTAATTTTTCTATCGGCGGTAGCACTTGTGCATTTTTTTCGGCCTGATTTGGCCTTATTTTCTACTGATTTCGTTTTTTCATAACGTAAACAGAACTTTCGTACACCAGAACAAGTCACTGAACCACCAACTTGTCTTGCAATTTCAGCAGAAGAGAGGCCATTTTCTCTCAATATGACAATTCAGCTTCTTTTTGTAGATGTCCAATTAGTTCTTCTTGTTGATGACATTGTTTAAAATTAGTTTAATTAAAAAAAGGGACTTTAAATATTCAAAAACACCAATACTCTATTTACTTGTACTAGTATGCATCATTCCGCAAAATATTTCCACAACAATATCTCTTTTACCATCCAAATAACCTAAACTGTAGTTACAGACATTTGATTGGTCCTCAGAGCAATGTTTGTGATTGGCTAGTACGCTTTTATTACAAAATACGTCCTTATTCAAAACAATTTGTGTTTGTTTGTTCTACTAAAATGAGCATAACTTTTTTTTTAATACAGATATTGTAATACTGTTTTTATTATTAAATTTTACAATAAATTACCTTCAATTTGATATATAAATGTTTGTATTTAAGTGAAAATTAATATATTCTACAAGCACACAAAGTTGAAAAACATAAAACTTTCAAAAAATGTCCAAACTTTTGGCCACCACTGTACATCGAAGGTTTGTTAAAGTATTCTGGAAGTGTTGGAAAGTGTTTCATAATCTATGCTTGATACAAGATTTTATTTTTGTTATATTTGTGTTAAACTTTGTTTAAAAAAATTCTCTATCTTGATTTCAAATGTTAAAGATGAAACTGGTGTTGTTGTCAAAACAATTTATTCTGAAAATGGAATTAGTTTTTATATTTGTTTTAAACAAATTTTGTTTAAAAAATTCTTTGTCTTCATTTCAAATGCTAAAGTTGAAACTGCTGTTGTTTTCAATACAATTTATTGTGAAAATGAAATTAAGTTTTATACTTGTTTTAAGTCTATTTGATAAAAACAAATGCTGTGATGAAAATGTTTGAAATGATTCAAATGTTAAAGATGAAATTGATGTTGTTGTCAATAGAATTTATTGTGAAAATAAATATCTTTATGCTGTGCTTTCTTTGTGCCGGTTCTCAGAAAAATATTTTTCCCCGTTCAACAACGCGCAACTTTCTGACAAATTTACGGGTTCTTCTTTCAAACTTAAAAGCATGGCACTTTCAGATATGAGGATTAAAGTGATTTGCAATCGAACTGTTTTTATAATTTTTTGATAAGGAAATTATATCTTGAGTTATAAACGTTTCCTGTCTGATGAGGGCACTTTTTATCCTTTCCCGCGCTGTCGCGTCCAGAAATTCGGTTCAAACACCAAATTTAACAGCATCTTCTAAAAAATCTGCTGCCCTTATACCAACAAGCTGGAAATTGTACGTCAAACGTAACAAATGCTTTCGTATTATAACTAGTTTTATAAATATTCAGATCTTGGTGAAATAGCTATTGCACTCATATAAAAATGCATGAATACAAAATTCATTTTATGTGCAGATTTTCATATTATAGATATTAATTTTATTTTATAAAATTAAGTTTCAATACACATTTACAAACACTTAATTACAATTCTGTTACATTAAAATTATAGTATGCGCAAATATCCAATACAAGACAATGTAAAGTCCTTCCGGTCTGTACCGGGAGGAAAAGTACCATGTTTCATATAGTCCATGTCCATGTATAGTTTCATAGTCCATGTTTTTAAAAAATCAACTCATTTTACTCAAACACCCGAAGTTAAAATGCTTGGAACCCGATTATAGAAGATTCAATCCCGGTTTTCTTTAATACTGAATTTGATTGTGAATTTCAGCATGAGAGTTACAGCATACCAAAAATCAAATTGCTTCAAAATGTCATCCACGCTAGAATTTCGAACTGCCATATCTCAGCCGATTTTTAAGATATAACCAAAACAAAAAAAAATCCACAATCCTTGTATCACATTCTAACACTTAACAAAAACATTTTTTTTTTCAATTTATAAATTTTTTGTACATCTTTTTGAATTTTTAAAAATTTTAACATGCCGCCATTTTGAAACAAGATGGCGGATGAAGCTGGCCAACGAACTCGGTCGAGACCTTGGTATGTTCTGCATACATGATCAGTCACATTCATATCGGTTCATAAATACCAGAGTTACAGCATAACAAATATCAGATTGCTTCAAAATATCAGCCACCCTAGAATTTCAAATTGCCATATATCTAAGCCATTTTTTAACATATAGCCAAAACAAAAGATGTTTCACAATCCTTGTATCACGTTCTCACACTTAACGAAAACGTTTTTTTCAATTTATAAATCTTTTGTACATCTTTTTGAATTTTTAAAATTTTTAACTGGCCGCCATTTTGAAACAAGGTGGCGGATGAAGCTGGCCAACGAGCTCGGTCGAGACCTTGGTATGTTCTGTATACATGATCAGTCACATTCATATCGGTTCATAAATAAGAGAGTTACAGTATCACATATGTCACACACACACACACACACATATATATATATATATATATATGTGTGTGTGTGTGTGTGTGTGTGTCATGATCGGTGAAAATATACCAAATTTTTTTTTAATTGTTCACTCCGAACGGCTGCAATAGGTAACATTTTGTAATGAAAGCTACCTAAAAATCATCGTTATATTTTTACTGAAAAAATAAATTATATCGTCTGTTATTATGATATGATTAATTTCCGCGATAAAATAAGTACATTTTAAGTGGGCAACATTTTATCTTTTGTTGATATTTACTGAAAATTCCAATGGAAAACTTAAGCCTAGCTTTGAAACTTTCAGAACTTGAAATCCATATTTAGACTCTTTTCCCATTTAATATCTATTTCTCCGGAAACATCTATCCAAAAACCTGTCGGTAGATTATAGGATTGCTATAATTAAACAATTTTAGTATACAAATTCAGTTTTTAAATTCATTAATACGGAAATAATAGGACTCCATCTTAAACAGGGCGTCATCACCATGGCAACTTAGAATCATTACCTATCATGGATACATTGAATTAATTACGTATGATAGTATTTAATTGAATGAAGAAAACTTTTATTAATATGTTTTTAAGTTTTGATTCGATTTTCATAAAATTTGAAATGACTCGACAAAATTTTGCAATCATTATATATATTAAATTTCAAACCATTCTGTTGGTAGTTTTTGTGCTGTTATACGTGGACAGACGGAGAGATGGACGGACCAGACGACGACTATAGGTTCTATATATTCATATAATTACGAACACACCTAAAAAAAATGGAAAAAGTTGCCGATTACAGAGTTTCTGAATAAGATCAGCTTCGAATTTTATGCATTTGCGAAACATAATAAATTCAAAAAAGTGTATAACAGTAATGTCGAAGATTAATTTTATTCAATAACATCATTTCGAAGTTGTAAAATACTATTTTTAGGGAAAAAAATTTATAGTTAACCACTAATTCAACTTAATAACGAGGTATATATTATATAGAGGAACTACGGGTATTATGGAATAGCCGAGGAATATGGAATAACCAAGGTTTCTGTTTGGTGATATGTTACCACCAAGAGGGAATATCATAAACTACTTAAGAACGGTCATAATGAACAGAGGAAATTATATCCAACTAGGGAAATTATATCTAACTAGATGAAACCCGTCAAAACTTGACGGAAAAAAAATTACTATAACAATATCAGTAAAATAAGCTTCTTTATTACATAAGAAGGGGTGCATATGTAACAGTCTTTCAATTATTTTATTTTAAAAGTTTTTTCCCCCAATGAAATACAGTACAATTTCCGATCCAAACTCCAAACAAACAATCCGTAAACAACTGTGTAATTCAAATCAGTTTGACATTACCGCCATATTCCCCACCGCAAGAAAGAAAATTTCATGGACCTATGAAGTATCATACAAATAGTATATCTCTACTTTCATCTCATATTCAGTAAATAAAACGACATGGTAAATAAAGCACACAATGCCCCCCCGTGATAATGCAACCGAATGAGCTCCTATGCGTATGTGCATTGCATCTGCCCAAAGGCACCGTCGAAATTCGACGTTAAAAAAAGTTTTAAAATGTTTAAATTAAAAGTTTTAAAATGTCCTCTTTAATCATTATTCGTTTCAAATCCATATTTTCTAAAACGCATGCATTGTCTTAAGCTAATCAATTTTTATGTAAAGATGAAGAAATTTTTGTTTACAATAATAAATCAATTTGCCAATGACGGATATTTTTAATGTTTTCAAGTGTAATTTATTTGAATGTTTTCTTCGGTTCCTTTACATAATCAGGATGATTATTCCCTTTGCATCACAGTCGGGGATCTTTTCCCACTTATACAGTTAAATATCCAATGGATATTTAAAAAATTAATAAAATACAGTTCCTAGCATATTCTGATGGAACATATACATCAACGAATTCAACATATCAATTTTGTGTTAATCATAAACTGATTTATTTATTTATTTATTTTTGACAGATTTTAGTTTAGCGCCAAAATGCCTTATCTTACGGATAATCTTATCTTATGATTTATCTGGTTATATTATTATTATTATTATTTTCACTTTTTATGATGGTTAGGGAAATCTATTTTTAACTGTGGTAACTTTCTCAGGGGCTATTTTACATTATTAAAGCAAACTGATAGTCATTGTTAAGATAGAATAGAAAAATATTTCATGCTTGAAAATTATTTTAAAAGTCGTTAAATTAAGCGGCAGTTTTCAAATAAATTTTAATCGAAAACTAATTTTTTTTTCAATGGATCATGTAAGAATTGAAATTGTATAATGCAGTAAGAAATTGGAATTTGTAGTATTTATAAGTGATGTAAGAGCGATGAAAGCTAAAGCGATAGCGCCGTTTGCTGTCACAACCGTTATACATTTCTAAAAATTGCCACTGTGTTTTGGCTGGCGTCCAAAAGTAGACTACCATTTTTTGACATCAAAAGAGAAGTTCGCAGTGAAAGAAATAGGAATTTGCCGCTAATAAGGAACTGTTAAATGAACTTATAACAAAAAACAAAAAACCTACCAAAATAATTCCTATAAAATATTAGCCTTACATTGTTTATTCTAGCTAAAAATACAATCATTATTTCAAGGTTGTTATTATTTTTTTTTTTTTTATTTAACCATAACATTATGTTTAATAATTTTAATTTTCCTGAAATCCTTTACTTTTGTGAATTTTTTTTCTTAAAAAAATGAAATCTTCTAACCTATAATTTAAAAAAACAGTAATTAAGTCATTGGTAACATGTAATTAAGGTATGCAATCAAGATGAAACAATCAATAAAGGCTCCAATTCTAATCTTTATAATTAAGAATGAAAAAATCAGTTAAAATTACGTCCTGTTGACACAATCATATAACTTTTTCTCTTTAGTTTTATCAATGTTAAAATGCATTTCAAGCTAAGCATAACATAATTTTCACCGGCGCAAACTTTTCACACGTACTTTATATACGTTATATTTATGCTTAAACACCATGTATATAAATAAAAATATATTTTGTATTTAATTGTAATGAAAAAATGGCATCAACAAAGTTATAACGCATAATAATAAAATAAACCCAATGGGCAATATTCCCGTGACGTCATAATAAATATGAATTTTTATTTGCTTATAAAACACGTATCTTTAATATTTATTATTTCTCTTTTATTCTCGCAACCACAGAGTTCCTCGCTACTCTGTGCCTCGCAATAGTGGGAGTTAACCAATTGCCGACTTCATGACGTCATACGCAGAAGTAACATTTTAATTAAAAAATACCGCTAATTAATAAAATTTTCGAACAAACGAATGTACGATAACAAATCTGTGTCCAAATATCTTTCATTTAAAAAAAGAATGATGGAATTTGATGCAATAGTTTGTTCTCACGAATTGTCGAAAGAAAACGCGTAGCGTTTTAAATATATAGATGGTTGGAGTATCATAATTGAGCTTTTTCCAACAGAGCGAAAATATGCCGGGACCAGGGCTCGAATCTGTGTACTTTGGTTTGCCGTACCAACGCTCTCCCTACTGAGCTATTCCGACGATATCCTGGCTGGCATATTTCACTCTTATTTGTTGGACAAGGCTGCGAACTGCAGCTCTAATACAGGAGTTTCCGTGCTATTTCAGATTCATCATGTAAAATGCTATAGTTATAGCTCGGGGGAATGAAATTAGCGCTGCAGTTCGCAGCCTTGTCCAACAAATAAGAGTGAAATATGCCAGCCAGGATATCGTCGGGATAGCTCAGTAGGGAGAGCGTTGGTACGGCAAACCAAAGTTCTCAGGTTCGAGTCCTGGTCCCGGCATCGTTTGGCTCTATTGGAAAAATCTCAACTATGATACTCAAACCATTGGATGTACTTTTAATAACGTTTCAAGAATGCCTCCCAGAACGCGCAGTTCGTCGGTCGACGTCAAGGTGTTTTGTGTGAGTACATATTTGTTTTTCGTGTTTGGAAAGTTTCGGGAGATAATTTTTCCGTATTTTAGGTAGCTTTCATTACAAAAAGCTGCCTATTGCAGCCGTTCGGAGGAAAGCAGTTGCAAAATATTTTGGTATATTTTCACCGATCATGACCCCTAGACCTCTAAACCCTCCGTTCAAATGTTGATTTATATATATATATATATATATGACATATATCATGCTGTAACTCTCTTATTTATGTTTTATGTGACTGAGTATGTGTATAGGACATACCAAAGTCTCGACCGAGTTCGTTGGCCAGCTCCATCCGCCATCTTGTTTCAAAAAGGCGGCCAGTTAAAAAATTCTTATTTTTTAAAAATAAAAAAAAATGTACAAGAAAAATAAAAAATTGAAAAAAAATATTTCTGTTAAGTGTTAGGACGTAATACAAGGATTCTGGAACATTTTTTGTTTTGGCTATATTAATATGACAAATCATGTGTACAGAACATACCAAGGTCTCGACTGAGTTCGTTGGTCAGCTTCATTCACTATCTTGTTTTAAAATGGCGGTAAGTTAAATTTTTTTATTATTTTTAAAAATTCAAAAATAATTACAAAAATTATAAATTGAAAAATTTGTTTCCGTTAAGTGTTACATCGTGATACAAGGATTCCGGAACATTTTTTGCTTTGGCTTTATCTTAAAAAAGTCCTTCCGGCCTGTACCGGGAGTAAAATGTAGCTTTCCTATGTCTTCGTTTTAAAATTTTAGCTAATGTTACACGAAAACAGCAAGTTAAAATGCAAAGAAACGTTTACAAAAGATTCGTTAATACTGAATTTGAATAAGAATTTTGCCAAATTATTGAGCAATAGCCAAATTGGCTTCATTTATAAAGACTTATTTTGGTCGCCAAATTTGGCGATATTTCGCCAAATGTCACAAATTTTGCCAATTTTGTCGCCAATGTCGCCAATTTTGGCGCTAACGGATATGAATATATAGTTTTATTCGTATGATTGGGAAAATTATTACAACAATGAAAGAAAATAACTTGCGAGTAATCGCGTTAATGTGCTGTTTTGTTTCAAAATGTCAGCCACCCTAGAATTTCAAACTGCTCTATCTCAGCCATTTTTTAAGATAGAGGTAAACCAAAAAATGCTCTGGAATCCTTGTATCAAGGCCTAACACGTAATTAAAAAATTTGAATTTTTAACTTTTTTGTATATTTATTTTAGTTTTAAATTTTTAAATGGCCGCCATCTTGAAACAAAATGGCGGACCAACCTGGCCAACGAACTCGGTCGAGACATTGGTGAGCTTAATACACACAATTAGTTTCATCAAAATCGATTTATAAATACGAGCGTTATCGTATGACATAGGTCAGATATATATATATATATATATATATATATATATATATATATATATATATGGATATATCTATATATATAAATCAACATTTGGACGGAGGGAGGTTTTGGGGTCTGGGGGTCATGATCGGTGAAAATATATCGAAATTTTCCGGAACTGCTTTCCTCCGAACGGCTGCAATAGGTAGCTTTATACTTTTTTGTATTGAAAGCTACCTAAAATGGCAGAAATAGGGCAGTTTGAAATTCTAGGGTGGCTGACATTTTGAAACAATCTGATTTTTGTTATGCTGAAATTTGCATTCAAATTCAGTATTAACGAAAACCGGCATTGAATTTTCTATAATCTAGTTACTTCGATTATCAGTCGAAGTAATCAGTGTTAGTTTTATGAAATCTTAGTAATCATCACGAGGTTGAATATTTCTCTCTAAAATAGGGCTCACTCCGAGCCAAAATGGTTCGGAGTTAGCCGAAACTTGTCAAACAACCTAATAAAAGTTATGTTACTGTTTATTTAATATGTTGTTAATTTACACCTTTTAGCATTTAAAAGAAATATATTATTACAAGGTGTTATCATTTATTATATTGTTATATAAATATCAAGGCCAGTAACCTTTAAATCTAACAAAAGTAGCGATTCGAAGTCCTGATGAAGTGAAAAGTAAGTCAAATTCAGCAGAATTGCGTAAATTGCTTAAATTTGTATTCCATACGACATCAGTTTTCTCATTAAGTATGAGGAAATGTTTTATAAAGAAAGTCTGTTAAAAATGAAACTGGAACATCATAATTCAGATTTCCAAACATGAAATAAACAATATCCTTTCTCTAAATAATACTAGACGACGCTTCACTTTATGTGATTTACAAAGGGTGTTCAATAAAAACTGAGAATAAAATCATAAAAAATCAAGAAATATATTTACAGCAAAAAATACATCATTCTTTTTCAAAATACCTTCCATCAGATGATATGAAACGGTCGCATCGTTCAACCTACTTTTCAAAACAAGTAGAGAAGCCTTTTTCTGGAAGCTGCTTCATCTAACCCTGCACTTCTGAAATAACTTCAGAATCTGTATTAAATTTTCTGCCACGGAGCTTCTCCTTCAACATCGGGAACAGCCAGAAATTGCATGGTGCGAAATCTGGACTGTAAGGGAGATTTGGCATGATTTTAATATTGTATTTACTAAGATAATACTGAACAGAAATAGCGACATGCGGACGAGCATTATTGTGATGTAGTGTCCAATTTCCTACCAGTTCATGTCGCTTTCCCGATATGTGTTGCCGCAAAATTTTCAAAACTGAAACATAATATTCACCAGTCACAGTAGTTTTTGGGGGCGCAGCATGCCGATAGATTACACCTTTATGATCAAAGAAAATAATCATCGTGACCTTTCCAGCAGATTTGGTTTGTCGGATTTTTTTCGAAGGCGGAGAATCAGGGTGTTTCCATACACTTGTTGCGGACTTGGTAAGGGGATTAAAATGATGTACCCAAGTTTCATCACCTGTTATTACAGTCTATAGGAAATTTGGATCATTTTGAAGCATCTGTTTCCATTCACAACATTAGTGAGTTCTTGTTTGAAATTGTTCTTTCGTAAGGTGATAAGGGACCCATCTAGAACAAACATGGCGAAGCTGTAAATTGTTGCGTAGAATGCGAAATATCGACGTTTTGAAAATGTTAGTTGATGCCGCTATCTCCTTACATGCCATTCGCCGATTTTCTTGTAATATTGACCACACAGTGTTAACATTTCAATCATTCAAATCACTTTCTGGTCGGCCTTTCTGGTAGGCTAAAGAGTCAGTTCTGCAGACAAACGTCCGTTTTTGAAATCACCATGCCATCTAAAAATCGTATACTCACCAAAACATTTGGCTTTGTAAGCTTCTTTGCTTAACTTAACTGTTTCTGGAGCTGTTTTGAACAAACGATAGCAAAAGTTTGTGGCACAACGCATTTCGTTTTTTAACTCTGAATTACTCATCTTCATTTCTGTAGGGCAAATAAAAACAGTTCTTTAAACAAGCACGAAACTAAGAAAATGAAATAGTTTGCTTCGTTTAGAATATTTATAAACGTACAGTTAACAGTTTAAAAAAATCGCCTGCAGTTTTATTTTTTAGTTTTCCGGTGTTGCCATTACGTAAAAAAATAACTATCCGTTTTTGTGGAATGTCCTTTGTAAAATAAAGGTTTTAATAAAATGCATTTCTACTATGTGCAACTGAAACCTGGAACATGTAAATAACACTTTTCTCAGAAAATACTGGACCGCCACTGCACTTTTGTTTTCGAACTTTTTATTCTTCACTTCACTTTGTGATTTGTAATAAAGATTTTAATAAACTATATTTGCACTGCATACTGTGTGGTGCCTTCGCTAAATGAAATTCTGAGGAGAATTATTGTGTTAATGCTTTTATTCCTATTGTATAATGACAAGCTGAACTAATCGGATGTGCATATTCCAAAACTTTCTTCTATCTCATGCAGGTTTCACATACACCAAAAACGAATCAATACCAACTTATATCAAGGTCTAACTGAATCTAAATTTTGATGAAAGTCCGTGCATTAGTTCTTGAGATACGACTATCACTAAAATCGTGTAAATCCTAAAAAATGCAGCATAGCAGCGTTATCTGTTGAACGATTTAGACCAAAACCTAATCAGAAACAACTTTATCAACTTCTAACTGAATGTGAGCTTTGATAAAAATCCGTGAATTAGTTCTTGAGATGCAGCTATCGTGAAAATCATGAAAAAAGTAGCATACCAGCGCCTCCTGTTGGGTAATTTACACCAAAACGTAATCAACATCTATTTGTGTCAAGATCTAACAGAATCTGAAGTTTGGTGAAATTCTGTGCATTAGTCCTTAAGACATAGCTAGCGTGAAAATTGTGAAAAATGTATCATAGCAGCGCCACCTGTTAGGCAATTTACACCAAAAACTAATCAGCACCAATTTATATCAAGATCTAACTTAATCTAAAGTTTTATTAAATTATGTTCGTTAGTTCTTGAGATAGAACGCCCACAAAATTTTTGTCACATACAGACACACAAACAGACAGACAGACATTTTCTAAAAACAGTCGTATCGGGTTCAGGACCTTTTAAAAAGTATAACTCCTTCGAAAACCGGAAGTCGAAAATTTTCACGAATCCAATACTTTCTTCTTGTACAGATAGAAGAAAGTAAAAATATAATTATGAAACATTTAAGTCTCTTGAAAGGCCAGTTGTTATTAAAACAAAAAAAATTATTTTTTATAGTGTGTTTATCTTATCATTTCTCATAATTTAATCCTCTATGCATATCACTTTTCAAAAAACACTTTTTTTAAACACCCTAATACAAATGCAAATGAATTATAAAACCACGTTTCTTGGAAGTGACTTCCAATGAGCCTTTGCTTTTCAGACTCTCTAAGTATAAGCCGCTTCACTCAGAGAGGATTTAGAGGGCTCTGTCTTAATTAATTAAAAATAATTTTAATTAATTCTTGGTAATTATACGTGTTTTTTTATCATTTCGTTTATTTTAAAATGTTCATGGTACACGGATGTATGCAAAATAAGAAACTTTTTTTTTTTTTTTTTTAAGGCGATGAAACAATTTGCTTCATTTTATTATTACTGTTATAAAGGTGTGAAACTAATGGGTTTTTTTTATATTCTTCGAGAAAAGGGGAACTATAAAGCTGCATCTTTACCTAAAAAATAATTAATATAGCGAAAATTAATAATGAAAGTTTCGACAAAGGTTTTAAAGGAATCACAGAATAGCAACAAATGCCATGCGCACTGTCGACGAATCGCGTGGCATTCTTATTTAAAAAAAAAAAAAAAAAAAAAAAAACCTGATTGAAACGAATTTTTTCGAAGCTGAAAATTTTCAAATCTTCATCTTAAGGAAAACACTTTTGCGTTTATTCAATTCTGAAGATGATTTGAAAATACCGAACTTTGATTACATGCAATTTCGTGTTTTCGTAACTTACACACATATAAAACAGGTTTTTGTCATTTAAAGTTTTGAAAGTTAAAAGAATCGAAATGTTTATGTTTGTTTAACGATAAAATTATTTTTTATTTAATTGACTGATTGATTGATTGATGAAGAATTTTCACATTTTCATTTGAGAGAAAACGTTTTTACTGACATTTAATTGTGGCGATAATTGGAAAATATTGAACATTGATTACGTGCGATTTCATATTTTAGTATTTGGATACGTTTAAAGGTGATTTTCGTCAGATGAAAATGGAATTAATTGCTTTGATATTTAAATGAATAAAAGACACTTATGTTTATTTAATTACTAATTTTTTTCTTTTTGACTGATTGAATAGAATTGGAGATAAAATTGAAGATCAATTGAAAATATCAAATATGGATTACTTATGAGCTTTTCTACTTTTTATCTCTATTTTTATTATAATATTTAGACAAGTTTAATATTGATTTTCTTCAGATAAAAATGGAATTTACTGTTTTGAAAGTTAATTAAATTAATGAGACGTACTTTTATTTAAATTCTGAAAACAAATATTGAAGATACTAAGTGCCTAAAGTACTGAAATACCTAATTACTTTTGGATAAGTAATTAATAGCTAAATCCAAATTTTATCTAGGATAGTAAAAATACAATTTATCAATGAAAGACTTTTATTTCTGAATATTTTTACGAATTAAAATAGCATAAAATTTTGTATTGTACAATTTTATAAATCATTTAAGAAAATGGCAGAAGGAAATATGAATGGATATTCAAGTGATGCGTCTTCTTCAACGAAAGTTTTTGGATTCTCATCATATGCTATAGCTTGGAGTACCTGTCTTCTTTTGCAAGCTGCCAATGTCATATTTTATCATTTCTGTACATTCTGGCCAATTCGTAAAGTGAACAGTTCCTTTCGCTGGATTCTGGGTACCTCGATGGTCTCAAATATATTTTTCTCGGTGACAAAGACGGCAACTTCAGCAGTTATGGTGCTTGTTGGAAAATGGTATGCGGGGGAATTGCTCTAACTAGCATTTAAATATCTGCAGTGTGTGGCCTTGCACTTGTCTGCAATGCTCAGCATTTCTACATTGATTTTTCATGTATCAACGAATATTGTCAAGACTAGACTATGTGTTGCTCTTCTTATATTTTTGAGTTTATTCTGCAGCTTTTCTGAGGTAAGAATTTAAAGTTCAAATATTTCACTTAGGAGGAAACATCACTTTAACCTAAAAAATTGATTTTTGTCACATTTTATTTTTTTTTAATTATTCAATTTAAAATCAAAGAAAACAAACCTCGTAAAAATATTCAAATAAGAACCGTGTCAGTTTTAAATTGAGAATATGTGTTATGATAACGACTTTAAATGATTTATTTATTTTTTATTTTATTTTTTTTTTTATTATTATTATTTTTTTAATCAAAACTTTGTTTTTGTTAATTGCGCGCATTGTAAAAAAAGTTCATTTGCAGACAAATCATTTATTTCGTGCATAGTTTATGTATAAAATTATAATGGCTACAAATTCTACCTTTTTTTTTTTAATCGATTAAATAAAGTAAATTTTGTTCATTGTGATTAAAATGTATTTTTAAATGGGACATTTATTATAATTTCAATATATAGTTTTTTGCTGTTGAAAAATTTTGCACATACGTTTAAAAAAAATCAGGTGTAGATTTATGTACAGGGTTCGTACGGATCAGGGAATTTTCCAGGAGTTTCACCAGTATTTTCTTTATAGAAAAAGAAATCTAGGTTAAACTCGCGAAACTTCGCCTTCTTTTAAGGAGAGATTTTCTGTAATAAAATACTGGTACCGAAGAATTTCCTGGTCGCAAAATTCCAGGAGCCGTACGAACCCTCTATATATAATGTATTTACTTTAATCAAAACCAAAGTTTAAACTGTAAGTTAGTTTTCATAGTTGTAAAGCTGTGTATAATAGTTATATTAGAATTTTATTTTTTCAAAACAAGTCGAATATTTTCAATGTTTTTTATAAGCTTTTTATTCATTGATATTAAACTTAATAATGTAGCATAATAATCAGCCTGTAAAATAATTAATTCTAAAGATTTGATTTTAACACAATTGAATCTGAATAAAACTATAACTCATAAAAAATAGGACAAAAATCTTGAAATTTCTGTATCTTAAAAAATGAAAAATGTCGTTTCGAGAAAGAAAGGTTTAAGGTTTTACTAAAGAAAAATAATATAATTATTTTTAGTTAATTGTTATATTTTGTCACTTACATTTAGTCTGCGATTCCTGGACTTATACTTCTGAAACAAAGAATTCAGAAGACGTGCAGCTATGTCCCGCTGTGTCCCATTTTCCTGTTTTTCAGCTGGCCGTGTTCTCTTTCAATTGACTGCAACTTCTTAAATATTTTGAATTTCACCTAACCGTTCTAGGTGGGTTCTTTTACACATTATGATTACAGCAATTCAAAAAATGTGAACAAAAAAATCGATTTTCTTTTTTTCTTGAATGGTAACCTCCCCTTAAGAAGACGTAGCTTTTGAAAACTATATTTTACTATTTATGTTATTCTAACATGAAATTCTTCAAAGAACAGTTTTGTACCATGAATTCCCTAAATAGCTGACAAAAATTCAATTTATTGAAAATTAAAAACAAAATTAAAGCTATTAATTGATTTAAAAAAATTAATTCTCTATACATTCTAATTTTAAAACCTTTTGTCCATTTTTTTTTCATTTTATTACTTAAAAAGATTTTGCTTTAAAAAATAAATAGTGCTTCTGTTTTTCATTCCAACAGATAGTTATTTAAAAATATAAAATAAAATATTGACATGAAATTGCATTGTCACGAAAAATTCCCATGTTAATCGACTTACCTGTGCTGGACTCTAGGTCACAAGAAAACTTTTCCAGTGGTTCTTCAATCTTTTTTTCGCATTATTTCCCATTCCTCTATTTTAATCAGAATGAATTGTCCTATGATCATAGATTTTCTATATATATATAGTTTTAAAATATATTTTATCTATTGCATTTTCTATAGCTTAACAGTAATATTTGTTCAAGTACATTGCCTTAACAGTACGGCCTAAAGAAACGAATACATTATTATTCTTAACAATGAAAATCATAATTATATGTATACTGTAAAAAAAGAGACACATATCTTGATCTAGCAAGAAGGTTTACGAAAATATAATATAACATATTCCGCGTTACACTCTCAGAAATACTTCCTTGGAATCACGGAAATTTTCTTGGCAACAGTGCTGCCGGCATATTTCCGTTATTTGAAGAATGTGCATTTTTTTTCTCTGTTACAAGAGGTAAAATATCTGCTAATTGAAGAAACTTTCGTTCGTTTACGCTCCGTTATAGGAGAGAAATTTTCCGTTATTTGAAAAAAGTCGGTTTAAAAAAATTATATCTCTTTTTGTGCTGCCCTCTATGGATTGTTATGAAAATATTTATTATTTGACACATTTTGAGAAAATTTTCTGGCTAAGCTTGGAGTTGATCCAGAGACCTGACTGCCTTGAGTCAAGTATCTTACCGGTTAGGTCAGCGGTCGCTTGCTAAAAGAAGAGTTTGAAATAATGATAGGGGTTTTCTTCAAATGGAAGCTTGAGGCTTAAAAAAAATTGGGGTTTAGAAAGCTGGCAATTTTAAGTTAATTGCTGGGAGATTTCGTCGTTATGAGATGACGGCTGGGGTTTTAACACTTTAGTATTAATAGAGCATAAAAACGTGAATTATACATATTTTTTATTTGATTGTTAGATGTAAAATATGAATATTTTATTTTAAATTAAATTCGAGAAGAAAATTTTGCTTTTTGGGGTAAAAGCGATTTTCTTTTCAATTATTTTATCTTTTTTATATGTGTTCGTTGAGAAAATATTTTAAGTGCGATTGGTTTTATATATATATATATATATATATATAACTTTAAAAAATAAATTGTGAATAATTTAAAATGAATGAGAAAATTAATTGTTACATTTTTAAATTCGAAAGCACTATTTTTATTTTTCTTGTTTTTAAATAAATTAAAAATTTTAATTTATTCAATTTTTCACTTTTCATTTTTAAAATAAATTCGAACTTTAGTATTAATATAGCCAATTCGCATGCATGCAGGATATAAACGGAATTTTCCCCTCTTCTGCAGGCTTTCTTGAAGAATTCACGGAAAAAGCATGTTTCCTATAAGTACGGAAATTATTTGTTGAAAAATGAGGAATAATTTAGTGTATAAAGACTAGTGTCGCCTAGTGTTCGCATGCGAACGCTAGGCGATCTGCTGTTTCGTCTTTTCTCGCCGTTATTTAGTGGGTAATATATTCAGAGAACCATGAAAAGTTTCAGTCAGTAATCATAAATAGGGATCAATAAAAATGTCTGTGATCACTGATCACTGATCACAAAAGTGTCACGTCAGTGTCGATGATCAATAAAATTTCAGTCCATAATCACACATTTATATGTGTGTGTGTGTGTGAAATGTTCTGTTTTTCTTATTGGAAATCCTGTCTTCGATTCCTATGTTGTGTTTGTGTGTGTATATTTTTTTTTCTTTTTGTTTAACTAGGGGCTCTGCCCCTGCTCGCTACGCTCACCAACCGCCATTCTGATTTCACAGCCTTTTAAAAGCTGGTAATGTATCCTGTTTTAAAAAGATGATGATGTTGATATCTCAAACGGCGACTTTCTTCTGTAATCAGGTTATAATGTTTTTTCATTTAACCCCTTGGGGACGAGCGACACTTATACGTGACGCATAAGATGCTCAGAATCCTCGATTATTACCACCAGTTAATTTTTACTGTAAGCTTTGCCTTATTTAATGTTAGCATTTCTGCGATTCAATTAAGCGAAAATTTCTGTTTTGAAAAACCGATGGTAAAAGATTAAAAATTCTGTAAAGGACGCTCGTCGCGAAGGGGTAAACTGGTCATAATGCTTTTTCATTTAATTCATCTTTTTTATTTTTAATATTCATGTGTAAACACAATTTTTATGACGTAATTTTCTTTATTTACTGCTTTCAACACGTGATCATTTAATTATTATTTTAAACTTTCATTATTGTTTTTGATAGTCTCGCGCAAATACATTTTTTATTTGAGATAAAACATAATCCTTTGCGCTTATTTAGAAATTGGCAACAAAATAAAAAAATGACTTTTTCAATAAAAGATTTTTTACTCGATTTTTAAGGATTTTTTTAGTTTTTATTGTCCGACCGTAATAATTTTTTTAATTTCTGAAAGCTTGTTATATTTCGCGTCTGGTGGTATGATTTTTGAATCCGTAGGATGGCTAGGAAAAAAAAGTAATAGCTCCTCAAAAAAGTCTCTAGTAAAAAAGCGATGAGAATAACCCGGAATATCTACGCAGAATTTGATTGGTCCATTTCGTTTTTGGCTCAGTTCCAGATTACTTTTTTTTTTAATATAGAAGGATTAAATGTTGTTTTTGTTCAAATTAATAAGTGAAGTCAATCAAACTCTAGGCATGGCCTTCCCACTGATAAAATTAGATGCCCGGTGAGGAATATCAAAATAATGGAACATTGATATCGATGCAGTTTTCCCGCGCATCTTCTTTAGTTTTGTGGAACCGCCCTGGTTCGAAAAAAGAAATGTTCACTTGCAAAAGAGCTACCCTGATTCTGTTTTGTTTGTGAGATGAAAAGGAAACCACTCTAGTTTCGAAGTTCTTAAAAATCATCCTGGTTTTCAAGCTATATAGTGAAAGTGTCATCCCGGTACTGTTTACTTTGTGAAATTAAAAAGATAACCATCGTGGTTTCGAAGTCAAAGAATCATCCCGATTCTAAATTTCTGTTTTCTCAAGTATCGTTTCGATCGACCGATGATATTCTAAGTGCAGAAATTTCCTGACTTTCTCTACCTTATGTTTTGTTCTGCGTAAAAATTTAGTGATAATCAAGTGTACTTTTTTTTTTATCCTCAAGGAAAAGGAAAAGACCAGATGCAAATTTCTTATAGCCTTGTTTTCATGTGTTATAATCATCGACAAAGATACTCACTCCGTTCGGATTCTGCTATTAAGTGAAAGATGAGCGTGACTTTTTTTTCTTTTCATTGTTTATTTTTTATGGATGATCATCTGCACGTAAAGAAAAAATCTGAATAATTTATTCTGTTTATAGAAGTATCGGATAACTATTTAAAATATAAGTGTATTTTTATTTATTTTTCTTTTTGTCCATATGAATATGTTTGTTCTATTTAAATAAGAGTTGAAATATAAATGTTTCGATTCTGATAATGCATATTTATGTTTCAGTAATCGGTAAGTTATTATTTACTGTATTGATTTGAAAACGTATAATGCATACATAATAAGTTGTGGTGTTTAACTGAGCATATATATTGAAAAAAGGAAAACTTGGTTGTTTCTAATTTAACTGTATTTTGAAACATGGCGGATGAAGCTGGCAAAAGAACTTAGTCGAGATCTTGGTAAATCCTGTGTACATACTCAGACTCTTCTAAATCGGTTGATAAATGCGCGTGCTATAGCGTGACAAAAATTAGATTAGTTCAAAATTTCAAACTGCAATATCTCGGACATTTTTTAGGATCGAAGCAAAACAGACAAGTTGGCGCCAAACGTGACTAATGAGATGTGTTCGTACTATAACTAGTTTTATAAATATTCAGATCTTGGTGCAATAGCTGTTGCACTCTTATGCAAAAATGCATGAATACGAAATTTATTTTATGTGCAGATTTTCATATTATAGATATTTTATTTTATGAATTTTATGAGATTATTTTATTTTATGAAATTAAGTTTCAATGTACTTTTAGAAACAAGTTTTACAAAAAAAAAAATTCTGTTACATTAAAATCATACTATGCGGAAATATCCAATACAAGACGATGTAAAAGAATCATCGTTATTATTTCAGGGAAATGAATTATATCGTCCGTTATTATGATATGATATATATATATATATTTAACATAGTATTATTCATTAATACATCCATTACTTTATTGTAATTCGATATTCTATTTATTAGTTAATTTCATTTATTTATTATTTAACTAATTGCTATCATTTAAGATAGTAATTTGGTTTAATTATTAAACATTAATTTCCATCCAATACTTTCTATTCAGATTATATTCACTTTTACCAATAGATGGCAGCACTAATGTTCCTGTTTGCTTTGCAATTTTCATATTATTCTAATATTATTTTTGGCAACATTGTAAAGCATTTTATATTTCTAAAATTGGCAACATGTAATGATTTTTTTTTTGCAATTCATTCCCTAGTTATGTTGTGTTTCATGCTGGTTCTTGTGGAGCACAGGTATCTTTTTTAATCATTATGGATTTTATACTTTCTGACTCTATTTAATGATTTCTCTGTATATTTTAAGTTTGGCTTCTTTCCTTTTTAATATTGTTTTTTATTTTTTATTTTATCACAGGTTTGCTTCATTGTTTATGAGATGTAGTCCCAAAATCATATTCTTTAGCAACGTATGGCTAATATGATGATGAAACATCTCATTTCATTTTATTTGTGGTATTTAGGCATTTGGGACTTGATAATTCTGTCTAAATTCCACAAATTTCATTTCATTTCATTCATTTAATTCCATTTATTCAATTTTTAATTTAATTTCTTATTCTTTTAATATGTTTTTGTTTCCATATTCAGTGTGCTGGGGAATTTTTCATTGTCATCTAATTATTACATACTTAATTATTATTTCATTGTATCAGATGGTGTTATGATAATGTTTCATTTATGGTTATATATATATATATGACTGCTGTTATGATAGGAGGAGTGTGTCACATTACTGAAACCCACCAACAATCGTATCTTACAAACCCACTCAAAATATTTTTTCACGTTCGAAGAACAAATCAGTCTTTAAACATACAGTTGAATGAACTACAGTGGGAAAGATACTTTCAAATAATTGTTCTTTTGATGATAATAAAAATCGCTTAAAGTTCAAATCAGCAAGTATAAATGTCTTAAAAATTTAGAGATAACGTGTTAAGTAGTGTGTAAATCTGAGACACGTCAACCACCGTGACCAAGGTCATGAGACCCTTTAACGCGCTCGACCAAGGGCATTCCTGTAAGCGCTACGGCAAGTAGGGGCGCCGCCCCCCACTGACCACCCCCACTTTCCAATTATTGACGACAGAGGTCGCGGCGATTTGCGGTGGAGCTCACACTCTTGAGACACCACCCCGTTACACTTAGGGACGAGACAGAATCCCCCAACAGCTTCCGAACCAGACACCCATAAGGAAGCTGAGCCGTAGGCCTTAGTAAGATTTCCCTTACCCGCACTTACTGTACCTCCACCTTCGAACATAGAACTCCTACAAAAGAAACTACTGGACTCGTCAGCGGTGGCGAATAACTATAGGTACCTCTCGCTATCCCGGAAGGAGAAGGAAAACTCTATCACTGGACGCATAGACACGTCCCATCTTAGGCTTTGGGCCACAGGGTCGGGACCTCCTGGCTCCTGGCCCAAGACCTACACATACCTTACCTCCCCGACGACCTGCTCCAAGGACTCCGAGAAGCCCTCTCGCCGTGCAGGGCCACCGATTACTGTAAAACTGTAGACGCCACTCTTGGTCCCAGAGGCTCGTGAAAGACTCCCTCTCAAGCGTTATAGAAACGCTCCCGATCGGGAGTTAGTAAGCTTGAAAAATAGTTGCTAGACTCTTGCTGATCCAACCGTCGCGTCGGGCGCAGAAAAATTCGACTACGCAAAGACACGCTGGTTGACAACCCAGTGTCTAACTTTGGTTTAGACGCCGTCACTTGACAGACGAGCCCGGTTCCTCGTATTCGGCTAGTCGGGGAAAAGAAATCTGACCCCATCCCAGGGATTCTGATACGAACCACAATCCCTGGTTCGTATCACATTGATTTATTTATTAGTATGATTTAGATTAGTACATAATTTAGGAGTATTTAACACAGAACACAGACCGGGTGATCCTCTGTGGATTCGAACCACTTTTGGTCAAAATGGGGCAATTACCTTTCCAACAGAAAATTGAGGTCGACTCACAACTACTCCAGCTGGAGAGGGAGCCACAAGGGATGAGAGGTCCTAGCGGGCGTCCATACGTCACCCCCTACGCCTCTGTCTACATTCCGCCATCTGCCAGTACCGAGGATCGCTGCTTGCCGCCTCAGCACTGACCAGACGCCACTACGGAACCACAAGCGGCCCTTGCCATACATAGTCCGTTCTCGCACTGGATAAACTTGGAAATGGTCCGATCACATTTGCTAGCCGTTGCCACTCGTGTCACCCCCCCCCCCCTACCCGCCCCCGGATCTAGTCCGGGCACGAGGGATAGGCCTACGAGATGCTTCTTACCACCCAGCCGTTGGGGTTGGACTTCGGAATTTCCCGGGGTCGCTAGCCCAAGGATCCGAAGACAGCCCCAGTGAAGGTCCGCTCAAAGCACAGCCTAGGGCCGCAAACCTCCTGCAGTCGCGAACCGACCTAAAGGAGGGGTTGGCCTAGACCCCGTGGTATTCTCCGCCCCCACAGCAAGTTCCACCGGTTAATCAGCCACCTCTTTCTCCAGGGGGAACCGCATGTAGGTTGTTATTCGTTCGTTTACCTGTCCCCGTCGTGTCGGAGCACTGCTCGCAATGCCAAACTCTCAATCATCTTCCGCACATAAGCGGCCGATTTTAAGACCATCTGAAGGGGCTCCCCCTGTGTTAAGTAGCATAAAAGAAATCTATTAATTTAAAAGCGTTTTTTTATATAATTACCTATAGACATTCATAATTAAAAATATACTATTATAGATGGAACCTAATAAAATGAACTAATATATATGATAAGTGGTTACAAAGACTTTGTTAATTTAGATAAATAAAATTAACTATATGAGATAATATTTAAATGTAGACTATTGCAAAAACAAACCAATTTACGCTAAATGTATATTGTTAATTATGAATTAGAAATTTCTGAGTTAAAAAGTAATTTGTTTGGAAATTAGTCAGGTAAAATTTTGGTAATTTAGAAGGGAAAACGCTAAAATCGTAAATAAATGAAAGATGACATTTTAAAGAAAAGTTTGGAAAAGTTTTTGAGATTTTTCTTCTAAATGTCATAATTTAAATTGTCTTATAAAGAAGAATATAATCTTTTTTCTTCAGATAGTGGGGAATTTAATTTTATGCTTTTAGAAAGTTTAAAATAATGATTGAAAAATGCATTCATTAAAATAATATTTTAGATATTAAAAGAAAGAATAAAACGCTATTTTTTCATACACAACGGTAGTATAATAAGAAGTTTTAAATATCGGATTTTCACAGATAGGAGCAATTTTAAGTGAGTATATTTTTAAATGTAAGTTGTAATAATTGTATAATTAAAATACTTGAAAGTTTGTCTTAAATAAAATAATAAATATGGTTAAATGGGAATATTTTCCACTATAAGATACAAAAATGTTTTTATATCGAGTTTGTAAGTAATTAAAACGTAAGAAATTTTGTTTTATTTAAAGTTTAAATATTGCTGTTAAGAGCCTACATCAGTCATGCGAGAAAACGTGCAAGCTAATGTTAAGTCTATGGGAAGGTTCTTGCGCGATTTCTCGCTCGCATTTTAATATTTTTAAATGATTTTTTTTTTTGCATAGGATAGCTGAGGTCGATCTCTAACGTTGTTAATTTTTACTTTTTCGATTTTTGTTCCAGTTCTTTTATATAAGGGTACTTTCACTTTCAGAACCGGTTCAAACCGGTTCCAAAATTGAAAATGTCCGCTTATAAAAAAAACTGGAACCAAAATCAAAAGAGGAAAAACTAACAACGTTAGAGATCGACCTCAGCTATCCTATGCAAAAAAATCATTTTAAAATATTAAAATGCGAGCGAGGAATCACGCAAGAACCTTCCCATAGACTTAACACTAGCTTGAGCGTTTCTTCACGTGACTAGTGTAGGCTCTTAAATAATTTTACAATGAAAATTACAGTTAATTATTCTTTGCAAGATGCAAAAATATTTATATATCAATAGTATAAGTAACTAATGTTAAGAACTTAATTACCTAAAATATAATGTTATTTGCATCTTACAATGGAGTATTAATTGTAATTGTAATTGTAATTAGTTCTAATTTTTATTGTAAACCCATTTAACAGCAATAAATAAACTTTAAACTAAAAAGAATTTTTTTACGTTTTAATTAGTTATATGATCGATATGTGAATATTTTTACATCTTAAAGTGGAAAATTTTATCGATTAACAATATTTATTTTTTGAATTAAAACGATCTTTCTTACGTTTTAAATATTTCTTTTGCATCTTACAAATTTTCCTTTATGATATCTTTAGCTAATCGACAATAGATCATGTGATATCGCAGTGCACTCTGTAAAAGATTATCAAGTGACCAAATGATTGAAAACTAACAGGAAAAGGCTTCAAAATTGATTCAGTAGTACTCAGGATGCGATGGTCAGGAAGCGATTTGCCACGCGGACAATATGCCTTTCCCGCCGACCCCGAAGTGTTAGGTCGACAGGACGAAAAGTAGTCGTGTTAGGACATTTGACCGATGTTCGGCGTACAATTATCTGCTGTTTGGGATATAGTATATATATATATATATATATATATTCATCAACAACCGTTTTCAATCCACTGCTGGATGTAGGTCTCCCCCAGATTTTTCCATTGTTTCCTGTCTAGTGCTTTAGTCCTCCAATTAACACTGACCACTTTTCTGATTTCGTCACTCCATTTTACTTTAGCTCGTCTGGCTTGGTCGTTTTATATTTCTCTGAGATGCCACTGTAGGATGTTTGTGCTCCATCTAATTATCTTGTCTTCTTGCAATGTGCCCAGCCCATTTCCATTTTAGCCGTTTAATTCTCTCAATGATGTCAAAAACTTTCGTCTGACTTCTTATCCAGGTTATTCTCTTTATGTCTCTTCTAGTTATGCCTAGAATACATCTTTCCATACTTCGCTGTATTGTTTGTATTCTTTGCACCATCCGTTATATTAGCGTCCATGTTTTTGCTCCGTAATTAAGTGCAGGCAAAATACATTGGTTAAACACCTTTCTTTTCAAACAAAGAGGCATGTTACTCTTCAGAATAATATTGTTCTTCCCAAAAGAACTCCATCCATTTCTTATTCTTCTACTGATTTCATTCGTGATACTGTTGTCCGATGATATTTCCGGTAAGGTACACATAACTTTGCACTTCTTTAATCTCGATGCTGTTATAGACGACTTTTTTATGCAAATGAATTGAACATCTCCTTAGTCCTTTCCAAATTTATTTTGAATCCCACATTAATGCTAGTTTCTGCCAATTATTTTAGCATATTTTCCAATTCCTTAGGGCTGTTACTGAAAATTAAAAAGTCATCAGGAAACTGGAGATGGCTAAAATATTCCCCATTTATTCTAATCCCTTTGTTTTCCCAAACCAGTTTCTTGAAAATACTTTTTAAGACTGCGTAAAAAGCTTAGGTGAAATGGCATCTCCTTGTCTTACTCCAAGCTTAATCTTCGCTTTTCCTTTGTGCAAATGGATGGTGGCTGTTGCTTTCTTGTAAATCTTCTTTATGATATTGATATAAAGTTTGTCTATACCAATGTCCTCCAGAGATTCAACTACTGCTGTTGTATAGACTGAATCAAATGCTTTCTCGTAATCAATAAAGGCAAGGCAGAGAGGTAAGTTATATTCCTTATGTTTTTCTATGAGTTCTTTTACTGTTTGAATATGATCCATCGTGCTAAATCTACTTCGGAATCCTGCTTGTTCTCTAGGTTGAGCTGTGTCCAGAGCTAATTCAAGTCTGTCGTTAAAACTTTGGTGAAAATTTTATAAATCACTGACAGTAAGCTGATTGGACAGTAGTTTTTAATGTTTTCCTTCTCCCCTTTCTTGTAAAGTAGCACTATCACAGCATTATTCCAATCTTCTGGTACATCTGATTTCTCGAGACATTTAGAAAACAGTAAGGCTAGCATTTTTACAAATTTTTCTCCTTTTTTGATAAGGTCAATTGTAATTTCATCTTCGCCAGGCATTTACCTTTGTTCATACACCTAATGGCTTGTACAACTTCATCTGTCATCACTGGTATTATCTCTTCAGTTTCTATTATGTTTACTCGTGGATCGAGTAGGTTTATTTCCCTTTGATCTTCACATTTATATAGATCGTTATAGAATTTTTCGACAATGTGTACTATTTTCTTATTGATTTTGGTGATTGTTCCATCTGCCCTTTACAGTGCCTCTTCAGTATATATATGCCGGGTGGCCAAAATTAAAACAACCCTACTCCGACCTCTCTATATATTTAACTACTGGGTGCATAAGCGTCAGATTTTGTACACATACTATTCAAAACATGAAGAAATGATTACGCAAAAAAATAGTTTCAGAAATCCCCGATAGATGGCGCTGTACAACTGGACATATGCTGAAAAAACCCATTGTAAACACATTTTATTTGAACGTACTAAACATTCATGTGACAAGGACCTTATCAACGCAGGGAATGCTGCTCAATATGGTTCCTTTCTTAAAGATGTAAAATCTGATGTCATTGGACAGCTTGTTCAATTGCAGATCGTAGCTGATCGACTGAAAAGCCT
Organism: Maratus michaelseni; assembly: GCA_963931845.1. Taxonomy (NCBI): domain Eukaryota; kingdom Metazoa; phylum Arthropoda; class Arachnida; order Araneae; family Salticidae; genus Maratus; species Maratus michaelseni. The sequence continues at coordinate 227,898,938 of OZ007596.1, forward strand.
CTCACCTTCTTTTAAATATGCAAAGGTTACCAGACGTCCTTAATAAACAAGATTTTTTAAATGTCCCTACTGCCAAAAATCTCACGGATTAAAGTCTGAGAACTAGATGGCCAAGTTGTCGAAAATGCATGATAGATTACGTGAACGTTGCCGAAGAAACTGCTCTACACAGAATCCAATGTGTGGAGGTGCTCCATCTTGTATAAAGATGATTGGGCCAATACATTCCCACTGTTGCAAATTAGATACAACAAAAGTTTCGAGCATCTTTTTGTACCTGTTGTCTGCCACGGTGCATGTCAGCATGTCATAGGACCATTGCGAGTAACCTCTTCGAAAAGAAAAGTCCAAGAACCTTCATGGGTACAAACAACACATTCACAGTTTGTTTATTATTTTTTTTTTGTTTTTATTTCATTTTTATGTTGTACAGCGCCATCTATCGGTGTTTCCGGAACTATTTTTTTCGCTTAATCAGTTTCCCCATGTCTTGAATAGTATGTGCACAGAATTTAAAGTCTGTACACTGAGTAGTTCAATATATAGAGAGGTCGGAGTAGGGGTGTTTTAATTCGGCCATCCTAAGTATATATATAGAGAGATAGATAGATACATAGATATAGATACAGATACATCGATAGATAGATAGATAAATCAACATTTGAACGGGAGGCTGGGGGATGGTTTGGGGTCTGGTGGTCATGATGGGTAAAAATATACCGAATTTTTCCGTAATTGCTTACCTCCGGTCGACGGTTGCAATATGTAGCTCTTTTATACATTTTGTAATTGAAGCTACATAAAAGCTATGGAGATCATTATAAAAAGTCTGATTTTACATATCAATATATAAAAGCACATTTCAACTTAAAACAAAGAGTAAAAAATGTTTACACATTAAAAAAATACAATATGTGTCCCAGACTATACCTTAATTCAATATGCGTTTTGAATGTTAGATAAAACATTTTTGATGTGTGTTTATATTTTGTGATTTACGATAACTAATTTCTATTTCAGCTTCTAATTTATAACATTTCCCAAAAAACCACAGATGGTCAGGCACATACGTGTGAAGTATATGGATTTAGTATGAAGCACGAATTCAATGCAGGTGTCTTTTTCTTCGTCTTACCAATGATGATGCTGATTTTCATCTATGTTTCTGCTCTGAAATCAAACTACCGTAAGTACCAGCATACAATAAATGAAAACATTTTATAGTTTGTTTTGTCTTGCTTCAAAGAAGATGGGAGTTTTCATATTTCATAAAAAAAATATTTTTCACCCTCCCATTATCTAAATGTCTGGTTTTTAGGGTTTCGTTCATCTCACGAAACCCTATTACTCCCGCTCCGTTGTCTGTCCGTCACAGAGCCATTCTCAAAAACTATATAACTTTTAGAGTTGAAACTTTGTGTATATAGATGAATACCAGCTGTGAAGTGCTCAAAATATTAAAATTTGAAAAATTCGTATTATTTTAATAAATAGAGATAAAAAACCAAAATTCTAACAGCCTTTTCCTATTAAATTTAAACATTTTTCTTTATAGCAGATGCCAAAAATTTAAAATCCACAATGAAATTCTTTTTACAATAATTAATTTTCTATCAGACGATTTCCACGTGAAAAATGAAAATGAAATAGAAAGTTTCACCAATTGAAAAAAAGATAAATATGAAATAAAATTGATTGACGTCATAGTGGTAATAAAACGGAAAATGTCTAAGATTTCTGAATAATACAAGGAGTATGAGTATCTGTATGTGCACAAAGCAGATTAGTATCACGTCATTAGAGAATTAAAAAGAAAATCTGACGTCCTATTGGAAGTTTAACGAATTTTTTAAATGTTTGAGAATATACAAAGCGAGTATCAATATGAGTAATAGAGAATAGTAAATATATGAGTTTGAGAAACATATTGAATCGTGATAGAAATCCGATTATGGAAATATTCGCATATTTTAACATTTTGAAGGTGTACAATTTGTTTAATTTTGAAACTATTTTTTTAAATATTGCATTTAGTCCGTATGATGGATATTATTATGACAGAATATAATAGCGGGCTTCGCCCGCTATCCGCCTGGTTTAGATATTCGAAAAAACGAAAAAATAGACCGGTAAATTTTTACTTTATTAAAAACATGACTTTTTTTGTTGTTGCTAAATGATATTTATTTGAATTTATTAAAAAAAAGGATAACGTGTTTTTAAAGGAATATTAAACGAAACCCTTTGAGTGATCTTCGATCACATTTACCCACTTGTTCCTAAATGTCCTCACGAAGTTGCTTTTAACACTTTGCCGTACGGCTACACCACAGTGGTACCGTACGTAAAGTAACTTAATTTTAATCCTTAAATGCTACATTGGTACCAGAATTTTTGGAATGAAAAATTCCCTTTTATCAAGTACATGAAGAAAAGATTTTACTTATTTTCGAATAAATTTGTTTTTAAATTCTGGTGTCGATCAATCATTTCAACATTTTGCGAATAGAGTATTTTTACGAGACATGCGGACGGCAAAGTGTTAACACATTCACACGATCAGCAACTTTTGACAACAATCAGAGACGATTCAATGGCACTCTGAGCATGAGAAAGTATAGTCTCACGATGTGCAGAATGGAAGTCACGCATGAGACCATTTGGACTCATGGGGCGGTCATTGTGTTAAAAAATGAGCATTTAAAAGCGACATTCATGAAAATTTTAAATTATGTCATAGATCAACTATTAACTAACAGTACGCAATCACAAAATATTCAAAAAACGCTAAGTAAATAATAAGTAATGAGTATTAAAATAATTTAATGTAAATTGATATTATTCTAAATAAAATTCTTTTTCCTAGTTGAAGAAATCTAATTTATTTATTGGCATTACATAAATATATATATATATATATATATATATATATATATATATATATATATATATATATATATATATATATATATATATTTACTCACATTATAAAAATACAATTTTATAGCTATCTTATAGATATAAAATCCTAATGAAACGACTTTATGAAACAAGTTTGTGCAACGATTTTATGAAACGACTGATTAAACGAATATATGCTAAATTCGGGGTTTGTAGAATGCTGACGGTAATGTAATTTTAGTATTTTGTTACAATCACCTAGAGTGTGTTTTTTATTGAAGAAAATTATTATAGCATTTATAGTTATTTTACAGGGCCGCACTACGAATATATGTGAGAGCAGGGCTTAATTTCTAAGAAAAAAAAGTACCGGAGCCCTAATATTCTGCAATACGACCACCCGTAGCGTACCCCTCCCTACCCTCCGCTGCTACTCCGATCTGCATATTTATATTTCATACATTATTTTCAAATTTTAAAGCTTTTTTTTTAATTATTATTTAGCAAAATAAAAATTTTAAATACATCTATCTGCGTATACTTAGCTATCAACTATTCCACTTTTTAGTTATTACTACTTCCAAATAGAACCTTTGCCTAGTCTTAATGTTATTTAATCGCTGAATTCTGCAATCAAATAAGCTCAGGATTATGGTTCGGAAATAGTGTTAACACAAAAAATTAATAGTTCGCAACTATGCAGAATAGAAAAAGACCATTTGTTTACTCTTGATTCTGATCAACATAGCATTAAAATGATTTGAAATGGAAATAAATAAAATTTTGAATTTAAAAGAGATTGAGCTCGAGACTGCCCAAACCCGAAGACTGATATAAAAATTGAACCCGTTTTATCTCCGTCTCTTATAAGTTTTTGATACAAAAGAAGGCAAAAGATGGGAGATGGGAGGAAAAGAAAATGGTAATTTAGGGTTCGTTTTTCGGAAGCGTTATTCCACTGGGCTCCGGAGCGCAGTGTTTATGGGCCCCGGTGAATTCTGGCCAATATTTAAATATTTACTAAAAACAGAGAAGTACCGGAGCTGAGTTCCGGTGGGCTCCGGCGCAAATTAAGCCCTATGTGGGAGTAAGATAAATAATACGATCTTAACCACAATAAATACTACACTTTGAATGCAACGACAAACAAACCTTTACTAAGACTTGAAATACATAGAAATGATTATGAAATACTTGTATATTATCATCGCATTGACTTCCCTTGTTAAAGCAATATATAAATGATGTTCCTTTAAAATCACGAATTGACACAATTGTTCAATGTCATTGCATCAATAAAGCATATATGAAATACATTTTAAAAGTTATTAAAAAGTTAACTGTTTAATGATGTTTTATACACCGATTTAGTTACAAATAAAAAATAAATAGGTTAACATTATAATTAAAGCACAATATTATAATTTTTAATTAGGATTATTAAATAATAATTACAAGTATATTTATAAAACAAAAAATGAGAAAAACAAACGTAGCTCGTCCAGGTCTCGAACCCGGGCCCGCGGATCAAGGAGCAGACGCCATAACAAGTGAGCTACGACCACCGAAGTATTTTCGCTAGAAAGTAAGTATTTAAGTTGCGTTAAAATATTAGACCCCCCCTATTTCTCGAGAACTAAGGAGCGTTGTATAAAATCCGTTGAACCTGAGACTAAGGAGCTTCTACCTTACAACATATACAAAAATAATCAAAATCTGTTATTACCAAGCTTCGTCTCTCCTTATAAATCCTTTCCGGAGAAAAATATCTGATTTAAAAAAAGTTTTTTTTTTTAATTAGGTATATTTAAGTTTATTATTCCGCGGCCGGAAAACACCGTGTGTATGAGCTAGTAAATAAATAAATTTTATTTGGTGCCAATTTATGTTAAGTAATTTTTAACACCCATTTTGTATTTTGTACTTAACGTTTTTTTAGCAATTTTAATTTCGGTTTGTCAGTCAATAATTGTTCTTAAAATTTTTATGAATGTCGCAGCCTTATGTAGTCTATATCTTTAGTAAAAATTCATGTTTTATTCTCAATAATAAATTTGAATGCCAATTTCACTTACTTTCATTTACTTTTTATTTCAGGTTTTAAGGATAAGTGTTTGAATTTAAGTTTTTTCCGACGTCGTCGCTTAGCACGCCCCAGAAGTGTCCTTAATCTGGATTTATCAACAAGACTGGTGATAAATTTAAGAAAACAAAAATTAATATCCTTATATTTGAAATTCATAATTATATTATTTCACGCAATCTTCTGGATCATGCATTATATTATAAATATTATATCAGTCTTTGTGAGGCCAGATGTAGTCGGGAATCAATTTAGCAATGCTGCATCTCTCGCGTTTGGGAATATGGTTGCTCTGACAAGCCCTTTAATACTAAAGGCGTTTGCAGAGAGGCGTCAAAATCGTCTAGTCACACGGTCAAGTTCTTTTGAAGAATATGAATTACGTGTGAGAAATACCGTCCGAAATATGAGAAGAACATCTTCAAATCTGCTGGATATGGTGAGTCCAAATAAATTAATATCGTCACACAGTACAGCATCAGAGCAAATCAGCAAAAGTTTGGGATCACTCGTTTCTAGACCTGCGAGTCTGAGCCAGCAGTGTGATACAAAGATCACGTCAATGGAGAGGGTATCAGTGTTAGTTAGAGAAAAATTTATCTTATTACGGACACATGTAGAAGTAGAAGGAGAAGTTACCGCAAGTACTAGTGCGGTTTAAAAGAATTTCGCTGGTTTTACCAATATTTTAACAAACACTTGTTGCTTTGTTAAAAATTTCGTGCTCGGTTAAACTAAATTTTGGTGTCGTAATGGCATCAACCACAAAATGGTCAAAAATTTACAATGACGTGGAACTTTATATGAACCATGAAACTATACAATGTTATGCCATAATTTTATTTTAAGCTGTAACATCAACAGTTAACATGCTGAAATATGAACTAATAAAATGCTGAACCAAGAATTGGTAAAATGCTTAAGAATAAACTGGTGAAATTTGAACGATAAAGTGATTACAGTTATCGTTTTAAAACATAGATTAATCATATTAAAACCTCTGTTGTCAGTGAAATCCGACGAGCATGACGAACAATCAAGCCAGAACGAAATTTCGATGTTGTAATAGCTTATACCATAAAATGGTAAAAACTTTTAGTACGATTTGGAACTTTATATGACCCAGGAAACTCTATAATATTGAACCATAGTTTTGTTTTTAGTTTCACCATTAAAAGTTAAAATGTTGAGCCATGAACTGGTAAAATGGTTCAACACGCTCAGTGACGTTCGAACCTTACACCATCACTTGTAGGCCTAGCTTTCTAACCACTAGACAAATATTTTATCAAGCACTGATCAGAAATTTATAATTGCTGCACTGTCAAAAATTTCGTGCTCGCTTCTACAAAATTTTGGTTTTGTAATGACTGCAACCATAAAATGGTGAAAATTTTTACAATGATTTGGAACTTTATAGAACCATTAAAGGGTACAATATTGAACCATAATTTTGTTTTAAGTTATTCCATTAACAGTTAAAATGTTGTAACATGAACTGGTAAAATGCTGAACTAAGAATTGGTAAAATGTTCAAGGATAAACTAGTGAAATTTCAACGATCTTTAATGTAATGTTTAATGTAAATGTGTAGTATATTAGTATCTGTGTGGTATAGTATCATATTGGATTGTATATTCGTAGTTGTGGATTCGTACACTGTAAATAAAAACGATAAATCTTACAGCACAATATGCTGGCGCGCCCAAATTGCCAGCATTTACTATTGCAAATTAATAGCAAAATGTTCCTTAAAAAGATTTATTTTTTGTATTTTACAGCAAAAAATATTTTAATTAAGGTAAATTTCACAGCAGAAAATGCTGGCAATGTGGATTCCAGCAAATTGTGCTGTAAGATTTACCTTTTTTTTACAGTGTATGCTTCTTAGGTAATGATGCGTAGGAGAAAATTCCATATCTGACATTCAGATCTTGGATTGCTTATAAACATTCGGGTTTAGGCGTCCGGGTAGTGCTCTAATATTCACTGTTGGAAATTTGAGACGGAACAAGTAATTTTTAAGAGGGAGAAAAACGTCTTCAAGGGATTGTTTCTTACCTTCGTGTTTTTGTGGGAATCCTGTATTGTTATCCGCATTAGAGTCCTGAATGAGTCAGGTTATATTATACTTCGACGAGAAAATTTTACTTGAAGTCAACGCGGTAAACCCGAACCCACACCTTTCAACCCCAAACTTGAAATGAAAGAAAATTAATCTAATATTTTAATGCAAAAATCAGAAAAGTGGCTGTAGATAATTAGATATATGTGTGTGTACCCATTTATATTCAAATATATAGTTTTCCCACGATAAATTTTAACACAATTATTTTAATTGGTAAATAATTCATATGAGTTCTAATTCCCACGATAAATTTTAACACAATTATTTTAATTGGTAAATAATTCATATGAGTTCTAATTTTTTAACTGAGTGAGGAAGTCTCCCAGCCAGGATAAACCCATTCCTTTTCAGATGCGGAGATCATGTACGCTAATGGCGCCCGGTGCATGTAAAATCCGTCGTGGGTGTAAAGTCCTCCAAGCTACCTGGGAATTGCACATCTGGGGGTTCCTAGTCTGGTGAAGGTCTCGTCACCAGATCAAGGTTCTAAATTACGAGACCAACTCAAGTAGTGATGGCATGACGTAGGGATGAGCGATGCAGCGCGGAAATAGTCCGGCCAACTAAGAATAAGCAAATAAGGTAACAAGACGTACTGAAGCCACGTCGGCCTATAGATGTAACAAACACATCTTCACCAAGCGGAGAGCAGGCGAATCCTCGCCCCGTTGCCAGGTATCAACCCGTTAAGCTAGGCAAAAGCCTGGCAGGTAGGGGCCTGGTCAGCAATTAAAAAAAAAAAAAAAAAAAAAAAAAAAACAGACTTTTTGGCTCAAGCTGCCAATTCTCTGTCAACTGAGTTATCCTGAACACATTTCACGCAGCTAACCTTATTGATCATGACATCTAAAGTTTAATTCTTAAGGAATTAACCATTAAATTTCAGAAAAGCTTTTAAACTTTTCTGAAACAGCTCAACAAAATTAATCCCAGGTAATGGAACTCCAGTAATCGCTGGATACATAATGTTAAATACGTACACTTGATTAATTTTAACACAATTATTCTAATTGGTAAATAATTCATATGAGTTGTAATTTTTGGTACTTTTATGTTATCCGGGCGCCAGTGGTATATAGACAAACGTATTTATAAATATATATATATATATATATATGTGTGTGTGTGTGTGTGTGTGTGTGTGTGTGTTAGCTTTTTACGAGAATGATTTAAAATTTTACGAGAAGATGGCAGTTGGTTACAGATGATGAATTATTGAATTATTGCAGTCGTTATCAAGAATCATGGCGAGTAAGTAAGGCAATAATGGAACACCATGAGAATTTCTCCAATAATATTCAGCCAGTTTCCAGATAAATTGTTTATTCATGAACAGGAGAGATGCCAGTACAGTTCCCACAGGATCAAGGTGTAATCTTATAGCCCTCAGGCTGGACGTTAACTCACTACATTATTTAATGATCTTAAAGGGGTGATTAGAAATTCTAAGTCACAGAACACCAGATAACGATTTTGTCAGCACTTCAGAAAACTACAAAATTCTACTCTTCGAATGCCTGCAGCCGGGTTTTGTTAACCGTGCGGAAAGTTACAGAAGCGACGTAACGCATGCACGAGCCAATGAGTGAGAGGTGAAATTAAGCTAAGCGAAGGATGTGCGGTGGAGAAGATTTAACAATAAAGAATCCCAAACACAACGGCGCATTGATTTTGAAGTGAAAAACCCTAGGCGCTCGAAGCGAGCGTGGGATGAAAATAAAAAAATGTCTTTAAAAAAAACATTCGAAATGACTAGCGTCCCTCAGAATATTATAGATTGGAGAGTCGATAAAAGTTACGAATGAACTTAAAGTTTTAGATTAAGATTTGGAATAAGATAATTATTAATATACGTGTTATTAATTTTAAAAGGACATTGAATAGGAATAAATATTATTAAGAAATAAGAAAATAATGACTATGTCAGAATTTAGAATAATTTAAAGGAATATTGCGAAATAAAATTTTATATAACATATCCTTTTTAATAAAAAGGTATGTGTTGCTGACGACTGGGATTTTCGCTAATCGTTGCCACAGATTAATCTCGGAAAATGAAACATTTGAAGTTACTTAAAAAATTAATTGCTCGAAAAGTATTTGTTAGAAAATTGTTATACAAACTGCGTTAGGAAGGTAAAAAATTGTATTTTTCTTGATATAAATTTCAAATCTAATGATTATGCCGTTTTTCAAATATTAAATTTCAAAAATTACGAAATTTCACAATGGAGTACCATAGCGAAAACTTCACGCGTAAAAAAATAATAATAACAGCTATGTGTCAATCACAAATTATAGTAACGGTATTATTCTGTTAAAATATAAAAGCTAATTATGATGTCACGAGTGTATGATTTTTATTTAATTCTCGACAAATACTAGATGTGCCATTTCATTTTATTTGTGAATAATATAGGTTAATTCACGTTATTAAAAATGTAGCTAAAAACATATAAATCAATGGAAAACGGTAAGTAATAAATTGTAAACGTAATAGTAAACCGTATTAAAAAAACATAACTTAGTGAAATAAGTATCCGTTTTTGTTATTTTAGGATATTCCAGGTAAAGGTACAGATTATTTTAAAATACAAGGTTAAATTCGCCGATATATTTCGTTTGATTCAAGGTTCTTTTGGAGAAACCCACCAGCGCAGCGGGCGTAGTCTGCTAGTATATATATATATGTGCGTGTGTGTGTTTGTTTATATATATATATATATCACTGGCGCCCGGCTAACATAAAACCTTACTTTCCAATTGACAAAGTTGTCCGGGAAAATTTATATACTATGTATTTATATAATTATACGTATAATTATATAATTATCCGTATTTATAATACCTACGTATTTATATAATTACGAACGCACCTCAAAACAGTGAGTCACTCATCGGGATCAATAAACAACATTGTGCGGCAATGAAATTGCTTCTGTAATAAAAGTGGACCCTATTCCAACTGACGTCAGAGTCACGTGCTTTGGGGAAACATTGCCGAAATTGTAGTCCTTAATTATGCAACGACTCGTTTGTAACTCAAGTCTGCATGTCATAGAGTAGCAACGGACCAGATTTTCCTGATGTTCAGTCACGTGCTTTGAGGAAACATTTCGGAAATCGTAGCCTCGAACCCAAACGGAGAATAGGGTCCATTCTGTATAAAATTAGCCCACTAAATATCGATACCACCATTAAAAAACTTTGTTGGTTCTGGTTTTCGAAATACAGATCCGCAAAGTTAAGATTTTTTTTTCAAAATATGTATCATTCGGAAATAATTTTTCTAACAGAAATTGATTTCTAGAAGCTTCAAAGATGTGAATCCAAAATTTCAATTCATTCCGATAAGTAGCTTTTGAGCTCTGCTTTAAAAACTACCAACCCGCATTGCAGTTTATTTTGCAGTTATTAAAAAATAATTTAACAAAAGTTCCAAAGGTTAGATTTATATAATTCCTAAACTAATTCAAAATTTACCGAAAAATCCAAATATGATGTCAAAATTGGGTGTTCGTACTGAAAGTTTCAAAGTTTGTTACAATTTCAATATGGAGACGTTCCTTAAACATATTTTTTTTCTACTTAGTCATTAACTAAAATAATACATAATTACCAATCGAATGGCTATTTTTAGTTTTTCTCTGCGCCAATTTTGCGATAAAAAAGTATGCGCTATATATATGTTTTTCTTGTACGACTGTACATATTTCGCTAATACATACAAGAGTACATATTTAACTTTGAGATATATTAGAATATCTCAAAGCTAAATTTAATAGAAGTTTTAAAAGCATCAAACTATATAATTTGTACACTGTCATGGTTACAGTTATTGATTTTGATAAATTTATTTATATTTATTGTCTCTGGTTTTGAATATTTACAAAGAAGTCTAAATGTCATGAACACTGTATATAGAGTGATAGAGGTATTAAGGCGTATTACATATCTTCACATAAGAGGTATTACATATCTACAAATAAGAGGTATTACATATCTGCAAATTACAAATATATATATATATATATATATATATATATATATATATATATATATATATATATATATATTAGCGAATGAAACTTTTTTCTACTCCTAGTCATGTCCAGTGCTTCGAATTCATTACAAATCAACTATTCTTATATCGAAAGCATTAAAACTCCATCGATTTTTGTTGCACGTTGTTAATAAGTCATTAACGAGCACCAATGAACAACGCTTTAATCCCTTGCCTGTGGTATATGTTTGAGAAAAACGTGCCAAAAATGGAATTTTTTTTTTCTGTAACCCCTTGCCTGTGACTCCCGAACGCAGTTCGGGCAACGCCCCCTAGAGATTTTCAATTTTATTATGCAGGTTTATAAAAAAAAAAAAAAAAAAAAAAAAAAAAAAAGTCATTTAGAATTTTGTTTTATTGTAGTTGCAGGAATGGTAGGATGTAATCAGTTGAATCCTTAGCCGATCTGCCGTGACGTCAAAATTGAGCTCTTAGGCATTATCTCTAGGGGGCGTTGGTTCGGGCGTCACAGGCAAGGGATTAATGAATGTGCCCGAAAGAGCTATGAGCAGCGATAGCGAGAATCCAGGGACCCCGGAACAGCAGACGATTTCTATAGTTCCGAGCAGAAGACTAGCTCATTTGTTCTTTTCTTGAAACTCATTTTACTGCTCGCTCAAAATAGCATCACCACAATGCTTCACACCCAGTATAAGGAGAGCGTCTCGTTGACTTTGGACGAGCGATATGTCACTCGTGTTGCGTGGCAGTTGCCAGGCTGATGCTGTCGCTGCGCACGTGTGGCCACTAGATATCCTGCATAAGACAGAGATTGGACATTGACGAAAAATGTTGGCCATCTTAGTTCCAAATTCGATGGATCGCCGTTGAACGCAATTCAATTTCACCAGCGTTTGACACTTTTCGATCTATTAAAATCATGAGAAAATCGTTTTATATCGATTCAGGGAGTCGTGCAGAACGTAAATATACATGTACTTTCACTTTAGTGAATAAGAATTCAATGAAATGCATTATTTTTATTTGAATGACTCCTAAACGATTAGAGAAAAATACAAAAATGCACTTTGTAGAATTCATGTTGTTGGTTTTTTTTAATCTTAACAATAGATATTAAAATTATTAATCGAATAATTTTAATTGAATTATCATTCTTTATGAATTTAGATTAATAAATAAAAAACTCGATTGTTTTATTTATTAAATAAACTAAAGAAAAATAATAATGTTTTGAATAAATAAATTACCGAATTTTTATCTATCAAATATTCAGTTATGAATAAAATTCAGGTTTTTCAGCCGTCATATTTCTGACTTTCTTCCCTTAATACCAATGCCCTATTTAATTATCTTTTTTTTTTTTTTAAATATTTCAACATCAGCAGCGCTGCTCATTCTAGTACTATATTTATCGGATCTGTATATTTAGATTTTTTAAAGCGATAGCAGTAGCTAGGAGTTCATTTAGAGAATAAAATAGAAATCTGATCAGTGCAGATTTTAAGCTAAGCTTAAATAATGTATATTTTTCGAGGAAGATATATACCGTATGCTCGATCTTTATTTATTTTTTTTTATCTTCAATGAAAAAAATAGCTAATTTCTTTAGATCTGCATAAGAAACTAAGGATAGTGGGAGAGGAATTAATAATGCTGTTTATTTTCTGGCTAAAATTCATTTTACGTGAAAATCTAAAATACATTTTTTTAAAGTAGTGTGAAAGTAAAACGTAATCCGAATACGCTGAATGTATTGCACTGCGATGTGATTTTTTAAAATTTGTATGAGCAATTATTCAATAAAAATAAAACTGCCCAGTTAAACTGAGGGCATTGAGCTCACAGGCTATTCACACTAATTGCATATTACACTCTTATTTCAAAGAATTTGAAATAAGCCCCTCAAAAAATAAAGAAATCGACAATATATCAAGGGGGATCATCCCCCCTTTATACTTAACCAGTGAACCCCCCCAAACTAATCAGGGAAACGCCTTATCACAATGAACCTATATACAAAATTTGAAGAAAATCGGATAATTCTGCATGAAAACCCCATTTATCTAAATTGAGGGGGGATTATCCCCCCGTTTCAACTTTATACTAAACCAATGAACCGTCAAAACTAATCAGGGAAGCGCCTTATCACAATGAACCTAAAAACAAAATTTGAAGCAAAACGGTTATTTCTATCAAGAGTTATCGCGTTACGTACATACGTACATACAGAACGGGCGGGCACATTATCTCTCAGGCTTTGATAGCCTGTGAGCTAAAATTCCTTCACAGCGCAATGATGACTAATGCTGAAGTTGGAATTAAAATGGCGGATTTCCCAAATCTCCCGCCCCGCCACAAGGGATCGAACCACATCATATATTAGGGATCATATTTAGGGATCGAACCACATATCCCGGGACAGCAACGAGTTCTATAATAGATTAAATTTTAACACAATTATTCAAATTGGTAAAAAAATCATATGAGTTGTAATTTTCCAAGTTGGAAAATTAGAACTCATATGATCTCTTTAGCAATTTGAATAATTGTGTTAAAATTAATCTAGTGTAATCACGTATCCAGCGTTTACTGGAGTTCCATTACCTGCGATCTATTCTGTTGAGCTGATTCAAATATCAGACCAGATGCTATGATCAATAAGGTTAACTGTATGAATTATGCCCTCCAGATTCGATCGCTATAGCTCAGTTGGTAGAGCATGGCAGCTTCAGCCAAGAGATCCCAGGTTCGAATCCTGGCCCGGACATTTTTCGTCCAGTTGGAAAATTACAACTCATATGAGTTCTATAATGCCGAGCAAAAAGGCTAGTTCGATCGCTCTCTCGTAAACACTAATTTTTACTGTCCGTGCGAAATGGCATCGCAACAAGTTAAACCCGCGAAATCTGTTTGAAGTCACACGCACGGTCAGTACAGCTAAACCCATAGGCGGCAATGATTTTAGCGGGTTAGCTATGTTAAATTCTTCTAGTTCAGTAAGTGTCCGATATTTATTTCAGTTATGCAAGTTTAGTTAATTTGAGTTCGTATAATTTCATTTTCATATGCAAATAGACTTTGTCATTTTCAAAATTTTATGCTTTCTCAGCAATTTTTCAAGGTTGCGTAACACACACGTGGTGGATGCGCATTGATGATGATATTGGTGGATGCGTGGTGTAGAAAAACTGATTTCATTTTCATATTCAGCGTTGACAAAGTCATAAAATTCAATTATTGCGGTTTCTGTTTCAAAAATTATTATTCAATTTATAGGCTAGTATAATATCTGAGTCACTAATCAACATAGATCCTCTGTAAGATAATATATATATGTGTATATATATATATATATATATTTGTACTGCAACAAAAACTAAATCTTTGACTGTATTTCGTATAAGAAGCCTTCGCCTCACATACAAGACTTCCCCTCTTATTATTGCCCAATAGATAATTACTAAAACCGTTAGTTAGACCGTTATGGTGCTATCACACGTACTCTCATATCATAGTCAATATCAGATATTTCATCCGAAACACGTTTTTCAAGCGGAAAACTCTCGAAATCGTCCCGTTTGATAGATTGCCTCTCGTAATTTCTTCAAGATTTAACTTACAGTTGTTTGTATCCTCTACGATAGATATCAGCTCGAAATCCACCAATCAGAGCTCTCTAAAAATTCAAAGATGGCTACCGTCAGTAAGTCAATGTTATGTTTAGCGTGATCGCAAATATTGAAACTAGGGGTGTACCGAGTAGCACTTTGGCCGAGTAGCCGAGTACCGAGTACTCGGCCATTTACTACTCGGCCGAGTACCGAGTTGCCGAGTACCGAGTAGTTGTGTGTAAGAAAGAACTATTGATGCGCACATGAAGTGAGCTTAAAAATAACATGTCTGTGTGTGTAGATATATATAAACATACTTCTTGCGCATGTAGTCATACATTTAATTTTACAAAAAATATCAAATTAACTAATTGCCGAAACGTCAGTTGAGGCTCACTGTGGAGACCCGAAAAGTTTTTGGTTTCTGTCTGTCTGTCTGTCTGTCTGTCTGTCTGTCTGTCTGTCTGTCTGTTTGTCTGTCTGTCTGTCTGTTTGTCTGTCTGTCTGTTCCGCGATAACTGCCGTAAAAATGATCCGATTAATTTGATTTTTGGTAGGTATATTGGTGAGATACCCGGAATTAGCTGTATAGTTTTTAGTTACATTTGGTTCATTCGTTCGGAAAATATAGAACATTTCTTTTTTGATCATAATGCTTTCCTATGGGATTTCAGACGATTTTGAAATTTTTCAGTCGTTGAAAATAAAATGTCGCATTTGATTAATGTATTTAAACGGTAAGTTATGAAGGCTAAAATTTATCAAGTCAGGTGTTAAATTATTCAAATTAATTTGAAATTTTGTTTATACATTCGTCAGATTTTTTTTTTAATTAGGTGTATAATTTTTGGTGCAATTTTATACATCTGTTCTAATAATATAATACTTTTATTTTATCATTTTTTGCAAATATTAAAATGCATTCATTTTTATTTTCCTTTTCAATTTAACCGTAACCTATAGCAACCATGTTTAAAGAATATCAAAATGATAAAATTCAAGTAACTCAGACGATTTTGCTACAATATTTTATTCGCAAAATAAAATATTATTGGGTGATTTTATATTTTATTGAAATAAATGAGAATTTAATTTGGTACAAGTTACCTTTTAACTACTATAGAATGATAGCCGAAACATTTTTATATGAGATATTATTAATTTTCTGGAAGATATGCGGATTTTTCGTGGTTGAAAATTAGTATTATTTTAAAAATATAATGTAATATCTCATACAACGAGGGAGTTAATCTAAAGAAATTAGCGTAGTAAAACGAATCCATACAGCCTGAAATAGCACAATTATTGGTAACTGAGATCATAAAAAGTTATCACAAAAAATACTTTATAGCGCCAAATCAAGATTGCTATTTAGTGAATTGGCAGTGGGCACGATTATGAAGGATTACACAATAAAAGTTTTCAGGTTTAAAAGTTTCCAAATAAGCCTATTTTGGGGAGATTTTAGTATGCTATTGCCATCGAATTAAATCAGGATGTACTAAGGTCAAATAAATATTGTACAATGGCCATCAAAACTGTTTTTCCGAAACAAAAATTGTAATAATACTAGATTTCTGAAATAGATAAGTGAATATATAGTAGATTCAGTTTTCATTTCCATAAGTTGATTTTGTACACGATATATTATTCAACTTATCTATCAGATGCGAGTGCTTCGTGGTTGGAAGGTAAGTAAATATTGCTATTTAGGTATTACATGAAATTATTTTCGAAATTTTTGCTTTTCATAATAAAACCAATGTGTAGAACGAAATCCAATATGTACTAGAATAATTCACACAAACAATAGGAAACCACGAATATAAATTTAATAAGATTACGGGGGGTTCAGGGGGGCAGAGCCCCCCTGAAGAAATGTATTTTTTTACCTAAAAAATAAAATAAGAAGTTCATAAGAATGTCAGAATATTATTGCATAAACCGTGTTTAATTTAATGTTCCTAATTTCTGAAAACTTCGAATTATTTTATATGCGTATAAATATACATGTAATAATTTAAAAAATTTAATTTGCGTATTATAAGATGTTAAATATTATGAGAAATGAGATTAAAAAACATTGACTTTCATATAGCTGACGTTGAGGCTAATGATCTGTAGATTTACTAGTTAAATTTGAAATTTAATTATGCACCTATTAAAGACTATTTTTGAAAATTCAAAAAATTTAAAACAGTACCATTATTTTTAAAAGATAGAAAAAAAATTAATAAATAAAAGTAAAATTAGCCAATATGAAATTAAAACCCATTCTTCAATTTATCTAACTCACTTTGATACATGAAATCCGTCTGTCAAAAATGGTTATTGGTTACTGTAATTTTGAATAATACAAATTGTCATTGAATAATGCAAAAAGCTGATGTTAAAAGTGTGGCTTGCACTATTCACAATATGCAACTTATAATAAAATCGGGTTTATCTACCCTACATGCTTTCAGACATGTTAGTTTATAGCTAAACACATTGATGGACATTTTAACCACTTTGTAGCTGCATGTTCAAATTTTAAAAAAGTTCAGTCACATTTGTCTGAATCCAAAAAAATTAATCATTACAGTAATTAACCATAAGATGAAACTCAAAGTATAATATGTTGAAAATATTGCATGAATTAAAGCAGCCTCTTTGCCTTTATGCTACTGAAAGTAAGATTAAAAAATTTAACTACAGTTCAGAGCAATTACTGGAAAGTGTAATGAAACTGTTATTGCCATTCTGAGTAACATTGAAAACCTCAAATGAAAGTTTCAATCATTTTGGTTGTGGTATAATGAAAGGGACATTAAAAAGTGAACTCTATTAAAACTAAATTTTGAATTGCTTTGGTTTTTCTTAACTTTTCTGTATTTTGTAAACATATTTCTATATACTAAGTAAATAGTTTTTATGAATAATTGCATATATTATATATTTTTATATTCAAATAACTTTTACAGGTCAATTATAAATTCCTTTGGCTTCAAAAATGATAATAATGCTTAAAAATGAAATTCTTACAACTACTCGGTATTGTACTCGGTACTCGGCCCAAAATTTAGCCGAGTACCGAGTACTCGGCAAATTGGCCGAGTATGCCGAGTACCGAGTAAATACCGAGTACTCGGTACGGCCCTAATTGAAACCAAAAATACAGAAGAATTAAGAAAACTGCAATATCTTTAGTAACACATGGACCAATTATACATGAAAAGAACTTTAAAAATGTGCAGTTATTTTGGAAGTAAATAATTCCATATGCGTCGATTTGTCCCTTCGGATTTCGTTATATACCACTCCCGATAAGAACTTTACTTACTAATTTAAAGTTATTTATTGCGATTATTTTATTTCAATTCCTTATATTATTTGCTATATGTTATAATTGTACTGTCGTAGTCACTTATTTACTTCTCAAACTGTACGCGTTTAACTACTTTCTGCAGCAGTATTTGGCGTTATTTCGTACTTGTTGCCAAATTATGTCGCCAAAGATAAAAATGCAAGCAAACACGCATCAAGGTTCAGAATCTAAATTTTGTAGTGAAGGGGGAGGGGGCGACAGAAAATTTTCTTATACTTTTAGAAAAATAAAATTTAATAAATGAAAATTTAATCTAGTAGCTATTTATAGTTAATTATATTTTACCTTTTAATAATTTTCTTTTAAAACAATCTTGATAACCTTTCTTTAAAGATGTACAATTATTATACAGACATACATATTTATTCGTATATCGGTTTAATAGTAAAAATCTATTCACCGTTGTCCGGTCGTCCAAGGCTGTCTGTTAGATGGTTGGTGACTTTCACTTCAACATGGTTTATTAGTGAGAAATTACTGATTCAGAATCGGCCGGAGTGGCTCAGTGGTTAGAGCGATAGCCCGGAACGCTGAGGACCCATGTGCGATTCCTGGCTCTGGCTAATTTTTCACTTCATGCTGGATTATTATATTTAATGTATGTGGGTGAGAATGTCCTTTTCACTCTATTTTTCCTTTTTAATTATTGAATTTCAACCACTCTAAAATTTTGTCTTCCCCGTTCTAGCGATGTATAAATTTTAAACCTTTATATGTTTTTCAATTTGTTAAGCAAATTGAGCCCTTTTTTTTTTACTTTGTATTAATAATAAATAACGCATATAACCCCCCCCCCCCTCCCTCGTTCCAGTTAAAATATTTTGCTTCCCTTTAAAAAAAATTTAAATTAAAATTTATATATTTTCGAAAACAAAAATGAATTGTAATCTGTTTTGCGACGATCGAACATTTACTTAACATTAGGAGGTACATACATAAAACCTGCGTAATTTCTAAACTACTTTAACGAGTAACTTTCAGTTTGATACACGAAGGTAAAATTTACCGAAAAATATTATGTCGAAATTAGGGTTTAGTACTAAAAGTTTTAGAATATGTTACAATTGCTATAGATAACTTCCTCCTCCCCCCCCCCCCCAGCAAAATTTATGTACAGCATTATTATTAGATGTTATTACTAATCTATTGTTACTTGTGACATTTTTATACAGTGATTTGCGGCAGAGTTAGTAGAGGGTATAACTCCCCCCGCTAGGACTGTACACAATATATATAAAAATAAGGATTGTGTTTTTGAAACGAAAAATATCAAAAACTCATTTAAACTTTCGAAAAATGATTAAAATCATCAAAACCAAGGAAGAAAAAACTGCAAAAGAGTGGAAACTATATCTAAATTCTATTACGTATTTCAATTTTACATTACATTCAATATGTAACATGAATTACATTTAAAATATGTAAAATATATTAACTAAAAATGTCATAACAGTGATTTTGGCAAAAGAACTAAAACTTAATTTAAAATCTTTCTTTGCGTTACAGATTTCGGCTTAGCGATAAAGTGCGGTTCCAATACATGTGACAAAAAACTAGTTTTAATATACTATTTTTTTTTCTAAATCACTTAATACTAATAGTTGAGAATTCTTAATATTTATAAGTAATGAAAGACGTAAAATGAAGATATGGACTCTATAATTTAGGATTTTAATGTTATATTAGCGAGTATATTGTTTTTATAATCTTGGAATTTTAAGTAAAATGATCACAATATTATAGGACACGAAAAGAAACTGCAATATATAAAATGTTAGTACGCGATAATGCTTCCTGTTTATCAATCGAAGTCTACACTAAATATTAAAACACCTGCTGCAATTACTCGCCAAATGTTACGCCCTCTCCTTACATTAGCAGATAACTTTCAGTAGGAAAAATAATCCTAGTTGCAGCGTGAAAGTGTAGCTCCAAACAAGCGAGAGGCAATAGCATATACTTCATATCGTATGGTATTCCGTGTGATAACAGCTTTAGTTAAACAGTTTTGGAGGATAGTTCCAATTCAAAAAATGTTTCATCTGTTGCTCTCCATCATAGCACACACCACTTGCACCAAAATAGTTATTTTTGTACAAATTACAAAATTTAAACTTTTATATGGCCCCTTATCTTATAAGTTATATTTAGAAAAACTCTCTCTGTGTTCTTATATGTAAAACAATAAACACTTTATTCTTCACGACCAATTCTTACCGAGTTATGATACTTTGAATTCCAAGAATATTTGGCGTTTGCTGGCACTGAAAACGCAGATATTCTCATAATGATTATTATCTCTGAAGTTTGTCAAAGCACTGCTACTCTTTTCAGCATTATTTCTATAATATACATGTTTACAAAAAAAATTATGTAACACACTCTACTTTAAAAAATAAAATAAAATTAGATAAAATAAATCCATAATTAATTAATCAGAAAAAAACGCTATACTAATTGATTGTACATTTTCTGTAAAGGATAAACTTCATTTGTAATCTTTCAATTTCTATTTTTTCCTGAAATATGTTTATGTTGTATTTTGCTTTACTTTTCTTAATTAGAAATTATACTTATGGAAAATATGTACAGGGTGTCCGTAAAGTCTGTAAATGGTCGACTAACTCGAGAAATATACATTGGATTGAAAAACGGAAAAATGCATGTTCAATATTGTTAAAAAAATCTATTTAGGGATATCAAATTTGACCCCCAACTCTGCTGACTGGGGGGAAAGGGGGGACTTTGAAATTTTAAATGATAGCCCCCTTTTTTATTGCAGATTCGGATTCTACGGGAAAAAATACGTAAATTTTGTATTGAACATTTTTTGCGGAAAATCGTAGATGGTACTGTAATCGAGTAAAATTCAGTGAGAATCGTTTCCATTCAAAAGTCTGGAAACAGTCAAATAACTCGAGAAATATACATCAGATTGAAAAACGGAAAAATGCATGTTCAATATTTTTGAAAAATCGGTTTAGGGATGTCACAATTGACCCCCGCCAACTTTGCCCTCTGGGGGGAGGGGGGAAGCAACTTTGAAATGTTAAATGGTAACCCCCTTTTTTATTGCAGATTCGGTATTTACGGGAAAAAATACGTAACTTTTGCATTTAAAATTTTCTTCGGAAAATCGCAGATGACGCTGTAATCGAGTAAAATGCAGTGAAAATCGTTTCCTTTGAAAAGTCTGGAAACGGTCGAATAACTCGCGAAATATACATCGGATTGAAAAACGGGAAAATAAGTGTTCAATATTTTAGAAAAATGGCAGCTTTTATATCCTTAAATAGATTTTTCTAAAATATTGAACACGTATTTTTCCGTTTTCAATCCGATGTATATTTCTCGAGTTATTCGACTGTTTCCCTACTTTTCTATGGAAACGATTCTCGTTGCATTTTACTCGATTACAGTGCCATCTACGATTTTTCGAAGAAAATGTTCAATACAAAAGTTACGTATTTTTCCCGTAGAATCCGAGTCTGCAATAAAAAAGAGGGGTTACCATTTAAGATTTTAAAGTTGCGCCCCTTTCCCCCACGGGAGCAGAGTTCGGGGGGGGGGGGCAACTTTAATATCTCTAAATAGATTTTCAAAACTATTGAACATGCATTTTGCCGTTTTTCAATCCGATGTATACTTCTCGAGTTTTTCAACCATTTCCAGACTTTTTAATGAAAACGATTCTCACTGTTATTCTCACTCATTTTTCCCGTATAATCCGAATCTGCAAGAAAAAGGGGGAGTTACCGTTTAAGATTTCAAAGTCCCCCCCTTTTCCACCCCAGGGGGCAAAGTTGGGGAGGAACTTTCATATCCCTAAATAGATTTTTCAAAAATATTGAACATGCATTTTTCCGTTTTTCAATTCGATGTATATTTCTAGAGTTATTCGACCGTTTCCATACTTATAGAACACCCTGTATATATATATATATGTAATAATAAAAAATTTTCGCCCTATTTCTTTAGTTAAATTATTCCAAATTCTTCAATTCTTTTTTCCCTCTCTTTTTAAAATATCTCTTAAATCTATTTTGTATTTTATTCCATAACTTAATCAAAATATTCTGTTATTTATCATTCTAAAAGTCTTAATCTGTTAAAAGCTACACGTATTTATTAAAACCTTATTCTCTTAAATTGCAACACTGCCTCTAAACGCACCTGCCTAATTTCTTCTTTTGAGACATTTAATTTTTATTCTTTGGAACTTTTATAATACCATTTTTATTTCTATTTAATTCATTCGGCATCCCATGATTCCAAGCAGTTTTCGCGCCCAAAGGCCTTTTTACCTTTTTAATTTGCCGCTTCTGTTAAAGAGTTTTAATCATACGTCAGAGACACGTCTTCGTGGCCTCATTTTTTCATCCATTAGCGAGAAAGCTCCGCCTTCTTTATCCCCCTAGCGCCTTCCGAACATGGATGCGAGTGGACCAGCTTGTTCGCGCGTTTTGTACCTTTGGGCCAAATTTTGAAGTATTTATACGGTTACACGGGCTTCGGAGACAGAATTTACACGAATTAGTGGTTGTCATCTAATTGCCGTCACTGGGGAGTCTACACTAATGCATCGGTAGTATGTTCTTCAAGCTCTGCTAATTCTTCAAGATCTTCAAATGTGTTCAGTTTTAATGAAGCGAAAGTTGGTGGAGTTGCTTTCATCTCTGTGATCACAATAAAGCCACTGCTCATCTATTAAGTTATTAAGTCTTCTTTTTAATGTTTTTGGGAAATTTCTTCTGGATTTCACCGCCTCTGCTCAATTTTTACGACTGCAAATACACTAAGATTTCCGATGTGATATACTTCGAGATTTGTCTTCATGGTGAGTGACTCGAAGTGATGCCCTGTCCGGGTGTCATGACTACATTTCAACGATCTCGACTGCGGCTACCTCGATATGATTATCAGGTAATTTTAGTGGTTTCGGACTGAGATGTTCCGATTGTCTGGTGGAAAGAACGTTCAAGTCGACAGCAATAGCGATCGTCTATAATGTGCCAATTTTCGACAGGAATGTATCATATATATATATATATATATATATATATATATATATATATATATATAAATTAAGTTTTATATTCATATTAATTACCATAAAATATTTAAAATGGAATTAGCTTTCATATTTGTTTTAAACCTATCTGTTAAAAGATTTCTGTATTTTCATTTCAACTGTTGAAGATTAAATTGATGTTGTTGTCAATACAATTTATTGTGAAAATAAATATCTTAATGTTGCATTCTTTTGTGGTTTTATACGTTCATATGGTTAAAGCGGTTCCCCAAAATATATCTTTACCCGCTCAATAAATCGAAACTCTCTGACATATTGTACTGCATTCGTCATGTGGTGGTTTGATGACACCATTATACCTTTAGTTTTGTATTTTAAAAGAACACACAGATACATTCACAAATACAAATTACGACGACAAAACACATATATTAAGGATGTAAGATATCTTAGCAAGAAACGTACAAAGATTTTTTAATTACAATGGTCGCCATATACATCACTTTCACATTATCACACAACTCTCTGTTCACTTCTCTACTCGACCACCACACGTCGAGGGCACAGGCCGCTGGATGGCACAGTTGTTAGGCACTTATTCCTCCATCCTTCAAGTTTTGGTTTTCTCAAAAAAATAGTTTGAGCAGTTATAAAATAGCAATGGTGATAGCATTTTAAAAAAATGCAAAGTTCTAGAGCAAATGTTCTAATCTCGAAAAAAAATAATGGGATGGTAATGTAAAATTAATGGGAGCGTGTACACTAAATTTACAAAGCGTGTTCGATGTTCTTCATCTATCACCAAAGTCACGAGATAAATCATTAAATACTTAAAACTCAATGAACCAATGACAATAAGAAAACTCAGCAATGGATTATATAAACATTAATAACAGTTATTACACAATAATAATACAACAAGAAAAGATTATTAACATTGTTCCTTTTAAATATCTGAACTGAACAATATTGACACGAAGCATTTAAATGTTATTATTTACATTACGAGAAGATTATACTAGTAATTTTATTCTGAAAAAAACATATTCATTTAGTCAGCATAAAGAGGATTACTACTGAGACAGACCACATTTGAGTTATCTTAATGTTATTATTTACATTACGTGAAGATTATACTAGTAATTTTATTCTGAAAAAGACATATTCATTTAGTCAGCATAAAGAGGATTACTACTGAGACAGACCACATTTGAGTTATCTTTCCCTCTTTTATACTCTATTGTGTAGTTAAACTTGCAATGCCAAATGCCAACGAAGCAATCACGTGTTGTTTCCCGCATTTTTCTTTAACCCCACACCAGTTTGTTGTGGTCTGTTTGAATATGAAATTCAGTTTACCCATCAATATATCCTTTAAGTTTTTTAATGTCATATAATATTGCCGCGCATTCTTTTTCTGTTGTTGAATATCGTTTTGCTGTTGATCTAAATTTTTTACTAAGGTATGATATGGTATGCTCTTGACCTTTATCATTCTCTTGAGCTAATACCACTCCATACCCCAAGTATGACGCGTCCGTTTGCAATGTTAAATGGTTTAGAAAATTTGGAGCGTGCAAAATTGACTTACTCGTGAGTTTTTCCTTTTACAACTGAAAAGTTTTGGTGCATTCCTCATCTATTCCATTTTCCCCTTTTTATTTCTTCCTTTTAACAAATCAGTCGACGGTTATGTTATTACTGAAAATATGGGTATGTATTGCCGGTAATACCCCGATAATCCGAGAAAAGCCCTAATCTCAGTTTTAGTAGTT
Source organism: Maratus michaelseni (assembly GCA_963931845.1). NCBI lineage: Eukaryota > Metazoa > Arthropoda > Arachnida > Araneae > Salticidae > Maratus > Maratus michaelseni. The sequence goes on from OZ007596.1 coordinate 227,923,859, forward strand.
GGTACCGGAAAGGTCTGGATAGCTTTAATTTTCAGTTCTGCTGGTGACCGTCTCCAGTTCCCTTCTACATGTCCCAAATATTGCACCTCCTCTTGAGCAAATTTATTCTTAGATGGTTTAATTGTTAAGTTTTCTTGTTTTATTCGCTCTAAGATGTCTTCCAAGTGCTTTAAATACTCCTCCAATGTTAGAAAAAAGATGTCAGTGTCATCAAGATAAGATATGGCTTAATCTTTAGAATTAGCACCCATTTAGAATTTAACTCATCATTTTACTGAAATAATATGGGGCATTTTTGAGGCCCAAATGAGATTCGCAGAGGTTTATATACGCCAAAACTTGTAGCAAAAGCAGCGATTTTCTGGGCACTTTTGCTCAAGGGTATTTGCCAGTATCCCTTAGTCAAGTCTATCAAAGTGATATTACCTGGTTTTCACTACAGTTTCTACTCGTTGCTGCATGTTCGGAATGGGATAAAACTGAGTACGCGTGATATCATTTAATTTTCTATAATCAATACAGGATCTAGGTTCCCTTCTAGGCGACTCAACGCGAATCATTGAAGGAGTATATTCAGAAGCCATCGGATCAATTATTTTATATTTCAACATTTTCCAAATTCAGCCTTAATTAAATTCTTTTGCATATTTGTTATTCTGTAAGGTTTGTGTTTTACTAATTTGTCACGGACTAATTCAATATCATGTTCTACCAAATTAGTTTTACCTGGAATGTTTGAAAATAGTTTATAATATTTTACCAACAAATTTCCTAACTGCCCGATTTGCTCATCACTGAGTCTTCTCACACAATTTGTCTCAATTATTTCATGAAAATCAAAAACAGTTGGATCAGCTAACATTTAAAGGAAATCTTCCTCTAACTCTGATGTTGAAACCGATTCCGTTTCTAATTAATCTACTACATTTACCAATTCAAATCTCTTAAAATATGGTTTTAACATATTAATATGATACACTTTATTAATGTTTTACCTCAAAACTGACTATATAATTAATCTCTGATATTTTTTCTGTATTTTACCGGGTCGTTTCCACACAGTAAAAAAAATGGGTCGATCTACTAAAAAAAAATTTTGTTTTACTCATTGATCCTTGCAATTACTAAAAAAATTTTTGTATTCTTACTCAGTTAACAGAAAATCTGCAAGAATTACTAGAAAACAACTAGAAACGATTCCGGTTTATAATACCGGTTACTAAAAAATTCTGTGGAATACAAATTTATTAAAAAAAATTTAGTAACCTCAGATTTTTTTTTTTTTTACAATGCACTGAGGGACTAACTGAATCCCCCTCCTGAAATTATCTTTCTATGGCAATCCGGTCATACCATATTTTTCTTTTATTCCTCATTTCGACCATTTTCTCGTGAACTAACTCGCGACGTTACTTAACCGATTTATCAATTCAAAAACATATTCCAGAACGGTGTTTTCCGGTTCATGTGGTTTTAACCATTTCTCAAACAATAATGCAGACGGAGTTCTAAGATTATTTCAAGTAAGATTAGTTCAAGTTTAGCAGGGCAGGAAGGGTCTAGAGTTTCAAGGATCTGTCAAGCATCAACATTTACCTGTACTCTTGTGAGTTACCGTTCTTAATTCAAAAAGATCAGCGAAGATCTGAGTTTCGCAACTAGGAGCCGTTTCAATACACAAGATCTTCATAACTCCTTTAATAGAACAATGAAATGTTCTACTGGATTACTCTGAGGGGGATAAATTGAACTTCTAACATTTTTATTCCGAATTTTCTCAGAAATTTAACTGTTAGGACACTCATTAAAGATTTTTCCTAGTGAGTTTGGATATCTTTAGGAAAACCCATCCGACTACAAATCTGAAAAGGTGCATTCACTACAGATTTAGAAGTTATGTCTGGCACAGGAACTGTATTTGGGTACTTAAATGCTAAGCATATAACCGTAATAAGGTATTTATTACTCTGAATCGATGTCGGCAAAGGCCTGCAAGCATCAACATTTATTTTACTGAAAACTTCAGTTATTACTGGCACAGTTATTTGCTTTTTTCTTGTCAGTTGATTTTCCCAAGCTCTGATATGCATCACATGCCTTAACAAACTCTTCTATTTCTTTATAACAGTTTTTCCAAAACAAATGACTTACTAATCTGTCTTTTGTTTTAAAAATTCCTAAATGACCGGAAGTCCCCCCCCCATGACGCATTGTTTTAATTTGTTCCCTGAGTGTTTCAGGTACAACAATAAGATATTCCTTATTTCCCAATTTATTATTTAATTTCTTTTTTACTAAAATTCCATTTTATATGCCAAAATTAGTTTTACTACCTTCTGTTTTTACTAATTCGGACAATCGCGCTAATCCTTTACTCTTTTGTTGTTCACTACTAAAAGTGCTAAAGTCTATTTGAATTACACTGTTTAGGGGATCACTGAGATCTACTTCAGGTAAAATTTCTAGTCCTTCTGGACTTTCTCTCTCTTTTTCACTATCTTCTGCAATTTCAACATCGTGTCTTTCGGCGTTTATTTGCTCATCTAACAATTTTATTTTCATTCTTTAACTGCCTCATTTGAGATCGAGTAACTAAAGCGTTAACGCTCTCAGCATTCAATCTGCATCTTTCATTAATTCTTTTTAAAACATTTGCGGATGATTACCTAAAATGTACCGTCCCTGATCTAAATTATCCTCAACAACAACAGCTTAAGCGGAAAATTATGTAAGGATTTAAGATTATTGATTGAATAAATTTCATGTCTATAAATTAATACTTAAAATATAAACTCTAGTATACATCTAAGCATTTATATATTTGTCATGATAAACACAATGAAGATTAATCCCTTCGACGTGAATTCTTAAAAGTACATAAGTACCACTAAATTAAAAAAAAACTTAACTTAAAAAACCTTAAAAGTACCACTAAATACGTACACTCACCCAAAGTCAGTTTTGTCACAAAGTTTAACCCTTTGAAAGGCGGTGGTTCATTTTAAACAACTTAATTTTAATACCTAAATGCCACATTGAAATCAGAATTTTTAAATGAAAATTTCCCTTTAATTAAATACATGATGAGAAGCTTTTACTTATTTTCAAATAAATTTGTTTATGAAACAAAGTCTGAAACAAAGTTTGTTTATGAATCAAGTCTATTTGAATTACACTGTTTAGGGGATCACTGAGATCTACTTCAGGTAAAATTTCTAGTCCTTCTGGACTTTCTCTCTCTTTTTCACTATCTTCTGCAATTTCAACATCGTGTCTTTCGGCGTTTATTTGCTCATCTAACAATTTTATTTTCATTCTTTAACTGCCTCATTTGAGATCGAGTAACTAAAGCGTTAACGCTCTCAGCATTCAATCTGCATCTTTCATTAATTCTTTTTAAAACATTTGCGGATGATTACCTAAAATGTACCGTCCCTGATCTAAATTATCCTCAACAACAACAGCTTAAGCGGAAAATTATGTAAGGATTTAAGATTATTGATTGAATAAATTTCATGTCTATAAATTAATACTTAAAATATAAACTCTAGTATACATCTAAGCATTTATATATTTGTCATGATAAACACAATGAAGATTAATCCCTTCGACGTGAATTCTTAAAAGTACATAAGTACCACTAAATTAAAAAAAAACTTAACTTAAAAAACCTTAAAAGTACCACTAAATACGTACACTCACCCAAAGTCAGTTTTGTCACAAAGTTTAACCCTTTGAAAGGCGGTGGTTCATTTTAAACAACTTAATTTTAATACCTAAATGCCACATTGAAATCAGAATTTTTAAATGAAAATTTCCCTTTAATTAAATACATGATGAGAAGCTTTTACTTATTTTCAAATAAATTTGTTTGTTAATTCTTGTGTCATTCTATCATTTTCAGAGTTGCCAAGTCTCCGGATTTTTGAACACCAGTAATTTTTTAGAGAAAATGTTGTTCTTTTAAATCGCAAAATGCTCCAATTCAATAAAACAATTTTTTCTGTAACTAAATTACTGGTATCTAAAAACCCGGAGACTTGGCACGTCTGCATTTCAGCATTTGAATGAATAGAAGTACTTTGCCTCTGAAAAGGTTAATCAAGAGCAACAACAACAGCTTAAGCGGAAAATTATGTAAGGATTTAAGATTATTGATTGAATAAATTTCATGTCTATAAATTAATACTTAAAATATAAACTCTAGTATACATCTAAGCATTTATATATTTGTCATGATAAACACAATGAAGATTAATCCCTTCGACGTGAATTCTTAAAAGTACCTAAGTACCACTAAATTAAAAAAACTTAATTTTTGATTCAAAATATGCTTATTTGATTTTTTTTTTTTAAAGCGGAAGGTTGGAAACTATGTACAGGGGCGTAGTGAGCGGGGGGTGGGGAGGGGGCATCTGCCCCTCCAATGTTTGGTAAAAGGATTCAGTCGGCTTATCAGCAGATGTAATTAGTGTCTCTGTAGTATGTCAGTAGGCCGATTAAAAAAAAACAATTCGGAAAAATTCTGGTTGGCAGGACTTTAAGTCTTCAGAATGCATTTCACTAAACCCTTACAATCATATGGCAAAAGCTAGTCGGTCTGTCAATAGATAGGTTATAAATAAAAAAAGTAATGGTTTCAATAGATCTATCTGGTCAGCCTGTATGAAAGTCACGTGTTCTGTCACATTTTTGAATCACATAAATAGCTAGACGGCCTACCCACTGAAAAAAAATTATCATGTATAAATCTTGTCTGCAGAGCCTGAAATGTTGGACATATACATATACTATACCTTACCCACACATGGAAAAGCTAAGTCGGCCGTCGATACATAGGCCAATAGGGGGAAAAATGAATCTGATCTATTGATTAGTCAGTGCCGTAGCGAAAGAAAATTTTTAGGGGGACAAAAGGCAAAATTGGCCGACTCAAAAATGTTTCAAATCCGACTAATGTAAAATAGTCAATTTGTCGCATTATTTCTTAATTAATAGTTTTTACAATTAATTTTAACTGATTAATTATAATTGATAATTAAAAATGAAATATACGATTTTGTATTCCTAAAATGTTTATTAGATATAACTCAGTAATCATTTAAAAGATTTACCAAGAACTTTACTGGAGAAAAAAAAAAAAAAAAAAAAAAAAAAGAAAAGAAAAAAAAGAAAGAAAGAAAGAAAGAAAATATGTATTGATAAGAGAAAATCGTACAGTTATATTTGTGAAAAACACATTTGTTTAGAATGATAGAGTGAAGTGAACCTGTAGGTTATGCTGTCGCGGGGATAGTAACACACTCTTAGTCTTTTTTAGTTTGTATTGGTAAACATCTAACCAAAGGAGCCGAGTTTACAAAAATTTCAGTAGAGGCACAGACATTTCGGCGCTGACAGGACAAATTCGTCTCTTCCCTTTCTATAAGTTTCAGAAATATATTATTGTGAAAGTCGGAAGTTGTAGAATTCCGACAATGTACAGTTCAGAAAATTGGTGCAAAACTAGATTTGCAGGATTATATGGAGATCATAACAAAATACTTTTATCTACACCAGACCTGACACCTTTTCTGTATCTATCCGTAGTGGTCTGGGCCTGGAAAGAATTTTGCTTTACATGTCAAAGAAAATACGTGTGAAGATTTGTCTTATAAAGAAGATATTTTCTGTTACTGATTGAATATCATCATATCGTTGCTAGAACCTACTATGTATCAAGTATAAAATTTCTTGAAATTTCTTAAGCGACTTTCGCATTCGGTCGACCTAGTTTATTTATTGATAGTTTTTATCTATGTAAGTTGCGAGTGTTACTGTAGGACAAATTTCTGACATTTTCAAATCAATAGATCAGATGATTCATTTTTTCCCCTATTGGCCTATGTATCGACGGCCGACTTAGCTTTTCCATGTGTGGGTAAGGTATAGTATATGTATATGTCCAACATTTCCGGCTCTGCAGATAAGTTTTATACATGATAATTTTTTTTCAGTGGGTAGGCCGACTAGCTATTTATGTGATTCGAAAATGTGACAGAACACGTGACTTTCATACCGGCTGACCAGATAGATCTATTGAAACCATTACTTTTTTTACTCATAACCTATCTATTGACAGACCGACTAGCTTTTGCCATATGATTGTAAGGGTGTAGTGAAATGCATTCTGAAGTCCTGCCAACCACAATTTTTCCGAATTGTTTTTGTTTAATCGGCCTACTGACATACTACAGAGACACTAATTAAATCTGCTAATAAGCCGACTGAATCCTTTTACCAAACATTGGGAGGGGGGCAGCTGCCCCCCTGCCCCCGCTCGCTACGCCCTGTGCATAGTTTCCAACCTTCCGTTTTTTTTTAAATCAACTAAGCATATTTTGAATCAAAAATTTTACTTGACAATTACTTGATTTTACTAGTAACAACTGAAATGAAATAAGTATAAGATAAAAACAAGACGCATTTTAATTAATACATTTTTCTGGTCTAAAATATGTTTATTTCACTTTTAAAAAGGCAGAAGGTTGGCTGTTATGTGAATGCAAACAAAAATCTAATAGTTAATCGGATGCTTGATTGAATATTTGATGATACTTTACAACGAATCATCTATTATATTAAAGTCTGATCATATGGTTCTAATTTAACATCTACTCCTCTTAGACTACAATGAATTACGAGTTGAAAAAGACAAGACTAATTCGAAAACATCCAAAAATATCAAATAACTCGCGAAATTTCGGAAATTAAATTAATTTCAGAAATGCTAATTGTTTATAAGTTTTAAGACGGTTTTTGTAATGATGGCAACTCGATTGTTTTCTTGCTGTGAGTGAGAAATAATGAAGATTATCAGTTGTTTCTGGATTGGATATTATTTTTTTAGAATTTAAAGAATATATTTAATTAGAAGAGGTTATGAAAATAATCGTGATTAAATCATATTTTAAAGAAAATTTAAACAAGTATAAACATAACTTCTCGTATTCAAATTTCATAAATAAGCTTATTTTAAAGAATAAAAAATCGTCTGTTGACGAAATGGCGTCTAAAAATTATTGGCATCTTAAAATTTTCAGTTTTATATTCAATCAAGTAAGAAGGTTTAAGATTCTTGCATGTAATTGTTGAGTTATACACAAGAGCACTAAAACTGGAATGGTTTAATGGGTAAAAATGACATATTTTTGTTCTTTCTTTCTTTCTTTTAAAGCATTTTACATAAAACTAATTTTATTTTTGTATAAGTTAGTCAAAATGACACCCACTAGCTTCGAAATTAGAAACCAAATTTTAAAAGACCGAAATACTTTTGGCAAATAACGATGTTTTATTATAACGTGTTTTATTATAATTTTAACAAAAATCACATAATCTGCAAAATCTAATTTTCGTAATTTCCATTTAAATACATTGTAAGTACGTTTTTTTTACTTGAAACTTAATACTTAATAAAATTAGTATTATAAATCTTTTATAAATGTACGATAAAATTGGATTTTTTTTTTTAAATAAATATATTAAAAGAATGTCCACTTCACACAGTTTGTTCTAAAATGTCAAAAATAATCTTGTATATTGAAAATTTACTAAAATAAATATTTCGCACAGTCAAGAAATAATGCGGAACATTGTATTTAATCGCTCTTCTAAAAATCATTTTTTCCGAAGAAACAGTATATCTTCTTTCATCAAGAAAGAAGGAACACAGAACAAAAAAAAATAATTTTAAATAGAGATTTTAATTCAGTTTGCAATGAAAATTTAATCAAAAAATGAGAGATTACACATCCATAGCGAAAATAATTCTTCATTTTAATTAAAGATTATGAATAATTGAAATTTTCTTAAGAAAAAAACAAACATGTTTTTTTTTGTTTTGTTTTTTTTTTAATCGGGCTTTAATTAACAATTCAACATGTGTAAAATACGTAATTGTGGAGCTTTTTAACACTTTCCAACCTAGTTGAAAAGTGTTTATGACTTCGGTTTGTCTGCCGTCTGTCCGTACTCTAACTCCCGTAAATATGATCGGATTGCCTTGCAATTTTTATATGTTATTGTCGTTATCTATAGGATGTTCCTATTTCAACTGAAGTGTGTAGCACTTATAGTTTTTTTACAGGGACACTCAAAAGAATTCCGTTACATTACGGTCTATGGGGAAAAATCCTTTGCGGTTTATTTTAATGATGTTACACAATTGCAAGCACATTATAATTGATATATATCACTAAGGTGTATTACAAGAAGCTTAATATGGAATAGGGTGTGAATAGCACTTTTAGTTAATTTACAGGGACAGTCAAAAGAATTCCGTTTCATTACGTCTATGGAGAAAAATCATCTGCGGTTTATTTAAATAGTGTTTCACTATTTTAAACGCATTGAAATTTATATATATCACTAAGGTGCATTACAAGAGGCTTACTACAGAATATAGTGTGTGTAGCAGTCATCGTTCATTTACAGGGACACACAAAAGAATTCTCTACTGTCTGTTAACAATAATTCTTGGAAGTGCGTTTTAAGTTACTGAACGGGATTTTTAATTTAACTCACTTTATGTTTATTACGTGGTGTGTATACATTCTGTAGATCCTATAGAGGGAAGCACAAAAGTTCGCGAACACATTTCCGTTTATTGACAGAAACTCCAGACGGAGAGTTTTAAACTGTGCTACGCGTTTCCTAACTGAACTAAAATTTAGCATCCTATGTAGTATATATACAAATCTATAGATCCTATACAGGACTGAATAAAAGTATTCGGATATTTTTCCGAATATTGTATATGTTGGAAATTCCTGAAATTATGTTTTTAAATATGTTATGCGTTTTCCAAATTGTTTACTTAGATGTTATCTTTTTGCTTATTAAACGGTATGTAACGGTTTGTAAAATTATTTTGGAAGCGTTGGAAAGTGTTACATAATCTATGCTTGACGCATGATTTTTCTTTCTTGTTAGATTTTAAGAAGAATCTACTTTATTTTTTAATGCCAGAACATTTAAAAATAATTTTAATATGTATAATGTAGTAGAGTTGTGTTAGACCAGAATGTCAAACTAATTTAAACGAAAATGCTTTTTGCTTTAAAGTGATTATAACACAATTTTCTATTGAACATATTAAAAATATACATCGATAACATTGTGCAAATTGGTAATGTTACACATTTCGTATTTCGCATGCGCAGGTCTTAATTTCTAAGAAAGAAAGTACGGGAGCCCTACTATTCTATATTACTAACACCCGTAGCTTACCCCTCCGCCCTCCACCTCCCCCCTCCGCCGCTACTCCAGTCTGCATACTTATATTTCATACATTATTTTCAAATTTTAATGCTTTGTTTTTTTATTTAGCAAAATAAAAATTTTAAATACATCTAGCTGCGTATACTTAGCTCTCAACTATTCCACTTTTAATTTATTACTACTTCCAAATAGAAACCTTTGCCTTATCTTAATGTTATTTAATCGCTGAATTCTGCAATTAAATAAGCTCAGGATTATGGTTCGGAAATAGTGTTAACACAAAAAAAAGGGAATAGTTCGCAGCTATGCAGAGTAGAAAAAGACTATTTCTGTTTACTCTTTATTCTGATCAAAATAGCATTCAAATGATTTGAAATGTAATCTCAGATTCAATTTTCGGAAGCGTTATTAGCACTGGGCTCCGGAGCGCAGTGTTTATGATCTCCGGTGAATTCTGGCCAATCTTACTTATAATAAAATTCGAAGGCAAGAAAGTGTCTGTAACGGTTCCGGGTACGACCACTCTGGTTTGCGAATCGACCATAGTTAAACGCCATGTTAGGCTTAATGAAAAACCTGTGTAACATATCAGCTAAATGATAATAACCTTTACTTAAAATCATGTCTGTTCAGCATATTTTTCTATAAAACATGTATATTATATCCTACTATAATGTTTTAAGTTCTTAATTAAAAATCCAGATTAAAAATCGGAATCCCAACTATAAACAAACGAACATTGTTGCCATTCAGCATCACAAATTCAAATGATTCCCAAATGAACGACTCTTTGAAAGCTTCAAATCCGATTCTGCTGTTAAAATATTTGTAAAAGCTTATTAAAGCTTTTAAATATTTTAATTTTTTTTAAAACCTTCAAAAACTATTTCATATAAAACATGAATATCAACATTTCTGTAAACACGTTTTTTCAGAAATAGCGGTGATTTCTTTCGTAGCGAGGATTTGAGGTATCTATTCAGTATAGTGGTGCCATCTGCCGGTGGATTTTGAAATTTTTAATAAAATGTGAAATAACTCCACAAAATTCTGCAACTATTATATACTATATTAAATTTCAAACCATTCAATTGGGTAGTTTTTGCGCTGTTATATGTGAACAGATGGACGAACCAGACGACGACTATAGGTGCTACATATTTATATAATTATGAACGCACCTAATAAACCCGTGCATGCAAACACGTCCACTTTATCTTTATTGTTCTAATTCTTTTTTTTTCTTTAATAATTGTTGAGCGCGATATACTGCTGTATTTTATTTTTGTGCCAACATTGATTTGTGTAAAACCTTTCATTTCATTTTTGAAAACAATGCAGATTTAATTTTTAATTAACTGCAATTTATAATCAAAAAAGATATTTTAACGAAATGTAAGTATACTTTGTCAGAAGCCAGTTCAAAAAACTTTGGAATGGTAAATCATTTATTGTTGCGCGTTTTGTAAAAGTGTAGAAAAATGGATGTTGACAACAGAAATAATATATACCAGTAGACCCGTGCGAGGATTTCAAACTGCACTCTTAATAATTTTTAGCAATATCTAACATTTTTTAGATGTAGGTTTATGTTACATGTGTTAACATGTACATGTTATTTAATATATTTTATGTAACTGTGATTTAATATATTTTATGTAACTGTGATTTAGTAGCAGTTATGTGTATAACTGTATGATTAACTGATAACTGCAAATGTAACGGGCAGTTCTATGTATTCCATGATGCTGTGTGCTTGTGCTAGGCTTGGTGCCAGAACTCTGCAATATGTTTATTTCTGTAAATATTAAATAAAGTCTTTTGTACTTAAAATGGACTTAAATATAATTAGTAAATAATAAAAATAACATGGTGTCAGGAGTGGGGTTTCCATATCAGTAATTGCTTTTACATGCTGAGGATCAGCTTTGATTCCCTCTTTTGAAATTATCTGTCCTACATATTTAACTTCAGGGACTTTGTATTGGAATTTTTCAGGATTAAATTTAACATTACAGCTTTTTGCTCTACTTAAAACTTTGATTAACGTTTTATCTTGCTCACTTTCATTTTTTCCTGCAATTATGACATCATCAAAATAAATTTCTACATTTTCTATATCATCAAACAAGTTTAAATTCCTCTTTTGAAAAACCTCAGGAGCTGATGCAATACCGAAAGGCATGCATAAAAATTGATATCTTCCAAATGGAGTATTGAAAGTACATAAATCTGCACTTTCTTCATCTAATGGCACTTGCCAAAATCCATCCTTTAAATCAAGAACAGAAAATACCTCTTTCCCTTCTAATCTACTAATTAATTCTTCTGCAGTAGGGATAATGTGATGCTCCCTTTTTATTGCTTTATTGAGATTTCTAGGATCTAAACAAATTCGCAAACTCTTATCAGGTTTCTCAACAATCACAAGGCTATTCACCCAATCTGTAGGTTTGTTTACTTTCCTTATAACACCCTTAGATTCTAAATTAACCAAAGTCTCTTTAAGTTTCGCATTAAGTGCTAGAGGAACCCGCCTAGGAGGATCTACTACTGGTTTAACTTCAGATTTTAATTCAATGTGATATGGGTCACCAGGAAATCTACCCAAACCCCTGAATACTTCACTATGAGCATTTATAATATTTTGCTTACTAACAGATTGAATCTGATCAATTTTTCTAATAAGATTTAACATTTGGCATGCTTTTAACCCTAAAATAGGTTTAGATGACACATTAACTACAATAAATTTCAATAGAATATTATTATTTTCATTTACAGTACAATGCAACATAAACTCACCTTCAGGTATTAATTTAAAGTTACCATAAGAAATTAATGTAATATTAGTCTTATTTAATGTCACATTAGGTGGGAGATTCATATTTTTATATACAGAATATGGCAACACATTGGTTTCAGCACCTGTATCAAGTTTAAATTCAATCAAATTATTTTCAACATTAATTTTCTTTAACCATATATTATCTAATGAGTTGATACTTACCAATTCACAATCAGAACTGGAATCCATTGCTTGCTCTGACACACTGTCTATGTACAATAAGTTCAATTCATGTGAGTTTCTTTCTATTTCATTAACTGTTTTGTAGGTATTTCTCACTACTGCTTTACACATAGCTGCAAAGTGATTTTTCCCTTTGCACTTGGCACATAGTTTCCCATAAGCAGGGCAGTTATACTTTTTGTGTTCTCTTCCACACCTTGTACAGTTAGTCACCATGTTATTTTTAGCACTAATATTGTTCTTTTTTAACTTTGCTGTCCCTTTTGAAACCTTTTCACTGTATTTTTTCACTTCATGAACTTGAGACGTAGACTTAACTGTTTCAATTTGAAGTTTACTTGCCTCTGCTGTTCGTAGAAAATCTACTGCTTTCTGTAATGTTAAATCTGGCTCTCTCAGTAGTCTCTCCAGTAGGGATTTTTCTCTGATACCCAAAACTAGTCTATCTCTCACAAGACTGTCTTCTTGATCACCAAAGTTGCATGTAGAAGCTAATGTCTTTAATTCAGTCAAATAGTTATCCACCTGCTGGGAACAGGAAAAAAATTTGAATCTTTCAAAGACTACATTCCTTCTTGGAATACAATAGCTTGTGAACATTTCCATCACATCTTTGAAGTTTTCCTTACTTTTGGTGGCCTCTGGTTTGAAGGTATTGAATATTTCTGTCCCTTCATCCCCCAAGAAGTTGAGCAAGATTGCTATTTTCACTGCTTCAGGCTTGTTTTCCTTTTCAGATGCTACTAGGTAATTTTGGAACTTCTGAGTCCATTTGTTCCATTCTTCAGCTAAATTACTGGATGTAAAGCTAAGTTCACCTGGAGGCTTGAATATCTCCATATCTGTTTTTTTTTCTTTTCTTTTTCTTAAAGGAACACTAAGTTCATATAACAGATAATCAAGCTTTCACCAATTTCTCACTCAGAGATCAGGATCAGACTCATCACATGGAGAACATATTGACATCCATTTACATCTGCTCATTATTTATAGCGAGGATCTTTCTTAAGGCGGGTGTTAGAAGATTCCTGGGCATGGTTAATTATGTTTCTAAATTTATACCAAATGTGTCTAGCATAACTTCTCCGTTAAGAAACCTTATAAAGGACAAAGTAGAATTTAACTGGTTTGCTGAGCATGAAAGTGCTTTTAAGCAAATAAAGGGTTTGTTGAGTTCTTCATCTGTCTTAAAGGTATTTAGTAGCTCAAAAGAAGATATTATTCAGTGTGATAGTTCCAAAGATGGTTTGGGAGCTTGTCTTGTCCAAGAGGGTCACCCGGTATCTTATGCTTCCAGAAGTCTCACTCAAACAGAACAAAATTATGCTCAAATAGAGAAAGAGATGCTTGCTATTGTGTTTGCTGTACAAAAGTATCATAATTTTGTGTATGGAAAAAAATTTACTATTCAAACTGATCATAAGCCCCTTATCAGTATTGTAAATAAACCAATGTGTAATATTTCTACCAGATTACAAAGAATGTTGTTAAAATTATTAAAGTATCAATATGATATTAAATATGTAAAAGGTACTGAAATGTTTTTAGCAGATACTCTTTCTAGGGCATATCTTAAAGATAAAGTAAATGATGATCCTGATATGTTAAATGTCATTCATACTGTAAAGCAACTTCCCATGAGTGAACGAAGGTTGGCGCAATTTAAGGATTCTATTCAGTTAGATCCTGAACTAAAGTTAGTTTATGCGTATTGTGAAAGAGGTTGGCCTGATCATGTTCGCAAAGTTCCTGATAACATTAAACAGTATTTCAAATTTAAAAGTGATTTGTATATCGAATTTGGTTTATTATTTAAAGACTCTAAAATTGTTGTACCAGCTGCGCTTAGAAATGAAATGTTGTCATTAATCCATGAGGGACATTTTGGTATAGAGAAAAGTAAAAATAGGGCAAGAGAGATCATGTATTGGCCTGGAATGTCTAAAAACATAGAATCTTTAGTAATGAAATGTGAGGTGTGTCAAAAATTTCAAAGAGCAAATGTTAAAGAGCCTCTTCTGTCGCATGATATTCCTGATAGACCATTCGACAAGTTAGGTATTGATATTATGGAATATGGAAATGTAAATTACCTAATTATTATATGTTATTATTCGAAATGGATAGAAGTAGAAAAATTAAGTAGTAAAAATGCAAAAGAAGTAATTAATAAATTAAAAGTTTGCTTTTCTAAATTTGGGGTACCTTCAGTGGTTGTCAGTGACAACAATCCATTCAACAGTTTAGAATATAAGACCTTTGCCAAGGAATGGGATTTTGAGCCTAGTTTTGCAAGTCCCAGATACCCTAAAAGCAATGGCATGGCTGAAAAAGCTGTTGGTATTGTTAAGGCTATATTCAGGAAAGCTGATGAAGATAATAAAGATTGGACAGTGGGAATGATGGAATATAGGAATACGTCTATCTCAGGGTTGAATTTATCTCCTGCTCAATTATTGTTTGGTCGTAGGCTAAAAACTAAAATTCCAATACACAATAAATTATTAAATGCTGAAATATTTAAAAATGTAGAGGAAAGAATGATAGGTAAGCAAGAAAAGCAAAAACGTTATTATGATAGAGGTACAAGGGTATTGAAGCACTTTAATCCAGGTGATACAGTAAGTGCGTATAATTTTAATCAGAAGACATGGGAGCCTGCTCAAATAATTTCTAAATGTCAGAAACCTAGGTCATATATCATTCAAATTAGCTCTGGTAAGAGACTTGTGAGAAATAGGGTGCATTTGAGGCCATCACAAATTCCATTTGAAATTGAAAGGGAATTTGATATGTCTGATCAACCCGTATCCCAATCTAATAATATAATTACTAGAATTCCCCCAGCAACTGACACACCTCTGTTAAACCAAAAGCAAACAAGGTCTGGGCGTCTTGTAAAAAGACCCCAATATTTAGATGACTATGTTTAATTAAAAATCTTCATGGAGGGGTGTTACATGTGTTAACATGTACATGTTATTTATAATATTTATGTACATGTTATTTATAATATTTATGTAACTGTGATTTATAATATTCTAGATGTAACTGTGATTTATATTATGTAACTGTGATTTAATATATTTTATGTAACTGTGATTTAATATATTTTATGTAACTGTGATTTAATATATTTTATGTAACTGTGATTTAGTAGCAGTTATGTGTATAACTGTATGATTAACTGATAACTGCAAATGATACGGGCAGTTCTATGTATTCCATGATGCTGTGTGCTTGTGCTAGGCTTGGTGCCAGAACTCTGCAATATGTTTATTTCTGTAAATATTAAATAAAGTCTTTTGTACTTAAAATGGACTTAAATATAATTAGTAAATAATAAAAATAACAGTTTAAACTTCTAAAGAAAAATTAAGGCTACAAATATCTGCAAACAACATCAGTCAAGCCAAAATATCGTCTCATTTATTCCATCAAAGTTACAGTAAAAACTAATCAAAGAGATATTAAAGCTTTTAAATATTTTAATTTTGTTTAAAACCTTCAAAAACTATCTTACTTATAATAAAATCCAAAGGCGAGAAAGTGTCTGTAACGGTACCGGGTTGTACCACTCTGCGATTCGACCGTAGTTAAACGCCATGTTAGGCTTACTGAAAAAGAAGTTATATTATCTACTTTCGTCGTTTAAATATTTGTAAAAGCATATTCAAGCTTTTAAATCTTAATTTTGTTTAAAACCTTAAAACACTATTTATAAAAAAAAATGTATATTAACATTTCTGTAAAAAAAAAAAAATTCTGTAAGCACTTTTTTTCAGAATGCGGTGATTTATTTCCTTGGGAGAGATTTGAGGTTGATTCAGTATACTGTCGCCATCTACTGGCGGATTTTGAAATTGCTTCCATCGTTCCGGAATGCGGGTCCTCCCGAAATTCACGATTATTTGACAAAATTCATGTTTTTTTTCGTGATTCTTTGACAAAATTTGCATTTTTTCTGCTGTTCTTTGACAAAATTTCATTTTTTCGTAGTCCTTTGAAGAAATTTGCGTTTTCTTTTTGCAATCCTTTGAGGAAATTTGCGTTTTTTGCTATTCTTTGACGAAATTTGCCTTTCATTCACGATCCTTTGACAGAATTCGTGTTTTTTCTGAGATTGACGAAATTAGCGGTTGTTTTTTTCGATCCTTTGACGAAATTTCACTTTTTTCGCGATCGCTTAACGAAATTAGACATTTTTTCGCAGTGCTTTGAAGAAATTCATGTTTTTCCGCGATTATTTGACGAAATTCACAGTTTTTTTTTTTCGATCCTTTAACCATTTTTTTTTTTTTTTTTTTTTTTTTTTTTTGTGATCCCTTGATGAAATTTTACATTTTTTTTCGGAGTCCTTGGAAGAAATTTTCGTCTTCTTCGTAAGCCTTTGACGGAAATCGCGTTTTTCTGCAATTTGTTAACAAAATTAGCGTTTTTTTTTTTTTTTTTTTCAATCCTGCAACGAAATTTGCGTTTTTATTTTCGGTACTTTGACGAAATTCATGTTGTTTGCACAATCCTTTGATGAAATTTTCTATTTTTTCTGCGAACGATAGACATAATTGATTTTTTTCGGCGACTATCGTTCAAAATTCGAGATATTTATGTTCGAAATTTTGGACTGAAGACTTAAATTTTCGAAATCGAATGCCTTAAATTTTTAGGAAAACTTGAACAGAATCACCCCTGATGAAATAAATACATAACTATTTTTTTTTCTAACGAATCGTAAAATAAATTAATTTTAAACTGAAATTTGAGAGAAAAATGATATGTTTTTAATTTCGGGAAGAGAAGGGGGGGGCGTGTTCACCCGCCACTGAAGTAACAATATTTTAGTGATTAAACATTGAAACACAATGGACTGAAACAAAAAGTAAAAATCGGTAAAATTTTCGAAAAATTTCAGAAAATCTAAAATTTTAGTAAAAATTTACAAATTTAGAAAATTTTTGAATTTTTCTTTCCGGACTTCGGGTTTTTCCGGATTTTGGATTTTCGGATAATGGGTCATATACTGTAAAATGATTCTTTCTTATCAAACGTAATTAAAATATAAGAAAGGCATAGTACGGCGTAATTTCCATTTAATTTTGCTTATGTAATCAAACAATGAGTTATATGGTAAGTCATGCTGTTTAAAAACTCATTGATAACACTTTTTTACAAAAACTTTCGCACATGGATTATTTGTTAATATTTGATTTTGTCCAATCGTTGAACTATTGTATTTTTCTACAATACAAACCTTTTAATAATAAATCTCCATTCTGTTTGTCTGTATGAAGTCTTATGAAAATGAAACGCAGATCAACAATCCGTCATTTTTGACGGGGTTATATACTAGTTTCATATAAAACGTGTATATCAACATTTCGGTAAACAATTTTTTCTGTAAACTTTTTTTTTTTTCAGAAATAGCGGTAATTTCTGTCGTAGTGAGGCTTTGAAGTGATCAATCCAGTATATTGACGCCATCTATCGGCGGATTTTAAAATTTTGCTTCCATCGTAAATAAAATTATTCTTTATATACGTAATTAAAATATAAGGAATACATAGTATCGCGTAATTTGCATTTAATTTTGCTTATGTAATCAAACAATGAGTTATGTGGTGAATCAAGCTGTTTAGAAACTCATTGATAACACTTTTTTACAAAAACTTTCAAACAAGGTTATTTATTAATATTTAATTTGAACGTTTTGTCCAATCTTTGAACTATTTCAGAAATTTAATACTAAATATATATATATATCCTGATTAGGGCTGGACGATATCAAAAATTTTATATCGCGATATATCATCGAGTTAATATCGATATTGGGGATATATCGCGATAACTACCTTAAAATGTGTGGGGATAGAAATATTGCTAATTTCGAAAGACAAATGTACGAGCAATTTAAATACCAACAGATGTAGAAAGCAACGAATCATATATATATTTATATATATATATATATATATAAGAGAAAAGCAAAGAAACTAACAAAAGAAGAATAAATAAAAAGAAAACTGCCCAGTTAAACTGAAGGCATTGAGCTCACAGGCTATTCACATTAAGTGTATATTATACTCTTATTTCAAAGAATTTGAAATAAATCTCTCGAAAAATAAAGAAATCAACAATATAATAAGGGGGCTCATCACCCCGTCCCCCCTCCTTATAATTAACCAATAAACTTCTAAAACTAATCAGCGAAGCCTCTAATTACAATGAACACATATACAAAATTTGAAGCAAATCCGATAATTCTGTATGAAAAAACTCATTTATATAAATTAAGAGGGGATTAGTCCCCCGTATCCTCCTTTATACTTAACCAATGAACCTCCAAAACTAATCAGGGAAGCGCCTTACCACAATGAGCCTATATACAAAATTTGAATAAAATCGAATAATTCTGCATGAAAATCTCATTTATCTAAATTAAGGGGGAGAGGATTAGCCCCCTCCCCTTTACCCCCTTTATACTTAACAAAAGAACATCGAAAACTAATCAGGAAAGCGCCTTATCACAATGAACCTATATACAAAATTTGAAGAAAATCGGATAATTCTGCATGAAAAACCCATTTATCTAAATTAAGAGGGGTTAGCCCCCTTTCCCCCTTTATACTTAACCAATGAACCCCCAAAACTAATCAGGGAAGCACCTTACCACAATGAGCCTATATACAAAATTTGATTAAAATCAGATAATTCTGCATGAAAAACCCATTTATCTAAATTAAGGGGGTTAGCCCCCTTTTCCCCCTTTATACTTAACCAATGAATCCCCAAAACTAATCAGGAAAGCGCCTTATCACAATGAGCCTATATACAGAATTTGAAGAAAATCGGATAAATCTGCATGAAAAACCTATTTATCTAAATTAAGGGGGGGGGGAATTAGCCCACTTTCCCCCTTTATACTTAAGCAATGAACCCCCAAAACTAATCAGGGAAACACCTTATCACAATGAGCCTATAAACAAAATTTGAAGCAAAACGGTTATTCCTATCAAGAGTTATCGCGTTACGTACAAACATACATACATACGTACATACAGAACCGGCGGGCACATTAGCTCTTAGGCTTTGATAGCCTGTGAGCTAAAATGTACTATATAATTTTGCTTTATTATGCAGAATACTAGGTTTGATATTTAAATCTGTTTTTTTATTATTTCAAAGTGCCATTGAATTGAAAAGAAAATAAATTGCAAATGATAAAAATAAGTTATTGGCTAACAAAATTAAATAAAAACAAACAAACAAAATCACACACACGCACTACACGACACCATACATTCATTTTAACATCAAGGCGCTACCGATAATATTGGCCGAGAAAATTATCTCAATGAGCAGTGAAGTAGTGCAATGCTATCGACTCGAGAATAACTAACAGATACTCTAGCTCGTATTTTATTGGCCATCACATATCAATACCTTGACCTATTGCAACGAAGTCTGGACGAATAGCAGCAGCGCAGCATCGGGACGAATAAGTCTGGACGATAGCTGTATTATTCAGTTAAGAACAAAGAGTTTAATTTGCGGTTTGAGAGGATAGTAACGAACTTAGACATAATAAAAGAATGTATTCGTATTGGGATATTCTTTATTTGGGTTTGATATTAACGAAAGCGAGATAATTAAAGGATAATCGTTGGAGGGGATATTTTGATTGGAATAAAGTAGAGAAGTGAATATAAATGCATGGATCGGACGAAAGGAATAGGTTGAAGAGGATATTATACGGAATATTCGGCGCTTTTCTTGTGGTTTGAAGTCGAGAAAAAAAATGTTTTTTGGATATATCGGTAGAGTCAGAGCTTAATTTAGATATTGTTATGCATTGCCAGAGTCAGAGCTTAGCTATCATTATTGGGATATATCGTCAGTGTCAGATCTTACATATTGTTATTGCGATAATTAAGAAATATCAATATTTGATCGATATATTGATAAATAATCCAGCCCTAATCCTCATCATTTTTATTTGTAGAAATCATTTGTCGTTTTTAAAATGTACTTTTCTACAATACAAATCTTTCAATAATAAAATCTTCCTCCTGTTTGTTTGTATGAAGTATTATGAAAATGAAACGCAGATCAATAATCCGTCATTTTTGACGGGGTTATATACTAGTATTTAAATATTTACTAAAAACAGAGAAGTACCGGAGCTGAGCTGCGGCGCAAATTAAGCCATGCGAAATGCATGCTAATGCTTACATTTTGCTACTTTTCGGTGGGTGGTACATTTGTATCTGATGCGCTGAAATCTTCCAAATGAAGCGTATTTACGCGTAGAGAATGGTTGAAACACATAAATACTTCTTAATTTTCAATTTACCTTCATTTTAAAAGTTCTACAAAATATTTATTTTGCGTGTATATATTATGGAAAGGAACATAAGTTTTACTGAACGGATTTCACAGGCACCTGTTGTAATAATTAGACAGGTAATTTTGTGAAAAATATTAGGGGAGAGTGGGGCAAGTTGGAACGTTTTTTACTTTTGGATCCTTAACTTAGTTAACCATAGGTATTAGTTCAAACACTTAGGGTTATATTCTAGCTTCAAATGTTTGCTACAATTTAAAATAAATTATTTAAAAAAAATCATACTGAAAAAAATAATGAATGACAATATAACTATCGACAAACTGTTCCAACATGCCCCTCTACGGGGCATGTTGGAACATACTGTGGGGCAAGTTGAAACACAATGAAACAAGTTACAAAATTAATTATAAAATATTTAATTTTAATAATATGAGTTGCAGATAATGCAAAATATTGTAGCCTGATAGTTCCTGTGCTTTGTATTTTTTGTAGGCCTTCATAAATTGACAAATCATATGGAAATACCAGTTTTCTGGTACATCTGTAAGTACTACCAACTGTGATGGGGGGTGGAAGGATGAGGCAAATTTTTGCATAGGAGTGTACCACCCACGATCTTCCTCATCAGGGAAAACAAAAACCCTTTTCACTATTACACTTTTTCAGAAATTAATTTCTATTTCATCCACCTTTAACTGCGTGTACCATCCCAACAAATGTAATTTTTTTAGTGGAAAGCTTCACGACAGCAAAATTATTAATTTGTGGTTTTCTTTCCTCACAAATGGGTGAATCAAACTCAATAGAATCATCATCATCTCTTCTAGCAGCATCATACTCAATTTCTTCATCTGTGTCACTTTTGAAGGACATCTTCTTGCTCTTCGGTTTTTTACTTTTATTTAAATGAACTGGGTTTAGAAGGTTAAGCTTTCTTTGTGCTGCAGCAATGAAGCAAATTACCTTCATTTCTTTCTGTTGTCTTTGCTTTAATGCTTCCTCAATCATTTGTTTTTCTAGCTAGTGTGTCTGTTAAGATCTTTGTTGAGCTCTTTTTCTTATTGGAACTTTTTCTTGGTCCTGCTTTTGGGAAAGGTTGAATTTCTTCCAATGTGACTGCAGGAGAGCTAGAGCCAATAGTTGCTATATTTGATGAAGATCTATGTATTACAGCTAAAGAAAGAATGGTAGGATTTTTCACTGTCTCTGGATTAGGGCTGTTAGTAACATCTGATGGCGGAAAATCAACTTCCATAAAAATGTGGCCGTTCAATGGGTATATTCATGAAACCATTGAACCAGTCTTTGCTAGCTTCCATTTTAGTAACTCATGATTTGTGAATAACTTTGTTATTAGCAACTGCGTAGTTGTGGGCTAGTTTCCTTACTTCTCGTGGACATAAACCATAGTATATCTGAGAAGCATGCATAATATATTGAACAAGTTGTTCTTCTTCTTCAGGATTTAACACCTGTCTAGGTTTGGTGTATCCTACCTCAAAATTTATGGAAATTACAGTAGTAGGGTCAATGGTGCTCTTACAATAAAATCCTCAGCTGAAGCAGAAGTTGAAGTACAAGAGTCAGTGGTAACCGAATAAAAGGGGTTGGTGATAGCAGAGGTAGAGATCAAGGCATTATAAGTAGATGGGGCATTTACAAATCCAGAATTGGTAAGCACAACGTTATCAACTTTGCGTAGTTCCTCTTGCTTTTTTAGTTTCCATAAACATTCAATAAAAAGGTTCAAATTTTATCATTATTCAGTAAATAATATTAATATTTTAATAAAGAAATCGAAAAATATACATTTATATACAGTATTCTGAGCAAGAAACGATATGGGAGATGTTGGAACTGTGTTCCAACATGCCCCTTCCAAAGTGTTTCAACATGCCCCATACTACACTATTATTTTCTGTTATTTTAAGCCTAACATAACAATAGCTACTTGTTAATGGATGCTATCAACTGAAAGCCTGATTTTCAAGCAATTTGACAACATAACTTGAGGTAAACTCAATATAATACTTCAAAAGTAAATAAAGATTTTAAAGAATATGGAAAATTTACTTACCTTGCATCAAATTAAAAAAAATAACTTGCCAAGAAAACTTGAAAACCTAGGATCTTAAAAACAACATGGATCCTAGGTGTGCTTAAGAGACACAAGTTAATATAAGTATTCCCATAATCCTCTGCTTTTTTCAAAATGGCTACCAACTCAAGTGTTTCAACGTGCCCCATGTTCCAACATGCCCCACCCTCCCCTAAACGTTTTTATTCATCGCTTGGATAAAGAGGTTAAATTTAGCATAAATTTATTAGGATAGATTAGGATAAATTTATTTACAATATGAAAGGCACCTATCATATGAAATTTCATGGTTAGTAAGACCATTACTTCAGGCTGAGCGTTAAGGTGTTTGCGATTGTCAATTGTTGTTGTACCACATGTATGGTTTTTCTATAATTTATCTCACAAATAGCGTAACTCTATAGCCAAGAAATAGATAAAAACGTTTAATCTTCACTATAAAACTATATCTCAAAAAACTTCAAAATATATACTAAAACATTTTAATTGCATGAAAAACGTCAGAATATCAATAAAAACATTAAAATATTTAACATGTTTCGATTGATTCACTCAATCATCATCAGAACACACAAAACACAAATACAATTTACACAAAACTGGAATGCATGATCAGTCCCTATAATAACAAGTTGGAAATTGTACGTTAAACGTGACAAATGAGGTGCGTTCGTACTATAGCTAGTTATACAAATATTCAGATCTTGAAGATTTTTAATTCTGTGAAATGAATTATATCGTCTGCAGATTAATTTCTGTCATAAAATAAGTATCTCGGTCGCTTGACGATTAAACCTCGGAAGCTCCTATAACAAGAAAGCACCGATTTAAAAATAAAAATCAAATTTCTTAATAAATGTTTTTATTAATATTTTCTAAAGTTTTGATTTGATTTTCTTAAAATTTGAAATGTCTCCACAAAATTCTGCAAAGATAATATATCTTAAATTTCAAACCATTCGGTTGGGTAGTTTTTGCGTTGTTATATGCGGACAGACAGACGGACCAGACGACGACAATAAGTGCTACGTATTTATATAATTACGAACGCACCTAAAAAAAATGCAATGCCTTCTATAGTTTTTATTTGTAACACCGCTCGTAGCTCCATCTGTAGTCCGTTTCCCACTATTATTCAACCATTCAACTGAAATATTTGGAATATGAAATGACAATGTATCATTACACACTTTCGAACTTCTTATATAAATTTCAATCGATTCCCTCACAAATAGTTGTAAATAAAAATTTGATGTATAAATCAATCTAGCTTCTTTGAATAGGATGTTGATATTCTCTTTATTACTAAGTCTTGATAAGACCGTATTCCCTCTATTATACTTAACACCTGCAACATGTTCCTTACACACCTAATACTGAACTTCCTTTGGGTCATACCTACACCCAGAGAAAAGTTTTGTTGAATCAACAAAAATTTGGTTGGCCCAACAAAACTTTCCGTTTAAATATGGGTCAATGGAAAATTTGTTTGAATCAACAAGAAAAATATTGTTGATTTTTTTTGCAATTCCAACAAAAAATTTTGTATCGTCAGCAAAAAAATGTTCTGTTAATTCAAGTAAAAATGTTTCAATTTTACTTGAATTAACAAAATTATTTTGTTGAAAATTTTCTCAAAATAAATATAATTATCTGTTACTTTAAGAGTTCTTTTCAGTTTCGGCAACAAAAACTTTTGTTTAAAGAACAATTGTTTTGTGTAATTTTAAGAATTTTTTTTTTTTGTTTTAACAACAAAAGGTTTTTGTTACATAAACAATTATAATATTTACTTTAAAATAATTTTTTGTATTAGAACCAATCTAAACTTAACTATTTTTAATCCCTTTTCAGCAGTGAATTACGCCTGTAATCCTTGAATAATAAACAAGCGAATTTTTATCCTGCTTTTTTCCAAGCGAAAATCTACAGTATGAACAATGTCCCCAGCTGGGAATCGAAACCGGGTCCTCAGAATAACGATCTGAGACTCTAACCACTCAGCCAGAAGGAACGATATCCAACTTCGAAATTTCCCACTCTTATATGTCGGACAGGCTGCAAACGCAGCACAAGATGGAAATGTCATCATGAGCACAGCGCCCGCTTAAAACATAAAAGTAGGGGAAGCCCGACGTTACTCTGGGGCCCCCTCTACCAATTGCTTTGTTATTTACTAAATCCATTTTTGGTATGCTGCAACAATTTGAAATTTTACCATCAAAATTTCGAGTAAACAACAATTTAGAAAGAGCGAGCTTCTTAGATAAAAATTTCGTAAATGCATTTCTTACCCTGATTGATTTTTTTTTTTTTTTTTTTGTAAAAAGTTATTCTGAAAAGTAAATTTGGGGGCACCTTTGTATTTCTTTGGGTAAGCACGGGCTTCCCGGGACTATTCGGTAAACAGGCCCTGCATGAGCATGCAAATTTTTGCGGCAAACATGTGAGGAAAATACAAAGCCCAGCATACGGCAATATATAGTTAATTTTTAATTCATTTTCAGCAGTGAATTACGCCTGTAAAAAGCAGGATAAAAATTCACTGGTTATTATTCAAGGATTACAAGCATAATTCACTGCAGAAAATTAATTAAAAATTAACTGCGTTGTCGTATGCTGGGGCCTCAGAGCGCTATTCTGAGAACCCGGGTAAGATTCCCGGCTTGGGAGATTTTCCACTCTGTCAGTTTACGCTTGAAAAAAAAGCAGGATAAAAATTCACTGGTTATTATTTAAGAATTACAGGCGTAAATCAATGCTGAAAATTATTTAAAAATTAATCCGTGCATTAGTTCTTGAGATTTAGTTACAGTGAAAATCATGAAAAAGATAACATAGCAGTGCCACCTGTTGGGCTATTGACACCAAAACGTAATCAGCTTCTATTTATGTCAAGGTCTAACTCAATCTGTATTTTGATGTAAATCAGTGCATTAGTTCTTGAGAAATCGCGAATCTATTGCAGAAATCGCGAAAATTGCAACATAGCAGCGCCACCTGTTGCGCGATTTATGCCAAAAACTAATCTGCACCAATTTATATCAGGAAGTAACTGAATATAAAGTTTAATTAAATTCCGTGCATTAGTTCTTGAAATAGAGCGCCCTCAAAATTTTTGTCACAAACAGACAGAGTCATAGACAGTCATTTTCTGAAAACAGTCAAATCGTGTTCAGGACCTTCTAAAATCCACCGAAAACCAGAAGTTGAAATTTTCATGATTCCAATACTTTCTTCTTGTAAAGATAGAAGAAAGTAATAAATGGGATAGGGGGATTTTTAAAACTACCTTGGTCCGTCCCAATTAAAAAAGTTTTATTTATCCAAAAATTATGTTAATCCTTTAATTATACAGCTATATAAGTCAAATAAACCAAGTTACGTGTGAGAGTTATGGCTAACACAACGATTTAAATTTTGTAAAAGCAACAAAATTTTGATGGAATTATAAATTACAAAATTATGGTAAAATTAAAAAAACAGATTTTGTTAATTCAAGTAAAATTGATGAAATTTTGTTAAAATTTTGTAAGAGTGTTAACAATATTTTTTTGTTAATTCAACAAAACCAACTTTTGACTTCAACTAAAAATTTTGCTTGAAACAACCAAATGTACTCAACAAAACATGTTTTGTTGTTTTAATCAATTCCTTTTTCTGGGTGTACATAATAATTTCTAACACCTCCTTCCCTAATGAAGGGAATAATATATAACCCCGAAAGGTCACCCTTATCAACCGGGTCAATTTTAGTACTCAAAATTGTCTTTAACTTCGGGGGAGCCTTCGCGATTAAACTCAAACCAAACGCTTTTAAAGGAGTTTTTATAAACTCAAAGAAGCCTGGATAATAATTCATAACAACCCTTTTAAAATTAAGTTCACTATCCGTTTTATTTACAGCAACTCCTATGTGTTCATTTTAGTAATGAAGCTCTGAACTAATTTACTAACCAAATTTACGCGATACCCGTTGTTAATAGCGATAAGTCAAATTTTATCTAATTCACCCCCCGCCCCCAAATATTCTTCGGGAGAAACACTAAAGGCCCTATTAATCAGGAATCTAAAGGTAGATAACTTATAAGAATATGCAGTGCACGCATCAAAAGGTATGATATTTAAATTCACTATTGTTTTCCTATAAACTGAACAAACCAAAATATTTTCTCCCTCTTTAACTCTACATCTAAAAAAGGTAATCTCCCATCCTTCTCAAGTTTAAACATAGATTTAATAAATTCATATTTAATATTTTGGTAATTTTTCCATAGAAAATTTCACACGCCTTGCATTCATAATAATCAAATTTTAATTGCTTAATAGGCATATAGCCAAAATAGTCAAAAAGTACCCAAGCCGGGACTCGAACCCGGGTCATCAGTATAGCGCATTGACGTTCTACCAACTGAACCACTTGGGAACGATACTCAGCCTGGAACTTTCTCACTATAACATGTTGGCAAGGCTACAAACGCAGCACAAGATGGAATATTTTCCGTGAACCATCAACCCTGGGGCAAACACGAAATCAAAGAAATTCCAGCATCGATAATTGAATAAATTCATATTTAATATTTTGGAAATTTTTCATAGAAAATTTCACACGCCTTGCATTCATAATAATCAAATTTTAATTGCTTAATAGGCATATAGCCAAAATAGTCAAAAAGTACCCAAGCCGGGACTCGAACCCGGGTCATCAGTATAGCGCATTGACGTTCTACCAACTGAACCACTTGGGAACGATACTCAGCCTGGAACTTTCTCACTATAACATGTTGGCAAGGCTACAAACGCAGCACAAGATGGAATATTTTCCGTGAACCATCAACCCTGGGGCAAACACGAAATCAAAGAAATTCCAGCATCGATAATTGAATAAATTCATATTTAATATTTTGGAAATTTTTCATAGAAAATTTCACACGCCTTGCATTCATAATAATCAAATTTTAATTGCTTAATAGGCGTATAGCCAACATAGTAAAAAAGTACCCAAGCCAGGACTCGAACCCGGGTCATCAGTATAGCGCATTGACGTAACTTTAAGCAATTAAAATGAGTAAATTTAAATATTACTATCAAGACCATTTAACTGGTGTATGAATGTCAATAAAGTATCACCTCCCCCCCCCCCCCCCCGCCTAACAATAAAAATATTATCCACATACCGTAGCCATATTAAAGGTAATAATTCTCTTCGTTAATAATTCTCTTCCTGTCGTTTAATCTTCTTCGTCAAATTACCTATATCTAACATTGAAACAAGTGCCTATGAAATCCGTTCAATAAAACTTGTGTTCTTCTTCCATAATTTAGGTTCAATACATATAATGGGTATGACCAGGGCCTTACAAATTTGATAAAATCTGGTCGCCAGAAAAAAAAAATTGTTCCCTGTAAAACAATTTGTACTCCCCTTCATCCATCACTGATTTTCAAAAGGCACAAAAGTTTTTTATGACTTAATGAGAAAATATAATAACAATCATATTTTAGAATTATTAGTTACACTGTTTAGAATTCTACCGAATTTTCTTTTTCATTTTTTTGTTTAAATTTTTAAAGCGATTTTTAGCGTTGTTTCGTGTTTCGCTAAATTTTTTGACATTCTTTAAAGAAATCTTGTTTGAGTCTTTTAGCCAAATATACTGTCCTCTAATAAATTGTGTCCTCTTTTTTACAATTTTTAGCGTTTTTTTTTTTATTATTTATTCATTTATTTATTTATTTATTTTTACGTTTAGGAATCCGGTTCCAGTCTTTTAGCCTAATATATTAAATTTTGTCCTCTGCGATTTTTGAATTTTTAGCTTCTTTTTATGCGATTTGTAGATTTTTTTCACGTTTCGTGGCAGCTTTTTGACGCTCGTAAAAGGAATCCGGTTTCTATCTTTTAGCCCAATAAAGTAAATTTTGTTCTCTGCAATTTTTAAATATCTCTAGATTTATTTATGGAATTTTTTGCGTTTTGCGGCAATTTTTGGACAATTTATTTTTGAAACGGAAAGAACTCTTCGGTAACTATTCTAAATCCTGTTTGTGCTCATTTCTTAGGTCAATTTTTGTACAAGAAAAAAAACCCGCCAGATTAAAGAATTTGGTCGCCAGATAGAAACCCTTGGTCACCAGTAGCAACCTGGCGACCACATTTGTTAAGCCCTGGCTATGACAACTCTTTTTTTTTTCAGCAAATAAAAGTAATAGTGGCTAAAGATAAGTCTTCCATAATTCTAATCTTCGGCAAAACTATTACTAGAACAACATTCTGTCACGACTAGGTTGTTTCCTGTCGATTGAAAGCAATATGCAACAATACCGTTTAAGAAAATACCCAAAACAACTGCATTTCACGAATTGTTGCAGAATTATACAATGGTTAATTGAAATTCATCTCAGTGAAAATTCCTCTCAGTTAGCTAAGAATTACCATTACCTTTATATTCTTCAAAGGGCTGCTATTTCAATCCTTTAAACGTTCAAATAGTTTTTTGCAATACCTGTGTTTTTCCAATTTGTTCTACACCTTAAAAATTTAATAAAGAAATAAAATACTGATTCGTTTATGTAATAGTATAACTTGTAGAAAACCCTTAAGAGCAACAGATTACCCAAACAGATTATTTTTCAATATAATTCCATAACATGAAAAAAGTTTGAATATTTAACAAGATCTATATGCTTTATTTGATCTTCAATGCATATATTGCAACAATTAAGAGCCTACATCAGTCACGCGAAAAACTAATCAAGCTAATGTTAAGTCTATGGGAAGGTTCTAGCGCGATTTCTCGCTCGCATTTTAATATTTTTAAATGGTTTTTTTTTGCATGGGATAGCTGAGGTCAATCTCCAACGTTGTTAGTTTTTACTTTTCTGATTTTGGTTCCAGTTACTTTATATAAGGGTACTTTCATTTTCAAAACCGGTTCCAAAATTGAAAATGCCTGCTTGTAAAAAAACTGCAACAGAAATCGAAAAAGTAAAAACTAACAACGTTGGAGATTGACCTTAGCTAACCTATGCAAAAAAAAAAAATCATTTAAAAATATTAAAATGCGAGCGATAAATCGCGCAAGAACCTTCCCATAGACTTAACATTAGCTTGAGCGTTTCTTCGCGTGACTAGTGTAGGCTCTTAAATCACAACAAAAATTTGAAGAATTTCGAGTTTCAATTCTGCTTGAAACGTGATCTAAATCTTGAAATCTGTTTTGCATTTTCTTGTATAAATTATTTACTTACTAGATGTTATGCCTTTATGTGAGATTCGAAGAAAAAAAAAAAAAAGTAAGCAAAATTTCGCACCCTTCACAACCGAAAATTTAAAATATATACCACGAACCATCTATCACTTTTTCTTCTATACACTGTAAAAACAAATTCCCGTATACTATATACACTAGTGATTTTATGTGAAATTTCTGTCTTTTAACAGCAAATTTTTGTTTTGAATGGAAATCATATATTTTTCTATAATAAACAGAAATTTTTCTTTTTATCCTTACTCTTTAATGTGCTCGTTCGGAGTTTTCGTGGTTTTCTTCGAGCCGTGGATTTATCCATGCGTAAATATGGATTAGGTTCCCTTAGAAAGACCCCCACGAAGGGCACTCCCCCCGGACCTATATCCCTAGTGTAGATAATTGGCCGTCAAAAAGCAACCCAACCCTTTTAATGTGAAAAACAAGGATGTTCCATCCAAGATAGGCAAACGGATATGTTATTTTTCAATTGAGAGAAAACGGAAAATATCCTGTTAAAATATCGTAATCAATGTTTTGGTCTCGAATCAAGTCCTTGTGTTACGGCGAGCTGGCGTAGGGAATACAGCTTTCATCCTTCAGTGATGAGTACAGACGTTTCGAATTCCGAGGACGGCAAAGAGATAAAATCGTATGTGATAATATGCAATAGAAATACCTGTCCCGTATAAATTTGCATCATCATATATAATTGTTATATAGATTTATTTTTAATATTGCGCTATTGTGATATTTGTTTCTAAAAACAGAAATTTGCCGTCTTCATTAGCCGAAAATTTGTATTAACCGACATAAAAACGAGGAGGTTATCAATTCGACCTGGTATCTATGTATGTTTTATGCTGTTCAGGCATAACTCTCGTAAATGTGCATCGATTTTGATAATATTTCTTTTGTTTGAAAGTGTAAGGCCCCCAGGTAGTACCATTTCAATTTCATAAAAATCTGATCATTAGAACAAACTTTTTCAATTTTTTGATTCAAATTTCCATTATTTTGAAAATTGAAGAATACCGAAATCAAAGTTTTGCAAAAAAAAAAAAAAAAAAAAAAAAACGGAGTGTCGACAGCAACATTGCTGCCAGTACATTTTCCTTTTTTCACGGAATTCTTTTTTACACTGTAGGTCACGTGCCAGGTACAGGTTTTTGCGAGCTGAAATTTGTATACATCTTTGCTACGGTTGCCAGATTTTCTCCGTAAGTTGTACGTTTTTCAGGCTTATTGTACGTTGTTTGCCAAACGAAAAGGATCCAAGCCAGGATTCGAACCAGGGACCTCTAGGCTTAAGCCGTCAATGTTGTGTCAATTAAGCTATCCTGGACGAATCTGGCGAACAGATTTAACTCAACTAACCTCGTTGATCATGACATCTGTTTGTTCTCTGAAACAACTCAACAGAATAAATCGCAAGTAACGAAACTGCAGTTAGGACTGGATATGTAATTAAACTTGATTAGTCTTAACACAATTATTCTAATTGATTAATAATTCATATGAGTTGTAATTTTTCAACTGGGTGAAAAAGTGTCTAGGCCAGAGTTCGAACCAGGTACCTCGTGGCTTAAGCCGTCAATGTTTTGCCAATTAAGCTATCCTGGACGAATCTGGCGAACAGATTTAACTCAACTAACCTCGTTGATCATGACATCTGATCTGTTTGTTCTCTGAAACAGCTCAACAGAATAAATCGCAAGTAACGGAACTTCAGTTAGGGCTGGATACGTAATTAAACTTGATTAGTCTTAACAAAATTATTCTAATTGATTAATAATTCATATGAGTTGTAATTTTTCAACTGGGTGAAAAAGTGTCTAGGCCAGAGTTCGAACCAGGGACCTCTTGGCTTAAGCCGTCAATGTTTTGCCAATTAAGCTATCATGGACGAAGCTGGCGAACAGATTTAACGCAACTAACAGCATTGATCATGACATCTGATTTGTTATCTAAAACAGCTCAACAGAATAAATTGCAGGTAATGGAACTGCAGTTAACGCTGGATACGTAATTACTCTTCATTAGTTTTAACACAAGTACTGTAATTGGTAAATAATTCATATGAGTTGTAATTTTTCAACTGATTGAAAAAGTGTCTAGGTCAGAGTTCGAACCAGGGACCTCTTGGCTTAAGCCGTCAATTCTTTGCCAATTAAGCTATCCTGGACGAATCTGGCGAACGGATTTAACTCAACTAACCGTATTGATCATGACATCTGACCAGTTCCCTGAAACAGCTCAACAAAATAACTCGCAGGTAATGGAACTGCAGTTAACGCTGGATACGTAATTACTCTTCATTAATTTTAACACAATTATTCTAATTTATAAATAATTCATATGAGTTGTAATTTTTCAACTGAGTGAAAAAGTGTCTAGGCCAGAGTTCGGACCGGGAACTTTTTGGCTTAAGACGTCAATGCTTTGTCAATTAAGCTACCCTGGACGAATCTGGGGAAAAGATTTAACTCAACTAATCGTATCCATCATGACATCTGATCTGTTATCTGAAACAGCTCAACAGAACAAATCGCATGTAACGGAACTGAAATTAAGACTAGATACGTAATTACACTTCATTAATTTTAACACAATTATTCTAATATAAAAATAATTCATATGAGTTGTAATTTTTCAACTGAGTAAAAAAGTGTCTAGGCCAGAGTTCGGACCGGGGACTTCTTGGCTTAAGACATCAATGCTTTGTCAATTAAGCTATCCTGGACGAATTTGGTGAACGGATTTAACTCAACTAATAGTATTGATCATGACATCTGATCTTTTATCTGAAACAGCTCAACAGAATAAATCGCAGGTTATGGAACTGCATTTAACGCTGGATACGTAATTACTCTTCATTTAGTTTTAACACAAGTATTCTAATTGGTAAATAATTCATATGAGTTGTAATTTTTCAACTCAGTGAAAAAGTGTCTAGGTCAGAGTTCGAACCAGGGACCTCTTGGCTTAAGCCGTCAATGCTTTGCCAATTAAGCTATCCTGGACGAATCTGGCGCTACAGATTTAACTCAACTAACCGTATTGATCATGACATCTGACCTGTTCCCTGAAACAGCTCAACAGGTAATAACTCGCAGGTAATGGAACTGCAGTTAACGCTGGATACGTAATTACTCCTCATTAATATTATCACAATTATTCTAATATAAAAATAATTCATATGAGTTGTAATTTTTCAACTGAGTAAAAAAGTGTCTAGGCCAGAGTTCGGACAGGAGACTTCTTGGCTTAAGACTTCAATGCATTGTCAATTAAGCTATCCTGGACGAATTTGGTAAACAGATTTAACTCAACTAATAGTATTGTTCATGACATCTCATCTTTTATCTGAAACAGCTCAACAGAATAAATCGCAGGTCATGGAACTGCAGTTAACGCTGGATACGTAATTACTCTTCATTTAGTTTTAACACAAGTATTCTAATTGATAAATAATTCATATGAGTTGTAATTTTTCAACTGAGTGAAAAAGTGTCTAGGCCAGAGTTCGGACCGGAGACTTCTTGGCTTAAGACGTCAATGCTTTGTCAATTAAGCTATCCTGGACGAATTTGGTAAACAGATTTAACTCAACTAAGCTCGTTGATCTTGACATCTGATCTGTTTGTTCTCTGAAACAGCTCAACAGAATAAATCGTAAGTAACGGAACTGCAGTTAGGACTGGATACGTAATTAAACTTGATTAGTCTTAACACAATTATTCTAACTGATTAATAATTCATATGAGTTGTAATTTTTCAACTGGGTGAAAAAGTGTCTAGGCCAGAGTTCGGACCGGGAACTTTTTGGCTTAAGACGTCAATGCTTTGTCAATTAAGCTACCCTGGACGAATCTGGGGAAAAGATTTAACTCAACTAATCGTATTGATCATGACATCTGATCTGTTATCTGAAACAGCTCAACAGAACAAATCGCATGTAACGGAACTGAAATTAAGACTAGATACGTAATTACACTTCATTAATTTTAACACAATTATTCTAATATAAAAATAATTCATATGAGTTGTAATTTTTCAACTGAGTAAAAAAGTGTCTAGGCCAGAGTTCGGACCGGGGACTTCTTGGCTTAAGACATCAATGCTTTGTCAATTAAGCTATCCTGGACGAATTTGGTGAACGGATTTAACTCAACTAATAGTATTGATCATGACATCTGATCTTTTATCTGAAACAGCTCAACAGAATAAATCGCAGGTTATGGAACTGCATTTAACGCTGGATACGTAATTACTCTTCATTTAGTTTTAACACAAGTATTCTAATTGATAAATAATTCATATGAGTTGTAATTTTTCAACTGAGTGAAAAAGTGTCTAGGCCAGAGTTCGGACCGGAGACTTCTTGGCTTAAGACGTCAATGCTTTGTCAATTAAGCTATCCTGGACGAATTTGGTAAACAGATTTAACTCAACTAAGCTCGTTGATCTTGACATCTGATCTGTTTGTTCTCTGAAACAGCTCAACAGAATAAATCGTAAGTAACGGAATTGCAGTTAGGACTGGATATGTAATTAAACTTGATTAGCCTTAACACAATTATTCTAACTGATTAATAATTCATATGAGTTGTAATTTTTCAACTGGGTGAAAAAGTTTCTAGGCCAGAGTTCGAACCAGGGACCTCTTGGCTTAAGCTGTCAATGTTTTGCCAATTAAACTATCCTGGACGAAGCTGGCGCACAGATTTAACGCAACTAACAACATTGATCATGACATCTGATTTGTTATCTAAAACAGCTCAACAGAATAAATTGCAGGTAATGGAACTGCAGTTAACGCTGGATACGTAATTACTCTTCATTAGTTTTAACACAAGTACTGTAATTGGTAAATAATTCATATGAGTTGTAATTATTCAACTGAGTGAAAAAGTGTCTAGGTCATAGTTCGAACCAGGGACCTCTTGGCTTAAGCCGTCAATTCTTTGCCAATTAAGCTATCATGGACGAATCTGGCGAACAGATTTAACTCAACTAACCGTATTGATCATGACATCTGACCTGTTCCCTGAAACAGTTAAACAGAATAAATCGCAAGTAACGGAACTTCAGTTAGGACTGGATATGTAATTAAACTTGATTAGTCTTAACACAATTATTCTAATTGATTAATAATTCATATGAGTTGTAATTTTTCAACTGGGTGAAAAAGTGTCTAGGCCAGAGTTCGAACCAGGTACCTCGTGGCTTAAGCCGTCAATGTTTTGCCAATTAAGCTATCCTGGACGAATCTGGCGAACAGATTTAACTCAACTAACATCGTTGATCATGACATCTGATCTGTTTGTTCTCTGAAACAGCTCAACAGAATAAATCGCAAGTAACGGAACTTCAGTTAGGGCTGGATACGTAATTAAACTTGATTACTCTTAACACAATTATTCTAATTGATTAATAATTCATATGAGTTGTAATTTTTCAACTGGGTGAAAAAGTGTCTAGGCCAGAGTTCGAACCAGGTACCTCGTGGCTTAAGCCGTCAATGTTTTGCCAATTAAACTATCCTGGACGAATCTGGCGAACAGATTTAACTCAACTAACCTCGTTGATCATGACATCTGATCTGTTTGTTCTCTGAAACAGCTCAACAGAATAAATCGCAAGTAACGGAACTTCAGTTAGGGCTGGATACGTAATTAAACTTGATTAGTCTTAACACAATTATTCTAATTGATTAATAATTCATATGAGTTGTAATTTTTCAACTGGGTGAAAAAGTGTCTAGGCCAGAGTTCGAACCAGGGACCTCTTGGCTTAAGCCGTCAATGTTTTGCCAATTAAGCTATCATGGACGAAGCTGGCGAACAGATTTAACGCAACTAACAGCATTGATCATGACATCTGATTTGTTATCTAAAACAGCTCAACAGAATAAATTGCAGGTAATGGAA
Organism: Maratus michaelseni; assembly: GCA_963931845.1. Taxonomy (NCBI): domain Eukaryota; kingdom Metazoa; phylum Arthropoda; class Arachnida; order Araneae; family Salticidae; genus Maratus; species Maratus michaelseni. Next base: position 227,959,776 of record OZ007596.1, read on the forward strand.
CTGCAGTTAACGCTGGATACGTAATTACTCTTCATTAGTTTTAACACAAGTACTGTAATTGGTAAATAATTCATATGAGTTGTAATTTTTCAACTGATTGAAAAAGTGTCTAGGTCAGAGTTCGAACCAGGGACCTCTTGGCTTAAGCCGTCAATTCTTTGCCAATTAAGCTATCCTGGACGAATCTGGCGAACGGATTTAACTCAACTAACCGTATTGATCATGACATCTGACCAGTTCCCTGAAACAGCTCAACAAAACAACTCGCAGGTAATGGAACTGCAGTTAACGCTGGATACGTAATTACTCTTCATTAATTTTAACACAATTATTCTAATTTATAAATAATTCATATGAGTTGTAATTTTTCAACTGAGTGAAAAAGTGTCTAGGCCAGAGTTCGGACCGGGAACTTTTTGGCTTAAGACGTCAATGCTTTGTCAATTAAGCTACCCTGGACGAATCTGGGGAAAAGATTTAACTCAACTAATCGTATTGATCATGACATCTGATCTGTTATCTGAAAAAGCTCAACAGAACAAATCGCATGTAACGGAACTGAAATTAAGACTAGATACGTAATTACACTTCATTAATTTTAACACAATTATTCTAATATAAAAATAATTCATATGAGTTGTAATTTTTCAACTGAGTAAAAAAGTGTCTAGGCCAGAGTTCGGACCGGGGACTTCTTGGCTTAAGACATCAATGCTTTGTCAATTAAGCTATCCTGGACGAATTTGGTGAACGGATTTAACTCAACTAATAGTATTGATCATGACATCTGATCTTTTATCTGAAACAGCTCAACAGAATAAATCGCAGGTTATGGAACTGCATTTAACGCTGGATACGTAATTACTCTTCATTTAGTTTTAACACAAGTATTCTAATTGGTAAATAATTCATATTAGTTATAATTTTTCAACTGAGTAAAAAAGTGTCTAGGCCAGAGTTCGAACCAGGGACCTCTTGGCTTAAGCCGTCATTGCTTTGCCAATTAAGCTATCCTGGACGAATCTGGCGCTACAGATTTAACTCAACTAACCGTATTGATCATGACATCTGACCTGTTCCCTGAAACAGCTCAACAGGTAATAACTCGCAGGTAATGGAACTGCAGTTAACGCTGGATACGTAATTACTCTTCATTAATATTATCACAATTATTCTAATATAAAAATAATTCATATGAGTTGTAATTTTTCAACTGAGTAAAAAAGTGTCTAGGCCAGAGTTCGGACAGGAGACTTCTTGGCTTAAGACTTCAATGCATTGTCAATTAAGCTATCCTGGACGAATTTGGTGAACGGATTTAACTCAACTAATAGTATTGATCATGACATCTGATCTTTTATCTGAAACAGCTCAACAGAATAAATCGCAGGTTATGGAACTGCATTTAACGCTGGATACGTAATTACTCTTCATTTAGTTTTAACACAAGTATTCTAATTGATAAATAATTCATATGAGTTGTAATTTTTCAACTGAGTGAAAAAGTGTCTAGGCCAGAGTTCGGACCAGAGACTTCTTGGCTTAAGACGTCAATGCTTTGTCAATTAAGCTATCCTGGACGAATTTGGTAAACAGATTTAACTCAACTAAGCTCGTTGATCTTGACATCTGATCTGTTTGTTCTCTGAAACAACTCAACAGAATAAATCGTAAGTAACGGAACTGCAGTTAGGACTGGATATGTAATTAAACTTGATTAGTCTTAACACAATTATTCTAACTGATTAATAATTCATATGAGTTGTAATTTTTCAACTGGGTGAAAAAGTTTCTAGGCCAGAGTTCGAACCAATGACCTCTTGGCTTAAGCTGTCAATGTTTTGCCAATTAAACTATCCTGCACGAAGCTGGCGCACAGATTTAACGCAACTAACAACATTGATCATGACATCTGATTTGTTATCTAAAACAGCTCAACAGAATAAATTGCAGGTAATGGAACTGCAGTTAACGCTGGAAACGTAATTACTCTTCGTTAGTTTTAACACAAGTACTGTAATTGGTAAATAATTCATATGAGTTGTAATTTTTCAAATGAGTGAAAAAGTGTCTATCTCAGAGTTCGAACCAGAGACCTCTTGGCTTAAGCCGTCAATTTTTTGCCAATTAAGCTATCATGGACGAATCTGGCGAACAGATTTAACTCAACTAACCGTATTGATCATGACATCAGACCTGTTCCCTGAAACAGTTAAACAGAATAACTCGCAGGTAACAAGTATTAGTTGAGTAAACACAAGTATTCTAATTTATAAATAATTCATATGAGTTGTAATTTTTCAACTGAGTGAAAAAGTGTCTAGGACAGAGTTCGGACCGGAAACTTCTTGGCTTAAGACGTCAATGCTTTGTCAATTAAGCTATCCTGGACGAATTTGGTGAACAGATTTAACTCAGGTAATAGTATTGATCATGACATCTGATCTTTTATCTGAAACAGCTCAACAGAATAAATCGCAGGTAATGGAACTGCATTTAACGCTGGATACGTAATTACTCTTCATTTAGTTTTAACACAAGTATTCTAATTGGTAAATAATTCATATTAGTTATAATTTTTCAACTGAGTGAAAAAGTGTCTAGGTCAGAGTTCGAACCAGGGACCTCTTGGCTTAAGCCGTCAATGCTTTGCCAATTAAGCTATCCTGGACGAATCTGGCGAACAGATTTAACTCAACTAACCGTATTCATGATGACATCTGACCTGTTCCCTGAAAGAGCTCAACAGAATAATTCGCAGGTAATGGAACTGCAGTTAACGCTGGATACGTAATTACTCTTCATTAGTTTTAACACAAGTATTCTACTTGGTAAATAATTCATATGAGTTGTAATTTTTCAACTGAGTGAAAAAGTGTCTAGGTCAGAGTTCGAACCAGGGACCTCTTGGCTTAAGCCGTCAATGCTTTGCCAATTAAGCTATCCTGGACGAATCTGGCGAGCAGATTTTACTCAACTAACCGTATTGATCATGACATCTGACCTGTTCCCTGAAACAGCTCAACAGGTAATAACTCGCAGGTAATGGAACTGCAGTTAACGCTGAATACGTAATTACTCCTCATTAATTTTAACACAATTATTCTAATATAAAAATAATTCATATGAGTTGTAATTTTTCAACTGAGTGAAAAAGTGTCTAGGCGAGAGTTCGGACCGGGGACTTCTTGGCTTAAGACGTCAATGCTTTGAAAATTAAGCTATCCTGGACGAATTTGGTAAACAGATTTAACTCAACTAATAGTATTGATCATGACATCTGATCTTTTATCTGAAACAGCTCAACAGAATAAATCGCAGGTCATGGAACTGCAGTTAACGCTGGATACGTAATTACTCTTCATTTAGTTTTAAGGCTGCTCATCAGTAAACTTCCCGATTCCCCTCGCTAATGTTATTCCTATGGGCGTAGGATGCATTCGTATTTTTAAAATATCTCCCCAGGAAATTAATATTTTTAACTTCTGTTTTCTGTGTACTGTTCTTAAAGAATGTCTCTTTTTTTCTTAGTTATCAAAATATTTCTAAACTATGTGCTTAATTTATATTTTTATGTGTTAAAATCTGGGCGAAACTGAATAAAATTTTAACATTTCATATAGAATTCAGTTTATATTTTAGAAAAAAATTGACAACTAAGAAAAAAAGAGACATTTTTTAAGAACGGTACAAAGAAAACAGAAGTTAAAAATATTAATTTTCCGAGGAGATATTTTAAAAATACCAATGAACCTATGCCCATTGGAATAACATTAGCGCGGGGAATCGGGAAGTTTACTGACGAGCAGCCTTAACACAAGTATTCTAATTGGTAAATAATTCATATGAGTTGTAATTTTTCAACTGAGTGAAAAAGTGTCTATCCCAGAGTTCAGACCGGGGACTTCTTGGCTTAAGACGTCAATGCTTTGTCAATTAAGCTATCCTGGACGAATTTGGTGAACAGATTTAACTCAACTAATATTATTGATCATGACATCTGATCTGTTAGCTGAAACACCTCAACAGAAGAAATCGCATGTAACGGAACTGAAATTAAGACTGGATACGTAATTACACTTCATTAATTTTAACACAATTATTCTAATATAAAAATAATTCATATGAGTTGTAATTTTTCAACTGAGTGAAAAAGTGTCTAGGCCAGAGTTCGGACCGGGGACTTCTTGGCTTAAGACGTCCATGCTTTGTCAATTAAGCTATCCTGGACGAATTTGGTGAACAGATTTAACTCAACTAATAGTATTGATCATGACATCTGATCTTTTATCTGAAACAGCTCAACAGAATAAATCGCAGGTAATGGAACTGCAGTTAACGCTGGATACGTAATTACTCTTCATTTAATTTTAACACAAGTATTCTAATTGGTAAATAATTCATATGAGTTGTAATTTTTCAACTGAGTGAAAAAGTGTCTATGTCAGAGTTCGATCCAGGGACCTCTTAGCTTAAACCGTCCATGCTTTGCCAATTAAGCTATCCTGGACGAATCTGGCGAACAGATTTAACTCAACTAACCATATTGATCATGACATCTGACCTGTTCCCTGAAACAGCTCAACAGGTAATAACTCGCAGGTAATGGAACTGCAGTTAACGCTGGATACGTAATTACTCTTCATTAATTTTAACACAATTATTCTAATTTATAAATAATACATATGAGTTGTAATTTTTCAACTGAGTGAAAAAGTGTCTAGGCCAGAGTTCGGACCGGGAACTTCTTGGCTTAAGACGTCAATGCTTTCTCAATTAAGCTATCCTGGACGAATCAGGCGAAAAGATTTAAATCAACTAATCGTATTGATCATGACATCTGATCTGTTATCTGAAACAGCTCAACAGAACAAATCGCAGGTAACGGAACTGAAATTAAGACTTGATACGTAATTACACTTCATTAATTTTAACACAATTATTCTAATATAAAAATAATTCATATGAGTTGTAATTTTTCAACTGAGTGAAAAAGTGTCTAGGCCAGAGTTCGGATCGGAGACTTCTTGGCTTAAGACGTCAATGCTTTGTCGATTAAGCTATCCTGGACGAATTTGGTAAACAGATTTAACTCAACTAATAGTATATTGATCATGACATCTGATCTTTTATCTGAAACAGCTCAACAGAATAAATCGCAGGTCATGGAACTGCAGTTAACGCTGGATACGTAATTACTCTTCATTTAGTTTTAACACAAGTATTCTAATTGGTAAATAAGTCATATGAGTTGTAATTTTTCAACTAAGTGAAAAAGTGTCTAGGTCAGGGTTCGAACCAGGGACTTCTTTGCTTAAGCTGCCAATTCTCTGTCAACTGAGCTATCGTAGACGAATCTGGCGAACATATTTCACGTAGCTTACTATACTGGTCATGGCGTCTGGTCTGTTATGTGAATCAGCTAAACATAGAGTAAATCGTATTTAATGGAACTCCAGTAAACGCTGGATACTTAAAATTTCGCTTGATTAGTTTTAACACAATTATTCTAATTGGTAAACAATTCATATGAGTTATAACTTTCCAACTGAGTGAAAGAGTGTCCAGGCCAGGATTCGAACCAGAAAGCTCTTGCGTTAGCCTAAATATATACTAAGCAAAAGAATATGGCTTTTTAATTGTTTAGGAAATAAAAGTACTTATATTTTAGTTTAATATTTATTGTTACTTTTTGAGTCCTCTTATACCAAATACTGCTTTGAAATGTTATAAAATGCCTTTTATCATTTTATAAAGAAATGCTTTTCTAATTTTTGCTCTAAATTATATATTTAAAGAACGAAAAAAGTTAAATGTTTTTTTTTCTTTAAAATTATTCAATTTAAAACATTATGTGTTCGGATTAAGAAATAGAACAAGAGATGCAGCTTAAACGGCTGACGCAGCGAAATGACTGATTTTTTTTATTAATATTATTCTTATTATGGAAAAAAATAAAAGGATTAACGGTAGAGAGAAATCATATTTCCTTTTAGCTTTTCCGAAAACAAGGTTAAAAATAGCTATTACCTGTAGATCTTGCATGATTTGTAGTAAACAATGTAATTAACTTAGCTCTATTGTATTGATAATGTGCGCTCCGAAACATTCTTAGAAAATTCCGATATATAAGGAAGTTTCCATAAACAATGCATAAGAAATTAAATTTATTTTGTAAAGGATAAAAAATTATTATTTTTCTAATAATTGAAGTGGTTAGAATGACAGTGGATTAAGTCAATATTTAGTAATTTGAGAAAGGAAGGGTTTTGTGAAATTTGTCGTATTGCCGTTGTATTAAGTGGTCCAACTTGCTTTTTCCTTTAGCGACTCCATAAGTGAACTATGACTTATTTCACTGTCACACTGAATCGAAATTAGTATACGTTCAAAGAAAAAAATCCCTGACGGCTCGGCCTACATGCACAGGTAGATTTCGAAGACGCAAACCGTGGGGCGCCCGTTTATTGGATATTGCAGAAGAAATGGCCTTTTTTGCCATGATGCGGCAGTTGGGACCGCCCACTTCAAAATCTATCTGTGTCTGTAGGTGGAGCCGGCAGGGGTTTTTTCATCTGTAAAGGTTGGTCCTTTAAAAACCTTGTCAATGTAAAAATTTTAGATAATATTAAGAGGATTTATAATAAATTTAAGCGGATTCGATATCTTGTGAATTGACAAAGTTATGAATTTATTTCTTCTTAAACCACTATTTCCTCCCCCTTGAGGCCATTTTTAATAATATCAAAAATCTGTCATGCATAAATTTTCGCCTCTTTTCCTAGAAGTAATAATAACGTTAAACGGATTCGATACATATCATAATTAAGAAGTTATAGGGTTTTTCTGATTTCACAAAAAGCCCCCCCCCCCCATTTCCACCGCCCCTTGGTTCGATTTTGCCCATTAACGAACTTGACCGAGACTTTATGCCCCTTGATTTTATGTATCAGTTTGGAAGAGATTTAGGCAGAATTTTTGAAGTTATCGTGTTCATGAAAAAGTGATATAGATAGATAGATAGATAGATAAAGTTTTGAACTGGGGCTGGTTTTGAGTTCGGGGAGTCATGATCGGCGTAGATCTGCAAAAATTTTACAGAAATTCCAACATAGGGGAGAATGTAATAGGTAGTATTTCTTACGAAATCTACCTAAAAGTTATCTAGATTTTTCAAATTTTTGACTTACTCCACTGTCGTTTTAACCCCCTCAATTTTTGAAACAGTAACATTTTCTTATCTAGGTCTGCTGTAATAAATACTAATTAAAAAAGATTTTGCGTTTTAATTCTTATAAATAAAAAAAACGAAACCTGCGGCGCTACGATCTATTAAGAAGCATTGTCTACAGTGGCCATCTCTGTTTTCTTGACCTTGGCTTTCTGAGGTACTATACAGCGGTTCTTCGTCAATTCGTCGCGCACAATTCATCGCATCGTCAATGCGTCGCGGCATCAATTCGTCGTGGTGTCAATTCGTCGCAACGTCATTTCGTCGCAACGAAAATATATTTGAAGGCTATAATGACAAAAGTAAAGATAATTTAGTAAAATTATTTAATGATGTAAATTGTTAGTTATAATTCTCTATATCTAAAAAACAAATTATCATTAAATAATTTTACTACATTATCTTTAATTTGATATTTAATTATAGCCTTCAAAAACATTTTCGTTGCGACGAATTGACACCACGACGAATTGACGCTGCGACGAGTTGACACTGCGATGAGTTGTAGCCAAAACGAATTGTCGCTGCGATGAATTGTGCGCCATGAATTGTTCCGCGATGAATTGTTCCGCGATGAATTGTGCGCGACACCCTATACAGCATATAGCCCGGTCAGGTGATCAGTCTAATGCGGGACCCTCAGTGTTTAGTTCCCAAGCAAGATTGATACTCATTTTATCGACACCAAAAGGATGAAAGGTTGGTTTAACATTGCCCAATAATTGCGAAGGTAGTGCGAACCATTGTACTTCTAAGAAGAAAGAAAAGAAAAGATTTAACACGTTGCACGCCACGCTTATGTTTAAGGAAATCCCATTCAGGCCACGCGCGCTTCTCAGGGCCTGATTACCGGAGGAGCAAACTTCCACCAGTAAATTTAAATAGAAGTTTTCAGCTTATTTAAACTCTATATTCATGCAAAATTTCTCTAAAGGATAAGGCAACAATATTCTATTATTTTATACCTGTGGAAGTTCATCATATTTTACACTGTCAGTCACCGGTGACTGGCGTGGCCTAAACGAAAAGTTCATTGTCAGTCACCGATGACTGACGTAGCACTCAACGTGTTAAAGAAAGTCAGATGATTTCCAGGAAGATTTCGAAAAACAAAATAAAGCGAAGAAATAGTTCTTAAATCTTCCAGAATGATCCAGATTCCACAAATTTCGAAGATAAAGAAAAGGTGTCATACTCCCCCAAAAATGTGAACAATGCGAATTTAAAAGTAAGAAATGAAGGAAATCTTCAAAAAATTTATCCGAAGTAAATGCTCAGTAAGAAATGGTTGAGTAATATTCCTAAGTAAATAAGAGATGTCCACAAACCGTTAGATGAATTTGAAGATGAATCAAAAGGAAGAAAGAACGAAGAAGAAAGGAAACATCTTGGATAGATGATGTTTAACACGGTAAAGCCATTAAGACAAGACGAATGTGATTTTTAAAGATGAACTTGTAATTCATGACTCTCGGAAGAACTTTGTGTTTTTAAAGAGGAACTGTTGACTAACCGACGAACTTTGTGAATTTTAAAGATGAACTCTTTACTCTCCGACGAACTTTGCGTTTTTTAAAGACGAATTTTGTATTTTTTTTAATAGTAACACATTTAAAGACGCGAACACTTTCAAATTGTTCGTTTGGAATATTTTTGTATTATGTGAATGCTGATTTCCCTGAAAAAGAAGACGCTGTTCTACGAACATAGTTTACTTATGTTGTTAAAAAAAACCTGTTGTTGCTGTTTTTTGTTGTTGTTGTTTTCTGGTTAGTTCAACTCCAACTGACTTGAGGTCAGACAAATCATTAGGAAAGGCCGAAGCTGTGAAGATCCTATTCCTTACTCCTGTCTCCATATTGCTTTAAGTCTCCTCAATTCCTAACAGATGCCAGCACAGACCAGTGAAGCCTGCGTAAGGCCTGCCCACGTGACTGGAAATCCGTAGAGCAGAACAATTATACTTAGAGTGTATGCAGTAAGTGTTAAATTGGTTAGCGCTTATTAGTGCCACAATCCTTTTCTACGGTCGGTTGCCAAAATCAAAGAACGGCGTGCGCATGGCATAATTTCTGTCTCCATCGACGTTTGGGATTGATACGCTTTCTGATTGGTTATAAAAGCGAATGCTTCTTACGTCATTTCCGGTATTTGAGAGTATTATGAAGATATTATATAAGAAATTAATAGATATTATTAGATTATATAGAAATTAATTAGATTATATAATTTATTATATTATATTATTTTATGTATTATATTATATATTATATATTAAGTTATATACATAATATTGTATTAATTTTGCATATACATATTAATATTATTATACATTATATATATATATATATATATAATATTATATTATATTTAGAAATTAAGTAGATTATATAGAAATCTATAGATATTATATAAGAAACCAAGTTCAACCGGAAATGACTTAAGAGCGTTCGCTTTAACAACCAATCAGAAAGCGTGATAATCGCAATCGTCTATCCGCGGTGGACAGGGAAATTATGCGTGCGCACGCACCATATGGAAATTTTGTTCACATACACGAGCGCTATTTTGTTCTCCTATGGCCAGTTCTCAAAACACAAGTTCGTCGCAAAGTAAAAAAATATATATTGTTAAATAATACATAGGTTTCATTATTCGGAGTTTAAGTCCACGTCGTCCGACTTGACAGAAGTGGGCGTTAGAAATTCGGCGTCCACATTTCAACTAGCTAATCGTTGTCGTTTCGATTATTTCAATTTCACTTAGGGATTTTTCTAGTTTAGCTTTTAATCTTTTCCAGCATGCATATGCAAAAAAGAATATCAGTCATAAAAGGGTGTTATTTTCAAATTGCGAAATTCCTTCCATTCATTTGCTCGGATTTAATATGTAATGGTTTTGCCAAAATCAAACCATGCCGGAGAGATGTTAGAAAGATGCTGCGATGAGTGAATGTCGTTAAGTTTACTAGAAACGTGTTAATATATTGTTTTAACTAATTTTTACATACTTCCTTCTAAAAAATTTATCTCAAGTATAATTCTTTAAATAATTAAAAGAAGTTTATTGTTATTTACCTAGGTGTCAGTTTGATTTACGACATTTATGAAAAAAACTTTAAAACAAAACAATAAAAATCGAATAGCGTTTTCTATTTTTCGATAAAAGCAACAGATCTTTCCAAAAAAATATCCAGCGAATTGGCGTATTGAAAAATTTTTTCAGGCGCAGCAGTCTGAGAAAGGAAGTCATCAGGAAGTAACCGCTTATACATCAAGATATAATACATTTATCGAAAAATGAAAAGCGCTATTCGAATCCAAATAACTTCAATAGTCATGACTGCCAATCATCCTATATATTATTTATGTTGTCAACATCCCTTTTTCAAGGCAAATAAAAAACGCATAACGATCAATGGGATTGCAAGTAATAATTAAACGATTAAAAAGTGCAAGTAATTAAAAATTAAATCGACATTGTTTTCATAAATAAAATGGAAGATTTCCTCAAATAAGTGTTGCCGCAAAAATAAAATACCGCAGCAATGATTACAAAAAAAAAATGCTGCACGGGTTAATTTTATATTTAAAAATAAAAAGCAAAATTTAAATTCAAATGCTCAATTTATTTTCTCGAAACAGATAAAGTCACCCTCTAATGCAATTAAAATATGATTTATTTATTTTATTTTATTTTTATTTTATTTTTATTTTATTTTTATTTTATTTTTATTTTATTTTTATTTTATTTTATTTTATTTTATTTTATTTTTTTTTGGGGGGGGGGGGGATTGCTATCTTAAGTCAGTTTTTACTGTAACTTTGATGGAATAAATGAGATGATATTCTGGCTTTGCTAATGTTGTTTGGAGATATTTTTAGTCCTTAATTTTTTTAGGAATTTAAACCTGCATCTAAAAAATATTAGACTGCAGGGCGAAATCTTCACACTGGGTCCACTGGTATATATTATTTCTAATGTCAACATCCCTTTTTCTATGCATTTACAAAACACAAAACAGTGAATGAGGTATCATTTGAAAGGTTTTTGAACCGGCTTCTGAAATAGTACACTCACATTTCGTTAAAACACGTTTTTTGATTACAAATTGCAGTTAATTCAAAATTAAATCATCACTGTTTTCATAAATAAAATGAAACTTTTTTCTCAAATTAATGTTGCCACCAAAAATATTACCGCATTATATCGTGCTCAACCCTGATTATAAAAGAAATAAATAGTGCAAAAAAAGATAAAGTGGGACATTGTTGTTGCATGGGTTTATTTTATATTTATGATTAAAAAGTAAAATTGAAGTAGACGCTTAGAATGTGACGTCAGTCATAAAGTTTCGGTTGGAAAGTGACTCCAAACCAACAGTTGCTGTGTTTCATTTCTTATTAAATACAAATCGTAGAAAATATTACCATTGTATATAAAGTATTAAAACACTTAGCTGTGAGATATAGCTATAAGATCTAGCTATAATACACAAACGAAATAGAAAGCAACATAGCAACTGTTTGTTTGGTGTCACTTTCCAAACAAAACGTCATGTCTAACGTCACAATTGAAAGCATCTATTCAAATGCATACAAGAAAAAGACGCCATCGATCGATCGAAGCAGTTGTATTTCACGTGTAGCCTAAAATGTATGCTTTGTTATATTGAGTTAAATTCTATTTTATATGCATTCAATTTATTTTTCTTTGTTCCGTGCTTTTCCCGAAGCGGATGACGCCATCCTCAAAGCAGTTAAAATAAGATTGTTATTTTTTTTTCCTTGCACGTGCCTTTTGCTATCTTCGATCAGTTTTTACTGTAACTTTGATGGAATAAATGAGATGTTATTCTGGCTTGATTAATGTTGTTTTCTGATATTTTTATCTTTAATTTTTCTTTAGAAGTTTAAACCTACATCTAAAAAATATTAGACAACAGTGCGAAATCCTTGCACGGGTCCACTGGTTTAATATCATTACATTAAAAATTAAATCGTGAATGTGTCAAAAAGTTTCGTATTGTTGAGCAGGAATTTTTTTTCTGATTAGAAAAAAAGCCTTAAATGTTTTGTAAATTAAATTTGCACACAATTTTAACAAGGAAATATAAAATCTTTAAACAAAAAAAAAACTTTCATTTTGAAAACATTTTATCTCTTGTTAATAATTTTGAAGTAATATAAAACAAAACTGGAAAATAATACAATGGGAAATTTTATACACGTAAGAATTTTAAAAAGGGGGAGTTTTACTTGAACATTATTTACTTTGCATTTTGCTGCGATAAACTCTAAAAATAACATCTGATCGATGCAGCATACAATTCCAAGAACTACTTTTATTATTCCCGGGTTAACCCCAGAAATTTCTAGAATGTCATACGAAAAAAGCTGCATTCAATTTCCATACTTTAAAAAAAAAAAAAAAAAAAAAAAAAAAAAAAAAAAATTAAGGTATTTCAATTTGTATACATCCTTTTATTAGACGAAGTATGTCTAAGCTAAGCTGCTTTACAGAAATTGAAATAAAAATGTATTTTATAATTTTACGTAAATTTTATTTAGATATTAAATTTGATTATTTTATTTTCTCATATCATATTATAAGTGTATAAACTTTTATGCAGGTATTCATGCTTAGAAAATGGTATTGATTAATGATTAATAAAAAGCTTTTTAAAAAATACATATTATATGTTTTGTAAAGGTCTGTACTTATTTTCCGTTACTTTTACAAGAATGGGTGACGGCAAGAGGGGGGTGGGGGGGGCGAAGGAAGACCTTTGACCCTTCTTTAATTTTAAAATTTAATTAACAAGATTTCCTCTCATGACTTTGACAAAAAGGTAAATTTTATGTTTACCTGAGCTTCTATCTTTACAAGGAGAAAATATTGGATTCATGAAAGTTTTCAACATCCGGTTTTCGACGGATTTATACGTTTTAGAAGGTGCTGAACACTATTTGACTATTTTTAGAAAATGTCTGTCTGTCTGTATGTGACAAAAATTTTGTGGGCTCTCTGTCTCAAGAACTAATACACAGAATTTAATGAAACTTTAGATTCAGTCAGTTCCTGATATAAATTGGTGCTGATTAGTTTTTGGTGTAAATTGCCTAACAGGTGGCGCTGCTATGTTACAATTTTTCGTATGCAACATAGCGATTTTTTCGCGATTTCCGTAATAGCTCTATCTCAAGAACTAATGTACTGATTTTCATCAAACTTCAGATTCAGGTAGACCTTGACATAAATAGACGTTGGTTACATTTTGATGTACATATCCCAACAGGTGGCGCTGCTGTGCTAATTTTTAGGGTTTCGTTCATCTCACGAAACCCTATTACTCTCGCTCCGTTGTCTGTCCGTCACAGAGCCATTCTCAGAAACTATGTAACTTACAGAGTTGAAACTTTGTGTACATCTAGCTGAATACCAGCTATGAAGCTCAAAATATTAAAATTTGAAAAAATCGTATTATTTTAATAAATAGAGATAAAAAACCAAAATTCTTTTCCTATTAAATTTAAACATTTTTCGTTAAAGCAGTTGCCAAAAATTACAAATCCACAATGAAATTCTTTCTACAATAATTAATTTTCTATTGAACGATTTCCACGTGAAAAATGAAAATGAAATAAAAAGTTTCACCATTGAAAAAATTATTAATATGACATAAAAATGATTGACGTCATAGTGGTAATAAAACGGACATTTTCAAAGATTTCTCAATAATACAAGGAGTATGAGTATGTGTATGCACACAAAGCAAAATTACAGAATTAAAAAGAAAATCTGACGTCATATTGGAAGTTTAACGAATTTTTCAAATGTTTGAAAATAATACAAAGTGAGTATCAATATGAGTAATAGGGAATAGTAAATATATGAGTTTAAGAAACATACTGAATCATGATAAATATCCGATTATGGAAATATTCGCATATTTTAACATTTTAAAGGTGTACAACATGTTTAATTTTGAAATTATTTTTTTTTAATATCGCATTTAGTCCGCATGACAGATATTATTATGACAGAATATAATAGCGTGCTTTGCCCGCTATCTGGTTGGTTTAGGTATTCGAAAAAAAAGAAAAAATAGACCGGTAATTTTTTACTTTATAAAAAACATGATTTTTTTTTTTTTTTTTTTTTTTTTGCTAATGAAATTTATTTGATTTTATTAAAGAAAGGATAGTGTGTTTTGAAAGGAATATTAAACGAAACCCATTGAGCGATCTTCGATCGCACTTACCCACTTGTTTCACGATTTTCACGGCTATATCTCAAGAACTAATGCACAGAATTTCATCGAACTTCAGATTCTGTTAAACCTTAGCATAAATAGATGTGATTACGTTTAGGAGCAAATAGCCTAACAGGTAGCGGTGTTATGCTACCTTTTTCATGATTTTCAAGATGACTATATCTCGAACTATATATCGATAACTATAACTAGAACTAATGCACTAATTTTCATCAAACTTCAGATTCAGTTATACGTTGACATAAGTTGTTGTTGATTAGGTTTGGTGTAAATCTCCCAACAGGCGGCGCTGCTATGCTGCATTTTTCAGGATTTACAAGATTTTAGCGATAGCCATATCTCAAGAACTAATGCACGCAATTTTATAAAACTTTACATTCAGTTAGACCTTGATATTAATTGGGACTGATTTGTTTTTAGTGTCTGCGAAACCAGTGTGGAGATAGAAGAAAGTTTTGGGATTGGCACATCCGACTAGTTTCAAAGTGATTTAAAATAATTTAAAAGTAACAAAAAAATAAACTAAGACCTTTTCGTTATGGGTGAGACCAATGTTCTCACTGGCTTTCGACAAGCCTCAGCAATTTGGTTAATCATTAAAGAAAAGCTATAGCCAAATTCAAACAATGTTAGAAATTAATTTGCCCTGAAACACTGATTCTAAAATCGTTTTTTAAAAACTCTAACGTACCCTCTTTTTCCTTTACAATATGTGATGCATTTATTGTAATTACCTTCTTCCATCTTTACAAAAAGAAAGTATTGGATTCATGGAAAAATTCGACTTCTGGTTTTCGGCGGATTTAAACGTTTTAGAGGGTCCGAAACACGATTTGACAGTTTTTAGAAAATGTCTGTCAGTGAGTCTGTCTGTCTGTATGTATGTGACGAAAATTTTGTGGCCACTCTAGCTCAAGAACTAATGCACGGAATTTAATAAAACTTTAGATTCAGTTAGACTCTGATCCTGATATAAATTGGTGGTGATTAGTTTTTGGTGCAAATCGCCCAACAGGTGCTATGCTAATTTTTTCACGATAGCTATATCTCAAGAACTAATTCACAGAATTTCATCAAACTTCAGTTTCTGTTAGACCTAAATATAAATAGACTCTGATTACGTTTTGGTGTAAATAGCTCAACAGGTGGCGCTGCTATGATACTTTTTTCTTGATTTTCATGATAGCTATATATTTCTCAAGAACTAATGCGAAGAATGTCACCAAACTTCAGATTCTGTTAGACCTTGACATAAATATAAGCTGATTATGTTTTGGTGTAAATAGTCCAACAGGTGGCGCTGTTATGCTGCTTTTTTCATGATTTTCACAATAGCTCTATCTCAAGAACTTATGCACGGATTTTCATGAAACTTCAGATTCAGTTAGACGTTGACATAAGTTGCTGATGATTAGGATTTGTTGTTAATCCCCCAACAGATGGCGCTGCTATGTTGCATTTTTAAGCATTTACACGATTTTAGAGACAGTCATAGCTCAAGAACTATGCACGGAATTTAATAAAACTTTAGATTAAGTTAAACTTTGATATAAATTTATGCTGGTTCGTTTTTGGTGTTGCTAAACCTGTAGGAGATAGAAGAAAGTTTAAAGATTGGCACATCCGACTAGTTTTTTTTTTTGTTGTTGTTGTTTATTTTTTTTAAATAGTTATTGGTTTTAAATAAACTATCTATTATAGAAACTAATAAAACAAGTGTATTATGGATGCTTTGCAAGATCGAGGAAAAAAATTCTTAGCCGCCCGACTTATTTCTAAATAGTTTTATATGTAGGGAAACCAAGTTAACTCTGGATTTCGTATAGCATTTTAGTGGATTAAAAAAATATATTTATATATATATATATATATATATATATACAGTCGAACCCCGCTATAGTGAACCGTCTACGGACCCAGAAATATGTCCACTATAACCGACGGTTCACTATATCCAAATTCTTTAAAAATAAAATATTTTTTTGCATATGATTGTTATTGATTTTTTAGTATATAATGTATTGTTAAAAATAATGATTGCTATAATACGTTATTTACTTACAAATTATTAACTAATTAAATTGACAATAAATCAAATAATAAAAAGAGAAAAGTTATTTACTAAAATTTGTTTCTATTTTTACATTCTATGGAAGAAATTTGTGATTTTTGATTGAATGCAGTTCGATTTTAAGTAGAGTTCATCAATTTTCTCATCAATTTTCTTCGTAAAGGATCTAATATTTTTTGGTCCACATTTTCTGTAGAAAAAAATGTTCAGGATATTCGCTGTCGATTTCACTTCCGAGATAGAAGGTGCCAAAATTTCAAATTCTTCTTCAATATCGTCTTCTAAGACTTCTTCAACATCGTTCTTTTGTTTAACTTCAGATACAATGGCATCATCTTTGGGGGTACCAGAAGTATACACTTCATTATCGCAAGATTCGAAGTGCTCAGTAACGTCCCTTGGAAAAATGTTCACATTATGCTTTTCCAGCCACAGAGCTATTTGAAAGATATCTTCGTCCTCCACGTTGGCATATTTTTCTTCCCACAACACATCTTTCGAAAGACCTGCGTGTCGGAGACAGTTGCTGATGTCGCCTGCCTCCATGACTTATTCAACAAAACGACTGCTTTCAAAAGTGAGATGTTGTATTCCGTATTGTTCTCTTCATAGTTCTCCAAAATACGCATCAGTAGCTGTTTTCTATAGTGGGATTTCAGGCTGCGAATAACGCGCTGGTCCATGGACTGTAGCTCAGAAGTCGTGTTTGGAGGCAAAAAAAAACGAGTTTAATGCATTTCAGATTTTCTAAGTGCGGATGAGCTGTGTAATTGTCGACAAGGTGAACAATTTTACGTTTTTGCTTCAACAAATCATTGTCCCATTGTCGAAGTTCTTCTTCAAAAAAAAAAACTGGAAGTCATCCAGGATTTTTGATTAGCTTTGTAATTGACGGGCAGTTTTTTAACATTTTTAAAACACCTTGGATTTTGGGATTTACCCACGACAGTTAATTTTCGCTTTTCTGATCCGTTCATATTTGCACATACAAAAACAGTTATTCTCACTTTCGAGAGTTTCCCGTTAGTACACTTTTCTCCTTTAAATTTTAACGTCTGATCGGGAGTCATTTTGTAAAATAATCCAGCTTCGTCAGCATTAAAAATATCCTTCTCTTCATAACCCTGGATTGCATCCGGCCACACTTGAGCTTTCCACTTTTCCACTCCGATACGCAAACACTTGCTGCTTCACCAACAATCTTTCCACAAGAAATATTGTTCCGTTTTTCGAATCTATCCAGCCAGCCATTAGAGCACACAAAACTGTTTTCTCCGAATTTTTCGGCAAACTCATTCGCTTTAATTTAAAGCATGGGTCCGGTCATAGGAAGATTTCTATCCCGCTAAATGGTGAACCATTTTAATAGAGCTTCTTCCACATTTTCTCTTTCAGCCCGACGTAGTTTCTTCGAAGAATCCAAATTTTTATTGTGTGCAGCAAGAGTCGCACTGCGATTTTTCTAAATGTTCGAAACTGTAGATTTTGACAAGGAAAATTCCTTGCACATTGCCGACTGATTTGTTCCATCTTCAATACTTTAATTATTTTAACCTTTTCATCAATCGAAAATGCTTTTCTTTTCAAAGAATTCGCCATTTTTATAAAATTTTAGCTGCTCTTTAAAAACACGCCTTCTTATCTCAAATCAATCAAAAGAATAATGAAGAGAGACACTGTAAAACGAGGGACATTCTTGGACTGTTCCGAGGATTTACTTGGATTATACCGAGGGACGGGAGACGAAGTTAGCAAGTTAACACCAGAGCTTTTTCCTAGAATTAGGGAGAAACGAAGAAGAGAGCTTTGTTCCTGTAATATGGAGAGGAGGGGAAGAAAAAGCATGTGCTGATTAGGCGATGTGCGTGAAAGAGTGAAATTTGACACAATATAAAGCCATGTCATCATTTGCAGTCACAACTAGTGCAAGTTTAAAGTTGGAGAACTGAAAAAAGAAATCTGGGGAAATAAAATTTGAGTCCACTATAAACGAACTACCAAAATCTCAGCTGTCCACTATAAGCGTATAAAATAACATTAGTTAAATGGGAGTTCGGACGGGACCAGCAAAAAAGTTCACTACATCCGAGTGTTCACTATATCCCGGGTTCATTATAGCGGGGTTCGACTGTATATATATATACAGTGGAGCATAGCATCGATTATCCGAACCTCGGTCAACCGAGCGCGTTCCAGAACACAAAATTCAAATTTGCGCGCCATGCACTGCAAGAGTTCCGCACGCGACCGCAAGCACTTGTCTCCCTGCCAAGAGGCCTACGTAACGATGAAATCCTTTTGCTACTCTCATGGAAAACCAAAGCCCTTCAGATTGCTTAATTTCGACTAATTGAAGATCCAAAGCGCTAAGTACTAGGACCACTTAAGATGTTTTCATCTTAGGGCCCTGCTCAAAACTATCAGTTGGCCTTCTTTTAGGCCCCCTACTATAGCTCCCTTAAAAAACGTCCGATTGACTGGCTTTTTTCTCTAACAACTTCAAAGGTCCTCTAGCTACTACATGAACGACAAAAGAATTTCTCGGATCTCAGCTACCATCAATTTTCAACCCTTTTGGGCCTCTTAGTATAACTCTCTTAAAAATCGTTCGATTCACTAACTTTTTTTTTCTAACAACTTCTTAGATCCTCCAGCTACTACATGAATGACAAAAAAATTTCTCGGACCTCAGCTACCACCAATTTTGAATATTAATATCCTTCTTGCGGCCCTTGATGCAGCTTCTTTAAAAATGATCTGATAATCTTTCAATTTTCTTAACACAGCTATAGGGTCCTCCTGCTACTTTATAAACTACTAAAAATTTCCTTAAACCCCAAAATCGGGTTAAATATATAAAATCATACAAACTTGAGGTTTGTTTTTTATTTATTATCACGGGCCTGGACAACGCCGGGCTGGTGAGCTAAGTTAATAATAAACTATAATTATAGTAAAAACTCATGAAAACGATTCAGTTATGAGCTGGAAAAATAAATATTTTATACAGGTTTCCGTTATAGAAGATAGATTTGTATAGTATTCCTTCCATCAAGACTATAATTTTTTTTCCATTTAAGATAGAATTCCGGTATAGGCAGGTTCCGTTCTTAGAGGTTTTACTGTATGAATTAACCAACAGGAATTATGACTAATAAATAATTGTAAACAATAAACCATTGTATTCTTTTACATACAGCAAATCCTGTGAAAGCGGAATCGCTAGGGATCAGACTATAATTCCGTTTTAGACAGATTTTTGTTTTGATAGCATATTTATATAGGGTTTCTTCCTTCGGAACCATGGAATTTTTCCGTTACAGACAGGTTCCATTTTCAAAGGTTTTACTATACTATACTATGCCTATTACATGTAACAACGTATCGCCCCCCCCCCCCCCCCTAAAAGGACACTCTACACTTTGGATCCGCCCCTGGCCACTATAACACGAAAATACGGTATTTTTTTTTTTTTTTTTTTAAGCTTTCAGAACAGTTTTCAAGTGATTATTGTAATTTGTTAAATTATATTTTTTCATTTTAATTACTTTTTTATCTCTGCTTTTGGAATTGGGACTTAAAAAGTCCTAAAGAGAGCGCTAATCGCAGCTGTCAGTACAGGAAAATTGTCTCTTTAACTAATGCTAAAATGACATTGAAATCATTATTTATTGTAAACGAGTTTAAAGGTGTTAGATATTCAAATTCAGATTATTTTTACCTTGTCAGTGCAAAAAAAAAATCATTATGAACAAATTAAAAATACATGTTATGTAATGAGCTTGCATGGGATTTTCCTGAAGCGAGAAGTTACATCTTTTCTCCACCAGATGATGCATTCGATTCGAGCGCTTGAATTTTTCCCTGGAAGAAATAATCTTTGATGTGCAGCACATGTATTCGTAATTCAATCGACCAACCAATATTTGCTGTCAATATGGCGCCCATATTTGTTTACATTTGTATCTGTTTCTAGGGTTTTTCGGCGGTCGGTTGGATGGTGAGAGGTTGGCTTCTCTCTCGTGCTGAATTTACAGTTCGGGGCTGTTCAGAACAGAAGATCAGGCGGCGCGCGGGCGATGGAGATTAAAATATCGAGTGAGTCTATACTGTGAATGAAATTGAAAGGCCTGCGTTCGTTATCATTGATTTGGACATCCAAATCAATGATAATGATCACGGTCCTTCATTTGACTAATTAGCGTATTTTAATGATATTTTGTTAAATTAAGAAGTGAACTTGGTGGCCGAATGGTTAGAGCACTGCTCTTGATTCTGGAGGTTGCGGGTTCGATCCCCCAAAATTTCTGTTTGATTTTTCTGTTTTTTTTTTTTCATTTAAAAATGTTTAATCGGTTGCTTTGTATTTTTCATGATTAATGGAATATATTTTATAAAAGCAAAATTTGATATTATTAACAATTACTTATTTAATCAAATACGACAAATTCAGCTATTTTACGATTAAAATTTTACATTACAGTGTCTTTTAATATTTAAACATTATTATTATTATTATTTTCTTTTTAGCAAATGTAAAATAAGAAATGAAAATATAGTCAATTTGCACGAATTTCTCCATGTTTTTATAATGAGTACTTCAACAGTGAATTTTTAGTACGAATAGAATGCAAAGCATATTTTACAATGTAAAAAATATTATAAAAATAAAATGTAAAATATTACATTATTTAAACTAGAAATATCAGTACCTATTTTTGTAAAGAGGTAAAATACATGTGGTTTACCGTCTAGTTTCGTAATGAATATAAATAAAATATAGTTAGAATGTTTATAAATTTTCTACTGAATGTACAAGTATTTTAGCATTTGTTTCTCGTGTTTTATGATGTTTATTGCAATATAATAAATAATGCAATTTACATCGAAAAATGAATTTCAAGAAAAATAAATTTTTAGAAATTAATAATTATGTTTCAACAAGGTTGTTATCGAAAAATATATTTTAATAAAATGTTTAAAAGCTTTTTTATCAAATTTTAACAAAGATTTTATTTTACTATTATAAATAAAGAAATAAATCTTTTAACATATGTTAAAAGATTTATCGTAAATCAAGGTCGTGATACCAACATATGTTGGTATCACGACCTTGATTTATTAACATTCTATTTATCCCAAAAAATATAAAGCAACTGATAAATAATTTTTAAATTAATAAAAATAGGGGCAGAAAATCGGAAATAAACGGCGAGCATTCACTTTGTATCCATACTTTTCAGGTTCATCTGTGTAGGACAACCCAAACGTCAGTAAAGTACATAACAATTTTTGGTACTTTTCGGTTAGCCGAGCGCCAGTGAAAAAAAAATATAAATATATATCTACATATATGTTTGTGTATATATGTATGTATATATATATATATATATATATGTGTCTGTGTATATATTTATATTTGTTTCACTGGTGCCCGGTTAACCAAAAAGTACCCTTTTTTTTTTTAGAGTTTACATTAATTTTATTGAAACCACCAATACCGTGTTTCAGGAATTCGGTGATCCGAACGTCCTCTCCCTTGTTAGTTAAAGGTGCACTGGTTATAGAAAATTTAACTTTATAATATTATATGCATTGTTTTGTACAATATATATATTTATGTAACTGCTATCAACTAAACTAATATATCAGTTTTAGTAGGTGCTGTAGAGACATATAAGTTGACAGCAGTTATGTAACTATATGATGTATATATATATATATATATATATATACACCTCATACTTTCGTATTCTATTATTTTTATGATGGATCAAAGGCTTAAAAAATCAGTTTAGAATGTTAAAAATTTTAAATTTTTCAGATATCCGATCATGTTGCTACAGCTGTATCAATCAACCTACCAAACCAAGTAAGACACAAAAAAGCCCAATCACGTGATCAAATCGCCCACAGAATTTTTGTGAGTCACCCGCGCGCAGCGCGCGCTAAAAATTTGCAGGTTATGAACGCAGATCGGGCTATCTGATCACGTGATGCTTTTCATGAATGTTTCAGGGGTTTATTATGATGAAATAAAAATAGATATTCCTATTATAAGATCCATTTTTTTTGGAGGATAAAGATGTGTAGTCACTAGTTTCACCTAATCCGAGCCACAGAAGCTTAAAATAATTGAAATAATTAAATTATTTCAATATATTAAATTATTTAAATTTCCGATAAGACCTACTCCATAACCCTTCTCTCCATCGCGCGCGCGCCGCGCGATCTTCTTTCCTGAACACAACCTTCACGTGGGGGGCGGTTCCGTATTCTAGCTGCCGGCTGTCGTGGTTTGTTTGTGTTCAGGTGATAGAAGTTTTATCTGTTTTTTGTGCGTTTTGGGCTGCTTTCGAAAGTAAGTGGTTTATATTTATTTTTCTCTGGAGATTTGCTGTATCACCAGTGCTTTTCTGTGTGGATTGTTTTCTTTTATTTTCGTAGTAAGTAGTTATCAGTTTGAACTTTAGTGTCGTGTGGGTAATGTCGGGATGGCCGTCGGCATCCAAGATGGCTAATTCGACAGTCAATGTGGTCAATGATGAAACATCTTTACAACCACCAGTTAGTAGTGTCGAAATGGTAGAGGTTTCTGAAAATTTGTTACAATGTGATATGAATAATGTAAACATAGCTCGCGCTACAGTGTCTACGGACAGATTGCTTCAAATTGCGGCATCTAATGGTGGTAAGGACTTTAACATCTTTTTACACAGCTCGGTGTCGAAAACAATCCCCCAACGAGACCCGAGAGCGGTCCAGGCAGAAATTAAGTCAAAAGTTCCGTCTGCAGCGGACATTGCCAATATTAGATATACGAGATTGGGTGATATTATTATCAGTACAAAAAAGGTGGATTGTGCGATTGATTTCGTTAATTTGTCTGAATTTTTGGGAGTTACTATATCAAAGAGAGTAGTGTGGGAAAACATTACTAATCGTTTCCTGCTTTTCAATATACCCGTTGACATCCCTTTACCAGAGTTGGGTAATGAACTCGCGGAAAATAACAATTTGAACATTTTGGAACTTCGGAGATTCATCCGAAAGGACTCTCAAAGTGCGGTGTCTCCGGTTCTGGTGACCAGCTTGGGGACATTAATTCCAGCTGAAGTCAAGTTATGGTATTCACTACAGAGAGTCACGCAATTCATTGATCGACCCCGGCAATGCATTAAATGCTTCAAATTTTCTCACCCGTCAGGCAAATGCCCAGCACAGCAGTGTTGTGTCACATGTAGCCTTGTACACTCGGGGCCATGTACCACCCCAGTTAAATGTGCGAACTGCAATGGGGATCACAGAGCGGACTTTCGTCAGTGCCCCTCGCGGCTCCAGGAAGCCGAATTCCTTCGATTCAAAAGTCGCAATTTTCTTTCCTTCACAGATGCCAGAAGAAAATTCTTTACTCAAAAACCCGAGGCGAAGTCATTCGCTCAGACAACCAGCACTAGAAGTTTTGAATTCGGGGACTTTCAGAAATTGTTGGAAGTCCGAACGAATCATTTGCTCAAAATCATCGTTGACGTGATTTCAAATCAGTCTGCTAATTTAACGAAGCAACTGGATGCCTTTAGTGCAAGCATTATAAATACTTTGGCTAAAATATGCGACTCTTCCCCGGAGCGCAAACGCCCGCATAAACCTGACAAGACATAAAAAAAAAAAAAAAAAAAAAAAAAAAAAAAAAAAAAAAAAAAGTGTGTTTGTGTGTGTCGTCTCATTATTGATTACGTTTTTTTTTTGTTTGCCTTCTGTACTGCCGGGGCAGTTTGGCACTGTGTGTGTCTTGTGGTTATGTTTTGCTGTTCACCCCCCTTTTTTTTCTCAGCTTGTCTTAATGGGTATCTCAGTTCTTCAATGGAATTGCCGTAGTATCTTAAACAAACTCCCCTGGCTGCATACCCCCCTTTTCGCCGCTGCGGACATCTTGGCTCTACAAGAAACATTTCTAACTGCTGAAAAGTCCCTGACCATCCCCGGAAAAGTGATCTATCGGTTGGACAGATTGGGTCGCCCTGGTGGCGGACTCCTCATTGCAATTACAGACGCTTGGTCCTCCCTCCAGTTAAACTTTGACGCTTTCAACCTCTCAAATGAGATTTTGGGGGTTCGCATATTTCTTGGTTCACATCATTTGAATATAATTAACCTTTACTCGTCTTCGGGTCTGGTGGTAGATGATATTATGAATGTGACAAACAGCCTGCCAGGTAATACTCTCATTCTCGGAGACTTTAATCTTCATCATCATCTGTGGGGCGCCCCGGTGTCCTCGCGTGCTGGCGAATTGTTCGTTGATTGGCTTCTGGACAGCCCTTACTGTATCATGAACCTGGACACTCCCACTCATGTTTCTCCCAGTGGCTCCTGTTCTTTGATAGACTTGTCTCTTTGTACTTCAGACATCTTCACTCAGTCCTCAATCCATGTGGAGGAGGATTTGTTTGATAGTGATCATTTCCCAATTATCATTTCTGTAGAGCTTTCCAGTCCATCCCATCCTAGCCCTATTCTTTACAAGTGGCCGAACATTTGTCGGGAGGTCAACGACAGACTGCAACGGGTTTCCTCCATGGATTATGACTCCTTTTCTCAGTTGGTTCAAGGTGCGATGCAAAATCACAGCTTTTCCCGCGCTAGGCGTAACAAATGCCTTCCTGCCTGGTGGAATGCGCGATGCAGCAATCTTCACAAGCAAAAGAACTTTTTTCTAAAGAAAGCCCGGGGTTTGATTTCCAGTGAGTACTGGATCAAATACAAGCGAGTGTCTGCCAAGCTCAGGAAAGTCATCAAAGAGTCCAAGCAGCGATTCTGGGACTTAATCTGTACTGATGCAAGGGATCCCAAGATTCTGCACAAGGTATTCCGCAAGATCCGAAATCGATCCAGCACTCCCATCGATACACACCTTGTTCTTCAAGTAGGGGACATTTTTTAGCGCTCATGCGGCTTTCCAAGCGGAGACGTTCGCTAATGTTTTCACTGGGGAGGGGGATCATGAATCCATTCCCATCACATATGGCATTGTAACCAGTCCTCAGCTCAACAATCCTTTCGATATCACTGAGTTAAAAGATGCTATCCGCCGAACGAAAACCTCGACTCCAGGAGAGGACAAGATTAGTGCTGCATTATTTAAAGGCCTCAACGATCACTCGCTTGGAGTCTTGCTTCAAGTGTATAATGACATATGGCTCACGGGGGACATCCCATCATCCTGGACCACGGCGATCATCCTGCCAATCCTCAAACCCGGCAGAACTAAGAAATTGGCTGCCTCCTACCGGCCCATTGCACTTACTTCTGTGGCCTGTAAAATTTGTGAACGGATGATAGCTACCCGCATCAATTATCACCTCCTCGCGAATAATACCTTGGACCGTAGACATCTTGGCTTCCTACCCTTCAGAGATAGTCAGGCCACACTTACCCGGCTCCATCAGGACCTCATAATGGCAAGGAAAGAGAAAAAATATATTTTGGGCATATCTCTAGACCTTCAAGCTGCTTATGACTCTGTCTACGTGGACGGACTTATTTACAAATGCGCCCAAGTTGGCATTACTGGTCCCATCTTACGCTGGCTCCATCGCTTCCTCTCTGGGAGGTCCATCAAGGTGGCCTGGAGGAATGTCACATCGTCACTCAGGTATATCAATAGAGGTGTCCCTCAGGGAGCGGTGCTGAGCCCTATCCTGTTTACTATTTTTCTGGCTGATTTTTTCGAGGTACTTGAGGGTCTTGGAGTGAAATACTTAATTTATGCAGATGACATTTTCCTCTACTGTGACAACTGCTCTCTGGAGAGTTGCCGTATCAAGCTACAAGAAGCGCTCCGACTAGTTGCTCAGTGGTGCACACACTGGAAGCTTTCCATCCGGCCGGATAAATGCCATGCTATCAACTTGTCCAGACGCCCCGCGGAATGCTACTTCGACTTCAGTGTCAACGGTGGATTAATCGAGTGGTGTACGGAGATCAAGTTCCTCGGTTTCTATATCGCACGGCGTGGAGGTTTCCGGAAGCACATCGAGTACCTCCGGGGAAAAGTCTTCACCAGAATAAACATTCTCAAGTCTCTGGCACAGAAACGGTATGGCGCACGCTCCCATCACCTTCTAACTTTAGTTTTCTCTTCCATTCGAAGTGTGATAGAATATGGAGCGACGATTCTCAGCTCAGCAGGCGTCTCTCTTTTTCGTAAGCTAGAAGTTCTCCAAACCAGTGCCCTTAGAATTGCGTTGGGTCTACCGAAATGGACTCCAAACATGGTGCTAAGAAGACATGCCGGTGCTGCCCCACTTGCAGACAGGATCAAAGCTTTGGCGTTCAACTTCTGGGTTAAACATCTTTCTTTGGGTAGTTGGTCCCCCCTCTGGGACATTCGGGCGGATGGTCTAGACCTTTTTGTTGAAGATTTACCCAATGTTTCTGAGATGCTGACAAAATTAAGGATTACTCCAGATCATCTTCTTCGGTTCCAAGTCCCATTACCCCAGGATGTTGAAGCTTTCAGGGTCCTCACTGCGGGGTTCCCGTTCCAAAATAAAGATCTTGATACGGCCATGATCGCTCCATATTTTGCTGAGTTCATCCAAGATTACAATGAATGGAACATCATCGCAACCGATGCTTCGAAGACCATTTTCCTCACCTCTATAGCTGGTTGCAATTCAAAAAATCAGTTTGCTTATAAAGTCCACCATGTGAATTCCATCTTCACTGCGGAGGCCCTTGCAATTGGGATTGCGCTGGACGAACTGGCTCACCCGTCGTCACGTGTCCTCATTCTGTCTGACAGCTTGTCCGTGCTGTCTGCTCTTCAGTCCATAACTCTAAAATCTCCTATGGTCATCCTTTGGCTTCATAACAAAATCATTCGTTCCGCTCAATTTCTCTCGAATATTATCATCCTTTGGGTTCCGGGTCACCGGGGTGTCCCTTTAAATGAAAAAGCAGATAGTTTGGCTAAAGGCGTCACTTATTCAGATGTTCTGGTTGACTGGATTTCCCCTGAGGATATGATCAGCGTTCACAAACGGGAAGCGGCAAGTCAGTTCGATCAAGATTACAATGCATCAAAATACAGTGTCTCGCATGGGAATATTCCCTCGGTTAGACTCACCTCGTCATGGGCTCGGAACAGACGGGAGGACGTGTTGATTTCCCGGCTTCTCTGTCGGATGTTGATTACCCCTGAGGTTTTAGCACGGTTTCACTTGATTCCGGATGGCCGTTGTAGTATGTGTGGTTGTATAGACTCCCTGGAACACATTTTGTTTAATTGCTTGAAGTATCAGTCTCATCGCAGTAGTTGCTGGGATTCTAGGGTGTTGAACAGTGGTGGTTTTAGTTCTTTTGTGACTAGACGGTAATCGCTGGGATGCTCGGGCTCTCGAGCAACCAATCACAGTGATTCGAAGCCAAAGCTTTGCCAACATGAGATAAAATGGTTATTTAGTAACCTTGCTTGGTGTTGTAGAGCATAGGGTTGCGTTATATACAGAAGTAAATAAAACACATCTCTTTCGCTGAATTATCGTATCGTTGGAGTCCATTTCTAACAAAAGGCTGGCTGTATTTATAGATTTAAAGTTAATTTTTCATCTTTTTTTCTCTGTAGATGTTTTCATACCTCTCTTTCTCATATAATTGTTGCAGGTTTTGCTTTAAGTAAAACATTTTCTACCACTTTACATTCAAAACCAGATAAACTGTGTTCGAAGCTGTCGCATTGTAATTTTTTCGATTTGCTGATGAGTATGTTCAATAGTTTTTAATTTTCTGCAATTCTTAATCAAACAACATGTTTTTATGAATGTAAGTGTACTAAGTCAAAATCCTTTCATACGATATCTCATTTATTGTTTGTTGTGTGTTTTATATGTGCATAGAAAATGGTAGTGTTCACTTCCCAAACAATATAATGATTCATTAAGGCTAATTTAAACTGAAGCTTGATAATGATTTCGCTTTGGTATGATTTTCCTTTATACATTCCATTGAAATAAAGTAACTCGATTCTGACCGTTTTTTTTAGAATGTATTAATAATATTTAATAACTTTCTAAAAAGCCAAACTTGATAGGAATGCTGTATTTTAACTTTTTCATTTTACTGTGAAAAAAAAAAGTGCCATTGCACCTGCATACTATTCAAATAATTATTTTAGATAAAATTTTGCTCATATGATATATTAGTGAATTAATTTGTTACAGTACAGCTCTAAAGATGATTTAATATCTTTATTTTTTCTTCAACTACTATAATATTTATATGTAAAAGACTAAAATTTTAATCAAATCACTTTTTGGTTTAAAAGACCATACTGATTGATGCTTAAAAAAACTTTTTAAACCTTTTATTTTTCATAACAAATGTTTAATACTACATTATTTTCATAAGTTGTAAGATGAAATGTAATATTTCATTGAAGGTACACAGTTTGGGACTAAGGATTTTGTTAATTTTGTGGTCATTGTTTTGTGTTCATTTTAACCTCGCCAGAATAGTTATATCTTTGTGAAACAGCTATTTATATGTTCTGAATGCTAATAAAAATAGATATATTATGAAAATTTGAATTAATTCATTAAAGAACTATTTGTTTAATGAACAATTTTTGGAAATTATCCTCACTGTTAGAAATTTTTAATCAACAGTTAGTTTTAGAATATTCATTTTTCTATTTTAAAATATTTTCTTGAAACCTGCAATCAGTTAGAAGTTTTTGTTCACTTATAAAAGGATGTCACCTTAGAAAATTCCAATATCTATCTTCACAAGCAAGTAGGATGTAAAAAAAAAAAAAAAATTCAAAGGATTTTTTTTTTTCTGATTTAAGATTTTTTTAAATTAGATTTTTATGGGGGGGGGGGGGGGTCCACCATTAAAGTATGGATGACTCAAGATTTGTAAACAACTAAGCCTCTAATTAGATGATATGGTTACCTAGATTGTTTACCATTAAAAGAATTATAATTAATAATTATAGGTATAATAGAACTGCAAATAAGTTGTTTCATTAATTAGCAGTGGAAATAAAATATGACAGCTCTTTCGCAACTGTAATGACGCATTTGCAATTTATACAGTTACTCTAATTGCATAAATTTAAACTTATGTACCATATGCATGCAAACTGGGGCACTGTTGTGCTATTTTTTTTTTTTTTTAATTTGCAGATCACTCAGTGTTCAGAGAAATGCACTGTAATCCCTATTCATAAGTGCTGATGTGTAAGTAAACTATATCTCATCAAAAAGTCACCTGTAAAAAATGCAGCCAAGTCTCGTAACTAATTTACCGTAAAAAGTACTGAGATCGTATAAAGCCAAGTTTAACTATCTTATTAACTCTGAAATTTTCATTCACAAATCTCTCCTAGTCTCTACATCTTTCATTAATTATTATTTTGTGACTTGGCAATTACGCAGCACAGGAAAGTTATTACACCTTACTATGTTATGGGATGGGATAATTTAATTAACGCAAATTATGTATGCACAGGGAAGTTATTACACCTTAATAAGTTATAGTATTATTTGATTAAGACTAACTACATACATCACATTCTTGTGCTACGTAATTGCTAAGTCACAAAATAATAATTAACGAAAGATGTAGAGACTAGGAGTGATTTGTGAATGAAAATTTCAGAGTTAATAAGATTGTTAAACTTGGCTTTATACGATCTCAGTACTTTTTACGGTAAATGAGTTACAAGACTTGGCTGCATTTTTTACAGGTGACTTTTTGATGAAATTTCACTTCTTTTTGTAAGTAATCCTCCTTTTCTTGATTTTGGGCTCTTTTTGGAGATCATCCACAGATTTTCGATGAAGTTACCTTAAAGGAATTTCAGGTAACTAGGCAAGCACTAAGTTATGGGAGGGGGGAGTCAAAAGTACTCTCAACTGCTTCCAGGAAAGGGGCTATCCATCTGAGATATTACTCGCAGCCTAGATACGTGATATTTAGCACAAGAGTACTGTTTAGGATAAAAAGAAAGCTAAAATTAAAATTTTCAATATATCAAACTATATTTGATTTTTCGAAGGTTTCCGGATTTTTAAATTTTTTCTTATTTTGTATCCTAAACCCTACCTTTCTGCCAAATGTCAATGGTAGGACTACAAAATCAAGTTATATTCAAACCTTCGACTTTTTATAAATTTATTTATTTTTCGATTTTACTTCTAAGTTTCCTGATTGTCATGCCAATATAGTAATTCTTTGATCCCTCCTCTTAGGATCATTTAGGTTCAATTTAAAGATAAATCAAGATAATCTTAGAGTCACCATGATTTTATTTAGAAA
The DNA here is from genome assembly GCA_963931845.1 of Maratus michaelseni. Lineage (NCBI taxonomy): Eukaryota > Metazoa > Arthropoda > Arachnida > Araneae > Salticidae > Maratus > Maratus michaelseni. The sequence continues at coordinate 227,990,679 of OZ007596.1, forward strand.
GGACTATCAAGCCATAACCAGCCAGTAATGTCGGGAGGAGAGGGGGAGCTGTGAAGATTGTTTTGGTGTCATCATTTAACAATCCATATTTCATATGCAAATTAAATAGAGTATAACCTGTGAAAGAAAACAAACATGTCTATAAAGAAACCACCCATAACATAGCCGGTCTATAGCAGAACTTTTCTATACCGAAATTCGTAAACAAAAAAAAAACAGCATAATCCAGGGAAAAAAACATAAAACAATTACGGGCGGTGTACTAGCTAATAGGGCAATTATCATAAAACTCATGTTTCTAGAACTACAAAATCGAATTGTTTTTTAATTTTCAATTTTTTACAGATATTTCGAGTTTTCGAATTTTAGAAATTTTTAAAAGTTTCTTTTTTGAATCGTAAATATTACCTTTACACTACATTTTAAGTCTCTAACAAGATCGAATTTTCCGGATTTTTTAATTTTTCCTTATTTTGTATCCTAAATACTACCTTTATTCCGAATTCAAAGTTTCTAGCGCAACAAAATCGAATTATTTTCAAATTTTTTATTTTTTTTTATTTTATTTTCGATTTTTATTGTGTTTTGGATATTTTTTTTTCTAAATTCTAAACACTACCTTTACACCAAATTTTAAGTTTCTACGACTACAAGATCATATTATTTTCAATTTTGTTGAATTTTCTGGATTTTATAATTTTTTTTTCTTTGTAGCCTAAACAGTACCTTTATTCCAAATTTCAAGTTTCTAGGCCTACGGGATCCACCTAATCTTTTTGATGACGTGTGACTGAGTGACAAAAAATTGAAACCTTCAGTTCATATATCATTAGCACTAGAAAAGACAGAAATGTGAAATTTTAAATTTGTGCCTTATTTGCCACATACACTACATAAAGTTTCTGATTTTTGGGATACACCAGATCAAAGCTATGGGGAGGTCAAAAGTGCCCTGAGTTGCTTCCAGAGAAGGATGCTTATGACTGTGCTTTCTCGACTTGGCGGAGGCACTACCATGCCTCCAGATACAAAATTAAAAATTCAGGAAAATTCCAACAAATCAATCTTTTTTTCAATTTTTTTTTTTTTCGAATTTTTTCAAATTTTTTTTTTTAATTTTCTTGATTTTTCAATTTTTTTTTTCTATCCTAAGTACTACCTATATTCCAGATTTCAAGTTTCTAGTTCTACAAAATCGAATTATCAAATTTTCGTTTTTCGATTTTTCTGATTTTTTTATTTTATTTTCGGTTTTTAATTTTTCCTTATTCTGAATTCCAAACACTACCTTTACGCCGAATTTTAAGTTTCTAAGGTTAAAAAATAAAATTATTTTCATTTTTTTTTTTTCAATTTTTTTTGAATTTTTTCAAATTTTCTGGATTTTTTTTCTTTTTTTGTATTCTAAATACTACCTTTATTCCAAATTTTAAGTTTCTAGCGCTATAAAATCGAATTGTTTTCAAATTTTTGATGTTTCTCTATTTTTTCGTTTTTTTAATTTTATTTTCGATTTTTATTTTGTTTTTAATTTTTTCTTATTCTGAATTCCAAACACTACCTTTACGCAGAATTTTAAGTTTCTAAGGAAAAGATCAAATTATTTTCATTTTTTCAATTTTTTTTTAATTTTTTTTTCAAATTTTCTGTTTTTTTTTTTTTTTTTTTCGCTTTTTCTGTATCCTAAATACTACTTTTATTCCAAATTTGAGTTTCTATCGCAACAAAATCAGATTGTCTTCAAATTTTCAATTTTTTCATTTTTTTTTTCAATTTTCCTTTCGATTTTTTTGGTGTTTTTGATGTTTTCTTTTTCTGGATGCTAAACACTACCTTCACACCAAATTTTAAGTTTCTAAGACTACAAGATCATATTAATTTCAATTTTCAAGGAATTTGTTGAATTTTCAAATGTTTTTTTTTTTTCGAATTTTCCAGATTTTGTAATTTTTTCTTTCTTTGTATCCTAAACCATTTTTCCAAATGTCAAGTTTCTAGGACTATGGGATCTACCTAATCTTTTTGATGACGCGTGAGTGAGTGAGTGACAAAAAATCGAATGCTTGTGTTCATATATCATCTGAACTAGAAAAAACAGAAACTTGTAATTTAAAATTTTGGTTCTGTGTGCCAAATACTCTATAAAAATAAAGTTCCGGGTTTTTGGGAAACTCCAGCGCAGAGATATGGGGGGGTCAAAAGTGCCCTAAGTTGCTTCCAGAAAAGTATGCTTATGGCTGTGCTCTCTCGACTTGGCAGAGGCACTGCTGTGCCTCCAGATGTTTGGAAATACCATTTAGATATACATTTTTAAAGTTACTCATTGAATAAGAGAAAATACAAACCACTAGAATATACTTTTAAATGCAATTGCTGAGATAAAAAATTAGACAATGTTTGCCGAGTGTATGCTTTTATGAGTCAAACTTGACTCTTTGTTATAAAATTCTACATAAAACATTAATTTATTTATATATTTGATTTAAGAGTAGTAAACAAATCATACATGAGCTCTTCTTTTGTAAATTTTCAGTTGTTTCCCTGAATTACTATTTGTTTGAGTGTTTTGTTTATGATATACGTAGTGCTGTTTGAATAGAAAAAAGTGTGCTGATGATGGCAACCTAGCTTCAGGTGCCAAGGTCATTTAAAGTAGTGCAGTGAATTATTATTAATGTATTGACAATTTGTGAAAATACAAAATAAATTTTTATCACCATACACTAAGAGTTGCTTGGATGCTGAGCACCATAACTATGCAATAAAAGCCAGCTAGCAGCTAGAATTAAAAAAATCCCTGACGGCTCGGCCTACAGGCACAGGTAGATTTCGAAGACTCAGACAGTGGGGCGCCTGTTTGTCGGGAATTGCGAAAGAAATTACATTTTTGCGATGATGTGGCAGTTGGAACCGCCTACTTTGAAACCTAACTTGTTTGCAGGCGGAGCCAGCAGAATTTTTTTTTTTTGTTGTTCTATAAGAGTTGGTCCTATAAAAAACTTGTCAATATAAAAGTTTTAGATAATATTATAAGGATTTATGACAAATTTAAGCGTATTTGAAATCTTGGGAATTGACGAAGTTAGGAATTTTTTTCTTCTAAAACCCACCTCCCCCCCCCCCCCTCCCCTTAAGGCAATTTTTAATTATATCAAAAATCTGTCATACATAAATTTTTGGCCCTTCTCCTAGAAGTAATAATAACTTCAAACGGATTCGATACGTATCATAATTAAGAAATTATGGGTTTTTTTCTGTTTTCACAAACTCCCCCCCCCCCCCCCCCCCCCCCCCCCCCGGTTTGATTTTGCCCATTAACGAACTTGACCGAGATTTTCTGCCCCTTGATTTTATGTATCAGTTTCGAAAAGATGCGAGAGTTGGAACCGCCTACTTCGAAAAATAACTTGTTTACAGGCAGAGCCGGCAGGGATTTTTTTTTTTTTTTTTTTTTTTTTTTTGCTATAACAAATAAAAAAACCTAAAGGTCCTATAAAAAACTTATCAATATAAAAGTTTTAGATAATATTAAGAGGATTTATAATAAATTTAAGCGGATTTGAAATGTTGGGAATTGACGAAGTTATGAATTTTTTTCTTCTAAAACCTCCCCCCGTCCCCCCCTTAAGGCAATTTTTAATTATATCAAAAATCTGTCATACATAAATTTTCGGCCCTTCTCGTAGAAGTAATAATAACTAAACGGATTCAATACGTATAATAATTAAGAAATTATGGGGGGTTTTCTGTTTTCACAAAAAGCCCCCCCCCCCCACCTTGGTTCGATTTTGTCCATTAACGAACTTGACCGAGATTTCATGTATCAGTTTGGAAGAGGTTTATGCAGAATTTTACCAGTTATCATGGTCATAAAAAAGTGACATAGATAGATAGATAGATTAGAGATGAGTTCAGGCTCTCTTTTTGGAGCCCGGGCCCGACAATGTTGGAATCTGAGCCCGCCCAAGCCCGAAACATTTTATGTCATCAGAGCCCGAGCCCAATACCAAAAAAAATTGCATAATATTTAAAAATTGTTTCAAAAGTAATAATCCATTTTTAAAAAACTTTATACATGAAAATAACTGTTACTCACCAGTACATAATTATTTTTTGGGAAATTTACATTTAATCTTATCAAAAGAGAAGTTTTCTAGCAAATAAAAATATACTTCCTTAAAAGGATTCTCATATTTTTCTCTCTCAACAAGCAAATATGATGGATACATTAACGAAGTGAGTTTTATGAATAAAGGCATGGAATTTAAAGAAATTACTTCTTCTATGCAGAAAAATTTAACAACATTCTTCTACTTCTCATAAAAGGTGTGTATCGTAAATTATAATTGATCCCTTAATTAAAACAATATTTCGTGTTCCTGAAAATCAGCTTAAATTAAAAGTTTTACACCGTTATCGGAAAGATTCTATGCTTTTATAGGAAAAGGAGAAACACTGTTCGATTGTTTGCTATCGGAATTGGAATAACAATACATGACAATTATATCTATTTACGAATGGAAGTGACTTCGGAAATATGCAGAGCAGAGCTTTAGCACGAACAGAGTTCACTATGAAAAATAGATTCATTAACGTTATTTTCATATGAAGAGCGATTATGACTCGAACACATTATTAGACTAAAAATTTGCAAACCTTAAGCTAGTGCTGATTGACTAAAAATAAAAGAAAATATTCATTTCACGTTAGATCTCTGAAAAAAAAAAAAAAAACTAAACGTTCCAATTAAAAAATATCCCGTCAAAAACGAAAATGCAGCAGCAAATTATTCACGCCACTTTCCACTGGTGCTATCACCCAGTCTTTGCGTCGTGTCAATGCCACACATAAATCTGCAAATATCAACATTTTTTTTTTTTTTAAGGTAGCAGTCTAGTATACTAGAAACATTTTTTCTATTCATTTTGATCAAAATAACATTAAAATGATTTGAAAAACATTATGTAATTTTTTAGGAGAAAAAGAAAGTTATTTTTATTTTTTCTATATAAGAATAAATAAAATTGTCAGTTTCGGAAAGAATGAGCCCGGGCCCGAAGACTGGTATAAAAATCGAGCCCGTGTCGGGTCCGAGCTTTCGGGCTCAGGCTGAGCCCGTCTCATCTCTAATATATATATATATATATATATATAATTTTGAACTGGGGGTGGTTTTGGATTCTGGGAGTCATGATCGGCGTAAATCTGTAAAAATTTTTCAAAATTTCCAACTTAGGTGAAAATGTAATAGGTAGTATTTCTTACGAAATCTACCTAAAAGCAGGTGGTTGGCTTTTAATGGTTTAAACAGGTTTTTTCTCTTTGGCCAAAATTGGCTTTTATACAGTGAAGCCTTTTAATTATAAACTGCACTTGTTAAAGTATTTTTAAGCTGATTTTAAAGACATTTTATTGAGTTAAATTTCAATAAATAGCCCAATTTCTTAATAATGAAAACATTAATATTGGAATAGTTATGGAGTTAGTGATTTGTACCCAGATTTGCAAATGTGTCAGCTAAATTTTAAAAAAGCATACCAATTGTTTTTTTTTTTTTTTTTTTTTTTTTTTTTGTGTACACTGGCCTTTAACGTGATTTTGTTTTTATTTTTTACTGCTTTCAATAATGAAATATTGTAATTTTAGGACAATAGTTGTTTTGTTATATATTATATTACTTTTTACTAAATTTAAGGGGTATTGGTCAGTCTTATAATCTTTTTTTCATAAATATTTAAAATCATGCATAAAGTAGCGTAATAAATACTATTTCTCAATATTGAAACAATTTTCAGGAATAAAATATGCATGAATATCTTTTTTGAATAGCAAAAAGTATTTTCCTATTTTGTTTTAACATTTTATTTTGAAAACATTCTTTTTACTTACCCATCATACGTAGTATAGGGTAAGTCTTGCAATCGTTTTGAAAATCGAAATTTTTTTTGACGGATTTACACGTTTCAGACACTGGAGATTCCGAAAAACATATTTTTAGAAAAAAAATTTTGCCGTCCGTCTGTGTGTCTGTAAACACTCTATCTCCCGAAAAAATTGAGATAGAGACTTGCAATTTGGCATGTACTTAGTATGTAATAATGGGAAGAAGCCTATTTCATTTCAATAACCTCGATTAACCGGAACTATTTTTTTCGGACTCTCGAAATATTCGTTCTGATAAAAGGTATGTAAAAATTTTCGAAATTGGTTATTTTAAGGAGTGAATATAAAAGACAATAAAAAAACATAAATTTTGCATAAAGCATGAAGTCGATCGGATAACTAGTTGCCGAGATATTTGGAATCCTATTTTCCACACTCTTCGATTTTTCATGACCCTGTATTTCATCCAAATTTCACTTCAAAGATATATTTTAATTGGAAATTTGACGCTTAATCAGATGCAATAAACCGCTAGTTAATAGGATTATTATATTTGGAGTTATAAGGATGTTTCTTTCAAGCAATTCAGTAATAGAGCCTTTAAAGTTTGTGACGTCATCAAGCCTTGATTTTATTTGAATTGCAATGCATTTTATAAGTAGTTTACACAATTTTTATTTTAATATTTTACATTATGCATATCCATGATGGGTAAGTATTACGGTGGCCCCCAACGACTAGTTTATTTTAGTTTTCTTTTTTTACATACCTACATGTAGTAAAATCTCAAATATTATCTCCTTCCTCATTCATCTTTCAATATTGATTATTTCATTTTTTAATCTGTTTATATGGATTTACCTGAAATAAGTAATGAATCTGCTTAGTATCCGAAAACCTTATTTTATATTCATCAAAATATATAATTTCTGTAAGTCATTAGACCCACTGATTACTAACTAAATATGGGTGTTCTCAAGTCAGATAATTTTTATTTATTAAATATTTATCAAATATTTTCTTTTGTCAAATACTGTATCAGTTAATAGATACAAATACATAATCGGAAAAATAGCATTTAGTTTTAATTCAATTTTTAACGTTAATAGCAGTATGTATGTATTTTTTATGTGTGGAGACTTATCATTGGTTAACTAAATTTTTTAATGTATAGTAATATGCGGAGCTATGTAATTTAGAGTTTTAAAATATCTTCAAGTCTAATTTAATACATTCTTCTCAAATTTTTCTTTTAGACATACTTCATTCATAATTGTCTTTTAGGAGTCCTAAAGACTTTTTTTTTAATATTTAATAAAAGTTTATATTTTTTTTGTAGAAAACTTTTATAACTACATTAACAATAAGTTATTGTGAATTAACTGTAAATCGCACATACTGTTTTTTCTTTTAGGCTTTTTTTTAGCCTGGCTAATAAAATCTGGCAACCCTGTAACTAGGGGATAAGAATAGGGGTGCAGATCTCAAAGGAAGTAATTCAAGAGGCTTTTAATTAATATTGTTTTATTTCAGAGGTACATAATTGAAGTCTTTCCTAAGGCGAGGACATTGTCTTTTAAACATCATACATTATTTAACAGGGTTTAAAAAAACCTGTTTTTTGTTTGTTTGTTTAAACTGGATTTTGTTTTGTTTTTAATAAATATTTTCTATTACATATAGACACATATTTGTTCATAAAAATAAATATTTTTGGATATTAGATAGGTAATATAACTTAATTTGAAATTCAAATGATATAATTACAGTCAGTTATGGAAAAAAGTTGAAATCATTTGTAAATTAAGCATTATTGGTAACAGCTATGTCTTATGTTCAAAGAATAAACTGCTCTACACAGTGAAACATAGATATCTTAAAAATCTTATCATGAATCTTTTGATTTAATAATAATAAATAAATATTTTATGTAGTTTCATGAATATAATTAATTTTTTCACAGCTATTGAAATTTTTTTTAATGAAATATTTGTTATCTAGGATGCCTGATTTTTCTGTCAGAACACAAAATGAGCAATTATGGTTTTTTTATTTAAAAAAAGCTTTTCATAACGAATTCGTGGAATGATTTGACATTTAATAGTTGAGTTTTTACACCTTCTTTCAAGAAGTATTGTGTATTGTCACTTAAAGAAATTAATTTTGAAAACTATTATTTAGGTGGAAGGTACCGTTCATAATATATATAATATGTATTTATTTATTTTTGCAAATTTTGGATCCCTGTTTATAGTGTGTAGAATAAGCCCTAAAACAATTATACGAAAATCTAAGTTACAGTCCATTGAAATAAGTGCTGATTAACTAAAAAACAGGTATAATGGGACATAACTGCACACATGATGAATTATTTGCTTCGTAGGTGTAAATCCAAAAATCACAGACTAACTGTAAGTTACAAAATAATGATTATACAGTTTTTATTAGTAAAATCTTAAGCATTATTTTCTTGAAAGAACATTTTTCATCATGCCTTATAAAGCACCATTTAAATGGTTCAAACAATCAGCTTTTTTTTCTTTTCGGAAATTAAAGATTATTGTTATTGTTTGGGTTGAATTTATTCTTTCTATGAAAAAAAAAAATCTGAAGTTGACCTTTATTTCGGGCTCATGAGCAGTATCCTCCCCTTAATGGTTTTTTTTTTTTTTTTTGCAGAAGCCATTCTGGATGTAGTAGCGGCGCAGCCAAGTACAAGTACACGAACAGTGGCTAGCCAGGTGGATACCTCACAGTCCACGACTTGGAGGGTACTGAAGGATGAACATTTGCTCCCGTTTCATGTGCAACGAGTCCAGAAACTGTCTCCAGGGGATTATCCAAATCGTATTGAATTCGCCCGCTGGTTTCTGCAGCAGAATGCGCTAAATCCACATTTTGGACAAACTGTGCTTTTCACCGATGAATGTACCTTCACACGTGAAGGTACATTTAACACACACAATGCACATGTATGGGCGGATGTCAATCCACATGCTACGTATCCACATGCTCATCAGAGACGCTTTTCCATCAATGTTTGGGCAGGAATCCTCGGAGACCACCTAATCGGACCGTACCTTCTTCCTGAACGCCTCAACGGTAAAACATACCTCACATTTCTGCAACATGTGCTGCCAGACCTGTTAAACGTTGTTCCTCCACGCATCCGGCGGGTCATGTGGTTCCAGCACGATGGAGCGCCAGCCCATTACGTACGAGACGTCCGCAACTATCTGGACATCACATTTCCGAACAGATGGATTGGTCGAGGTGGTCCTGTTGCTTGGCCTGCTCGCTCGCCAGATCTTTCACCCCTCGATTTCTTTTTTTGGGTACGATTCAAGGCTCTTATGTATGAGACACCCATTGAATCCCCCGAGGAACTGGTCGCCAGACTTTCCGCCGCTGTAGGGGAAGTGCTCGAAAAGCCTGATGTTTTCGCGAATGTTCGCCGTTCCATTCGTCGCCGTTGTTCTGCGTGCATAACCTCTGGTGGTCACAATTTTGAACATTTATTGTGATTACATGTTAATAAATATGCTTTGGTAACATAATCCTAATTTGTGTCTTTTTACCTCGTATCACAGCACACAATGTGTGGACATGGTAAACTGAACTGTGCTCAGGAGTAGAAATTTCAAACCCCTCTCCCCAGAAACTTAACCACGTCTAACGATTCAGATTTTGGGCTGAAAATTTAAGTCTAAGCTTTAGAAAGCATTTAATGAGACACAAAAAATAACGGTATAAAATAGTTGTTCGTTACTCCAAAGTCTAAAGCGCCCTCTATCGGAATTTTTTGAAAATTTTCTTTAAAATTTATTTTCAAGAAAATACTGACATAAAGAATAATTTTAGCAAAACGCGGCAGTAGTTAGAGCCTAATCTACGACACAAAGATCGGGAATAACTGATTTTTGTTCTGGGGGGAGAAGGGTTTCAAATTTCAGTTTACGCTACTTAACTACTCGTTAGGACTCAGATTTTTAGATCAAAATTTAAGTTTAAGTCTAAGCTTTCGAAATCATTTAAAGAAATACAAAAAATAACGTTAAAAAATAGTTGTTTGTTACTCCAAAGTCTAAAGCGCCCCCTATCGGCATTTTTTGAAATTGAACTTTAAAATTTTATTTCAAGAAAATACTGGCATAAAGAAAATTTTTTGCAAAAACCGCAAACGAATCGACCAATTTTTCCATGTTTTATAATTATTTGAAATTCCGGACCCTAAACTTTAATGCCCCCTATCTCCTTGGGAATACGTCTGGGACCCTTAGTCTCCTATTTAATATTATTTGTCTTTAAGTGTACTATAACCCCTTAAAGTTCTGCCCATCTTTTATGAATCACCCTGTATATATAGAGAGAGAGAGAGAATATTTCTGATTTTAATTGTTTGCTTTTATTCACTGATTTTATCATCTAATTAATGTGAACAAGTCTTATTAAAAGTAAGTTTCTAACCTTCTTCCTTGATGCGGTATCGGAGGAGTACTTTCAAGACTACATTATCCCACTTATAATTGTTTATCTGTGAGATGCTGTGTGACTAATGCTTAATTAGAGCAAGTTAGTTACTCAACTGAGAATTAAGTAATCAAATGAGCTATCTTTATATATATATATATATATATTGATAAATGGTACTTTTATGTTAGCTGAGTGCCAGTGATATATATACATATATAATGCACATATATATAGATATATACACATATGTGTTATATAAAAATTTTATTTCGCATTATACCTTTAAATTAATTTTAACTTCTGACATAGTCATTATTTCCTTAATTCTTAATAATATTTATTCCTATTTAATGTCCTTTTAAAAGTAGTAACACGTATATTAATTTAATTATCTTATTCCAAATCTTAATCTAAAACTTTAAGTTCATTCGTAACTTTTATCAACTCCCCAATCTATAAAATTCTGAGAGACACTTATTGTCATTTCGAATGTTTTTAAGATCCATTTTTTATTCCATGCATTGCTTCGTGCGCTGAGTATTTTTCACATCAAAATCAATGTGCCATTGTGTTGGGAATTCTTTCTTGTTAAATCTTCTCCATCGCACCTCATTCGCTTAGCTTAATTTTGTCTGTCACTCATTGGTTCCTGCATACGTTACGTCGTTTCAATAACTCTACACGCGGTTAACAAAACTGCATTACAAGCTTTTAGAGAGCAGATTTTTGTCGTGTTTGGAAGTGCTGACCAAATCGTTATCTGGTGTTCTGCGACTTAGAATTTCACAACAGCCTTTTAAGATCTATTAAATGAGTTATCGTCAAGCCTGAGGGGAGGACTATAAGTTTATACCTGATACTGTGGGAACTGTTACTGGCATCGCTCCTGTTCATTAATAAACAATTTATCTGGAAATTGGCTGCTGATTATTGAAGAGACTTGTGGTGTTTCATCGTTGCCTAACCTCCTCGCCATGATTCTTAATATCGACTGCAATCATTCACCATCTTTAACAAACTGCCATTTTCTCGTGGAATATTAAATCATCTTCGTAAAAAGTTTACATATATATGTATATTAATATGTGTACATACATATGTATATATATATATATATCACTGGTGCCCAGCTAACATAAAAGTACCTAATAAATTTTGGTTTGTTGAAGTTTCATATTGAAAATTCTACTACAGGGGATAGGAAAGGTGGCTTTGAAGAAAGTTGTACTAGACCCTGAGCTTTTCAGGGCCCTGTTATTCTTACAAGAATACTTATAAAAAGAAGTTTTAGTAGTTGATATATGTGTATACAATAACCCTTAAGTATAATCCTTATCAGATGACACAACTTCTGTCAACATCCCTGATGGAATTATATGAATACTGCAACATCATTAGAAAGATGCATCTTAACTGTTTTCTGTTCTATCACCAGCTCATCATTCATAATTATTTCTATAAGTCGAAATAATTGCAATAATATCCATCAAAGAAGTTATGCTTGTTTTATAGACTTGTTTAGTAACTTTTCTTTTTAATTTAAATTTGCTTTTTAATTGCTCAAAAAACTACATAATGTGAAAATCTATAGAGATTAGAATAATTATCCAAATCTGCCAGAGAATACTTCTATCTCTGTTTCTGAGAATCGTTAATAATTCCATACATTAAAAACTTCATCAAACACCTTGAAACACCCTTCATATTTCACAGTCTTCTTTTCAATATTTTGGTTACTTTTATTATTTTTTATTGTCTTTTCAGGAATATCATATTTAAAATGCATTTATCATAGTTAAAATAAAACTTAATTGTATATAAATTGAATAGAAAACTATTTTTATAAGAACTTTTGATTATACTTATTTGTATATCACCTTTTAATATATGTATTTCTTTTGAATAAAACAACAAAATAAAATGCAATAAAACTTTATTATAATAAATACAAAAGTTAATATTTACTTTTTCTCCAGCTACAAAAAATCTTTCAACAAAATACAGAAAGTATAACTATACATCCGTTCTGGATCCAAAATAAAAATAAAATATTTTTTTTTTTGTTGTTCACCACAATAACTCATTTCATATTCAAATGTTATTATATTATTAAAATGCAATTCAAACATTTATTACCTCATTGACGTCTCGGCAATTATGTCATAAAATTTTCTTTCAGTAGTCAAATTATTTTTCTTTTAACCCTATCACTATGTCCTGGGGTCCACACGGACCCCAAGCACTTTCAACAAGTTGTCAAAAAAATCTATCACTCACTAAGTAGTCTCAGCCGGTGACATCTCATATCATAATGTTTGTAACACACAGTAAAACTTAAACTGTACAAATATAAGTGGTACTCGTTTTGTTTTAATTTGAAAAATAGGTAGCATATTTGTCCTGGGCAACAACAGGGCATGTTTTGATAGGACATAGTGATAGGGTTAAATAAAACAATCACAATAAATTTCTTTAAGTAAAATAGTAATTAGTAATTTTCTTGATTCCTTATAATTCTATAAATTAAGCATACAAATTGCAGCTAAAAGAAAATAAAGAATAGTAACAGTTGTTCAACAGCTACTTTGAAAGAATGTATTGTAAAAATATAACCATGGGCATACCCAAGGGGTGGGATGATGGAGCTACAGCCTCCTCCGAAATAGTCAAGAGAGAAATCAATAGAGTGCTAATTTTTTTTCTTTTTTTAGAGATTAAATGTTTTTCTATGATACAATGGATTATCCACTCTGTTAATCCCATATTAGTGTACAGTGACACTACAGTATACCCAAATACGGCGAAGGGGAGCTGATGCGGTTAAAGTCATACTCGTCATTCCCTTAATAGTGCACAGTCGCACCACAGCAAACCCAAAAAGGCTGATGAGGTTACAGCTACCAACCCCCTCCCAAAAATAAAGTAGAAATGTAAATTAATAGAATGATTTTTTTTTACTTTTTTTTAGATAAATTTGTAAATTTAATTTTTTTTCATACAATGCACTAGTCTATCTGTTTAGTCCCATATTAGTGTACAGTTACGCTACAGCATACCCAAAGAGGAGGAAAAGGATTGATGGGGTTATCACGCTCCTTCTCTCTCCGAAATGCTTGCAATTAAAGGAAAAAAATGGTTGATTTTGTTTCTTGCTTTTCAAGGTATATTTATAATTCTTTTTCTGTCATACAACTACAACAACGGACTAACCATTCTCATTACTCCTATATCTGTGCAGTAACACCACAACATACCCAAAAAGGAGGAAAGGTGCTGATGAGATAACCCCTTCCATCTGCGAAATGGTCGCAATAAAATTAAAAAAGTGCTGATTTTTTGTTTATTTTTGAGTTAAATTTGTAATTTTTTCTGTCATAATACTATGAATTAGCATGGATGTAATGAAGGGTATACAGTCAGGGCTACACTAGATACCGGGCTTGCTCATTCATTATCATGACGTCACAAAAGGTGGCTGGCCGCTACCAGCGATTGGTACAAAGCGAAACGACAAAATGAAAGACATACAGCGATTGGCACAAAACGACGGGGTCGTCGCTTTGCACCAATCGCTGGTCGCGGCCAGCCACCTTTTGTGACGTCATGATAATGAATGAGCAAGCCTGGTATCTAGTGTAGTCTTGATACAGTGGTATACGCAATATATCTTCTGGATTTTTTACGTATACAGTGATTGTCTCAAGTAATGCTAAAGCATGTACTCTCTAGTGTATACCCTTAGCCTATAGCATATACCCCCTGGCACTTTTGTTTTACGACTCCAGCACTATGAATTAGCCATTCTCATCAATCCCATATTAGTTTACAGTGACCCCACCGCATACATAAAGAGGGAGTGGGTGCTGATAGGATTACGACCTCCCGCCCTTCTGAAACGATCGCAGTGAAATGAAAATGCTATTTTTTCTTTTTAAATTTTTTATTTATCATACAAGAGACTAACTATTCTAGATTATAGTCCCATATTAGTGCACAGTGATACCACAGCATACCCTACCTAAAGAAGGGAGTTATGGGGTTACAGCTCCCTTCCCCCTCCTAAGTGGTCTCAGTGAAATGCAAAAAAAAGGTCTGAAAAAAACAGGATATAAATAAGTTGCTGATATCAGGTTTTTTTAAATAAAATTATTGCTTTTCTGTCACAATTTTTATAAAAAATAAAAGTTGTATTTTAAGGGAATTTAAAATTTTGGAACATTAATGAAAATAATTTCACTAAAAATTAATGTTTAATGCAAACTTTTATGCTTAATAGTAATAATAATAAAAGCTTTTCTTAGTTTTTCAGTTAATAGAACACCACATAGTGTTGCCAGGTACAATCTCACAAAACGTGAGACAGTGGCTTCTAAATTGGGACACAAAAATATACTACATTGTATGAATATGAAATCCTGTCTTAAACATATAAAATTCATTGTCTCTACATTAGGACTACCATACATACCTACTAAAATGAAAGACCCTAAAAAACGAGATTTTTCTCCTGTCCCTTGTGATTTCGTATTAGCAGGTTTTTAAATAGGTAAAAAAAAGAACTTATACAGTAAAACCTGTGAAAGGTTAGTTGTATAGTATTCATAATGTCGGGACAATACAATTTTTACCATAAAACATAATTCCATTATAAACAGGTTCCGTTTACGCAGTGTTTATTTAGTGTCAAAATATCAATAAATAGTGTCAAAATATCGTTATTTGAATGTAACTTTTTACACTACAGTTTTAGTACATTAGGGAAGGTTTTATTAATCTCAGAGTAGTTATCGCATCGTGTGTGAATTCGTTTACAGGAACATATCAATTATTTTAATATAAGATAGCCTACTGCGATATCAAACGTTTGCAATACTGTAATTTCCAGTATTGGGAACATTTGATAATGCAGTGAACAATAAATGCAATCTATCTTTGTAAATAGGGGCTTTCAGTCGTGACGTTTTGCTTGGAAAATGACTCCAAACAAATGGTTGCAATGTTTCATTTCTTATTTAATATAAATCGTAGGAAATGTTACGACTGTTTATAAAGTATTAAAACATTTAGCTGTGAGATATAGCTATAATATACAAATGATAAAGAGAATACAACGTAGCAACCGTTTCTTTTGAGTCAGTTTTCAAGCTAAACGTCATGATTGACGTCACACTATAAGCGCGACCTACGTTATACATAAGTATAAGGAAAGGGCGAGGCTACCGCGGCCCATTCCACTTATCTTTTTTTTACAGACCGCTAGAGTGACGTGATGCTCTTTTCGTACACCTGCATTGGTGGATTCGAGCAACACGTGACTCCCGCGGTCTGTAAAAAAAGATACGCGTAAAGCACCGCGGTAACCTTTCTTTTTCGTTAGCCTCGTGGTTCAAATAGGCAGTTCTGATTGGCTTAACTCCCCTGACCTTCAATTGAAGTACAATGGTTGATCAGCTGATTGCAACTTCCCTATAGAATATCCCTATTTTGACCAATGAAAATGTTTCATAATATAGTAAAGTAACCGTTTTCTCTAAAAGCGGTGGAGTGTGTCTGCAGCAAAAACTGAAGATTT
This sequence comes from Maratus michaelseni, assembly GCA_963931845.1. Taxonomy (NCBI): domain Eukaryota; kingdom Metazoa; phylum Arthropoda; class Arachnida; order Araneae; family Salticidae; genus Maratus; species Maratus michaelseni. The sequence continues at coordinate 228,006,607 of OZ007596.1, forward strand.
TTAACATTGTGTGTTCCTGCTCCCAGTCCTCCACGTTTTCATACTTTTGGGTGCAGGAAAACACAATGGTAAACCTACAAATCAACCGCTAAAATCAGGTTTTAAGGTGTTTTCCACCAAGATATGACTTGGCAGACCGATTGCGTTTTAATATGCGAATCGAGTTTTAACTAATTCTGGAATTTCAGCCGTGAACTCGATGAGGTGATTGTTTGTGCTGTCGCCTCCCGGTCTATAATATCTGTTCTCTGAATTTCGAAATATACATTGCATTTTATTGTCGTCACTGAAGAACATTGCGATAGTTTTGTTTGAATGAATGGTAAAAATTATTTTTTTCTGTGACCTATAAAAAGAAATTTGTATCAGAGGGTGTAGAAAATATATTTTGGAGTCACCTGAAAATGTAGCTCGGGGCACATGCCTGGTGTGCCTCTGTGATATTCAGGCCCTGCATTTGATAAAACAAACGCCAGACCAGCAGCTCACCGAGCCAACATCAAATGATCTCATGCGGTTTGTGTAGCAATCCAAGAAACCATCTGAAGTTCAGCTTAGAGTGCCTTTATATGAAACTGGTGACAGGTGACATAGATCAAACTTAATGTATGTACTTAGATGTACTTAAACAGACGCGTTTGTCCAAACTATGGTAAACCGACATTCCAGAACTTAGCGATACTCGCCTGGTCGAGTTCAATTATATGAGTGAGACTAAAGGTGCCTCGATATATAACTAGTCGGATGTGCCAATCCCAAAACTTTCTTCTATCTCAATCATGTTAATACTTCTAATTTCGTCCTCACTTCGCCAATAAAATTAATATTTTTCGTCATTCTGTTGTACGTCAGCTGCTTGCGAATCAATCATCGGGTTACTGACTGGGATGCGATAAACTGATGTATACTAAACTACGAAAAGTTCTTCTGGCCTGTACCGACAGGAACAGATAGTCTCCCTATTCCTTGGTTTTAGGATTTTAGATAATTTTACTGGAAAACACGAAACTGAAATGAGTGGAACCCAATGGGGAAGTTGCACTCATTCTAGATTATGCCTTATTTTATGTTTAATTGATGAAGATGACTTTACATTCCTCAAATCTTAACTCGGAAACGCAAAAATAATTTTAAATAACTAGTTATTGGAGTTTTAAACTCCGCTAAAAGCAAAACAAAACCACGTGATCTGAAAACGCGACGGGATTGGTTTGACGTCACTACACATGAAACGCGGCTTCTGCTTTAGAATCGAATGCATGCCAGGCTGTTTTGCATTACCTTCTACTTATTATAAACGTCTTTTAAAGACGCATTTACACAAAAACAAAAACAAATATTAAAGTCAAAAGATTATTTTAACATATCTAAATATAATGCATTATTTATTTATACATTTGCATTAATTTTCAATTAGAAAAGTGATGAAGTTGGTCGGATTCGAAAAACACAAAGTTATGACTTTCGGATTTTTTTTTAAATTTATTTATTTACTTTTAGGGAAGAAAAACTGCATTTCATGTGGGTAAAAATACAGGAAACTAAAGCTATCTTTTACTTACTCTTATTTATTTAAACGAAAAAAGAATGATAGTTTTATTACAAAAGAAATCATAAGTAAAATCGCATTTATATAGTTCTTGAAATGCATTATTTTCTTAATTCATTTTAATGCTTAATAATTCGTTTTGATATGAATATAATTTCGTGTTATGCAGGTTATATTAAGGATAAAAATGTACTCAAATTAATTATGAGAAGACGAAATTTTGAGCAATAATGCAGAAAACAAAAACAAAAAATCTGTATTTAATACTGATTGTGTATTCACCGATCAGAAAAACAATTACTGCAACATACGTGAGTAAATTTATTACTATTGTTTTTTTTCTCATTTTATGATTGTAATTCATGATTTTTCCAAAAAATGTTCAATATAATACAATAATTTGGCGTGGCCACCGAATCCGATCATGAAAAATACACCACTTTTTTTTTTTTTTTTTTGTACGCTTGGTAGAAAATGCGAGCTAGTAAATTCATTAAAATAAATGTATAATGGTTGCTTTATTTCTGTTTTAAGGTATGGAAAGAGAAAATAAAAATAAAATAAAATATAAGAATTATTTAAATTATCTTATTAGGATTTCTAAATTGATTTCTCAACGAATAATCATAATTCAATTAATATGAAACTTTTAATTTATTAAAACGTATTTTTTTTTAAATATATATTACACTGTATAGTTTTTATTTATTATTTTCTACTTTTTAGTATGAAAAATAGTTGCAGCTTCACACCCATTTAGCCTTTTTTTAACACCGTGGTTTAATGCATAATAAAATTGTTGTAAGTCGCATACAATTGTAACCACAGATAATATTTTCGATTTATCAACTGTTTCGGGCTAACGGAAAAACGCGTCAAAATTAATGTATTAATTTATAATTAAGTTCTAAAAATAATAAAATGTTGTACGTCATCGGAAACACACAATTTTGCACTTATTTTTTATATTTCTTAATTTATCAGAAAGTGAGTAAACAACCGATAACAAGATTCCATCCTTATATACAAAAACCAAGTTGCGTTAAATAAAAAAGTGTAAAAATAATTTAATTACTGTTTTATTGTTATTTGTTTATGTATAATTTTTGAATGGATGCAGAACTTTTTGTTTGTTTGAAATATAGTTTCTCAGAATGTCCTATTTTAGATTAATCAGGTTCTAAAAAAATTATATCAGTCTTTTCCTCAATGCTCTAACTTTCGTAAAAAATAAAAATAATGAAAATATAAAAGATACGTGAATACAAAAATAAAAAAGATAATTTATGAACTAAACATCATCTGTAATCTGCAAAGGTCTATAAAACATAAAACCTTCAATCCCACATTCTGAAAATTTCACAAAACTGACAGTATTTAAAATAATTACTTGATTTTTTTGCCTGTGCATAGTCCAGGGACCTGTTTAAGAAGAAATTGGGTCCTTTAAAGGACCTTTCACAAAATTTTTCATATTAAAACAGGATCCTTCACAAAACATTCCACCTTAAAACAAGTCCTTCACAAAACATTCCACCTTAAAACAGGCCCTTCACAAAATTCTTTGTCATAAAAATAGGCCTTTCACAATTTTTTTCCATCTCAAAACTAAACCTTTTACAAATTTAATTATTTAAAAGTAAAATCTGACCTGACATAAAACAACTGAAGTCGTCAAAGAATCTATTTATGTAGCTTTTACATATATAAAAGATCTTGTCAAAAATTTATAAACAAGAACCTGAAGATAACAGTTATTTCAAACTCACAAAATTATAATTAGTTTTTTCATAAATGTAAAATACTTCTCACAATTTCACAAAAACAGGACCCTGTCTGTGAGAAAAGTCTTGATAGACACCTGGTAACATTTTTTGAAAAATTATTAAACTTTTTCCGTGTATATTTATATAAAAATTCTGTAAGGCTGTCTTAAAGCTAACCTCAGCACATTTCGCTCTTTCTAATAAGTTTAACTGTTTTCAAAGATTCAAAACAGTTTATTTAACAATTGAAGAGATAAAACCTATAGTGAAGCCAAGCCAAATTCTTAATTCAAGAGTATAAAATAGAAATACTAAAACATTTTTATGAGTTAATTCCACCCTCCCTAATGAAATAAATTCTATTTGTATTACTTTATTTTATATTGTACAATATTAATACAAAAAATAAGTAAATAAAAGTATACATTATTCTATAAAATACAATATTGTAGTACGAGTATTAACTTGTACTGATACTTTATTTCTACATCGAGATCTGGAAATGACAATTCTTAGAAACGCGATGGAATAAAAACCTCACCTGGAATTCACAGTATTATTTATTTATTACAGCAATTTACAATACTTTTAATTTGTTATACTAATCATTTTTAAGAAAAGAAAAAAGCGTAAAGCAAGCCATTCAGCGAAAAGCAAGCCATCCCCATAGGGAATAACAGGGAGAAATACAGCGAGGGTTTGTTTACATGTGTAGTGACGTCAGAACAGCTTTTATCACGTGACGCGGCTTTTTCTCGCCACGACAAAAACTGGGTTTTAAAAGTTGATTTAATGAATTATAAAAGTTTCAAATATATGTAAAAATGGTATCAAAATGTTCATATTTTTACACTCTATCAGATGCAAGTTAAATTGAAAAACGTGCAATTTCCCCATTAAAGAAGATTCATTCCCAGTTCTCGTCAACATTGAATTTGAATGAGAATATCGCCAAATTAGTCTTCTATAGTGAAGTTGGCTTCATTTGTGGCAACATATTTTTGTCGATATTTCGTCAATTGCCGCCGAGCTTGGCGAGAATTTGACGTTGGCGAATATAAATATATAGTGTTAAGCATTTAAGAATAGCAACAATGGTTACAACAATGAAAGAAAATTTGCTGAAACCCTGTTAACTAAAATTCATAAATTAAACCCCTTTATGGATGAATTCTGCTGTCTTGTTTGAAAATGTCAACCACCCTAAAATTTCAAACCGCTATATCTCCGCCATTTTTTAATATAGAGACAAAACAAAAACTGCTCCGGATCAAGGCCGAACTAACGGAAAAAACTTTTAGGATTTCTAATTTTTTTATACATCTTTTTGAATTTGAAATCTTTAAATGGCTATCACAGCGCCCCCTTCCGGCGGAATATCCCCACATTCTAGTAGGACCTGCTGGCTACAGCCGAAAACATATTAAAAAATTTTGGTTTAATTATCTGCATAACATCATACACTTTTCGATGATACAATAGTGAAAATCGAACAAAAATCACGATGGCAGCGCCTCCTTTCATTGAAATATCCCCGAATTCAACCTCACCTGCAGGCTATGGTCAAAAACAGAAAAAAAATTGGTTCAATTATCTGCATAACTTCATACACTTTTCGATGATACAATAGTGAAAATGGAACAAAAATATCGATCACAGCGCCCCCTTTCGTCGAAATATCCCCAAATTCTGATAGAATCTGCTTGTCATAGCCAAAAACATAGAAAAAAAATAGGTTCAATTTGAAGCATAACTTCATACACTTTTAGATGGTACAATAGTGAAAATGGAACAAAAATATCGATCACAGCGCCCCCTTTCGTCGAAATATCCCCAAATTCTGATAGAATCTACTTGCCATAGCCAAAAACATAGAAAAAAATAGGTTCAATTTGAAGCATAACTTCATACACTTTTAGATGGTACAATAGTGAAAATGGAACAAAAATATCGATCACAGCGCCCCCTTTCGTCGAAATATCTCCAAATTCTGATAGAATCTGCTTGCCATAGCAAAAAACATAGAAAAAAAATTGGTTCAATTTGAAGCATAACTTCATACACTTTTCGATGATACAATAGTGAAAATCGAACAAAAATCACGATGGCAGCGCCTCCTTTCATTGAAATATCCCCGAATTCAACCTCACCTGCAGGCTATGGTCAAAAACAGAAAAAAAATTGGTTCAATTATCTGCATAACTTCATACACTTTTCGATGATACAATAGTGAAAATGGAACAAAAATATCGATCACAGCGCCCCCTTTCGTCGAAATATCCCCAAATTCTGATAGAATCTGCTTGTCATAGCCAAAAACATAGAAAAAAAATAGGTTCAATTTGAAGCATAACTTCATACACTTTTAGATGGTACAATAGTGAAAATGGAACAAAAATATCGATCACAGCGCCCCCTTTCGTCGAAATATCCCCAAATTCTGATAGAATCTACTTGCCATAGCCAAAAACATAGAAAAAAATAGGTTCAATTTGAAGCATAACTTCATACACTTTTAGATGGTACAATAGTGAAAATGGAACAAAAATATCGATCACAGCGCCCCCTTTCGTCGAAATATCTCCAAATTCTGATAGAATCTGCTTGCCATAGCAAAAAACATAGAAAAAAAATTGGTTCAATTTGAAGCATAACTTCATACACTTTTAGATGGTACAATAGTGAAAATAGAACAAAAATATCGATCACAGCGCCCCCTTTCGTCGAAATATCCCCAAATTCTAACAGAACCTGCTTGCCATAGCCAAAAACATAGAAAAAAAATTAGGTTCAATTTGAAGCATAACTTCATACACTTTTCGATGATACAATGAAGACGGACAGACAGACATTTTGTAAAAACATGTTTTTCGGAATCTCTGACCCCTAAAACGTGTAAATCCGTCAAAAACCGGAAGTCGAAAAAAATTTCGATTACAATACTTTCTTCTATTATAGATAGAAGAAAGTAAAAATTGATGCGGTGAGACGATTCTGGACTAAAACGAATCACAAGCATTTTAGAGAGCTTTTCATTATAGCCAAGTTAATGCTTCTTAAATTGTCTCACTCGTCAAGACTAGTATCGTGAAGTCTGGAATGGACTTCACCCTTGTCACGTCATCTGCGGGTATATAGAAGACAAAACAGCAATAGGCGTGAAGAGCATTTTAACACTGCTTCTCCTGCCTCCAATAAACAGTCTTTTTCGGAGGGCAAATACCCGAAGAGACGTGGTTGTTGCCACTCGTGGATAAAGACCATGTAGTTTTGCCATAGTTTGGACAAAAACATCTGTCTAAGCCTAAGCACAGTATGAGCGTGCGTCAGTGTTTTTTGTTTGGTGTAATTGCGTTATAAAATTTTTAAGACCGTTTGAGTCACGTGATACCACGTAACTTTAGCCGTCTAATGAAGTGTGTCTCTATATGAGAGTGGCGCCATACGATGCTGAGATTCTGCTTTGACAAACGCGTTTGTCCAAATTATGCCAAAGCTAGACATATTCTATTTCAATAACAAGAACTTGTTAATATTCGCCTGGACGAGTTCGATCGTGACCTACGTTATACGTGGCCGGTTGATGATTTTTAACAACCCTCTCATTGACAAGCCCGTGTTAATACGTTCACTAAGTTCCAGGCTTCATTGCAATATAAGCATTATTTAAAGTAATAAAATTCTACTGATTTAATGCATTTTTAATGGGTTGAGCAGTGAATAATAATCAATTAACTTGTTTTATATTCAGTGCTGAAAAATTAGTTTTTCTTAGCATTTAAAACAAAATGCAGAGAAAAAAATTACAGATTTGCCCTTTTGCAAGACTGTTAGAGGCGAGGCTAACGAAAAAGACAGGCTACCGCGGTCCATTCCACTTATCTTTTTTTACAGACCGCTACAGTGACGTGATGCTCTTTTCGTACACCTGCATTGGTGCATTCGAGTATCACGTGACTCCGGTGGTCTGTAAAAATAGATACGCGTAAAGCACCGCGGTAGCCTTTCTTTTTCGTTAGCCTCGGTTAGAGGGTTAAAACGTCATACGATGTGGATCATCTTTACACGGCGATTGGTACAAAATGGTGGGCGTGCCGCTTTGTAACAATCGCCGTATAAAGATGATCACTGAGTGTGACTTTTAAATGTCACGAACTGGCCGTGTATAACGTAAGTCGCGATAACACAAGTTGAATCACCAATCATTTTGTTGCCCATGGGCATGGCCAATCGTTCTTCTCCTACGGGCAATTAAATGGCGTCGTGAGTCAGCCCGGATTGTAGGAGCCTTAAGCGCGACCAACGAAATACACGGCCAGTTCCTGACTTTTAAAACCTCACACGGGTTGGATAATCTTTGCACGCCGATTGGCACAAAACGATGGATTTGTATCGTTGGTCTCGCTATAAGAGAGTGGCGACTTACGACCAATAAACACAGACCTTTCAAAATTAAACGGTTCATAAGTTCCTGGTACCAGGGCTACACTAGATACCGGGCTTGCTCATTCATTATCATGACGTCACAAAAGGTGGCTGGCCGCTACCAGCGATTGGTACAAAGCGAAACAACAAAATGAAAGACCAACAACGATTGGCACAAAACGACGGGCTCGTCGCTTTGCACCAATCGCTGGTCGCGGCCAGCCACCTTTTGTGACGTCATGATAATGCATGAGCAAGCCCGGTATCTAGTGAAGCCTTGCTGGTACTTTAAAGGTAGGGTGTCTTTATAAGAGAGCAGCAATCTGTACATGCTCAGACTAGATATTTTGTCCAAAATATAACAAACTTAGATTCCAGAGTTTGGTAATACTCGCATGGATGAGTTCGTCAGGTCAATTTCAAACACGTGACCACAATTCTCCAATTTGCATACAACCAATCAAAATCAACAAAAGCTAGTGGGGTAGCAAAATGCCCAGGGATTGCTAAGTTAAATACTGTAGCAACTATAGTTTCTAGGCTATGGTGTCAAATGAAATTGATCCATTAGACGAATGAGAGAAGTCGACAAATATTAGTTGGCGATATTGGCAGAGTCACCAAGTTGCTTCTTGATCGATTTTGCGCAAAATCGTCCCGATCAATCAATTTGTATTTCCCCATATATCACCAGTCTCATAAGGAGGCACTCTACGTACTTGTTCTCACATAAATGTTGTTTCTAGCTCGTCAACTGGTCACATTTAAATGTTTTATCAGTGAAGTGGATCTTGTCAATTTTGTATTTTCATTACGCATCGACAAGGGGGTTCTATGCGCTCTAAAAGAAACTCTCCGCATTCTTCTGTGCTCGCTAGCGATATCACTCTATCCATCCATTGTAGAAGGAAGCGGTCTGGATGCATTTGGTCATAGCCTGATCAACCCTAATGCTTATATATTCACCATCTACCTCAACCTAGAAAACCTCGGTCGAATGCCTAATTGAAATTCTCGATTAACCTGATTAGACCTGATTGCGGCCAATGTCCAATCAGATTAATGATGGATGCTATTTGAGCGTTCGACACAGGTTTTCTAGGTTGAGGTTGACTGTGAATACGAGCTTAAGTGGAACCGGGCCACATAGATAGCGTTGGAGCTCGGAGCTCCCCTTTCTCAAAAAATTGTATTCTAAACATGATAAATTGCTTTATGTGCAGCTCAAAATTTTAACCCTAGCTTTTTAAAAGAAAAATACATTATAGACACATGTAAAAATGTATTAAAAAATTGGCGATGATGTTGTACACTCACGCACCGTTTTTTTTTTATAAAAAGGAAAAAAGTCGCCAAATTTTGGAGATTTTTACATTTACTGGTAACTTGGCTATTGTATTAAGTTATTTGGTTTGGCACGGGCTTGAAAATCGCGCCAATCAAAAAGTCGCCAAACTGCGTGAGTGTAACACATCTGTTTCAAAATTTATGGGACTGTAAAATCTTCTGCGCTATAATGCTATTTAGAGTAAGTAAAACTCTAAACTTCAGGGACTGAATGAAACATGTTTGGTGTAATATCTGTTCTTCTCTGAATTTCGAAATATACATTGCATTTTATTGTCGTCACTGAAGAACATTGCAATAGTTTTGTTTGCATGAATGGTAAAAATTAATTTTTTATGTGATCGATAAAAGGAAATTTGTGTTAATTTGTAACAGAGAGTGGAGAAAATATATTTTGAGATCGCCTGAAAATGTGGCCTCGGGACACATGTCCCTGTGATATTCAGGCCCTGCATTTTGTAAAACTGAAAACTCCACCGAGCCAGTATCAAGTGATCCCATGCGGATAGAGTAGCAATCCGAGAAACCATGTGAAAAGTTCAGCCTAGAGTGCCTTTATGCCTAGACTAACCGAGAGCCTAGACAGGCCGCATACGATGATCAGACTGTGCTTAAACAGACATGTTTGTCCAAACTATGGCAAACCTACCTACATTCCAGAACTTAGCAATACTTGCCTGGACTAGTTCAATTATATGAGTGAGACTAAAGGTGCCTCTATACAGTGTGCCCGCTAAAGTCAATTGTCACCCCAATAATTTCTGAAGGGCAAGAGCTTTAGTCATAAAAGTGGGGTTTAGGTACAATAAAGTTGCCCTGCGCTACGCAAGGAAACAGCTTACAGCGCCACCTGGTGGCTAAATTAGGAGTTAGCGTTCTTATTTATAAAACAGTAAAGGATACGGGGAAAAAGTCAATTGCAAAGTTGTTCAGCATCATAGATTTAGTAAGAGAAGACACCTTCCATAAAGTAAGTAATGTTTAAAGTAGAAGGCATAAAATGCAAATTTATTTGGTTCGAAACTTCCAAAATTATAACGCGACATAATGCGGAAGAAATGAGAAAAGGTCACACTCCAGAGTTTCAGTTGTGAGTAGATATACAGTATTCATCTTTAGATAAATAAATCTTAATATCCCATACCGTGAAAAAGTATTTTTTTCCATTTTGTATAAATGGTGCGGATACATGAAACAGCGAGAGTATGCAACACCTCCACTAACATTGCAGGAGCTTCGAAACCATATTATGGATGCTTGTGCCAGCGTGTCACCTGCCATGTTGTACAATGTGAAGCGAGAAGTTCAATCCCGTGTCCAGACGTGTATTGTTGCTCAAGGACACCATTTTGAGTATCGCAGATATATGAACCTCATGTCCGATAAGTGCAGTTTTGTACAACGCGATCAAACTCATGAGCGCTTTGTGCTTACCATTTGAATCATTTTTGCGAGCAAGATTTGTTTGTAATAAATCAATGATGCTGAACAACTTTGTAATTGACTTTTTTCCCGTATCTCGTACTGTTTTTGAAATAAGAACGCTAACTCCAAATTTAGCCACCAGGTGGCGCTGTAAGTGGTTTCCTTGCGTAACGTATGGAAACTTTACTATACCTAGACCCCACTTTTATGACTATAGCTCTTGCCGTTCAGAAATTATTGGAGTGACAACGGACTTTAGCGGGCACACTGTATATAAAATTTGATGTTGTGAGACGATTCTGGACTAAAACGAATCACCAAGCATCTTAGAGAGCTTGACATTATCGCCAAGCTAATGCTTCTTAAATTTTCTCACTCGTCGAGGCGAGTATCGTGAAGTCCAGAATGTAGTTTTGCCATAGTTTGGACAAAAACAACTGTCTAAGCTGCAGCGCCTAGAATACATAGTGTGGAAATCTGCTACAAAATAGTACTAAAAAATTGAATCCAATACATGTACAACGTTGTTGAAAAGATAACGATTGGATCGCAGCGCCATCTGCTAGCTTATATAATACAGAAAGCAGCTTAATAGACCCTATTCCGAGGCTAACGAAAAAGAAAGGCTACCGCGGTGCTGTACGCGTATCTTTTTTTACAGACCGCGGGAGTCACGTGATGCTCGTATCCACCAATACAGATGTACGAAATAAGCAACACGTCACTCTGGCGGTCTGTAAAAAAAGATAAGTGGAATGAACCGTGGTAGCCTGTCTTTTTCGTTAGCCTCGCCCTATTCCTACTGACGTCAGAGTCACGTGCTTTGGGAAACATTGCCCACATTGTAGTCCTTTATTATGCAACGACTCGTTTCCAACGCAATCCTACATGTCATAGAGCAGCAACGGACCAGATTTTCGTGATGTTGAGTCACGTGCTTTGGGGAAACACTTCGGAAATTGTAGCCTCGAACCCAAACGGAGAATAGGGTCCATACGATGCTATTAGAGCTTATTATCGTCGGAGCACCGTTGCACATTTACAGGCTACAACTTTTTAGCACTTTTTAAAGCATTACAAGGATAGCCGGTTTCCACACTATGTATTCTAGGCGCTGTATCTAAGCCTAAGCACAGGCTGAGAATTCGCCATTTGCGTCAGTGTTTTTTGTGTGGTGTAATTGCGTTACAGTTGTTTTTCAGACTTCTTGAGTCACGTGATACCACGCGACCCTAGCGGTGTATTGTAGTGTACCTCTATATGAGAGTGGCGCCATGTGATGCTGAGATTCTGCATAGACATACGCGTTTGTCCAAACTATGCATATTCTATTTCAAGAACAAGAACTTGTTAATAAGGAAAGGGCATGTTTACAAACAAACTGTTCCATCAACCAATGTACCACTTCATTTTTGTCATAGCTATCATTGCAGGAATCGTCATGACGGCATAGGCCAATGATATTATAGACCAGTTCAACGTAGACCAATCAAATTTCCCCATTTCATGTGTATAGTAGGAGTCAAAACGAACAAACAGGTTTTTTTGCTAACCAACCGTAATTGAACCAACAGTGATGTCAGATGCCTTTTCCTCGAGGCTAACGAAAGAGACAGGCTACCGCGGTGCATTCCACTTATCTTTTTTTACAGACCGCTAGAGTGACGTGATGCTCTTTCCGTACACCTGCATTGGTGGATTCGAGCATCACGTGACTCTCGCGGTCTGTAAAAAAAGATACGCGTAAAGCACCGCGGTTGCCTTTCTTTTTCGTTAGCCTCGCCTTTTCCTTATACTCGCCTGGACGAATTCGATGGCGACCTACGGTATACGTGGCAGGTTCATGACTTTTAAAGCGTCACACGGCGTGGATGATCTTTATACACGGCGATTGGCACAAAACTTTGTGCCAATCGCCGTATAAAGATGTACACTCAGTGTGCCGTTTTAAAATGTCACGAACCGGTCGTGTATGACCAACGAGGCTAACGAAAAAGAAAGGCTACCGCGGTGCTTTACGCGTATCTTTTTTTATAGACCGTGGGAGACACGTGATGCTCGAATCCACCAATGCAGGTGTACGAAAAGAATAACACGTCACTCTAGCGGTCTGTAAAAAAAGATAGGTGGAATGCACCGCGGTAGCCTGTCGTTTTCGTTAGCCTCGATGACCAAGGTATGACGTTTAGGTTAGCTTGGCGATCTGTCCAAAATGCTTGGAGATTCGATTTTGTCCAGAATCATCTCAACCAATCAAATGTGTATACCCCGTATGTCGCCACTCTCATATCGAGGCACCCTGTTTCTAGAGTATCTCTATGTGAGAGTAACCACATACAGGAAAGAAAATTGATTTGATTGAGACGATTTTGTAGTAAAACACTTGTGTGCAGATTGGTGGCAAGGCAAGAACAAGCACTCTCTCAAATGTTGAGAGTTTGTTCTTTAAACTCTCATTTGTTTTTTGAACTGACCTTTGGGCATCTTTTTAAAGAATTTAGAAGTTGTAGCCTAAAACATATAGCGTTCAAATATTTTATGAATTACACTTTTAAATAAAATGTCTTCGCTTTTCAAAAGTTTCCATTTGTACATATGTAATCGTGACTAATAAGTTCAATATTTCTTTTTTCGTAAAAAATATGGAATGAACATTTTGTTCGCGTCCAGCAATGTCACCGGTAAGGTCGGTTAGTTACCAAGGCGTTCAGTGCTGCTAACCGATACGCAACCAACGTCGTTCAGCGCAAGTAACCGGTAAAGGACCGAACTAATCGAAAAAAAATCTTGGTTAGGTGGGTCACGTGATTGGTTACATGAAAATTTATCTCAAAGGAATTGGCGACTATAATTACGATGATGTAATACAGATAGCGCTGCTAGTAAATAATACCAGTTCGTCCAGTTAGAAACCAGTTACTTACCGCCCCTGTAAGTAACCGGTCACATTGGTTAGGTCTGCTGAACGCACTCAGTGATTCAGTTTTAACTGACGTCATACCCTAGCAACCGAGGCTAACGAAAAAGACAGGCTACCGCAGTGCATTCCACTTATCTTTTTTTACAGACCGCTAGAGTGACGTGATGCTCTTTTCGTACAACTGCATTGGTGCATTTGAGCATCACGTGACTCCGGCAGTCTGTAAAAAAAGATACGCGTAAAGCACCGCGGCAGCCTTTCTTTTTCGTTAGCCTCGCTAGCAACCACTTTACAACCAGATGGGAATTTTGTTTGCCCATCGGTTTTTGTGGATTTTGATTGGTTGGGCGATAATACAGGCTGATTAATTAACAATTTCGACTGGTTGGATCACGTGGTTTAAACTGATCTGTAGTATGCAGTTAAGAGCCTACATCAGTCATGCGGAAAAACGCTCAAGCTAATGTTAAGTCTAAGGGAAGGTTCTTTCGCGATTTATCGCTCGCATTTTAAAATTATTTTTTTTGCATAGGATAGCTGACGTCAATCTAATGTTGTTAGTTTTTACTTTTTCGATTTTGGTTACAGACCCCGCACACGAGTTGATTTGAGATTTTGTATCTGATAATGGTTCAAACATACAATTTTCATCGCTGAATTACATAATGTTTTTTCCAGCTGCAAAATGCATCCCCTGGAGAAAAACATCTGAATTCAACATTGCACCTAAATTTTATTTGAGTATACATAATCATTATAAGAGTTTTTTTATAAGAGCAATCTGTAAATTTTAGTATAAAATAAATATAAGGAGAAATATATTCAAATTATAACTGAGGCTCTACTTGATGAAGACCTGCCAATTATTTGTATGGTTATACATAATCATGAAAAAAAAAAGAGTTATTTTTGTGGAAGCCTGTCCAAATTTTATTGTAGTTATAATAGAAAGACATAACACCTTAACAGGGCTAAAATTTGGCTTTAATTAATGTAACAAGGGCAAAATTTATACAAGTATACATAATGATAGGAGTTGTAATTTTCCAACCGAGTGAAAAAATATCCAGGCCAGAATTTTAACCCAGGACCTTGGCTTAAGTTGCCAACACTATACCAATCAACTGAGCTATCCTGGACAAATTGGGTAGACACAATTCACTCAGACAACCTTTTGATAATAACATGTGGTCTGTTATCTGAAATAATTCAATGTAATTCCAAGTAAATGTTGAATACGTAATTACATTTTATTAGATGAACACAATTATTCTAATTGGTAAATTAATCATAGGAGTTGCAATTTTCCAACTGAGTAAAAAAGTGTCCAGGCCGGGATTTAAACCTTTGACCTAGGCTTAAGCATCCAACACTCTACCAACTGAGCTAACAAATCTGGAGAATACAATTCACCCAGACCTTTTGATAATATGTGGTCTGTTATCTGAAACTTTTCAACAGAATACCTCACAGTTAATGAAACTCCTAGTAAACATTGAATATCTAATTACATTTAATTAATTCAACAAAACCATTCTAATTCTTAAATAAATCATAGGAGTTGTAGTTTCCCAACTTAATGAAAAAGTGTCCAGGCCAGGATTTAAACCCAGGACCTTGGCTAAAGCGGAAATGCTTTACCAATTGAGCTATTCTGCACAAATAAAGAGGATACAATTCACTCAGGTAACCTTTTGTTAATGACATCAGCTCTGTTATTATCTGAAACAGTTCAATAGAATAAATTGCCGACAATGGAACTACAAGTAAATGTTGGATACATAATTACAGTTCATTAATCAAACCCGATTCTTCTAATCAGTACAAATCCTTGCCTAGATATTTTTTCACTCAGTTGAAAAATTACAACTCCTATGACTTATTTTCCAATTAGAATAATTGAGTTGATTTAATGAAATGTAATTACACATCCAGTGTTTACTTGGAAATCCATTAACTGTGATTCATTCTGTTGAACTGTTTCAGATAACAGACTAGATGTTATCAAAAGGTTGTCTGAGTGAATTGTGTTCTCCAAATTTGTCCAAGATAGCTCAGTTAATAGAGCGTTGCAGCTTAAAGGGACTCTCCAGTATTGCAAAGACACTCACCAGCTAATGTTAAACCTTGGGAGGGTTCTTTCCAAATTTCTCATTTGAATTTGATTTTTTTTTTTTTTTTTTGCATAGGTCAATCTTTTTTTTACTTTTTCGATTTTGGTTGCAGATTTTTTAATAAAGGCAGTTTTATTCTCAGAACTAGTTTTGAAAGTGAAAGTATCTTTATTAAAGAAAAAAACTGGAACCAAAATCAAAAAAGTTAATAACGAGATCAACCTCAGCTGTTCTATGCAAAAATAATCTTTTAAAAATATTGAATTTCAAATGAGAAATTTAAAAAGAATCCTCCCATTGGTTTAATATTAACTTGTCAGTGTCTCTGCGTACCTCAAGAGAGCTTCACCCCGAAGTATCACCGTAAGTAACCACAAGTAAGCTTCACCGTATTAAAGCTTCACCCCGAAATTTTAATATAAAATAAATACAAAGCTGACAAATTAAAATGGCTATAGGTTGGGTCCAAATCAATGTAAAACAGCCAAATTTTACATTTATAAACATAATCATTATAAAGAAAAACTTTGTAATTTTTTTTTTGTCCAAGTAGCAACTCCCAATTTCAGTGTAATTTACAATATAAGGGTCCAACATGTTAAAATGGCTATAACTTGGGTTCTAATTAACGCTAAAATTTTAGCATAAGATAAATATAAGACTACATATTCGAACGACTATAACTTGGAGTCTAACTGATGTAGCACTGCTATGTTTTGTACAATAAACATAAGGAGAAGTCCTAACAAGGAGGGATTTAGTTGTTGAAATCCCCCACTTTTTGTCTAATTACAATATAAAGGGCTGACACATTAAAACAATTGCAACTTGGGTTCTAATTAACACAACATGTCATAATATTTATACATAATCATCACAAGAGAAAAATTTCTTGGCTTTTTTTCAAAAGTCCCTTCAGATATTAGTATACAATAAATATAAGACCCGATAAATTAAAATAGCAATAATTCAGATCTTAATTGATGTAACCCAGCCAAATTTTAATGTAATTGTAATATAAGGACAAAATAACTATAACTTGGGCTCTGATTAATGCAACAGACACACATTTTATAAAAGGAAGGGATTTTTTTTTTTTTTTTTTAAATCAAAGCCTCCTAAATTTTAGATGATTATAACTCGGTTATAATTGATGTAGCTCTGCTGTTTTTTTGTAAATATAAATGGATGGATTTATTTGTTTAAGCCTCCACCCCAATATATATAAATTAATATCAATATAATTTCTATGACTTCAGCTCTAATTATTGAAGGATGCCCAAATTTTATGCAAGAATACATAATTATTATAAGACGGCCATTTTATTATTGAAGCTAGCCAAATTTTAACATAAATAAAATATAAGACACGTCAAATAAAAAGTAATATTTTCACGACCCCCCCCCCCCCCCCCTGGGTTGAAAGCTTTTAACAGAGTTTCCTCCCAGGTTTTAAAAAGGGCAGGGTGCTGCTGGTCAGAAAAGGGCACTTTTTTTATTCTCAAGGGCACTTTTTTAATTGTTAAAGGTTATTCTTTTGGTTTTTAAAGCCACTTTTTATATTTAAAAGTCAAGGCACTCTTTTTAAGACATTGAGTCAGTTTTTACTAAGAAAGCAAATTTTTTAATGCAAAAAGAAGAAAGGGCATTTTTTTAAATGAGGTGCAAGAAGGGTGCTAATTATTTTTATGAGGGGCAACAAAGGTGCTATTTTGTAAACCAAAGGGCAGGCAGGGTGCAGCCTCCTTCTAAAACTGTCTGGGAGAAACTCTGCTTCTAATATTAAATAAAGAGTTTTTCTTTAAAAAAAGTGAAGTGCTGCCATTGAGGCCTTGGATCTAAAGATTTACATGTTAGAAATTTAGTCAATATTTATTTTTTCTTTTTGTACAAAGTTGTTTTTCACAAATGAATTATCAAACATAGAAAATAGAAATTAAGTTTTTGCAAAAGCTGATGAGACTTTACAAAATTGTTTTCATTTGAATGGGGCTGGCTTTAGCCCCTCTCTTTCCTACTTCTTTATAAAAATGTTGTTAATATATTAGACAAAATGTAGATAAGTTTTTAACAAAACAACAACAAAAAACAAAGCATTGAAAATCATTATTTCTCCCAGTTTACATCATGCCAAGTGAAAGTGCCATTTGATTCAGATCATTGATTGGCATATCTGTTATTACTGATTTTTAGGTTTATTTTTTGCCAGACTGTTTGGAAATATACTAAGTAATATTTTTTAAGGAGGTGAGAAGTAAAATCATATATCAGAATTTGTCAGAGGGGTTATTAGAGGGTTACTTTAAGGGTCTTTTGACGAATTCGACTGGCTGGATAAGCAAAGCCTGTATCTATATTGCTGACTACCCTGACAATGGGACACTGAACACCAGGTTCATTTGGAACCGTCCAGCACATAAGTGCCTGCAGAACAAATCCAGAGAGGAGTAAGATTTTTGAACATGTGCCTGCAGTCTACTGCGAAGGCCATATTTTTTTTATAATGAAGAATGTAAAAGTGAAATAAACTAAGCCACTAAGTGCTTTTGTCAGAACTCTGTATGCAAGGTAATTTTTAACATATTAGCATAAAAAGCATTGCAGAAATGTAACACACGTTAAAAATCCAAAAATAAACTTCAAACAACTTTATTCAACTGAAAGAATATTTTTTTTCATCCTTCCGAATCTCCAGTTTAAGATTATATTCAAACACAAAAACATATAAAGGAAATCAAAACTAAAAGTTATCTCCCATGGGAAGGGGAGGGGGTTGTCAGAAAAAATCCTGAGTTACTGTTTTTCTCTTGGTGTTAATATACTTAATTACCTGAGAATAATAAATGTTACTTTTTTTCCCCCAAAATCATGTGCCAAAAAGAAAATCTGGTTTATTACATTTGAAATTCCAGAGGCAGGCAATTGTTGGTGTCATGACACAGCTAGTTCAGTATTAAATAAAATTACAGCAATAGTTAATTTTAAAAAAACTCCCTTCGCTAGATGCAGCAAAGATCTGGTATCCCATCAAAGATAAAAGTAAGTTCTGTCAGCCCCACAGCAACATTTTATAATGCATGGTGACAAAAGTTTTTTACTGTTCTTTACTGATCACTATGCAATAGCTTAGTTTCAGAATTACATATGTCAATTTGCAGCAAACAAAGATTTATTGGTGACCCCAACAATGCTAGACTAGCCTATTATCATAATAAATAATAGAAATCTATTAATAAGGGAATTTTACATTTGCAAAGCAAATACAATATATACAAAAATATAGAAACAAAGTAAATTGTAACAATTTTTCTTTTAAACAGCATATATATATTAGTTAAGATTAATCTGAAAACGTTAAAATATTCTGTGTTGCACTGTCTCTGGTAGTGATTACTGATGATGTTGACAAAGTGACTATCAAGTACAATTATTGCCTTGTCTAAAAAAGCAGAATGTGTTTCTAATTAAAATTACATATTTTTAAAAATAACTTCACAATTGTTATTGTTGGTGATTTAAACAAAATAATTTCACATACGTTAAAGTTTTGTTAAAAAATATTCCAGTAGGCTTGAATTACAAAAAAACTAACCAATTTATGCCATACATATTAAAATTTATAACTACACAGTCATCATTATTGGATGCCATTTTTATAGAATAATTTTATAAATCATTGATACTAGCAATTTACTCTTAAAAATGAAGATTTTTTCCCCTCTCTGATAGCAGGAATACAATGCTATTTAAAGGTATACTAACAGCCACCAGTGAAACATGCAAAATAACAAAACAATCTATACCTATTTCTAAACAAAGCAACAACAGTTATTGGCACTTCGTATTATCTGGGGCAGGTCAGATACAATTGTGCCAAGCATGGTAATAATAATACTAATTACAGCAACCCTTATTTTTTTCCCTACATGGTAAAACAAGAAAACAATATTTTTGGTGCCATGATTATTGCAGAAATATACTGTTTTGTATTATGTTGGTTACTTATAGTGCTATAAATTTCCAACCTGATATGATGCATTTAATAAATGTGTACTAAATTTTGATATATTATTTACCATTTCTTATATTACTTAAAATTTATTAAGTTTACTAAATTCATGTTATTTGCCATTTTAAACAATTTTATGTATTTAATAAACATGTCAAATTACTAATTTTGAGTGTATGTGGTTACAATAAACAAGATTGGCAATCAACCATTTTTAGCGATTATCTCCTAGCTGAGATAAGTACCCAGTTTTTTAAAAACCAATTATGAACAATAATTATTCACAACAGGTTTTTGTTTTTTATGATTCCTACATTCATTTTTACACGAAATACTATTGAATGGCTTTTTAACAATTATTTACAATATAAAATTAATTTTTAATACATCTGGTTTCATGACATATTTTTTATATTAAGCCAAATTTTAATTCTAACTTCGAAATCTGAATAATTTAATTGTTTATTCTTTATTGAGATATAAGTAAATAAAATAATAAAAACCAAACAAATAGATATTTAAAAATGAGTCTGTATAAGCTTTTCATTTAAGAATAACTCACAGTTAATATTAACTCTCTTACAAACTGAAAAGTCATAAATCATAATAAAAGGAAAAAATGTTATTGACAAATGAAACATCTATACTCTCAAAAAGTCATGAAATTAATTTATAAAACAATATAAAACCTGAAATTATTTAATCAACAGTAGCATTGAAAAAAATTATAGCTCTTGAATTAATGCTGAAGTAGATTATATTATCTTCCATTGTTCACAATTCTAAACATTGGAGAAAACTCCCTACTTTTTCATTTCCACAGCCAACATTTATAAAGGATTAGGTGTAATCGAGAAAGTATTGTCAATGATATGATATGAATTAACAAACCATATGGCACAGACAATACTCATTCAATTAATATACTGGGAGTTGCTGGTAATGGTGGTGAGCACAAATTGACACTGAAAAAAGAAAAGAAAAACCACATTTAAAAAATGCCACACAGAAAAAGAATAGATAAAATACAGTTTATTAAACATATAGCTCATATGTAGAGTTGGTCATTTTGCTGGCAAAGGGTATTTTTGGTAGGACAGTGGCAAAAACTGAAAAATTATTGGATAAAAAAATATATATATAACAAACAATATAATTTTTTACATAATATAATTGAGACTTAAATCAGAATATTAATTTCTATTTTATTGATAGTAATTTGGTTATTTACATTAATTTCAATTAGTGATAGGATTTGAAGTACTAGTCGAAACATCTACTTTGTAAATAAATTTATGTTAGATGGAGATAAAAACTGTTTTTCTTCATTCTTAATATCAGGGCATCTATTCCAGATCAACAATGATTTTCCCTGACTTTTCTATACCAATAATAATAATAAAAAAGATTCCAGGTATCAAGATTTTGTGATGTCACACACAAAAACTCTTTAAAAAGTTGTGAATTTGAGTGTGGAACTTTCACAGCTGATTCTGAGGAATAAATTCCTGATTTGTTACATAATATTTTGCAAAATTTACAAATTGAACATTTTAGATGCTAAACATTTTGCAGATACACACTTTTAGCATCAGGTTCTATCCATTTTGTCTAATTAGTTATGAAATTCTTTATCACATCAGTCACAGTTTAAACAGATTGCATCGACATACTCTAATACAAATAATAAATATTCAATAAATTAAGCTAACAAACATTCAGTTCCCAAACAAAGAGAAGTAAACAAACTGAATCCCCTAATCCAGTGGTTCCCAACGGGGGGCGTACGCCCCACAGGGGGGCAATTTGACTTTTCAGGGGGGCAATTTAACTTTTCAAGGGGACAATTCGGAATTTCTGTGAACCCATACCTTCTGAATTGTTTTTCTAATAGTAATGTTGTAGACTGTAAATAAAAGTTACACATTCAAATTAAAAAAAAAAAAAAAAAAAAAAAAAAGTTTTTTAATCAATTTAAAAAATATATCCATTCAAAAGTTTTAAATACAATTCTTCCAGAACAATTATAGAAAATACTTTTTAACATATCTAGATACCTTTTATATATTTAAAAATTCTTTATAATTTTTCTGATTTATAAGTATTTTAGAATTTTAAACAACTTTTTTGATTATTTATTGAAATGAGTCGCACTGCAATATGTCACATGAAAATCAATTTTACACATGAAACTATTCAAGTGTATATTTAACAATTACTTGACGACCTTCCTTTATCACGTTTTATTCTGATTAGAAATTGTTGCGTAATTTAATCATAGAAATTCTGTGATTAAATAAGACAAAAATGTTTTATTCAAAATTATTGATTTTTCTAATCAAGGATTCTGAGAACTCTATACATCACGCATACGTGGTGACAGTGTGCCAGTAAACTACGAGGAGTATCAGATGATTATAAAAAATATTTGATTCATCCATTACTTCGACACGTTTCAGGATCAATGTTAAATGCTTTTTACTCTATCAGGAGTAAATTCTTTTAAAATTTTATAAGAATTATATGTTATAGGGGGAAGGGGGCATCATCATTTTAGAGAAGTTTTGGTGGGGCACGGCTAAAAACAGGTTGGGAACCACTGCCCTAATCAATCCTACAACATTCAGTTCAAAATTTCAGTGAAGCTGGAATGGAAAATCTCTGAATTATTATAAGGAAGGACTGAAAGGGGTTTGACAAAATGATTTGCACAAGAGGTTGAAATCATTTTTACAGTCCATATGAAGAACACAGTTTGATTTTAATGGCACTACAATTTCAAATCCTTAATTTTATAAGAAACATTTTCCTATTTTTTTTCTTGAAAGTTCAAAATTTTCAAATTTTCCTGACTTTTTCAGGTGGTTAGACACCCTGTAATATAATAATGTCATCTTTATCTTTAATAGTAATAATATTTTAGATATTAAAAACCTTTGAATCCATAATTTATATATTCAAGAAATCTGTACAGTCAAACCAGTATGTCACTCTCAGGTCCACTTAAAAATGACTTACTAAACAGAGTTTATATTAAAATGTAAAATAAAATTCCAAATGTTTATATATAATAAGAATGTCTATTACTAAATTTATGTTATAAATTATATAAATCGGTAGAACAAGAATTGGAATTCGTAAAATGGATGGCAAATTAAGGAAAGTTATATATTTAATTGTACAGTTCAATACGTACCCATTTGTTACTGCCCTACAAAAAAAACCCACCTATTTTTGTTTGATGTCAGTTTTCTGAAATAAAATTTATCTTCTCTTAGGAATACAGCATATTATAGATGCTATCTGTGTGTCAATCAAAGACAAAATATAGCTCCTTAATTTACCAATAAAGGCTTTTTTCTTTGCAATAAGCGGTTTGGGAGGTTCCTCTTCATGATCGCTGTCAGATGTTACTGCCGGTCCGTTTTTTTTGCTTTCAAAACATCAGCTACAATTTCAATTCTTGTTGCATTCAAAGAACTTGTTGCTACGTCAAACAATTTTTATAAGGAAAGGGAATGTGGAATGTTGTTAATCTTAGTCATGCACAATAAAAAAGTGTTTTTTGGAGGTAAAACATGACATAATATGCAGAATGACATTTTATTCGAGTGACCTATTAACGAGGTTTCACTGTAACTATTAAAGACAAAATTACTAAATTAAAAGTTGCCTGTAACATACACACATATATATATATGTATACATACGTTATATATACAGTAGATCTTTATGATGCAATTCTATATAATGTAATTCTCTATATAATGCACAATGTCTCAGATGTAAACAATGAATTTTGCAGTTAAGATGCACCTGCATCCCCACATTGTAAAAAATTGCTAATCTCTAGAGGATTAAATGTGACACATTAGTTCATTGTTATCACCTTAATTCAGAGCTTTTTAACGGAAAAATGATATTAGAATAAAAATGTTTCTAAATAAGTACTATAATGAATTATTTGGTCCAGGCATATTTCGAACATGTTTACAAAGTAAATTTAACAGTGTATGGAATGATCTATATTAGGTAAAAAATTATATGCACAACTCTTGGTCTCAAGGACTGAAATATAAAGATACTATACTATATTTTGATATGTTACAGACATATTTGGCCATGTTGATGAGGTAAGTTTAATGATGTGTGAAATGTGATCTATATAACGCAAAAATTCTATATAATGCACAACCTCACGTTTTTAAGTTTGCGTTATAAAGATCTTTTACTATATATATATATATACATAACTTTATAACAATCAAATCAATCTGCATTTCCTTTTTATCTGAACCTCTTTTATAGAGATAATCCTTTTAAAAGCACTTAAAAATTACTTTATATATAAAAAACACATGGACCAGATAAAACTTAATATACATGAGAGAGGAGAAGAAGTGCATAGTAATTATACTTTGTATCTTCAAATGACTATTGTTCCAGTAGCTCAGCAAAGCAGCTAATAATTCTTAAGACTTTTTTACAGACTAACTGAAGTATAAAAAATAGTTGTTCCACAATTATGACTCTTCAAACCAAAACCAGGGAGTTATTTTATTGCTATTTACTCTCCCCATTCCCAAAATCTGTACCCATAGCATAAACTAAAATATATTTTACTGAAAACAATGCAAACTTAATAGAATTCTGATTACTGTTTGAATGATGCATTGATTATTCTAAGTTAAAAAATTTAAAGTTACATATTGTAAGAGTTAAAATACCTTAATTACATTCCCGTAAATAAAACATATAGGGGAGAGTGGTAATGAATAGGCCAGTTTTTGTTTTTCAATTTTTGTAATTTTTTCTAATAATTCTTTTGGCTCAGAATTGGCTCTTCAGTTACTTTACTTATTTGGTTTTATCAAAAAGTCATAAAAATCGGATTAGAAAATGTTTATAATGAATGATAATAGAAAATAAAAATATAGAAATTTGGCCCATTCATCCCCATCCATGGGGTTGAATGGGCCACTAAATGAATTCAATGAAAAAATGTGGAATTAATCTTTTATTCACCAAATATGACAAAATGAATGGCACTTGACATGATATGATTAAAAGTATACTGAAAGAGTAAGCAATACACAATGCTTATCAAAATTATTAAAAATCAAAAGTGATATTATTAAATCAAATATTTGTTGAAGAAAAACAACAAAATAATGAGATAAGAGAGAAAGAACATAAAATAAGCATAAAAATAATAGATAATACACATTATGATTTAACGAAATTTATATATTTCAAAATTATTATTAAACTTCATGGTTATAAAAGCACATGATGTTCCACCAGTAATGTCTAGCTGTGTAAATTTCTGGTATTATTTATTCTACCCATCAGATTCAGAATATAAACAATTATTCAAGTTTTCTATCAAATGTGAAAAGACTGGTAGGTGTGGTCAACAACTGAACAGTTCACCTGAATCATTTATACAATTTAACTTATGTTTCTAATAAATAACTAATACTTCTTAAGTTGAAAATGTGTAAATTATTTTTTAGACATCGCTATAAACCTATCCTAACTAGACAGTAATTTAATCTAAATCCATGAAAGCCAGTTATGTGTCATATGTTAAAGAGAATCGGGGAAAAAAAAAAAAAAAAAACACATTTTCATGATTAGGGCAAAGGTGGCCCATTCAGCCCAACCTATACTTCTAGAATATATTCAGGCTTTTTTAGCACATTAAATTCAAATAACATCTAAATACATCCTAAAATTAGTTTATAGATATGCAAATACTTGCTAATACACATATCTGCAATGAAATAGATACTTTTTAGCTTATTTATTTTACAGAAAAAAGGAAAATATTTACTTTTCAATCAGATTCTTGACAATCCTACTCTAGTGAGAAAATGGGTCCTCCCAAACAATGGAAAATTTTATGAGTTTGGTAGAACAAATAGCTTCATCTATTGGTGGCATCTAAAATAATTTTATGCAAACACTTTTTTCATATTTTGTTAATGGCCCATTCATTACCAATCTCCTCTACCTATTTTTGCCAGAACGGTTTTTTCCACATTTGGCAAAAACTTGCTAACCCTACCCACACACATTTTAAAATTTTCGCTGACATACCATAAAATTAATCATGCAAATTATATATTTTCTTTTAAACATGTAAAAAATTTACTTTACATTTACACAGTATAGTACATAATCACAGCGTATAATCGAAAATTTTGTGGAAGAAAATGTAGCCCTTAAATTTTTTTTGACAGATTTATGAATTTATACAGAGAAAAATCTTTATGTATATGTTAAAATGAGAATTAGCAATCTTGGTAGTAAAAGTAAATATTAAGGAAAAATAATACCCTAGCAAGGGGGGCCAGCACCCCCTGAAAATTTGAGCCTCCCCTGGGAAAGTTGCCAAGGCCATCATTTAAATTCTGTTTCAAAAATCCAAATGAAACCCTGTTCAAAAATTGAACTTAGTTTTGAGGACTTTTTACAGTTTTGCATAAATACTAAATTGTAGTATTTGTTTAAAAACAGCAAATAAATGCTTCAATAGGCGCGCATCCATCCTATCTGCACATATTCAGAATTAGCAACCTGTTGCTGATGCAAACATTGACTTTTGCATTAGTTATATACTGAAATTTTTCATTTTGCAGCGTTTTCCATTATTAGCATAAAACAAAGTTATTCTAATGAGTTATATAGCCAATTTAAATCCAAGTGGTTTTAGCTTTTGACTAGACACAAAAATAATTTTAAAATGCAAAATACACCCTTGATTTTTCAAAAGTTTTTTATCATATAAAAACATAACTTTAGAATCCTTAAGGGCAGGGAATATTCAGAAAAAAATTAAAGGTTGCCACTCTTTTGAAACAGGTGAATTGCCAGATTTTTATTTACTTATTGAAAATTTTCATTATCAGCAGCTAGTGATGTAGTAGTAAAAAAACCTGAAGGCATACGCTTTAGACAGAGGGTATACCCTAAAAAGTATATGCTATAGTGTTTTTGAGAAGAGGGTAATACGGTATTCCAGAAGTTATACGGCGTATTCACTGTATATCCTCCACTACATCCCTGTCTGCAGCCTTTACTGTTCTTAGCATCAAATAAAGTTATTATAAAAAATTTAATAGGAAACATAGTGCCTACAATATGAATATGCACTAATTTACCTTTCTACACTTTGATCATATATATGTGTTTGTGTGTGCATGTGTCGAGAGAGAGAGAAATAGTATGAGCCCCCCCCCCCCTGCATTTTCTTGAGCACCCCCTATTGTTTATTTCTAGCTACAGCCCTGACCCTAGCTTATTCACTGAATGTACTAAAAATAACCACAATTAACAATTTTTTTTTATGCTATGATCATTTCAATTGATGTTCAAATTGGGGAAAAACAATTTTCTAACAGGTTTAATTACAATAAACCAAATAATATATTACAAATATAAACATTTTAAAACTTACTTAATCAGATGGCTATACTCTCTAATTATAAATCCCATTCCATGGTATAAATAGAATACAAGCATTACTTTGTAAATTAAATATTAGCCACCATTTTTTACTTTTAAACCCTGGGTCCTCAGACAATAGTTAAGATTTGAGGATTTTAATGACAATAATGCAAAGAAACATTAACACATTGGATCAGATTTAAATCCGGAACAATATTTTCTGTTAAAAAGAGGAATGTACAGTATACAGATTTTGTTCAGTTTATATATTTTTTTTCTTGTCAATTTGTAAGTTAAATAACAGGGGTCAATGCAGACTTTTTTTTTTCTTGGGGGCCCATTTTGTGAAAGTAAAGGTTATTTTTGTGAAATTTATTATATTTTTGTAACGAAAGTTGATATCCAGTTAATCAAATTCAAACCAAGCATTTATAAACAAAAACTAAATCCTTTTGCTGAAGTTTTCCTCTCTGGTGAACAAGCTTGTTTGCAAATTACACATTTTAAAACATCACAAAATAATAAATAGTAAGTTTTTATGGAATAGAATTTCGTGAAGGGGCCCTAAATAGGCCCCAAATTTTCCCTGGATAGACCCCTGAATAATGTACACAATATTTTTTTTTAGATGGAAATCTACAAAATATTCGGAGAAAGTCAAAGCTTGGTGTTTGTACATTTAATTATATTATATGTAACCAGAAGCACATATTTAAATAAATTGTCAAAACTGCACCTGTGCATGTGAACCCTACCATGAGATGTACATTCTTTAAATAACTTGAACCACATTAAAAAGTAGAATATAAAGATTAAAGCTTGCTGTTGCTTTAAAATATTTTTATAAAGTTTCTTGTCGACATATAGTAAATTATTAATAGTAGGCGGTACTAAAGAAAATAAAAAACACTGCAAGATTAAATACATTTAAAAAACAATGGACAAATTACCGGTATTAATAAATCTTACCTTACTTAAATGTAATTCTTTTTTAGCAAAACAATATGAGCTGTATGAATTTTTAATCGAATCCAGGAATCCGTTTGCACCATTTTCCAAAATGTCGTGTTTTTCAGCCATCTCCTGCAGCATAATTGAAGAAATATTGCTAATGTATATGATCTGAATTACAGCATACATCACAAGCAATACCCATTCAATTAAGGTGGTCTCGTCACTTTAATAAGATCTTGATTTTTTGGACTTTTGCAGATTGCACCTTGCTGACAGTCAGTCCACGTGCACCGTCACGTTTATTTTGCTCAATCGGCAGCTCCAAACTAATATGAGGTTTTTTTTCGTAAGTCTTTGGTACACTTTAATATTAAAAAATGCTATAGAATAAATATTAACCATTTTTTTACGATCTACATGAGCATTATATATTCAGTAATGCGAATGGTCTGCCGAAGCGTCATCATCAAAGCGAAGGAAAGGAGAAAGACGAGCTATTCTGAAAAGCTGGGAAGCTCGATATTGCTCTTTGGCGCGTTGGCGAAGCTAGCTGCCAAAGCCCCATTGCCACCCCCACTGGTTCTCTGTGATTGGTTGTAAAA
The DNA here is from genome assembly GCA_963931845.1 of Maratus michaelseni. NCBI lineage: Eukaryota > Metazoa > Arthropoda > Arachnida > Araneae > Salticidae > Maratus > Maratus michaelseni. The sequence goes on from OZ007596.1 coordinate 228,035,170, forward strand.
GAGCAGAGCATCCCAGCGATTACCGTCTAGTCTTTTGTGTGTTTTGTGAGCAAGTTTTGCGCGTCTAAAGACTTTCGTGTTTCAGCTTTGTTGTTCCTTCATAGCATTGACCGGTTTTAATGGTTTAGTGTTGTTGGTTTTGCTTTGGTGATTACACTAGTTGTGGATCATTCGGGACGACAGCCGTGCAGCTATATGTCCCAAACCCTCCCCCCCTTCAAACTTCAAACTTCAAACTTCATCTGTTTCTAGTTTCTCTTTCTGGCATGAGATTCTAATGAATTTTCGGTTTATATTATCCGAATTCATTAAGTCTCTATAAAAACTTTACAGTGGTGAATGATTGATATGGAGAGTTTAAGTGATCATTCCGTATTTATTGAGAGATTTTTACTCTCTTTTAAAGCTTTAGGTGGAACTTCTGATGGTTTAATTGATTGTGATGTCTTTAAAACTTATTTAAGTCAGGTAAATATCGAATAGTAATCCACATTTTATCATTAATTATTTGCATTTGTTTCATAGTGAATTATTCTGGACAAACTAACATCCTGCTGAAATAAGTTTTGGTCAGTGCTTTGCTTTATGTCTAGAATTTGTAATTGTACCTTCTGCCGGTTTTTATGAAATCATTTCTTGTTGAAAACTGACACATACAATAATTTATAAACTGTCAGTTTACTCTTTTTGCTATTGAAGATTTGCTAAATATAAATTCTAGAGCTTTTTATATAACATTTTCAGAACAATTTATGAAAGGAAAATAGGATAAACATGCCAATAAAAGACACCCTTAATTTTTTTTTTATTTATTTAGTAGTTATGAGTATTATATTCCAGTTTTTTACTTTTGTATTTAATCTACCAGCAATACAAAATCAATCTTAGTCGTATTTCTCACTATGAATCAAAGTTTGGAACAGATGTGTTACACTCACGCACCGATATTTGGCGACTTTTCGATTGGCGATATTTACAAGCCGACTCCAAACCAATAACTTAATACAATAGCCAGGTTACCATTAAAGGTAAAATCCCCAAAATTTGGTGACTTTTTTCCTTTTTATAACCGATAAAAAAAATATTAAAAAAACGGTGCGTTAGTGTAAGACATCATAGCCCAAAGTTTAATTGTGATAAGAGAAATAAATCAAAACAACCAAAATTCCAGTAATGGACACCCAATATAATAAATGGATACCCAATGTGCTGGTAATTTGCACCCAATGTGCTAATAATTGATACCCTACACAAAGTAATTAGATAATTTGTTTTTATGTTTGTATTTAGAACCAAAACTTAATAAAAACATATTAATAACATAAAATAAAATATTATTAGAATATTTATAAGAATTAATAAAATAATAATTATGAGAAGAATCATTCAAGTTAATTATTAATATATATCATATCTAAAAAATCAATATTTTAATTATGTTAGAAGATTTAAAATACTAAAATGATTATCAAATTAATGAGACAACTGTCCCCTCCCCTCTAATAAAAAGTAATTTGTATAGTAAAAAAAATAATAATAACCCAGGGGAAAAGAACTGGAATATCAGAATCAACAATTGTATTTTGCATTCGTAAGAGTTAAACTTCCTGAAACTACTTGAAATATTACTTGTAGCAGTTAGTAATGGGCCATTCCAGGGTAACGGAATGACAGTTTTTAAGTAATAAGTAGATGTTGTTTTAATCCTAGAGTTAAAAAATATTGGAATTAGAAATTTTGTTTTATCTGAACTTTAAACTCCACCATTAACTTTCCTTAAATATATTTACTAGTTAGGATTTAAGTGATTAAGAATAAAAATAACTAATTTATTCATGGTAACGGAATGGCATGCTTCCTAGACTAGTATTTCTCCATGAGCTTATAATGTAAAATTCAGCCAAATGGTAAATAATAAAGCTTGTGTGAAAATGACAGAACCCACAGAGTACTAATTATGAAATATTCTTAGGTTTTCGAATTTCTAAATCAATAAATAGTTATAGAGCAATGCAAAAAGAAAATGTTACTCTGGTAATGGAATGACAAAAAGTTCCATATAGGATAGATGTGCCAGTAATGGGACCGCCTTCCAGTAATGGGCCACCTTCAACATTTTTGGTTTATAAAAAAATAACCAATAAAAATTCAGCTTTTTTTAAATTCTAGTTTTAAATACAATCATAATATCAATTATCTATTATTTTTTGTGGGGTGTCCATTACTGGAATTTAGGGTGTTTTGATTTATTTCTGTTACTTACAATTAAATTTCGATTCACATTGGGAAATGTGACTATGAGCATGGTTAAATATTGTTGGTAGATTAATATAATATTAAAAAATGTAGAATATAACAATTATAACTATTAATTAAAAAATATTTTTTAAAGAAATTCCTTAAGGGTGTCCATTACTGGCACATCTATCCTAGCTTCTTTTTGATAGCTTCTTTTTTCTTGTAAGCTTCTTTTTAATTTTAAAATTATTCAAACTAATACATAAATCATTGTAAACTGATTACACATTATTCTGCTGCTATACAGATGTCAAATACAAATCTGTTTTGTAATTTCTCGTTTTTTTCTTACAACAGATTGACGAAGTTCAGAATTTTTTTTCCTGTGTCCGACTGACAAATTTAGATTTTTTTTCCCCTGCGTTCAACTGATAAATTTCACAATATTTTCCTGTGACTGATTGACGAATTTCACGATATTTTCTGGCAAGTAATCGCTGAACTTCACTTTTTTTTTTTCTCTTGACCGATTGACAAACATCGCAAATTTTTTCATTACCGATTGACGAATTATTCAGTTTCTTCTGGCAACAGATTGATGAAGTTCACTATTTTGATTTTCTCGCACCTCACGGAAAAATTTCACGATTTTTTTCGTAACTGACTGACAAATTTCGCATATTTTCTTGCAACCGATTGGTAAACTTCGTCGTTTATTCCCAAGACTGATCGACAAATTTAGCGATTTTTTTCTATAAACATAGACATAGATAAAAACTTCTAATAAAATAGCCTTTCGAAGAAGGAAATTGTTTCTCGGAATTTTTTTCAAATACAATGTCTGTGTATGACAGTTGTATTAGTTCGCCTACTTCTTCAAATCATCTTCTTGACAGCCATCGTCTGATAGGTATAATAGATTTATTCTATGGTATGTATCCGTATTGTTGTTTGTAGGTGGCGTTACCTTAGCACAGTTGTACACTGGTTGCCCTGTAGTTCCAAAGTCACAAATCGATATTAACACTATTTCGTTAGAAGTCCTTATCTATTTGTATGTTCATGTGTAAGACGAATTTCATTATTTTATTCCCTCAACTAATTGTCTAAATTCACAATTTTTTCCTACGACCAATAGACATATTTAAAGATTTTTTTCCTGCTACTGAAAAGAGAGAAAAGAACAAAAAAAGGCAGTAAGAGCCACCAGTTGCTGCACCCTGTCAAATTGGCCTAGAGTCAGCACTAAACAAAAATGAGATTAGAAGAACTGCAAAGATCTTATTACTTTTACTCCTTGAGGTAAAGGAGTAAACCTTTTTAATCCTTGTGAAGGAGTAAAAGTTTACCTTGTGAAAGAGGCTTCAGCACCCTAAATCAAATAAAATCTAAATTCATTTAACAACCTAACTGTTAAGGGCCCCTAATATTTGGTGGAAGTTGAAAAATACGCTGCATATATAAAATTTACTTTTTTTTATAACAAAAATAAACATTTTACATAATCATTCTGAGTTGATTTAATTTTTTCAGTGGTATTTTGTCATGTCAGCTCAGCATTAATGTAATTCTTTAAATAGCACGTAAAATAATAGTGGGGTTTAAAGATTTTTTCCCCTCCTAAACATTACAACTCCCCTCCATTGAAAAATCATTATTCCATACATTATTTCATACATGTTGGGAGGGAGACTCCCCTCCTTGGAAAAATTGAATTTCAAGCCCTGTGTATATTTAATGATGTTTTGCTAGTTGTTTTGTTAATAGAAGTAACAATTACATTTTTAAACTGTGACGGCATGATATTAAAAAAGTAAAAGCATTGATAAAATGTTGTGATGCATAGTTACGTGCAATAGATCAGTTTCAACTGACGTCACACACATTTATCAACCAGGATAATTAAAAAATGTAAATAAATAAATATTGATTTTATTTTTTTTTCTGTTTTCACTAATGTATTGTAAATTTTATTGTTTAAAGTTACAGATAGTAGACACATTAGTGAGTGGTGGTTTTCCAAATTATTTGTTTGTTTTTTTAGATTCCAATGGCCACATTCTCTCATTTGTTATCTCGTTTGATAATGGAGAAGTACCAGCAATACATTATGAATACTGTAATTTTAGCACTAACTATTAGATTTCAATAGAGATAGTGTTTTTTAATGTTGGTTTCAGCCGCATCAATCCATGACCACAGATTTCATGTTGAACTCTTTCAAGAATTCCTAGATGGCTCTACCAACATTCAAAAAATTAAACAAATATTTCCAGAAATTTGCTTATATTTGCACCTTTAAGGATTTTAAAGTAAAGAAAAAAAATAGCTTTTTTTGTCAAACATAAAATTTTTTTTAACATTAAAAAAATGATGTATTAAAAATGTCCGGCAAAATCCTCAAACAAGGGCGACCCCCGATTTGGTGATTTTTTTTACGCACCAAATTCCACCCAATCAGAACACGTACTTTTCGGCAGACAAGTCACTACTTACACACTTCCTACGCTAATTTCTTTCACAAAGTAAATACTGATTTTATTTCGTTTTATTGCTATTTACAAAGTTTTGAAAAGTTTTTTTACGAGATTTCTCGATTTTTACATACTTTTAGCAATATTTTCATTCAGATTTTTTAATTTTTACAACTTTTAGCTATTTTTTCCTCCGGATTCTTCCATTTTTACAAATTTTTAGCTATTTTTTCCTCCGGATTTTTCCATTTTTACAAATTTTTAGCTATTTTTTCTTCTGGATTTTTCTATTTTTACAAATTTTTAACTATTTTTTCCTTCAGATTTTCCCATTTTTACAAATTTTTAGCTATTTTTTCCTCCAGATTTTTCCATTTTTGCAAATTTTTAGCTATTTTTTCCTCCAGATTTTTCCATTTTTTCAAATTTTTAGCTATTTTTTCCTCCAGATTTTTCCATTTTTGCAAATTTTTAGCTATTTTTTCCTCCAGATTTTTTCATTTTTACAAATTTTTAGCTATTTTTTCCTCCAGATTTTTTTATTTTTACAAATTTTCAGCTATTTTTTCCTCCAGATATTTCCATTTTTACAAATTTTTAACTATTTTTTCTAACAGATTTTTCCAACTTTACAAATTTCTAACAATTTTTTTCTCCCGATTTTTACAAAGAATTGGCAAATTTAACAGTCAATTTTTTCCTAACAAATAAAAAATCTCTAGAAAACACCCCTTAAACTTTGTAAATTGCCACAAAACGAAATAAAAGCAACGTTTACGTCGTGAAAGAAACTCTCATAGAAATTGTGTAAATAATAACTTCTCTGGCACAAACCACAAATATTATAATTGGAGAAAATATCTAAATTCCTAATTTTATAAATACATAAAATTCATTCAAGTAGCCGTCAGCAACTTATATATGTACGCTTTGCGTACATTATCTGAAAAAAACATCACTGGACGCATGAAACTCGCTGTACAGCAATCTCTAGAATGCATGAAACTCATTCATGCAGCAATCAGTAACGTATGTAAGTACACTTCGCGTACATTAACCGAAAAAAAACATCACTGGATGCATGAAACTCGCTGTACAGCAATCTCTAGAATGCATGAAACTCATTCACGCAGCGATCAGTAACTTATGTATGTACGCTTCGCGTACATTAACCGAAAAAAAATCACTGGATGCATGAAACTCGCTGTACAGCAATCTCTAGGATACATGAAACTCATCCACGCAGCGATCAGTAACATATATATGTACACTTCACGTACATTAACCGAAAAAAACATCACTGGACACATGAAACTCGCTGTACAGCAATCTCTAGAACGCATGAAACTCATTCACACAGCGATCAGTAACTTATGTATGTACGCTTCACGTACATTAACCGAAAAAAAAACATCACTGGATGCACGAAACTCGCTGTACAGCAATCTCTAGAATGCATGAAACTCATTTACGCAGCGATCAGTAACTTATGTATGTACGCTTCGCGTTCATTAACCGAAAAAAAAAATCACTGGATGCATGAAACTCGCTGTATAGCAATCTCTAGACTGTACGAAATTCGTTCACACAGCAATCAATAAGTTATGCATGTATCCTGTACACTAGGGTAGAGCGAAAAAAATTATTTTTTTTTTTACAAAAAACGGGTAGGTGCCAAAAGTTGCCTTTATACTAGTACATCAAATATCTGAAATTTTACCACTGAAAAAAAATGCCTTGAGTCTGCACTTTTGGTCCAAATGTCGAAATTTTGGGTAAAATTTGAAAATTTTTCAAAAAAAATAATAATTTTCTGTAGAACTGATTATGATTTAATAGTGTCATTTGTACCTTTATTAATAAAGATTTAAAATATTGAAACGATAAAACGATATCTTTATTATTTTTAACTGGAGCAAAACTGACAAATTTCTGTAAAAAAGGGGCGTTGCCATTCTGGTACAGCATACAACGACACGTTGAAAAAAAATTAATCTAAAGAAGATTAAATAAAGAGAAGCACCACAATTAGAAGATGCTGCATGTGAAATTGAAATAAACTAATCAGTATGCAATGATTCAATAATAGATACAATTGAATTCCCATCTTCATCCTCCTATACCGAAACTCGAATGAAGTTTGAAACTTTTTCTAGAGCATGTGATAGCTATAGAATTTCTGATTGGTCTGCTGCAGTTCTTGCTTCAGCGGTTCTTCAGGATTGTGTATGTACAGCAAATGACACTGGAAAACATAATGTACCCGTACCCGTTTCAGAGGTTTTACAGAGACCTGTTTGTAAGGTAAGGGCCATTGTATTAAGCCAATCGGATTGTTCATCTCAACGTAAAGAACAGAACCCTAAAACAGAAATAAGAGCCTTATATTTCGACTCCTGAAAAGATGACACAATGTGTATAGAAAAGAGAAGTGATAAACATGCGTATCATAGAATTATGAAAGAAGAACGTGTTACTATCTTAGAAGAGCCTGACTCCAAATATTTGGGGACTAATTTTGCCTAACATTTCCTCATCTGGAACATCAAAAGATATATTTAAATGCATATCAAAGTTTTTAAAAGATGAAAATATTGATTTGTCCAGCCTCTCATGCTTGAGTTGTGATGGGTGTCCGGTGTCCTGTGAATACGGGGAAGCATACTGAAGTAATCTGTCGAATGGAAGAGAAGCTTGCAAGACCTATATGCAATGGATCATATGCCAGCTCCAGTTAAATGAATTGCCTCTGCATCATTTGTTAGGCATGATCGATAGGAAAACGTCTGGCCCAAATATATTAGGGAAATCCTTGTCCACGTGCCATTCACTCCCTATTGCAGTTTTTGAACCTATAAAGAGTAATTTAGAAAACATATCTCTGAAATCGATGAAAAGGCACTCAGCACAGACCAGAAATACCTGCTGGACATTTGCAAAGCTATTTCATCAGGATATTGCTCTAAAGAACTAGCGAATAGGAGCCTAGGAAAAATTTCTTACGTAATATGGCTCACAACGGCGAATAGAATTCTTCACCTTAATTATTCGCATTGACTGTGCGTCAGAGTCTCTATTTTCACTCACAAAGTATGTGATCTAAGTTTATGCCCCAGGATGGTTTACCATCAAATGTAATCCACAGCTAAAGAATGTATCTAAAACCTTAAGGGAAATTACTCGGCTACTAAACAACACAGCAAACGCCATAAAACGAATAGTTAAAAAAGTTATTCAGGACAATGGTTACTTTGCACACTCAGAGCAAATTCTGATTGCAATCACATTAAACAACTAGCTGCTCATCCCATAATAAATGCAAGAGGTAGAATAAATGATGACATACGCAAATTTGACAATCAACATTGAAGCAGATGATTATATAAATCTAATTGATTGGAAAACTATTGCGGTAACAGGACCCCCAATCACTATGCATTTATTGGATGCAAGTTTGTTGAAGATAATAGACGGCTGTATAGATTCCCGTACTAACATCCCCAATGAGTTACTTTGCATGCCTTCTCATACTCAAGCAGTAGAAAGATACGTGAAGGAAGTCACAGCCAGCATCATCCAAAGTCTGTGGATATGAAAGAAGAGATGAATACACCAAGACTAGGTTGAAATACAGAAAACTCGAGCCAGTCTGATAAAAAAATCACAATTCATTGTATAAATAAAACATATTGTTCAGATGCTAGCGAAGAGCTGCATTCAAAACAACGATTCGTTGTATGCTGTACCAGAATGGAAACGCCCCTTTTTTACCGAAATTTGTCAGTTTTGCTCCAGTTATACAGAATAAAGATATCGTTTTATCATTTCAATATTTTAAATCATAACCAGTTCTACAGAAATTTTTTATTTTTTTTGAAAAATTTTCAAATTTTTCCCAAAATTTCGACATTTGGACCAAAAGCGCAGACTCAAGGCATTTTTTTTGAGCGGTAAAATTTCAGATATTTGATGTACTAGTATAAAGGCAACTTTTGGCACCTACCCATTTTTTGTAAAAAAAAATTCACTTTTTTCGCTCCACCCTACTGTACACATTATCAAAAACAAAAAAACATCACTCGATGCACGAAACTACCTCTAGAGCAATATCTAAAATGCAAGACACACACTTATCAAATAAAATCAATAAAAATTCACTTACTTTTATTTTTCAAATTTACCCTTTTTTTTAAGGCCCCAGTTTGTCATAATTGCTATCGCCGATCACTTCTGATGAGGCAGCAGTATTTATACAAAAATAACCCTTAAACTGATGTATATTGATGATAACTTATAAGCAGGCACTTGATGTCAAGCACACAAGTCAGATGTATGTTCTCAATAAACAAACAAACAAACAAACCCTTAAACTGCTCACTCAAGAAGACAAAATTCAAACTTACCCCTAAATAATCTAACAAAAACACCTAAAATATCCTACATTTTCATTAACAACACACTATTTCAATCGTATTTGCCACATTGCCGAATTTTTCATAAAAAAACAACACGTCAAAAGATTAAATTCACTTCACTTTGCAAAACCCAGAGTTCAAACGAAAATAGACATGCGATGTGCCGTGATGCAACACCAAAGTCGGCCCAAACAACTTGGGACTTGATTTGAAAACCTCTCACTGTCCAATAAATTCAGCCCTTCTTCCATATGCTTCCTTTTTTGGGCCTAGTAAATTCCAAAATTACCGGCTTCATACTCAAAGACATTTTTTCGGTATAGGGCATCTCTATCTAGCTCATCACTCTCTGAATCCAAAAATACGGCACACAATAAACCAACCAACCCAATCAAACGAACATAATTCACTCATAAACCAATCAAATTTCTAGATCAAACCGTAGTAGGCGGGGAAGAAATGCAAGAAACAAACCGGTAGCAAGAAAAACTCATTTATCGCTTTGCCAAATTCGACGCAGCCAAGCATCGCCCTTGTTTGAGGATTCAACCAAATGTCCAAATTCAGGGTGTTTGGCTGACCTGGAAAAATGAGAGGATTTTGATTAAAGCCTGTAAATCCCAATGCAATGCAGAAAGAGTGCAGTGTTTCAAGACCTTTGAATTGAAAAAAATTGACCAAACAGCAAATTTTATATATTATACTGCACCAAAACAGCTATTTTCATGGATTTTGTATGAAACAACAGGTTACATTAAATTTTCATTTTGTTTCCCGATGGGAAAAACATCTAATGAGAGAGAGGAATAATTTTTGATTCTTTGATTGTAAAATTATCATTATTCGGAAAAGTTGTATGAGAATTTAGCCTTGGAAAAGTCAGCGAAAATAACTTTTAAAAGTTAAGAAAAATGAGAAGTTCAGTCTAGCTACCCAGAAATTATAAATTATTCTGGTTTTTGAATGTTTGGATTTCAAACTTTGTACTGTACAGAAATTGTAAAAGTAATCAAATGTATACATGCATTTTTGTTCTATTGTAGGCTGGTGAAAATGTAGCTGACATATTTAATCTAATCAAAGAAGAAGAATGTGTTTTTGGTGACAAAATTAATTTTTTTCATCTGTGTTCTGCACTTTTAGCGACCAAAGTAGCTTTCAATAAGCTCTCATTAGAGAATGGTCTTATAAATGATAGCATAAATACACGGACTTATACAAGAAGAAGAGGTAATATATTGTTTAATTATTTTTTTATATATTGCTATATGTACTATTTTGTAGTATTTACTATATTTGATTTTCAGGTTCATCTCAAGCAGCAATCAAAAGTAACTCCTCAGCTGACAATTCCAACCATAAGGTATATTTTGCATTTCAATCTAATATTTTTAACTGTTTTAAGGTAAAATGAATTTATTGTAAATTAATTTTACCTTCGTCAATTCTGTACTTAGGTATTAAGGGGGAATGCTGGTGTAATATTTGTAAAATTAAAACCATTTTTGTAAGTTTTTATAAAAAAAAAAATTACCCTATATACTTGCAGTCAAAAAATTTAGAAAAAAAAAAAACACTATACAAAAGTAACGTGGTTAGTTTAAATCAAGACCAAAAAAATTCAAAGCTGAAATGCTTCTTTTCCTCAACACAACCAATCAAAATATAAACAAAAATTTAAAAAAATACTATTGATAACACCCTGACCACCGAGCAAGAGGGCAAATTTGTAATGTTGTTTTCTCTGCAGTTTTTTTTAAATGCTATAAAAAGATGAATTTTCAAACTTGATGTAAAAAACTTAATTACACATATGAGTACAACCCTTGAAAGAATTAATCTTTACTAAATGTTTTAAAACTGCATTATATTTGTAGAAATATATTAATTTAAATAATGCTTATATTGCAGTGAAACGTACAGCATAGTGAACAAATATATCAGTTCACGGCGATGAGAAGGTTAAGATAGTAAATACAATACGGAAAATATATTGTGCAGTGTTGAATTCTGACATTTTTCTTCAGGAAGGATTTCTGTAGCTTTGTGAGAGGCACTGTGAAATTTTGGAGAGAAAATTGCACTTCTAGACTACTAATAAGCATAAAATCCCACATCTTCAGAGGGAGAACATTTCGATGCTCCTGCAGGGAATGTTCCTTCCTGAATTCATCACTGATATCGTGATAATTCATAATCATATGTCTTTTAATGTTGTGATCTAAATATTTCAATTTTGCCTTCAGTAACACTTTTTGGGCAAAATGTTCTTTGAAAAAGTGCGGAATTTTCATATTGTGATATCATATGGCCCTCAAAAAAGAAAAATGAACAAGGTCAGTATTAAAGATTATCTAAAATAATGATCACCAACCGGTATTTATAAGTAAGTATTTATAATTAATGTTAATTGGTGTTATTTGTTAATTATTTGAAAAAGAGGTAATTTTTAATTTTTAGCTTTCCATAACAAGTTTAATACCCATTAGTATAAGTGAAAAAGCAGTAAAATTTTTCAGTTTTCAACAGCATAAATGTGTTAAAGTACATTTCATCTGTCACAGAAATTAAAACTTGGTACCAATCTCAGCTTGAAATACCAAGTTGGAAATTGTACGTTAAACATGACAAATGAGGTGTGTTCGTTTCATGCAATAACTAGTTTTACAAGGTAAAAAATCATCGTTATTATTTCAATGAAATAAATTATATTGTCTGCTATGAACGAAATGAGGATGCCTTTTTTTTTTTACGTATGCAAATTTTTTTTTTCCGACACTAGACAGCTCTGTAAATTCACCATGAAGACCTTGCTTTGCAACCTCCATGGTTAATATTTCTATGACTCACAATGAATGAATATTTTGTTTATTTACTTTAATGGATTGAGATATTCAGCTATTAACCCAATTTTCACTGAAGTTACCTCAGAATCTATACATTTTTTAATGTAACTCATCTCTCAAGCAAACAATTTTTGTAAACAATCTTTCTAAAAATGTAACTTTTATACAATTTTATTCAAAAAGAATTTTTTTAACAAAAATGGCCGCTTGGATATGAAAAAAGATGTGGTTAGCCCGTATTTGTTTTCCTCAGTCACATGACTTGCGCTTTTATTATATAGATTACATATGATAGAATTTAATTGAATAAAGAAAACTTTTATTAATATCTTTTTAAGTTTTGATTCGATTTTCATAAAATTTGAAATGACTTGACAAAATTCTGCAACGATTCTATATATTAAATTTCAAACCATTCGGTTGGGTAGTTTTTAAGCTGTTGTATGCAGACAGATTGACAGACAAACAGATGGATGGACCAGACAATGACTATAGGTGCTACGTATTTATATAATTATGAACACACCTAAAAATGGCTCTTTGTCTTACAGTAATGTCATTGGAGTGAAAAATCCTTAACTCATTTCAAACAAGCAGTAACAAACATCAGACTGAAAATCTGTAATACATAAAAAAGCTTCATTTTTTTGTAATAATTTTTAAAACTAGTCAGTCAGATGTGCCAATCCCAAAACTTTCTTCTATCTCACACAGATTTCGCATACATTAAAAAGAATCAGCACCAATTTATATCAAGGTCTAACTGAATCTAAAGTTTTATTAAATTCCATGCATTAGTTCTTGAGATATGACTATTGCTAAAATCGTTTGAATCCTGGAAAATGCAGCATAGCAGCTCCACCTGTTGGTAGATTTAGACCAAAACCTAATCAACAACAACTTATGTCAACATCTAACTGAATCTAAAGTTTGATGAAAATCTGTGCATTAGTTCTTGAGATATAGTTATCAATGATAATAATGAAAAAAAGTAGCATAGCAGCGCCACCTGTTGGGCAATTTACACCAAAATGTAAGCAACATTTATTTCAAGGTCTAACAGAATCTGAAGTTTGATGGAATTCCGTGCATTAGTTCTCGAGATATAGCTATCGTAAATATCAAGAGAAAAGTAGTATAGCAGCGCCACCTGTTGGGAAATTTACACCAAAACGTAAGCAGCATCTATTTATGTCAAGGTCTAACCGAATCTGAAGTTTGATGAAGTTCCACGCATTAGTTCTTGAGTTAAAACTATTGCGGAAATCGCAAAAAATGCAGCATAGCAGCGTCACCTGTTGGGCGATTTTCACCAAAAACTAATCAGCACCAATTTATATCAGGGACTAATTGAATATAAAGTTTTATTAAATTTCATGCATTAGTTTTTGAGATAGAGCGCCCACAAAATTTTTGTCACATACAGACAGACAGAGTCACAGACAGACATTTTCTAAAAATGGTCAAATCGTGTTCAGGACCTTCTAAAACGTATAAATCCGTCAAAAATCAGAAGTCGAAAATTTTCATGAATCCAATACTTTCTTCTTGCAAAGATAGAAGAAAGTAAAAATTATAATTTTGTTACAATTAAATACACTTAAAAAATTCATGATTAAGCATTTATGATTTTCTCATAACTAAATAAGCATTTACATATACTTTTTTATTAAATAGGTGCATTTCATATTAATAAAATGGAAGATCTCTGATCTTTGTTGTACAAATGTATCTATAAAAATTCATATTAGTGGTCTGTGGGATTAAAAATTATGATTTAGTTGATTGTGAGATCTGGAAAATTGGCGACTGCTCGCCTAAAGAATTTTGTAACCTTTAAAACTTTTTTTAACAATTTTGTAATATTTTTTTTTTTTATTTTATGAAATTGATTTTCTGCTCACTACAATAATGCATTAAAACAGCCAGATAAAAAAAAAATTAAACCAACTTATGCTATTATCTCCAGGGGTTTGACATTATTGCTTCAACTTTTAGAATTCTGTCTCTTCAAACTCTTGAAATATTGGGCCAACTGGATTAGTTCAAGCTTGCTGTTATTTTGAATTTACTACAAATACATGAATTTTAAATTAATAAAGAAATGAATGGATTTTTTTTTTATATCTTATAAAGTAGAATATCTTTATCATGCACATCTTGAGATAAGAAACCAAATAATCTGAAAGATACATTATAATATCAATATGCGTTATCATATATATCAATATCAATATACATTAAAATTAGAGAATCTTTATATTGCATTCTTTGGAATCAGAATTTGTGCAGATTATAAATTTTTGCATAGTATTAGATCATTTTACACATTCTTAAATTTACTTTATATGCATGGTACAAATATTCCTGGACCAATTCAGTATACTATTACTCATATTAAAAAAAAAAAAAAAATTGTAATAATAGCAATTTTTTCATATGAAAAGCTCTGAATTAACGAGATAAAGATGAAATAATGTTTCAAATTTAATCCTAAAAAATTGGGAAATCCCAAATCTCTAGAGAGTAGACATTTTTTGACAATGTGGAAAGCAGGCCTTTCTTAACTGCAAAATTCATTGTTTACATCTGAGAAGTTGCGTGTTACATAGAGAATTGTGTTATAAATATCTTTTAGTCTAATTCTTCTCAATAACATCATCATTCTCTTTAGACTCTCAATATCAGAAGTTAATGAATTTTATTATTTTTAGGTTTTTAATCACCAAATTGCTGGGGCTGTATTTAATGTTGCTGGAGATTTACTTTGTAATCGCTATCATATAGAAGTTTTAGAAGATACTTATCTTGAAATATTCATTAAACCCATGAAAGATATGAGTAAGTTTACATTTTTTTTTATTGACATTAAGTTTCAAAGTTATAATAAAACCATTTTATTTTTCCTAACAGATAAATAATAATAATTTTGTTAGCATTGAAAAATCATGCAATAAGAATAATTTAGAAATCAATGTCATTAAACAAATTAAATGTTTCAACACTTGAAACAAACTTTTAAATCATTCAATAACAACATCTACTATTTATTTTCATTTTATTTTCCATTGACTTCAAACATATATACTTACATTTATATGTAACAGTCTCAGATTAGAAAAGAAAATCAGATGACATTGTGGTGATGATTTGAAACTTCCTTGCCAAATACACTGCTGGCCATTAAAATTGCAACATCAGAAAGGAATGCAAATAATAGAATGCAGGGGTGGAAAATCTGCACCAATTGCTCCGAACTGCTCCAATTTTGATTTCCTGCTACATTCTGCTCCAAAAATAGCAATTTTTTAAAATTCTGCTCCAATCTGCTCCAAAAATGGAAATTTCTTAATCTAAAAAATTAGAATAAAAAAAAAAAAACTTCATTAACTTTGTATAGGTTTGGCAACACACTGCTGTGATGCATGTAGCTAAGATATACAGCATCATTTAAGTTTAAAAATTATCTCTAACTGAATAATGGATTATACTACATAATCATTGTCTTACATTTCAGTTTTTATAATATATAACATATCTTAATCCAAAGAGGGTGATTACTCCAAAACACAGCTGATGTACCATCTATCAAAAGTAAGCATTATTGAAAAGATATGCAGCATTAAGACTGCTCTCAAACAAAATATTTTTACCCCCTCAACAATGCAGAAATTTCTGACAAATCTGCAAACTATTTTTAGATGTAAAAGCATGAAATTGGTAAGGCATGACTGCTGAAGTAATTTGAAATTGAATAGCAGTTTTTGTTAAATGTCACATCTTATGCTATAAGTGATTTTTGAGGCATAAAGACCTTTACAAAACTGTAGCGTCCTAAAATTGAGTTAAAAATGCCCACTTTCATAACATTATAAAAAATAATCTTTGTTTTTATTGAAAAATAGAAAATGCTATTTGATTTCAATGCTAAAACATAAGTTTGTTCTACTACAAAACCATTAAATTCTGATACAGAACTGCAATTTATTCTGATACAAAACAATTTTTTTATTTTCTACTCCTGTATTATGAGACTCCAAATCAAAAGATTTGTTATTATTATAAAGTGTGCTTTAGCCAATTAGCCAAAAGATTGGTTGCTGTCGTTCTTTAGCAGTGGACTGAATGTCACGAAGATTGCAAAAAACAAATTGCATGGAATCAACAATAATACTGTTGATATAGAAGCATGCACTCTTCACAAAGTCCACAATGCATTTGGCCACGATTTTAAAATGTGTCTTATTGATATGTACTACTTTAAAAGAAAACCACTGTGCAGTCTAGTGATTTCTCACAGTTACAGGTATCACTTGAGTTATTTAAATTTACTATCAAATGTTTGTCATTTGCCAAAAATATGCAATAACTATTGTAAGTAAACATATTTAACTTGTTACATTCTGTTTTTAATTTAAATGCTTTCTTAAAAGTTTTTTTTAATCTTTTCCTAAAGTGTTAGATAAGTCGAATTATTTTTTTTATTTCTAAAAGAGTGTAAAATATTTGTTGTCAGAATATGGTATATTTATTATGTATTATTGGAATGTGGAAAGTTAATTCATCTGTTATAGTCATATTACTACAAATTTTGAAACTCTCTAAGTATATAATTTTTTTTCTTGTTTTAACATTTATTACATTTTATACTGTTGAAATTGTATATATATGCACTATGTTAAAGAAAAGTTCATTAACAAAGCATATTTGCTTTTAATTTGGAGCTGCTACAAAATGTAATTAACCCACTCCAAAATTGTAATTGACGTGCTCCAAAAGTGGCATTTACTGCTCCAAAACTGTAATTGACGTGCTTAAAAACTGGCATTTACTGCTCCAAAATTGCAATTTGACCTGCTACAAAAATGGATTTTCGATTTTCCACCCCTGGAGAATGATATTTATTGGACAAAAGCATTATAATGGGAAGGACAAGTGATTACATTTTCAGAAAATTTGGAGGTATAGATCCTGAGAAAACACTGCCCAGAGCATCCACCCCTGGCCGCAATAACAGCATTTATCTGCCTAGGCATGGAGTTAAACAGAGATTGAATGTTATGTACGGGTACAGCAGTCCATGAAGCTTCAACACTATGCTACAGTTTATCAACCATAGTGATGGGCGAGTGGTGGCGGGCCAGTCACTCAAAAGCCATTGACAGGCCATTTTCAATTGGTGTGAAATCAGAAGAACGTTCCTGCCAGGGCAACAGTCGAACATGTTCTGTATCAAGGAAGGTTAGAATAGTACGAACAACACGCGGTCATACATTGTACTGCTGAAACGTACAGTTCTGGAAGCCTCGAAGTTAGGGCAGAACCGCAAGCAGTAACACCTCAGAAATGTAACGGCTGCTGTTCATATTGCCGGCATTGGGAACAAATATGTGACGTGTATTCAATGGCACCCCACACCATCACTGCAGGTTATGGGCCTGTATGATGATGTCGAATGCAAGCTGGCAATGTGCATTCTCAAGGATGCCACCAAACACAGATGCGGCCTTCATGATGCAGTATACAGAGCCTGGATTCATCTGAAAAGATGACGTGAGATGCCATTCCAGCATTATATACAACATCATGATGCCCACAGCTGTGTTTGGCTCGCATCTGTGATTTCTCACCAACTGAAAATGTCTGGTCAATGGCTGCTGAGCGACTGGCACACCACCACTTGCCAGTTACTACAGTTGATGAACTGTGACATAGTGTTGAAGGTGAATAGACTGCTGTACCCGTACATGACATCCAATCTCTGTTCGACTCCATACCTAGGCAGCTAAATGCTTTTATTGCGGTCAGGGGTGGCTAATCTGGGTAGTGTTTTCTCAGGATCTATACCTCCAAATTTTCTGAAAATGTAATCACTTGTCCTTAACATTATAATGTATTTGTCCAATAAATATCATTCTCTTATTTGCATTCCTTCCTGGTGTTGCAATTTTAATGGCCAGCAGAGTAATTACACAGAATTACTGCAGTTTATTGAGAAATGTTTGAAAATTTGCGTTATATTGCCAATATGACGTCATATTAATATTTTTTTCTATTTGTTGAAACTTTTTATTTAATTTTCATTTTTCACGTGAAAATCTTTCAATAGAAAATTAATTATTGTAGAAAGAATTTTACTGTGGATTTTTAATTGTTGGCAACTGCTATAATGAAAAATGTTTAAATTTGATAAGGAAAGGCTGTTAGATTTTTGGTTTTTATTAATTAAACATTAACTATACATTATTTCGATTCCGGATTACTTTAGTAGCAGCCTCGGCCATGTTTTAATACACCTATACATAACATTTCACATTTCTGGCTTCTAAACTGTTCATTTGTATAGAAGTGCAGACAGACAGACAAATTTTCATTATTATATATTAGATTTAAATAATTGATTTTAAATTTTATATTAGTTAAAGTATTTTTTTTTTCCTTTTAGGTTCGAATAAAAATTCTCCTCTTGAAATACTAATACTTCAAGATAAAGAAAAAATTTTGATTTCTTCACTCTTTAATTATTCAGAGGTAATAGTTATACTTATGTGTATGACTATTTTTTTTATAATTTTGTCTATGATAATTGTGTCTCATTTTGATAATGTTGCAATAGCAAGTATTTAGCAAATGTTACTAATAATTATTAATTTTTGTGCTTATAGTGTTTATTTACTGCTAATATTTATATCTTAATCCAATCTGATAAGTTATTTTAGCTTTTGTGTAATTTCTGGGGGTTTCTTTAGTCTTACCTGTAATGATTGCTACAATCTAAATTCATTGGGGAGGAGGGGACTCTTCCTACCCCTCCAAATGGCATAACTAACATTGCTAACAACATAAACAAACTTTTCTTTATTGATGCAGTATTTAAAATTATTGAGGTAAAATAGAAGCAGATTCAATGATGACCTTAAACACTCATTTACCGCAATGATAAAAGATGTTAAAATAAAAGTTTATGAGAGATATTGTGCAGTTTTATTTCCTTTTAGGTTTTAGATTACAAAAAAAAAATTTTAACATAAATGCTGACATTCATGTAGTGGATGGAAAAGCATTGAATAGTGTGCGCCTCAATGATTGGCTATTATTGCTGAAATTCATAATTTTTTTTGCAACACTCTGTAAGATTGATAATAAAATTATTCATTATTAAAATTATTCATTATCAATTATTGTTCAAATGTCTGTGCTTGCTTGTTGCTTTTACCTGTTGTTTTGAGAAAACACATAAATGAGAAGACAAAATATTATTTAATAAGTATAAAATTTTGAATTGAACTATTACATTAGAAGTCCTAAAATCTGCACTTGGGCTAGATCTTGAGCAGATTTTAGAATTTTACATAAAAGGAAATTTATTTGATTTGCACCAAATAAAACAAATAACATTAAAAAATAATAATAATAATGTAAGCATGATTAAAATGCTCAGTAAAAGTGAATTAAAGAAAGCACATATTATTTAATTTTTTACTAGTAAATAACAAAGGTTTTATATTGAGCGGTTAATGCTCAAATTAATAATAAAAGAACTATATTATTACTTGTCATATATTTTAGTATATAAATGATCCTAAATAAGTTAAGCAAGAAATTTAAGAAATCCACCCTTTAACTTTAAAATTACAGTCACACCAAATTTAATTGATTCTAAAGGATGACAAAACTGTGTTGGAAATAAGATTTTATTTCTGTCCTCAAATGAGGACGTTGAGCATTAACCAGTTAAGCGGAAACAAAAGATATTGAAATAATTTTTGTCTAAGTTGCATTAATGAATACTTTATTCAGTTATTTTTCTTAACTTTTAAAAAAAGCATAAAATTAAATGTATCTCTATTTAGAGAAAACAAAGATGATCTACTTTTGTATAAAACAATTTACATCATAACATTTAGAAAAAAAAATCTCAAAAACTATCCCATTTTTTTTAAATGTCCTATTTCATTTAATTATAGTTCTAGTGATGCATTTTCTTAATTTCCAAAATTATACCTAAATAATTTCTAAAAAAAAATTACTTTATTAACTCAGTATTCTCTAATTCATAATTTTAAAAATACATTTAGGGCAAATAATTTGTAATTTATAATTTCGAATGTTTTCTCATATTTGTCAATCTAAATCAATAAAACAGCAAGTCTTTCTAACCACTTATTACAAATATATCAGTGAATTTATTAAGTTCCCTTTATCAAAGTATATTTTTTAATTATGAATGACTATAAGTAATTATTTTTAAAAAAAAGTAAACTGCCTTGAGTTTTTAGATTTGTTTTACATAACTTATCTATCAGTAAATTTTTAACAGATTAAAGTTTACTCATTTGTGCATAAAGAATCTATTCTCACCAAGAAACATACTTTCCTTTGGATGTATTTTTGACTTGCACTGCCTTATCATCTGTCTATTTACAAGTGTAGTTTGGTCTGTCCTTGAAAGTTGGAAAGAGCTTTTTGAGGGGTTGTGAGATAAAGATCTTGAAGGATATTGGTGGGTTTATGTCACATTGCCCATTTCACTGCAAGGGAGGGGGGGGGGGATTACCACGGAGACAATAATACGTCCCAGTAAAATGATTCAACTTTGGTCATTTACAAACATTGGCCGACTACACACTTATATCTGTCGATTAATTTATTTCCAACATTAATCTGATTTACTGCCGACGTTTGCCTTTGGCTTACATCTAGAGAAATCGACAGTTATTGTGGAGAAGATATCATGTGAATTTCTCTTTACGATTACCGTTCATTTACCGACAAGTCTTATAATAAGTCAAAATTTAGGGAATATCTCTTGCTGTTTGGGTATAATAAACTTCAATAACATAAAAATTTCATGGTAATTCAAGTATATTTACAAGAGTTAGAGTACAAACAGACAAACTGAAGTCATAAACACTTTTCAACTATGTTGGAAAGTGTTAAAAAGTATATTAAAATGCCTATATAGTCTATTCCTTGACTGATAGTTTTTAAATTTTAAGTTTTTAACAAAATGATGGATTATCAAAACTTAATGTGTCTGTTATACAACAGCATATCTGAATTTGTTTTGTTTATTAAAAAGACGAACAGATTTAAAACCTTTAAAAAGGCACTGGTCAAGAAATTGGGAAATATATAAGCTTTCATTAAACAAAAGAAACTAGAAATGGGTCATCCATCATAGCCGAGATATTTTGGCTACCAAGTTAAAAAACTTTGTTTCAAGAAAATTGTGTTTATAATTTGTAACAACTATCACTCATTCTTGTCCCATTGTTAACTCTGCAACAAGAATAGATATAACTTCTATGTGTGTTTACATTTTTAAAACCAACTTTGAGAGAAAATTTACAAAATGTCAGACATCCAGATAATATCACAAAAAAATTGTATATTTTGAAGCTGAAAAACTCCCATAACCTCTTAATATTTTGGGACGCTGTGAGATTATTATTTGCATATTATACAGGCTGATTCAAATCTACACATACAAATTTTAAGGATTGGTAAAGCACACTACAACAAGCAATTTTTGCATATTGAAATGGAATTCCAGAATTTAGCTAATAAATAAGTGCAATCCTTGACAGTAAATATTTTTTTATACCTCTTAAGAAGGTTCAGTATTTAAAATCTTCTTCAAAAATTCTGTGAATGGCATGTTTATACACTGCAGTTCCACAGATTTACCAAGGATCACAATCCATTTATTCAGTCAAAAATACAGAGCATCTCGCTCCAATCCAAACTCAGGTTTTTGTTCATAACTTTAACAATAATGAAGATATTTTAACAAAATTTGGAAGAGACTTATCTTTGTATGAAATGTAATAGTGTCACAAGAAGTAATAAAAATGACCAATATCTTACATCCAAATAGTGCTGAACTAGATGCTTCATATTTCCGAATCTACATATGGTATCACTTTTTCGAATATTATGATGTCACTGAATTTCAGGCAAAGCAAAGTAAGTCTGTTGAAATTTTTAAATATTTTTGCTTTTGTCAAAGTTATGAACAATAGTAATGCTTGGAGACACCCTGTGTTTTTGATTGAATAAATGGATTTTGACCCTAGTTTCTACTGCAAAAATTGCTTGTTGTAGTGTGTTCTACCATTCCTTAAAATTTGTACTTGGAGTTTTGAATCACCCTGTATAATGACATTATATCCTGATCAATTATATAACATTTTGCTGCTTTAAAAATTTGAGGTATTTGTCTCCCAAAGCCCAAGCTTTTTATCAAAAAGTTAAGTCACCCATTTATCAGGGTGAATATTGAAATGGAATTCCAGGATTTAGCTAATAAATATAAATGCAATCCTTGACAGTAAAAATTTTTTATACCCCTTGAGTTTGAAAGAAGGCTCAGTATTTAACATCTTCAAAAATTATGTGAACAGCATGTTTATATACTGCAGTTCCACAAATTTATCAATAGCAGATTCACTATTTACACTAGAGACTGCATATTTTTGGTTGGCAAATTTTAGGTCTTCTAATGTATTATAACTACTGCCCTGTTCAAAAATAATCTTCCTTACCATCTATTATCATCTACCCTTATTATCCTTTATCTAAATATTAATTATTTTTCTTAATATTCATTTGCATTAAAAAAAAGAAAATCCTTCTTTGTCTTACTTTTGAAATATTTTATAGATGTACTCTTCAATTAAGCATCATTTCAGAAAGGGCAAGTATGTCCTGTTACCGATTGGTCTAATGTGGCCTGAGAAAGAATGTGAATCTGTAAATCTGGCTTCTCTGATTGATTTAGATGATGATGGAAAAATTGTTCTTACCCCTTTTTGTGATAAAATCCTGAGAACTGTCTTTAACACCATAGATCTTGATCAGAATGGACTCTTAAGTCAATTAGAGTTTGACCTTTTCATTCAGTATACCTCCGGTGAAACAGCAGCTAATGAATGGTGTACTATAGAAGGTAATTTAAAATTTCATTTAAGTAATTCTTTCAATATCTTTTTAATGAAATATTATATTGGTTACCATACATGGGCACCGGCAAAGGGGTGGGCAATTTTCTTTTAACTCTGGTGATTTTGAAGGTAGTTATAAAATTAATTCTTCCCTAGTTATTTAAAGTACCGTATATTCCAGCATATAGCTCGCACTTTTGATATTGGGAAAATTGATAAAAATTTACAGGTGCATGTTATACGCCAGTTATAAAAATGAAGGATTGAAAAATAAAAAGGAAAAAAAAAGATGATCATAGGTAGCAAAATTTCCCACATTAATGAAAATGTCACTTATTTATTCATTTTTTTTTTAAATACTCACTGTCAGATTACATGAAAAGTGCTAGTTATTATACTTTCAAGGGTTTTTATTTTATTTTTTACTAAATATGTTATGAAGATAATTTTTTACGAAGAAGGAGGTGCATGTAATACAATGAAGCTAGAAGCAAAAATAATATAGTCTGAAATGATAGAGGTTATACACCGGAGTATGTGGTATTTAAACACTAACAAGGAGACCGCCAAACATGATGCGCACAGATTTTGATGATTTTAAAGTATGTTGTAGGGATCATACCCCTAACTATTCAGGTCAAAGGTTTCCTTCAAATGGGCTTTAGTTTTCGAGAAATTTCGGGTTAAAGTTCAGCATGCATTTCAAATGCCATTACTTCGCGATCCTGGACATGGTCTCCATAGTGCCGTGGTAGCGTTCGCGATTTGAGAGCCGCAGATCGGTGTTCTGTCCTCTCCTGTGACTTTCACCTTTTTTTAACAAATTTTATATATTTGTCGCGTTATAAGTTGTATGCAGAATTATGAATTCTGCATCTTTGAACTTTTTTATATTTTCCTAATAAATTCCATTTACATTTTCGAATATTGCGTGAAAATTTATAGTTTTTGCGCAATTTTTATTCGAATATTTCTGCTGACGAAAATCCAAACTAATTTATGTCTTGATATCTCGCCTTTTTAAAATGATTATTGTTTACATTTATGTATATTTACTTATTTATTTATTGTATTTATGAAATAATACATTTTTTTAAATTTACATTTTCTATTTAAAAAAAATTAAATGATTAAGAAAAAATTAACAAAATAATATATCCTTTTAATATTTGATTTGTTCTAAATATATTGAAATATGTTAACTGCTGAAATACTAAAATATTTATCATCACCGACATAGACATTTTTAGTTTATTAAATATGGAACTAATTGTGTTATACCTATCGCAAAAATATTCTAAACAAATTCCGCATTAAAAATCGCCTTTAAATAATTGTTTTAACAATATTGGAAGAATGTATAAATTAGCATATTATATATTCTTTAATTACTTAAATTGTGATGAATATATTTAAAAATGCATTAAATTTGAAAAAGAAATTATTTCAAACGTGGTATTTGTCTGCAAAGGAAGCGAAATGAAATTGATAAAAAGAAAATTTTATTTATTCTGATATTATCGTAAAAGTTGTTGCAGACGATTTTTTTTTTTCAGAAATTTTTATATGTATTGTAATTTACAAACGATTTTTCATTTCTAGTTGAATTTTTCTGTATGGCATCGACTTGTTAGACTGAAAAAAAAAATTAATTGTAATACATTATTTTTTATTTATGCAAATCAAAAATGACGGTGAATTTGAACTTTACAGTTAAATGTATTTAAATAACATAAACGAAATATATATAACTGGCTAAAACTTGGATATAATCGTTATTGCTTTAATATTTTATTACTCCTTTCAAGATATGTTTTTGGAATTAGTTAGTTTGGAATTTCGTCAATAGAAATATTAATTTTAAAACTCCACTAGAAAGAAAAAAAAAACGTACATTTTTACGAAATATTCGAAAATGTAAATGGAATTTATTAGGAAAATATCAAAAAGTTCAAAGATGCAGAATTCATAATTCTGCATACAACTTATAATGTGACAAATATATAAAATTTGTTAAAAAAGGTAAAAGTCACAGGAGAGGACAGAACACCCATCTGCGGCTCTCAAATCGCGAACGCTACCACGGAGCCACTGAGATCTTGTCCAGGATCGCGAAGTAATGGCATTTGAAATGTATGCTTAACTTTAAAACGAAATTTCTCGAAAACTAAAGCCCATTTGAAGGAAACCTTTGACCTGAATAGTTAGGGGTATGATCCCTACAACATACTTTAAAATCATCAAAATCTGTGCGCATCATGTTTGGCGGTCTCCTTGTAAGAGAAAATGAAGCTAAGAATTTTTCTTTATGGAGGCAGAGTCTCCCACCCCCATTCCTGAACATTCCATGCAGCATCAGTGCTTTTCTTCTTTTTTATGCTCGTATGTTTAAAAATGATCGTAAATTGAGATAAGACTAATATTTCTTAATTGGTAATTGCTTCATAAATTTCTATTTTTTATATTGATATGTTTAAAAAGTGTTCTACTTAGGGATTTTAACAAAAAATTCTTAACTTAGCATATTTTATACTTAAATTTTCTATTTTAAGAAATACAGTTTAAGAAATTTCTAAAGTGATTATCTCTTTGACAAGAGGGGTTTCTCTAGACTTCATGTTTGGTGATCAATTTTAAAAATGGCATTTTGTTGTTGTTTTGAAATAACTCATTAAACATAGGCTGTGGAACACACGTTATTCTACTTCTGCCCATACTACTGTAGAAGATCATCATTTTCTCTGAGAGTTGAGTTTCCGAGAAAATGTATTGTTTACATATTTCCTTATTGTTATGTATTTTTTATTGTATGTAGTCAAAATCTAGTAACATTTTTGTGTATTTTAAGTAGACAGTGTGCCAGTTTTTTAAATAATAAATCCTTTCAAGAAAATTGAAGGAGATGTGAGCGAAAGCAAGGATTGAACCACGGATGATGGAACAGCAGACAAGTTTTATAGTACCAAGCAAAAGGCTAACTTAGTTGCTTCCTGCTAGAAACTCGTTTTATTGTTCTTGAGAAATGGCTTCATCCCGGTACTCCACTCCCAGTGATGAGAACGCCTCGTTGACATTAGACAAGTAATGTTCACTCATGTTGCATGACGATGCTGTTGCGTTGCCATGTGGTCCCCAAAGATGCATAGGGTGACGGGCTTTGTACTATGAAAGTTGCCATAGGCTTTGTGCTATGAGAGTTGTCATAGACTTTGTGTTGTGAGAATTTCATAGGCTTTGCTTGCGTGCTGGGGATGTTTTCAGTGCTGGTGAGTGGTGAAGTTGCATGTTCATTTTGTCACCAATGAAGTAGATGTGCAGCATAGGCAAGGATCGAACCAGGGACCTCAGAACAGCAGATGAGTTCTATAGTGCTGAACAAAAAGCCACCTCAGTTAGTTACTGTTATAAACTCGTTTTGTTGTTCGTGAGAGATGACGTCACCACAGAAATCATTTAAACTGCATCCTATTCCAAGGTGTACATATTTCAAAGGAATATTGTAAAATTTCTTTTAAGTTGAATAATTTGCAATTACACCAACCCTTTTAAACTACAGTTGAACTCGGTTATAATGAACCTGGATGTAACAAGGGCTTGTTGATCAAATGGTTGGTCTAACATAAAAATTCATGTTTAGGAAACTTAGTTATTATAAGCAAGCTTAAGATAACAATAAAATAACGATAAAAAAAATTGTAGATTCAGAAAAATGTCTGCGTTTTACTTTCATTTTTCTTGAAGAAAATGTACCATTTCATAGTATATCTACACCATTGCTGAAAATGATAAAATGAGAAAGAGGACTGCCATACAGATAAGTTTGAAACTTAACTTTTTTTTCAACCATGTGCAGTTACTTTTAATTATGGAGTGAAATTTCAAAGCTTCTTACATTAAGTTAAAGGGACACATAATAATATTTTCTATTCAGTGAGCTTAATTAGATGAAAATGAAATGAAGGGAATTTTAATAAAATTTAGAGTAAAATTAACTTTTTTCAGTCTGTTAATAATAAATAATAAAAATTATTTGATTTTTCCTTCTTTTATTGCATTTTCTACATATTCATTTACTTACACATGTGAAATATTATGAGGCTAAAATTAAATTACTGCATTCAATTTATTTTTATATTTTCATTCAACTACATTAGTAATTTATTTTCATACTTTGTATTAATGTACTTAAAATTACAAGTGTGTTAATTTACCAATTTTTACTGATTTTTATTAAACTTTCATATATTATCTTATTAGCAGGCTTTGCGAGCTACGCTGGTCGGTTTCTCCAAACGAAATATACCCATGAATTTGATCTTGTGTTTTAAAGCAATATGAACCTTTACCTCGATTGTCCTTCCACAATGCTGTAAAATGAAACGAACGCCATTGCATGTTATATTTTCTAATTTTTTCACAAAATTTGGGCTATTAAAGACAAACTTATTTATTTCATCATTTACAGTAGGATTTGCTAAAGAACAATATAACAATATGCAATATACTAAAACTATCCCTGGAAAATTAAAATTGCAACTTCCATCGAAATCCATTCAGCAGAATATTTTAAAAAGGCTAATGTTTCATGGGTTCGTTCAATAGATTATAGAACTTTCCCCCTAATTCTATAAGTAAACAATGTACAACAATTATACAATCATCATTAAAAAATATGCACTATCTCATACACTATTGGACTTAGAAGAATGTACTTGTTATCATTCGATTCAGCATACAAAAATACATTTAAATTGTTATCATTTGTCACATAACCATAATACCTGATTTTTAAGGAATTTTTTTTATAAAGTTTGTTACCCTTTTTACCCTTAGGGGTGGAGTTTTAGAAAATCCCTTCTTAGTGCGCCTCTACATCCTAAGAAGTATCTTTTCTTCCCCAATTTTTGCGTTTGTAGGTTCAGTAGTTTGGGGTGCACATTGATAATCTCCCCAGTCAAGACTTTCATATATATATATATATATATAATTATAATATCTATGAATTTCAAAAACATATCAAGTTCTAATATCATTCTACTAAAATCTACTAAGAGATAATTAATGATATTGTGTAATTAGAATACCACATAGCTAATAATTAACTTGTGCAATCATAAAATTACCATAGCATGTGCTTCAATGGTAATTAGCCAAATTTACTCATACCTGAAGAACATTTAAAAAGAAAGAGAGAGAAAGGGGGAAAAAATTATAAATTGGAGTTGCTATTATGTAAACACAAATGGATTAATAAATTAATTATGAACATTATTCAGTGGAAAAACTGGACCACAAGAGAACCAATCAAGAAATGGATATGAAAAAACACATGTGGATGTACTCGTCAGCTTGGCTGCACCCACATGTGTTTTAAAAATAATTCAGTATTTCATAATTCTACTGGCATGATGCTAAGTACAGTAGAATCAGCCAAGTATACTGAATTATTACCAGACAACAATTGGAAAAATTTTAAATTGGAAATATGTAAAATGTAAATAAAAAACCATTAAGAAATATATAATATATCACTTACAACGATTATCCTAAAATCTTTATAAATCACCACACTATATAACCACTAGATATAATTTTTGAAATAATATTGGAATTTTGAACCCTTAAATTGTAGAAAAAATGTTTTACTCACAAGAATGATACAGTATCCTCAAAATATAGCAACTTCTTCATAATGATCAATTCCACATGGCACGTATCAAACATGTTGACATTCGAGTATATATATGGGTGTTCTCCAATAAGTGGGTAATTTCATTCCTTGATTTAATGAAAATTAAAAATTTAATTTTAACCAATTTTTTGTAATTACTGGATATGACATAGGTTACTGAGTAATATGCAACATTCCGGTATAAACTTTAAGCTCTATATATTTTGTAAAAAATTATTTTATAAATAAATTTGGTGATCAATGTCACTACTGTCCCCAAGATAGTTGTTTACTTTATAAACCAGGATTTTATTAGAATTTTTTTTTAAGATATTTATTTTATTCAGTTTTATCTTTTTATAATAAAAAATATAATGTTTAACATACCATTTGTGCTAAATTTGAATATGTTTTAACACTAGAACGCCTGAAATCTTACTCCCCCCTGAAACGCCGGCCAGGTGTCATTTTGACACCGGTCGGTAAGTAAGCAAAAATTTCAAAGAAAATGTACATTTTAATATTCTTTTTGCAAATACATATATTGTACACATAAATACTATTATATCTGTAAAATAGGGATAATTTTACAAGATTATATGAAAATATATATTGTACACACAAAAAAAATATTATATATTTAAAATGAGAATAATTTTGAAAGATTATATGAAAATATATATGGTACACACAAATAATATTATATATTTAAAATAAGAATAATTTTGAAAGATTATATGAAAATATGTATGGTACACACAAATAATATTACATCTGTAAAATAATAATTTTTCAAGATGATATGAAAAAATATATGTTACGCACAAATAAAATTATATTTGTAAAATAAGAAAAATATTGCAAGATGATATGAACATATACATGGTACACACGAATAATTATTATATCTGTAAAATGAGAATATTTGTTTTACTACTACTTACATTACTTATATCACTCACAGTCAATACATTTATAGCTAACATATTTTGTGCATTTGCCGCATGTTATTCTTTTACAAGAGGAACACATTTTATTTGTCACATTTCCATGACATTTTTTAACCTCGCATATCCTATGCTTAGAAGGATTTTCAGTTCGCAGTTCATCTTCGTGGCTACTGCGTCCTTTAGCAGATTTCTCAATATATTCTGCTCGTAATTCTTCAGCTAATGTTTGTATAAAAGTACGCCTTGATATTTGTCCCCCGTCACTTGTTTGAAAATAATCCATGAGTTTATGGCAGCAAAGTCTAACATATTGTAGAATGTGTGAATTGGCCATCTTCTTGATCCTGCTTTGACTGAATATTGCCTTGCCATTTGGTCAACAATATCTATGCCACATTTCGTTTCATTATAAAAACTGACAGTTTCAGGTGTTTTCTTTGAATTATTGGCACTGGTGAACTGTAAGTGTTGTGCCCGATTCTTCATCTTTCAATATTTTTGTTGAATATAACACTTCTTTTCCTGACTTTATACAATCTGGAATTTCTCGTCTGGCCCTATTTACCGTGACAACTAAACTCGTTCGTCTTTCTTTTAGTTTCTTAGCCAACTCAAGAGAAGTAAAAAAATTGTCAACTGTGACATTTCTTCCCATATTTTTAAAGGGTTCTATTAGTTTTAAAACTACCTACTCAGAAAGTCTCTGACTTTGATCTCGTTCTTCATTTTTTCCTAGTTAGGGAAATGCGTTCAAAATATACTTACTTTCTAAATCTGCAGCTATCCAAAAATTTTGTCCGTATTTATCAGGTTTTGATGCTATAAACTGAGTAAATGGACAATGAGTCTTACTAGGAAATAATTGTTCATCAATTGTTATATTCTGGCCTGGCTTGTAACAGCTTATGCAATTTTCAATAAAACGATTCCATACTTCCGAAATCATTGCGAATTTATCATGCTGAGTTCGATTACGACGAGTTGATTTGATATCAAATCTCAGAAATCTTGATATTTCACAAAACGTGTCTCTGGACATGATTTCTTTGCAAAAATTTATACCCCATGAAGTAGACCATAATTAATGAAGTTCTAGGTTACTAGCTCCTGAAACTCCACGTGCATATAAAATCGAAATGTAAGCAAAAAGTTCCTCTTTTGAAAGAGACCAAACATCATTTTCTAATACTCGACGAGCTTCTGTGTTTGTGCATTTTATTATATGCTCTAAAACCGTTCTGTCTATAAAAAGCAACCAAGCACTCAAAACACTGTCATTATTCACATTTCTTTTTGCATACCTAGTTGGACCACTATTTTCTCGCAAAATATTTTGGATTGCTAATCTACCGGTTGCACTTCCTGAACCACATTCTTTCCACTGAGAGCCATCGCGAGCAACAAATTCTTTCTAATTTCCAGAATTATCAATTTCAACATCCTCATCGCTTTCCGATTCAGATGATATAACAGGAATAAAATTCTCATCATCCGATTCATCATACGTGTTGGATAATTCTCCACCTTCTGATTCATTATCTGACAGTTCTCTCATAAGCGCGGTAATTTCTTCCGTAGTAAGCCCTCTCTTACGAGACATTTTAAATTTTACTCATAGAAAGTAACAAGAACGAAAGAAAACCTCAGAAAAATTCTTCTAATCATAACTCACAAGTAACCGCACGTGCACTATCTTTGTGAGAAATTAAATCTAAGCGGCAGGTGTTGTTGCAGCTGAAACAAATCACGTGATGACCAGATGTAAAAAAAAAAACATTACAGGACTCCCTTGTTTTACACAATGAACGCACAGAAGAACAAAATTTAAAATAGTGGAAGTGTAATTATTGCGGTGTCCAATTGACACCAAACCGGCGTTATAGGTAAATCTATCCGTAAACTAAGTTTGAATAAACCTAGTTCGCCACAAAATTTTATGTGGGTTCTACCTACATTTTTAATAAAAGTCGAGCGAAATAAAAAGGATCCTTCAAAATTTACAGATTTTAGAAAGAAACTTTCACGCTTCGGTGTCGAAATGACACCGTCCGGCGTTCTAGTGTTAAGTTTTAAGAATAATGGGACAGGAGTGACATTTATAAGGACAGAAGTGACATACTTTAAAAAAAACTCTGTTTTGAACACTTTAATAATTATAAATTATTTAACATCCATTTTTTTTCTTTGCTATTACAAAATTTAAATAATTTTTTAGTAATACATAACCAACAATAAGATAATGGATAAATAAATGAATGGGGAATGTCAATAACACTCAAAATTTCATTCTTTGGCACTTCTTGGATGTCTGGTGTATTTGGCCAATAGAATTCCCGGCTTCCATTCCTTAACATAAAGTTTATTTTAAGAATGTCATCATTTATTTCTTCTATTAAACCTGTTAAAAACAAATGTAATAAGTAACATGTCAAATAACATAGTTAAAGTTTTAACATTTTCAAACTTACTCCATGTAAGCTGATGCAATTTCATTAGATTTGAAATAAAATGGCATCATTGTGTCCTTTGGCTTTAAGTCAACTATGGCTTTAATATCTGCTTCTGAGATTTCAAACAGTTGAATTTTTAAGTTTGCTGCATATAAACTTTGAAAAAGAATTCTGGCATTATCGATATCTGAGTCAAAGGCTACTATTTCATCTGCTGTTCTTTTAACCGTACCCCCGATTCTATCTGCAGGCCCTTTCTCATGGCCACTTTCAGTGAAATTCCAGGTCACACTCTTGAGGTTAAATTTTTGTGCAAATAATGTAAGAAAGTAAAAATTTGTTCTATTACGATATTGGGTGGTTGGTCCATCACTTTGGAAATGAATTGTGTCAACATCAGTGTGCTTTCCTCTAATTAATTTTATTATGGGTACAATATGTGCCCAAACAGCAGATGCATCATGTCGTAAGGTGTCTGCGATAGTACAGAAAGATGTAATTTCCTCTTGTAAAGACATATTTTGTGCATAGATAACATCTGTGTGTAGACTGACTTGTTGTTTTGAGGCACCAAAATGAGCACTCTGTACTTCTAATGTATATTTGCAAAGGTAATTTTCTGAAAAGTCTATTACAACTATAACTTTATTTGGATTAAGTGATGGTCTTAATGACTTGATGGATTTAACTTGGTGATGATAATTGTAAGCATGTTTTAGAAAAGCATTCAGTTGAGTTTGGGCTACACTGATCTATTCTTCTACAGTTGAACTCTCTAGCTTCAGTATTTTCTTCACGCTGTCTTCTTTTACTCTCTCTTTGTTTTTTACGTTTTTCTTCTAAGGATTTTATAGATGGCTTTTTAACTTTGTTGTATTCATATGCTCCAAACATCCCTTAGGAAAAAAAGATTAAATCATTTATTTATACTACACTTGATAACAAAATATCTAAAACAAAATAAATACAAATAAAAAAATCAGCTACAAATAATTTTAAAATCTTCTAAAAAATGTAAACTATCTGCATTTAAAATAAATAAAAATGAAGTAGTGCAAGACATGTAAAAATCAGAACATTTGCTCGGTCAAAAATTGTTAAATAAATTTTAAAAAAGAATTTTAAAGATGGCTTTTAACTTTTGTTTTGCTGATATGCTTCAAACATCCCTTAGGGGAAAGATTAAATCATTTATTTATACTACATTTTATAATAAAATATCAAAAACAAAATCAAGATGATAAATATAAATTTAAAAAGCAAGCAGCTGGAAATCTTCTAAAAAATATAATCTGTTTAAAAAAAAAAAAAAAAAAAAAAAAAAAACTTGAGTACATTTAAAAATTAAGCTATTTTAAGTTTTACTCAAAAATTATTGCATACCAGTAAAACTTAGAATAGTTAAAAAGAACAAATCGCCATTCTTTAGAAATAGAATACTAATATATAATACTAAAATTAAAACTATTTAATAAAATAAAAACTAACTGAGTCACACATCACTACTGTCCTTATAGTGTCACTCCTGTCCCTTAAATAAATAATCTGAAAGAGGACAGTAGTGACAAAATTAAGAAAATTGCTTCTGTGTACAGAGTAAGTTAGTCTTAGCAAGACTGCAATATGAAATTTTGTACTAAGCAAAAGTATATTATATCATGACAAAATAATAAATAAATAATAATAATAACAAGGAAACTTTATTTAGGGGACAGTAGTGACAAGTAATAAACATATTGTTACCTGCTATCCATTTTGCAGCTTGTAGCTTCTTTTAAAGACCAGAGAATTGCATCATGTGCTTTTCTTGGCAATCAAGGTGGCTGCTTCTACTAAATGCACTTGTTCATCAAATTTTATCTGCTCACCTGGTGGTCACATGAGCAGTTTTATACAAAGAGACACTAGTGACATAAAAACTGGGGGACAATGTTTCTCAGGCCCAGAATAAATATAAACCTATTTTTAATTTACAATAAAAATTCTTTATTATGTACTTTGGAGTATAAATTTTTATTTTGAGTGGTAAAATTGTTAAAAATAGTTTGCCATTATACTTAAAATTGTTCCAGAGGATCAGTGCATGAGGTCGGGGACAAAGGACAGAAGTGACAAATTGAATATTTAAAATACTATTTAAGTAAAAATTACAGTTATTTTTTTTTAAATACTTTTTGAAATTGTGGAAATACATTACAAAATACATTTTATGTAAAAAAAAAAACCCTATATAAATGGGAAAAACAGCATATAACCCAAAGGGACAGAAATTACCCACTTATTGGAGAATCACACATATATAGGTGTCCACAGCAAAGCTTGAACTTGATTATAATGAGCAAAAGCCCTGATCCCTTCATCCTCATTATAGTCAAGTTCAACTGCAGTATAATTAATATAGTCAGTTTGCTGAGTTCCATCTTTTTTTCTATTTACCAAATTTTATAACTTAAAAAATCAAACTTTCCTTAGGTTTTTTTTTTTTTTCTTCCAAAAGAATTTACTTTCTATAAGGTCTCCAAAAATTCTAACCCACCCATCACAGAAATGCTTCAGAAAACTGTAAAACATGTGTTCAATCAATTTGAGGGAGACCTCGTTTAGTTTAAAACGAAAAAAAAAAAATTGGGGCAGGGAAGCATAGGAAGCCCGTGAAAATTATTTTTATCCAAAATTAGGTGTTAGTTCAGAACTTTTGGATCCCCCCCCCTTCCGAGAGGGGGGTGTTATACCCCCTGCTCCAGTTTTGTTTTGTTTTCTTACTAAATGAAGTCCCTCTCAAATTGATTGGACACATGTTTTACAGTTTTTCGAAATTCTGATGCATTCCTGAAATAGAGAGGGTGAGGTAGGACTTTTGTTGAATCCTGTATATGTTTTAAACAAGAATGAATATCATACCTATGGATTATGGCATATTTTCTAATGCCACAAATATATAACTAAAGTTACTTATCTTAGCTAAACCTGTTACTTATCTTAGACAAACCTGTTACTTATCTTAGACAAACCTGTTACTTATCTTAGACCTTCTGTCACAAGTTGAATTTCCACTTTCGGCAAATCTTTAAGATTAATCAAAATGAAATTTTTTTAATTATGTTTGTTTCTTTCTGTATTAAAAAATTTAATGTGGAAAAAATAATAATATATACAGTTGCATATTTATTTATTTATTTATTTATTTATTTTGCTATTTGAACTTCATGTCGAGTTTTAATTTTCTTGTTTCATTTTACTTTGTCATTTGAACTTCATGTCAGTACTTAATTTTCTTGTTTCATTTATATATGTTATTAAGGGCTTAATATTGTCGATTTTATGTATAATGCTGACAATATTTGTTGAAGTAACATATACTTACTATTAATATTCTTATAAAGCCCTTCTGAAGATTTTATAAGATATTCATAGTTTTTCAATTTTGCTTTTTCAATTTTTGCTTTTTCATCCTTTTAAGTATAATTCCTTCAGTGCCCATTCCATTGCTTCTTATGGTATTTTATCCTTCGTTCTTCACATGTGAATTCATTTTGAAATATATATATATGTGTGTTTAGTGTGTGTATATATAGATAGTATTTTATATTTTATCTGTTTAATAATCAATAGTAATATGTATTCAAAATTTTAATCATTGGCTGTTGATTTAAAAATCAAATATTTTTAATCATAGTACAAGTTGAATATAAATCTTTATAACCTTTTTGGCAGCATTCACTCAACTTGATTTCAATTTCAGCTTGGGTAAGAAGAAAATAGTAAACCTCTAAATAGTAGACAAATTTTATGGTTCTGAGATATCTAGTATTAAAAGGTTTTGCTGTATTTCCTTTTAACTAGTATTATAAATGTTCCAAACAACCTGTTCTTAATACTGAGTTATTTATATGCATTTATATTAAAAACAATAAGTCTAAGGATCTGTACTTGAGTTAAAGGCAGATGAAAAGAATATTCCAGCTGCATTTTATTAAAAAAGAAGAAAAGAAGACGAATATTTTTGGTGATTACTATTGATTATCTCTTTAAAACCCAAGAAAGTTTTTGATTAATCGATATGTAACCAAAACAAAAGTTTTCAGAACCTAGAAATATGCACAGAGGTGATATTTGGCAGCAAAATTTTAAACTATGAGTCACTGACACAATCATTATTGGTAGGAATTAAAATACAGTAGAAAGCCACTAATCCGCAAAGCTTGGTTCCAAGTGTTGTGCGGATTGGAGGCTTTTTGCGGATTACAGGCCATATGTCTATTTAATCTTTGTTTATATTTTTTTTAATTCATATTTTGGACAAATTTAGATTGCTAATACTAAAAAATAAATAAATTACACATTTTAATATATAGATAAAGTAATAACTATGTAAAAAATAATTTATTATTTTTTTAATTTCTTAAATATGGCATCAATTGTTGTCTGTTTTAAGACATTTGGTTTATAGTGTTGAATTTTATATTTAAGTAAGAGTTCAAAAGCAATATATATGTATTTTTTTATGGGCTTTTCAATTTTATAATTACGATTTAATGAGAAAATATATATATATATATATATATATATTGTCTAAGTAAGCATTTTTTATCATTAAAAAAAAAAAAAATCACAAAAGCTCAAATTGTACAAGTATTGTATGAAGAAATGAATATATAAAATAATATACTAATTAAATGTGCTTTCATTTTAAACTATAAAGAAGAATGTTATATGATATATAATACTATATATAAAGATTAAAAAAAATGTTAAAATTGGTGAAGAAAAATTTCAAAAATCAAAATTTTGTCACCATTGAAGCATTTTTCAATTAAATTTCTTTGTTTACATTCATAAATTGATTGTGGATTACAGGTTTGCAGATTAGCGGCGCTCTACTGTATTTCAAACATATTAAGTGATAAAATAGGTAATGTTATAGACCATAATGATTGTGATGGCTGGGGCTTTAAGGGATATGAAAAATTGCATGTAGAAAAGTAAAAATAGCTGAATTTTTCAAATGATACTGCGTTATATTAAGTTATCAACTTTATCATTTTCAATGATTGGTATGATTAAAATTTTGTAATGAATTTTTATTGAGAGAAGTAGTATTTAATTATCTTATAAAATTTTCCAAGTTAATGTTTTCATGTGGCAGATGGAATACTACTTCATAGATTTTAAGCTACAATGCCTTTCCTTTGAATAAAAGTATATGAAAGGACAGACCGGACCCATTAACACTTTTTAACTTATTTCAGCTCAAAATTGTACCCCCTCCCGCTTTTCCTCTAGCTGGCTACAGCTTTATTGTCAAACATGATTTACGTTTACAACACAATCCAATGTTTTTTTTACAAGGCTGAGAACTTTATTAAAATTTAAGCATGACTTCCCCTCCCCAACTGCAATAAAATCTTTGGTCTGTCACTGTCCCATGTGGTACTGTAAAATATACATTAAATGTTATATTGATATTTCCAATAGTGTATATTTTCACAGATGAACAAAAATCTCTTTAGTCTCATTGAAGGTTCTTGTACACATTGGGCCCAGGGACATAGCAACTGGCAACTCCCTCCTTCATATGTCTGGCCCTGTACATAGATATTATTTATATTTATATATTTTTGCTATTGTTTCATTATCCTTTTATTTTTTTATTTTATTTTTTCTATATTTTGTTAGCTCAGTACTTTTCATGCTTCATGTTACTGTTGTATCTGATTATATGTTTGTACAAAATTATTTACTTAACCGATATTCTTTTGTATAAAACTTTAGATAATTTTCATACAGAAGATAATCAGTTAACATATGAAGGCTTTGTTGAATTGTACAAATTGGTGCTACAGACTGATCCATCTGATGTAATTCATATGCTTCAGTTAATGGGAATAAATGATGAACTTGAACAGGAGTATGTAAGTTTCTTTTATTTTTCATTAATAAATATATATGCATAAATATTTAAATATAAACGTATATTAAAAATAAATGTGCAACGTTAAATTAGCACAAATTAAAATCATTTCTAATGGCAAACAGCTGTTTCAAAGCCCTTAAGCTCCATCTTCAGTGCCAACTCAAAAGGTAAAAACGAATTAAAAACTCCTAAGCCATGACCGCTTGCCTGCCATCTCTCGCCCCGCGGCCAGATGAAATGGTGTTGAATTTTTCAAAACAACAGCGGAGACGAGGAAACACACGTGGCAGAGAGACCAATAGGAACACTCCGCCGACCAGGAAAGTTTAAGTGTGGAGGCGAATAAAGGAGGGGGGGCGAAGAGAATGAACTAAACGAAATGCAGCCAGACGTTTGAAACGCTTTGTACGGCAGAGAAAAAAACAGAAAGGGGGGGGGGGGCAATGAGGATGAATTAAATGAAAGGTAGCCAGACATTTGAAAAATTTGGTGTACTGGACAAATCATTAACCAAGCTGCTCGAATTTTTCCATATGTAATAAGCTTCCCAGAAATTTAGGTCGTAAATTGATGAGCATTTCTGAATTATCGTACCTTCTGAAAAATTAAAACTGTGACTTTCAGACCAACAATGGTTAGCTATTGCAGATCGTTTAATATCACAATTTTTAACATAGTTTTTATGCTCCCCTAAACGGACTCTAAGCGGTCTCTTAGTTTGACCTATGTACATTTTATCACATTCGCAAGATATTTTATAAATTCCCCAATGTGAAAATCTGTCTATTGGATGTTTGAGGTCTGTAAATTTGATTTTGTTAAATGGTGCATAAACTATTTTAAAGTTGAAACTTTTCAAAATTCTAGATATTTGATGGCTTATTCTCGGAAAATATGGAAGTATAATTAAATTTTCATTGCGAACATTGTTAACATTGGAATGCGTACGTTTAATTTGTTTATTATGAATTGAATCAACTATTTCAACAGGATAACCCCGGTCAAAGGCTATTGATTTGATGTAGTCTAACTCCACTTTGAGTAAACTCTCAGATGAACAAATTTTTAGGGCGCGATGAACATATGTATTAAAAGCAGCCAATTTTTGATTCGGGGGGTGAGATGAAAGACGGTGTGGCGGTAATGAAACTGCGAATGGTTTACGATAAACTGTAGTTTGAAATGAGTCATTTTCGCGGTAAACCATGACATCAAGGAAAGGTAGTTGGTTGTTATTTTCAAGTTCAGATGTAAACTGTATATGTTCATCTACAGAGTTCATAACAGAAAGGATATGAGGAATATCTATATCACTAGGATCAACTAAAGCGAAACAGTCATCGACATAGCGGGTGTAAAATGGAAAATTTAACTTATTGAAAAGGTTTGACTCATAATAATGCATATAGAAATCACTGAGAATTGGGCTCAGGGGCGAGCCCATAGACAACCCATCGGTCATGCAATAAAAATCACCATTAAAAATGAGCGTGTTTTGTGATAGACAACTGTCCGTAAGGCGCAATAATTCATCTATTCCAAACTGTGAGAAGTGAAATTCCTGAAGGCGTAATTTGAGACAGTTTAAGGCACCTTGAACCGGTACATTTGTAAAGAGGGATTTGACATCAAATGAAACCATACGGCTTTGAGTAAAGGGGAACTTGCGTAATTTATTTACGAAATCATAAGAATTTTTGCAGGTATGAATATTGTTGGAGAGTAACGGGGAGAAAATAGTAACGAGATATTTCGCTAATCTATAGCAGGAGGTACCAATATTGGAAACAATCGGTCTGAATGGAATACCGAGTTTGTGAACCTTTGGAAGAGCATAAAATCTGGCGCAATGTGACACAGATATGTCACAGATTTTTATCGGTATTCTATTCAGACCGATCGTTTCAAATATTGGTACCTCCTCCTATAGATTAGCGAAATATCTCGTTACTATTTCCTCCCCGTTACTCTCCAACAATATTCATACCTGCAAAAATTCTTATGATTTCGTAAATAAATTACACAACTTCCCCTTTACTCAAAGCCGTATGGTTTCATTTGATGTCAAATCCCTCTTTACAAATGTACCGGTTCAAGGTGCCTTAAACTGTCTCAAATTACGCCTTCAGGAATTTCACTTCTCACAGTTTGAAATAGATGAATTATTGCGCCTTACGGACAGTTGTCTATCACAAAACACGCTCATTTTTAATGGTGATTTTTATCGCATGACCGATGGGTTGTCTATGGTCTCGCCCCTGAGCCCAATTCTCAGTAATTTCTATATGCATTATTACGAGTCAAACCTTTTCAATAAGTTAAATTTTCCATTTTACACCCGCTATGTCGATGACTGTTTCGCTTTAGTTGATCCTAGTGATATAGATATTCCTCATATCCTTTCTGTTATGAACTCTGTAGATGAACATATACAGTTTACATCTGAACTTGAAAATAACAACCAACTACCTTTCCTTGATGTCATGGTTTACCGCGAAAATGACTCATTTCAAACTACAGTTTATCGTAAACCATTCGCAGTTTCATTACCGCCACACCGTCTTTCATCTCACCCCCCGAATCAAAAATTGGCTGCTTTTAATACATATGTTCATCGCGCCCTAAAAATTTGTTCATCTGAGAGTTTACTCAAAGCGGAGTTAGACTACATCAAATCAATAGCCTTTGACCGGGGTTATCCTGTTGAAATAGTTGATTCAATTCATAATAAACAAATTAAACGTACGCATTCCAATGTTAACAATGTTCGCAATGAAAATTTAATTATACTTCCATATTTTCCGAGAATAAGCCATCAAATATCTAGAATTTTGAAAAGTTTCGACTTTAAAATAGTTTATGCACTGTTTAACAAAATCAAATTTACAGACCTCAAGCATCCAATAGACAGATTTTCACATTGGGGAATTTATAAAATATCTTGCGAATGTGATAAAATGTACATAGGTCAAACTAAGAGACCGCTTAGAGTCCGTTTAGGGGAGCATAAAAACTATATTAAAAATTGTGATATTAAACGATCTGCAATAGCTAACCATTGTTGGTCTGAAAGTCACAGTTTTAATTTTTCGGAAGGTACGATAATTCAGAAATGCTCATCAATTTACGACCTAAATTTCTGGGAAGCTTATTACATATGGAAAAATTCGAGCAGCTTGGTTAATGATTTGTCCAGTACACCAAATTTTTCAAATGTCTGGCTACCTTTCATTTAATTCATCCTCATTGCCCCCCCCCCCCCTTTCTGGTTTTTTCTCTGCCGTACAAAGCGTTTCAAACGTCTGGCTGCGTTTCGCTTAGTTCATTCTCTTCGTCCCCCCTCCTTTATTCGCCTCCACACTTAAACTTTCCTGGTCGGCGGAGTGTTCCTATTGGTCTCTCTGTCACGTGTGTTTCCTCGTCTCCGCTGTTGTTTTGAAAAATTCAACGCCATTTCATCTGGCCGCGGGGCGAGAGATGGCAGGCAAGCGGTCATGGCTTAGGAGTTTTTAATTCGTTTTTACCTTTTGAGTTGGCACTGAAGATGGAGCTTAAGGGCTTTGAAACAGCTGTTTGCCATTAGAAATGATTTTAATTTGTGCTAATTTAACGTTGCACATTTATTTTTAATATAACGGCACAAAGTTTTAATCCACCTTTTAGATAAACGTATATTAATTGGCTAAAACTAAAATATATTTAAAATAATTTTGGTATAGATAGATTTATATATATCAAAATGATTTTGGCCGATTTCATGCATATTTTTTATTATTGCTTACCCTGTGGCAGAATGTGCGCGACGCTGTGACTGGGCGTCGCAGGCTTCTTAGGGCACCTGCTGACTAAAAACTGTTGGCCGTACCAATAAAAAAACAGTGTTTCATGTGACATGTGGAAGACTTAAAAGTAACAGCTCCTTTAAAATCATAGTAGTTTATTATAAACAAGAAGACAGACAATAAGACAGCATAACTTCGCTGTAAAATGAACAAACTGAAGAAAATAATACGCAGCTACATTTTAAAAGCAACCAACATTACAAGCTGGAGGAAGGAGAAGTGCGAATGACATCCTGGAAAGTCCATCCTTTTAAACACATCATCGGCGAATGTTTTGCATAAACATGTTGCCATTTAAAGGTACACAAATTCGCATCTGAAACGCCATTGGCTATGAATACTCACAAGTTGCTAATAGCAGACTACGGTGATTAGCGCGATCCTGAAATCACAGGTTACTTACTGTTACTGAGTAACGTATTTTGAATTTTAAGATCGTGAACGAGAACGTTAGCGCTGGCCGTTTCAGATACGTAAGTATGTTTATTCAAGAGATGTTGAAAAACCAAAATGCATTAATGTAAAACTAAATACCTTTACTTAAATTTAAAGAAAGCTTTAAGTCAAGGATTTATAAAGATGCATAACAATCGGCCTCCTTTTTCATCATCTCTAGAATATTACAAAAGCATGAAAAATTTGCATAAACATGAAAAAGTTCAAAAGGTTTACAAAAAAATTACACTTGAAAAGTTCAAAAACTAACAATCTGATCAATGTCAGGTCACATAAGACTTTATTGGCAGGACATTGACCAGAGTGAATAACATTGTAAGAAAAATTATAACCCCCCCACATAAAAAATTTAAAGATCAAAAATTCTTTTACAAAAATTCATCAGCTGCTCTTTTACTTGTGGCTTAGTAAAGCTATCTGCAAGGTTAAGTTTACTAGGAATATATTTAAGTTTAAACATTTTATCAAAAACAAGATTTCTTAAAAAATGATATTTTATATGAATATGTTTTGTTTTCTGGTTTTCAAAAGGGGAATTAGAAAAAAGCTATGGCCGCTTGGTTATCACAGAATAAAGTGCATTCTCTCAAACTTAAATTAAGTATTTTATTTTGCAAGACATTTTTTATCCAGATTAATTCTTTAGCAGCTTCAGTTAAACTAACATATTCGGCCTCCATGGTTGAAAGACTTACACATTGTTGTTTAAATGTCTTCCATGAAATAGGAGTTTCATCCAGAA
This sequence comes from Maratus michaelseni, assembly GCA_963931845.1. NCBI lineage: Eukaryota > Metazoa > Arthropoda > Arachnida > Araneae > Salticidae > Maratus > Maratus michaelseni. The sequence goes on from OZ007596.1 coordinate 228,078,114, forward strand.
ACAAAATATAGCCACCTATGGAAACACGATCGTCTCTGTTTGCTGCAAAATCTGAATCAGAATAACATGAGAGATTTAAATCACTAACTCTAGATAACTCAAGTTTGAAATTTTTAGTATATTTTAAATAACCTAACAATTTTAATAAACAATTCCAGTGAGCAATGCCAGGATTGGTTTGAAATTGGGACAATAAATTTACTGCATACATGATATCAGGTCTGGTTCTTCCAGCTATATAAGACAAACATCCTATAAGATTTCTATAGGGAAATCTAGACATTTTATCAATTTCTTCCTTGGTTGAAGGTGAATCTTGCTTTGACAAAACCAAGCCCTTAGGAATAGGTAAAGAACTAATTGGAAACTTAAAATTTGAATACATTTCACAAACTTTCTCAATATAAGATGTTTGGTGTATGTAAAAACTATTTCCTACCTCTTCAAACTCTATGCCTAATAGCTTTCTAGTCGTACCCAAAATTTTTAAGTTAAAATGTTTTTGCAGCAAATCTATCCCAAAATTCAAATCCTCTTTAGTTTTGGCAAAAAGAACAATGTCGTCAACATAAAGCAAAAGAACCAATCTGTCATGAAACACATATACACAATTGCACCAGTCTAGTTTGCAAAAATTTAATTTGGATAAAACATCATCCATCTCAAAAAACCACTGTCTGCCACTTTGATGCAGACCATAAATGGCCTTATTTAACTTACAAACTTTATTTTTTTCCTTTTCAAAACCCTCAGGTTGGTGCATGTATATAGTTTCATCAAGACCAGCATAAAGATATGCATTGTTGACGTCTACTTGGACATTAACCCATTTTAACAGACATGAAAATATGGCAAAGAACAACCGAATTATTGAAAAACTAACAACTGGACTGAAAACTTCATCATAACTTTCTCCTTTAACCTGGTTAAACCCCTTTGCCACTAACCTAGCCTTATACCTTACAATCTCATTATTTTCATTTCTTTTTAAGGTATACACCCAACGATTACCAAGTATTTTTGCATCTTTCGGAGGTGTCACAAGATCCCATACATTACGTTCATACATAACGTTCATTTCTTGGTTCATTGCGTCCCTCCAACTAGATGCTTCTGGAGTTTTTACGGCCTGATTGTAAGTTTTGGGGATTTTAACCTCAGTCAAGTTTGCTTCATCTATTTTTAAAAAATTAGAAATTTTACCGGATTCTTTATTTTTACTGCTGAAGTCAAAAAGATTTTTATCACATTCAATTTTATCTAATTTACAGTATTCTAACAATTCATTAAAGGATCTTATTCTAGTATTGGTTCCTTCGATGCCATAGTAAATGTCTGTTTTATTTCCTACTTTTCGAGGTACTGGTTTACGTACCCAAGGAATAGTTGCACAAGTCTTTAAACTACTCTGTTCTAAATTTTTGTCAGAATCTGATGCCCCTCCCAATTCAGATGTAATCTCTGGTTCTACATCAAAAATATTTCCGTCCTCTGGGAAATCAAAAAGTGAAAAATTTAATTTAGGTTCTTTAATTTTTGAAGCTATATCTACCTTCTTTTAGTTTCATCAAAACGAACATTAATGGTTTCTACAATTTTCTGTTCATCTATTAACCAAATTCTGTAGCCTTTAGTTGTCTGAGCATACCCGCACATAATCCCTAGTTTAGCTCACATATCAAGCTTCCTTTGGACTTGTTTGGGCACTCCAACATAAGCTAAACAGCCAAATGTTTTTAAATGAGAAACTGAAGGTTTTATACCAGAGTACATCTCAAAAGGGGTTCTTTTTTGTTTGTGACAGATCCTATTCCAGGTGTAAGAAAAACACATTAAGGCCTCAGCCCAAAATTTTTGTGATAAGCCACTTGAATTGAAGAGAGCTTTAACACCATCAAGAGCAGTTAAATTAAAACGCTCCGCGACACCGTTCATTTCTGGACTGTACGGGTCCGTTTTCTCATGTAAAATTCCCTGCTTCTCTAAAAATTTCTCAAATTCGTTGTTGCAGAATTCTAAACCCCCATCAGTTCTAGTAGAAATTACTTTCTTACTTAAATACCTTTCAGTCCTATTCTGAAATTTTAAGAATGTCTGAAAAACGTCTGATTTATTTCTGATGGTATATACTGCAACATTACGAGAAAAATCATCAATGATGGTGAAAAAGTATCTATTCCCTCCATGTGATGCTACAGGTAAAGGGCCGCACAAATCCATGTGTAAAAGTTCTAGAGCAGTTTTTGATCTAACATTCCCTATTGATTTAAATGGCACTCTCTTAGATTTTGCAAGTTTACAGGAGATGCAATCCTCGGTTAACTTTGACAGCTCTGGCAAACCTCTAACACTTTCATTTTTACTAGTATTAACCAAATATTCACTATTTACGTGACAAAATCTCTCATGCCACAAGTTACTCAAATTTAAATTTTCAATTTGGTTAGCTGAAATGTCAACCGAGTTGCTTTCTCCTTTACAAGTTTTATAGCTGAAAGGTTTAACAAAATACAAATCATTTTTCCTTACTGCATAAAATAACCATTGCCAGTAATTGTCATACACAATTAGTTTGCCTTTACTGCCAACAAAATTTATGCCTAGTTTTTCAAGTTTACTACCAGACAAGAGATTTCTACGTAAATGAGGATTATACAAAACATCTTTAAGAATTATTTGATTGAAACTTCCATCTTTACATTTAATAAAAAAATGTATTGTACCTTTTCCCTGAACAGGACTTTCTTTTTCTCCAACAGCAAATGACATCTGCATATTTGAAACTGACTCATAATTCAAAAAAAGATTTTTGTTATTACAAAAATGAGCAGTAGCAGCTGTATCAAACACCCAGCTACTATTTTGGCCAAAATCAGATGAATTTGCCTCAAGAAAATTACTTTTAAAATTACTTTGAGCTACTTCAATTAAACTAGTCTCATGTTCAGAGAAGGTACATTTTACATTACTATTACTTTTTTCACTACTACATTTAACATTACTATTGTTTTTTTCATTACTACATTTTACATTACATTTTAACTCTGCGTTACTAGATTCTTTAAATTTACTATTTGACTGATATTTTTTAGTTTGAAAATTTTTAGACTGAAAATTTTTAAGACTGATTTTTCAATTTACAATTAGCAATTAAATGACCATAAGATTTACAAAGAAAACAAGGACCTATTAATTTACTTTGATTAACATTATAATTCTTAAATTTACCTGTTTTACACTTTACTATTTCTCCAGAAAAAGCAACACTAGAACTAGAAATGTCCTTTTTGGCCAGTTTCAATCTGTTCTCCTCCAGTAGCAATTCAGACTCGATCTTGTCCGGTACAAACTCTGCATCTGGCCACCTGTAAATCGCTTGGACTGTAGACTGGAACTCCTCGGGCAAACTTCTAATCATCTGGTAACCCATGTACAAGGGCTGAAGGGTATGTCCTACATCACGCAGACGCTCTGCTGCTTGCTTGACACGACACAAAAAAAGTCCCAAATTTTCTCCAGGAAAATAACGGACACCAAAAAAATCATCTAGCAGTTGTATAACACAAGCTCTTGTGGTAAGTTCAAAATGCTCTTTAAGGATCTTCCAGGCCTCAGCTCCATTCGTTATATGCGAAATTAATGGCTTGAATTCCGATGACAAGGTCTGGTAAATGATAGTATAGGACCGGGCTTTTCTCAAATTCACTTCACTCTGTTCTCTCCATGTCAGCTTATCTGTCACAGGAACTGTTTTTGCTGTTTCGTCTGATGTTGCACCGCTTTCACTCTTGCCGTTCTCGATATATTCCCAAGCGCCATAATGCATTAGCAGAACTTTAACTTCTACCTTCCACGTCTCCCAGTTTGAAGAGGTCAAAAGAGCAATGTTCTGAAACTCCCATTTTCTATATGGCCTCCGTCGAATTAGTAAGGAAAAACACTTTAATGAAAAAGGCAAAAGTCTCTTTAAAAGCTCACTTCAGGGAAACAAACATCAGCAGTAAACATCGGCGACACGTCAGCAGAAAAACATCAGCGACGTCTTCACTTCCACAAAAACAAACTTTAAACTGCAACACACTTTAAACTGCAAAAAATCACAACCGCGCAACTCTGCTACCACTTGTTGGCCATACCAATAAAAAAACAGTGTTTCATGTGACATGTGGAAGACTTAAAAGTAACAGCTCCTTTAAAATCATAGTAGTTTATTATAAACAAGAAGACAGACAATAAGACAGCATAACTTCGCTGTAAAATGAACAAACTGAAGAAAATAATATGCAGCTACATTTTAAAAGCAACCAGCATTACAAGCTGGAGGAAGGAAAAGTGCAAATGACATCCTGGAAAGTCCATCCTTTTAAACACATCATCGGCGAATGTTTTGCATAAACATGTTGCCATTTAAAGGTACACAAATTCGCATCTGAAACGCCATTGGCTACGAATACTCGCAAGTTGCGAATAGCAGACTACGGTGATTAGCGCGATCCTGAAATCACAGGTTACTTACTGTTACTGAGTAACGTATTTTGAATTTTAAGATCGTGAACGAGAACGTTAGCGCTGGCCGTTTCAGATACGCAAGTATGTTTATTCAAGAGATGTTGAAAAACCAAAATGCATTAATGTAAAACTAAATACCTTTACTTAAATTTAAAGAAAGCTTTAAGTCAAGGATTTATAAAGATGCATAACAAAAACATACAGCGATGCCGCGGACGCGCTATAGCGCATAAAGTACGTGAAGAAACTGCAAACTTCGTCGAAGGATCGCGGAAAAAAACGACAAATTTCGTTGACAGTTGCGAAAAAAATGCACATTTAGTCAAAAGACCATGAAAAAAATGTGAATTTCATCAAAAGGCCGTCAAAAAAACATGAGTTTCGTTGAAGATCGCGGAAAAATGCAAATTTTGCCAAAGGGCTACGGAGAAAATGCCAACTTCGTAAAAAAAATCATGGGAAAACTGTTAATTTCGTCGAAGGATAACGAAAAAAAGATCAATTTCGTCGAAGGATTTCGAAAAAACAGAAATTATCGTCAAAAAAGCTTGACTGCGTAATTATTATACTTTTACTTTACATTTCTCATGATTGTCTAACTTTCTAGATCTGAGAATAAGCATAATTGCCCAATTCTTATCTAGTTTTGAGAATTACTGTAGCTTGGAGCTTTCTGATGATTTTCTGCATTACTGCAAGAATTTTGTTCTTTATTACAGTAATCCGTAGTTGATTCTTGCTCTCTTTACAGAATTTTTTTATTAAATCCCTTACGACTTGTGAAATTTCTTTTTCTCATGGATCCATTAGTAAAATTGTACAAGGATTTAAGTTCCACCTTTCAAAAATAATAGAAAAACTTTCAAAACTATCAATATATTAAAAAGAATGTATAAGGAATTAAATTTAGCGTTATTAATAACTCATATTCTTTGAACTTCCAGAGTGTGTACTTACTTTTGTGATGTAAATTTTTCTATTCTGTAAGAAAACAAGCTAGAAAATCCACAGAGAAAGTAATATTACATTAATTGTTATTATTTTTTAAAGCTTAATTCCAAACTAGAAACAAATATCGTATAAATTATTTGTTTCATTTTTAAGAGAAAATTTAAGACTTTATTATTTGAGATATGTGGTGCATATTAACTTTTGGGACTAAGTGTATATGTTGAAGTTTTAGCATTTTGAACATACTAATACATTAAAAAACACAAACTGAGAAAAATGAATTTTTAGAATATCAACTCTGAATCATTTAAAGGGAATTGGATGCAGTAAAAACTTTTTTCATACATATTTAATTGTCATTTCTTTACTACACTTTGTGAGTAGACACTGTGAATGTCTAAATTCATGATTTTAAGCAAAAATTTGGGAAATTGATATTTTTGTCTTTCTTGATCAAATGAAGGGTATCAAGTCGCCTGAAGACCTGTTCATAATCATTTCATGTTGGTTGATTTTTTTTTCTGTTGTTGTTGTTGTTTGTTAGTTTATTTCTAATGTATATGTTGTTCAATTTATTTTTAGAAATGTATTTTATTTTTCAGGCTCAACCATTTACTTTGTTTATCAAATCTGAGACTTCAAAGTTTCTTGTAAACTCCTTGCCAATTGCTTCATATAAATCAGTTGCCGAGAAAACATTTTGCAGAATGGCAATAGAACAAGGTTTCTCAAAGAAAATAAAAAACATGAATGACTTACTGGTGTATACCATGAAGCTTCCTCATCAAGTGGTAGTTGTTGTTCAGAATCAGGTAAATTATTAAATTGTTTGAAGGTGTTAATGTTTGCCAAAATTTTATTGCAGTGACCTTTCACTTATATAACTCTTTTGGTTATATACCAATTTCTTCAGATCTTGATGGCAACTTATGAGAGGTAACGTAAAACTTCTATCATATAATGTGAGGTTTCTTTCACTTATATAACGTTAAATTAAATTTTTCACTAGTCCTGTTGGCTGATCTCTTAATTTTTCTCTCACTTAATTTTCTTAATTTAATTATTATTCTCAATCTTGTTTAATTTTAGTTTATATCATTTAGAATGCAATTTTATTATAAAAAATATAAATTAATGTTATAAAACTCAGAATATGCAGTCTATATTTTTGTGTAATTCTCATGGGAAGTCATGAAATTATAAAATTTTTTGAAGCAAGAATACTTTAAAAATTTGAGTAATAAAATGATTTGACAGAAACAAATTAAAAAGCACTATCAGACATGCATATATTTATGCTGCATGTCCCATAAAAAATCAAACTGATATTACTGCATTTTTTTCTTTCAAAAAAATTTTATTAAATGTAAATTTTGAAAATTAAAAACAGATAGGGAAAGTAAATGTTCCTTAGCATTTTTTATTTAATGACCTGTATTTTTCTAAATTTAATTTTACTGTAAGTATATTTTATAAAGAAGTATTGATTTTAATTTATATAACTAGGGGGCTCTGCCCCCTACGAGCTACGCTCGCCAACCCCCGTTCTGATACCACAAACTGTAAAAACACTCTGATTTGATCAACCTTAAAACGATTGCGGAAGATGGAATTATAATTAAACGACCTGCTGTAATCGGCTGCTATAATTGGCCTTGTGTAATCGGCTGCTCGCTGTAATATCTGCTATAATCGGGTTTCCATTCATTTTCCTTTGACCAAGGGATTTTAAAGCCGAATGAACTGCTGTCGAGACAGCTAACAACTGTTGATAAAATAAGGTTAATTAAACATTTGAAAATCAACTCGTGCAAAATGGTTAAGTAAGCAATGTCATGGCATCGGGAAATTTTATAACGATGCTATAGAAAATTGGGTATTACTCCATTGTCCCGACTACTACTTTCTATAAAAGAAATGAACTGTCGGCAAAATATAGGATTTAAAGCCAAAAGTGCATATCTGTGGCGTCGCATTCAATTGATACCAGATGCGTTACGCGTGGTAGTTATGTCATCGAGTGATCTTTAATTCAACGTTTATCTGTATTTTTAATTATATTTTAGCAATTTATAAGTTATTTCATTGATTTAAACGTAATTATTAAACGTAAAAATATAGCTTTTAATTGAAGGGAAATATTATTAATTACGCTGTTTTAAAATTTGCAATAATAGATAAAATATTTTGTCGAAATAAATTAATCTTACTCTACTTAATACTTTGAAAACGCGGAATAATTTAATTATTTATCTTTTTAATATTCACGCGCAAGTATATTTTTTATTCCGTTATTTTCTACATTTATTGCTTTTAACACGTGATCATTTAATTATTATTTTAAAGTTTAATTTCTGTTTTTAATAGTCACGTGTTAAAACATTTCTTAATCGAAAGGGAATATTATTATGTGCGCTATTTTACAAATTGGCAACTATTCAAATAATGAAATTTATGAAATATGAAATAAATCGTCACAATAATGAAATTTATGAAATATGAAATAAATCGTCACAATAATGAAAATTTTGAATAAAAAATTGAAATATAACCTCAAAAAATGAGTCAAATTGAAAAAATAATTGCAGTCTGCACACCCCAACCTTGTCAACTATATCCTTACAAATTATGTTTAAATTCCTGTGCATAGTTTTCATTTCTATAAAACTTTTATAAGAAAACTGTTTTGACCAACTTTGATTTTAAATATCTCTTAAAATAATTCTTCGATTTAAAAACTGTCTACTTCAGCGTGTTTATCAAAAATTTCTTTATAAAACCACCAATTTTTAAATTTTTATTTGCAATAGTTTTCTGGATATTAGTCCAGAAAGACTTCAAGGCACAAAATCTTAATTTACAGCGGCGGCCGCGGCGGTGGTTACTTTTTTTTAATATAGAGATATATATAATAATGTATGTATATGAAATTAAATTGGTATAATAGGATATTCTCTCATTTATACAACTCTCTTAGATATGACTTTTTTCTTTGGTCCCTTAAGAATTATATATGAGTGAGAGGTCTTTGTATATTCTGATTACCTAGCTTACATTCAGATCTGCTTTGTCATGTGTTATTGATTTTCTTTAAGTGTTTCAATAAGACTAAATTACTTCAGAGCAAAACAAATATGTTGTAATTAAAATAACATATATCTATAAAATTATTTAAAAGCTTAGAATATACATTTTTTCGGAACATTAAGGTTTTTTAAATGTTTTAAATAATTAATTAAAAGTTGACTATTTGCTTTTTACTTTTATATTTAAAGAAATCGACTCCTATTAAATTTTGATTTCCTTTTCAAAATGAATTTGCTCAAATTTAAGTTTCAGTTGGACAATATAATTTTAGTCCTTAATTTAATATCTGTTAGTGTTGAATCCTTGGCATCTTTGTTATGTCTTAGCATCTTTGTTTGAATTCTCAGTATCTTTGTTAAAAGTGTCAGATTTTTAAGTTGTTGTCATTCTCTAATAATGTAGATTTTAAAGCTTGGGAATAAGTATATTAACTAATACATGTGAAAAGTGTAGCTTTGTGTGTTTATTGTAATATTTAAATAATTTCTTTAGCATTTTCTAGCACAAATAATACCCCCCTCCCCCCCCCCCCCATTTAAAAATATTTTTAAAATTTGTGTTAAATCTGAATCTTAAAGTAACAATTTTCAATTCTTAGACAAATCTCCCAATTTTTGAAGTTGAATATATTTTCAACTAATCACAGAAACTTCATACCTATTTATACTTAGGCTAATTTGATAGCTTAGATTCATATTCTGGAAATAAAATTAGATGTTCCCATTGAAATTTTAAAAGTTTATTACTATATCAAGATGTAGACAGTCTCCTGAGCTTAACTTTTTAATAGAGATTGAAAGAAGATATAATTTTCAATTGAATGGCTATTATTATTTTCCTCTGCAATGATTTGGTAATTATTATTATTATTATTGACAGACTACATATTGTTAATTAGTATACTCTTTTATTCTTTAACCCATTATGTTCTGACAGTACTTTTAAGTACCATTAAAGAAAATTTACTATAAAATTTCCATCTATTAATAAAAGTAGATTTTACTTTTCATACAAAATACTTTGATCAATCACATTTACAAAGCACAACAAAACAGTCAAATCTCAATATTTTTGGTGTTATTACTTCAATTATTTACATATGTATAGCTTTTTTTTTTTTTTTTTTAATTAACAAATGTTATATGAAAAATTTGTTCCTACAAAAACCTATCCATTTACAGGTAGGATCACAATACATTTATTTGCAGTGTTTTTATAAGAATTGCAAGATAACAGTATTTTTTGTTAATTAATCTAATTATTCTTGTAAATATTTTACAAAAAGAGCTATACCTACCAATTTATTAACTCAGTTTTAATCATAAAAGCTTATATAAATTTCATAATATTATTATATAAATTTTCTAATATATCTTCAGACATTAATGAAGATAAAGATTGAGCTGGAGCAATTTCTTGATTCATAATTTGGGACATAAAGGGTTAAATGCCTTGACACCCTAGTTTAACTGAACCAAATCCTTTTCCACGATCGGACAGATACTCTCAACATTTACAACTTTGACATTCACTTGGATTTCTTGAAACACAAAAGTTAAGTAAATACTGTGTTGATGGTTTTTTTTAATGAATTTCTTTTTAATTCCAATTATTTTGTTTCTTTCAGTCTCACAGTAAAGTTAAAGTAAGATTAGATTGCAGTAAAAGTGTCAACTATCAAAGTCACCAAAATCTGCTTGATTTTACAGTAGAAGTTATGCCCAAAACCAGCACAGTAAGTATATGGTTTTTAAATATGATTAACAGAATTAATTTAATTTTGTAACATTTTAGATATGTGTAAGATTATAGATAAGTTTTTTGGGAGCAGTGTGCTTTTTTTTTTCTTTTTCCCTTCTCTTTACAGTTTTAATTCATGCTTTTATTTAATTTCACAGTGAGCAAATAAAATACAGTCGAACCTCGTTAACATGAAATTGAAGGGACTGCAAATTTATTCCGTGTTATCTCTGTTAGATATAAAAACTAAATAAATTAACCTACAAATATAACCCTGCTCATAAAATCATAAATTAATAAGAAATAGAAAATTTCATTAACAAACTAGTCATCATTTTTTAAGCAATAATAAATTTATTTACTTGCTAATAATTTTTTTAAAGTCTGTTATTGACTTTTGCTTCGACACTAAATTTTTCCGTTCGGTGTCAATTTCTTCATCCTCGTCAGACACTTCAAGGTTGTCATCTTTTTTTTCAGCAATTATTTCTTCGTCTGTCGTCACATTCGAAGTCAGCGCATCTTCATCTATGGAAATGTACTCAGAAAAGAAAATGTCTAAGAAAGAATTTCCCATTTTTTGGCTACATGTATTTTTGTAGACAATGCTCTTTAAATCTTGTCAGTCATCTATTAGAACATGGGAAGTCACTCTCACCGAAAGCAGCAGCAAAAGCCTTTGCTTTCTCTTGCAAAACTTAAAACAATATTCTAGCTTCTTGCCTCTTTTATCCACCGCAAGAGAGCAATTTCAATTTATTCATTCTTTCTTCTACACATTTGTTTTCTTACTGGTTTGAATTGACTCACAGCATAAGCGGCTTTAATCTTTTCATAATTCTTTAAAATTGTAGAGAGGTTCAATTGTAGAAGAATTGAAGGTATCACATGCTTCGCTGCATTTTCTGATTTTTTCAGCACTCTATTGCTAACTTCGTTTAAATTTTTTTGCTTTGATTCTAAAGATACAGCTTGTTGTTTTCAACTCATCTTTCACAGAATTCTACAGAGCAACTGCGAACAGAGTTTCAATTATGTTAGTCAGGTAGTGAAGTAAGGATTGTCACTCACAGATAGTGGAATTCGGAAACCTGGTTTATGTCACTGTCAATACAGTTAACCGTGTAATGGAACAATCACTTTCAAAAAAGAAATTCCTTCACCCAATCTTTCATTGTGACTGATCTATAGCTCATATGGTTAATGTGAGAACACTTGCGCACATCATAGATCAAAGAAAAGCAGGGATTAGTCAGGAATTCAGTATTTTGCGATTTTCTGAAACCCTTTTCCACTTTATATCTTTTTCAAACAAAGAGAAAATTCCATTTTTAATAAGAGTATGTGACATGTAAGTTTGAAATATCAAAAACATTGCATAAGGAATTTTTTTTTACTTTGGAGCAAAAAAATTTTTTGCCTTAAGCGGGATTTTCCGAAATTCTATTTCATGTTAAACGAATTAATTAACATTGATTTTTAGACTGATCTGACAGGACTTCAGTATTATTTCGTGTTAAGCGATTTCGTGTTAACGAGGTTCGACTGTATAGTTATCAGCTTTTTTTTTTATTATTATTTGTCATAAATATATATATATTTTTAATTTCATTATGGCCTCTATTCATTCCCTTCTTAGAAATGAAGAAGCAGGAAAAATACTGGATGTTGTAAAAATCAGAAAAATTTTGAAAAATCAATAATTTGCAATCTAATAAACATAGAAAAATAGCTTTTGCGTAAAAAGGATGGACATGAAGCATTTTATGTTTATGGAGGTGTCAAATATTAATATTTGAAGCAGGCATAGTCAGCACCACCTCTTATTGTTGAGCCCATTCAATGGCTTTTGTGCTCAGCATTTAGCAAGAGTCATATTCTCAGTTCATCCTTTTCACAAGCATGGTCATCCAAATCTTCTGATCTGATACCTTATGGTTTTTGTCTTTGGAGATACTTATAGTCAAAAAGATACCACTACCAACCAACATCATCTTTACTAGTTTATGAATTATTGAATTTTTAATTTATTCTGACTTTAGGATCATCCAGCATAAAAATTATTTTTAAAAATACCAATGAGAAGTTTAATTCAGATCACAAATAAATGAATATTTTCTAAATTTCACAATAAATTATTGTATAAAAAAATATTTTCAATTTGATGTTTTAAACCAATTTTTTCGAAGCGCGGAAAGTGAAGAACTTTGAACTGAAAACTTTGAAGTCTTGAAAAGAATAGTAATTTGCTAGAACTAGCTGTAATGAAAAATGTATAAATTATTTATAAAAACATGATAATGAAGCCTTTCTTTTATTTGTATTCTGGATAAAAATCTAAATTAGAGATGAAAAATATTTCAATATAAATTAGAGATGAAAATTATTTCAAATTTAGGTTAGAAAGATTATGTTTAAGTGTTTTTTTAGTTTTTAAATAAAAAGATAAAGAAAAAGACTTAACTTTAGAAACTCTTCACACTGTTTTTAATTCTCTGCTTTTATATGTTTGTAATTAATACCTACATTTTAATGAAACTTGTTTATTTTAATTTTTATAGCAAATTGCATGTGAAATGTGAATATATTACCACTTGAAAACATTCTGAGTAACATAGAATAAGAGTAATTATGATCAGATATACAAAATATTACCACTATTCTAGAGATTTTTAGCATGTAACTATATCATACAATCCATCTTTTCTTTACAAACAATTCCTAAAAAGCATTTTTTAGAAACTATATTGTTCATAATTTATTAAGTTTTTAAGTACGTTACTCATTTATTATTACACTGGAACTAATTAGAAGTAACATATGGTTAAAATGTTGAATTAAAATTTAAATATGTTTTCTTAAAATGTATTTCACTACTATAAATTCCTTCTGCAAATATATGTTGCATCATAATATAATATGTATAGTGCATCATCTGGAAAACTACATGATATGAATAGTGTCTCTCTGATTTCAAATGAGTTAAACTGTTCTTAATAAGACAACCATCTCCAACATCAATGTTAGAATGTGTATCACAATTTCTTTCTGTACATTCTAATGTTAATTTTATTTTCAATTACATCAAAATTTATATATATATATATATATATGTATATGTGTGTGTGTGTGTGCATTCTGGCAATTGGCATCACCCTCCGATCTAAAGGATCATTTATATCCACACTTTGCTGTTTCCACAGTCCTATGTACTTCCCATCTCTGTCAATTTCCTCTTTATTTCTTCCTTCCATAATTACCTTATTCCTCTTTTCTTTTTTTTGGATTGAAGTCCTTAGCAATTTTTAGAAGTATTTTATTATTCATTCTTTTTTTTTTTTACAGGTCTAAACCATATTAATTGTTTCATTGTAATATCTTTTATTAGTTTTAATATTTATCTTTTTCTTTATTTCTTCATATCATATTCTCTGTCATCTTAAAGTTCTACATGATCTTCTTAGAGCATCCATTCGTACTGCAGATAACTTTCTCCCACTTGCTGCAATGAGTCCCCATGTCTCTGCCCCATATAACAGAATAATTTTAACGGTGGTATTATATATTTTTAGTTTGTGCCTTCCGGAGAGTTCCTCTTTCCATCAAATTCCATTTAATCCTTTACTAGATCTTCTTTCTAACGAAATTCTACTGATTTCCCTAAGTGTCTCTATCTTTTTCATTAATCTCCACACTAAGATATTTATATGAATCACATCTAAAGGGTAATCTTCCATTCTCTAGCAGCTGATCTGTCTCACTTCTGCCAACTCTTAGATATTTATTTTTACTTACATTCATTAACAGCCCCCATCTCTCATTCTTTTATAATAAAATTGGTCATATTAAATCTGATCATTAGAAAATTGCAGTGTAAACATTGATTCTCCATTAATATTCATTCCCATATTTCAGCACTGATCTATCCATTTCTGTAAGGTTTGCTCAATAAATATTTTGAACAGAGTAGGTGGGATACACAAACCCTGTCTTAATTTTTTATCACTATGAAGCCTTCGAATGTATTTTTTAGCTATGCATCGAATAGTGATTTTGTCCGAATACTGAATATTCGGCCCACAGGTAAACTGAATACCGGATATTCGGCAAACAGGTAAACCGAATACCGAATATTTGGCTAGCCAAATAGTAACAGTGAGGCCGAATATTTTTATATTTCAGAGTTTAAAAGTATTAAAAGTTAAATTATAAAACAATTTTACATAATATTTAACACAGATATTAACATTTTATGAACTACACCTTTTTACAAAAAACCTTTACATACCAAAAAAAAAAATCTGTTCTTTGAGTTATAATTTAAAAAGAGAATAGTCTTAAAACTTTTTTAATAAAGTTTTAAATTCGCAGCTTCTTCTGTGAATTAAAATAAATTTATAAATTATTCTTATATCCTGAAACAAATACTTTAAAATCAAAGAAAAATTTTGAATGAATTAGACGAAACATTTTACAGTGATATGGTGTTTATTTGTCAGTAAGGGACTAAAGTAAAACAATGCAATATATTAAAATGGTGGCAAATCAGCAAGAATAACTTTCCTGCTCCTTTTGATTTGGCAAGGAAGTTTTAAATGAACGAGAGAGCAGGTGTCTGGATCGTGCGTTCATATTCAGTGGTTGTAAACATACAGGGTGTTCATACATCTTGGAACAAACTTTCTGCATAGATAATGTGATCAAAGCATTTTTGAACAAGAAATATTATCTCAATCCACTTATTCCATCAAAAATACAATACATTCAATCAAAAACACAGAGTGTGTTACCGCAAGCTGAAACTGAATTTTCATTTACATCGTTAACAACAATGAAGATATTTTAGAGAGATTTGCATCGTATCAATTTTGCTTGTAGCAAATATGATGATATTATTGGAAGTGGCTGAATTTTGACCAGTGACACAGTTATAAGTAGTACTGTCAGTTGCACTCTGAATAAAGAAATATCTAGCTCAGTGTTGTTTAGATATGAATGGTGGTGATTTCCAGTATTTCTCGTGATTCACAAAAATCAAAATAACTTCAGTATTATTAAAATATATATTATATATATAGTATTATCAAAATATCTTCAGTATTATTAAAGTAACAAACAGAAATTCTAATTTGACCTGGAGTGAGATGCACTTTATTTTTGATTGAATAAGTGTTTTGCAATCCTGGTTTCCTGGACAAAAATTGTCTGTCTTGATGTCTATTATCACCTGTGAAAGTTTTTTTTTTTTTTTATTTTGTTTAGAAACATGATGTTTACAAAAAAAGCAAGAAACAGATTATTTACTAGACAATATTCAGAAACTTGCATTTATTTGTACATCATTAATTCCTATGAAGGTCATCATTAATGGTTAATTTTATTAAGTGACACTTTTCAAACAGCAAATAAATAATGTAAAAGCATTCTCTTTCATTGAAATATGATTTTATTTCTAATTATTTTGAATATCTTTATTAATTGTTAGTTAAAATTAGAAATTGTGGGTTTTTAAAAATATTTTTTTAAAGTTTTTTTAAGTACAGTGAAACTTCCATTTAACGAAGTCTCATTGTTACACTTAAAAACTTCGTTATGAAGAAAATTCGTTAAATAGAAATCAACTTGAATTCACTAAATGTTTCCTTCAGATATGACAAACAGATATTGAATTCAAAAGCATTTGATTCAGTTTCACTTATGAAACCGTCTTTTACAAAACAGTTGTGTATGGTCGATGAAATCACGCCACATTCCCAACAGTGTTGAATTCAGACACTTTTCTCCGGGAGGGATTTCTGTAGCTCTGGGGGAGGGGAGGGACATTATAAAGTTCCGGGGGGGAAATTCCACTTTTTGACCTCTAAAAGCATAAAATTTCAAATACTCCGGGGGGACATTTCAATGCTCCGGGGGGGGGGGGGCATTCCTCCCGGGCCACCCCCTGGATTCAACACTGATTCCCAAGGTTTGGCTCAAGCTTTCATCAGTTCTGATACACAGATTCTCAAACTAATGTTTTCACTATATTCTCTTTTTTCTGTCTTTTTCAATAATGTACTTCAAGATTTTATGTTATTCCTTAGACTAATGGCTGCAGTTCTTGTGGATGTATTCTGCTGAAGTTTAGAAGTTGTATTAGCCGGAAGAAAAATAACTTTGATGTTCGATTTGCATTTTGAAGCACATTCTTGTGGATGCACAAAACAATTGTCTATGAAAGGTCAGAATGATAACTGTCTGACTCTAATTGATATTTTTTGCTTCAATGCATCTGTCGCCATTACGTCACTGCATCTTCAATATCATTGTTTGTAAAAAAGGGATTTTGACTTTTCCCAACTGTTAGCGCAGGAGTCTCGGTTTGAAAGAGTAATAATAACAAGTATTTTTCTTAGTGTGAAAACAAAAATTGTTTTATTTAGCACTAAGCAGAATGGAAATACGTTCCTTTTCGTACAATCCGCTGAAATAAATTCGCATATCCACTGTAACACCAACCTCTTAGTTTGAATTACACGTACAAAAGTGGAATAAACTTAGTTATATAGAATATATTTTTTGTAATATGGAGATTAATTTACACGCTAATGGTGTTCAAAGTCAAAGTTCTGCAGAAAATTTCGTTAAGTAGAAAACTTTGTTAAATAGGGACTTCGTTAAAGAGAAGTTTTACTGTATTCGGTTTGGCCGAATGTTTCGATTATTTGGCCAAACCGAATATTCGGCAGGCCGAATAGTTTGATATTCGGCCAAGCCAAATATTCAGCAGACCAAATAGTTTGATATTTGACCTAACCGAATATTTGGTAATATGGCCGAATAGGCTGAATACCGAATATTCGGTGCATCCCTAGTATTTCTTTATATCCATCCAAAAATTTATTTCACTGTTTTTCTTCTTTTTTTTCTTTTGTTGACTACAAATTTATAGTCTTTAATTGTTTTGTTACAGCTTGGACATTATTTGGTTCCAGTCGATCCAAAACAACATTGCACCTTTGAATGCATAGATGAGCTGAAATAAAGAGATGTATTCATGAATAAATGTACGATTTATTACAGATGTAACTGTATAAACATAAAACATTTATCTTACAAAAATTAACACATGTAATGTACTTGATAATTGCGACAGCTAATTTTGCTCATAACTTATCATCATAGCTTAGTGTACGGTTATAGACTGTAAGACTTTTGTCCTGCTTGTTTCTTTTATTTCAGATTTTTGTTTATACCTTTGTTTAATAATTTTTTATTATTTGTGTTATATTTTTCATTGTAAAATGCATATTGTTAATAAAACTGAATTGTGATATCAAATATGATTTATCAATTTTTAGTTTGTGATTAAAATAGTTACTTAGGTACTTTCACTAAGCTTTATGGGTGATAAATCGCCAGTGTGGTATCCCTGTCATTTTCTTTTTAGCTTTGCATATTTTATTTAGAGCCCTATATTTATTTATGTTACTACAAATGTTACTTTACGTTATCATAATAAATAAACGTTTATTTCCACTATTTTATGTTAATTAAAAAAATATATATCTTTGAAATAAATTGTTGTGAAAAATATGAATTGTAATATATAATTTTTCTAATAGAAATCGATTTCTAGAACTTTAAAATATGCAAATCTAAAATTACAGCTTATTCTGCCAAGTAGCTTTTGAGCTATTCTTAAAAAAGTAGCCATGTTGCAATCTGTTTTGCAGGTGGTTAAAAATGAAAGGAGTTTCAAGCTTTTTGTCTTCTTTTGAAACATTAAATATTAGCTATTTACAATCAATCTATCATAAATGCTTTTTTTAAATTTTTTTATTTATTTTTATTTATTTATTTATTTATTATTTTTTGCATAATTTTTTAAGAAATTTTGACCTTAGAAAATAATTTTGAGTATTTAAATATTTTGAAAGAAAAAATAAATAAATCTAGAGATATTGTTGTAATTCAATATACTGTAAGTATACTCTAAAAAATATTAGTAACAGTTTTAAAGAAAAATGCATAACTATACCATACAAAATACATAATAATGCAATACATTATTTCTTTAGTTAATTCATATTTTATTATGGATTCCAATACATAGCATATTCTTATATATCGAATAGCATTCGAAAAGTAAATTGATAAATGTATTATAACTATTATACAGTAGAGTCCCGCTATTCCGAACTAATTGGGACCGAACACTGTTCGGTTTAGCGGAAATTCGGAATAGGTGGATTTCATTAATAATAATCAACGTATTGACTTGTTAAGTCGTAAATTAAGTGTGGGGACATCTGCTAGTGTCAGCTCTATACGGCGATGATCGACTCATGGTGAGAACAGGTACAGTGAAAGTGGGAAGGGAAGAGCAGTGACCTTTAACGACTTGTCACCCCACCCTACCTATCCTTCTCCCTCCCACGTTCCAAGAATTACTACCCGGGTTACTGCATTTCCGCTGCCACAGAGTATTGGCGTATAGATTCAGTGTTTTCGCCAATATTGACAAATGATTTTGGAACTCACCTCCCGGTCAGTGTTTACTCTAGCGGAGTTTGATGAACTGTGTGTGCTTATTGCAAATTTATTGTGAAAAATTGTGGTTCCATGAGTATTGAGTTACTACTTTACCGAGTCACTGTGCCTTTTATATTTATGTTCGTAGTCCTTGACGTCAACTATTAAACATTAAACATGGCAAGTAAACAAAGTTGTTCTTCGTGTACTTTAAAAGAAAAACTTGAAGTGTTAAAAAGATTGGACAAGGGAGAAAGTGCTACTAAATTATCACTCGAATATGGTGTCTGAAAAGCAACGATTAGTGACTGGAAAAAAATCGGCTTAAAATTGAGCAGTTTTGTTCTGCTTCAAATGAAAAAACTCTTGAAAAATGGCAAAAAGTTTTTTCTTTTTTTTTTTGGTGGGGGAGGCTGTTACTATTCAAATTCTTAATTATTTGATTTTTTTTTCATAATTAGACTCATATTTTATTTACTGAAATCATTACAATGCTATCAAATCATTTGCTTTATTAAATCCTATTATATACACTCTCAAAAATCTGCAATGAGTCCTGTGCTGGTGGGGTTATATTCTACCTGAACCTAAATTCTATTTCAAGTAAAGACCTGAGTGGTCAGGTTGTACTTGCCCCTAGAGGGTTACCTTCTTTAGGTATTCACAAGCTTTTCAACCTTGGGAACCTGAGCGATCTTTCTTTTTTTCTACTATTTTCTCTTTGTTTCACTCTCGTTGTGGTTTCCTCTTTGGAGGTGAGGGCAATTCTGCCTAAGCTAATATCATCCTATCTATATTGACTTACGGAGAATTGTAAACCTCCACATGTTTGCCGTGTATGGCAACTCGTGTCCCTGGACAGGGTTGATCCTGGCAGTTGAGGGAAACCAACACACTGCTTTGGCCTATGCTTCATGTAAACAGAAGATGCATATTGGTCCCGCATGCATCAATTGGCTAGTTGGCTGACTTGTCACTGGCTAGGGACCAAGTGAGCGGTCACTTACTATACTTACTAATCATCTCGTCTAGTCTCTGTAGTCAGAAGACTGACATAGAAATATCTTGTGAACGTATAAGCCTTGGTTAGCACTGGTGCATCACATTGTTGGGCTCGGTAGTGGGTGGTGTGGCCGGGGTCCAAATTATTTTTTCTTTTTACTATGGATGGAAGTACTTCACTTTCTTCTACTTCTCTCCTATGTGGAGAGCAACAAATTGTACAGAACACCTCATTCACTCACTTTATAATTAATTAATTAAACGTACTGATAGTTCTTTTAAGAGATCATCACCATTTCTTAACACAAAAACATTTCAATCTGTTTTCATAGATTGTTACTCACTTAAAAATCTGCAGTCTGGGGATTTGCTTGTTGAAGTTTCTTCAGCCAAATAGCCACAATTTCTCTCAAATTGCACAACAATTGGTTCTGTTTCTGTTCAGGTACATCAAATTCTAAATAAAAGCCATGATGTAATATCTGAACCACATCTTTTATTCTCTAAAAAAAGGAAGAACTAATACAAAATTTAAAAGATCAAGATGTCATACATGTATGACATATTATTATCCATCGGAATGGCCAAGTGCTTCCTGCAAAGCACATCATTTTGACTTTCAATAGCCCTACTTTATCAACCAGAATTAAAGCGACCTACCTGAGCTGTCCTGTCCAACTTTATATTCCTAACCCACTCCATTGTCTTAAATGCTAGCGTTATGGCCATACTACATCTACCTGTCGTGGTTCCATTACCTGTGCCTGTTATGTTGAAGTCGGCCTCGGTGGTAAATCTTGCAAAAAAATCTGTGCAGACTGCAAGGGTGACCATGCAGCATACTCTTGCTGTTGTCCAAACTGGATCCGTGAAAAAAAAAAATACTTGCTGTTAAAATTACTCAAAAACTTTCTTACCCTGAAACTCGCAAACTTGTTGAATCCAGAACACCATCTGTAGGTGTTTCTTACTCTAATTTACTCAAGCAATAAACAAAATCCTTAAGGCATATAAGCACCCAAACAGAATTCTCTTTTCCATCAAATAATTCACCTATGACACTATCCAGCAATATAATGAAAAAAACAGTCATAATGTGTACTCTACCGCTAGTACAAGACTTATGCCTACACTAGAACTTTGGCCACCATCATCAGAACTTGTTAAAATAGAATATCTTAATCATCAGTCACAAAAATCTTCAAGTCAATCTAAAAAGTCAACCGAATATGAGTCGGAGCAAACTTATGTTTCATTTGCAAACAAATTGCAAAAACCTGATGTTTCCCCAACACAGAAATAAAAAAGAAAAACCTCAACTCAAACCTCTTCAAAGTGGAAAACTATGAAGAAAAAAAAAAATAAGAAATCATGCCTTAGCCCATTACTTGCTAATATGAAAGATTCCAAACAGCTGCTCCACTATGTGAAAGAGGCTTATAGAATCACAGTTATGACTTGGATACAGACGAAGAAAATAGCGTTTTTAAGGAGTTTGAGCCTATGTGATTTTACATTGTTTTTTTAATAAAATGTAGTTTAAGTAAACTGGTTTTTATGCTGCATTATTTGGACACTTTATATTACACTTGGTTTTTTTTTTTTATCAATCGTTACTTTACAGATTTTAACTGCAAAGATTTTCTTTCTGTTTTTTAAGCATCATTATGACTTCATTAAAGGATTTTAATTGCATATATCATCCCATCACTTTTTTTCAGTGAACTGTATTGTTTTTTGTTCATCTAGTTTTTTTGACAAGGTTTTAGATATTTTTTAATATAATTTTAAATTCTTGTTTCACTTTTTCTTGGCACAGTACGTCCCTAAAGCAACTTTGTGTCATTAAACCCCATTCAACTAACCAACCAACTGATTGTACCCAACCCAAACTCTGTAAAAGAAAAATTTTGTTTACCTGAAACCAGACTGAAGGGAAAGAAAATTAATCCATATTTTAATAGAACTATGGAGAAGTAGTCTACAATTATGCCTCTAATATTAATTTTTTCTCTCGTGTAAAAAATGAACACATATGCACTTATTAATATTCAAATATATAGGTTTTTTATTTTTTCATTTGAAAAATCATGTCATCCAGAACCCGACTCGAAAGAGACAACGCTCAACCCGAAACCAACCTGACCCCAAAGTGTTTAAAGTCGACTCGACCTGCGGTTTGGTTCAGGTAAAATCAGATTACCAGACCTGATGCAGGATACTAATTTCAAATCAACTGAAACTTGCCAGAAAAATTTTCTTCAACCCGATACACTTCAACCCAAAATAAATAAAATTAATATATATTTTAATACAAGGGAAAGTCATTAAGCAAGTCACAAAAGATAATTATAATAACTTACAATGATATTCACTTCAAAACTATTTTTATTTCTCAACATATTCTCCACCAATATTTATGCACTTATATCACCGTTTCACCTGTACCCAACACCAACTGCATAAGAGTCTTTGGATTGCTGTCTCGGCCACATTAGGACTTCAAGTTGAACCTTTTCATGATCTTTGAACATCATCTTGCTTCCAAGATGGTTTTTCAGTGGACTAAACAGATGAAAATTGCTTGGGGATAAGTCTAAGCTGTATGGTGGATGTTGAAGAAGTTGCCAACCAAACTTTTGAATTGTCTCCTGTGTTCAACTTGATTGTCCTAATGTGGCTGAGACAGCAACCCAAAGAATGTTATGCAGCCGGTGTTGGGGCACTGATAAAACGGTGATATAAGTGCATAAATATTGGTGAAGAATATGTTGAGAAATAAAAATAGTTTGAAAGTGAATATCATTGTAAGTTGTTATTTAATTAGCTTTCGTGACTTACTTAATGACTTTCCCTCGCACAATTATGGAAAAATAAGTTACAATTAGATCTCTAATATTAATTTTATCTTTTATGTAGAAAAATGAACATTATATATATATATATATAATCATTAATGTTCAAATATATAGTTTTTTTTTCATCTGAGAAATATTCAGAATTTCTTTGAAAAATCGGATCAACACAAACCCAACTCGAAACAGTGAAAATTCAAACTTAACCCAAAACAATTAATCCTCTGATTACAGGACAGTGCTGGCGATTATTTTTTTTTTATTCAATTGTACCGCAATTTACAAAAAAATTATTTGTGGAATTTCTTTATTTTCTCTTGAAAATATCTTAATATAGGTAGGTGTATAGCAGAAATTATTTTTCAAAAAGTGGTAAGAATAGAATAAAAAATAGTCCACTGTGATGCATATGTTCTGACCATAGTCAAAGGATTAAAGACAACCTGACCCGCACTGAAAAAAAGCAGCATCGACCCGACTCTATTCACAGCTCAGGTCGATTCATGATGGGTTCAGCTAAAATCGGTTTACCCGGCCCGATGCAGAACTCTACCTTAGACCAAGGACTTTCCAGATTTCTGAATTGTATGGATAGTTCATGGTCTGAAGAGAAAGGCAGAAAATTATTGATAAAAATTTTTACTGACAGAAAATGAGTAATGAAAGTTTTCTTACCTCTATGGAACAAACAATTTACAATTTTCGCGACCTATTGAGGATGTTTTTGTTGGCCGTTCCAATAAAAAACAGTGTTTCATGTGGAAGACTTTAAAAATAACAGTTCCTTTAAAAGTATACTAGTTTATTCTAAATAAGATGACAGACAATAAAACAGCATGACTTTGCTGTTAAATGGACAAACTAAAGAAAAATGATATGCAGCTACATTCTAAAAATAACCAGCATTGCAAGTAGTAGGGAGAAAGGCAAATTCATCCTAGAAAATCCAGCCTTTTAAACAAACCATCAGTGAATGTTTTGCATAAACATGTTGCCATTTAAAGATACACAAATTCGTATCTGAAATGCCATTGGCTACTCACACAGGAAGTTGCGATTAGCCGACTATGGTGAATAACGCGATCCTGAAATCACAGTTACTTATTGTTACCAAGTAACATATTTTCAATTGAAGATCGTGAACGAAACGTTAGCGCTGGCTGTTTCAGACACGTAAGTATGCTTATTCAAGAGATGTACAGAAATGCATCGATGCAAAACTAAATGCCTTTTTTTAAAACTTATTTAAAGAAATCTTTAAATTAAGTATTTATTAAAGATACATTCCGAATAGATGTATAACAGTTTTACCGATTACCGCATGTCCGATTTCACGATTTTTTTTTTTCTGCAACCAATAGACGAAAGTGATTTTTGTTCCCTGGGACCATTTGTCGAAATTTGCTATTTGATTCCACGACCAATTTACGAAATTCCTATTTGTTCAGAGATCTTTTTATGAAATTCGTGATTTTTCTCCCCAATTGTGTGTCAAAATTTGTGATTTGTTTTCCATGTTTGCTTGTCTAAATCCAGGAATTTTTTTTTCCGCAACCAATTGACAAAATTCACGATTGTTTTGTGCAATAGTTTGAATAAATTTGTGTTTTTTTTTGTGCAATCTTTTGGCGAAATTTACAATTATTTTCTGCATGTAATGGACAAATTTGATTTTTTTCTGCGATCAATTGTTCAAATCTGTAATTTTATTTTCCGCGACAGATTGGCGAAAATCGCAATTTGTTTCTGTGATCTTTGATGAAATTTGTGATATTTTTCCATGGTTGTTTGAGGAAATTCGCTATTTTTTGTCTGCAGCTGATTGTCAAAATTCGCAATTGATTGACGAATTAATTTTGCAGAATTCTGAAAAAAAAAAAAAAAAAAAAAACATCTATGAAAATTAAAAAATAATCACAGAAAAATCACATGCCTTTCAAAGAAGTTAAGGAGGAGAAATCTCACACAGTATTTTTTACTATGTGGAATTTTCTTTTTTTATATCGCTATATGTGCAATCCTGCAAGCCATTTCGATCCTTCCCCCTCAAACCCCCTGCCCCAACCACCAAGAAATTTTTGAAATGACACCCCTGCTCATAACCATATAGTTTGTCTGTATGTTAAAAAATTCGAAACTGTATATTATGAAGTTGTCCACATTCCCCCTACTCAATGCTAAAACAGAATGATGCCACACTCACTCATCCTCCCAAAACCTTGAACACATAGCGATGCATTATATAATAAAAAGCGTTGCGTGAATATGTTCATGGAAATTTTATTTCCAAGGATTAACTTGTTTTTTATTGTATAATTCCGAATATTTTTTCATACATTGCGTTTTAAGCACCAAGTGAAAAAGATTCAGCTATTATGGTAATTCTTCATAAAACTGATTCTGTTCCGAGAAGTTAGACTTTTTTCAAAGTTAAAATATTTTTATTTTAATAATTTAAATTTTATTTTAATAATAATTTATTCCACATCAGCCTTAATAATTATTAAAATGCTTCCATTAGATTTAGAATAATTTTGAGTCATAAACTGCAGAGATTAGAAGTAAGAATGCTCTTTTATGTGTTAAATAAGATTCATGAGTTATTTACATGCTATGAAAAAAAAAAAAAATTCTTATTTATATACGAGCAAAATTTTTATTTTATAAATATGTACTACAAATAAAATGGCAAAAACTAAAGAAAGAAAGGTAGATTGAAATAATTTTAATATATATATATGTGAAATCACATGTGTGAAAATCAAAGGTATAGATAGTATAAAAATTAAAAGAAGAAATATTCCAAACATTAAACACAATAAAATGAAAATGCAAATATGAAAAACTATGACTATCTTATAGATCGTCAGAGGAGCTTCATAAGAGTAATAGATAGTAAAGATGTGTTATTTTGTCAAATATTATCAGCATTAAGCCTAAAAATGACAATATTAAACTCCTTATCGAAAAAATATGAAAATAATAAGAAATCCAAAAAATAAATTATGATCCATCTGTAGTAAATAAAATACTTAAAAATAGTAGACACAACTCACCAGTAAAAAAAATGTGGTAAGGATTAATTTAGATGCAAAAATGAGATCCTTGTCAAAGTCTGATTCTCTGCACTAGGAAATGCTGAATCAGGAGGAACAGAGAATAATAATTAAAAGAGAGAGGGGCTGGTGCTTCAATCTAGCTTTAAAG
Source organism: Maratus michaelseni (assembly GCA_963931845.1). NCBI lineage: Eukaryota > Metazoa > Arthropoda > Arachnida > Araneae > Salticidae > Maratus > Maratus michaelseni. Next base: position 228,103,979 of record OZ007596.1, read on the forward strand.
GAAATACTGGTGTTACCAACTATCTTTAAAAAGAGGAGCAAAAAGCTAAAGATGGAGTTATTATAAATTTAGATATAAATAGATAAAAGATTAATGGAGAATCATATGGTATTAAACAATGATTAATAGTACAGTCAAACCTCGTTAACATGAACACGCTTAACGTGAATTACTTTTAACATGAACTGTTTTCATAGTCCCTTATAAAAACAAGTACAAAGATTTGATACTGATAACAGGAATTACTGTTAACATGAACAAAATTTTGATTCCCCTTGAGGTTCATGTTAACGAGGTTCAACTGTATTAAATAATATGGAAAGATAAGTTGTAGGTAATTACTTAAAAATTGAATAGATAAAGAAGGTAATATTAAATAAAAATATAAAAAATAAAAAAATATATATATGAATATGTAAAAGATGAATTTATATTAAAAAAGTAATAATTTAAGGGGGGTGAAAATATATAGCCATGTATGAGGAGGAAGAGGAGTCATTATGTAAAAGAAAGAATGATAAATGATTGTGTGTATGAAATTCTCTTTTTTTATATTTTTTAGCAGTCCTGACTTCAACTCTCCGTAATGACATTTCAATTTTATAAATTTATTAAGGGTTTTTTTTTTTTTAATGATTTTATAATTTTTTCATCAATCCACGCCCACCCTCCATAATATTGTTTTCCAATTTTATACATATTAAATTCCCATACTACTAAGTTGAGATGAATAATTAATGTTTGATCCATGAAAAAAATAAAAGAAAGGGGATAATTAATATGACAATCCTGTGTGTTTTAATTTTAATAAATTTGGCCTTATAAAGTGGGTGAAACATAAACATTTAATATGATTACAGTGATTTAAAAGAATATTTCTGTTAACTGACAGTGTTGAATTCAGACACTTTTCTCTGGGAAGGATTTCTGTGACTCTGTGGGGGACATTACAGAGTTCCGGAGTGGAAATTGCACTTTTTAACCATTAAAAGCATAAAATTTCAAATCTTCCGGGGAGAATGTCCCCCCCCCCCCTTGGACCAACCCCTGAATTCAACACTGCTGAAGTATATAGACAGGAATTAAAGTTAGTAAAATTAATAGCATTAAATGAAAAATCATTACGTTTATCATAAATATTGAATGTGAGAGTGTGATTTGATAGACTAGTAATATTATATAAATATTCATAAAATTTATTGTAGAATTATTTAAATAAGTAGTACTAAGTTCTAGATTAGAAGGATATGCTTGAGGAAGATATATAGATTGCTATCATTAAGGAAAAAAATAATTATATCATCTATATATCTATAGAGCAAAATATTATTGTTAATTTACTTTCTAATGGTACTTTTGCTAGAATATTGGATCACGATACTGCCAGCTCTGGTGTGTGACATCACCTCATAGACCTTCTAATAAACTAGACACCAAATCGGTAACCCTTTCTGTGCTCTAACATCATCTGGTGGAAGGTGTAGTCTGCCAAACCGGTTTTTCTCCCGCCAAAATCTACTTTTATATTGCGTTGGTGCTCTTGGTGTTTCTCTGGAGGTTGACTAATTTTTTAAGGGGTGCATATTTAGTTTAAAAATAATTTAAACTAACAATTGCAGTATTCTGGCAAAACATGAGCTTCATTTTTACAGAATTTCTTATAATAAAATTTTAGAATATCTACATAAATTTTTAATTGTTTTTGTGTTAAACCATTAATAGGTAATAAAATGCATCATTTTCAGCTGATTACGTCAGGTGTTGTTTTTTTTTTGGGGGGGGGGGGGGCTAACATGGGTTAATTTTTAGAAAAGTGGGTTTTTTTTTTTTTTCAAATAAGAATTTGTGATTAAGCACGAACTAAGCAATTAAGCAAGAGCTTAATTGCCTGCCATTTTGTAATAAAGTGATAGAATGTAAAATACTCAACATTAAAATCTTCAAACAAGCTGTAAAAATTTAGCTATGTTTAATTTTTTAAATTCTTTATTATACTTTATATAGAGAAAATTTTAAAAAATGGATATTTTTTTTAGAGGACAGTACAATAAGTGATTCCTGTCATGTGACAACATTTTTCTCCTTTCAAGTCCTGCAGCATCGGAAATTCGGTTCAAAATGCTGACTGACTATTCTGAAATATCTTCTGCCTTTATTGAAAACATCTTTTGATTACAAACTTTCTAAATAAGAACACCTGCCAATTTAATGCATTTTCGATCAAAAATGAATGAAAAAAATCTCTGACGGCTCAGCCAGATTTTGAAGACAGACCGTTGGGTGCCTGTTTATTGAGAATTGCAGAAGAAATGACCTTTTTGCCATGATGCAGCAGTTACGACCACACACTTCGAAATCTACCTGTGTCTGTTTTTTTTTTTTTTTTTTTGCTATAAGGGTTGGTCTTATAAAAAACTTGTCAGAGTAAAAGTTGTAAATATGTAAATAATATTAAGAGGATTTATAATAAATTTAAGTGGATTTGATATCTTGTGAATTGATGAAGTTTTTAATTTTTTTCTTCTTAAACTCTATCCCCCCCCCCCCCCTTGAGGCCATTTTTAATGATATCAAAAATCTATCATACATAAATTTTCGGCCCTTTTCCTAGAAGTAATAATAACTTTAAACAGATTCGATATATATCATAATTAAGAAGTTATAGGGATTTTTCTGTTTTCACCCCCCCCCCCCGCCTCCTTTTTGATACGATTTTGTCCATTAACGAACTTGACCGAGATTTTATGCCCCTTAATTTTGAGTATCTGTTTGGAAGAGAAGATTTGTGCAGAATTATTGAAGTTATAGTGTCCATAAAAAAGTGATCTAGATAGATAAAAGTTTTGAACTGGGGGTGGTTTTGGGTTCTGGAAGTCATGATCGGCGTAGATCTGCTAAAACTTTTCAGAAATTCAAACATAGGGGAGAATGTAATAGCAGGCCCATACAGGGGGGGGGGGGGGGGTAGAGCCCAGGGTTCGGTGATATATATCATGATACATATCCGATATTTATTTTAAAAATATCATGAAATTTGATATTTTCACATATTTTATATTTATTTTCAAAATATTGTATGTAATATTTTGATATTTTCAGTCAAAACATGTGTAAAGAAATTTTTTAAATGTTATTGTCTGTGTCATTTTGTAGATAAAGAACTTTTGTTCTTATAGTGGCTTTTTTAGCCCCCATCCCCTCCCTTCCAACCAACAAAAAAATAACTTTTCCAAGTTTTATGTTTGAAGCTCAATTTTTAAATGTAGAATCAATAATTATGTGGGACAATATTTGCTTAGAAAAGCCACTGAAAGATAAACTATCTCACTTAGATAAACTTGCAACTTCATTAGGAATAATTTTTTCTCATTTTGGTTTTGTTCAGTTAAGCAGACCAAGCTTGCTATATTTATGTTCTTATTTTTCAATAAAAACAAATTATTTTGTTGTATAAAACATAAAATTTTCTTAAAACTTTATTACAAAATCTTAATAATTAGTTTTATGTAAGTGTAAAAAACAAATTGTGTCTATTTTCAATGAGTTAATCTTAATTTTTTTTAAATAAGTGAAAAAAAAAAATTACAAAAGGACGTTTAGAATAGTGTTTTAATATGTTTTAATGTCTAATTTATATTAACTCTGAAAATATTTATAATTTGCAATAAGGGGGGGGAGAGGGGGGGATTGCACTTTTTAACCTTTAAAAGCTAAAAAACTCAAATCTTCTGGGGAGGATATTTCAATGCTCCAGGGGGAATGTAACCCCCTCAGGCCACTCCTCTGAATTAACACAAGTTTTCGTCTAAGCATGTTTTATTTTATCAGGTGAGGGAACAGCATTGGAACTATTACCAGGGCCCGCGGTCTTTCTGTTCGGCTCTGTGTAATAGGTAATCTACCTAAAATCATAAAGTAGTCATTTTGGATTTGAGAAGGTTTTATAGCATCTAATTATGACAGCAAGTATTGTTTAGAAGTCAACATCTTCAGTAGTTGCTGTGGTTATTATTTTCAATAGTTCTAAAGAAAAAAAAAACACTGGAGAGTTAAACTTAATTTTTTATAGCATTCAAAAGTTGCAAATTAATTTTTCTCAGAAACTTATGCAAAATAATAGTTATCTTAACAGAGAAACAATTACACAAAATCTAACTTAGTAGATATGAAATATCCTGGAATTTTTATTTTTCATTAAAAAATAAATAAATTACTGTGCATTTGTAACTTTCTTTTTTTTACATCTGTATATGTTATCTATCGAGGTTTTCCTTTTGATTAAAAATATTGTAATACATTTATACTTTCAATTAAGAAAAAATATGCCTTTAAATTGGAATATCAAAACCAAAACAAAATTTTCTGGATTGCCTCTGAAATATGTTCTACAGAATGTATTGTTAAATAAAGACAGTATGTGATTTCAAGTTTTCAAAAGCTATAAAATATATTATCAAATCAAATAATATTTTATAACATGTCAGTGCTAACTTTCCACAAATTCTTCACTATAGTAAAAAAAAAAAAAAAAAAAAAAAAAAAAAAAAAAGATACTGTAAATACTGTTCAATTTTCTGTTATTTTAATAATGCCTGCAAAATTTAATGCATTTTTAGAATTTAAAGAATCTGATATTAATTTGTTACATTTCGTGAAATGATTGTGTCAAATTGGAGCTTTCCAAGCAGAAATCTCGAAATAATTTGGGTTATCGTAATTAATATCTTATATCACTAATAAAAAAAATATATAATTTAAGTAACATTTATTACAAGGGCAAAGCCATTTTATAACATTAAAATAAAATACAGCAGTAAAAAAAGAAAAAGAAAATCCATCCAAAAAATTAAACAATCCTTTGTGGGGGGACTCTCATAACTTATTTCTATCCTTCCTCGTTGAGATTAAATCCTAGAATAAGTTAACAGCAGGAGCAACAGTTTGGTTTCGTTTTCGTTTGTTTACGTTTATTTTTATTGCGACCGAGAATGAAATCGAAGTTGCCAAGAAAGCGATCACCGCCAAAACAGGCAGCTTCTAAAGCGTTTATCCGAGCTGATCCTGGGACCGAATATCTTTCCTCTGAGGACGCGAGGCTAACGAAAAAGAAAGGCTACCGCGGTGCTTTATGCGTATCTTTTTTTACAGACCGCGGGAGTCACGTGATGCTCAAATCCACCAATGCAGGTGTACGAAAAGAGCACACGTCACTCTAGCGGTCTGTAAAAAAAGATAAGTGGAATGCACCGCGGTAGCCTGTCTTTTTCGTTAGCCTCGTGATCACGTGGTTGAAATCAGTTGATGACCTTTTCATCCGCCAATCACAACTACCCATTTGACCTCCAGTCGCTACCACAATCCTCTCAGCTACCAATCACAACTGTTCTCCAACGTTAGTTTGACCTCCAATGGTTGATTTGTGACGTCATTTGAAACTACCATCTAGAACTTAGCTCTCTTCTCCACCAGATAGCGCAATCAAGTGTTTGCTGCGAAATACAAAATTCTCCAGATGGAACCAATCAACTAATCAACCAACGAAGTTCAGCTTAGACAAAAAAACACCTTCTATTTACAGTTCAAAATGCCTTTCAAAGTTTTATTTTGTTAGATCTTATAATAATTTCAACTTCGTAGATTTCTTTTAACTGCAGCTGTATTTATTTTTCGTTATTCTGCTAAGAATGCTTGCTGTTTTGACGTAAACCACTGTTGTGAGATATAGTTGTATCAAAATAAAAAGATTTCTGTGCAACTATGGCAAATACTAAGTTAAGTTTGAAAAAAGTGGATTTGCCCGATGACTGGAACGATGATATTCGTATGAATTTCTTATTTTCCGTATTTCGACCGAGAGCTGCAAACCCGGAAGGATGGGATGCAAAATTGAAATTTTGGATAAACTTTGTGCAGAATTTTTGTTTAAAATGTGAAGTTCCTATCATTAATATCATTCTCTTACGTAGTGCTCTGGAGAGAAAGGGAAATTATCCCCAGTGCCTCGATGTAGTTCTTGAAAATATGTATAAGTAAGATATATTAAAATGATACTTATCCCCCCTCCAAAAAAATAAATAAAATAACACTTCTGTTAGGCATTTTTATTTAAAAGTTATGGTAACCAGTAATGCACGGTACTAAATTATGCAGATATTGTTAATTCCCCGTGCCCTGGTCTAAATTATCTTTTTGGTGTACAATGTCTTTTTTTTTTTCTTCCAGCAACACTTTTCTATGACTAGTATTAGATTATATGATCGGTGTTTCACATACAATATTGAATGCAATATTTCAACATAAAACTACAAATACATATAAAATGAATGGAATGATATAAGTAACATATTTAATATGGCAGCAGAGTTTCCCCCAGACAGTTTCAGTAGGGTGCTGCAACCTGCCTGCTCTTTGGTCTACAAAATTGCACCCTTCTTGCCCCTCATAAAAAGAATTAGCACCCTTCATGCCCCGTTAGTAAAATAATTAGCATCCTTCTTACCCCTCAGTAAAAAAGTGCCCTTTCTCCTTGTTGCATTACAAAATTTGCTTTCATAGTAAAAATTGACTCAATGTTGTCCTGACTTTTAAATATCAAAAGTGGCTTTAAAAAACAGGTACTTTTCGGGCGCCAGTGATATATGTACATATATAAATACATATGTAGTGTTCACTCTAGAAAAAAAAAGGGCAGGGTGCTAGTCACAAAAAGGGCACTAGTTTCAGCGAAAAAAAGCATTGTCTCATAAAAAAAGTATACATTTTCGGAACCAATATAAGAAACTCATTATTGTTCATCATATACTCATCAATGTTTGTACACACATTTAGTAACATAAATTATAGAAATACATTGGAACAGATGTGTTACACTGACGCTAAAATGTAAACAAAAGATTGGCGACTGTTTGGATGGCGCGATTTCCAAGACTGCACCAAGCTACTATTATCCGTTGCCATTTCGGAAACATAAAAAACAGAACATTTATAAATAACGTATTCGAAAACACAGAAAATCGTATTTCTACACAACAATTAAAATAAATCAAAAATACATTTTTTACAACGTAAATTTAATGGAAAATGTTAATTACGTCATTTCAATCTTTTAAAGTGCACTAATTTCACACTAACTTTTAGTTAAAATCATTACGTCATTTCAATCTTTTAAAGTGCCCTACTATATCAGTGTAAACATTCGATTATATAGTTTCTAATTTCATGACGAACACAACATTTATAAATAATGACGTATTAGTTAAATCAGAAAGTAAATATCAAAATAAACGAAAAATAATTTTTTTTAACAAATTTAATAGAAAATACGTTACCTACGTCATTCCTCTAAAGTGGACTGCTACAATCAGAATAATCATTCGATAACTGATTTTGTAATTTTGCACAAACCTTTAGATAAAATTACCTCATTTCAATCTTTTAAAGAGCAGTACTATATCAGGGTAACCATTCGGTAATTCTAATTTAACACAAACTATTAGATAAAATCATCGTGTTATTTCAGTTTTGAAGTGCTGAACTTGCCTTTCTGCTTCCTCATAAAAACTTACCTGGTACTCTCGAAAAATGGTATCCATAGCCACGGACATTTTCCAACTTCTACCAGCAACTACAAATGTCAAAACAATTTCGATAAACAAAATAGAATGATAAATTCAATTCTACCGCTCTCTCTAACTGCCACTGTAATAACCGCCACTGTAACCGCCAATACGTAATAATTCACATGACAATTAAAAACCAATCATTAACTCAACAGTTATGCAAATTTATTTCCCTTCCATACATGATTCTATAATACGTGACTCTGCAACCAATAACGTGCAATAGAACGTTCTTCTACAACCAATCACGTTTTCTCTACTTTTCATCATCAATGACGTAATACAGACTTGCACAAACATTTCCCTTAACATCCACGCAAATACGGATTACAATAACAAATTTCAACACCAGTAACTAAATACAAGCTTAATAGCCGGGTTGCCATAAAAGAAAAAACAGTTCCCAAAGTTTGGCGACTTTTTTCTTTTTTTTAACCGATTAAATTTTTTTTTTTTTTTTTTTTTTTTTTTTTTAGCGTCAGTGTAAAGCATCTAAGCCAATACATTTTTATTAAATTGATATTTTAAGGTTCTAGTCAGTAATTAGGTTAACATGTGTGGATGTAAAATTGTTAGCCGCCTCTAAACTATGAATTTTAAGGGGGAAGCAGAAATTTTGAACTTAAGATGACTGATTTAGTTACCTTACTAAAGATTTAAAAATAGGACAAAAAAATTTAAATAAAAGAGTTTTAACTTTAAATTTCATGTGCTTGGAAAGAAGGGGGGGGGGCATCAATTTTGGGTGAGGGTGTGGAAAATTACTTGATCGATTATTTGCTATTATAATAAAGTGACAGAGCAGAAAAAGTAAAAAAAAAAAAGATAAGGCTTTTAAGCTTGGTGAGCTGGGAGAGCAAAAAATGAGTTTTTTTTTTTTCCCCAGGGTGTTAAGGGAGAGGGGGGGGTTGCATCCCTTTGACGAAATTTACGTGTTATCACGATCTTTTGACGAAATTTGCAGTTTTTTCGAGATCTGTTGATAAAATTTGCGGGGGTTTTTTTGATGAAATTTGCTGTTTTTCGCGATCTGTTGACAAAATTTGACGTTTTTTCGCAATGTTTTTGACAAAATTTGACGTTTTTCACAATATTTTTGACAAAATTTGACGTTTTATCGCGATTCTCTGACAAAAGTCACATTTTTCCCGCGATCTGTTGACAAAATTTTCATTTTTTCGCGATCTTTTGACGAAATTTGCCGTTTTTCGCAATGTTTTTGACAAAATTTGCCGTTTTTTCTCGATTCTCTGACGAAAGTCACGTTTTTCCCGCGATTTGTTGACAAAATTTGTTTTTTCGCGATCTTTTGACGAAATTTGTCGCTTTTTGCAATGTTTTTGACGAAATTTGCAGTTTCTTCAAGATCTGTTGATAAAATTTGCGGGTTTTTTCGCAATGTTTTTGACGAAATTTGCCGTTTTTGGCAATGTTTTTGATGAAATTTGCCATTTTATTGCGATTCTTTGACAAAAGTCATGTTTTTCCCGTGATTTGAGAAAATTTACCTTTTTTTGCGATCTTTTGAGGAAATTTGCTGCTTTTCGCAATGTTTTTGATGAAATTTTCCGTTTTTTCACAATTCTCTGACAAAAGTCACATTTTTCCCACGATTTGTTGACAAAATTTCCGTTTTTTCGCGATCTTTTGACGAAATTTGCTGCTTTTTGCAATGTTTTTGACGAAGGTTACCATTTTATCGTGATTCTCTGACAAAAGTCACGTTTTTCCCGCAATCTGTTGACAAAATTTGTCGTTTTTGACGAAATTTGACATTTTTGCAATGTTTTTGACGAAATTTGCCGTTTTTTCGCGATATTTTGACGAAATTTGCCGTTTTTCGCAATGTTTCTGACAAAATTTGCCTTTTTCTCGCAATCTTTTGACGAAATTTGTCATTTTTTCGCGATTCTCTGATGAAAGTCCCGTTTTTCCTGCGATTTGTTGACAAAATTTGCCGTTTTTTCACAATCTTTTGACGAAATTTGCCGCTTTTCACAATGTTTTTGACGAAGTTTGCCGTTTTTTCGCGATTTCTTTGGCCATTTTTGACTAGTTTTAAAAAAGGAAAGGCGCATTTTACCGATTTCAAAAAGGGCAGGGCCCATTTTGCCGATTTTAAAAAGGGCAGGATGCTGCGCCCTTCAAAAAAAGCCTAGCAGGAACACTAACATATGTATATACATATATATATGTACATACATTACATATATGTATATTTATGGGTTATGTACAGGGCTTTACAAATTTCATAAACTCTGGTAGCCAGCAAAAAATTCTAGTCGCCAATCCAAATTATTTACCCCCTCCCCCCCCCAATCATTGACTTTCAAAACGCACATTATGAAATAATTGATTAAAAAAAAGAATAACAAACATAGTTTAGACTTATTAGTTACAGAATTTAGAATAGTAAATAATTTAGAATTGTAATATAAACTAAGTTTTCGAATAAAACTTAACAAAGTTATATATTTCTGAGAAAAAAAATACTGTAAAGGCTGAATTACCGGCATGTTTGATAAATGCTGATTGTCGAATGCTTCAAATGTCCGGATAGTTGGATGCTACAAAATCTGTATCTGATGAGTGGAATTAAAAAACGGAAATTCAAATACAAAACGATTTCTAGGACTCCATGGGGTGAGCAGCACAAAATATTTCACTAGCGAAATAAAATGTCACCAAACGAAAAATGAATGCTTCAGAATTTATTTTTCCTCTTTTTAAAAGAAACCACTCTCGACAATAGGGGTGCACAACCTTTTTAAGCGAAGGGCCACTTACAGAAATGACTGGGTTGTCGAGGGCCACCATCAGAAAATTTTTGTTTCGAGGAGATGTGAGCAGGGGGGGGTCAGATTAAAAAAACATAAATTTCGGAAGAGTAGATTTAGGCCCCTAGGTTCCTTCCTTCCAGTCAACGTATTCAGTTCTGTTGGCAATGATATAACAACAGTTTACGTTTGTATTTATACAAGAGCTATAGCTAAGATTATTTTCAAAGAGTGAAAAGTGAAAATACTCCTTGAATTTATTTGAAGGAATAAATTTAGCTTTAAAGATTGCCAGTGCCGAAAAAAAATTCTGCTTTCATGAATGAAGGTGGAGAGAAGGAGAAACATATATTATTCTAAATTGTACTTCTTAACATATACAGTCATAAAATGTGGATATCAAAGGGGTGCACAACCTTTATAAGAGGAGGGGCAGTCACAAAAATGACTGGATTGTCGAGAGCCAACATCCGGAAAAAATTTTGCTTCGGACAAGGAGGTGGGGGGTCGGCCTAAAAGTTCATAAAAATGCTAATTTTAAAAGGAGGGTTAGCTGCCTATACTCAACCACCTCCTTAGTCAGCTTAAGCCAATTCAGTTTGAAAGGGTGGAAGAAACTTGCATTTTTTTTTTCTATGCGCGATTGACAATATTCATAGTTTTTTTCCTAGTGATTGACGAAATTCACGATTATTACGCACACGTTCGGCGAAATTTGCGATTTATACGTTACCCGATCGGCAAAATTTGCGATTTGTTTCGCATCCGTTCGGCGAAATTTGCAATTTTTCGGAGCCGACAGGCGAAATTTGCAATTTTTACGCCCCCGAACGGCGGAATTCGCGATTTTTACGTGCCGATCGGCAAAATTCATGATTTGTACGCGCCCGATCGGCGGAATTCGCGATTTTTACGTGCCCGATCGGCGAAATTCATGATTTTTACGTACCCGATCGGCGAAATTCATGATTTTTACGTACCCGATCGGCGGAGTTCGCGATTTTTAAGCGCCTGATTGGCAAAATTTGAGATTTTTACACATCCGATTGCCAGAATTTGCGATTTTTACACAGACGATCGGCGAAGTTTACAATTTACACGCACCCGATCGGCAAAATTCACGATTTATACGTACCCTATCGGCGAAATTCATGATTTTTACGCACCCGATCGGCAGAATTCGCCAATTTTTACGCGCCCGATCAGCAAAATTCGCGAATGTTACGCATACGATCGACGAAATTTACGATTTATACGCAGCTGATCGGCAAAATTCGCGATTTTTACGCACCCTATCGACAGAATTCGCGATTTTTACGCATACGATCGACGAAATTTACGATTTATACGCAGCTGATCGGCAAAATTCGCGATTTATGCTCACCCTATCAGCAGAATTCGCGATTTTTACGTATACGATCGACGAAATTTACGATTTATACGCACCTGATCGGCAGAATTCGAGATTTTTATGGGCCCGATCGGCAAAATTCACGATTTTTACTCAGGCGATCGGCAAAATTCACGATTTTTACGCAGGTGATCGGCAAAATTCACGATTTTTACTCAGGCGATCGGCGAAATTTACGATTTATACGCACCCGATCGGCAAAATTCGCGATTTATATGCACTCGATCGACAAAATTTGGCGATTTTGACGCACCCGATAAGCGAAATTTGGTAAAATTCACGATTTCTACGCACCTGATCGGCGAAATTCGTGATTTTTTCGCGTCCGGCGGGCCACCAGTAATTCGATCGCGGGCCACTTTTGGCCCGCGGGCCACAGGTTGTGCACCCCTACTCTACAAAGAAGTAGTGCCCTCAATGTTTTACGTCATATAGACTAGTCAATAGTCTGCAAACCAGGCTGGCGTCTATTTATTGTGCAATGTGTGCGGTGGGCAGATAATAAAAGCGTTATAAATTTTACGTGAGCGATAAATATTTAAAAAATACATGCTTAATGTTAATGAAAATAGTGATTCTTGAAATTTTAATTAAGTTTTATAGATTTACTTCAAATGAATTGCTTATAATTGATGTAGTTTTTTTATAAGAGATGTACAGTGACCTCTCACTTATACGACTTTCAAGGGACCGTAGAAAAAAGTCGTATAACTGAGAGAGCCGTATAAGTGAGAGACCATCTTATTATACAAGTTTCAAACTTTATATGCATTAATTATTTTACCTATATTAAAAACGATATCTTTTGAGTACTAAGAACATATTTTAACAAAATTTATAAAATACATTTAAAAATAAAACAAAATATAATTAAAAAAGGTCAGAAAGCAGTTCATTTACCACTATGTTTATTTTAAACATTTACAGATCAGATTTTCTCAGAAAATGAAGTAACATTAGCTTGTGTCTGTCATTGACGAAAAGAGAAAATTTCTTTTTCTAAGTCTAATAAAGCTTTTAAGCTATTTTAGGAATAATCATTTTGATGGACATAATTTCTTAATGTATTTAAAGCGCCACTTGCTTCTGAAAAATTTACATCAGGAACATTGTCCTCATCTTCTTCATCCTCCCCGCTCACGTCTTCTTTATTGATATCCTCAAAGATTTCTTCAGCAGTTCTCACTTCTGACAGAAGAAGTTTTTCATCACAGTCTACATAATCTTTGAAATTAATACCTTCGTTCATAAACATTTCATCCCAGTCTTCGTCTTAAAGGATTCCCATACGTTCTCAAAATCGGGTTCATTAGTTGAACTAGCAGTTTGGTCTTATGAAACACAACATTTCCTAAAACAATTCCCTAATTGTCTGTGATGTCACATTTTGTCATCAAGGGAATTTCCTCGCGCCATACATTTCATCGTTAATAAAACACGTAGGTACAGATAAGAAATGTTATTCATTATTGATAAACACTTTAATAATAGTGAAAAGATAAATTTAAGAAAACCTAAATGATTTGTACTTTAAATGTTATAAAAATGAATTCTTGAGTGAGAAATGTAAAATTGCCTGAACCGTTTAAAGCGTCGTATAAGTGAGAGAAGCAGTCTTATAACTGAGAGAAGCTTAGCGTTATTCCCCATAAAGCGTGGACGGGACCAAGAGAATTCGGCCGAATAACCGAGAGAGTCGTATAACTGAGAGTCGTATAAGTGAGAGGTTACTGTAGTTATTCTTTAAGATGAATGTGATCGATTAATCAGTTTTATTCTAAAATACAAAAATTTGATTTCAAACAAACAAAAAAACCTTGAACATTTTTCAGCATTGTATTCAATTTTAGATGCCAACACAGAGGCTAGATTACCAGGATTTCGTACTGTTTTATTGAAACCTCCCTCCCTCTTCCTACTTCTAATCATGTGACATACTAGCTAGTTTTAATGGGAAAAAATTACTTTTTCTGTACATGAGATGGGAAATAAATACTTTTTAAACTTGGCCCTTCCATTAAAAATACGATAGAAGAGCAAAATCACTTCTTGCCGCGTACGAGTTGGGGAGGGGGGTGAAAGGAAAACCATTTGTGATCATTTCTTAGGCCATATTTTGTAAAAAAAAAATATAAATAAATAATAAAATAATAAAAAGCTACATTAAAAAACTTGATTGCCAGATAGAAAAAGTTGATCGCCAATGGCGACCTGGCGATCGTATTTGTTAAGCCCTGGTTATGTATATATATGTATACATAGATATGTGTATATGTATATACATATGTATTTATATATGTACATATATCACTGGCGCCCGGCTAACAGAAAAGTACCAAAAAACAAAATAACACCTTTAACAATTAAAAAAAGTGCCCTTAAGAAGCTGAAAAGTGCCCTCAAGAATCCAAAAGTGCCTTTTTCTCACCAGTAGCATCCTGCCTTTTTTTAAACCTGGGGAAGCTCTGATGGCAGTCTTTGTTGAAACATGTTTTGTTTCATTCCTTTGCTTTATTAATATTGTTGATCCAATTTGGCTATGATGTCATATACTCATGCACAGTTTTTTTTTTTTTTTAATCGGTTATAAAAAGGAAAAAGTCGCAAATTTAGGGGATTTTTTCCTTTAATGGCAACTTAGCAATTGTATTAAGTTATTGGTTTGGCGCAGGCTTGAAAATTGCACTAACCAAAAAAGCGGCAAAGAACGGTGCGTGAGTGTAAGGCATCTGTTCTGCAGTAACTTACAAGGAGGTAGTGCAATAAACAATTATTGCATATGAGTTTTGGGTCACAATCCATTATTCTGTGCAGAAATATTAGGGTATCTCCCTCCAATCTGGATCTGAATTTTTGTTCATAACTTTAATAATAATAATGAAGGTATTTTAACAAATTCTTCAGCAGGCTTATCTTTGTGTGAAATGCAATAGATACAAAAATGCTTGAAAAACCTAGTAATTCAGGAACATTTACCATGTCTAATCTAATGTGAACCCTACATGATGCATCAGTGTTGTTTGGATGGCATGGTAGCCACTTCCATTACCCCTTGATATTGTCTCATTCTAGCTGATATATATTTTTTTAATGGACATAATGAATTTCTCAAACAAATCTGCATCATATTTTAAAATTTGTTCTGGGATTTTTCTTAATTTTATTGAATCTAATTTTAAAATTTAATCCAATTATAATATACAATAATTCTTTTTGTAAACAGAATTTTAGATTTAGCTCCGAAGGAAATAGAAGTTATACATGTTTGTTCTGATGGTCATGCAATCCCAATTTAAAAACAAACAAAGCTGCCATTCTTCCATCCAGTGGCGTATCCAGGGGGTGGGCTGATGGGGCTGCAGCCCCCCCCCCCCCCCCGAAAATGTCAAGAGTAAAATGAAATAAGTGGCTTTTTCTTTCTTTTTTAGATAAATTTCTAATTTTTTTTCTATTATACAGCGGATTAGCCATTCTCGTTAGTCCATATTAGTCCGCATTGACATCACAGCATAAACATGGTAAGGGGGCTGATGGGGTTATAGCCCCCCCCGCCCAAAATAGTCGAAAATCTCATGAAAAAAGTGCTGTTTTCTTCTTTTTTCAGATAAATTGTAATTTTTTTTTGGTTATACAACAGACTACCCACTCTCTTCTTTTTAAACCCATATTAGTTCACATTGACATCAGAGCATACCTAAAAAGGAAAAAGGGGATGATGGGGTTATAGCCCGCCTCTTCCCGAAATAGTCGAACATCTTATGAAAATAGTGCTGTTTTTCTCTTGATGGAATTACAGCCCCCCCCCCTTTTCCCGAAATAGTCGGACATCTCATGAAAACTTGATGGGGTTTAGAGCCCCCCCCCCCACTTCCCGAAATAGTCAAACATCTCATGAAAATAGTGCTGTTTTTTTTTCTTCTTTGAGGTAAATTTGTATTTTTTACTTACCCATCATACGTAGTATAGGGTAAGTCTTGTAATCGTTTTGAAAATCGAAAATTTTTTTTTTGACGGATTTACACGTTTCAGACACTGGAGATTCCGAAAAACATATTTTTAGAAAAAATTTTTTGCTGTCCGTCTGTGTGTCTGTGTGTCTGTGTGTGTGTGTGTCTGTAAACGCTCTATCTCCCGAAAAAATTGAGATAGAGACTTGCAATTTGGTATGTACTTAGTATGTAATAATGGGAAGAAGCCTATTTCATTTCAATAACCTCGATTAACCGGAACAATTTTTTTCGGACTCTCGAAATATTCGTTCTGATGAAAGGTATATAAAAATTTTCGAAATTGTATATTTTAAGAATAGAATATAAAAGACAATAAAAAAACATAAATTTTGAATAAAGCATGAAGTCGATCGGATAATTAGTTGCCGAGATATTTGGAATCCTGTTTTCCACACTCTTCGATTTTTCATGACCCTGTATTTCATCCAAATTTCACTTCAAAGATATATTTTAATTGGAAATTTGACGCTTAATCAGATGCAATAAACCGCTAGTTAATAGGATTATTATTTTTGGAGTTATAAGGAAAAACCTCTTTCAAGCAATTCAGTAATCGAGCCTTTAAAGTTTGTGACGTCATCAAGCCACGATTTTATTTGAATTGCAATGCATTTTATAAGTAGTTTACACGTTTTTATTTTAATATTTTACATTATGCATATCCATGATGGGTAAGTATTACGGTGGCCCCCAACGACTAGTTTTGTTATACAACAGACTATCCACTCTCTTCTTTTTAGTCCCATATCAGTCCACATTGCCATCAGAGCATATCCAAAAAGTAAAAGGGGGCTGAAGGGGTTACAGCCCCCCTCCCCCTCCCCAAATAGTTGAACATCTCATGAAAATAGTGCTGTTTTTTCTTCTTTGAGATAAATTTGTATTATTTTTTTGTCATACAATAGAATACCCACTCTCTTCTTTTTAACCCCATATTAGTCTATAATGACATCAGAGCATACCTAAAAAGGAGAAGGGGGCTGATGGGTTACACCCCCCCTTCCCGAAATAGTTGAAAATCTCATGAAAAAAGTGCTGTTTTCTTCTTCTTTGACATGAATTGTTAATTTTTTTTTGGTTATACAACAGGCTACCCACTCTCTTCTTTTTAGCCCCATATTAGTTCACGTTGACATCAAAGCGTATCTAAAAAGGGGAAGGGGCTGATGGGGTTACAGAAGGCCCTCTTCCCAAAATAGTCGAACATCTCATGAAAATAATGTTGTTTTTTCTTCTTTGAGATAAATTTTTATTTATTTTTTGTTATACAATACACTACCCACTTTCTTCTCTTTACTCCCATATTAGTACAGAGTAACACCACAGCATATCCAAAGAGCGGGAAGGGGCTGATGGGGCACAGAACCCCCCCATCTCCCAAAATGGTCAAAAATGGAATGAAATAATTCTCTGAATGAATTTCTCTCTTTATGTTTCAAATAAAATTAGAATTATTTTTTCTGTCATGCAATATAGTCAACCCAATCTATTTTCTTTAGTCCCATATTTGTACACAAGGGGTGGAGGTTATGGGGTGACAGCTCCATCCCCCTTCCGAAGTGGTCGCAGTGAAATTTTAAAAAACTGACTTTGTTTCTTTTTTTATGAGATAAATTTGTTTTATTTTCTGGCGTGCAACAAATTTGTTTTCTCGTTAACCCCACACGCCTCCCAGTCTTGCAATCAAAATTACTTGAGACCACAAAATCTATTTTCAACTGACTGAAAAACAGTTCTATACATGTTTTAGTGGATAATTGAAAACGTATAATATGCTCAATTGGCAAGATCTAGATGACAAGACTAAGGAGGTATATTAGTGCGAAGTGACATTAAACAATATCGCCAAATCAGCAAATGTACGAACTGAAATTTTTTTGTGAATGGCAATGTCAAGCAAGATTATTGATTTTCGGTTTTGGAAGAGTCTTTTAAAGATGCCCAGTAGTAATACTAAAAAAAATAATCTCCTGTTGATTTGTTTGTTCCTGGTCTTTTTACTAGCGAACTAGTTTTATTTACGTTACGCGCTTTTCCAGATTTAAGGCTGTTCTCAAATACAAACTGGCTACTTTATGACATATTTTTAAATTCATTTTTGCTCAGAAACGCATGAAATTCACAGGTATTTTTATTCAGAAACTTTGCAATCGAAATATGTTTTCCCCTTTTTTTGTAAAGGTAGGAAATCTTTCAGAAAGCACTGTCCAAGTTGGCGTTTTGAATCTGATTCCCGACGCGGCAGCTTGAGAAACGCGAAAAACGAGTCGTTAATACGTTACCAGAATCACTTACAACTCGATAAGTAATCTATTTACCAAAAAATGAAAAACTCATCTCGATTCCAAATCTCTTCCATAGTCAGGCCTGCCAGTCATCTTTGCCTTTGCGTTTAAAAATGTGTCAGAAAGTTTCCCGTTGATGAGCAGGGAGGAAGATGCCTTTTTAAATATTTCAGTGTACGAGTGATCCAGCAAAAGATAAAAATTAAAAATTCTTAATTACTCTTCTATGAATGTACAATATTACGAATAGTGTTTTTTTCTAATCTCTCTTATTTTGACACGACACACTTTAGTATCGGCAGCATTTTTACCATTTGGAATATTTAACAAAAGAAGAATAGCATTAAATAAATTCACAGGTTAAAAATAAATTTTCTTACAATTTTACTTACCGTTTTTTTTAAAAAGTCCAGTAATATTGTTAGCCATAATTCAATAGCTTTAACTCTTTTTTAAAAAAGGGGAATCTGATGTTTAGTTTCCAATTAATTGTTAACTTGTCCCTTCCTTCACAAATTTGATGAGTTTTTTTTAACATATATTTCTTGAAGGTTAATAGCCATACGTTTGATCAAAATCCCAGGAGCATGTATACGAAGGGAAGGGGGAGATCAAGAAGGAATACTTGCTACCCCCAAGATTTCGAATTAAATTTTTGTTGGTATTAAAAAAAGAGATTTTGCAAAGAAAGCTTGTTTATCCTGAATAGACCATGACCATCAAAATTTTGGGGCATGGCAACAGAAAATATTTTTGGCCCTAATCGTAGATTATCACATTTTTACAAATACTGTGAATGAGAAGGGTATGAATATAACTATGCAATGCACATATTTAAATGAAAGACAGAGAATAAAGGCAAACTGAAGTTGGATTATTATTATTTTTATTGAAATTTTTTCGTAAAAATTAACTTAACAGACTCAAATATCAGGTTAAATAAACATGAACTAATGTTGCACGAACTTTAAAAACATACGCAACCCAAAGAAAATTATATTTTATAAATAAGATAGTCATAAAATAAAAAAATTTTAAACAAGTTTAAAACACATATGAAGAAGCTGAAATAAATTGGACGCACTCTGAGAAACTTAAATCTTCAAATGAGAAGAAAAATTATAAATATACTTATGATATCACTGACAATTTTAGTTTACATAAGTTGTGTAATGAATCTAGAAATTTTAATTTCTTAATATATTAAGATTGTTTACAATAAAATTGATTTGAAACATCATAAATTTTTGGGCCCCTTAAATATGTGGGTTCTGGGAAAGTGCCCCACGTACCTTAGCAGTAATAGGGAATTGATCCTAAAATAGAAAAAAAAATTATGAAAAAAAAAATTTGTTTGAGATTGTCCCAATCAAAATTAATTTATTGTCAAGCAAGAATCGTCTCCAGAATTTAGGGGAGAAGGAGGCAACTTTATAGATTATAAGCTACAATGACAATGACTTTCTTTTAAATGAAAGTATATGAAACAATCCATTATCACTTTTCAACTTATTTCGGTGAGGGGGGGGGGTGCTCAAGTTCGACCCTGTACCTCCCCCCTCCGTTTTTCCCCCCTCGGTCTTGTTGTCAAACATGATTTCTGTTTATAACGCAGTTCAACATAAGACTCAGAACATTATCGAAATTTAAGTCAGCCCCCCCCCCCCCCCCCCCCCGAAATTAAATCCTGGATACGCCACTGCTTCCATCATTAGAACAAAACATGGTTAAATCCTAGAATATTCGAGACACTTGGTGGCATTGAATTTTGCAAGGCGATAAATAAGTTTTTCTTGCTACCAGTGTGTTTCTTACATTTCTTCCCCGCCTACTGTGGTTTGATTTGGAAATTGGTTTATGAGAGAATTTGATTGGATTCAGTGGCACCAATTTATATGGGCCAGTGGGGCCCGAGCCCACTCAATAATTTGCTATCCCAGCTTACCCAACTATCCTTTGGACTATCCTCACCTGAATTTTCAGACTTCTAGGAGTGCTAGATTTTCCTAGCCATTGCACACACACACACACACAGAGCGAAACTTTCTTTTATTAGTATAGATATATTAAAAATATAATACGAGGGAATGATGGGTAATAAAAATACTTACTTTGATTTAATATTTGAAAGCCTTGTGCCAGCTATTGAATAATGTTTCTGAGAAAAAAAATAAAATGATTTCTTTACTTTACTCTTATACAGACTATCCTAGACCTATAAAATATATATGCTGTCACTTACTGAGTAAATAGGAGCAGATTAATAGTAATGTGAAGGAATGATGTCAAGTACTATGTACTAGGAACTAGGGATGTAACGAATATTCGGCATGGCCTAATATTGAACCGAATACCTGTAGCCGAATATAATTTGATATTTTGCCGAATAGTTGCATATTTGGCCGAATATTCTAAGATATTTGGTTAAATAAGTTCCAGAAAATCAAAACAAAATGTGATTTTAAATATTTTCAACAAACAATATTAAAAAATTATATCTAAATACATTAATTATTATAAGAAAAAGAAATCCTAATACTTATGAAATTTTAAAGCTTCACGACAACTTATAAATAATTGTATATAAAGATATTACATAAATAAAAATATTTTTCTTGCTGCATATTTAGGCATCATGTGAATTTAAGTAAGTATTGCAACATTAATTTCTTTTACATTAAAATGCAAAATATATACTGCATTTAAAGTTTAAATCTCTTCAGTGAATTTAAAAATATTAACTTTATATCTATTTTTTTTTATCTGATTTATAATGATGATAACAGTTTCTTAAACAATAAAATTCATAAATATTAAAAATAAATATTTTACTGTCTTGTAAAATTGTTTAATCTTTCACAAATTAAATCATTTTTCAAGTTTTTAGTTTTACTTTTAAATCAAAAAATTTGAATAAATATAGGACTATATAATTACTTTACTAATTAAAAATTAAACATTAGATGTTGATTAAACGAACTAATGAGTTTGATACATTGAAAAGAAAAAAACTATTACCTATACTGATAAAGCATTTAATGAGTTACTTCAAAATAACATACAGGGGTAACAAAATAATTTATCACTGTAAAGCCTGAAATTGTGATGCAAAAATAATAACTTTTCAGCATTTTCAAGAAGTCTGTTTCGTTTGGTTTCATATATATTACCAACTTCAAAAAACAAACGTTCACTATATACTGTGCTTGCAGGAGCTGAAAGATGATTTCCTGCTAAATTTGCAAGCGTTGGAAAGTTTTCTGAATTTGTTTTCCACCAGTTAAATGGACACTCTGTCCTAGCTATTAAATGTTTATCAAAATAGCAATCTACCTCTCTTAATTTATCTGCTGTATTATTATTAACTTCATTTGACAAATTTGGCAGGGATGACTTCTTATTTTTTATTTCTGTAAAGCAATCCCAAAATGAAAATGAAATTATATTTTAAGAAAATAACTCTTTTCTTGACATATAGAATGTAAATTTACTAAGTTTGAGTTGCATGAGAAAGGATATAACAAGAACAAAAAATCATGCGTCAAGCATAGATTATGTAACACTTTCCAACGCTTCCAAAATAATTTTACAAATCATTACCGTTTAATAAGCTGCAAGATAACATCTAAGTAAACAATTTGGAAAACGCATAACATATTTAAAAACGGTAATTTCAGGAATTTCTAACATATACAATATTCAGAAAATATCCGAATACTTTTATTCAGCCCTATATATGATCTATAGATGTGTATATATACTACATAGGATGCTAAATTTTAGTTTAGTTAGGAAACGCGTAGCACAGTTTAAAATTCTCCTTCTGGCGTTTCTGTCAATAAACGGAAATGTGTTTGTGAACTTTTGTGCTGCCCTGTATATGATCTAAAGAATTTATACACGCCAAGTAATAGACAAAAAGTGAGTTAAATTTAAAATCGTGTTCAGCAACTTAAAACGCACTTCCAGAAATTATTGTTAACAGACAGTAGAGAATTCTTTTGTGTGTCCCTGTAAATGAACGATGACTGCTATACACACAATATTCTGTAGTAAGCCTCTTGTAATGCACCTTAGTGATATATATAAATTTCAATGTGTTTAAAATAGTGAAACATTATTTAATTAAACCGCAAACGATTTTTCTCCATAGACGTAATGTAACTGAATTATTTTGACTCTCCCTGTAAAGTAACTATAAGTGCTATGCACACCCTATTCCATATTAAGCTTCTTGTAATGCGCCTTAGTGATATGTATCAATTACAATGTGTTTAAAATTGTGTAACATCATGAAAATAAACGGCAAATGATTTTTCCCCATAGACCGTAATGTAACGGAATTCTTTTGAGTGTCCCTGTAAAAAAACTATAAGTACTACACACTTCAGTTGAAATAGGGAACATGCTATAGATAACGACAATAACATATAAAAATTGCAGGGCAATCCGAGCATATTTACGGGAGTTAGAGCACTGACAGACGGCCAGACAAACCGAAGTCATAAACACTTTTCAACTAGGTTGGAAAGTGTTAAAAAGACAGAGGACACATGCAAGTTCTTATTTTTTAAATTAAATGATTTTACTAAAATAAAAAAAAGTTTCATTTTTACAGAGGTAATGAGTTTCTATTTTAGGTAAAAAATATATAAATTACTAGAACCAGGGGTGCAAAAATCTAGTCGCCAATGGGCTGATTCCCACCACTAAATTTTAGTAGTATTCTTCGTGAAATTTTATTAGTATACTTTGCCTGAATTTTATCAGTATTCTTATTAGGCGAAGAATACTAAAAATTTAGTGGTGGGAATCGGCCCATTGGCGCCTAGATTTTTGCACGCCTGACTAGAACTATCTATGGATTACAAAAAAATATGAATTAAATTATTTACATTTTTGAAAGTCAAATGTTATCTTATTGGCATCAAAGTATTTCAAATATTACAAAAAATACATTCAAATGTTATGATTTTTGAACACTCAAACAAAAAAGTTATTTCAATTAGTCCTTAATTTAATTTTTGATTTTAAAATTGAAAAAATAAATAAATAAACAATTAAAATAATTTTTTTTTAAAGTCTGTATTCGGCCTAAAATTTGGCCGAATATTCGGTATTCGGCCAAATCACTATTCGTTACATCCCTACTAGGAACAACAATAAAAAGTGTCCAAATTTCCTTCATTGCATAAAATATAAATGTATAATTAAGTGGCTAAATATTTAATTAAGTATTTCTAATGGATTTTATAAAAACCCATTATAAACATGCACATGCTATAATGGCAGAGATACCACTTTCTTTCGTACATGTGTGGATGGGGACAAAGTGGGGGAATGATATTTGCATTTAAAAAATATTATGTTTTTTAATATTATATTTCAATTTCAGTAAGCAAATAATCACAGATTAATATTGATAGTTTAAATCACCTTTTATTTGTGTAATTTTAAAAATATGTGCACGAAGATATCTGGGACACGAAATTGTCACTTTTCTGAGAATTACTCTTATATTACAGGATGAGTTTAATGTAATCTGCCAAATGAAAGGGAGTGATATAAGAGCCCATGTAGATCATAAAACACCATAGAAACTCTCTTTTATCTATAACCATTTCAGAGTTATGGTAGATATAAAAAAATGTGTCAAGTCTGGAAAAACCCAAATTTGTGATGCTTCTGTAAAACCTCCATGCAAAATAAACACATATTTGGAAAAAGCAGATAAATTCCTATAAGATGATACCATTTCCATCAGAATATCTGGATTTAACAGTGAGATATGAGTGCTTAAACATTGGCGAATGGCAAAATCAAATTGTCATCAAATCTTTAACAAGCAATATTGCAAACACCCTTCTAGTTACAATCAGTGAAATTTACCAAAAACTTGTCTTGTCTGTTCAACCAGCTTTCGAATAAGCCTAACAAAAACCAAATCTTTTTTCTAATTCAGGAGGAATTTAGTGTTTTATTTGAAATCACTCGGGATAGTATATTAAATTTACACATTTGGCATCATTATGGCCAACAAAATCCATTTGCAAGTGCAAAACTCATCTTTCTATACATGATTCAGCTTAAATGTTTGGCTAGGAAATGGCTAGCGATCGCTCGAGTGATGAGTTGATCACTTGCAAATGGATTTTGTTTGCCATAATGATGCCAAATGCGTAAATTTAATATACTATCCCAAGTGATTTCAGCAATACATTTCAAATAAAAGACTAAATTAAATTTATCCTGAAGTAGAAAACCGATTTGGTATATTGTAGGCTTCTTTGAAAGCTGGTGCAATGGACAAGTTTTTGGTAAATTTGACTGATTGTAACCAGAAAGGTGTTTGCAATATTGCCAGTTAAATATTTTGGTGGCAATTTCATTTTGCCCTTCGCCCAATGCTTAAGTGCATGTAGCTGACCATTAAATCCATATATTGGGATGGAAATGGTGTCATCTTATAGGAATTTGTCTGTTCTTTCCAAATATGTGCTTATTTTGCATGTAGGTTTTACAGAAACATCACAAATTTGGATTCTATCAGGCTTAACCCATGTTTGGCACTTTTTCTACTATCCACCATAACTGGGAAATGGTTAGAGATAAGAGAGGGTTTGTATGGTCTTTTGTGATCCATGTGCGCTTTTATATCATCCCCTTTCATTTGGCAGATTGCATCAAACTCATCCTGTATATACAAATACCCAATTTATGTATCTGTATTTTTATTTTGGTTTCAGCCAGGGCCTAATTACAACTATTAGTGAATTCTCTAAAATTGAAGCTGATAAAGGCTGGATTGGATGGGGATTTGATGTGCTTGTTCAAAAGCCAGTTTCTTGGGGATTTTCTACATTGCAGACTTTTTTAAACTGGAAAAATAACAAGGATGAAAGTTTTGTTGTAATCTCAGTTGTTAAGGTATGAATTTTATATTATCCAAATAACTGTCTGTATACATAATGTTTTCTAACATTGTACATAGTATAGACGCTAAATGCCGATTTTCTCAAAGTCAAATAAACATGTTTTGAACCATAAAAATTGTTTAGGGGTCCTCTTCACGCACTTGAAAACACCCGCTTGCTAATGTTAATCCTATGGGACATTATTTTTCTAATATCTCATTTGCATTTCAGTATTTTTAAATGATTTTTTTTGCATTAGATAGCAGCGTAGATCAATATCTATTTCCACCATTGATTACTTTTTCGATTTTCTTTCCTGATTTTTTTTTACGAAGATATTTTCACTTTTGGAACCGGTTTCGAAACTGAAAATATCTGCAAAAAAAAATCCACAAAGAAAATCGAAAAAGTAATCAGCGGCAGAAATAGAGATTGATCTCTGCTATCCAATGCAAAAAAAATCGTTTAAAAATATTGAAGTGCAAATGAGATATTTAGAAAAATGTCCCATAGGATTAACATTAGCAAGCGGGTGTTTCAAAGTGCGTGAAGAGTACCCTTAATAAAATGTACCTCGCTTCTCTGTGGTGCTCATTTGATTTCATTTATTAAGGGTGTATTAAAATCCAAACTGCTTATTTTGAGACACATTTTTAAATTCATTTTTGCTCTAAAATGCATCCAATTGGCAAGTTCTCTTATTCAGAAACTTTGTAATGTCCCCGTATTGGTCGATTTTTTTGATAAAGGCAGAATATATTTCAAAAAATGCTGTCAAAGTGGACATTTTGAACCGAATTTCCCGAAACGATAGCGCTGGAAACAAAAAAAAAATGATTGTTTGTAAATCAATTTTTAATCAATTGAACGAAAAATAAAAACATAGGTCCCTTTTAAATCTCTTCATAAATCACGCCGCCAGAGCTCGAAAAGTAGCGTACCCAGAAATCATTTCTGGGAACGTATTTTTCCCACTCAGGTTCCCGGCCGGGAACCTAAAAATTAAATATTGTATATATATATTAATTATTTGTTCTGTATACGTTTGAATAAATTAGTAAATGCAATATATAATGCTTAATCTTAGTGTGCAAATGTAATGCAACATTTCCTTTTAAGTTACATATCTATAAGAATATGAAGGGAGGGAGGAGATGCTTTTGGATAGAGAACAGTCAAAACATCAATTGATAAACCGTAAACTAAAATTTTTGCTTATTATTCAAAAATGTGTCTATATGACACAATATCTTCATTCATTAAGCTCTGAATTTATTAAAAAACTGGGAACACATAAATTTTTCTGGGAAACTTAAAATTTTCAGAATTTTCGAGCCCTGCACGCGCCAAGTTTCATGTTCTTACTTTTAAAGATGTGTCTCAAAATTTTGAGTTATTGAGCGTGGAATTTTTTTTTTTTTTTAAATACCGCCTTAAGTAAAATTTCTGATTCAAATATTTTTATTTGACTTGGAAAAAAATCAGGTTTTGCAACTATGCTGATGTGAGCATTGTTTCAGATGGTAACTTATTATTGTATTCTTTTCTTTACTATTCTTAATTTGAAAATTTTAGAGTATGATAAAATTTTTCATTTTGTTGCCTTGTTAAAATTTATTTAATGCATATGATTATTTATCTTTTAATGTAAGTTGTTGCTAAT
Source organism: Maratus michaelseni (assembly GCA_963931845.1). Classification (NCBI taxonomy): domain Eukaryota; kingdom Metazoa; phylum Arthropoda; class Arachnida; order Araneae; family Salticidae; genus Maratus; species Maratus michaelseni. The sequence goes on from OZ007596.1 coordinate 228,130,658, forward strand.
AGAGCATTTATTAAAGAGTGCTATTATAATTATGTTTAGTTGGGTGAACATTGGGTAAATCAGCAAAATTTTACATGATAAATAGATATGAAAGAAAAAAGGAAGGTATATGTAACTTTATACTGCATAGCAAATTTAATTTGATATTAGTTTCTACTAGTCTAAATTCTAAATCTATGTTGTTATTATTCAGCTAAATATACATTGTTGATTTTGTATTGGATAGTTGTTTAATTCATTAAGAATGTTCACTTTATTATACCATTGCCAAATGTTAAGGGTAGACATTTGTTCTGGTGGGATTTTCCATTTAGCCATCATCCCAGTTGCAGAAGGTTCGAGACGGACGTCGCAGATTTATCCCCCCCCCCCCTTCTTCTGCAGATTTTTTTCCCTCGTTGTGGGCGCAGTGCCGCTGCCATACTTTTGCCTCGTATACGGAGGAATGTGATGATATACTGTGCAGATCTCATCATTCCTTGCAAGCTAATATCAATTTGTACTCTCAGACTTCCATACTCTCTCTGCCAACAGCTTTTGCTCATATACTGTGCGCGCATATTGCCAGCAAGTTCAAAAAAGAAAATCTTTGAAAAGCAGGCTCTGTCCGTTTTGGGTTTGAAAAATTTTGCCGTCAGCATATCTCAACCCGCGAATTTCACTAGTAGGTTGCAGGAAAATATTTCGAAATTCATCAGTTTCTCGAGTGAAAAAAGAATCTCGAAATTCTTCAGTCGATTGCGGAGGAAAAATCTCAAAATTCGTCTACGATCCTGTGAAAAAAAACCTGCGAGTTTCACCAGCATGGTGCAGGAAAAAATCCATCCAAAAATTCTCCAATCGTTCACAAGAAACGGTGTTGCCACTAGGCTACTTTTTAGGTAGATTTCGTAAGAAATACTACCTATTTACATTCTCCCCTAAGTTGGAATTTTTGAAAAATTTTTGCAGATCTACGCCGATCCTGACTCCCAGAACCCAAAACCACCCCCAGTTCAAAACTTTATATATATATACATATCTATCTATCTATGTCACTTTTTTATGGACACGATAACTGCAACAATTCTGCACAAATATCTTCCAAACTCATACATAAAATCAAGGGGCATAAAATCTCGGTCAAGTTCGTTAATGGGCAAAATCGAACTAAGGGGGAGAAAATGGGGGGGGGGGGCTTTTTGTGAAAACAGAAAAAAAAAACATAATTTCTTAGTTATGATACGTATCGAATCCGTTTAAAGTTATTATTACTTCTAGAAGAAGGACCAAAATTTATGTTTGACAGATTTTTAATATCATTAAAAATGGCCCCAAGGGGGGGAGGGGGGGGTTAGAAGAAAAAAATTCATAATTTCTTCAATTTGAAAGATATCAAATCTGCTTATATTTATTATAAATCCTCTTAATATTATCTAAAACTTTTATACTGACAAGTTTTTTATAGGACCAACCCTTATAGCAAAAAAAAAATTAAGATTAAAAAAAATCCCTGCCAGCTCCGCCCGCAAACAAGTTAGGTTTCGAAGGGGGGCGCTTCCGACTGTCGCATCATGGCAGAAAGGTAATTTCTTCTACAATTCCCAACAAACAGGCGCCCCACGGACTGCGTCTTCGAAATCTACCTGTGCCTGTAGGACGAGTCATCAGGGATTTTTTTTTAAAATTAAGATTGTTTCATTCCCACCACTTTTTTAAAATGGTACAATTGGTCTTGTTTTTGCGTTATTTAATCTGTCATTAAATAAGGCAAATATTTCTGCTTCAAAACAGTTGTGGCAATCAAGCAATTTGAATTTTTAAAAAGTAGCAAACTGGCAAGAAAGAAAAAACACAAAAATTGCCAATCAGTAGCAGGAGTATATTGCGAATTTCATCAATCGATTGCAGGAAAACAATCATGAAATTCATTAGTCGGTTGCGGGGGAAAAAATTGCAAAACTCTTCAGTCGGTCGTAAGAAAAAACAGAAATTCTGACATTAGGTGCGTAAGAATATCACATAAATTCGTCTATGGGTCGCGGGAAAATATTGTGAAATGCATCACTCAGTCGCAAAAAGAAAATATATCTTGAAATATTTGTAACTTGGTGAAATAACCTCGTGAGTTTTGCCAGCAAGACATGGAGAAAAATTCAAAAAATTCGTCAATCGGTCACAAGAAAACCCTCCGTAAAAAATCGCCAATAAGTTGCAGGAAAATAGCTTGAATTTCTTCAGTCGATCGTGGGAAAACATTCGCAAAATTCATTAGTCAGCTGCAGGAAAAACCCCTGAAATTTTGCCATCAGGCATGAAAGAATATTTCAAAATTCGTCTGTTGGTCGTAGGAAAATATTCCAAAATGGGTAAGTCAGTTGCGACGAAAAATCTCGAAATATTTGCACTGTGGCAAAATCGTGAATTTCGCCTATCTGTAGCAGGTAAATAGCAAAATTCGTCGATCGATCGCGCAAAATTTTGTCAATCAGCCGCGGTAAAATATTGCGAAATTTGTCCACAATCGCATGAAAAAAAAAATGCCAGTTTCATTTATAAAAGCATGGGAGAATTCGTAAATTCACTTATTGATCACCAAAAAAAAAAAAAAAAAAAAAAAAAAAAACATAAAATTTGCCAATTGGTAGCAGGAATATATTACGAATTTCATCAATCGATTGCAGGAAAACAATTGCGAAATTTGCCAGTCTTTTATGAGGAAAAATCGCAAAATTCTTTAGTCTGTTGTGGGAAAAAATCATGAAATTCGTCAATATGTCATGGAAAAAAATCCACTAAATTTGCCAATAGGTTGCTGAAAAATATTGAGAAATTCATTAATTGGTCACAAGAAAAAAAAATAGGTTGCGAAAAAATACAGAAATTTGTGTATGTATCTGTCGAGAAAGAACATTCACTTCTATGCTAAAGTGTCCCTTATTTGAAGGAGCACCCTGCCCTTTATTCTGGGGTCATCCCCAATACTGATATGTATTATTTCATGACCTTCTAATATTGTTCAATATCATTATTGTTTACTAGGACATTTAAAATATTTTAAAGTAAAAGAAAAAAATGTGCAGCTCATGTAAGCACAATTTTATCCACCAAATTTTTAAATAAAAATTTTACCAAATAAAAAATTGCACGTAACAGTAATACTTTACTAGATATTAATTATTGATATACATAACTTGAATTGTAACATAGTTTACCTGCAGATTATTTTCTGCTTCTGAAATATCAGTCGCAGACACTAGGAGAATTTTCTGCTACTGGGGCCATCATACAGCTCCAAAAAAGATAAACACACAATACATATGTATTTGATGATAAAGGAAGAAAATTGTGTATTTTAAATGTGAATGTTTTAGATTTTTTCCCCCTCCTTTGAAAATTTGGCATTTCTTATTATTCAACTAGCTGACCAGCCCGGTGTTGCTGGAGCCCATGTAATAAACTTAAATCTCTTTAAAAACAAAACTCCGGCCCTGGTCTCCAATGGCTTCGGCGCTGTATACCGGGCATGCTCGTACGCTCCGAAAAATCTTTTATTTTCCCCTTCCACCACCAGGGAAGCATTCTATTCTAAACAAACCTCTTTCCAAACGAACCTCTGAGACAGGTCCCTGCTGCCTACGGCACTGTATAGTAGGCGTGCTACAAAATTGAGCTGGTTTGGAGAAGATGGGAACATTATTAGCCGAGTTATTGAAATAAGGCACAGTTAGAGAAAATAACCTTGAGGGAGGTGCCGGGGGGGAGGGGACATTCAAGTGTCTTTCAGAAAATGACTAATTATGAGGACCACCATGCCTCTTTAAAAATTCGTTCGTTTGGTTAAGCTAGGAAGTTAATTACAAATTTGGCTTAAACTATTATTTGGAAATAATGGTAACTGCTGCTCATAAATTTACTTTAATGTTATAGAGGGTGACTATTAAATTAATTATAATGTTTGGAATCAGTTGCGTTGAAATCAAAAGATAGTTGCTGAGATATGGAAACAGGACATAGTTAGAGAAAAAACCTTGAATGGAAGGAGCGAATGTCCATGTGCCCTTCAGTAAATAACTAATTAGGAGGACCACTATGCATTTTTAAAGATTGATTCATTTGGTTAAGCTAGGAACTTAATTTGAAATTTGGCTTAGACTATTATTCGGAAATATTAGTAACTGCTTTCTAGAAATACACCTTTTGAAGCTATGAATACTGATTTTTACAATAATTTAGCAAAATGGAACTGGTTTGGAGATGTTCAGAACATTATTAGCTGAGATTTAAAATAGCGATATTCTCTATATAAAACAGCAATTAAATGCTACAGATTAAGCTAAAAATGTTAAATTTGGCAAATGTAATTAGTTCTGTTGAAATCAGAGCAGTAGATTTGGATTTAATAATAAGGGGAGTCAATTAAAGAAAAAGCTGCCGCCAGGTGGCAAGTGATCAAGTAAAATAAATGCGATATTTAATAAAAAGTTCTTTACCCTTACCCCTCTCCATCCCCGCAAATGTAACAAATAATCTGTTAAATAAAGTTTTCTGTAATAATAATCCCTATCATAATAATATATGTCACGTAAAAAAAATAATAATAACCCAGCTAATTATTATGAAGTAAAATGTACCTGAAAAATGTTTCAAACAGTCTGTGTAATTTGTCGTGTGCAGGTGGCGCTACATTAGCATGGTAGTACGCCAGTAACTGAACTTCATATTAACACTATTTTGTTAGAAGTCCTTAGATTTGCATCGCTACTCTGGTTTATTTAATTACTTCTGTGAAGACTATACAACCAACCAACCAAAGAAAAAAAAACGTATTTTTGATGAGAGTTCTTTAGATTTTAATTAATATTACAGTAAATAATTAAAATTCTGAAACTCAGGTGCATCAGGAGAGGGCTTGGACTACCTAAATCTAAATTTTCAGGCTCCTAAATGCACTAGATTTTGCTAGCCATCGCCGACACACACACACAGAGCGAAACTTTCTTTTATTAGTATAGATATAAACATGGAAATTTTGCAAGTTGTAATTTATGCAAGATCTGTTTTTGATTACAAAACATAGTGTCTCAAAACTACTTATTTCATTACTTCATTTAGAATAGCAAACTAATAAGCTTTAACTTGTCTTATTGAGCATAACCGAAAAACTTCTTGTCAAAATGTATCACTGTGTGTGTATTTTAATCATCTGAAATAGCATATTCAACATTTGCATCAGTTTTGCCGATAAGGCCGTTATGCACTATCAACCTAACATCAATTTGGCAACAACTTTGACCTAATCATTAGTTTAGTTGCTATATAATGCTATGAATGGAAGATTCTGCTGATTTTGTGTGTGGTGCTGTATCCAGAATTAGCCAAATCTATTTGTCCTAATACCCTAGCCTCTTTCCCCTATATTCACCTCTAACTATTTTATTCTTAACTCCATTAAATAGAACTGAAAATGTACTTTCAAATAGAGTAAAACGTGAGAAAATGTAATTGTTAGGGACCATAAAAAATATTCTGTTTTAGACAGGTTTGTCTTAGCCGGTATAATTGTATAATCTTCTGTCGAGAATGAAATTTTTTCATTTAAGACAGCATTTTATTACGTACAGTTTTTGTTTTCACAGGTTTTACTGTAGTTTGTTTGAAAGGTGTAATTTATTTTCCAATTAAAAAATATTTTGAAGTATGTTATTTTTTAACCTATCCTACAGTGCGTAACAAACAATAAACATTGTTTGCTACAGTAATGTAAAGCTTGGTTAAGTAACCTAAATATGTAAAACTAAGGAGAAAGTGACAGCATTACCACATTTGGCAATTAATCACCCAAGCTTGGTGAGTTGAAAAATAGATTTTTACTGTAGGATAGGAAAAATAAGATTTTTAACCTATCCTACAGTGCGTAACAAACAATAAACATTGTTTGCTATAATAATGTAAAGCTTGGTTAAGTAACCTAAATATGTAAAACTAAGGAGAAAGTGGCATCGTTACCACATTTGGCAATTAATCACCCAAGCTTGGTGAGAGCTTCTTCTTATAATATTATTAACTACTTCAATGGCCACAGAGTTAGGGAAACAGTGTTATTACCTCCGACTTATCTTGGGGCTGCTGTTGAAGTGGTTAAATGACATTGCTTCATTTTCGATAAAAAAATAGATTTTTCTGGTTTTTATTGTGGTCTTTTAAATATTTATGTTTTATAACTACAGAAAATTAACATCTCTGTATAAAATATTCTAATGTATAGGTAAAATATATAAAAATTATTAAATTAATTTATTTTTTTATTTTAGGAATTAGCTTCAAAAGTATTAAGCAGGCACAACGAGTTAGTGAATTCTGAACTTACAGATAATATCACCTTTTTTGATATTTTTGAAGAACAGTGTAGAGACATTTGTTCTGGTTTGAATTTTAAGTTAGCCATCGTACAGCTCCAAAAAGATAAACATATATATGTTTTTGAAGATAGAGGAAGAAAAGTATGTATTTTAAGCATGAATGGTTTTTTTTTTTTTTTTTTTTTTTTTTTTTCTCTTCTTTGAGAATTTGGACTTTCTTATTTTTCAACATAAATATGGAAAATTTGCTAGCTTTTCTTTTTGACTTATTTTCTCTCCTTTTTTTTCATTAAAATTTGAACCAAGCTATATTATTTACACAAGATCTGTTTTTGATTACAAGACATTAAATTTCTGAAAATTATCTATTTTATTACTTCGTTAGAATAACAAACTAATAAGCTTTGACTTGTGATTTGTTGTGTTTATCACATTTCCTTTTTAAATACTCAGAAAAGATCTTTAATCCACATGTACTTTATTTAGCATACTACATTAATTTAAAGTTTGACTATATTTATTATTTTTATTTTATCCAGGTTAAAAATGTAGGTTTTGATGGCAGGATTTATGCCCAAAATTATAAAATCCACCCCAGTGAATTTCACTGGTGGGAGGAGGGATGGGAATATTTTTTATTATAATCATAATAATAATATTAAAATCACATTGTTGTGCACCCTGAATAAAGTCAGCTGCAGCGACGCGATGCAATTTGTCAGGGGTATAGGAAAATTCGTGTTGAGAAGAGAATTTTGTATCCCACTCATTAAATTTGTACTTTGCAGATTATTCAGATGTGTTCTTACAGGTAAACACTAGAATGGGCATCTAATTCTTCCACAAATTATTTATTCTTTTGCCAAATTCTGCAAAATCAATTCGTCAATCGGTCAAAAAAAAAAAAAAAAAAATTCACAAATTTCATCAATTTTTTGCGAATTTTGTGAAATGGTCACAGAAAAATCTGCGAATTTCCTCAATCACTTATGAAATACAATTGCAAATTTCATCAATCACTCATGGATAAGAGTATGTGAATTTTGTCTATCAGTCAAGGGAAAAATCCCAACTTTATTTAATTGGTTGCAGAAAAAATTGTGAATTTCATCAATTACTCATGAAATATAATTATAAATTTTGTCAGTTGCTCGCAAAAGAAGAACACAAATTTCAGTAATTGAACTTTGAATAAAACCAGGAATTTCATCAATCGGTCGCAAAAAAATTGTGAATTTCATAAAACAATCATGAATTTTGTCAAGGATCACAGGAAAAAATCATGAATTTTGTAAATCCAATAGCAGGAAAAAAATTGTGGAAATTTGTTAGTTGGTCGCAGAAAAAAATTGGGAAATTCGTTAGTTGATCACAGAAAAAAAATTGCGAAAGTTAAACCCCAAAATTAAAAAAATTTTTCTTCATAAGTATTAAAAAAAATCATTAATGATTTTCTGTCAACAAAAGTCGCAACAAAGCTTACAATGCTTCATCTTTCTTCATCCACATTATGAATGTCAGAATTTATTTTTATTAAAATTAAAAACCTAAAAGGAAATGAAACCTCTCCATATTTCTTGAATATATGATTTTGATTTTTATAGACATTGTTTTTGTCATGCTAATAAATAGTAAAATTCATCACTTAGTTCAATGAATCTGTTGCTGAGTTATCTCAATTGATATAAAATGCTGTGAACTAAAGAAAAATTAAGTTTGTGTACTAAATAGTATAAGTTTTTGTGCATGATGCATTAATAGCATTAAAAGTGCAGTGCATAACAAGCTTGAGGGAGAATATTTAAAGTTTAAAAAAAAGTTTTGGTTTTTCTTTATTTTTTAAGCTAGTTAAAAACTGTCTAGATATCCAAAATCTTTGCCCTTCCAGCTTTTATAAAATTGCAAAAATCTTTATAAATTTCTGAAATTTGTGTGGTGGGTTTCTTTTAAAAATATAATTAGTATAATTGCAAATGTATGTATTTTAAATTCACTCTGAAAACTTTATTACATTTTCCTGGAATTTTTTTTTTTATACTGAATTTGAATAATATTATGCTTTTTCAAATTTATTGTGGCTTATTTAAGTGGTATTATAATATATAATATACTAGTTTTTGATTGTGTGTTCAGGGCTGACACAAAATCTAAATATTAAGTTGTACACTGAATTTCGATGTCAGTTTCTAGTCTCTGTGTTCAAAGTTTTATGTATCCATAAATTGATTTATACCTGACAATTATAATTACTTCTTTAATTATTATATATTGAAATAAAATCTCGGTTTTTAATTACTGTAAAAATATATTGAAATATGATATATACAACAACATACAAGTATGCTGTATAGTGGGTTGCCAAATTATTAGGGACAGTCATGAAGTATAGGTTTTTTTGTATAATATTAAGATATAATTTGAAATTAAACACTGTTTTTAAAGTTTAAAAAGCTTTATTGTTATAGTTTAAGTATTTATGCAATATTACATGAAAAAGATATATATAATATAATACAGTCAATTTACTAATGTTAAGTAAAGAATATTAATATTTGGTGACATTTCCTTTGGCTTCGAGGAGTGCTTCGATGCGTCTGGGCATGCTTTCTATGCAATTTCTGGCACTTTCTTTTATTTTAGGGTTGTGATGCCATACATTTATTAGTTTTTCAATGAGTTGTACCTTGGTTGTAATCATATCTTTGACGATTTCCGCTTGGTGATCTTCCATAAGTTTTCTATGGGTTCATGTCAAGAGAATTGCCAGGCCAAGGTAAAACTACGATATTGTGGTCTGCCAAAAACTTTGTAACGCTTCTAGCTTTATGACAAGGCGCTGAGTCATGCATAAACATGAACTCTTCACCACCTGGGAACCATTCTTCAATTTGCGGCAGCAGCTGAGTTTCCAGAACTTGCATGTACTGGTCTTGTCTCATGGTTCCCTGGACAATGTAGAGGCATCCAACCCCTTTAATGCTTATGACAAACCACACCATTATTTTAGTAGGGTGTTTAACACTCTCCACGATGCAGTCAGGGCGGTATTTTTTGCCTGGGTGTCGCCTGACAAAGCTGCTTTTATTGGCTAAAATCTCAAAGGTTGATTCATCTGAGAAACACACCTGAAAAAAAATTAAATATGTTAATAATTTAGAAATAAATGATTTTAAATGACATAAATAATAATTATCTTAACAACTAGCCTTACTCCAGTCATCAACTGTCTTCTGGCGGTGTTCACGAGCCCAGGCAAGGCGCTTTTTCTTCATCGCTTCTGTCAACCAGGGTTTCTTGGCTGGACAATGACCTGTCAACCCTTCCTCCGCTAATCTCCGCTGCACAGTCCTCTTAGAAACTGGTATTCCATATTCTTGAATGATCTGAGTAAGGAGTCCCAGACTTTTCTTTCTGTTTCCTACACAGATATCCTGGATTTTCCTATCGATACGCGGAGTTGTTATGCATTTTCTTCCAGTTTTACCTTTTCGTTTGGCAAAAGTTGCTGGTTTTTGTCCAGATTTATTTTTATCCTGTTAACTACTGACTTGAAAACTCCAGCAAGTTCTGCTATCTTCCTTTGGGAATGACTCATATGCAGAAGAAGGGTTTTGACTCAGATTTTTTCCTAGGGAACAAATCAACCCCTCGACCCATACTGAAATCAATAAAAATAAATTAAAATCGTAAATAATTTCGCAAAAAACAAATATTTAATCAATAAAAGAAAGATAATACTCACATATAATTCTTAACTTTTCCAGATAAAAAAACAAAGAATTTTGTTTAAATTAAAGAAAAGACTCAGCGTTTCTCCCGTTATTAAAATATTTATCGAAAGCAAACAAACCTTTTAACATACCAAAAGTACTTAAAAGTTGAATTATAGAGATATTGACAACGGTAAAATACATTCCTGCAACACTTAAACCATTTAGAGCCGCAGTCAAGTGCACCCAAAGTATAAAACTAGCAAAAAATATGACTGTGCCTATTAATTTGGCAACCCACTGTAAGTGAAGTAAGCATTATTCTTGTATGACTAACAATGTGGTTTTTAATAACTGCTTATATGATTAATATTTATATTCTCTAAAATAATATAAGATTTCCTACAAAACATAGCCACATAGGAGGCAAAAACCACTAACATTTTATTATGTACTTATATGAATACTAACTATATTGTTGGTAAAACAAATAAAATAATATATTACTATTGAATTTGATCCAAGTTATTGTTTTTTGTGCATATAAAAATGATAGTTAAGGCCGATTCCACCGTTACGTATGTGGCTTTTAGAGAGTGGTTTTTTTGCAAATTGAGACAAATTTGGAAGTGAAATTATTTAGATAATGTTTTATTTTTTTTTATTGCTATTACAGGACACATACAGAATCATTTTTGTAGAGACACCTTTAGTCTAAAGTAATAACAATTTTTTTTTTTAAATAGTAAAGTCATTGTTATATGTCGCACATGTAACAACGACTTTACTATTTTTAAAAAAATAAAATAAATCTACAAAAATCATTCTGTTTGTGTCCTGTAATAGCAATAAAAAAGTAAAACAACGTTATCTAAATAATTTCATTTCCAAATTTGTCTGAATTTGCAAAAAAACACACTCTAAAAGTCACACACGTAACAGTGGAATCGTCCTTAACTATTTAATATCATATTTACTTCTGCATATTATTTCATATGTTTAGTCATGTCACATCTGCAGGACTTGCATGGCACTGATTGAGAAATACTAACAGATTTTTACTAATTGATGTACACAGCTCTCCTTGATTTGAACCTCAATAATTCAAAATATTAGTTAATTAAAACTCGGATTTAAACTGCATTGAAAACAATGTTAAAAAATTTATATAATTCCAATTTTTTAATCACTTGTTTAATTTGAAAATATCAAGTTGCAATGAATCATGCATCTATATGAATAAGTACATAATGTCTTTTTTTTTTTTTTTTTTTTTTTTTTCTCTCTCTGTAGAGACAGAAATGAGATAAGTTAAATTACGATTTCAATTATCCAGAGAAAATGGTTTAAACAAACTTTTATTTATTGTTGTTTGATTGATTATTAGCAAATAACAGCAATAATATGCTTTATTTAATGAACAACACTGAATATTTTTTTTAACTGTATAAAAGTAAACAAAAGCTAAATTCTATTAAGTATCTGTGTGAATGAATAGTATTGGTTAATAATATTATTTTACAAATTAATTTTGGGATTTTTTCCCCTTCTCTTTTTGGAACATATAAAACGGGATCAAGGTTCATATACACTTGGAAAAAATATCTAAAACCCGGAAAAAAATTGGAATATTTTATTTTGTTTTTGTTGCCCTTGCAAACACCATCTTTACTAAATCATTTGTTTTCTCTTTGCTATCAAAACTTTTTGCCACCAAGCAAGCTGTACATTAACCAGTGATCAAACTATAAACAATTTACAAGCATGAGACATTAGTATGGGCCACATCAAATCTAGATTATGTATACTAACCCAAAAAATTTTAGTACATAATAAATTTAGTAATGAATATCTTCTGTCAGTATTTTATTAGCAAATCGTACATTCTGTGTATGGCATATCCAGAATTTTTTGTAAGTATTTCTTCACACAGAATCTTGTTTATTACAAACTCTTATTAGCATAATGCTGTAATTTTCTATTAAGTGAATATTAATTATAACATGTTGTTAGTTTTTTGAAAAAGCATTCCATAAAAAACACAAATCCTCGTTTATGTAAGGGGGTGTATTTTACAAGCTTGTTATTTTATGCTATATAATGATTGTTTCTTGCTAGATTTCTAATGTCAAGACATAGTTTCTAAATATTTTATATTGCTGCATTATTTCTTGCAGTCGTGAAAGGTTTAACCTATATTGTTCTGGAACTTTTTTGTAAAACTTTCTGGAAAAGTCAGGGAAAACTTTCTTTTGAGTATGAAGACTGATGATATTAATGAATAAGGTATTATATACCTGTTCTTTTGATGTTTTCACAGTCCTTCCGTGATTTTATTTAATATACAAGTTTCTATTACCTCAAACATTTTGTGTGTATCCTTGGAGTTCAAATGAAGAGAGTTTGCTTTATTCGTAATGATATTGCATTAAATTGGTGATAATATTTGGTTTTTTAAGTTTATTTACTTTAGTTTATTGGCCTTTTAACTACTTTAAAACTGTTTTAGGTTATAAAGTTTCGGGGTCAAGAAGATAAAAAAGTGAAACCTCTAACAGAGTTGGACAGAGGAGTGTTAAAGTATGTTTTAACATGATTTTTATAGATGATATCATATTGTATAATTTTGATCAATATGCTATGATAGTTTAAACAAAATTAGCTAATAAATGATTTATATCATAAAAGGAATTGGTTTATTAGTCCTTATGCTACAATATATTTATACCATATTTACTTGCATAATAGTGAAACTTTTGTACTAAATTTTAAATGCAAAAATTCAGCTATAACTAATACACGGGAAAATCTGATACCCAATATTGTACATGCTCAAGCTAAAAAAAATATGCCAGTATGTAAAAACCTGTAATAAAGAATTCACTACTTACCGTTTGGATAGCTTTCATTTGAGTAAAACTTTTATTAATAATATTGATAATATTTTTAAAAAATTCAAATAATGTAAGGCATTTCAATATTTTTTATAAAAACTTATTTTTACAGTCTATTACATTGTTTTAAAATGAGAGTATTGATGCTTATTTGTGACTCATCACAATGAAATGTTATTTTGAATACCTTGTCCATATTCACACACAAAAAAGAAAAAGATATTTTTCAATTTGTAAAATCTGTTTGTTGAACAAGGTCATCTGATAGTGAATAATACCCTAATTATACAAAGAAAAATAGACTTGGACTATTATGTGGAGAAAATATTTTGATGAACTGTTCTACTTCAAAACTAGCATGTAACTATTATGCAAAGGTGATTAATATGCGAGTAAATATGGTATATACAGTGTAGATCAAAAGTCACTGACACATTTTAAAATTCAATAAAAAGCAAGTAATTGGCATACAAGTGTGGGGCAAAAAGGCTTCTCATGCTTGAAAGTTTTTTATACAAACTAAAAAAAAAAAAAAAATAGTTGCAAAATTTGCCCGCAGATGGTGTTTTAACTTCAAAGCTAACAAAAAGCATCAAAAACTCAAGCAGCTACAGTTAATTTATTTTGTACAATCTACTATTATATTTCAGTGTCTGGAATCATATGTTTGAATGTGAGTCAAGCTACAAAAGGGCACATACATTGAAATATCGTAACAGATTGTAGAAAATTGTGTGATGATTTATGTGATTTATGATGTGATGATGTCTGTTACTGTTTATTTTGAGTTTTCTATGCTTTTGAAACATTAAAGATATAACCAGGGTTATCTTACCCGCCCGTGTATCCAACTTCCCCCCCCCCTCACCAACATAGCCCGAAAAACCCAGTGATGGTAGGTTTTTCCATTTTTTTTTCAAACGTTAACATAATTTATATTTTTGTTTGTCATAAAATCAACAATGTAATTATTTAGACATTAAAGAGAAATAAATATGACCAAATTTTAATAAAAAAGCAAATATATTTTGACCAGTGTATTTAATTAAAAACATATTACACGATTATTGTTGTAAAAAGTATAATATTTAAATTGCATTTAAAATTGATTCTTCATCCATATATTTAAAGCTGTTTGGTAATTCTGTCAAATCTATTCCATCGAAATTCGATCGAATACGCATGCGTCAAAAAATCACCGGCCAATGAGGTGAGGGTCTATGACTGTCTCTACAAACGTGTTTGGGATCGTATCATCTGTTGTTTTTTTCTGTTGTCACGTTGCGTTAAACCTAGGAAGATATTTATCTAGAACTCACTGTGGAGTGTTTAGAAGGTATTTATTTTATTTATTTATTTTATTTATTGTAATTTGTATGAATACTTAGATGTCCATTTCGGATTTACTGTTTAAAAATGAATTTAGGCTCATAAGTTGGCGAAATCCCGATGGAAATTTTTTTTTTAGATCTCTATCATTTTGTTTATATAGTACAGAAAATAATTATTCAAACGTGTAGAACACGTAATACAAAATTGGACCACTTATGGTCTGTTTATTATCGGGAATGAATCTTATGGTGTTCCGATTGATAATGAATTCGATTATGTAAATATAATGTCAAAAGACAGTACGCATGGTAGTAATATTTTTATTATTATGTGTTCGAAAAAAGCAGAATCTGAGCATCTGAATATAAGTTATAAAATAAACAGAAATATATTATCTCTATTCGATTTAAAAGTTTTGTCATTACATAAGTGGGCTATTTTATTTGTAAAGAGTATGTATGCATTATATTGTTTGTATGTATACAAATCTTTATAATGTTTTGATTTGCAAACTCTTAATATTTGAATAATGTTTACATTATATTTGTTTGTATGTATACAAACAATATATGTATACAAAGAAGTATATATACAAACAATGTATAATGTATCATGTAACAATATTAATATTTACATTGTATTGTTTGTATGTATACAAATCTTGAATGTTTTAAATGGGCAAATTTGTAATGTTTTTTCTGTTATTTTTTTTAAATGTCAAAAAAAGATAAATTTTCAAACTTGGTATAAATAACTTAGGTACTTCTCTATTATCCCATCGACCACTTTTCATAACAAAATACTATCGCCAAACTGTATGATTAAATGCCAAAATTGCAGTCCCGTTTACTTGATGTCGAAAACATTATGCGTGTTTTTTATGTCATCAAGTGGTTTTTAATTCAACATTTGCGTGTATTTTTCATTATGTTTATTTGATTTATTAGTTATTTCATTAATTAAAATAACAATTGTATCCTTAAATTCTTATATTTTATTTATTTATTTTGATATTCCAATGACAACGTTCTCCCATTTATTTGGCGATAGTTTTTTTTTTATGAAAAGTGGTCGATGAGATGATAGAGAAGTACCAAAACTTAATTACGTATATGAGTATATTCTTTGACAGTATTAATCATTACTCGATATTTTAAAACTGCATCATATTTGTAGAATTATATTAATTTAAACAATGCTTCTATTGAAGTGTGAAGAACCATATATTTACATAATTGTCTTCATTAGCAATCGGAACACCATAAGATTCATCCCCGATAATAAACGGACTATAAGTGGTCCAATTTTGTATTACGTGTTCTACGATATTTTTACATACATTTAAATAATCATTTTCTGTACTGTATAAACAAAATGATAGAGATCTAAAAAGACAATTTCCATCGGGATTGATTTCGCGAACGTTAAAAGAGCCTAAATTCATTTTTAAACAGTAAATCCGAAATGGACACCTAAGTATTCATACAAATTATAATAAATGAAATAAATAAATACCTTCTAAACACTCCACAGTGAGTTCTATATAAATACCTTCCTAGGTTTAACGCAAAGTGCAAGAAAAAAACAACAGGAGATGATCCCAAACACGTTTCTAGAGACCGTAATAGACCTTCACCTCATTGGCCGGTCCTACCGGAAGATTTTTTTTATGCATGCGTATTGGGTCGAATATTGTTGAAACATTTGACAAAATAAGCAAACTGTTTCCACCTAGGTATTTATACACAATACAACAAATAAAATAAATGCCTTCAAAACCCTTTTGATCATCACATCAGCGTGCAAGACAATTTTTTTACCGGAAACCGTTTGATGAATTTCATTATTTTTCCGTTATCGATTGACAAATTTTACGATTTTACCGCTAACGATTGCTGAATTTCACAATTTATCGACTATTGATTAACGAATTTCATGATTTTTTCCATGAACATTTGTCGAATTGCACAAAAAAAATTAAGAATATCGTCAAATTGTCTTGGGTAAAAAAATTTTGAATATTGTCAAATGCCATCGAGAAAAAAGTCTCTTTGTCAAATGATTTTGAAGAAAAAATCGGGAAATTCACAAAATGGTTTCGGAAAAAACTTCACCAAATGGTTTCAAAATTCTTTGAGTGACAGCAGGAAAAAAAATTTCATTTTACATTCAATCGTCGCAATTGGCGAGTGTGACTAAGTTTAGCCAGTGGTGGCAATAACATCAATCACCAATTTCCAGTATTACTCGCCGATTGGTGAATGTTAATTTTGTCTTATATCACAAACTGTATTTACATATACTACTAGATATAATGATTATGAACCATGATTTTTCTGTTATTGGGCGAGATTCATGTTTTTTCAGCAATTCTTTGACGAAATTAGTGTTTTTTCAGCGATCCTTTGAAGAATTTCGCATTTTTCTCACGATCCTTAACGAAATTCGCATTTTCCAGCAATTCTTTGATAAAATACATTTTATTCCGCAATTTTTAGACGAAATTTAGTAAAAAAGCGTGATCTTTTGGTGAAATTTCCTTTTTTGCGATTCTTTGACAAAATTTGCTTATCTTTCGCGATCCTTTTGCATAATTATGTTTTTTCTGTGGTCTTTTAACAAAAGTCATGTTTTCCCATTATCCTTTGATAAAGTAGTGTTTTTTTCCTCAATCATTTGACAAAATCTGTTATTTTCCCCCCGCGAAGATTGGTTAGATGTTTTTAGTCTGCAGGTGCCCTAAAAAGTCTGTGGCGCCCGTTGCTGCATCGCACACATTCTTCCATGGGGCATCGAACGAAGTAAATTCAACCTAAAGAATCATTGTTTCATTCCTGACATTTCTCGAGAGAAACAACGTTCAACTCATTGACTGAATTGTAAAGGGCGAAATGTGTCAATTAGCAGAAAGTGCGCAATTTGTTCGTTCATGGAAAAAATCGTGAAATTCGTTAACCGATAGTCGATAAAATTCGAAATTCGTCAATCAATAGCGGAAGAAGTGCAAAATTCATTAATCTACACAGTGGAAAAATCGCAAAATTCATCAACTGGTTTCGGGAGAAAAATTTTTCGAATATCGTCGAATTTCTTAGAGAAAAAAATTCACAATCTGCCAATTTCGGGGATGAAATTTACCAAATGGTTTCAAAATTTGTCGCGCGACAGCAGAGAAAAAAAATCTTTTTCCATTCAATCATCGCAATTGGTGAGTGTGACTATTATGTTTGACCAGTGGTGGCAATAAAGTCCATTGCCAAATTTTCAGTATTACTCGCTGTTTGGCAAGTGCTAATTTTGTCCTATACTTCAAAACCCTTTTGATCATCACATCAGTGTGCAGGACAATTTTTTTTACGGGAGACCATTTGATGAATTTCGTGATTTTTCCGTTATCGATTGACCAATTTTACTGCTATCGATTGTTGAATTTTATAATTTATCAACTATTGATTAGCGAATTTCCTGATTTTTTCCATGAACGTTTGACGAATTACGCAAAAAAAAATAAGAATATCGTTAAATTGTCTTGGGTAAAAAAAAATTTAATATTGTCAAATGCCTTCGAGAAAAAGGTTGCAAGTTGAAACGGCTGTGACTTCTTTTTCATGTTATGCATCTCCGGTGTCCATCCCCCCCCCCCAAGTGGGACACTTCTCTAAATTTTGCACATACCCCTCATGTGATATATCGGTGGAAAAGTCTTTGACCACTTATTCATGTTATGCATCTCCGGGGTCCATCCCCCCCCCCCCCTAAGGGGGGCACTTTTCAAAATTTTGTTGACACCCCTCATGTCATACATTGTTGGAAAGGTCTGTGACTGCTTAATCATATTATGCATCTCCGGTGTCCATCTCCTCACTTTGCCCCCCCCCCCCCCCAAAGGGTACTTTCTAAATTTTGCACATTACCCTCATGTTATATATCATTGGAAAGATCTGTGACCACTTAATCATTTTATGCATCTCCAATGTCCATCTCCCCACTTTGCCCCCCCACCCCCCTAAGGGATACTTTTCTAAATTTTGTTGACACCCCTCATGTCATATATCATTGGAAAGGTCTGTGACCACTTAATCATATTATGCATCTCCGATGCCCATCTCCCCACTTTCCCCCCCCCCCCCCCCAAGGGATACTTTTCTAAATTTTGTTGACACCCCTCATGTCATATATTGTTGGAAAGGTCTGTAACTGCTTAATCATATTATGCATCTCCGATGTCCATCTCCCCACTTTGCCCCCCCCCCAAAGGGTACTTTCTAAATTTTGCCCATTACCCTCATGTTATATATCATAGGAAAGGTCTGTGACCACTTAATCATATTATGCATCTCCGATGTCCATCTCCCCACTTTGCCCCCCTCCCTCCCCCAAAGGGTACTTTCTAAATTTTGCACACAACCCTCATGTTATATATCATTGGAAAGGTCTGTGACCACTTAATCATATTATGCATCTCCAATGTCCATCTCCCCACTTTGCCCCCCCACCCCCCTAAGGGATACTTTTCTAAATTTTGTTGACACCCCTCATGTCATATATCATTGAAAGGTCTGTGACCACTTAATCATATTATGCATCTCCGATGTCCATCTCCCCACTTTGCCCCCCCCCCCAAGAGATACTTTTCTAAATTTTGTTGACACCCCTCATGTCATATATTGTTGGAAAGGTCTGTAACTGCTTAATCATATTATGCATCTCCGATGTACATCTCCCCACTTTGCCCCCCCCCCAAAAGGGTACTTTCTAAATTTTGCACATTACCCTCATGTTATATATCATTGGAAAGGTCTGTAACTGCTTTATCATATTATGCATCTCCGATGTCCATCTCCCCACTTTGCCCCCACCAAAGGGTACTTTCTAAATTTTGCACATTACCCTCATGTTATATATCATTAGAAAGGTCTTTGACCACTTAATCATATTATGCATCTCCGATGTCCATCTCCCCACTTTGCCCCCCCCCCCCCCCGTACTTTCTAAATTTTGCACACAACCCTCATGTTATATATCATTGGAAAGGTCTGTGACCACTTAATCATATTATGCATCTCCGGTGTCCATCTCCTCACTTTGCCCCCCCCCCCCCCAAGGGGTACTTTCTAAATTTTGCACACAACCTCATGTTATATATCATTGGAAAGGTCTGTCACCACTTAATCATATTATGCATCTCCCATGTCCATCCCCCCACTTTGACCCCCCAAGGGTGTACTTTTCTAAATTTTGCATACACCCCTCATGTGATTTATCGATGGAAAAGTCTGTGACCACTTAATCATATTATGCTCCCCACTATGAAATTTGTCAAGTTAAAGCAACTATAAATTTTACTTTTATGGTATTATCAAGTTGTTTGCCGTCAAATTTTGACGGGTTCCATCTAGTATTCTTTTAATTCTTTTTTACTGTTTGAAAATATGTGCACTTTTACAAATTTTTGAACTTTTTCACAACCCATTCTGTTATAAAGTTTAGACCATACTAATCCTCTGGTGGAAAACACTCTTTCTATTGATGCTGAATGAGCTGGGCAACTAGTCAACCCATTCAAATATTTACAGAAGGCCTTGATATTCTCATTTGTTTAACATTTTCCCAAAATATTCCGCCACTGTGCAAAGCTAAAACTTCTAATTACATCATCCACAAACATTGATGGTGGATATATTTGTGCATCTTTAATTTTGAATGCTAAAAATAGTACAAGTCATTCAGGGTGTTTGTTAACCAAGATTCTGCATGTTTTTCTTGCTCATGCAATTAGCATTTCCTTGCATATTTTGGAATCCTCATATTTGCTAGGTAATGAATTGGCAAAAGAGCTTCACACATCCTTCTCTAGATATTGTTTTTATGCATTGTAAGATCAAAACATTCTGCTAAATCCAGCCAAAGTTCCACAGCATCGGAAATATTCATGTTTTCAGCTTGCATACGATCAAGTGTTTTTCCTATGTATTTCAGCTGCGTTTGCATGTGATAACTTCTTTATAAACAAGCACATTTTTCAAAATTCAGGTAATATTTTCTAGAATTTCAGAACATTTCTCATGCTGTATTTAGTATAATTACATATTTAGTATAATTTTTAGAAAATGTATCTAATGCACTTGAGCTGAGAATTCCAGCATGTAGCTTTTGGTATCTGTGGAATTAAACCCACTTTTTCTTTCAGCCATCCATGAAGTTGACGGTGATTGCAGAAAAACTTATTTATTAACCTCAATAATATATCCAAGAATTTTTTTATTTGAAATTTCACATTTACTAAAATATTCATATGATGGACAGGCACAGGTTATGTTATTCATATGTTGATGAATGATCATATTTTCATGTGTTTTTTTTTTTAATATTTTTCATTTTTGTCATTTGTTTTTCATCATTTGTGCATACTGCAAAACTTTAACTCAAAATTTCTTCCGACAGTAATCAATACTTTTTGCAGCAACATGTGCACAGTATTCAGCTGTTTCTTTGTTGCTTTCACAATTTGTAGCATTTAAAAAAAAAAAATTCCTGTGTAAATTAGCAATAACTGCTTCATTTCTAATGTTTGTCCACCCATCCAGCAGCACAGTAAAGCTATTAGCATGCCCCTGAACTTCTTTTTGAATTAAATCAACTTCTGAAGATGCTCCTTCTAACAACTTACCACTGAAGTCTGCACTACTGGGACCAGAATATCCAGGATGCAACGATTTAATCATTTCTTTGTATTCATTACTTGATGCTGCATTAAAAGCAATATTGTTGGAAAAAATAACTTAGCAACTTTCAAATCAAAGTTGCATTTTTGATGGTTAGTGGTTTTAATGGTAAAATCAGACGGTAACTTTTGACGTTTCAATGTTGTTGCTGAATCTCCATTATTGTTTCATTTCTCACAGTTGGCTGCAGAAGTAGTAGCTTGATTTCCAATGCTGAAGTGATGCTTGCATTTCCTTAAAACTGAATTTGAGTGCAAAGCATACTTTTTTTTAATAGCATTTATTAAGATGAACCCTTATCCTTTCAATTTTAACATTTATTTCACTCCCACAATGATCACATTTAACTTTGTTTTGGTCAGTGGGTACTTTACTAACTTCTAACCATTCTGGTGCACTTTTTCTACCACTACTTAATGGCATTGTTTAAACTAATGTATGTGTAACACAATAATAATAATTACTATGTTTATAGATATTTCAAATAAGTATATAGTCTGAAAATCATCTTTAACAGAATACTAGTCCTCCACCTAAACAGCAAAATGGCTTACAATTATAACACAGAAAACATGTGCAGCTTTTAAAAACTGAATGTATTAGTCAACCTCAACTAATCCTCAATATTTTATCTAAGCTAGTTAGCCAATGAGCAGTCTTGTTTTCTCTTCCTTACTAACAGGTTAAAACAGGTTTATTGCTACTGGAACTGGTCAACACAGGTTTCTCCTTTCCTACTTCCTTACAAGAATATGAATGCAATATGAAATTCCAGTGTATTCACTATTATTTTAATTAATATGAATTCAATAAATTCATATTTAAATTATATATTTTTTAAAATATGAAAACATTTATGAAAATGATTTATTTAATTTTTTTTTTTTACTAAAATAGGTGTTTGAGGAAAATACATATACAAATGGTTTTAAAAACTTTAAAACCCTAGATTGTAAACAGTACGAAACTCTCTCCGAGCGCTTTCGGCTGCAATCCGAGCAATTATCAAGGAGGAAAAAACCAACAGAGAATAAAGTTTGATGTTGATCGAGACTAGATGCTAGCCGACAGAAAAACTCTTTACAGACATGCGTAGATGGACCAAACCACTGTTAGTGAGGGGGAACTCCTTCGGGAGGCTTAAGGAGTCATGGTGTTGAGCTTTCTCCCCCTCACTAACAGTGGTTTGGTACATCTACACATGTCTGTAAAGAGTTTTCCTGTCGGCTAGCGTCTAGTCTCAATCAACATCAAACTTTATTCTCCGCTGATTTTTTCCTCCTTGATAATGGCTCGGATTGAAGCCGAAAGTGCTCAGAGAGAGTTTAGTACTGTTTACCATCTAGGGTTTTAAAGTTTTCAAACACCTATTTTAGTTAAAAAAAAAAAAAAATCATGAATCATTTTCATGAATGTTTTTATATTTTAAGTAAACAAAGGTGAATCTACCGTTTCAATTATACTTTATGAAGTTAGTTATTTTATTGCTATATTTTTTTTATAATAAATATTGTCTTTTCACTCTAAAATATGCATTTCTGTTATTGGAACAGTTTTTAAATTCTAGAAAAAAAAAAATTGTGTTAAAAAACACATCATTTTTAATAAAACTCAAAAAACCAATGTATTTTTGAGAGGTGTTCTATTTTTAAAGAAGCACATGGACTGGGTTATTTTTTTAAAAAATCTGGGTTTCTTTAAACCCTGGATAGACCTTATGGGCAAAGTTTGCCAATAATTTTCTTTAGATTGCTTTAAAAAAAACTGATCATAAGAAATATTTTCATCCAAATTGCACTCTTGTGGGCCAATTACTAGATTAAAGAATTTAAAAAGTGTCAAAGACTTTTGGCACTTCTTTTCTTGTATTTCCACAGTAGTTTTGTCAATGTGACTGTATAATGCTGAAATTTGCTAAATATTTCCTTTTTTTAGTAATTATGAATCTACTGAAGATATGCTATTTATTGAAACAACAATGATAATATACTAGTTCTGTTTTATGTAGTTAAAATGGAAGATGCAAACTTTATTATTTCAAACATTAACTTAAAATATTAGCATGATTCTCAGGTATAAAATTTTATATGATGCTATGATTTTTAGAATTGATTTTTACATAATTTATAAGTGATACTTCAGTGAAAAGTGCACATGTTAATGTTGCCTAATATAAATGAAACAGCAGAAAGAAGTTTTCATTTAAATTTGATTACCTTCAGTTATGTCAGATGTTAAGAATATTAATCAAAATATAAAATGATTTTTTTACTACCTGACAAAGACAGAAAAGCATTTTTTGTTTGTTTGCTTTTCATCACGCACAAATTAAAATTTTGACCATACGTAATTGGACCAGCTTTGTTAACCTATTCGGGACCATGGGTGCACATATGCACCTTCAAAAAGAGCATACAGAATTTGTTTTAGGCACCAGTAAAAATTAAAAGTAATATTTACTTTCTCTAATTAGAGGATTTTTGTAATAGTTTAAGTAAAGGTAGCTTTCTAAAAAAAAAAGTGGTGCCAACCGAATAAAATTTGTGTAAAAGCCACCGGTCCCGAAGGGGTTAAAAGAGGTATTGTTGAATTTTTCTGGATGCTATGAATCTTATAGATTATAGAACATTAAGTACAAGACCAAAATATCCTTAACTCTTCAAACCAGTCATGTTCTAGATTTCAGATCCTTATAAGACTTATAAAACATGAAATAACATATACTTAAAATAAAGACAATAAACTAACTACTGAAAACTCTGAATAGATTACATATATTAATATGTAAAGAAAAAAAATCTTAGTTTTCATCCAACTTATTAGTTTTCAGAGGAAAACAAGACAAATTTATTTATATATTTGCATATATACAAAATAAGAAAAAATTACATCGTTAATTATTTCTTCTTAAATAGGTTTTAAGTGTTTTGGTTTCTATTTGATAAATGTATGTTACATTCTGTACACTTGCATTTTGTCTTTCTCGGAGAAAAGAAACTCTAGTGTTCCTTTCTGTTGGTCAACTCTTTTGTTAATTTGATTCAGAGCTCAATTGGAATTTTACCTTCATCTACCTAATGGGAACCCAGATAAACTTTTGGTGCAAGTGGTAAATCTTTTTCTCAAAGCCCTCTGCTTAGAAAACATGTAATTATATTGAAAATAAATGTTTCAAATAATCTATAATTTCAAAATTAGATAAAAATAAATTTTTTCTTGGCTACCACCATGGCGTAACTTTCCTTTTATGTATAGTGGTCCAAGCCTCATGTATCATTAAAAAATACTTCAACACATGAAAATGCACATATCATTTTATATATGACGTAATTTTCACCACCAAATGCTTTTTACATGTAATATTTTAATTATTTTAACTTTTTCTTTCATTTTCAATATTTATGTGTAAATATAGATTTCATTTGAAAATACATTGTTTGGAAGTATTGTTATTAAAGTTTTTAAAAATGTGGCAACAGTAAATAAGCAGCTATATTTCCAAATTTTGAATTAATTCTCAATACAGGTAATGAAATTTTGAATGAAAAAATATTTTTTTAAATAGTAAATAGTCAAAAAAAAAAACTGGTTTGTCATTGCACCTCACAATTATATATGTGACTGTAAAAGATGGTTAAATTGCAAAGTAAAATAGTTTTTGATCCTATAAAACTTTTGTAACTGAACTATCTTGACAGATTTCAAAATTAAATAGCACTTAAAAACAATTCTTCGATTTAACAACTGTCTGCTTCAGCATGTTTATAATACATTTCTCTATAAAACTACCAGCTTTCATTTTTAGGTGCCAATTGTTTTTGCTGTATAAGCTGTGAAAGTGAAATGGAAATGATAGATTCTTGTGGCGGCACTGCTTGTAACTTCATTTTGGAATATAAATATTACAAAATTGTTTTTTAAAATTGATAATATTTGAAAATAACCTATAAGAAATACATTTTAAAATTACTTAGCTCGATTGTAAATTATAGTGCTTTTAATAAATAATTTTCTATCAAATTAATTTTTCTTTCTAATTTAGTCTCCAAACTGCTAAAGACAAAGTAATGGATGATATTGATACTCTGGAAAATGATATAAAAAGGTAGGTATCCTTGTTTACTTATGAAATTAATATAGTGTTACAAAGGGTGTTTTGTGGAAATTTTGTAAGTTGCATGCTTAATTAGAAAAGAAATCGTTAAAAGTTTTCAGTTCTTTGTCACTAGTCATGATTCTGTAATATTTATTTTAAGTTGTTGCATTAATTTGTTTTTTGTTAAGTTCTGGAAGTATAAATGATGATAAAGTTTTTCAAGGATTGGTTTCTAAATTATGAAAATGCTAAATTCCCCTAATCTTCCTTTTTTTTAATGAAAAGAAAAATTATCAAGTGCTGAAATAGCTGGTCAAATACATTATTTTCTTCTATTAAAAAAAAAAAAAAAAAACCTTTAACACATTTGAAAACAATGTTAATACATTTTTAATAATAATAATGATATAAAAAAAAAAAACTGGAAATTTCTTTTAGAAAATTATTATTGCTATTCTCATGACTTTCTATGTGGGTTATCAGATATTGGCTATTATTGTAATAGTCACAGGCTATATTTTGAGATTTTGCATGACATACATGGTGAATTACTTTTAAAAAATAAATATTCAACCAAGACATACAATTAAGGGTAAACATTTATAATTCAGTAAAGTGTTGGAAGCCATAAGCAGACATCCATTAATTATGCCACACTTCAAGAGGGTGGAGAAAATCCACAAAGTGTGATGGATTCAACTCACTGAGATATAACATTTAAAATATGAAAACAATTAAATATTCATTGTTTGCAAGCAGCATAATGTTGCTGAGTTTTTTTCCAAGGTCGACCCTAATTGGGACTTTTGTTCTCACCGATTTCCTTTTTTTCATCCTTAATCATGCCCATATTTTGACCTATACTTAAGGACTTTTGTAGCACTGTATATTCTTAGAGGTACATGTAGATGTATACTTTATTAAGTAATCACAAATATAGCAGAAACAGAGCAGCGCGGCCAGTGGTCATTGCAGTTTCAAACCTTGCAGATTAATCTAACAGCTTAAAAAATGCTTGGCTTAAAAAAAAAAAAAAATGTTAAAATTTACTTAAGTTTTTAGATGTATTGTATATTTTATTATATTTTCCTTGTAATATAAACTTTGTTTATTTTATTTGTTACTGTTATTTTTTTTATGATAGTAGACTTAGTCCAGCAGCACTGTTGAATCACAGATAAATTTTGATTTGCTGCTGATTGACACAAAAAATTCTGCTACTGGAATATTTGCTTTGAAAGTATTTTTTTAAAGCAATATTTCAAAAGCTTACCTCTATACTACATGTTAAAAAAAAAATACACACTAAACAGAAAATAATATAGAAACATAATACAGAAAAAATACAGAACTGAAAAGAGTTGAAAAGAAAACCCCTTGAAATTTGATTTCCTTTCTCATCCTAAAATTTAGTATTGTGTAAATTTGTAAAAACTTAATTTCTTGTATAATTTTATATTCTTGCTTTGAACAACATCTCAAAAGTTCCCATGAATATTCTCCTGGTAAAAATATTTATAGGATAAAAATATTTTTTTTTTCTACTATGAGTTAGGTTAAAGTGTGATTGTGAAAATTGTTGCTCTTTATTATTTTATTTTTTTTACCTTATCTGATTTTTAGCTAAATAGCTAAGGACTTTCGTTTCTTTTCAACCTAAAAAAGTTAGTTTTAATACAAAAGTTAACTTATAAATTTAGCTCATAAATTGTTCCTCAGCTGTTTAATTTGAAAAGTATTTTCAGTTTTTTGAAAGGGGTTCAGTTTTACACTTCAAGAGGGGGGAGAACATTCACAAAGTGTGACTAAAGGATGAAGGGTTTAACACACTGTGATATGACATCTAAATATGAAAACAATTAACTATTCACCGTTTGCAAGGAGCATAATAAAGTTCACGAAAATTTTTTTTTTTACTTTTCCATCTTCCTAATACTGATCTATATTAATAAAAGAAAGATGTTTATTTGTGTGTGTGTCTGTCTGTTGGTTATGGTAGGGAAATCCATCACACGTAGAGCTCTGTAAATTTTGATAAGCATAGATGAAGGCAGGTCCCAATGCACTTGAAACTCAGATTTTACATTTTTCGAAAATTAGCCAAGATATTAATTAAAACCCTCTTCAAACACCAATGAACAATCTTAAAGTTTTGCCAGTTCGTTGATGTTAAGATTGCTTCTACACATGTCTGGCAGAAACATCATTTTTCAAATATATTGCTCAAAAACTGAAGAAAAATATTTTGTTTTTGTTGGTTTTAAAATCTTAATTGCCGGGATTCGATTTCCGGACGGAGTTTTAAAAAAAAAAAAAAAAAAGTTAAAAGGTACTGAGGGTAACTTTCATTTAAAAAATATATGAATATTTACTATTTAAAAAAAAATATTTTCTGCAGATCATTTACATATTTTCTGTTTTTGTGCATTTTAAAATTACAATCATTGGGGCTCAGATGTAGTTATAAAAAACAAAACATACATACCTGTTGTCGGTACTTTCATGACACTGATGATATCCTTTATTTATTTTATTTAAAAATTTATATTTACTATTTCAAAAAAATTATTTTCTGAAGGTTGTTTTCATATATTTCATTTTTTGTGCATTTTAAAATCTCAATCGCCATGGCTCTGATGGATTTATAAGAAAACAAAAAATACCTACCTATGGTCAATAGTTTTATAGTATCACTGATTTAGGTAGGCAATAGGTACTGTAATAGGTTTCACTGATTGTATATTTTTACTTTAAAAAATAGGAATATTTATTATTAAAAAATAAATAAATAAATAAAATTCTGGAGGTCATTTTTAGTGATGGACGATAATAGTATGTTTAACGATAGTATCAATTTTTTAATCGATGTCTCCAGTCAATTAATTGCTATTCTTATCAGATATCTGATGCGGTTTTATCTAGAATCCCAGTGATATGAACACCATGACTCGTTTCACAACTAAAGAGGGGGGGGGGAGACAAACCAGATGGACATGGATAAAATGTGGATCCAGATGAGCCAAAGAATATAAGGTAAAAAGCATAAAAGAGGGTTTTAGCCAATAATGAATGCCCCTTGGTGGTAGAATGCTAAAATTTTGTACCAAGGAGGCTGAGTGTGAATGTCAAATATATACCAAGTTTTATGAGAAATGGTTGAAAATATCTCTAATTTGAAAAATAAATTAAATTTCAAAGCACCCTCTGGCAGTGAAAATTTAAACCATGATTAACTTAAATGGCATGAGGGCAACAGGAAGAAAATTTCAGGGGCACCTAAAGAGAATTAAATAAATTAGACAATAGACAAATAGTGGTTAAGTTATTGCCATAAGTTAAAATGGCTTCCAGATGTCTCCCTTTTCAACAAAAGTGATCCTAGGAGCCAAATCAAACAAGCCCCCATAGGTAGGGCCACACCTTAGCTAAAACAGAAAGCCCTAATAGTTTGACGTGGCACAAACTACACAAAGTCTACTTCTATTTTTTATATTTATTCGTTCCTTATCTGCTCTGCTCCTTGCAATGAGAAACAATGGAATATGCACTAGCGGCGAGCCCACTGCCCACCGCATTGTAACTTATTTTTGCTTTCTGTCTGTCATCTCAATCTATCATTCATCTTTATTTTCTCTCTCTTGTCAAATTGTCAGGAACAAATCATTGCGATTGATAGTGGAACTATCGATTTATCTTCGTCGCTCCAACCAAATTTTCTACCAGTTTTTTCACCAAGTTTTTCAATTACTGTTTTTAGCTTATCGATGTGCCAATCGATTGTAGAACATCTCGGTAGTAAAATTTGATGTCATCTTTATTTATTGTTATTTTTTATATACGATGGTGATTTTTATTGATTGTTGAATTTTTTTAGAATCTCCCATCATTAGTCATTTTCTTATTTTCTGAGTTTTTTTCTGAATTTTTAAATTGCCATCCCCATAGCCCAGATGGAAATAGATACATGGAGAGAAAATACTTTTCTGCTCTGAATGGTATTTTTCATTTAAAAAAAATATATTTACTATTTCAAAAAATATATTTTTTGAAGGTCTGTTTCATATTTTCCTGCAGTTTCAAATTGCCATCCTCATTGTTCAGATGGAAATACAAAAAAACAAAGAATACCCATATACATATGGTACCTTTCTGTGGGCCTTGAAAATGTCCTGCGAGTTAGCTGGTATACTATAAAAATAAAACTTGTTGTGAGTGTGTCGCAAGCCACTGATAAATATTATCAGAAATTGGTATGTGATGTGAGAGTCCATTGACTCAATATGATTAACATTTTACAACTAATGAAAATGCAGGAAATTTTTAAAGTTGTTTTTAATTTATTACAATTTTAGTTCAGTACATTTATATTTTATTATTAAAAGAATCAAAAAAATAATAATCTCAATGTTGTTTTAATCACAATTAGCAAATTATTTTGCAAATTAACAGTTGCAGAAAATACAATGTCACAACAAGAGAGAGAGGAGTAAAAAACCCATGAAATATTTTAAATATAATTGATGATATTGTACTTAAAAAATATTTTTGCATCAATAGACAGGAAATGTAATTTCAAAGTACATTGTGAAGTTTTATTAAATTAAATACTAAACTTTTCTAAAATTATAATTTCTTTGTTTGTTCTTACATTAATTATTGATTTATTTTGTATTTACTTATTATTTATTTGTGAGCATTTACAACAGTGTTGTGTTTGATTGTCCTTTGTTCAGTCCATTTGTAAATCAAACCATATTTAAGTTAGTTCTAGGATGTTGTCACTTATTTCATTTATTCATTGATAGATATTTTACTTTTGAAAAAAAAAAAAAAAAAAAAAAAAACATATTTGCTTATTTTTCTTTAACTGTCTTATTATTATTTTTTTTAAGTTCTACTGAAGAAATAAAGGCATTTCTGAAGCAAGGATGCAAAACTAAAGTAAGCTTTATTTTTGCCAATTTCTTCTTTTTTTTCTGTATTTTAGCATTTGCCAATTTTTTCTTTTTTCCTGTATTCTGGAGGTCATTGAACAAAACTTTCTGTGTTAAGTAAAAAAAATATTTTAAAAAGAACTGAAAATTAAAATTGTTATGATTAAATTTAATACTTTGATCTTTATTAATGAAATAGAATAATTTAAGTTTTCTAAAGTAACTTAATTGTTGTCACAATTACTTACTTTCTGAATTAATAAATTACATTAAAGATAAAAATTATACGACTCCCCTATTCCCTCAACTTACAAGGAAGGTCTCCTTAAAGCACATACTCAGAATATTTTGGAAAAACTGGTAATGAAACTGCTCATGTATGTAATAAACAATAAATTATCAATCAAATTTAGCTGCAGAATCCCGGTAGAAATTCTGTAAAAAAATAAAATACTTTTGAATATTTGGCGCAAAAAGACGCGATTTGGCAAACACTTTTTCCTCGCCAAATACAAGCGATTTCAATGCATTTGGAAATTCCTGGTTAAATGACTTTTAAATGTGCAGTACTTTATGAATTTAAACTTATACAATTAAATAGTTTATTACTTTTTCTATGAGCTTATAAAAAATATATATAAGTTGCATGTTACTGAATTTATTTAATCTTACATGATTTCACCGTCTGGATAAGTTTTAAGTGCTTTTTAACAGTAACTGAACGATTAAGAATGCTTTTTAACGTACTTTTCTATATTGAATAAGTCATTTCCATGGCAACAATAGTGTTTTCTTGTTGCCTCTGGCACTAACAATATCAAAGTGAAATTGACAGTGCTCAGAATCGGACTTTAATTCATTGTTTGAAGTATTGTTAATCAATTTAAACTTTATTCTAAACCGTAGAATACAATCATTAATTATCTTTATATATACATATAAATGAAGGGGTTAGAATAACAGTGGAGTAAGTCAAAAATTTGAAAAATCTAGATAACCATATTTTCACTGAACGTATATTAATTTCTGTTCAGTGTGGCAGTCAAATAAGTCATAGTTCACTTAGGGAGTCACTAGTGAGCAAAATAAGTTGGACCACTTAATGCAACGGTAGTACGACAAGTTTCACAAAAGCCTTCATTTCTCAAATTACCAAATATTGACTTACTCCACTGTCATTCTAACCCCCTCAAATGTATATGGCAAAACCTTAGTTATAAAAGTGTATTTATTTAAGTTAAACTTACATAAACTAGTTCAGTATGAAAAATAGGAAGTTTTTCCTTAAAGAGTATTTAAAAGAGTATTTTTTGTTATTTCATTGTGTCGCCAACCAACAATAAATCGCCAAAAAATGAAATTTCATTATTTTGTTATGGACCTTATATCGAGGTTCCACAGAATTTTTTTAAATTGACATATATACCCTAATGAGAAGAATATTCTGTAATTTTTTCAAATTTTTCTGTGTATGCGCTTATGGCGACCTTCCTTGTTAGTAACACTGGGAATTTTAATCTAGTTAGTATTTAATTAACCAAAATTTAAAATGTGAATACAACTGCAAAATTTTCTAGCATCAAAAGTAGTATTACACTTGTTCAAAATCAAATTTAAGCAGTAGTTTTATTTTTATTTATTTATTTATTTATTAAGTATTTTAATTTATTTATTTTGTAATGCATTAAAATGTGCTAAGATGTAATATCAATCTGCCAGAAGAACATTTCATTTTGAGCTGGTTTCTATTTTATCAGGTTCCTCCTTCTTATAGGTAAAGAAAAGTTCCTTCAATACTTTTTATTGAAAAGAAATTAGTTTTATTTATTACTATACTAGCTGACCCGCCCAATGTTACCTTGCTACATGATATTAACCTTAAATATACCTAAAACCAGTGTTGAATGATTTTATACTTTTAAATGAAAATCTTTCCTAATGTTGGGGGTCCCCGGTGCCTCTTTAGCAGCATACATCCTCAACTTTGTATGATTTTATATTTTAAAATAAAAATCCATCCAAACAAACCTAGAGTTAGGTGACCCACTGCCCAGCATACGCCGCATACACCGGGTGTGTTCTGTTATGATTTTATATTTTTCACCCAAAGACTGGCGTTTGCCGGACCTAGGATAATAACCTGAATTATACCTAAAATATGTTTTAAATGATTTTATATTTTAAAATTAAAACCTTTCTAAACAAACTAATGTTGGGGGCCCAACTGCTTTCGGTAGCCTACATCCTCGAGTTTGTATGATTTTATACTTTTAAATGGAAACGTATCCAAACGAATCTAAAGTTGGGGACCCCGTTGCCTCTGGCAATGTGTACTATGCATGCTATCTGTGCTCTGATCTGTTTTGTAAATGGTCCTCGAATTTATATGATTTTATATTTTTAAACAAATATTTTTCCAAACAAATCCTTATAGTGATTGCCGATTTAATTTGAAAATTTTTTGTTTGTCACAATTTTTTTATTATTTCTGTTATTATAGGGGCTATGTTTTCACAAATTTTAGTGTTTTGTTAGTATTTCGAAGATTTTATAACAATTTAGGTTTTCCAAACATGGACACCGGTAAGAGAGAAAAGGAAATAAACACTCTCTGATTTTTTTTTTTTATTTAAGAAAAAGTAATGTTTATTTATCATTAGTGAGTTATAATAATTAAACACTAACAGAAAAAAAATAATAAGAAGAATTTTTCATCAGAGGCCCTCTCCTCCTACACCTTCCCGTGCATCATGTTTTAATTCTATGTATTTTGCATTGTGTTTATAAAAATTCCCTTATATGGGGCAGTACATGGACGCAAAGCTTCCCTGACCAAAAAAAAAAAAAAAAGTGTATTAAGTTTAATATTTCTTAATTGTTAAATTTCTGTTGCTTTTTATGTTGATATGCAGTTGCTTTTTATGATGATTGTGTTAAAAATTATCTTACATGTTGGGGTGGGGAATTTCTTAGTTTTACCTATTTAATGTTTATATACTCTATTTAAAAAGTTTTCAGAAAGTTTTGGAAGTGATAGTTATTTTGGACTTTCAGCTTGGCAATTAGTTTTAGAAACAGCATTTTGATGCAGTTTCGAATAAAAATCACTACGCAAATCTCTTTCAAAATCTTGCCTCCGACTGATTTCGTTCTGCCAGCACCCATGTTTCCAACTGTTTTTCAAATTATTTGTCATTGTTTATTAAATTCTGTCTTTTTCTTTGTTCTGACATATTTCTTCAGTTTCAATTAATTTCTTTTAGGCTATGTGTTCTTTAAAAAGGAAGAAAAGATTAGAGGGTGTGTTGAAAAAGAAATCTGTTGTCCTTGATAACATTGAAAGTCTTTTGTTCCAACTTCAAAATTGTGATTCAGAAAAAATGGTAAGTTTTATTTTTATGTAATTTATTAATATGCCTTTTAAACGAGTATAAATTTTAAATTTGGTGTGTGAAAAAATGTGAACAATTTTTTCTTACATGTGCATTACTATAAATTACTTTATAAATGACTTTTAAAATGCAGTTTTTTAAATAAGTTCAATAAAAATAAGTAAAAGTGTAGTTTGCTGAAATTTTTAATATGCTAAATTAAAGTAATGCCATTATCAATATGATCCTGTAAATAGTTGTATTTAAAAAGTTATGACATTTTTTTCCCTTTTAATTCAATATCTTTACTTTCTTTATATATAGTTAAATAAGATTTAATTTGACTTAATTTTACAATTTTTACACATTCTTAAAACCTATATTGGTGTTAGTTCTTTAATTTCTTTCAGCTTTATTTTACCATTTTATGTTTTCAAATTTTATTGTTATTATATATATATATATATATATATATATATATATATATATATATATATATATATATATATATATATATATATATAAGAAGTAAGTGTTGGAATTGTGAAAATGTTTAATGGATTTACATGTTCCGGGATGTCCTGAACCCAATTAGACTATTTTTGGAAAAGGCGTATGTATGTATTTGACACAGAATTTATGGGTGCTCTATCTCAAAAACTAATGCACAGAATTTCATCAAATTTTATATTCTGGTAAACCTTGACAAAAACTGGTTAGCCTACTGATAGAGCCAATCACGGACGAGCATCGAATTCGACTTCTCAGAATTCGATACTAGTCGGTTCAAACCAACTAAAGTGCTATGTCGCCATCTGACAGGAAAGAAAATTATTTTGGATAGAATTAACGTCAGTCTGGCTATTGAATTAACGAAAGTAGGTGGTGAAAGTTTACGATATTAAATAGGAAAATGGTGAAATGCCAGAACGGCGTTTTTTAACAACTTAGGTATATTTATTGAATAGTAAAAGTAATATACTGAGGTTTAACTAGGTAAGTTTAGTTTATATTATAACAGAATATATTAAATAAAGTTATATTATGTAAATGAATATTATTGAATGTCTGAACTTAAAATAAATGTATGAATGGAGTTATTGTGTGACCTGGTAATGTATTGAAAAGGATAAGAGGCGATGAGATATGCTAATAAATAGCAATTTTTCTCATCACTTATTAGGTTTGGGTGTGTATTACTCAACAAGTGGTGCTGCAAGGCTGTATTTTTCATTATTTCTGCAATAGCTATTTTTTACAGCAATTATGGGATGGAATTTCATCAAACGTCAAAGTCAGTTATAATTTTCTACATATAAGTGCTGATAACATATTGATGTATAAGGTGGCATTGCTATGATGTGTTATTCGCGATTTCTGTGACAGCTAGCTATAACTAGAAAATTATGGGTTGGAATTTGATCAAATATCATATTCAGTTAGACCTTGACATAGATCAGTACGGATTAGATTTGGGTGTATATTGCTCAACAGGTGGTGCTGCTGTGTTGTGCTTTTCATTATTTCTGTGCTAGCTATATCTCAGCATATGTGAGATGTAATTTCATCAAATTTAACTGGTAAAATATATATTAAAAACTGTTTTGATTCAACTTTGGTTTTTTTACTCAACAGGGAGTACTGCTATGTTTTATTTTTCACTATTTCTGCGATAGCTATGTCTTGCATCTATGATATGGAATTTCACCACATTTAATCTGGAAAATATTTATTAAAGATTATATTTATTCAATTTCTCCTTTAGGCCCTGCTATGCTATTTTTTGTGATGAACATTATATCTGTATCTCATTTTCTGCTGGGTAGAAAGAAATGCACCAAATTTTATACTTGAAGTTATTAATTTTCTATATGTTTTTCCAATAATTTTGTATTTGAATACCCAATAATCGATGCTGTTGAATTGTGCTTTTTTTAGTCACTGATCGCCATAACGCCAAAAAGTTATTGTTATTTTCTAGTGTTATCAAAGTTTTAAAATACACTGGGTTTCAAAATGATATGAACACCAGTTTTTCAAGCAAAAAAAGAAGAAAATGTTAGAAATAGAACAAATCATTTTATTTTATAACAAAATATAATTAAAACAGTGATTTATACCTAAAATAAACTGTATTTTTCCATTTTGAGGTGTTTCATAATGATATGAACATTGGCCAAAAATATAGATTAATAGCCAGTGTATGCATCAGATCTTTTAATTAATATAAAAACGCGATCAGGCATCGAATGGACCAAGCTTTTTAATATATTTTGATTGATTTCATTCTAGTAGAAGATAATAGCAGCTTTTAATTCTGAAATTGTGGCATATTGTTTTCCATTTGCATAAAAAGCTCTAACCTGTAGGCTCCATACATTTTCCATTGGGTTTAAATCAGGAGAAACAGATGGCCATGGAATTACATGCACACCATTATTAAGAAACCATTCCCAAGTGCTGTTTGCCATGTGGATGGATGCATTGTCTTGTTGGAACATCCAGAAAGGTCTGTCAGTTTCCTCAGCAAATGGCAGCAAGTTTTCTTCAAGTAGATCTTGGTAGGTTAATGCATTCATTCTACCAGAGGGAAATGCAATGTTGATCTTACCATGAGTGAACCTCCACCCTGCTGCCATTTTGAAAACGTTTCTCGTTTCTTGCGCAGATCGTGCCAATGATAAGAAAAACCGTCCGGACCATCCAAATTGAATTTTTTTTCTTCGGAAAATATTATTCTTTCATATTCTAACTTCCAGGATATGTGATCTTTTGCCCAATCCAGGCGATTCTGCTGATGCATTTTAGTCATAAGTGGTTGTGGCTTTCTTTTCTTGTATCTCATCATCTTTGAGCTCTTGACTACTTTGGACAAGGTATTTTTTGACACGGCTATCAGTGGATCTCATGAAAGTTCACCTACAGTTGTTTTCCCATTGCTCATTCTTTTTATAATGGCTCTTTTTTCCCTTTTGGACAGCTTTGGCGGACATCCAGGAGACTTCTTTGCTCCATAATCCTATTTTAATCGAAGAAAATTAAATATTACACCTGGAGATCTTTTCAATTTTTTTGCAATAGCTCTAGCTGAAAATTCTTGATCCTTAAAACCCACAATTTTCCCTTTCTCAAAACCACTTAAAGCACTTTTACGACCCTTATTTCTAGAACTCACTTTGCGATCAGGTTTGGAAATTTCCTAGTCTGCAAAGTATTTTTATATGCGAAACTAATTTGCATATTTCGATTTCTTCTTCTCGGAGTGGCATTCAATATTCTTGTACAGTTTCCATGCTCGTTTAGTAATAATTTTGATCAATATTCATATCATTTTGCAACACCATTTTTTTAGATAATTCATATTTTCAATGAATTTAAAGTTTGATATTTCTTTTACAGCTATGTATTATGTAAAATTACTGTATTTGTCTCGAGAATGGAGTTTTCTGATAATTATTTATGAATTTTTGCCAGGATATCACAAAATTACTAGGTGTACATATCATTATGAAACCCAGTGTATGAGAATGGATTTATTTAGATATTAATGTTTTACATTCTGCAAATTCTTAACTTTCCAGAAATACCACAATCATTATTTTTTCTATGTTTCATCCTATTTTGCATTGACCATATATGGTAGCCTTTAGGAAGAAATTATTTTTAAAAGAATTACTACCTTTTAACTTGTTTCTTGAATTTTTTAATTATTTTTTTTTCATGTTAAATCTTTAAAATTTAAAATACATTATATTTCAAACATTTCATATCTTTTTTTTTTCTTTTTGTTGACATTTAAGACAAACCAGAGTTTGCTTAAAAAAAAAAAAAAAAGTATTATTACCTTATATTATACATCAGGATTAATTCAACAGATATTAAATATTCTGCTTATAAAAATATAAAAATTAATTTCCAAACTTGAATGTTACAGCACTGGTGGAGGCAGTGATTCAATATGAATTCCTGAAATTCCTCTCTTAATAGAAATATGCAAAAATAAGAAATGTAGTTTCAGTTGAAAGACAGGAGCTGACTCAGTTAATGAAGTTGATTTATATTTTTAATTTTAAGCTCTTTTTGTATTTTCTTCGATAACATGAGTGATAGTCCAGAAAAAGCAAATCTTATATATAAGATCTTTTGATATTGTTAAGTGTATTCTCTGTATTTTCTCAAAAGATTATTTCATTTACATGGATAAGACTTAAAATTGCTTGATTATTGTCAGGTTTAAAAGGTCCACATTGGTTAACATTCATCACATAACCATCGGGGCTTTTCTTCTTTAAAAAAAAAAAAAATAAAATGCTTAAGAGTACTGTCAGTTTGACTCAAAAAAGTCACAAATTTGGTGGTCTCTTCTAGTGTATAGTTTTAGGTATATCATCCAACAGGTGCTGCTAGTATACTGCATTATTCATGATTTTTGTTATAGCTATTATCTCAAGAACTAATGCACAGAATTTCATCAAACTTCATATTCTGTTAGACCTTGACATAATAGATGCTGACTAAGTTTGAGTGTATATCGCCCAACAGGTGGTGCTACTATGCTGTGTTTTCACGATTTCCACAATAGCTATATCTCAAGAACTAATGCACAGAATTTCATCAAACTTCATATCCTGTTAGATCTTGACATAAATATATGCTGATTGAATTTTGACTTTGATCACTCAACAGTGACATTATCCTATGCTTCAGGAAAGATTCCTAATCTAATGGGGCCTACAATCATTTGATGCAATTTAACAATTGTGGTTTGCAGTATTATTAACTCCATTCGTATATCTCTCATACACTTTTTTTTAACCACACTGTTGCCAGAATTGTTAAAATTTTATGCCAATGTTAAGCCATAGACTTAATTATCGAATATTAGCCCTATGCTTTTTGTAATGTATAGCTGTATCTTATTTTCGATTGTGTAGAAATGCACCCAAATTTTATATTTGAGTTTAATGATTGAAAATTTCCATCTAATTTTAATACCCAACAGGGGGCATTGTTGTTATGTTCTTCTTTTAATTAACTTATCTCTGTAACTCTGTGTTAAATTCAAAGAAATACACTATGCGTTATATTTGTAATGATTGACGCTATTATAAATTAATATATTAGAATGGTATCAAAGAAAGTTTTGTAATGGTCACAACATACTAGTTGTAATATAAGAATGTACCTCTTGCAAACTTTTTTTTTTTTCTGTTGGCTGTAATTTCTTTCACGGTTCTTTATGTTGATTACCTTTTCTTGATGAATGTTTATTTTCCAGGTATTAGATGCATATAAAGCAGGTACTAAGGCTATAAAGGCTCAAACAAAAGATGATTTGAATTTAGATTATCTTGATACTACCATGGCAGAAGTTGAAGAAGTATGTTTTTCTTTCACTATTTTTTATTACCACTTAGCATCTCGGTTATTTGAGCTAATGTAGCTTAAGACCACCTTTATAATAAAATTTAAAATGAACTGAAAAAGGCAAATTGAAAGAGATACTTATTATTGATTATTTTTATAAAGCATTGATTTATAATATCAAAGTATCTATATGTATTATGTATGTTCAATTGAACAATTGTATGATTAATACGCTATAAAACTCTTTTATAATTTAAAAACAGATTACATATAGAGAATAATATCATCATAATATGTATAGCTTAAATATTTATTATTTTTCTAGTATATTCTTCTCTCCCTTAAAATGTAAATTTAAAAAAAATGTTGATTGTGATTGTGCAATTTAACCTTTCTTTTTTATCTAAAAAATTCTTTCTCTTGAATACCAAATTAATCCTGCCTCTGACAGCATTTAAATTACAAAAATAATACTACAAGTCATTTTTTCAAATTGAAATAATCCCTGTTACCTAATATTTCCCTCTGGTATACCACATGCAATCTTTTATGTATGGCCCTGAGTTGTTCTATAATCTGACCCCATTCTTAATTCCTTGATTCAGTATAACCTTCATAATGCACAATCTTAAGTAGCAGACATCTCTATTTAGTGAACACTTTTTCAATCCTCAACCCCTATATATTTATATTTTTTACCTTTGAAAAGCAAACACTTTGGATTAACCTTTACACGGGGGCTTGGACAGCCTCTGTTCGAGAATACATGCAAGCTTGAACAGATGCTGTCTGAGCCCCCGTGTAAAGGTTACTTTACAAAATCTGTGGTCCCAAGTTATCCACTATTCCAAGGTACTACTGTATGTTTACTGTATCTGTTGCTGTAGTGTTTACCTAAGATGCCATGCCTTTTCCTGTCTAATCACAATCCAATTGATAATAGGTGCATGCATTTTTGTTACCTGTTCTGACTTTTTAATCTTAATTCTGAGAATTTTATCTTTATTTAAAAGGTTGAAAGTTATCAGTAAGCTTTTAAGTGAGTTTCAACCATAAAACTTGATGAATCTCCTTTCAAATTTTATTATTAGTTTATTCTACAGTCGGCCAAAAAATAAAAATTAAAAAAACTAATAATACTGATAAAAACCCTAATAATACTGATCATGAAAAGAATTGTGCCACTTTCTTGAGTAGTTCACTGTCCCCTTTCTACTACAAAACAAGATACTTGCAATGCGGAACTTCTCTATTTAAATTCTGCCAGAAAACATTCATCATAGGAAAAGTAAGTAATAATATGTGCGAGTATGTAAGAAAAGAAAAAGACGCTTCAATAATATGTTTAGTATTTATAAATAACAAAGATTTATAAGTATGAAAAACAGAGAAATTAAAAGTACTTAATGGTTCATCTTTTTATGTTCAATAACCCTGAATAAAGGGGAAAAAAACCTACTAATATGTATATTAGAATAGGCAAAAGAAAAAACATGATTAAATTTCAATACTTAATTAGTAAAAAGCATTTGTTATTAAGTTTATTAAGGTAATTAATAAATGAGTTTAAATCTATTATTAACATTTGAATGACATAAAATTATAATAATTTAAAGTTTTCCTTCTTTAAAGCAAGCATAAAATAGAAATATTATTGAAATTAAAAACAAAAAAGTATTCGGCTGGATACCGGATATTTGGTAAAATTTTGTACCGGATATTCGGTATCTGGTATCCGGCGAAAATTCACATCCGGTGCATCCCGAGTTTTTTACCTGAATTAAATTTTAGTTTAATATGTGGTGTTTCACAGGAAACTTTATGGATTTTAACCACCTTCTGACTTGTTCTCGTTTGAATGACAAGCACTTCTTAGTCACTGATTTTTTTAATAAAGCTGAACTCTACTGGGCCGCTCGAGGGGGAACTATGGTCCTTGAACTCTTCCCCGACGCAGGAGAAAAAAAAAAGTTTAATATGTGGTGTACACATACATTTAACCTCCAGATTGTCAGAAACAAACACAGAAATAGCCATTCAACTGGAAATTGTCTATTTTCAATTTATGTTTAAAAAATTAACTTAAAGTCGTCTGAAATCATATTAAATTTTGAAATTTTCAATTCTAGCACCTAATTTTTACATCATATTTGGCCTTTTTCAGTAAATGTTACTTTGGGATACCAAAAGGAAAGTCATTCGGTAAAGTGTAGGAATTATGAAGGTTTAAAGTTTGGAATTCCTAATGTTAAATTCATTTGTAATTGTTGCAACACAGATTGCAATGCAGGTGTTTTTTTTTAATGTAACTCTAAAATTACTTGACCAAATGTGCTGTTATTTTTTATTCACCTATTTGAAGTTTCTAGAAATCAATTTATGTTAAAACATTAACAGGTTACAATTGATAGGTTTTTCCTAAATTAATTTTAGAAATATATTTTTTTGAATTATTCGAAGAATATTTATAAAATCTAAATATTCTTAAATTTAAACTATCAATTTTTTTAACAGAAATCATTTTCAAGAAGCTTCAAATATGCAAATACAAAATTACAGCCCATTCCTCCAAGTAGTTTTTGAGTTATGATTTAAAAACTACCTGCATTACAATCTGTTTTGTAATGATTACAAATGAATTTAACATTAGGAATTCCAAACTTTAAACCTTCATAATTCCTAAACTACCTGACCAAATGACTTCCCATTTTGTATCCTAATGTTAATGTAACATTCACTGAAAAGCCAAATATGACATCAAAATTAGGTGTTCATATTGAAAATTTCAGAGTTTGGTACAATTTCAATATGGAGATGGTCCTCTTAGCCTATTTTAAATACTTTACAACCTAGTTGGAAAGTATTTATGACTGGTTTGTCTGTCCGTGCTCTAACTCTTGTAAATATACTCGGATTGCACTGAAATTTTTCTATGTGATTGGCACTTACTATAGCATGATCTCTATTTAAAATGAAGTGTGTAGTATTTATACTTTATGTACAGAGGCAGTCAAAAGTATTCAGTTATGTTACGGTCAATGAGAAAAAATTGTTTCAAGTGCATTTTGATGATGTTACACCATTCGAAACAGGATGAAATTGATATAGAGTCGAACCTCGTTAACACGAAATCGCTTAACGCGAAATTTCGCTTAACACGAAATTTCGCTTAACATGAAATAATACTGAGGTCCC
The DNA here is from genome assembly GCA_963931845.1 of Maratus michaelseni. Taxonomy (NCBI): domain Eukaryota; kingdom Metazoa; phylum Arthropoda; class Arachnida; order Araneae; family Salticidae; genus Maratus; species Maratus michaelseni. The sequence goes on from OZ007596.1 coordinate 228,172,623, forward strand.
GTCAGATGAGTCTGAAAATCAATGTTAATTAATTCGTTTAACGCGAAATAGAATTTCAGAAATTCCCGCTTAAGGCAAAAAAATTTTTTTGCACCAAAGTAAAAAAAAAAAAAATTCTTATGTAATGTTTTTTCCGATATTTCAAAGTAACTTACATGTCACATACTCTTATTAAAAAGGTAATTTTCTTGTCATTTGAAAAAGATATAAAGTGGAAAAGGGTTTCAGAAAATCATGAAATACTGAATTCCTGACTAATCCCTGCTTTTCTTTGATCTCTGATGTGTGCAAGTGTTCCTACATTAACCGTATGAATTATAGATCAGTCACAATGAAAGATTGGGTGAAGGAATTTCTTTTTTGAAAGTGATTCTCCCATTACCCGGTTAACTGTATTGATAGTGACATAAACTGGGTTTCCGAATTCCCCTATCTGTGAGTGACAATCCTTATATCACTACCTGACTAACATAATTGAAACTGTTCGCAGTTGCTCTGTAGAATTCTGTGAAAGATGAGTCGAAAACAACAAGCTGCATCTTTAGAAAACAAGCAAAAAACTTTGAATGAAGTTAGCAATAAAATGCTGAAAAAATCAGAAAATGCCGCAAAGTATGTGACACCTTCAATTCTTCTACAATTATAAAGAATCGTGAAAAGATTGAAACCGCTTATGCTGTGAGTCAATTCAAACCAGTAAGAAAACGAATGTGTAGAAGAAAGAATGAATAAATTGAAATTGCTCTCTTGCAGTGGATAAAAGAGGCAAGAAGCTAGAATATTGTTTTGAATTTTGCAGTTTTGCAATCGATGAGAGCGACTTCATTTGTTCTAATGGATGACTGAAAAGATTTAAAGAGCGTCATAGAATTGTCTACAAAAAGACATGTAGCCAAAAAAACGGGAAATTCTTTCTTAGACATTGTTTTTTCTGAGTACATTTCCATAGATGAAGATGTGCTGACTTCAGATGTGACGACAGACTAAGAAATAATTGCTGAAAGAAAAAAAATGACAAAATTGAAGTGTCAGACGAGGAGGAAGAAATTGACACCGAACGGAAAAGTTTAGTGTCATTAAAATAATCTACCACAGCATTGAAAACTGTACAGCGTTTCCTTCTGGAATAACAGTTTGCTTCCAGAACTTTGAACAAATTAGATGAGGTCCATACATTCCTAAAAGAACTTAGCTACAAAAATTGAAGCAAAAGTCAATAACAGACTTTAAAAAAATGATTAGCAAGTAAATAAATTTATTATTGCCTAAAAAATGATGACTAGTTTGTTGATGAAATTTTCTATTTCTTATTAATTTATGATTTTATGAACAGGGTTATATTTGTAGGTCAATTTATTTAGTTTTTATATCTAACATAGATGGCTTCACTATTGTGACGGTTAACATGAAATTTCGGATAACACGAAATAAATTCGCAGTCCCTTCAATTTCGTGTTAACGAGGTTCGACTGTACAATTATATAAAGCACTAAAACATGCTTTTTCTAAAATATGGTGTACAAAGCATTTATTATTCATTTACAGGATCTCACAAAATAATTCTGTCACACACTGTTCTACAGAGAAAAATCATTTGCGATGTAATTTAATGATGTTTCACTATTTAAAACACAATGAAATTTATATGTATTACTGAGATGAACTATAAATTGCTCACCGAATAGTATGGTGTGCATTGTGTTTATCATTCATTTACACTAGCCAGTGTTGTAGTAAGTAGCTGCCCGTGTACGCGTCCAAGTTTGTAGAATATAAATAAATTCATATACAGGACTATGCATGGAGCAAGATACATTATCGTTAATGGTTGCTAACTGCTGGAAGTAAGTTTTGAGTTACTTTATGTGTTTTTTATAGGGATGCACCGGATATCCGGTCCGGCCGAATACTTCAATATCCGGTTGCCGAATAGTGACTCATTTTCTAAATCATTTTTTAAGAAAAGGTTAATGCAAAATTAATTTGTTTCTTACCAACATTATCCCGTCAAAACAATGTTAGTAGAAATAAATATTCATATTTTCGCAAAAATGAAATTATAGGATTTATATATAAATGAAAATATAATGCAGTTGAACCTCGTTAACACGAAATTGAAGGGACTGGGAATTTTTTCGTGTTAACCGTCACAATAGTGGCACCATCTATGTTAGATATGAAAACTAAATAAATTAACCTACAAATATATCCCTGCTCAAAAAATCATAAATTAATAAGAAATAGTAAATTTCATTAACAAATTAACTATCGTTTTTTATGCAATAATAATTTTATTTACATGCTAATCATATTTTTAAATAGTCCGTTATTGACTTTGGCTTCAATTTTTGTAGAGTACTTTTTTTAGGAACGTATGGACCTAATCTAATTTGTCCAAAGCTCGGGAAGTATCCTCTTGATCCATATGGAAACTTACAGTTTTCAGTTCTGTGGTAGATTCATTTATTGACACTAAACTTTTCCGTTCTGTGTCAATTTCTTCTTCCTTGTCTGACACTTCAATGTTGTCATCTTTATTTTTCAGCAATTATTTCTTCATCTGTCGTCACATCTGAAGTCAACACATCTTCAGCTATGCAAATGTACTTGGAAAAAACAATGTCTAAGAAAGAATTTACCGATTTTGGCTACATATCTTTCTGCAGGCAAGTCTATGACGCTATTTAAATCTTGTCAGTCGTCCGTTAAAAAATATAAAATAGCTCTCACCGAGAGCATCAGTAAAAGCCTCTGCTTCATCTTGCAAAACTGCAAAAGTTAAAACAATGTTCTGGCTTATTGCCTCTTTTATCCACCACAAGAGAGCAATTTCAATTTATTCATTCTTTCTTCTACACATTCGTTTTCTTACTGGTTTGAATTAACTCACAGCATAAACTGCTTGAATCTTTTCGCGATTCTTTAAAATTGTAGAAGAATTGTAGGTATCCCATACTTCGCCACATTTTGTGATTTTTTTCAGCACTTTATCGCTAACTTCGTTTAATTTTTTTTATATGGTTTCTATGGTTTCTTAAGATACTGCTTGCTGTTTTCGACTCATCTTTCACAGAATTCTACAGAGCAACTGTGAACAGCATTTCCATTATGTTAGTTAGGTAATGAAGTAGAGATAGTCACTTCTTTCCCTCACAGATAGGAGAATTCAGACCCCCGGTTTATAGTTTATGTTACTGTCAATACAATCAACCGAGTAATGGAACAATCACTTTCAAAAAAAGAAATTCCTTCCCCAAACTTTCATTGTGACTAATCTATTGCTCATCCGAGAGCATCAGTAAAAGCCTCTGCTTCATCTTGCAAAACTGCAAAAGTTAAAACAATGTTCTGGCTTCTTGCCTCTTTTATCCACTGCAAGAGAGCAATTTCAATTTATTCATTCTTTCTTCTACACATTCATTTTCTTACTGGTTTGAATTGACTCACAGCATAAGCGGTTTCAATCTTTTCACGATTCTTTAAAATTGTAGAAGAATTGAATGTGTCACATACTTCGCGGCATTTTCTGATTTTTTCAGCATTTTATTGCTAACTTCATTTAAAGTTTTTTGCTTGTTTTCTAAAGATGCAGCTTGTTGTTTTCAACTCATCTTTCACAGAATTCTACAGAGCAACTGCGAACAGTTTCAATTATGTTAGTCAGGTAGTGAAATAAGGATTGTCACTCACAGATAGGGGAATTCGGAAACCCAGTTTATGTCACTATCAATACAGTTAACCGGGTAATGGGAGAATCACTTTCAAAAAAGAAATTCCTTCACCCAATCTTTCATTGTGACTGATCTATAGGTCATACGGTTAATGCGGGAACACTTGCGCACATCAGAGATCAAAGAAAAGCAAAGATTATTCAAGAATTCAGTATTTCAGAATTTTCTGAAACCCTTTTTCACTTTAAATAGTTTTCAAACCAGGAGAAAATTCCACTTTTAATAAGAGTATGTGACATTTAAGTTTGAAATATTGAAAACATTGCATAAGGAATCATGTTTTGACTTTGAAGTGAAAAAAAAAATCGCCTTAAGTGGGATTTTCCGAAATTCTATTTCGTGTTAAACGAATTAATTAACATTCATTTTCAGACTCATCTGACGTGACCTGAAAATTATTTCGTGTTAAGCAATTTCGTGTTAACGAGGTTCGACTGTATTTAAAATATGACAACTAATTATTTATAATTAAAGACATGTTATGGTGCTCAGCATTTTCAGGCTCTGTTATGTTTTTATCACAAATATTTTCCTTCTGAGAAAAAGTGTTCACTCCTCTGGTTGTCTCTTTTTCTTGTGTTTTCAACAATTCTAAAGTAAAAATGATTTTATTGAATCTTTTGTCACTATTTTGTCTATGGATGGAAGACCAGCTGTGGTAAAATAATACTGATCATGAAAAGAATTGTGCCACTTTCTTGAATAGTTCACTGTCCCTTTTCTACTACAAAACAAGATACTTGCAATGCAGAACTTCTATTTAAATTCTGCTAGAAAACATTCATCATAGGAAAAGTAAGTAATAATATGTACAAGTATGTAAGAAAAGAAAAAGACGCTTCAATAAGATGTTTAGTATTTATAAATAACAAAGATTTATAAATATGAAAAACAGAGAAATTTAAATTACTTAATGGTTTATCTTTTTATGTTCAATGACCCTCAATAAAGGGGGGGAAAAAAACCTACTAATATGTATATTAGAATAGGCAAAAGAAAAAACATGATTAAATTTCAATACTTAATTAGTAAAAAGCATTTGTTATTAAGTTTATTAAGGTAATTAATAAATGAGTTTAAATCTATTATTAACATTTGAATGACATAAAATTATAATAATTTAAAGTTTTCCTTCTTTAAAGCAAGCATAACATAGAAATATTATTGAAATTAAAAACAAAAAAGTATTCGGCCGGATACCGGATATTTGGTAAAATTTTGTACCGGATATTCGGTATCTGGTATCCGGCGAAAATTCACATCCGGTGCATCCCTAGTTTTTTACCTGAATTAAATTTTAGTTTAATATGTGGTGTTTCGCAGGAAACTTTATGGATTTTAACCACCTTCTGACTTGTTCTCATTTGAATGACAAGTACTTCTTAGTCACTGATTTTTTTAATAAAGCTGAACTCTATTGGGCCGCTCGAGGGGGAACTATGGTCCTTGGACTCTTCCCCAATGCAGGAGAAAAAAAAAAGTCTAATATGTGGTGTACACAAAAATCTTTATATAATATACAGGGCTGTACAAAAGATTTCAAGAGCATTTCTATCGATTAGTGAAAATTTCTGAAAGTGAATTTTCTAACTGAACTAATTTTTACTATGTAGTATATACAGAGCTGCCAACTGCTACGAAAAAATCATAGTCACTACGATTTTGAGCCAAAAACTACGATGCTACGAAAATCTGTCTAAAACTACGATTTTCTGCAAAAAAAAGAAACGCGAATTTCGTCACAGGATTGCTCGAAAAAACACGAATTTTGTCACATGATCACGCAAATTTCGTCACAGGATCGCACAAAGAAACGCGAATTTCGTGAAAGAATCGCGAAAAAAACGCATATTTCGTCAAAAAATCGCGAAAAACTATAAATTTCGTCAAAAGATCGTGAAAAACTATAAATTTCGTCAAAAGATCGTGAAAAAACGGCAAATTTCATCAAAGGATCGCAAAAAAACCACATATTTCGTCAAAGTATCGCGAAAAACGGCAAATTTCGTCAAAGGATCGCGAAAAACGGCAAATTTCATCAAAGGATCGTGAAAAAACGGCAAATTTCGTCAAAAGGATCGCGAAAAAACGGCAAATTTCGTCAAAAGGATCGCGAAAAAATGGCAAATTTCGTCAAAAGGATCGCAGAAAAATGACAAATTTCGTCAAAAGATCGCAGAAAAATAACAGTTAGTGCCGGGAGTGGATTCCCCCTCCCCCCTTGTTGTAACCTTTCAGAAAATTTGTTGTGAATTTCAGAATTTTTTTTTTTTTTTACTCAGAATCACCCCTGGTGCATATACACATGCGTTTAATTGATTAGTATTTGTTCGCTTAAAATTTGCAGCATAAAAAAACAGCCACAAACCAACCAACCAACCTCCAGATAAATTTGAATTTGGTGTGCTACTATTTCTCATTTTTAAAGGTTGGCAGGTCTGTATATATCTAAGTCTATAGATCATATTCAGGGCTGCACAGAATAATTTGACTAATTTTTTGACTGTGGAAGGTAAATGCCAAAACTGGATTTTTAAATATGTTAGATGTTTCCTAAACTGTTTACTACATATCTTCTTTCATCTCATTTAACGGTGAAGTTTCGTTACAGTTTTCTAGATGTGTTGGAAAGTGTTTCATAATCTATGCTTGATGCATGGTTTTTTTGTTCTTGTTTGAAACATAAATTGAAAGAAGGCGTAATTTCCAATCAAATCCGGGTTTTTTTTTCCTTCCTGGGACAATTTGGGAGTTAAAATGTTTGTATCTTTCTTTTTTTTAGGGTTTCGTTCATCTCATGAAACCCTATTCATCCTGCTACATTATCTGTCCGTCACAGAACTGGTTCTCAGAAACTATATAACTTACACGCTTGAATTTTTGTCTATTTATAGCTGAATACCTACTATGAATCTCAAAATCATAAAATTTGAAAAAATTGTATTATTTTAATATAGAGAGATAAAAAAACAAAAATCTAACAACCTTTTCTTACTAAATTTAAACATTTTTCGTTATAGCAGTTGCCAACAATTAAAAATCCACAATAAAATTCTTTCTACAATAATTAATTTTCTATTGAAAGATTTTCACGTGAAAAATGAAAATGAAATAAAAAGTTTCACCTATTGAAAAAATATTAATATGACGTCCTATTGGTAATAAAACGGAAATTTTCAAACATTTCTCAATAATACAAGGAGTATGAGTATGTCTAAGTACAGAAAGCAGGTTAATATGATGTCAGAGAATTAAAAAGAAAATTAATCTGACGTCATATTGGAAGTTTAATGGACTTTTTCAAATGTTTGAGAATAATACAAAGAGAGTATCAATATAAGTAATAGAGAAAGCAAGTTGATATGATGTCACAAGTGATTATAACGTCATATGAGTTTGAGGAACATATTGAATCTTGATAAAAACCAGATTATGGAAATATTGGCATATTTTAACATTTTGAAGGTCTCTATACAACATGTTTAATTTTTAAATTTATTTTTTTTTTAACACTGCATTTAGTCCACATGACAGATGTCTGCTATTGGACTGGTTCAGAGTTTCGAAAAAACGAGAAAAATTTACCAGTAAATTTCTACTTTATAAAAAGTACTTTTTTTTTTTTTTTTTTTTTTTTTTGAAAATGAAATGTATTTGGATTTATTAAAGAAAATATAGTGTTTTGAAAGTAATATTAAACGACACCCTTTGTGCGATCTTTGATCACACTTACCCACTTGTTTTTTCCTTGACCGACTGTACATGATTTAGTTTAGTTTGTTTTAGTTCCATGCAGGTATCCAAATGAAAGGAGTTTTGTAATTATTAACCTTCTAATTGACTGTAAACAACAACAAAAAAAAAATAACAGAATTAAGTTTTGAGTTAGATTCTTGCATATATAACTATATAAATAAATGTAGATTGTTGTGCATGAAAAAAAGAAATCTCCTGGAAATAAATAAGCTCTAATGTGCTTTTTGGAATAAATTTTAATATAAGACCTGATCTTACTTTTTGGGAAACACAGTAGATCTATCTCTGTTTTGGTATTACATTTCTAGTAGTTTATTAAAAATTATGTTACATTAATTGTAAATATGTTTATAAAAAAAAAAAAATTCTCATTTGTTGTGAAAAGTTTTTTATGAAAATAACTTATTTGTTATTGATTTATTTAATCTAGGCGCTAGATGATTATGAAGAAGTCAAGAAAACGATGTCAAAGTCTGTTGTACAAAATGAAAACTTAGAAGAATTTGAAGATGAATTGAATGCTCTTTTGGCTGATGAAGAAGAAAGTCCAAAGAACAAGGAAAAATCACCTTCCAGAATGACCGATGAAGACATCCTCAAGAGATTATCTGCTCTAAGAACACCTCCTGAAGGTATTTTTTCTCCTTTTTAAAATGATTTGAGCATGTGGGTGCCAGCAAGTAGGGACAAGAGAAGGCCCTTGCCTCTCTCTGGATTTTAAAGTTTAATTAACTAAATTTTCTTTATTTCTGATGATTTTGGAAAAAAAAAAAAGTAAAATTTATTCTTTCCAAGTGATTTAAAATAATTAAACTTTAAGGGAAAAAAATAAGAATTTTTCATTAAGGGGCCTTTGTCTCTCTAAACTAGTGACCAGCTGGGAAGACTGAGCAATGCTCGGTTAAAATCAACTTTGTTTTCAACTCAATACAACAATAAATTCTCTGTACAACACATAACAATCAGTTCTATGTACCCTGATTGGTTGAGTTCTTTTCTTTTTTTTCTGAGAATGTTCTATGGACTCTGGTTGGTTGAGTCGTGTATCTTGACTCCTATTGGGAATGTCTAGAAAATTCCTTCATATTCTAAAAGCCAATTTTTTTTTTTGACAAATTTAGCGACATTCTTTCATTTGGCACCAAGCATGTGTTTTCGCATTCATAATCTTAAATGTTGATTTTCATGCCAAATATCACCAACATTTCACCAAATATCGCCAACTTGACAAGATGTTACCACCTTTGTGACTTCATTTACTGCCAATTTAGTAAGTATTTCAACCTTCATTCCCATTGAAATGCATTGAACCCAAAATGACCCACTAATCGAATTTTCTCAAACACATGACCTATCCCAATGATCTTCTGGTACCCAAAAATGGTAGGATACAAAATTTCATCAAAATCATTAGAGATAAAATTTGCACATATACACACACACACACAAGATTTGCTCGTATTATAATATATGATACAATGGATATCCGACAAACATACTGTATCTAACCGATCTGACCAGTATGCCAGATAATTGGTAGTAGCCAGATATTATGATTATCTGACCTTAAATTATAAGGTCATGTTATGTTTTTATTTCATTGAACTCATTGTTAAAATTTCCAGATTATCAAGCCAATAGTTTAATCTTTCAAAATACAATACAATAACTTATTAAACTAAAATTAATTAATATTTATGACAAATTATGTTTCAATGCCTATACAAGAACAAACACGTGAACAACTATAACTATTCATACAATGATACAATATGTACTTGTATATATGAGCAACGGATACAGTTAAAAAGACAAAAGTGTGATAATGACTCACCAAAGAAGGAAAACCTCTTTTGGCTATGTTAACATCAAACAAGTACAAGTTTTTTCTGTTCTCACAACACAAAACTTGTTTTTATAAGATAAAGAAAATTATTTATATTATATATTATAATAATTATAATTAATTTTATAATTATTTTGTAACACAATGAAGTTAAAGGAAAACAAAGGTAGGGTGAAGATATTAAATAAAACATTCTGGTACAAGACTGTATTCAGTTTGTTTTTTTCATAAAAATAATCTGCTGCAATAAAACCACTAAATAAAGGATATCTCAGAAGCACAGAAATTGTCCACAAATTGGAGGTGTCTGCTATTGGAAAAACCTCACAGATCACTAAGAAATGCTTAATGTTTCATAAATTTGCATTTATATATCCAAAAATCTCTATTATATTATTAACCAGATATTAAAATTATTTTTTTAAGCAATAAAACTGAAATGAAATTGTACATACATTTTTCCTCTGTTTATTACATTCTTGTGAAAAAAACCTGTTACAAAGGTTTGCTTGTGATTACATGTAATTTGTTTTTCTGTATGAAGTTTTAATTCTATCAGTAGTTTTAATCCTTTTGAATAATCTTTTTTTACACAAAAAATGTGTAACGGCTCACTTTATTTTGCCTCTTCTTGGAAATTCTAGATATTACAGGAAACACCTCCCGTTTCAGTATCTGATTCATCATCACTAATACAGTCAGCTTTTGTTTGAGAGTCTGAAGGAATATAATAGCATACATCAACTGATTCTTTTTCAGTAGGTAACTCATCATCAATGTTAATGAAAATTTCAGCAGTTTTTGCACTCCTAATACATTTCGTTAAATCACTTATTTGGCTTAATTCTTCGTTTGTGTCAGAAATATGTGTTTCATTTTCTTTTAATGTAAAGCCTGCTTTTCTGAAACATTGTCGTACGCTTTCTGGTTTTATCTTTTTTTACAGCTGAGAAAATCCAAATTATAGCATCGAGAGAATTAACTAATTTTAGGCAGTTCTCAAGTGTATTCATGGATTCTAGCTTCAAAAGAATGTGGTGTAATAAAAGTTTTCTGCACTAGGCAATTGTGTATTATGCCTTGATCAAGAAGCTGGCATATAGAAATTGTGTTTGGGAGAAATAACACAATTTTAACATTTTTCCAATTTTAAATGTTTTGGATGATGTTGCCCAAAAACAAGAGAACTTTTCTTTGTTGTTTTTTCATCCTATTATCAAAGGAAGTCAACCATCCAATCATTAAAGAACTGATCATCCACATTTTTTTATTCACTCTCCACTGAACAAATTTTATTCAATTTGATGTTCTTTGGGAAACACCTGGGTTTTAGAGATTTATTTAATTATAAAAGGGATTTCAAATTCTTCTAATACATTGCAACGTAATAAAATAGTGAATCATTCTTTAAAATTTTTTTGCCTCTTCAGTTATCCTCTTTAAAAATAAAAGCCTTATTTGGAAAAATTATCAAAAAGAGTCTGGTTTCATCAGCATTAAAAATGTTTCTCTCCTCATAACCTACACAAATTGATTGCAGTCACTCATGCCAATTTTCCACTTCTTTAAGATCTACATATTTTGCTTCTCCACATATTATTTTGAAAGAGATGTTGTGTCTGGGCCGGAACTTTTCCAGCCATCCACTCAAAGCCTTAAAATCGGGTAATACAAGTTCTTTAGCAACTTCTAAAGCCTTTTCCTGAATCAAACGCCTAATGATAAGAATATTTTTTGAACGAAGTGAAGTAAACCAATTAAAAATTATGGAATCTGTTTCAAAGGAATCAGTCTTCTTCAATTTTACATTTTTTTTTTTTTGCGTTCTGGTTAGAGTTAGTAATCCATAAATTCCTTATATCTTCTTTATTTCGTAAAATCTCTCCCGCCTGTGTTTTACCTATTTTAAAATTTTCGGAAAGTATTCGTAAACGCAATTTCTCTTTTTCAGATACACTTACAATTTCAAATTTCTCGAAACATTAATCACAAACAAGACACTAAGTTCAGATTACGTAGAACTTAATTATTTGCAGAAAATGATAAAAATGGTGTAACATATTTGATGCTTTGAATAATGTATTTTGAGTATCAATTAAGCCTCAAGAATCAAACAGTAATTGATACAAAATACATTGTGAAATAGGTTTTTTCCCCCCTGCACTTGTTGCACTGATTTTTTGGGAGTGAGAATTAATCTCACTCCCAAAAAATCAGTACACAATTAAAAAATAAAAAATAGAGTAACTCTTTTTTTTCTTGTTTTATAAAAAAGTAAAAATAAATAAATGAAATCGTATGTTAGGTTTTCAATGGCTACTTATTTATCTTTTACTTAGATATTATTCATTCACTTTTCCAGTAGCGCCATGTGATGTCTGCTTTTTCTCTTCTATGTTATGTAGTGATGCAATCCAGTTAATTACTGTTTGAATTTTATAAATAAACCCCACTAAAATGAAAAAAATATTTTTTTTTTTCATTTCTTTTTTGTTATTTTATAAGATTATCTGAAAAATTGTTTGAGCTTGGGTATACAGAAACAAAAATAGTCAGCATATTGTCTATCCGAAATTTCAAGCCAATTGTAAACAAGTTTATCTTGCACATACTTAAAAGGAAAGAGAAAATGATGTATGGTATATTATGGAATGCTGGGGATGGGGAAATTTGTACTTCTAAACATTAATCAGCTGAAAATCCAAAATCTTCCAAGAAGGGATGCTTTGATTTTCTGACAGGGGAGGAGGATTTTCCCCAGGCCATCCCCTACATTTATCTGGGGTCACAAATTTCTGATACATTGCACTGATAAATTTAAAGGATTTTTAAATTTTTTTGTTCTCTTTTCTTTCTTATTAAAAAATCATTTTTCATCCTTTATCACTAAAATTATTGTTTGCTATTCAGAGGTTAAACATAAAAAAATTTAGGTTTTGGGAATGGGGATTGGAAAAAGTGTCTGTTAAATAGAGGTGTCTGCTATTTGGAAGTGTTCATTATGGAGGTTTTGCTGTATTATTAGCCTAATATCTTGACTTGCTAATGACATTACTAATTTTATAATGTTACTAAGTTGCTATGTTAGTAGCAACTAGCAAGAACAAGTTTTCTGTTCTCCCAACACGAAGCTTGTTTTAAGTGGTAAAGCAATAAGAGGTAATGAGAGGAGTTTACAGCCAGAATGTACTCTGTGTTGCAGAAAGAGAGAAAATTATCCCTCTCCTGTCAAGGTCATTTTTCCAGCACGCGCTGTAACCCTTTCGTTGCGTGCGCATCTTTTGTATGCAATAGTCGACGCACCAGACAGTCGCTTAAGAACTCTTCTCAGATCAACATGTAAATAAAAGTTTTGTTCTGTTTTTAACTATCGGCTGCTTTTCTTTCCCGGCCTTTGGAATTATTTCTTTTTGGTTTAAGTACGTACGTCACATTCTGGCATCCCACTACCGAGATGAATGTTAATTATGACATTCTTATTTTGCCGATAGTTAAATGTTAAGCTTAAGTAAGTTTAAATTAAGTATTTAAGTATTTTTTACGAAAAAAAAAAAAAAAAAAAAATATGACGGATCTAGAAAGTACAAAGCAGCAGAGAAAAGCCACTAGATCATCTTTTACGAAGACGTCTAACAAGCTACAAGAACTAATAAGTGCCGCTGCTCCGGATTTAGATGATGTGGAAATACTGCTAGATCAACTACAAGAAAAATATAAAATGCTCCGAACTATAGATGAAAAATTTTTAGAATTTTTTCAAAAACAAAGCTGCTCTCAAGAAGATTACGAAAAGGAATATGAGGCAGCTCAGGAATATTACGAGAAGATGTCTACGTTAAAGGTGAAATGTAACAGGTTAAAAACGAAGCTTAGTTACAATACAGTAAATGCTGTTTCCTCTTCTTCAATTATGGCGTCACCGGTTGCTAAACAGAAACTCCCTGAAATAGAACTCTTTAAATTTGACGGCAACCCAAGAAATTGGCTCACCTTTTGGACGCAGTTTAGCAAAATCGATGAAGACCCAAGAATAGATGTCCGCGACAAGTTTCAGTACCTACTACAGTCTACTAAGCCTGAATCAGTAGCTCGACAAATCGTGGAGAGTTTTCCTGCTACAGAAGCTAATTATGAAAAGGCATTGAACTATTTAAAAGAACGTTTTGGAAAAGAAAGTGTCCTTATACAGATTTACGTTAGAGAACTTTTAAAGCTGGTTATTACGGACAAAACTCAAGTGAATTTGTTGACTCTCTATGACAAGCTTCAAACACAACTGCGTGCCTTAGAATCTCTGGGAGTTACTCAAGATAAGTTTTCGCATATGTTACTCCCATTAATAGAATCTGCACTCCCCACCGATTTAATTAAAATTTGGGAGCGACAGAAAAGTACATTAGCTGAAACAGGTAAGACCGATTTAGATCTCTTAATGGATTTTGTTAAAAATGAAGTAGAAACTGAATTTAGACTTAAAATCACTCGTGATTGCTTAAATTCTGAAAAATTAACTGTTAAGAAAAATAAGCCCTCTGAACCTAAAAGCAGTGTGTCAACTGCTTATGAATTACTTAATGCCAATAACGGCAACAATAGTAGTAATTTTCAAGAAAATTCTAAGTTTAAAAAATTTGATTGTATTTTTTGTAGTAAATTTCATAATTCAGAGAACTGTAACGATGCTTTTGCTATGAGTTTAGATTGTAAAAAAGACATAGTTAAGAAAAAGAATGCTTGTTTTGTATGCTTAAAACGAAATCATAAGGCTAATCAATGTAAGTCAAAACATCGATGCCCAATTTGCAAAAATCGGCACTTTGTAATTTTGTGTCCGGATTTAGTTTCTAACAAAGTTGATAATATCTCGGTTGGAGATAAAAGTGAAAACAAAACAAGCACTCTGAATAATTACATTAAAATTTCAGATGTACTCTTGCAAACTTTAATTGTAAAAATTCATAATGGTTCTAAAACAATGTTTATTCGTGCTATTTATGATAGTGGTTCAATGAAGTCTTATATTTGTGAAGATGTTGCACAAAGTATGAAATTTAGGTGTATTGGTGAAACGAAAATTAAGCAATCTCTATTTGGTGGTGTTGAAACACCAGAAAATGTATATAAAAATTATTTAATTGAATTAAGTGATGTAAATGATAAATATAAATGTAAATTAGAAGTACTTAGTCAGAAACGTATTTGTTCTGAAATTAAGCAAATTCCTTCTGGTCCTTGGTTAAATGAACTTAAGTTACACGGAATTAAAATAAATGATTCAGAAAACAAACATTTTAAAGTTGATAAGGAAATAAAATTGTTAATTGGTGCAGACGTTGCAGGTAAGCTTTTAACAGGAAACATTGCAAGTCTTAAATGTGGCATAACAGCGATAAATACGAAATTAGGATGGACATTAATGGGTAAATTTAATCCTGGCACTGAGCCAAATTCTCAGAGTACAGCTTCTCTTATTATTTCTTCTCTTTTAGTTAAAAATCGGTGTGTAAGTGATCTTTGGAAGTTAGATGTTTTGGGAATTAAGGAACCCCCAATAAGTAAAACGAAAGCTGAATTGCAGGAGGATACACAGAAATATTTTGAAGAGACTCTAAGTATAAATAGTGAGGGGCGATATGAAGTTGCGTTGCCTTGGGTTCTGGACAACACTCTTTTACCGGATAATAAAATAAATGCGGAAAAATCTATTTTAAATACTAAAAGAAAATTGATGAATTCCGGAAAGTTTAATGATTATTGTGATATTTTTGAAAACTGGTTAGCTCTCGGCATAATCGAAAAGACATCGACTGAGAAACTAAAGGGTGTTCATTATTTACCTCATAGGGCGGTAATAAAGGAGAACAGCACCACGAATATAAGGCCAGTGTTCAACGCTAGTTTTCATTTACCTGGTTTTCCATCTTTAAATGATTGTCTGGCTACGGGTCCAAATTTAATAGAAATGATCCCCTCAATTTTGAATCGTTTTCGTATGAATTATGTAGGCGTCACCGCTGATATTGAAAAGGCGTTTTTGCAGATTGCGATAAAAGAAAGAGACCGAGATTTTTTGCGGTTTCTGTGGTTTGATAAAGAAAATCAAGAACAGGTGAATGTATATCGGCATCAAAGGGTAGCTTTCGGCGTTACATGCAGCCCTTATTTATTGGCCGCAACTTTACTGTATCATTTAAATACGGTTCCAGAAAATTTAAAGCACTCTGCAGATATTTTGAAAACAGCCTTCTACGTAGATAACTGCGTAACAAGTTTAAACTCCGAGATAGAAATGAGAAAGTTTTTCTTAGAATCAAAATTAATCATGTCTTTAGGTCATTTTAATCTAAGATGTTGGAAATCCAATTTAATTAATGAAATATTTGAGGAGGATTCCTCCACGAAAGAGGATGTTTCCCTATTAGGTCTCGTATGGAATACACATACGGATACACTATCGTGTAAAATAGAACAGGCTATAAATCCATTAGAATCAGTCACAAAAAGAATAGTTTTGGCAGTAGCACACCAAGTTTTTGATATTGTTGGTTATACAACTCCAGTGATGCTAATTCCGAAACTAATCTTACAGGAAACATGGAATTCAAAACTAAAATGGGATGACAACCTACCCGATGATTTGGCAAAGAAATTTAAATCGTGGAGAAAAAACTTAAATTTACTCTCATTGATAAATATACCTAGATGGTTTGGGCTTAAACAAAGTGATCAAGAAATAAGCTTGCATTTATTTTGCGACGGCAGTAAAAAAGCATACGGTACCTGCGTTTTCTTAAGAGCGGAAGACGACGATGGGGTAAAAATTAATCTAGTACAAGCAAGATCTAGGGTAGCTCCTTTAAAACCCATTACAATTCCTCGCTTAGAGCTTTTGTCTTGCAATATTGGCTCTAGGTTGTTATCTAACATAATTAAAGATCTAAATTTATCAGGGGTTGATATTTATTGCTGGACCGATTCTACAACAGCCTTATGTTGGATTCAGCGAAAGCAAAATTGGGGAATATTCATTCAAAATCGGGTTACAGAAATTAACTCATTGACTTCGCCTCATTGGTGGCATCACATCTCAGGTTCTCTTAACCCTGCCGATTTGCTTTCAAGGGGGTGTTCTGCTGAACAGTTAGTTGGGAGGAAATGGTGGGAGGGACCTGATTGGTTGCACGAAAAAAAAGAAAATTGGCCTAAATCGAATGATGAGCCAAATGAGGATTTAGTCAATTCTGAGATTCGTAAAACAGTTATAACAACGTTAGTAAAAAATGATGAAGATGCTAAGTGGTATTATAAATATTTTTCTTCATTTAAGAAAATTGTAAGGATGTTAGCTTGGATTTTTAGGTTTTACGACAAGGTAAGTAAAGTTGACAAAAATCTTTCAGGGGACTTATCTGTACAAGAAATTGAAAAAGGGGAAAAGGCTTTAATGGTACTAATTCAGAAAGAATCCTTTAAGGGAGAAAATGATGAGAAATTAAGACAACTTAGACCAATAGTTGATTGTGACGGCCTTATAAGAGCTAAATCAAATGTTGTTTATCGGGATGATAAATACGATTTTAAATATCCTATTATATTACCATCTGATCATTCTGTTGTAAAATTGTTGATAATGAGTGTACATAATGATTTATTACATGCTGGTACTTCATTGTTAATGTCAAATTTAAGAGAAAAGTATTGGATTTTAAAATCTCGTAAGACCATAAGAAATTGTATTAGTAAGTGTCTAAAATGTCAAAAGTTTAAAGCGAAAAAATGTGAGGTCATCCCAGGAATTTTACCAAATGATAGGGTCCGCGATGCTTGTGTATTTGAAATTATAGGATGTGATCTGGCTGGACCACTTTATTTGAAAGATGGTAGAAAAGCATATATTGTACTGTTTACTTGTGCAGTCTATCGTGCCGTCCACTTGGAATTAATCACTTCCTTATCGACCGAATCCTTCTTTCAATCTTTAAGACGTTTTATCGCGCGCCGTGGACGACCTTCTACCATATATTCAGATAATGGAAAAAATTTCATAGGCGCGGAGAAATTTTTGCAAACTGTAGACTGGGATGGTCTCCGTTTTAAAGCTGCTGAACAAAAAATTCAGTGGAAGTTTAATCCTCCATCCGCAGCCTGGTGGGGCGGATGGTGGGAGCGTTTGATTCAGATTGTAAAACAAAGCTTAAGAAAAATATTGGGTCGTGCTTCTCTTGATTATGAAGAACTACTAACTGTATTGTGTGACTGTGAGAGAGTTGTTAATTCCAGACCACTTACTTACTTATCAGAGGACATTGATGAGGACTTTGCTATAACACCAGAGAAATTTTTACATGAAACTCCACAGTCAGGTGTACCTGATATTGATAATGTAGATAAAGTGAAATTGAGTAAAAGAACTAAGTATCTGCAGCGGATAAGAGAAACTTTAAGGCTTAGGTTTCGTACAGAGTATTTAGGGCAGTTACGACAGCAGTCTATAAAATGCTATAAAAACAAATCACTTAAAGTAGGAGAAATTGTCCTACTTGAAGATACTAATAAAAAACGTTCCTATTGGAATCTAGCTCGCGTATTAAAAGTTATACCAGGTCGAGATGGCCAAATAAGACTTGCGCTTATAAAAACAAACAATTCTGAGTTATTACGGCCAATTCAGCGATTGTTCAGATTAGAATTGGAAAATCCAATACAAGAAACAAATGATGAGGCTATGCCTTTAACCACCAGTAGTGGCAGAATTGTCAAAACACCTGTAAGGTAAATTTTATATTCAGAATATTTAATTTCAGTAATTATTTTACTTAATTTCACTTCTCTTCTTTATATGTATTCCAGTGTTTATTGTTATTTTGCATATACTATATACTGTATTTATGTTGTAATTTGTAAGGTTGTATTTTGATTGTATAAGTGATTTCTTATGTAAGTACTATGTAATGTGTATTTTGTGCATAATATAAGTAAAGATTTTGAGTGTTTAGCTGCCCACTCAAAAGGTGGGAGAATGTTGCAGAAAGAGAGAAAATTATCCCTCTCCTGTCAAGGTCATTTTTCCAGCACGCGCTGTAACCCTTTCGTTGCGTGCGCATCTTTTGTATGCAATAGTCGACGCACCAGACAGTCGCTTAAGAACTCTTCTCAGATCAACATGTAAATAAAAGTTTTGTTCTGTTTTTAACTATCGGCTGCTTTTCTTTCCCGGCCTTTGGAATTATTTCTTTTTGGTTTAAGTACGTACGTCACAAAGAAAAAGGGGAAGTAATGAGTACTAAATATTCTCTTTCAAATGTATTCAGTTTTTCTCATAAACTTAGACTGACTTTTACTGAGCTAATTAATTGATGCTGATATAAGTAATGATATAAAATTATGTAATTGTAATATTGGTACTGAAATTGAAATAAACATAAATAAATAATTGTTAATAGAAAATTTAAAAATAAGATCAAAAAGTAAAAATATTATTAGTTAGCTAATCTAAACCATTGCCTATTTAAAAAATAAAAAGAAAAAGATTGAAACATATTACAGCTGGATATCAGGATGCAAGTTGTGATGAATGCCTGGCATCTGTCCAAATTGATATCTGTTGCATCTCTACTCTAAACACCTAATAATTTTTCTCTCTTATTTGCTAAATTTCTGTATTGCATTTTATGTTTAATGTGTTTAAAAATTGTCTTGAACCAAGAGGTGTGGGATGGGGTGGGGTGGGGAATGGAGCATTTTTTACTATTTCCTGTTTATCCTTTTAATTTTGGAAAATGTTCGTAGAAGTTTATTTTTTATTAGAAGAATACTCTATGTTTCTTAATTTTTAAATTTCTATGTTGCTTTTTCTGTTGATATGTTTTGAAAAATGTCCTTCATGAGGGTTCTGTTGAAAAAGTCTGTTTGCTTATTTATTGTTTATATTTGCCATTTTTAAAACATAGCTTTTCCTGCGAAACCACAGGTATATCTTTTTCAAAAATTTGCCTGTTCCTGTATTTATGCTGCTCTGACACCCATGTTTAAGTGTGTTCATGCATGCATCATCCCTTTCATAAACCAAATCAAAACTTAAATTGTCATCCTTAAAAAACTGAATATTTTTTTAACTATGCTTCATTTGTTATTTCAGGTGTACCCCCTGTCAAAAAGCTTGCTTTGAACAAGAGACTTGCTGCCAATTATCCAAATTAAATGTGATATCTTTGCTATTTTTAAGTATTAGTTTTAAGTTATTGCCAGTTTTGTGTTTTCTTACTTAGTGATTTGTCCATTGTACATATTTTTGTGTTCTTTTAGCCATAATTGCTCTTAGTTTTGTCTTTTTTTCCCCCTTTTTATGACATGATATTGAATCTCAACTTGATATATCGGCAAAAAAAAAAAAAAATAATAAATTTTAAGACTTTTTGTGCAGTTAAAATTTAATTTATGTGTAATTTAAGTTAATATATTTTATCAGTAACACAACTACTATCTCATGATAAATACTTAATTTTGAAGTGTGTTTTTATTTTTCATTTTTGTTAGTTAGGGAAGAAAACTGCAGGTATAAACAATTTGCAGTTATTTTTGTTATGTTCTTTCTTTCTTTCTTTTCTTTTTTTCTTTTTCTAAGTTTGGTTTTATTTTAGTGTTTTGTTTACATATTAATGTTTAGTTTACCCATATGTGTATTTTTGTGATAATTTAACTATTTGTTCATGGTAGAAGTTTATAATATATATTTTCTATTTTGTAATTATACTGTATATATTTGTCTATGATTTTTAATATTTAATTACATAATGCCTTTGAGTTCATGAAAATTTTCAAAAAGGAATTTTAGCTATATAGTTTTATCAGAATACTTCTTATGACTCTTATTGTATGGAATGAAATGTTTTTTTAATTATATTGTCATTATTGGTATTTCTGATATTATATTGTTCTGGTGAATTCTGTTCTTTTAAAATGTTATAAATGAAAAATCACAATAAGCTGAGGAATATAATTGTAATTAATGTATATAAAAGTTTTTAATACAATTTTTTACACACAATTTTAACTGCTGATTTTCTATCCATGCAATGTATTTTTATTTATTTTTTGATACATTAGATGTTATCACTACAGTGAAGCTCCGATTACCCAGACCAGGTGTCCTGTATGTAATATGAAGAAATCCAGATAATTGGGTGTCAAGCATCAATAAAATATTATGGGAGGAAAAAAAGCCCTCTAAATTCATTTTTGTTAATTAGAAACATAAGCGTAATCTATTCAATATTAGGCTTACCTTTTAATAAGATTACTTTTACAAAAAAATTATATACATATATCTGTGCTTACACTTATTTAGAAATAGAGGTTGAACATGTACAAGAAAGTTAGTTCTTTTACCATAGAAATGAATTCACTGATATTTTAGTACCTAAATACAGACTTGGTAAATTCCAGTTAATTATAAATTTTAACATTTGTTTAAATAGGAATTTTAAGGAAATTATGGTTTTACTCATGAGTATATACACTGCTGTCCAAAATTTCAGATGGCGGTGACCTAACACTTTTGCTTTTTACAGTTTGTCGAATATCTACTGAAATTCTGGACAAATTGTCCTTGAACTTCGAGGATGTAAAGCTATGTTTGACTTCAAGAACAGTAGAAACAGTATGCTGCAATTAAAAGATTAATGTATTGAATATTTGATAAGATATGGGCATTTGTATGAAATAATTTTTAACTGTGCATGCACGAACTATACTAAAGCTTTTTTTTTTCATTATTTGGTAATCAATTCTATGGAGTAACTCATATAAAAAGACCAGTCAAATATCGTTAAAACTCAGAAATATGCCAGCAATACAGTGAGCTAATTGACAAATTGAGGGGGAAATTAAATTGGACGATAAGGGATTTCCCTCCCCTGCAATTTGTTAATTAGCTCACTGTATAGCTGATATATTTCTGAGATTTCACAATATTTGACTGGTCTTTTTATATGGGTTGCTCTTTAGAATTGACTACCAAATCATGAAAAAAAAAAAATCTTTCATATACTTCACACATGCACAATAAAAAAATTATACGAATGCCCATATCTCATCCAATATTCAAAAACATTAATTTTTTAATTGCAGCATACTGTTTCTGCTGTTCTTGAAGTCAAACAAGTGCTTTACATCCTTGAAGTGTAAGGACAATTTGTCAAGAATGTCAGTAGATATTCGACAAACCATGTAAAAAGTGAAAGTGTCTGGTCACTGCCCCTGAATTTTTGAACAGCAGTGTACAATTCGTATTTCAATAAGTTTTTAATACTTTTTTAATTCTTGATATTTATCTGGATGACTAGAATCTGGATAATTGGAGGTTTACTATATTTGATATCTCTTTCTTTTTCAAGAATTCTTCCTGTATGTATTCCAGAAAATAAAAAGCTGAACTGACTATTATCTTCAGATGCCTCATTTTCTGTAATGAAAACATTACCCACATTCATTTTCAAAATAAAAGTTAGACTTTTGAAAAGCACTTTGTTTAATTATTATGAAAAACATGAAATCATTCCACAGATCCTTAATTCAATGAAAAAGAGAGAAGATTTTGCTGTAATGATTAATGTTGTAATTTGGCATGGTACATGATGCTTATAAGACATGTGGGCTATACATTCAAGTCTTAGTCTTTTTTAAAATAAGTGAAGGTAGTGATATTATTTTTTGTAATTTGAAAAATTGAAGGTCTTGCTGCTAAAAGAAACCAAGTCTTGATTCATTAAACTTCGAAACATACACACTTAAAAAAAAAAAAAATGCAGTCTTTTAACTGTAACCTGTTGCTGATAAATAAATTAACAGTATCATATAAATTAACAGTAGGAACGATTTTTTTTTCACCTCCACACACATACATTTATTTATTTATTTATTTTGGGGTGGGGAGAAATAGGAAGATCAATATAGAATATATAACATGTGACATCTAAAAACTGGAGTTGCCTTATTTTTTTGCCACAACCATTTCAGTTATTCAGTGTGGAAGGAACAGTTCATTTAAGGAAGCAACAACAATTGTGAAATCCTATCAAAAACAGCTGATATTGATGTGCCTTTTTTTTTCAGAAACTACTAAAGTGAATTCAGTAATTTATATATATGTGGGAAAATTATAGAAATCCTACCTATTAATTAGTTTTTTAATGAATCGCCCCTCACTTTGGATATGGGCCTGATGACACATAATCACGAGTTTAGCAGGGTAGCCAATTTAATCAGTTTTTCGGCTTAATTAATAGAACCACATGGCCTTTAGAACTGGCAACCCTTCAGAGATGAGATTTTTCTAATATACTTCTACTTCACTTGCCGCATGGAATCTATCATGGATGCAGCCATGAAATGCTACTGCCATAGTCAGCTTTCTTTCAATAAAAGATGTTATATTTAAATCATCAGAATGCTGTCACTTTATTAAAAATGCGACATATATATATAGTAACAGCAATAATTTGATTTTTTTTTTTTTTCTAGAAAATAAATTCCTTTTTAGTAATGTTAATTTTTAAAAGAACTAGAATTTTTTGTGTTTAATATTTTTCTGTCTTTCTTATCGAATGATCAATTTATAAAAGTATTGTTTAAAAATTATTAAAATTGCTTGAACAATTTCTAAGAAAAAGTGCTTTAATATCAATTGTTTGCCATATGATTTTGCAAGTGTTGTTGCTCCCTTAAACCATGATTGAATGCATCGTTTAAGGTAGTTCTCAAATGACCTGCTCAGAAACATGACCGTTTCTGACTCATTTATAAATGCAAAGGCATAAAATTAGCAGACCTGACAATTGAAGCGTTTTGGAATCGAAATGAGTTTTCCCTTTTTTTTTAGTTATAAGCAATTCATGTCACATGACACATTTTCCCCCTTAATCGCGCTGAGGGATTGGTAATGTGGTTCAAAATGCTGACTTTGACAGTGTTTTCTGAAAGATCTTCGGCCTTTACCAAAAAAATGGTAAACGTGTTTCAATTACAGAGTTTCTGAATGACAACACCTGCTGATTCCATGCCTTTCTGAACAAAAATGAATTTAAAAATATGTCATAAAGTAGCTAGTTTGGATTTGAGAACAGCTTTAAAGGTTTTCTGTTTGAATTGTTGTTACCCTTTCTTATAAATTAAAAAAATATTTTTAATAATTTTATTTAAAGAATTTTGGAAATAAGTTATATCATAACTTTGCAGACTGAAATAAATAAATAAATAATATATATATATATATATATATATATATATATATATATATATATACATACAATTATTAGGTATGAAATTTAAATAAATGTGATTTAATATGTTAAGGTGGTTCTCAAATGACCTGCTCAACAATGCAAAATTTTCTTATACATTTTCTGACTCATTTTTAAATGCAAAGGCATAAAAGTGGCAGGTCTGACTATTGAAGCAATTTGGAATCTAAATAAGTTTTCCATTTTTTGATAAATTACTTATTGAGTTATAAGCAATTTGTGTCACATGACAACATGTTTTTCCCCTTTCTCATGCTGCTGCATCAGGAATTAAGTTCAAAATGCTGACTTTGATAGTATTTTCTGAAAGATCTTCTGCCTTTACCAAAAAATTAAAAATATATTTTGATTGTGTAGTTTCTGAATAAGAACACCTGTCAATGTCATGTGTTTTCGAACAAAAATGAATTCAGGAAGTAGCTCTTTTGTATTTAAGAACAGCTTTAAGTCTGCATACTGCAATATATTACTGTAGAAATTTGTTTGTGTTATTAATTCTGAAAGTTTCATTTATAACATATATATCTGCATAAAGTATGCAAATTTTTAAAATGCAATTTATAAAATTAAATTAATGTGTATAAGAATGCTTTTAAAAATCTTTTGCCATATTAGATAATTATATAGCAAAAGTTAAATCTGTGATCTAATTTGAATACAGTGAAACTTCCATTTAACGAAGTCTCATCGTTACACTTGAAAACTTCGTTATGAAGAAAATTCGTTAAATAGAAATCAACTTAAATTCATGAAATTTTTCCTTCAGATATGACAAACAGGTATTAGATTCAGAAGCATTTGATTCAGTTTCAATTATGAAGCCGTCTTTTACAAAACAGTTGTGTGCGGTCGATGAAATCACGTCACATTCCCAAGCTTTGGCTTAAACTTTCATCAGTTCTGATACACAGGTTCTCAAATTAACATTTTCACTATATTTTCTTTTTTCTGTCTTTTTTGATAATGTACTTCAAGATTTTTTATTATTCCTTAGACTACTGGCTGAAGTTTTGAAGTTGTATTAGCAGGAACAAAAATAACTTTAATGTTCGATTTGCATTTTGAAGCACATTCTTGTGGATACACAAAGCAATTGTCTATGAGCAATGAAAGGTCAGAATAGTAACTGTCTAACTCTAATTGATATTTTTTGCTTCAATGCATCTGGCGTCATTACGTCAGTGCATCTTCTATATCATTGAATGTAAAAAAGGGATTTTGACTTCTCCCCAACTGTTAGCGCTGGAGTCTCGGTTTGAGAAAGTAATGATAACAAGTGTTTTTCTTACTGTGAAAAAAAATGTTTTATTTAGCACCAAGCTGAAGGAAAATTATTTAAATATGTTCATTTTCGTTAAATCCGCTGAAATAAATTCACATATCCATCGCAACAGCAACCTCTTAGTTTGAATTACACGTGCAAAAGTGGAATAAACTTCGTTATATAGAATATTTTTTTCGTAATACGGAGATTCATTTACATGGTAATGGTGTTCAAAGTCAAAGTTCTGCAGAAAATTTCGTTAAGTAGAAAACTTCGTTAAATAGGGACTTCGTTAAAGGGAAGTTCTACTGTATTTTTATTTTAGTGTAACATATTTACTTGCATATCTTTTGCATTTTCATCAGTATACTCTAAAAGCAAGATATGAAAAAAAGTGTTTATTTTTTTGAAAGTATTGATAATTATTTATTTAGATAAGAAATTAACTTAAAGAAAATAAAAAAATTATTAAGAATGCATCTTTTTTTAATGGGATCTTGAAATTATTTTTTCTTCTAGAAATAAATTATTTATTTGTAACCAGGGAACGATTTTTAGATTATAATTACTTTCTTTGTAATACTGTTATTGTTGTCCTGATCAGTAAAGTTTCATGGCACTTTCCATTGAAGGGGGGCTTGCCAGAGCCTTAAGAGGTTTGACTTTTTATGCAGCCTCGTAATTTAGATCCTGAGCCGAACAAAGAGATTCTCATCTAGTTTGGCCATTCAGATACTAGTTAAGATGTTGTGCTTAATACATTACAAATTGATTCAAACAATTTAAATAAATTTAAAATACAAAAGGAAGAGCAGACAGTCAAATTAGAATCGTACACACTCATTGGAGAAGGGGTGTAGATAAAATGTAATATTTTCATCAGTGCTGAATCAGTATTGTAAATTTAGTCTTTAAAAGAGCAGAAGACTTAAAAATTGTACTAAGACAGAAATATCAACCTAATAAAACTGTTTAAAGAAAATGTAGTCAAATAGAGAGATAAAATAAATTTATTTGAAAGCAGTGTTAACCATTATTGTTATGACAACATTATTTAAATTTCCTGGTTTAACAAGCACAAAATTAAAAGGAAAAAAGACTCATTTCTTCCTTATTAATGTGGTATCCCCTAGCACTTTGGCTTTCCTCTCTGAGATTCTGAAGTTTTTTCTCCAGTTTCAGGATGAGCACACCAACAATGACCAGTAGATGAATGACACTGCACCTTCTTAAATTTTCCATCGTCAGAACATTGGGGTTTGTAAGCTCCTAAAAGACCTAAAACAAAAAATAAATGCTCTTAGTCTGTAATGTTTGTTACAAGCTTATTAATAAAGCACAATCTTATTTCAATCTAGGAAGAATTTGGTAACGGATACATTAATATGAAAGTAATATATATATATATGTATGTATATTTCTTTAATGAAATTTATAAAACAGGTTGATTTTTTAATACTTCGAAAAATTTAGTTAAAAACAATTTTTATCAGAGAATTTACATTTTCATTGCAAAGTTTATTTGTATGCATTTATATTTAAAAAAAAAAAAAAAAAAAATACAGTTAGACAAGTCTTAAAATATCTATATTTAAGGAAGAGAAGAGAAAAAAAAAACTTGAAAAGATTAAATAATTTCAATTGCATGTTATTAAAAAATAACTTGTTTCTAATAATAGTTAAATATTTCTGGCGATTATTATCTGATTACTTGAAAAATTGCAGCTATGCCAATAAAAATAAATGCATGTTTCAAATTTTATATTAAATTTCTGGTATATTATTGAAATAATTTTGCACATGAATTTTCATTTTTAACAAGAAAAGTTGCATGGGTCTGTTTATATAATTTGTAATAAGCATTGATGAATTACTTATGACCCAGACCCACTCAGCCAGTGGTTAGTATGCTGGCCATAAAAGGAGTAACATGGGACAACGTACACAAGTGTGATACCAGTAAGGCCTGGCAGGGAAGCTGTACAAGGTTTTCAGCAATTTCCTTGTATGAAAATGATAATTCGAGTCACTTAAAAGTCCACCCTGAATGCATTCCTCGTATAGCTGTATGGTCAAAACTGGCTGATACTGCACAAAATCTCTCTCTGAATTATGTCCCAATCTGTAGTTAAATATCTACTGCTATTTTGTATTAATTATCCAATTAATCTTTTTAAATATAATCAGTGATAGTCTTTCTTAGTTACCTTTTCTCTCTGCCTCATGCTTTTGAACTAAACATTGGCAAGATTTAATTTTCTTGGATGGTTGGGTGACAGGATGTCCAGTCTTGTTCCAGCAGGCACAGAAATTGCTGTCTTTGAAACACTGCCTTGGTTTGTAATCTCCTTTCTCGTCACATTCTGGAATCAGTCGCATTGGAAGAGGAGCATGGCTTTTGGATTCTCTTTCACGGTGTTCCTGACAGTCTGTTTTTTCTGTTACAAGAGGGAAACAAACATTTCATTTTAAACAAGAATTCATTTACTGTGACAAAATTTATTTGTTTTGACCAAATAAAAATCAGATGTTTAAGATGCAATGTTAATTATTATCAGAGAAAAACAGGGAAAAAAAAGAGTCAAAGTCTCTTTAGGATGCTCTCTTAGCAAATGTGTTCCTGCCTGAATGTGAGATAGAGAGAGAAAAATACAAAATAACAGCATTTTTTTCTTTCTTTTCTCCTTGGATCTTGGAACTCAGAATGCAGTATTAAAATGTGTTTGAAACTACTACCTTGCTTCTTACTTGTCAATTTTCTTTAAAAATAAGATCACATGTCTTTTTGGTATAAAGGAAAACAAAGTCAAATCAACATCAGAGTGGTTTCTTCTTTTTTTGTGTGTGTGGAGGGGGTTGGTGCGGGGTGTTATTATATACTAACAGTTTAATACAGAAAATAAATTTGTCAATGTTTTAGATTTTTCTTTTCCCATTTTTTTTTTCAATTAAGAAAACACACAAAAAATAACTTGATCTCCTTTTTTCACATGAAAGTATTTGATCTGATTTTAATACCTTTTATTTTTTGAGTATTTGGGCATTTTTGCTTAAGCAGCAGTTTCCAAACTATGGTTCGCGACCCACCAATGGGATATGAGCAATGTTTTGCTGAATCACTGAATGATAGGTCAGTTCTCCAAATATATACTATAGTAAAATCTGTGAAAATGTACCTTATCTATAACAGAATCCTGCTTTAACTGGAAAATTTTCATGTTCTCAACTGAAGGAAAATTTTATAGCTATACCTTTTAAGGGGCTACTTCATTCACACAAAAACACCAGCTCGCTAATGTTAATCGTATAGGACAGTTATTTTTCAATATCTTGTTTGCATTTCAATACTTCTAAAGGATTTTTTTTTTTTTTGCATTGATAGCTGAAGTTGATCTCTACACAGACCCTTTTTTACTTTTTTGATTTTGTTTGCAGGTTTTTTTCATGCGAATACTTTCACTTTCGAAACCAATTCCAAAAATAAAAGTATCTTAATAAAAAAAACTTGTTAACAAAATCCAAAAAGAAAAAAAAGGGCCTGCATAGAGATCAATCTCAGCTATCCAATGCAAAAAAAATCATTTAAAAATATTGAAATGCAAATGAAATATTGTAAAATAACTGTCCCATAGGATTAACATTAGCGAGAGGGTGTTTTCATGTGAGTGAAGTAGCCTCTTAAGATGTCTGAAACTGTCTGAAATGCAATTATTCTCAGCTCAGATGGATATTAGGTGGGTCGCAAAAATCTTTAACTAATTGTAAGATCAGATTAAACATGAGGTACTGATGCACCATGTTTGATAGAAACCTGGAGCAAACTGTGCATGGGTAAATATGGTTAGTCCATGTCGAAAATACGACCATCTCAGGATGATTTTGTTTATTAAATATCACATATGTTGCTTTTTTTTTTTGTGAATACCTTTTTGTTTCTGTCATTGAATTATGTGTTTTAAAATATTATATTGTAATCTTATCATATCAAAATAAGTTATAAAAAGACAAATATAGTAAAAAAGATGGTTTAAAAATATTATTATAAAGCTAAACATTATAACGTTTGCAATCATTTCAGAAAGGCCTAATCCGAGAACTTGTCAAAGGTGCATGATCCATTTAATTTAAAATAAAATTTTACTCAGAACAGAAAATAGCAAACAACAATAACACTGTTCCATATAATCTATACTAATATTATAAAGGAGTAAAGATTGTTTGTTTGTAGGGGGTAATCTCTGGAACTACCAAACCGATTTCAAAAGTGATGGTGGCAAATTGATGGTGACAACCAATGCTCCAACATAGGCTATATTTTATGTCGGTGCCACTAACCCCAGGGGGTGCAGGAGCAAAAAACGTTCTAAAATTGCCATTTTTTAGCTATCAAACTGGCTATCAAGCCCTGAGAGCTTGCCAGCCGGTTCTGTATGTATGTATGTATGTGTGTACGTACGTAATGCGATAACTCTTCATAGAAATATCCGTTTTCCTTCAAATTTTGTTTATAGGCTCATTGGGTTAAGACGGTTCCCTGATTACTTTTCGGGATTGATTGGTTAAGTATAAAGGGGGGAATGGGGGGCTAATCCCTCCTTAATTTATATAAATGGGTTTTTCAAGCAGAATTATTCTGTTTTCCTTCAAATTTTGTTTATAGGTTCACTGTGTTAAGGCGTTTCCCTGATTAGTTTTCGGGATTGATTGGTTAAGTATAAAGGAGGGAACGGGGGGCATATCCCCCCTTATTTTATATAAATGGGTTTTTCATGCAGAATTATTTCGTTTTCCTTCAAATTTTGTTTATAGGTTCACTGTGTTAAGGCGCTTCCCTGATTAGTTTTCGGGATTGATTGGTTAAGTATAAAGGGGGGGGAACGGGGGGGATAATCCCCCCCTTAATTTATATAAATGGGTTTTTCATGCAGAATTATTCTATTTGCTTCAAAATTTGTTTATATTTTCATTGGGTTAAGACGCTTCCCTGATTAGTTTTCGGGATTGATTGATTAAGTATAAAGGGGGGGGGGAACGGGGGGCTAATACCCCCCTTAATTTATATAAATATGTTTTTCATGCAGAATTATCTCGTTTCCTTCAAATTTTATTTATAGGTTCACTGTGTTAAGGCACATCCCTGATTAGTTTTCGGGATTGATTGGTTAAGTATAAAGGAGGGAACGGGGGGCATATCCCCCCTTATTTTATATAAATGGGTTTTTCATGCAGAATTATTTCGTTTTCCTTCAAATTTTGTTTATAGGTTCACTGTGTTAAGGCGCTTCCCTGATTAGTTTTCGGGATTGATTGGTTAAGTATAAAGGGGGGGGAACGGGGGGGATAATCCCCCCCTTAATTTATATAAATGGGTTTTTCATGCAGAATTATTCTATTTGCTTCAAAATTTGTTTATATTTTCATTGGGTTAAGACGCTTCCCTGATTAGTTTTCGGGATTGATTGATTAAGTATAAAGGGGGGGGGAACGGGGGGCTAATACCCCCCTTAATTTATATAAATATGTTTTTCATGCAGAATTATCTCGTTTCCTTCAAATTTTATTTATAGGTTCACTGTGTTAAGGCACATCCCTGATTAGTTTTCGGGATTGATTGGTTAAGTATAAAGGGGGGAACGGAGGGCTAATACCCCCTTATTTTATATAAATGGGATTTTCATGCAGAATTATTCCGTTTTCCTTCAAATTTTGTTTATAGGTTCACTGTGTTAAGGCACTTCCCTGATTAGTTTTCGAGATTGATTGGAAAAGTATAAAGGTGATCGTTCAGTATAAAGGGGGTGAATGGTGGGCTAATCCCCCTCTTAATTTATATAAATGGGTTTTATATGCAGAATTATCACATTTGCTTCAAAATTTGTTTATAGGTTCACTGTGTTAAGGTGCATCCCTGATTAGTTTTCGGGATTGATTGGTTAAGTATAAAGGGGGGAACGGAGGGCTAATCCCCCCTTATTTTATATAAATGGGTTTTTCATGCAGAATTATTCCGTTTTCCTTCAAATTTTGTTTATAGGTTCACTGTGTTAAGGCACTTCCCTGATTAGTTTTCGGGATTGATTGGTTAAGTATAAAGGGGGGGGAACGGGGGGATAATTGCCCCCCCCCCCCCGCGTAATTTATATAAATGGGTTTTTCATGCAGAATTATCCCATTTGCTTCAAAATTTGTTTATAGGTTCATTGGGTTAAGACGCTTCCCTGATTAGTTTTCGGGATTGATTGGTTAAGTATAAAGGGGGGTAACGGAGGGGGCTAATCCCGCCTTAATTTATATAAATGGGTTTTTCATGCAGAATTATCCGATTTTCTTCAAATTTTGTATATATATTCATTGTAATTAGAGATTTACCTGATTAGTTTAAGGGGTTCATTAGTTAACTATGAGGGGGGTAACGGGGGGATGACCCCCCCCCCCCTTTTAATATATTGTTTATTTCTTTATTTTTCGATGGGCTTATTTCAAATTCTTTGAAATAAGAGTATAATATACAATTAGTGTGAATAGCCTGTGAACTCAATGCCCTCAGTTTAACTGGGCAGTTTTATTTTTATTTTTTATACTGAAGGAGCTAGAAATTTGAAATTTGTCATTGTAGTTACTTATAAGATGTAAATGCTCTCTAAGAACAAAATAAAAAAGAAATTTAAATTTAAAAGGGTGATATGAGCGAAAAGCGTTCTAAAAACAGTCTAAATTACAATTTCTATGAAATCTCTGGAACTACAGAATCGATTTCAAAAGTAATGGTGGCAAATTGATGGGGACAATCCCTACTCCAACATAGGCTATATTTTATGTCGGTGCCACGAACATCAATGGGGTGCAGGATCGAAAAATGTTCGAAAATTGCAACTTTTTTATACTGAAGGGGCAAGAAATTTGAAATTTAGCATTGTAGTTACTTATAAGATGTAAATGCTCTCTAAGAATAAATTAAAAAATCGAAATTTAAATGGGTGAAATGAGCGAAAAGCGTTCTGAAGTCATTCTAAATTACAATTTCTATGGAATCTCTGGAACCACGGAACCGATTTCAAAAGTGATGGTGGCAAATTGGTGGTGACAATCCCTGCTCCAACAGCCTCTTTAATAAAAAACTATGCGTTGCTGACGACTGGGTTTTTCGCTAATTGTTGCACCAGATTAATCTCGGAAAATGAAACATTTGAAGTTACTGAAAAAAATGATAGCTCAAAAAGTATTTGTCAGAAAATTGTTAGACAAACTGCGTTTGAAAGGTAAAAAATTGTATTTTTCTTGATATAAATTTGAAATCTAATGATTATGCCGTTTTTCAAATATTGTATTTAAAAAATTACCAAATTTTCCAATGGAGTACCATAGCGAAACCTTCATGCGTAAAAAGATAATGATAAGGGCGACGTGTCCTGACATATATACTGCTATAGCACGAGTCACAAATTATAGTAGCCTTATTATTCTGTTAAAATATAAAAGTTATTTATGAAATGTCAATATTTTGTTTGATTAAAGGTTCGTTAAAAGAAATTGACCAGCGTAGCGGGCGTAGCTTGCTAGTGTTAGATAAAGAGCTGAAATTTTCGTCTCTTTCGCCGAGGCTATTCTCCTTGCAGTGTGAATGGAATCGGCTTGGCATTCTGCCAACCGGAGCTCCCAGAAGCATGGTTAAACAATACTGCACTTTGGTGCACAATGAAAATCTGTCAACAAAAAAACAAATTTTCATTTTATGTCGAACATAAAATTAATATAAAGTTAAATTGGTTAAAAGATACATTGCATCAAAATATGCTAGGAATTTTATTTTACTTTTTAAAAACATAACATCATAAAAATGATAAATAATATAAAAGTAAACTGAAATAGTACAAAAAAGTAATTTAATATAATTTTCTTTCTTTCTTTCCCATGACTGTACATAAAATGACCTAAAATTTTGATCCTTCCGTTAACATTCCAAAAATGTGTTTACTTATGTTTTTAAAAAGTTTCCAAATTTTTGACTTTTAAGAAATGTTTAATTTTTAGTCTTTACTATTTACTTTTTACTTACTTAAATACCCACTGTGTACTAAATATAAAGTTTCTCAGAATACCAAAAGAGTATGTAAATCTTCATGAGCTGTCAGGGAGTTAGTGCAAAGATTAACTATTTTTGCAACTATTCAAGACAAATGTATGAAATTTGGGATGCTGTGTAACTATAATCTGATAACATCAACAAAATTTCTCCTTAAATTCTCCAATTATATTTTCAGTTAATAAAGAATCAAATAATAGCGCAAATTAGAATTAACTTTAGAATTTTATAAGTCAACTAATAAATGTTTGTTTGATTTTGGATGTTTTCATTTGTTTACATACAAAACACTATGTAACAAGTTTCAAGTTTATAGGTATACCAGTCGATGATGATTTTTAAATGATACGAAACTGCAGTCTCCATACATAACTTATTCAGTTATCATTACATGCCATCAATTTTAAGGGAAAAACAGAGCACCTATTGACAGACATAAAGCTGAAATCACAAGTACTTTTCAAATATTGTATTAAGGTTTCATTATAACGTATTTGGTAGAAAAAATACATAGACAATGTAGTTATCAAAATTTTTTATTTGTGGAAGATGAAGTAACTACTTTCATCTGAAGAAAATGTACTGTCGTTTATATTAATGGAAAATTCTTATTTTACAGAATATTACCCGAAAGTTAATGTAGAAATTTCAATTTTATAACCGGTGCACCTGTAAATTTTGATAAATTTTCTTTTGCCAAAACTCTGCGTTATAGGCCGGAATGTACAGTCATCTATATATTCCAAGGATAATTGAGTAGCAACGTAATAAGCAGTATAAAGAAGAAATGGCACTTCAAAAATATGGAACCTGCACTTAAAAATCGTGGCAAAACTAATTTAGCAAGCTTAATTTTGTCCTACAATATTAAAAACTTTTATAAACAGTACTAAAACTCTGCTCCCCTTCAGTGTTCGAATTATCTAATGTGATTCTGTAAAAATGTTTTTTTGCATTTTGTCAAGAATTATTATGAATATTAGATAGATCAAGAGCAGGGGCGGATTTATAAAGTGAGGGCCCCCCTCACTGGAACTTTTTGGGGCTTCCTCCATCTGAAAAGTTGGGTACGTTTATAATTTATAATAATAAACACTCATTAACCCTCATTAACCCTTTAAGCACCACAATGTACTTGTGTACGTCATGAAAACCTCTATCTGAAATAACAGGACGGACGTACGTGCGTACGTCCAGGTTGCCAGTTTGGCCTTTTTTAAAATTCAAAATTTTGAATTCATACCGGAAAATTATAGTAGTAATTTGTATTTTATATTATGACAGACTGAACTATTTTTACTTTTATACTTTAACTAGTAAATTTTTATTATTTTATAGATATACTTAACACTATCCTATTTTTATGTAGTCAATTGGACTACGGCTAGACATTTCATATGGCTCTCTCAGGATTTGATATACACCTACTCAAAGCCAGGGTGTGCTGTTGCTTCGCAACTTGGAAGCCCATTGAACCTATCACAAGTTCAAGTTCAAATAAGAAAAATAAGAATAGACAGAAAATAATAAACTTTCATCTTTTAAGTTTAAATTTTTTAAGTATTGCGAAATTCGAATAATCATTTTACTAGCAATTTCAAATTGCATTAAAATCGTTTGCGTTTGGCGAGGAGAAAATGTTGCTAGCCAAATCGCGTCTTTTTGCGCCAAATACTGGAAAGTATTTTATTTTTTTTGCAGATTTTGTACTGGGATTCCACAGTTAAATTTCACTGCTCCTTTATTACACACATCAGTAGCTTCATTAGCATTTTTTTCAAAATTTTCTGAGTATGCGCTTTAAGGAGACCTTCCTTGTTAGAAAATGACGGAAATGCTTCAGTTCATCAGTGAATGTATCTACTGTACATCCATGTATATATTTCGTATATACTTTTAAAATTGAACTATTGTTAGTTTTTTGTGGAATTGGGATTTTCATCAACAAAAACGTCTTTGAATACATTAGAAGCATATTCCAACTTTTCTTTTCTTTTCTCAAGTTACTAGGCTGTCGCAAATGACATTCAAAATCTCAATACGTACTCTTTCTGTTCCTTCTAACTGTATTTCGCCATGAACATTTTCGTTTGAAAATCTTTTCCTTTTTCTTTTTCTTTTATTTTTGCCATCATCTGATCGCAGAATGGATGAATATAAAGCTAAAACTTCTGCTTCAATTCCCGAATAATCATCGCGCACTTCCTCAAAGAATAGTCTTAAGGAACGAATTTGGTTTATAGCCATTTTAAAGTTTTTTTTTTTTTTTTTTTTTTGCAAAAATTTGCTAACTTTGTTCATTTGCCTTAATATTATTTCCCTCAAAATTGTCATAAAAGCAATTTCATGTTTACCAAAACATTTTTTCTAAAGAGTTAGCCTCTAATTTGGTTGATGGCCTTTCAGTTTCACAGTCAGAAACTTTGATCAGTGCTTTTTTAATTTCGTTGTAACTTTCATGTAATGCTGATACGGCATGTAATGCTGATACGGCATCGACTCTTGCTGACCATCGGGTGTCACTCAGTTGTTTTACTGTACGCTTTCATAGAATATGAGATTTAAGAATCTCCCATCTATAGGTTGAAGCTGAAAAAAAATGTATATATATTTTGCACAAAATCAAAATAACTTACGGCATATCTGCAGCACTATTCCCTACTAAATTCAAAGAATGGTTTGAGCAAGGAACATAAAATGCTGTCGGACTTTCTTCGAGTATTTTTGCCAGAAGGCCACCATAAATTCCTGACATGTTCGAAGCATTGTCATAACATTGACCCCTACAGTTTTTTATGTCCAAACAAAGGTCTGAAATCTTTTTCAAAATTATATCTTTGATATGTTCTGCTTTATGAGATTTAATAGATACAAAACAAAAAAAATCGATTTGATTTTAAATTCATTTATATTTTACGTACCACATATTATTTTACACACACGCGCTGCACTGTAGAAAAACATAAAATATCATATGCAACATTTTCTGTGGATAAGATGTTATTGTGCACCTCAATAACAAAAAATTCATAAGTATAAATGGAAATTACTTATTGTTTTAATTAAGTTGTCGTTCTAAGCAAAAGTATAATCTAGATGTAAATTTTACTTTCAAATTTCAATTTATATGAAAATTCTCAAATAACTGGATGGGGGTTGCTCAAAAAATTTTGTTGACTATGGATTTACTAACAGAAAAGCATATATGTTGAGAAAACTTTAGTGCAAAAGCAAGTTACTTGAGAAAAATCCAGCTGTTAATAGTTTGAATTTTTTTTAAATCAGAATAAATAACCAAGGAGTTTATGGATTTTAAAAGGAAATATCTTAACAGTTAATAAAAGTCAGCAATTATTCACAGCGCAGATGACAAGAATTTTGAGATATGGTACAGATTGTAGTGGGAAACTTTGGTCTGATGGTCTCGGTAGCGATTCGAATGTGGACACTTAAGAATTGTATTAATAAATAAAATTGCTGAATAATTACTTTTTTGGGGTATTACAAAAAGTTTAACATTTAAATGTATATTAACAGAGTGCAGAAAAATTTGCCCCTGACGCAAAAAGTTTAGGGGTCAGATAATAATTTTTTGCTGCCACTGGGGCAGTTAAAACTGGAGATCCCTAGCTTTCCGTCATCTTAGCCACACGATAATTGCACATCTGATAATTTATTAGTAAGTAAAAAGTAAACAAAAAAGAAAGAAAATACATTTTCTAAGTGCTGTGCAAAATTTAAAATACATTAATTATACTACTCAGAGTTTGACTTTTGATTTATCTCACTTGTTAGTTATTTTAACTTGCAGAATTTAAATAAAAATCGATTTCACTCTACATTATTTTATTATTTCATCTAAAGACAGGGCTTGTGACGGACGGTTTAGAAAAAAAAACGACCTTCGGTTATTTGTAACGGCTCCACCCCTCTCTTTGCGACCCATTCCCATACGTATCCTTTGATATGTACAGAGCCCGATCAATCCAAAGACAGGCCTAGGATCTGATGTTCATTCGGGAACCTGTCACAAAAGATAAAAAAACTGTCTTAGAATACAGATTTCAATATATTAATAAATATTTTGATAAAATTTTTTTTTAAATCTTATCCTATTCGGGCCTTTATTATCGCTTCCAGAAGCCTCTGACTTCAAGAGGCCCCCAAATTAACATATTAATTTATAAAATATTTACTTTTTTCTTCCAGTTTCAAATCTGAAAATTCCCAAGTACAAAATAAAAATTTAATCTTTAAAATATTATACTAAACTTTCTGAAAAACAAATTTTATTTAGAACTTACAGAGCTCAGTGCTTTCGCAAAACTAGCCTCAATCATTCCGTAGAATCACATGAATGTAGCACCGAGCAGCTATTGTTAATTGGCATTCTAAAAAACACAAATTAAATGTAAAAAAATATATTAGAGTTACCAATTTAAAAAAAAAAAAAAAAAAAAATCAGTGCGATGCTTTCTTCCCGCATTCTTTGAGATTATTTGTTGATACATTTTTTCGTTAGCTGCAGTTTTTAAAATTAACGTATTTTAACGATATACAATTATCCGACATCAAAAGCCGCTTGCAGAACCTTTCGAAAAAAACCTCCTTCATCGATGTTCCTTTAGTATGTGCAGAAAAAAAGGGGTGTTGACATCAGAAATAATATATGATGGGCTTTTTACCTATATTCTGTAACCCGGGAAGTCCGGGTTTATCCCCTAGTTTGAATAATGTTGCAACGATTCGAATGTGGCCCCCTAATTATCTTTGCTCAGGGCCGCAATTAGTCATAATCGGGGCCTGATCCTACTCTAGAAATACAAAATAATGATTATAACCGGTAACAAAATAACAAAGATTTCAAATATCAGCTTTAT
This sequence comes from Maratus michaelseni, assembly GCA_963931845.1. NCBI lineage: Eukaryota > Metazoa > Arthropoda > Arachnida > Araneae > Salticidae > Maratus > Maratus michaelseni. The sequence goes on from OZ007596.1 coordinate 228,210,483, forward strand.
GTAAGTGCATATCAAGTTTAGGGGCTCCGAAATCAGGAGCCTCAGAGTCACGATCCACTTGGCCGCTATGTTTAATAACATATGTTGTCCTGATTTCGGGGGCCCCCAAACTTGGTATGCCGTACATCTATATATTAAAATATCTGTAAAGGGTCTTTTACAGGGTTCCTTTCAGCTCAGAGCAAAGCACATTTGACTCCCTTAAACCCCACCCCAACCCTTCACAAATGTTCAAAGTCTTAATGAATGATAACAGAAAAAAAGATAAGCAAAAACTAAAATATTTCTGGAAATAACAGATAGTAGAAAAAAATATAATATTTATTGCATGAAAATGATATAGTAAAACTAATTGAAAAAATAAAATATAAAAATCTTTCATCAAAAGTCACTTTTTCTCTTTGAACATAAAAGAAGATTTGGGGGCCGTTGGGATGCGGGGCCCCTCGCGATTGCGACCATCGCGACCCCTTAAATCCGCCCCTGATCAAGAGAAGACAAACAAACAAACAATTTGAGCTCGTAAAAACATTTGCAGTGAAACAGTGACATTTCGTATAGCACTTGAAGATACATGTTAATATAACATAAGCAACAATCCACAATCGTGAGTTTTTGTAAAAAAAATCCGTAAAGTTATAAAAGTCTAATCTCGTGTACAATAGGTAAGAAGGTTTTATCTTGGTTTCAATAACATATCTAAAGTTAGTATGTAATCAAGCATTTTTTATGAAGGGTAGATGTGGGAGAACTAATGAGCAGATCAAGGGGGTGGGGGCTTTAAGAATACTTGTGATGAAAGAAACAGAAATTTCACTTTTCTAAATATTATAATACCACTAAAGCACATTTCAACCAATAATGGTAGTATACAGGGTGCATCAACTGAAGGTCAGGACTTTCAAAGTTGCTAATATGCGTGAAGTCAAACAATTTTTTCAATAGGAATCTAGGTTCGTCATTCACTTATTCTATCAAACATACACTGCAAAAAAAATTGTTGATTTTACAGTATAATACTGCCATCCCAGCTGCCAGTATTATACCGTAAAATTAACAGTAATAAACAGTAAAATAAGCAGTAACACGCTGCCGCGCCTGGCAACTGGGATGCCAGTATTATACTGTAAAATCAACATTTTTTTTTTTTTTTTTTTTTTTTTTTTTTTTTCAGTATACAAAGTGCCTCACTATAAGCGGTATCCGTATTTTCATTCACAACTTTAACAATAATTATGATATTTTAGCAATATTTTCATGAGTTTAACTGCTTTGTATGAAATATGATGACATCATGGGAAGTATACGCAGTAATTTGTTTGGTGACTCCGTTTGTACTGTCATTTACATTCCGAATTATAGAGCATCTAGCTGAGTGTTATTTGGATGTCAATAATAGTCATTTCTAACGCTTTTCTTGATGTCATCATATTTCACAGAAAGTAAAGTAAGTCTGCTGAAAATATCATTAAAATATCTTTATTATTTTTAAAGATGTGAACGAAAATCAGAGTTCAGCTTGCAGTGAGAAGGCCTGTATTTTTGACTGAATGAGTGTATTACGAGCCTGGTATAACTAGAATTGTTTGTCTTGACGGATATTATTAGATCTGAAGTTATGATCTTTAGTTTAGATACACTATGTATATAATACGAATCCTTTTTTGTGTCTCTTTAACCCTTTCAAGGGCAAAGTACTTCGGCCGCTAAAATGTTGAAATGATTGAATGATACCAGGATTTATTAACAAATTTATTTGAAAATTAGTAAAACCTTTTCATCACGTACATTATAAAAGAAAAATATTATTCCAAAATTCTAGTGCCATTGTGGCATTTGGAGGTTAAAATTAAATGGGATATATAATATCCCACCGCCCTTAAAGGGGTTAATAGAACTTTAAATGCTACATAAAAGTGTCTTCAATTTCAATTAGAAAGAATGCAGCACGTCTAATTTATCAACATATTTCAATTTCGGAGTTATTCAAACCTTTTTGTGAAAATGAAATCACTGTCAGACAGAGAAACAGATTAATCGATTGCAAACATTTTTTGCACTTTGTTGGAAAGTGCTAGAATTTTAAATTAATAAAATTATTATTTTGTATAAAAAAAATAAAAAAAATTAAAGTAATAATTTCTTACTTTCTCCTGCTTCTGCGGTTATAACAAAAACCTAGAAAATACAAAAAAAAAAATAATAATTCCGTAAAATAAAAATTAATAATAATAATACACAGATTTTCACAGTAGAAGTAACATAATATTGTAGAGACATTTTAACATTAAATGAGAATTTATATTGTAAAGAGATTGATATTCGGGGAAGTATGAGAAATATACTGGGGACTAAGAAATCACATTTGTGAAATTTTGGCCCATTAAAAGGCAGAAAACCAAAGTTAAATATGCATAAAAAGCACCAAACAGCTGTTTCGAATCCACAAGCGAAATTTTTCTTCAGTGAGACAAAGAGCAAAGCACAGCGTGCTAGAAGAAACAAGGCTCGAAACAGCTGTTTGCTGCTTTTTAGGGTTTCGTTCATCTCACGAAACCCTACTCGTCCCGCTTCTCTCTCTGTCTGTCCATCACAGAGTCGGTTCTCAGAAATTGTATAAATTAGAGACTTGAAATTTTTTGTACTTGCAGCAAAATACCTACTGTTACGTCGAAAATCATAAGATTTTGAAAAAGCCGTGTTATTTTAATATATAGAGATAAAAAACCAAAAATCTAACAGCCTTTTCCTATTAAATTTAAACATTTTTCGTTATAGCAGTTGCCAACCATTAAAAATTCACAATAAAATTCTTTCTACAATAATTAATTTTCTTTTGAAAGATTTCCACGTGAAAAATTAAAATGAAATAAAAAGTTTCACCAATTGAAAAAAGATTAATAGGACGCCCTATTGGTAATAAAACGGAAATTTTCAAACATTTCTCAATAATACAAGGAGTATGTGTAAGTACAGAAAGCAGGTTAATAGGATGTCATTAGAGAATTAAAAAGAAAATTAATCTGACGTCCTATTGGAAGTTTAACGGACTTTTTCAAATGTTTGAGAATAATACAAAGAGAGTATCAATATGAGTAATAGAGAAAGCAAGTAGATAGGACGTCATATGAGTTTGGGTAACGTATTGAATCATGATAAAAGCCGATTATGGAAATATTGGCATATTTTGAAGTTCTCTATACAACATGTTTAATTTTGAAATAGATTTTTTTTTTTTTTTTTTTTTTTTTTTTTAATATTGCATTTAGTCCACATGACAGATATTATTATGACAGAGTATAATAGTGGACTTCACCCGCTATCGGGGCGGTTCAGATATTCGAAACAACGAAAAAATAGATTGGTAATTTTTTACTTTATAAAAAACATGACTTTTTTTTTGTTGTTGTTAAATGAAATTTATTTGGGTTTATTAAAGAGAGGATAAAGTGTTTTGAAAGGAATATTAAACGAAACCCTTTGTGCGATCTACGATCACACTTACCCACTTGTTTGTGTATTATTTGTGCATTTTTAACGTTGGTTTTCTGCCTTTAAATATTCTTGCACAAAGGCTTTATTTGCTATTTTTATATTTTGGCCCCCATATATACTGAATTGCTCTTAATACTATCTGTACTCGCATACAAACACACTCGCATTTTGTTTTCTAACTTTTCACACATAATCTTACTTTTCCCCCCACTTTTCAAAGGGAATAAATAATGCTATGATATACAAAAAAAAAAAAAAAAAAAAAAACAATTGTATATAAAAGAGGAAACCCGCTTTGTTTCGATTTTCTTAATCATATAAAAACATTAATTTAAAATTGTATTCACTTACAGTTAGCAGTATTATTGCATACATCTTCAGCTATGCAAAGTAACCTATACAAAAGAAATAACAAAAAATACAGTACAAATATAATTTTAGAAAAACTCAAAATTACACAGATTATATCAAGTTAATTTATACGCGCCAATTTCGTTTTTAATGCCCTGTTGTAAATCAGGCACTGCATAAGGATGCTATATACGATTGATTAACATTATATTGGTGACATTCATATTTCCCTGTTAAATACGTTTCGTGAAGAAGTGCATGGATTTCCTCTTGGTCTAAGTAAACTTTCTTTCCAAAAAGATAAAAATGCAATTTCAAAATGAAAATGGGGATTAGAGAGCCCTTTTCACAGTCATTTTGGGGGGGCCTTTTAAATTTTAGAGGGGAAGCATGTGCTTCACGTGCTTTTTGGATAATCAGACAGAGCCCCCCAGTTTTTATAAATAAAAGTACTCAGTAGATCACATACTTAACTGTGATGTCTTAAAATTTTAAAGTAACATTTATTATATAGAAAATCAAATAAAACGAGAAAGGCAATTATCAGTCAGCAATGAATTTGCCATCAAAATTTCATGTGAGAAATGCTGTTTCTGGGGTTAAATGATAAAATTTTAAGTGGTTATATGCTTTCTAATAAAATAAAAGTTTTACACATGCATCTGTGTTTTAACAAGTAATATTTTAGAAAAAATAAAACCGACTTCAGTGGATTATTTCTTGCATTTAAAAAAAGACAAATGTTTCATAACAACCTAGGAAAATACAATACAACAAAAGCAAATACGCAATAACCTCTTCCGAATTACCCGCGATTCCGAAAAGCTTTCTTTATCTTTAGAAACCGCCGAAATCAACCAATATATTTTCGAAATATAAGGAAGCTTTTATAAAAACAAGGTTTCATTTGCTGCCGCTGATTTTCTGAAAGGTTTCCGAGTAGTTTTTATAGTGTATTAATCAGTTTTCTTAACCTATGGAATATATATAGGTACTTCGGATGCTATCCATTCTCAAGTAAACATTTTCATCTTCAAGAACGTTTTTTACAGACAAACATGAAAAATTAACAGCATTAATACTAAAATTAGTATTATTTGGTTAATCTTGCATGTATAAATTCAGTTACGCAACTGAAAATGTTTGATTTCGAATTGATAGCATAAAAACCGATATTCCGGTTCGAGAAAACAGATTAATACATTATAAAAACTACTCTGAAATGTTTCCAAAAATCAGCGGCAGCATAATATTTTATTATTTTATTATTATTATTATTATTTTTTTTTTTTTTGGGGGGGGGGGGGGGTAAATGATTCCTTAAATCTTGGAAATATGTTGGTTTCTGAGGTTTCTAAAGATAAAGAGCGCTTTTCGGAATCGTGGCTAACTCGGGAGAAGTTATTGTATATTTTCGTGCGTGGTTATATTATATTTTTGCAGATTAAGAAATACACTGAAAAAAAAAATTGTTGATTTTACGGTATAATACTGGCACCTCAGATGCCAGTATTATACCGTAAAATTACCAGTAATAAACAGTAAAACTAATCGTTGAGGGCCACCGTAATACTTACCCATCATGGATATGCATAATGTAAAATATTAAAATAAAAATGTGTAAACTACTTATAAAATACATTGCAATTCAAATAAAATCGTGGCTTGATGACGTCATAAACTTTAAAGGCTCGATTACTGAATTGCTTGAAAGAGGTTTTTCCTTATAACTCCAAAAATAATAATCCTATTAACTAGCGGTTTATTGCATCTGATTAAGCGTCAAATTTCCAATTAAAATATATCTTTGAAGTGAAATTTGGATGAAATACAGGGTCATGAAAAATCGAAGAGTGTGAAAAATAGGATCCCAAATATCTCGGCAACTCATTATCTGATCGACTTCATGCTTTATGCAAAATTTATGTTTTTTTATTGTCTTTTATATTCATTTCTTAAAACAAACAATGTCGAAAATTTTTATATACCTTTTATCAGAACGAATATTTCGAGAGTCCGAAAAAAATAGTTCCGGTTAATCGAGGTTATTGAAATGGAATAGGCTTCTTCCCATTATTACATACTAAGTACATACCAAATTGCAAGTCTCTATCTCAATTTTTTCGGGTGATAGAGCGTTTACAGACACACAGATGGACGGCAATTTTTTTTTTTCTAAAAATATGTTTTTCGGAATCTCCAGTGTTTGAAACGTGTAAATCCGTCAAAAATTTTTTTTCGATTTTCAAAACGATTACAAGACTTACCCTATACTACGTATGATGGGTAAGTAATAAGCAGTAATACGCTACCGCGCATGCCCGGTAGGGTATTACTGCTTATTTAACTGTTAGTTTTGTGGTATAATACTGGGGTGCCAGTATTATACCGTAAAATCAACAATATATATATATATATATATATATATATATATATATATTTTTTTTTTTTTTTTTTTTTTTTTTTTTTTCGGTGCACTTGTCCTTTTTTTTTACATATTGGAAGCTTGTTGAATCGATATTTACTTATTGGAAGCTAGTTGGGGTGATTTGGCACAACAAAGTGTTTTCATGGCAACATTTTATCCCCGTTCATTTTAAATGCCTTTGTTGTCAATATCGTTCATTTTGACGTGCAGTAAACGATCATAAATAAAATGTTTTCGATGTGTTTCTGTAAATTTGTCAGTGATTGGCTAATTTTTACGGAAGTTACGGCCTAGAAAGTTTTTTAAAAAAGACAAGAAAACACACAAGCATACAAAAGATATCATTTTACTTACCCGTCATACGTAGTATAGGGTAAGTCTTGTAATCGTTTTGAAAATCGAAAAAAAAAATTTGACGGATTTACACGTTTCAGACATTGGAGATTCCGAAAAACATATTTTTAGAAAAAAAATTTTGCCGTCCGTCTGTGTGTCTGTAAACGCTCTATCTCCCGAAAAAATTGAGATAGAGACTTGTAATTTGGTATGTACTTAGTATGTAATAATGGGAAGAAGCCTGTTTCATTTCAATAACCTCGATTAACCGGAACTATTTTTTTCGGACTCTCGAAATATTCGTTCTGATAAAAGGTATATAAAAATTTTCGACATTGTTTGTTTTAAGAAATGAATATAAAAGAAAATAAAAATACATAAATTTTGCATAAAGCATGAAGTCGATCGGATAATGAGTTGCCGAGATATTTGGAATCCTATTTACCACACTCTTCGATTTTTCATGACCCTGTATTTCATCCAAATTTCACTTTAAAGATATATTTTAATTGGAAATTTGACGCTTAATCAGATGCAATAAACCGCTAGTTAATAGGATTGTTATTTATGGAGTTATAAGGAAAAACCTCTTTGAAGCAATTCAGTAATCGAGCCTTAAAATTTATGACGTCATCAAGCCACGATTTTATTTGAATTGCAATGCATTTTATAAGTAGTTTACACATTTTTATTTTAATATTTTACATTATGCATATCCATGATGGGTAAGTATTACGGTGGCCCCCAACGACTAGTTTTAATCAGGATGAAATTTAATAATGGCACCACCGCCAAAACGAGGTCTTCCCAACAAAAAATAAAACGAAACAAAATAAAAATGCGAAATTAGAACATCCATTTAAGAGTTATGCATTTATTTATTTGGTGGGAGGAATTGTATTACTTGATTTTTCGGAAGTCAGTTGAAACAGAAGACAAGGAAGAAAAATCAGACATCAAGCATATATTATGAACTCTTTGCAATACTAACAGAATACTTTGACAAACCTTCGTTGTTTAATACGGTAAATAAAATACCTAAGTAAACATTTTAGAAAACGCAAAACTCATTTGAAAACCAGATTTCAGCAATTACACTGCAAATTCCCAGCACACATTCGAAACACATTTGGAACACTTTGATTGAAAAAAATGGTTCCAGTTACCTTAATGTGTTCCGAATATGCTCCGCTATAAAGAAAGTGTTCTGCTCAGGATATATGTTAAATCTAAACTTGGGAACACATTTGAGAACGGATTGGGAGCACATTTGGGCACACTTGTGAAATCATCGCTTTCAAAAAGCGCGCTAGAAAGTGTGCTTGAACAAAAGAAGTGTTCTCAGAAGTATTCTAAAAACTTCCAAAAAGTGCGCTTCAAAGTGTTTTACAAAAAGGTGACAAAATAAGTGTTCTAAAAATTCTTCTGAAAAGTGTATAGACTATAGTCAGAAGTGTACCCTCATTATTTTGTGCAGCCTTGTTTATAATCTATAGATTTGTATATACTCTATATAGTATACTGCAATTTAGTTTAGTATAAGAAAACACATAACACAGTTGAAAATTCACCTTTAGCAATTTCTAATACAAATCGACGGAAAATATTTGAATTCTTTTGTACGACGCTGTATACTAACTGTAAGATTTTTATACACGCCACATATTAAGCTAAAGTTTAATTCAGTCAAAAACACGCTGAAAATTATTAATTGCGTGGTCCTGTATATGATTTTATTTATATTCAACAAACATCTCTCAGTATACTAAATGTATTTCACGTTCAACATGGATAACTCGATTTAAAAAAAAAACTTTTAAGCAATTTACGCTGATACACAGTAATGCCTACGAATTCGTTTGTGTAGACCTGTATATGATGTATAGCATTTATACATACCACATGGTATGCAAAAATTTAGTTAAACGCATACCTAACTGAAACCGCACTTCCAGCAATATAGATAATACTTCGAAGTATAAGTGCTACGTATTTCATTTGCGATACCGAACATGCCATATAGTAAACCTATCATATATCAATTGCATGGCAATCCGAGTACATTTACGCGAGTTAGAGCGCGGACAGACAGACAAACCGAATTCATAAACACTTTTCAACTATGTTGGAAAGTGTTAATAAAAAGATTATAATTAGTAGGACTTATAAAGACTTTTAGTAAAATGCGGAATTAAAACAACATATTAAAATTATAGAATAAAACCATACAGAATAGCGTGTCTATGATTTACTACTGGGGTTTTAAAAAATGTTGTTTTAATTGTGTATTTTACTAAATGCCTCATTTTAATTTTCCTATTAATTTTAACAATTTAATTGATTCAGACGCAATTATGTTTTAATGTTTGAAAAAAAAAAGATTATACTTTAATATTTTAATTTACTAATTGCTCAGAATTGGCAAGAATTTTGATAATAAATAGTCGCTTACCTTTAGCAAATGTGTAAGTAAACTGCTTAGAAATGTTTTGACTTCAGAAATGTTTTGACTGGTGATTTTTCTCTATTAAACCTGTTCCTTTTTGTTGCTGTTTTCGTTTCCTTTATTCTCCATCCGCCCTTGACTTGTTCACCGATTGCAGAGACATCGGCAATAAAGTCTGCAGATAACAAATTCATCCAACCGGGTGATGAAGACAATGAAATCATTTCTATTAACGGATGTTTCGAGGAATTACAATTACAAGGTGATTTATTTGCATTTAAGGTATTAAAATTCTGAGAAAGTCGGAAAGATAATTATTGTTATTCATAATTAATTGACCTCTTGCCCTGAAATGGAGGTACGAGGTACTGTTATAGCAGTGGCGTAGTAAGTAGCATTTCAAAAAAATATGGCAAGGGCTCGTATAGTCATTTTCAAACAAATTTAACATTTCGGATTATCGATAATTAATAAAATGCATATGAATATAATTAATCGTTTCAAACTAATTATTAATGACTTTATCACAAAATCAATATTTTAATAATTTTAGATAGAGGATTTAACACTTAACTACTGTCAGAGAGATTGTCTCATAGCTGTACTGCGAATGGTCTCTGAAACGTTTGATCGAAAAGTGAATAAAAGGCTCGATTAATTCACAGGATACTGTTTCTGTACTAACATTTATGTACAGGAAGAAATTTTACAATTAAAATTCAACTGTTCAGAAGTCTCTAGGGATAGTGCTAGGGCGCCAAAGGAAACAAAATTTCACTAGTGTCTTTTAAACTGTGAATTAACAAAAACAGCAATCTGTGAGACCGCTAATATACACTGCAATGCAAAAATATACATACCCCTTAGAATTGGACAATTCAATTTTTTTGACTTTTGTGAAAAGAGAAAGACATTAGATGAATGTAGGTGGTAATTGAAACAATACAAAAGAGGGGAAAATCATATTTAATTAATAGCATAGGATAAAATGCAGAAAATGTGGTTTCTTGCCAATGCAAAAGTTTACATACCCAGAGTAAACAAGTGGGTAAGTGTGATCGAAGATAGCACAAAGGGTTTCGTTTCGTTTAATATTCCTTTCAAAACACTTTATCACTTCTTCAATAAACCCAAATAAATTTCATTAAAGAAAAAAAAAGTCATGTTTTTTATAAAGTAAAAATTACAATTACCGGTCAATTGTTTCGTTTTTTCGAATATCTGAACCTGCGGTTCCAATTCCACTCTGTCATAATAGTACCTGTCATGTTGACTAAATGCGATATTAAAAAAAAAGTAGTCCCCCCCCCCCTCTCCTAACAATTCCTATTCGCATTATTAATTACATCATTGTCTGTTAGTGTTTTGTTTCTTTTTTCTATTCAAAAATCAGCATTTTGTGATAAAATATAAATTCGGTTCCAATAATGTGATTTTTATAAAAATTAGATTTCCGAATTCACCGTAAAAAAATATGCATAGATGCAAACTTTTCAAATCAGTAAATGCAATTAAAAAATAATAATAGAGCTTTTAACCTTTTACTTCCCTCAAAATCTGTATTTTTTAGGTGCGTTCGTAATTATATAAATACGTAGCACCTATAGTCGTCGTCTGTTTGCATATAACAGCACAAAAACTACCCAACCAAAATGGTTTGAAATTTAAGATACATTATCTTTGCAGAATTTTGTCGAGACATTTCAAATTTCATGAAAATCGAATTAAAATTTTAGAAAATATTATTTATTAAGAAATTTGAATTTTTTTTTTTTTAAATCGGTACTTTCTTGTTATAGGAGCTTCCGAGGTTTAATCGTCAAGCGACCGAGATACTTATTTTATGACAGAAATTAATCTGCAGACGATATAAATCATTTAACAGAATTAAAAATCATCAAGATCTGAATATTTATATAACTAGCTATAGTACGAACACACCTCATTTGTCGCGTTTAACGTACAATTTCGAACTTGTTTTATTTTCCTTTCTTCAACAGCTGAGACGAAAAGCGAAAATAATCTTGCTGATAAATGGCATGTCTCCGATATGTTCTTTTGATTTGGATAAAATTATTTTCATTAACGCAAAATTAATTCGTAATTTCTGTTCTAATTACGCCATCTTTATAAAAAAAAATTAGATTTCTGTATTCGCCATATAAAATACGCATGTATGTGTTAATTTCAAATCAATAAATCTATACTAATATTATAAAGTAGTAAAGATTGATTTTTGTTTGTTTGTTTGTTGTTTGTTTGTTTGTAGGGGGTAATCTCTGGAACTACTGAAGCGATATCAAAAGTGATGGTGGTAAATTGATGGTGACAATCCCTGCTCCAACATAGGCTATATTTTATATCGGTGCCACTACCCCCAGGGGGGTTCAGGAGCGAAAAACGTTCTAAAATTTTGATTTTTTTAATACTGGAGGAGCTAGGAACATGAAATTTGGCATGGTAGTTAGAGTTACTTATAAGATGTAAATGCTCTCTAAGAACAAATTCTAATAAAATTCGAAATTTAAAAGGGTGAGATGAGCGAAAAGCGTTCTAAAAACATTCTAAATTACAATTTCTATGGAATCTCTGGAACTACAGAACCGTTTTCAAAAGTGATGGTGGCAAATTGATGGTGACAGTCCCTGCTCCAACATAGGCTATATTTTATGTCGGTGCCACTACCCCCAGGGGGTGCAAGAGCGAAAAACGTTCTAAAATTTCGATTTTTTTTTATACTAAAGGAACTAGAAACATGAAATTTGGCATGGTAGTTCCTTATAAGATGTAAATGCTCTCTAAGAACAAATTCTAAAAAAATTCGAAATTTAAAAGGTGTGAGATGAGCAAAAAGCGTTCTAAAAACATTCTAAATTACAATTTCTATGGAATCTCTGGAACTACAGAACCATTTTCAAAAGTGATGGTAGCAAATTGATGGTAATAGTCCCTGCTGTAACACAGGCTATGTTTTATATCGGTGCCACTACTACAGGGGAGAGGGGTACAAAAGCGAAAAACGTTCTAAAATTTCGATTTTTTTTATACTGAAGGAGCTAGAAACATGAAATTTGGCTTACTTAGTTGGTAGTTACTTATAAGTTGTAAATGATTTCTAACAAAAAATTTAAAGAAATTCGAAATTTAAAAGGGTGAGATGAGCGAAACGTGTTCTAAAAACATTCTAAATTACAACTTCTATGGAATTTCTGAAACTACAGAACTGTTTTCAAAAGTGATGGTGGCAAATTGATGGTGACAGTTCCTGCTGTAACATAGGCTATATTTCATGCCGGTGCCACCACCCCCATGGGAGTGCAGGAGCGAAAAACGTTCTAAAATTTCGATTTTTTTATACTGAAGGTTTTAGAAACATGAAATTTGGCATGGTAGTTACTTATAAGATGTAAATGCTCTCTAAGAACAAATTCTAAAAAAAATCGAAACTTGAAACTGTGAGATGAGCGAAAAGCGTTCTAAACACATTCTAAATTACAATTTCTATGGAATCTCTGGAACTACCTAACCCTTTTCAAAAGTGATGGTGGCAAATGTTTGATGACAATCCCTGCTCCAACATAGGCTATATTTTACGTCGGTGCCACTAATCCCAGGGTGGTGTAGGAGCGAAAAACGTTCTAAAATTTCGATTTTTTTTTTATACTGAAAGAGCTAGAAATTTGAAATTTGGCATGGTAGTTACTTATAAGATGTAATGCTCTCTAAGAACAAATTTAAAAAAAATTGAAATTTAAAAGGATGAAATGAGAGAAAAGCGTTCTAAAAACATTCTAAATTATAATTTCTATGGAATCTCTGGAACCACAGAACTGATTTCAAAAGTAATGGTGGCAAATTGATGGTGACAATCCCTACTCCAACATAGGCTATACTTTATGTCGGTGCCACTAACCCCTATGGGGTGCAGGAGTAAAAATCTTTCGAAAACTGCGACTTTTTTGTATTGCAAGAGCTAGAAACTTGAAATTTGGCATGGTAGTTATTTATAAGATGTAAATGGTCTCTAAAAATAAATTTTTAAAAAATTCGAAACTTAAAAGGGTGAAATGAGCGATAAGCGTTCTAAAAACATTCTAAATTACAATTTCTATGGAATCTCTGGAACTACAGAACCGTTTTCAAAAGTGATGGTGGCAAATTGATGGTGACAGTCCCTGCTCCAACATAGGCTATATTTTATGTCGGTGCCACTACCCCCAGGGGGTGCAAGAGCGAAAAACGTTCTAAAATTTCGATTTTTTTTTATACTAAAGGAACTAGAAACATGAAATTTGGCATGGTAGTTCCTTATAAGATGTAAATGCTCTCTAAGAACAAATTCTAATAAAATTCGAAATTTAAAAGGTGTGAGATGAGCAAAAAGCGTTCTAAAAACATTCTAAATTACAATTTCTATGGAATCTCTGGAACTACAGAACCATTTTCAAAAGTGATGGTAGCAAATTGATGGTAATAGTCCCTGCTGTAACACAGGCTATGTTTTATATCGGTGCCACTACTACAGGGGAGAGGGGTACAAAAGCGAAAAACGTTCTAAAATTTCGATTTTTTTTATACTGAAGGAGCTAGAAACATGAAATTTGGCTTACTTAGTTGGTAGTTACTTATAAGTTGTAAATGATTTCTAACAAAAAATTTAAAGAAATTCGAAATTTAAAAGGGTGAGATGAGCGAAACGTGTTCTAAAAACATTCTAAATTACAACTTCTATGGAATTTCTGAAACTACAGAACTGTTTTCAAAAGTGATGGTGGCAAATTGATGGTGACAGTTCCTGCTGTAACATAGGCTATATTTCATGCCGGTGCCACCACCCCCATGGGAGTGCAGGAGCGAAAAACGTTCTAAAATTTCGATTTTTTTATACTGAAGGTTTTAGAAACATGAAATTTGGCATGGTAGTTACTTATAAGATGTAAATGCTCTCTAAGAACAAATTCTAAAAAAAATCGAAACTTGAAACTGTGAGATGAGCGAAAAGCGTTCTAAACACATTCTAAATTACAATTTCTATGGAATCTCTGGAACTACCTAACCCTTTTCAAAAGTGATGGTGGCAAATGTTTGATGACAATCCCTGCTCCAACATAGGCTATATTTTACGTCGGTGCCACTAATCCCAGGGTGGTGTAGGAGCGAAAAACGTTCTAAAATTTCGATTTTTTTTTTATACTGAAAGAGCTAGAAATTTGAAATTTGGCATGGTAGTTACTTATAAGATGTAATGCTCTCTAAGAACAAATTTAAAAAAAATTGAAATTTAAAAGGATGAAATGAGAGAAAAGCGTTCTAAAAACATTCTAAATTATAATTTCTATGGAATCTCTGGAACCACAGAACTGATTTCAAAAGTAATGGTGGCAAATTGATGGTGACAATCCCTACTCCAACATAGGCTATACTTTATGTCGGTGCCACTAACCCCTATGGGGTGCAGGAGTAAAAATCTTTCGAAAACTGCGACTTTTTTGTATTGCAAGAGCTAGAAACTTGAAATTTGGCATGGTAGTTATTTATAAGATGTAAATGGTCTCTAAAAATAAATTTTAAAAAAATTCGAAACTTAAAAGGGTGAAATGAGCGATAAGCGTTCTAAAATCATTCTAAATTACAATTTCTATGGAATCTCTGGAACTACAGAACCGATTTCAAAAGTGATGGTGACAATCCCTGCTCCAACATCCTCTTTAATATAAAGCTATCTATGCGCTGCTGACGACTGGGTTTTCTCTAATCTTTGCCACAGACTAATCTCGGAAAATGAAACATTTGAAGTTACTAAAAAAATAATAGCTCGAAAAGTATTTGTCAGAAAATTGTTAGACAAACTGCGTTTGAAAGGTAAAAAATTGTGTATTTCTTAATATAAATTTCAAATCTAATGATTATGTCATTTTTCAAATATTGAATTTGAAAAATTACCAAATTTTACAATGGAGTACCATAGTAAAAAGATAATGATAAGGGCGACGTGTCCTGACGTGTATATTGGCTATAGCACGAGCCACAAATTATAGTAGCCTTATTATTCTGTTAAAATATAAAAGTGAATTATGAAATGTCAATATTTTGTTTGATTAAAGGTTCGTTAAGAGAAATTGACCAGCGTAGCGTGCTAGTGCAATAATAGAAAAAAAATTCTACAGAGCCTGAAAAATGCCTAGTTCGCCATCTTTGATTTGTGTGAACAGGTATCAGATTGCTCATCCGTGGTTTTCCAATGAAAAGAAATTAAACGAATTTATTCAAATCGATTTTTAATTGATATTTCCAGATTATCAGAGATTAATTGATATTACTTCTAGTGGATGTAATAAAAAAAATTTAGAAATTCTGAAAGCTTTTTTTTTTTTTTTTGTGTGTGTGTGTGTGTGTGTGTGTGTGTCCCCAAAGTTTCATCTTCCTAGGTGGAATAGTTTATGAGATGATAGGGGTGTCTCAGTAAACGTCCAATCTGTTATCGAAATTGCAATGCTGTGATTATGGCAACCCTTACCCCTCTTCTTGAGTTTCAGAATGAACTTCCTTTGCGGTTGATTAAATTATACGCTTTAGTTGAATATTTTTATCCGTTAATGAGTGGGTTTTTAAGGATTTAATTAATATCTTGCGTTAATGAACACATTTTCAAAATTGTATGATTTTCAATGTGACAGTAGGTATTCAGCTGTAAGTACAAAAAATTTCAAGTCTCTAACTTATATAGTTTCTGAGAACCGACTCTGTGACGGACAGACAGAGAAGCGAGTCGAATAGAGTTTCGTGAGATGAACGAAACCCTAAAAAGACATTAATGTTTGTTTTTGTTGTTAGAAAAGGAAACAAATAGTTACAAGGACGTCCGTAACGACGTATGATGTCATAAATCCGGGATGGCATGCTTTCAATAAGATTTATCAACGTAGTTTTGTCAATTTCATCCCAGGCTTTTAAAGCACGAAGCTCGTCTTTGCTTTCATATTGTTTGTTGTGGGGATAGATTTTGCGAACTAAAAATTCCCCACAGGTTCTCCATAGGATTGCAATCTGGGGAACAAGGTGACCAATTCAAAACATTAACTTTTTTTTTTTTTTTTTTTGTTTCAACCAATCACATGTACTGCGGCTACTATGTACTGAGGCATTTTGTCTTGCTGAAAAGTGAATTTTACTTTCCTTGCTGGAGATACGGGATAAGGTGGTTTTGCAATATCTGTTGGGTACACAATACCATCCATTTTTGATGTTGTGAAGGCTAACTGAAGCTTACCACGAGCAGTGAATGCTGCTCATACCATTAAGCTATCTCCTGCAAAGTTTCTTTTAGAAAAGTAGCTCTGTTTCTTTCTTAAATCTCGCCAGTAATATGCGAAACCATCATGTCCGCTGAGATTGAATTTCTATTCGTCACTAAAAATAATCTGAAAGATAAAAGATTCATTTGCACTTTTCAGGAGGTAGCTTAATAGAATGGGGAGCATTTACTGTTCGTGGTAGGCTTCAGCTGGGCTTCACAACATCAAAAATGGATAGCACTAGCAAGGAAGGTCTCCATAAGCGCATACTCAGAAAAATGTGAAAAAATCACTGAATATTCTTCTCATGAGGATATATACGTCTATAAAAACAATTGCTGCCGAACCTCGATATAACGGCCGTAAAAAAATTTGAAAGTTTCGTATTTTTGGCGATTTATCACTGGTTGGCGAAAAAAAAAAACACGCTTTTATGATAAACTAGCGGCCCGTCTCGGCTTTGCACGGGTAGACAATGTAATTTTTTTATTACATTCGTTTTCCTGAATTTCGCGCTCCTACCAAAAACTATTGCTGAGATATGGCGAAATGACCTAAAACTTTCGAATGCCCCTTTAACCACCTTCGGGGTGGGGGATTTCTAAATCCACTGAAATACGTGTTTAATCATTTGTTTAGTAGATTTGTTTTCCTGAATTTCGCGCGCCTACATAAAACAGCTGCTGAAATATGGCGAAATGTCCTAAAATTTTCGAAACCACCCATTTAAAACCATTCGGGGGGAATTTCTAAAAACAGATAAATGCGTGTTTATCCATTTTTTAGTAGATGTGTTTTCCTGAATGTCACGCTCCTACCTAAATTTGCTGCTGAGATATGGCGAAATGACCCAAAACTTTTGAATACCCCTTTAACCACCTTCTGGGGGGAATATCCAAAATCGCCGAAATACGTGTTTAACGAATTTTTTAGTAGATTTGTTTTAATTAATTTTGCTCTCCTACATAAAAGCTGAGATATGGCGACATGACCTAAAAAATTCGACCCCCCCCCCCATTTAACCACCTTCTGGGGGAAATTTCCAGAATTGCTGAAATACGTGTTTTATTCATTTTTTAGTAGATTTGTTTTCCTGATTTTCGCGCTCCTAACTAAAACTGCTGCTGAGATATGACGAAATGATCTAAAACATTCGATCCCCCTTACCTCTTTTGGGGGAAAATTTCTAAAATCGCTGAAATACGTGTTAACCAATTTTTTAGTAGATTTATTTTCCTTAATTTCGCGCTCCTACATAAAACTGCTGCTGAGATATGGCGAAATGACATAAAACATTCGACCACCCCGTTTAACCCCCTTCGGGTGGGGGGGAATTTCTAAAATTGCTCAAATACATGTTTAATCATTTTTTAGTAGATTTGTTTTTCTGATTTTTGCACTCCTACCTATAACTGCTGCTGTGATATGGCGAAATGACCTAAAACATTCGACCACCCCCATTTAACCCCTTCTGGGGGGAATTTCTAAAATCGCTGAAATAGGTGTTTAATCATTTTTTTAGTAGATTTGTTTTCTGGAATTTCAAGCTCCTACCTATAACTGCTGCTGAGATATGGCAAAATGACCTAAAACATTCGAACCCCCCTTTAACCCCCTTCGGGGGGGGGATTTTCAAAAATCCCTTCTTATTGCTTGCCTAGGCCATAACAGCAATCTACAGTTCAAATTGCGTGACCCTAACTTTAGTAGTTTCGGCTGGGCGTTGATGAGTCACCCAGTCAGTCAGTCAGTCAGTCAGTCACCGTTTCCTCTTTATATAATAGTATAGATACCCTTTTAGGTAAACTTATCGCACTCTTCATAATGAATTAATTTAAGTAAGTTTTACTTAAATAAATGCACTTTTATAACTATGGTTTTGCCATACACATTTATATGTACAGTGGAACTTCCCTTTAACGAAGTCCCTATTTAACGAAGTTTTCTACTTAACGAAATTTTCTGCAGAACCTTGACTTTGCACATCATTAACATGTAAATTAATCTCCATATTACGAAAAACTTACTCTATATAACGAAGTCTATTCCACTTTCGTGCGTGTACAGTATTGAAACGGAGAGGTTGCTGTTGCGATGGATGTATGAATGTATTTCAGCGGACTGTATGAAAATGAACACATTTGAAACATTTAATCAAAACACACACATTTAATCACATTTTAATGAAAAAAGAATAGGTACGCTTCGGTTTTTGTTTACTTCTCTTTGTTTTTTAGACATTATTCTAATTAAATTATTCTCATATCTACATTGCATACAAAAATGACTATGCCCGAATTAAATTACGTTTTTCAAATATTTACATTTTATGTGAACTCTTAATTTTATGTGGGTTATATGGTATACAACTTTCATAAATTTAATTGATTTCTATTTAACAAATTTTCTTCATAACGAAGTGTTTAAGAATAACGATGAGACTTCGTTAAATAGAAGTTTCACTGTATATATAAAGAAAATTAATCGTATTCTACGGTTTAGAACAAAATATAAATTGTTTAAAAAGGCTTAAAACTAAAAATTAAAATCCGATTCTGAGCACAGTCGGTTTGACTTTGATATTGTTAATGTCGGAGGCAACAAGTAAAAAGTACTGTTGCCATGGAAACAGAGGCTTATTCACTATCGAAATGTATAATGCATAGAAGAAGGAATAAGAAGGACGATGTGGGGTGTTTTCGCCCACAGAGTAAGGAGATTTAAACAGAGAATCAACTCTCATAGACTTCAATGGTAACTTCTTTAACATGGGATTACACATAGACAGTGGCGATATAGCTTCGGATGACGCAGAAATGCATACCCAGGATGTTATAAATACTTTTATTGTTAAAAAATTGAGAAGAAACATCATTAAATATCACAAAATTATTAAAGCATCTGTGCCCAGTGCCCCCAAATTTGTAAATCAGTCGCTGGCTACTTATAAAATAAACACATACATTTACCCCCCCTCCCCCCTTTCACCTTCGTAATATCAACTAAGAATTTATTGTATTCACCTGATTTTAAAATTTAAAACCAAACCCTTATTTAAATTTATGAAATTAGGAAATACTAATAAAGCGTATCATATTTATTATTTCTGTTGTCAACATCCCTTTTTCTAAGCAAATAAAAAACGCAAAACGATAAATGCGATACCATATGAACAAATTTTGAACAGGTTTCTGACATATTATACTCACATTTCGTTAAAACATGTTTGATGAAAATTACATTTAATTAAAAATTAAATCAGCATTGTTTTCATAAATGAAATGAAAGGTTTTTCTCAAATAGCGTTGCCACAAAAAAAGCAAAAAAAAAAACGATTAAAATTATGAAAATAAAAAATATATGTTCCAATAAAGATAAAGTTTTTTTCCGTTTACTATCCTTGGCCAGATTTTACTGTAACTTTGGTTGAATAAATTAGATGATATTCTGGCTTGACTAATGTTGTTTAGGAGATACTTTTAGTCCTTATTTTTATGTTATTTTATTTATTTATTATTATTTTTTAAGTTTAAACCTGCATCTAAAAAAGATTAGACTGCAATGTGAAATATTTGCATGGGTCCACTGGTGTTTATATATTTACAAATAAGGAAACTAAATACGAGCTGCCGCATTCTTTGAACGCACAAGACATACTTAAAATTAACACAAAAATGATATTAACAGAATGAAATTAAAAAAATTAAAAGACGAAGAGCGAATTTCACGGGCACAAGTCAAGACACGATATGAGAATGACAAAAGCGGAAATACCGGCAACCCATCATGTGAGGCGACGGTTAGTAGGAACGTCTATGCCAAGATAAAAGCCAAGTTTTCGCCAATATCGGGAGGGTTGCGAGCCATTCTGTTTGAACACCTTCCCATAACCCCCGTAGCAATTGATGGGCGAAAACACCCCACATCTTCCTTCTATCTTATATTTCCTTCTTCTATGGTATAATGAGAGAGTTCTTAATCGGTCTTAAAACTTATCCAGCCGGTGAAACCGTGTAAAATTAAATAACTTCAGCAACACACAACTTATATCTATATTACATAAGCTTTATATAAGCTTGTAGAAAAAGAATAAACCATTTAATCGTTTAAGTTAAAATTCATAAAGTACTGCGGATTTAAACACTCATTTAACCAGGAATTTTCAAGTGCATTAAAATCACTTGCATTTGGCGAGAAAAAAGTCTTCCTTGCCAAATCGCGTCTTTTTGAGCCAAATACTCGAAAATATTTTATTTTTTTAGATTTTCTACTGGGATTCCGCAGCTAAATTTGACAGATCCGTTATTATGTACACGAGTAGTTTCATTAGCATTTTTTTTCCAAAATATTCTGAGTATGCGCTTTAAGGAGACCTTACTTGTAAGTACCAACAGATATTGCAAGACCATCTTATCCAACGCCCCCCTAGAGGTATCTCTAGGGGGCGTTGTCTTATCCCGTATCTCCGGCGATTAAGGAAAGTAAAGTTCACTTTTCAGCGCGACAGGTGCCTCAAAACATATCAGTCGCGGTACATGTGATTGGTTGAAGCAACGAAACGTTAATGTTTTGAATTGTCCATCTTCTTCCCCAGATTGCAATCCTATTGAGAACCTGGTGCAGTATAAAGTTCGCAAAATCTATGCCCACAACAAACAATATGAAAGCAAAGACGAGCTCCGTGAATCAATATTAACAGACTGGGATGAAATTGACAAACCTACGTTGATAAATCTTATTGAAAGCATGCCACCCCGGATTTATGACATCATACGTCGTCACGGACGTCCTTGTAATTATTAGTTTCTTTTTGTAATCACAAAAACAAACATTAATGTATTTTTTTATTCTGGGTATGTATACTTTTGCATTGACAAGAAACCACATTTTCTGTATTTTTTTCCTATGCTATTAATTAAATATGCATTTTCCCCCTTTTTGTATTGTTTCAATTACCACCTACATTCATATGTCTTTCTCTTTTCACAAAAGTCAACATTTTTTTTTTTCCAGAATTGTGAAATTCTTAGGGGAATGTATATTTTGCATTGCAGTGTAGCAGTTACGGGTTAAGATACTGAATTCTAGAGATTACGATTTTCAACCCTTTATGTTCCAAATTATAAATTAATGAAAATTTCGCCTTCCAAATTATTTTCCTAACTAGTTTGAAAATACATTAGAAGATTTGTGTAATCATTAAATAAATTATAGAAAGAGTTAGTCTATTAAAGTTAATAAACTAAATCGGTATTTAGAGGGTTTTGTGAAATATTTACAACTCTACTCAAATCATTTCTTTAAAATGTTCTTTTTGTATTTTATAGAATTAGAAAATGTGCAACTATAATGGTCTTACAATGTAAATATAGAAAATTTTCACTCCATGTCTTTTGACATCAAGGAAACTGAACCGTAATATTTCGAAAATAAACTGTCCATTTAAAATGAATTTTGTAACAGATGTTAAATAACTTTGTAGCAATAGTTAAATTTTACCTCAGTAGGTGCAGCACCACACATTCTCTAGTCTCTCTTCACAATTTACGTTGGGAGATCAGATGAGATGGTTGTGAGATACAGCTGCCAAAAAAGGCATGTTTTGATTCGAGTGCAAAACAACTGATTATGATTAGGAGGATTTCTTCTAATTTTCATCAAGCTGTAAATAGTAACATTTGTACATAGCTCTTTGTGAAGTGTTGTCAACACTGTACAGAATGTTATATTAAAAGTTTTCTGTAAGAACATCCGAGTGCTCTGTGAGTATATAGTGTCAATTGTTTGAAATTGTGGAAGGTAGGAATCAACTTTTACAGTTTTGCTTTGTACAACAAATAATGCTTTTGGAACACTATTAGAGTGAAGTATCTAGATCGCACTTTAACCCTTTGAAGGTGGTGAGATACATTTCATCCCACTTAATTTTAATAAAGTTTGTACCAGAATTTTTCGATAGAATTTTACTTTTATAACTCTGATGAATAAAAGCTGTAAATTTGCATTTCTTTATTTTCAAACATTCTGGTGTGAATTCAACATCACATAAACAGACCCTGAAAGGGTTGAAGGAGCGTCGAGGAATAAAGAGAAAAAAGAAGTTAGCAAACGCATTATTAACGTTGAAACAATAACGCATGAAATATATGAATATTAAGGGTCTCTTTTTATAAAGCTAAAGAATAAAGGACAATTGCTTTCAAATCAGATAAAACTATTATTAACAAAATACACCTATAAACGTCTGGAAGTAAAATATAAATAATTACCGGAAACACTGTCATAGTTTTTGCCTTTTAGTTAATGGTGGAAGGATAAAGGAAATGTTATACAAAACGTACTCGAAGTTTCTCGCACTATTTCCTGACATTTCGTCTGTTTGTTAGATCTGTTTCTTAATTTTGCCTATACGCATTTCCCCGAAACTGCGATTATAATTATACGTGTAGGAAAGAACAAGAAAGAAAAATGTATTTAAAGCATTTACATTTTTAGTTTACTTTCCCAACGATAGTGTGACGAGACGAGTTAGACAGAATGAACAATGAGTGAGCTAGAAGCTGCTTTTTCTCCGATGTCTTAAATACCCCGTCCCTACCAAATCCGCTCTTTGGCATCTTTTATTTATTAAATAAAATCCCTGACGGCTCGGCCTACAGGCACAGGTAGATTTCGAAGACTCAGACGGTGGGCATCTGTTTATTGGGAATTACAGAAGAAATGACCCTTTTTCCAACATCCGGTAGTTGGGACCGCCCATTTCGAAATCTAACTGCGTCTGTAGGCGCAGCCGACAGGGATTTTTTTTTTGTTTTTAATTATTATTATTATTATTATTATTATTTTTGCTGTAAGGGTTGGTCCTATAAAAAACTTGTCAATACAAAAGTTGTAGATAATATTAAGAGGACTTATAATAAATATAAGCGGATTCGATAATTGACAAAGTTATGAATTTTTTTCTTCTTAACCCCTTCGCGACAAGCGTCCTTTACAGAATTTTTAATCTTTTACCACCGGTTCTTTAAAACAGAATTTTTCGCCTAATTGAATCGCAGAAATGCTACGATTTAATATGGCAAATATTCCAATAAAAAATAACTGGTGGGAATAATCGAGGATTCTGAGCATCTTCTACTTCACGCATACGTGTCGCTCGTCCCCAAGGGGTTAAACCCCTATTCCCTCCCCCCCCCTGAAGGCCGTTTTTAATTATATCAAAAATCTGTCATACGTAAATTTTCGGCCCTTTTCCTAGAAGTAATAATAACTTTAAACGAATTCGATACGTATCATAATAAGAAGTTATGGGGCTTTTTCTGTTTTCACAAATATCCCCCCCCCCCCCTTAGTTCGATTTTGCCTATTAACGAACTTGACCGAGATTTTATGTATCAGTTTGGAAGAGATTTGAGCAGAATTATTGAAGTTATCATGTCCATAAAAGAGTGATATAGATATACAGATAGATAAAGTTTTGAACTGGGGGTGGTTTTGGGTTCTAAGAGTCATGATCGGCGTAGATCTGCAAAAATTTTCCAGAAATTCCAACTTAAGGGAGAATGTAATAGGTTTTCTTACGAAAACCTTCTACGAAATTTCTTACGAAATCTACCTAAAATCGCTTTTAAATTTTTCCGGCAATCTTCAATCATAGAAGAAGGAATATATACTTTATTATTTTATAATATATATTATATACTTTATTATTTATTATTATACTATACTATTATTCCTTCTTCTATGTCTTCAATAGTTAGGGGTACACGGCCGGGGTATTTTTGCGCCTTTTTTTTAAAAGGATGTCTGTCGGCCCTCCTACCCGACGCACAATGGGGCAAAATCCCAAAAAGCTGGTCAAAAGTCGAAAAATAAAGTTATTATTTCAGGAATTTTGTTTATATAGTTGGCTAGAAAAATGTTTGGAGGGTCGGAATCTGTATTTAGAAAAAAGGTTTTCGCGTTTCCCTGACAACATGCATCATTTCAAAAGTGACGCTTGGGGAAGTATCATCTGAGGTGAACAAAGAGAGCAAAACAGCGGTTCCTCTAAACACGTGCTACATTTTTCCATATCATCCAATTTTAATTCTGTAAAATGGATTCACACGATGATGGTGTGTAAATTATTAGCATGCATTAGAAAAATTATATTAAGCGCATAAAAATTAATAGTGTCATGATTATTTTTGATTAAAATATTTTTTTTTAATATTAATTTTTTGTTTTCAAACATCAGAAAATTTAAAAGTTCCACAGTGTTCCGCGACGAAATTTAAGGAGATAATATCCTGAACTATTATCTAATGAATAATAAAAAAACCAGCTGCCAAATACTGCCATTTTACATTTCGCTTAGGTTTTTGCAACAAGAAGTAGAAATGTCACTGTTTACTTACCCGTCATATGTAGTATAGGGTAAGTTTTGTAATAAATTTAAAAACCGAAAAAAAATTTTTTTTTGACGGATTTACATGTTTCAGACACTGGAGATTCCAAAAAACATATTTTTAGAAAAAAAAAAAATTGCCGCCCGTCTGTGTGTCTGTAAACGCTCTATCTCACGAACAAATTGAGATAGAGACTTGAAATTTGGTATGTACTTAGTATGTAATAATAGGAAGAAGCTTATTGAATTTCAGTAACCTCGATTATCCGGAACTATTTTTTTCGGACTCTCGAAATATTTGTTCTGGTAAAAGGTAGATAAAATTTTCCGAAATTGTTTATTTTAAGGAGAGAATATAAAAGACAATTAAAAAACATAAATTTTGCATAAACAATGAAGTCGATCGGATAATTAGTTGCCGAGATATTTGTAATGCTATTTTCCACACTCTTCGATTTTTCATGACCCTGTATTTCATCCAAATTTCAACTCAAAGATATATTTCAATTGGAAATGAGACGCTTAATCCGACGCAGTAAACTCTCAGTTAATATGATTATCATTTTTAGAGTTATAAGGATGTTTATTTTACGCAATTCAGTAATAAAGCATTTAAAGTTTATGACGTCATCAAGCCACGATTTTATTCGAATTGCAATACATTTTATAAATAGTTGACACATGTTTTATTTTCATATTTTATATTATGCATATCCATGATGGGTAAGTATTACGGTGGCCCCCAACGACTAGTTTTTAGTCGCTTCAAAAATTGTGAAATTGTAAGAGAGTAGTGCATATGTTAGAAGATAATTTTATTGTCTCAGTTGCTGTGGTCTTCTTACAAAGCTGAATGCCAGCAGTTCTTTGTACAAAGTTATTTTTCCGAAAATGGCAGCGTTTTTGTTTTATTGACGTGTATAATTATATTCTAAACAAGAGTTTTGTAAAAAAAAAAAAAAAGATGGTTTAATTAAAGTGTGATACAGTTCTTTTTTTTTTTTCTTTTGTAGGGCTCGGGCTCAAAGTAAAAATTTTATTCATTTACAAATTGAAAAAAAAAAAAGAAAACTTGCTATTTGAAAAACAAGGTTGTAGTCTAAGTTTCTTAAAATGTTTTACAACCTTTTGAAAACCAATTTGAAACGGGAATGAGTTGTTATTGATAAGAATATAATGAGAAATATTCTGTGTGATTCTTAAGCCTTTGCATGGTCGATATCATTAATATAAAGAAACCGTGAGCTATCCCTTATCTATCATCGCTTTTTATTTAACGTTCTTTTTCAGAATTACCGGGAAAAAGTGTTCATGTCTTTCTGAAGCAGTTGTACAATGATATTTTAAAAGAATAACAATTTTGAGTTTTGTCAGATTTCTGCCAGTGGTTGGGTAAAATAAAAAAAGTTGCCAATTTAAAGCGATTTTCAAGGACATGAAAATCACGAAACGTTATCATGAGGGAATGTTTACAATTAATACTATTTCTACATAAGAAGAGATATTTAAATTTGAAAATTATTCTTGAAACAATTTTAAAATGTTACTAACAATTTTCTACTGTATGCTTTCGGTATCTAAACTAATTCGCCATTTTTGCTTTAAATTTTAACTTTTGAATCGTAATAACATTCTTCAAATCACCTGTATACGAAATTTTATACAAATGGAATAGCTTTCAAAACATTTAAATTTTTAGTTCGCTATATTGGATCTTCCATTTTTTTTTTTCAAATTATTATTTTAACTACGAAATCGTAATCAGCATCCTGAAAAACACCTGTGTACGAAGTTTCGTCCAATTTGAATAACATTTTCATATTTTGGCCAGCTTTTCGGGATTTTGCACCACTGTGCGACGCCGAGAAAACTCGAAATCGCTTCAGTCTTCAATGTCTTAACACTAGAATGGCAGGAAAATTTACCCAAGTTTTTAAAAAAAATTACACCAGAATTTTTTTTTTTAAACTAACTTATTTCTGTGTGGTATTTATTCAAATTATTTTATAAAGAAATTTCTGGTTCGAATAGAAATATATTTACAGTTTCCCCCAGGTTTAAAAAAGAGCAGGATGCTGTTGGTGGGAAAAGGGCACTTTTTTTTATTCTTAAGGGCACTTTTTTTAATTATTAAAGGTATTCTTTTGGTTTTTAAAGCCACTTTTGATATTTAAAAGTCAAGGCAGTCTTTTTAAGACAACATTGAGTTAGTTTTTACTATGAAAGCAAATTTTTTAATGCATAAAATAAACTTTTACAAAAAAAATATTAACCGACTTAAAAAAAAAAACACTAAAAAGTATTAAATAATTCTTTAAAATTCTCTAATGACAAAATGTTATCCATTAACCACAAATCCGATATCATGTGTCGGAATAAAAATGATAAATTTAATATGTACAGTTTAATACCCACCAAACATGGATTTTCGAGAGAATATATTTTACAAGAGATGAATATACAGACTTATGATTTAGTTTATGAATATATACATATGAAAAGCAATCAATTACTTTTTGAAGTCGGTGCCAAACTATCTTAAGTTTAGTAAGAAATGTGAATATATTGTACCTAGTATCTACTAATTTATCGATTGGGGTTGTTTGGCACCGACTTCAAAAAGTAATTCATTGCTTTTCATATGTATATATTCGTAAACTAAATCATAAGTCTGTATATTCATCTCTTGTAAAATATATTCTCTCGAAAATCCATGTTTGGTGGGTATTAAACTGTACATATTAAATTTATCATTTTTATTCCGACACATGATATCGGATTTGTGGTTAATGGATAACATTTTGTCATTAGAGAATTTTAAAGAATTATTTAATACTTGTTAGTGCTTTTTTTTTTAAGTCGGCTAATATTTTTTTTGTAAAAGTTTATTTTATTTCCTACTTTTTAGTTATTAATACAGTAATACACAATTATCTTGATATCAACATTTGCTGAATAAATAAGTAATTTGTAATAGAAATTATAATTTACCAAAATTATCCATTAAATAAATATTTTTTAATAAAATATTTGACAAAATCAAATTCTTGTCAATCTGGACGACAACTGGAGAAATATTGCCAAATTTGGCGATCAAAATATGTTGCCATAAATGAAGCCAACGTGGTTATAGTTTACTAATTTGACGAAATTCTCATTCAGATTGAGGAGAATTGGGACATCGGGATACATCGAATCTTCTGTAATCGGGTTCCACGCATTTTTTAATTTTGAAAAATTTTTAACAACAAAATTGTTCTAATTATCAGAATTTGACGAAATTTAAATGGGACCACCAGGGTGTCTTACACTTTTAAACAAAAAAATATATATATCAAAATCGGTGCACATTTACGAAAGTTATGCGTGAACAGGACTAAAACATACATACATAGGGTCAAATTATTAACATCCTCCTTTTCTCACCTTCTTCCATCTAAATAGAAGAAAGTATTGTGATCAAATTTTTTTCGACGGATTTATATGTTTTAGGAGTCAAAGATTCCGAAAAACATGTTTTTACAAAATATCTGTCTGTCCGTGTGTGCCCTCTTTGTATCATTGAAAAGTGTGTCAAGTTATGAAGCAACCTAGAATTGAAAGAAATTTCATTTATAGGCTTTTGGCTGTGACCAGCAAGGTCCCACTTGAATTTGCGGAAATCCTCCGAAAGCGGGCGCTGTTATAGCGATTTTTGTTCCATTTAAATTATTGTATCATCGAAAAGTGTATTAGGTTATCCACAGTACTGAACCAAATTTTTTGTATGTGTTTTTTACTATGGTCTGCAGGTCCCAGTTTGAATTTGGGGATATTCGGCAAGAAGGAGGCGCTATGATAAGACACTTAAAGATTTCAAATTCAAAAAGATGTACAGTTAAGTCGTTAAAAATATTAGAAATCCTAAGGGTTTTTTTCAATTGAATGTTCAGCCTTGATCCAAGGATACCGGAACAATTTTTGTTTTGCCTCTACCTTAAAAACTGGCTGAGATATAGCATTTTGAAATTTTAGAGTGGCTGACATTTTGAAACAAGATAGCAGGATTCCTCCATAAACGGTTTTAATTTAAGAGTTTTTAGTGCACATGCTATCTCGTAAATTTTATTTCATTGTTGTACCATCATTCTAACTCTTACATTCTTAACAATATATATTCATGTTCGCCAGCGTTGAATTCTCTCCAAGCTAGGCAATGTTTGGCGAAATATCAACAAATTTGGCGACAAAAACAAGTTGCCATAAATGAAGCCAACTTGGCTATAGCTGACATATTTGGCGGAATTCTGATTCAAATTCAATATTGACGAGAACTGCAACTGAATCTTATGTAATCGGGTTCCATCCATTTTTATAGCTTGGTGTTTTGTAGTAAAATTAGCTAAAATCTTAAAACCAAGGAATAGGTAGGCTGTCTTTTCCTGCCGGTATAGACCAGAAGGACTTTTCGTAGTTTAGTATACATAATATATCAGCTACAAATAAATTAATTTCTCGTGTAAATATGTTTTTAAATTGAAACTGTTTGGAAGTAATGTTATTTGAGCATTTTAAATATGACGTAAGTTTCCGCATTTAATGTTTTGAACGTGTAATAATGGACTTTTCGAAATATAAATTAAATTATCAAAATAATGGAAATTTGAATAAAATAATTTGTTCTATTGATCATATTTTGACGAAATTGAAATGGGACCACCTTGGGGCCTTACTCTTTCAAATAAAATAAAAATTATCAAAATCGATGCACATTTACGAGAGTTATGCGTGAACAACATAATACATACATACGGGTCGAATTGATAACCTCCTCCTTTTTGTAAGTCGGTTAAAAAGGGAGAAAGGGCACCTTTTTTACCGAGGGGCAAGAAGGGTGCTAATTATTTCACTGGATGGGGCAAGAAGGGTCTAATTATTTCACTGGAGGGTCTAATTATTTCACTGGAGGGGGCAAGAAGGTGCTAATTCTTTTTATAAGGGACAAGAAAGGTGCTATTTTGTAAACCAAAGGGCAGGCAGAGTGCAGCACCCTTCTAAAACTGTCTGGGGGGAACTCTGAATTTATTTGGTACTGGTCAAAATGATCGCTATGGTGGCTTCGGTGCAGGGGGTGGGTGTGATTTATTTGCCCTTTCAAAATTTGTCAGAAGCAAGCGCCCGCCCCTCTCGTTGAATTAATCACTTTCTTCATACAAGAATTTTTAGGAAACAACAATTGCGAAATCCTATGGGAAAACAGCTCCCATTGAAGTATCTTTTTCTGGGGAACTACTGGAGTGATATTAATATTTTTTAAATAGTTTTGGCAGTAAGCTAAACTATACATTGATCGTTCGGCAAGAAATAAAAAATTAAAGAAAATGCAATAATTATGACATGAGATCTCAAAGCCTGTTTTTTTTAAAATTAATGTTACTAAAAAGAAAATGATTTTTTAGAATCTATATTATAAAGGACAGACGTGTCCGTGCGTAACGCTGGCGTCATTTTGAGGTTGGTAACAACACCTAACAATTAAATTTCGGTTTTGCAATTTTGAAAACTTCTAAACATTGCACATTTTCTATTTTTACATTGTCATATAGGAATAAAATGTACTTTCAAATGCAATTTGTTTGAAAACTGTATCACAATTCACTCAGTCAGTGTGGTTTTTTAAATAATTTTCAAGGATGATTTATTTAAATCCATCTTCATCGCATGCAGGCTCCATTACGGAAAAAGAAAAAAACATTTGCACTTAAAACTAATAATTAGTTCAGGTTTTGTATCCAGATAATTTTCCATAACGAAATTAAAACTTCATCAATAAATAAATAATATTAAATTAAATTAAAATTAAAACTTAACATACATGTAATCGAACAATTTCAGTTTTTACACCGCCTAATAGGGAAAAAAATTACTTTCAAATATAATTTGTTTGAAAAACTGTATCTCGGTTAACCGATTGTTTATGTTTTTTTTTAAATAATTTTCACGCATGAGTTATTTTTAAATCTATCTCTGTCGTGTGAAGCCAGATAATGAAAGATTAATCCGTTTGCATTTAAAACAATATAAATAGTTCAGCATTTGTTTCTGCCTGAGATTCCGAAACGAAAATAAATAAAACAAATTTAACGGACATGTAATCAAACTACGTGCATAAACCGCTGAAATTATCAGAATAAAAAAAGCTGCTGTAAGTATCGAAATCTTTGGCAATTTCTTCGGCTATTAACTCCTGTCATGCGACTAAGAAAGTGACACTTTTAATAAATTAAAAAACTTTATTTTAATACATAATTGATATTTTTGACATAAAAATGCTTTGGTGTCGCTTATGAGCAATCTAAATATATATATTAAATATAAAAAACTATTAGAGTTAGAAAAAAATGTTTTTCACCTATGTTCTGTAACCCGGGACCGGGATCTTCTAAGTTAGAATAAAGTAAAAATAGTTCATTTTTAAATACTCTTTTACACGCATTCAATCAATGTTTATCTTAAGAATCATGTCCCGATTATGAAATATTCAACGCTTTGATTTACGTTCGGTAGAAAGCGCAAGCTAATGAATTTATTACAATTTTTGTGTTGTTTCTTTTTTTAACATCTGACAACAGGAAAAAAGAAAACATTATTTAGGCTATCTATTCAGGATTTCTAATTGATTAAAGCGCATTAAAAAAATATATTACTCTTAATTTTTTTTCTACTTTTTAGTGCTTAAAAGATTTCATTGTTACAGTTTCACAGCCATTTGGCACATTTTGGAGAGCATTAGTTTGATGCATAATGAATGCATTATTTTTGTAACTCGTATATAGTTGTAATTGTAACCCTAAAGAATATTTGACGATTTATCACCCGCGGCCAGCTAAGTGAAATATGCCTTAAAACTAATTTATTCATTTATAACTAAATTGTAAAAATATTAAAATGATGTATTGTCATCGGAAACACGCATGAATACATAATTTTTAAAATTCTAGCCAGTCAGGAAGTGAGTGAAAAATCGATTACAAAATTCCACCTTTACATAAAACTAATCGTTGGGGCCACTGTAATACTTACCCATCATGGATATGCATAATATAAAATATGAAAAAAAAAAAAAAACATGTGTAAACTACTTATAAAATGCACTGCAATTCGAATAAAATACTGGCTTGATGACGTTATACTTTAAAGGCTCTATTAAATGAATTGCGTAAGAGAAACATCCTTATAACTCCAAATTTGATAATCCTATTAACTAACGGTTTACTGCGTCGGATTAAGGTCTCATTTCCAATTAAAATATATATTTGAATTGAAATTTGAATGAAATACAGGGTCATGAAAAATCGAAGAGTGTGGAAAATAGGATTACAAATATATCGGCAACTCATTATCCGATCGACTTCATTCTTTATGCAAAATTTATGTTTTTCTATTGTCTTTTATATTTACTCCTTAAAATAAACAATTTCGAAAATTTTTATATCAGAACGAATATTTCGAGAATCCGAAAAAAATAGTTCCGGATAATCGAGGTTACTGAAATTCAATAAGCTTTTTCCCATTATTACATACCAAATTTCAAGTCTCTATCTCAATTTGTTCGGGAGCTAGAGCGTTTATAGACACACACACAGACATACAGACGAACGGCGATTTTTTTTTTCTCTAAAAATATGTTTTTCGGGATTCATGCCATAGACATACCATATACCCATACTATGATGGGTAAGTAAAAAGTTCTTCCGGCCTGTACCGGGAAGAAAAGGTAGCTTTCCTATATCTTCGTTTTAAGATTTTAGCTATTGTTATGCGAAAGCAGCAAGCTAAAATACAAAGAACCTGATTACAGAAGATTCGTTAATACTGACTTTGAATTTCGCAAATTAGTCAGTTATACCCAAGTTGGCGTCATGTATAGACATACTTCGCCAAATCTCGCCAAGCTTGGCGAGAATTTGACACTAACGGATGTGAATATAATTTTATGCGTACGTTTGGGAAAATGATTACAACAATGAAAGATATTTTGCGAGAAATCACGCTCACTAAAACTCATAAATTAATCTAAGATTTTTTTTTAATCTGCTGTCTTGTTTCAAAATGTCAACCACCTTAGAATTTCAAATTGCTCTATCTCAGCCATTTTTTAAGATAGAGACAAAACAAAAAATGCTCCGGAATCCCTGTATCAAGGCCTAACTCTTAAACAAAAAAAAATTGATTTTCTAATTTTTTTAAGTTTTAAATCTCTTAGTGGCCGCTATTTTGAAACAAGATGGCGGACTAAGCTGGCCAAAGAACTAGGTGAGCTTAATAGACACACTTAGTTACATCCAAATCGGTTCATCGATACGAGTGCTATCGTATGATATAGATCAAATATATAAATCAACATTTGAACGGATAGTGGTTTTTGGGGTCATGATCGGTGAAAATATACCGAAATTGCTTTCCTCCAAACGGTTGCAATAGGTAACTTTTTACTTTTTGTAATGAAAGCTAACTAAAAACTAAGTTGAGTTAAATAGAAGTGTGAGTGTAAAACAAAACCATCAGTATATAGTTAATTAAAATAACAAAAAAAAAAAAAAAAAAAAGAGGGGGGATGAAATTACTTTAATAGTTTTTAAAGAAAAGGATACGTCAATATCAGTTGTTTTCGATAGAATTTCGTATCTCATTTTGTATTTGTAGAACTGGTATGTGGTATAAGTAAGGTCAAATAAGTGATGATGAAAAAACATATGGCACACATAAGTGAAAAACTAAATGTTTATTAACACTGATACTGAATCATTCAAACTTCGTATACATTTTTTAGACACACTGTACATTTATTTATGATATAATATACTTAAAAGAAATACAGAAAGCAACAGCAACACAATGTTTCTTATATCTATTTTTGACAATACATATTTCCCCCTTATACTCATATTTGCTGAATACCTACTGTTTCTAGTTTCTACATTGGTGAGATATTTATACTCTAACTAGCTGTTACCCGTGACTTCGTTCACGTATCATTAAAATAAGAATAAATTC
The DNA here is from genome assembly GCA_963931845.1 of Maratus michaelseni. Lineage (NCBI taxonomy): Eukaryota > Metazoa > Arthropoda > Arachnida > Araneae > Salticidae > Maratus > Maratus michaelseni. The sequence continues at coordinate 228,244,259 of OZ007596.1, forward strand.
ATTAATTAAGCAAAATATTTCATTCCCAATAATTAGAAACGTAAATAATTAACTAACTCTTGATCACATTCCATTGGAGACAATACAGTATTTCTATGTTATAGAGGCCTTGACATAACTAAGTTTTAAAAAAGTGAAATTTTGTGACAAATAATCACGAAAAGGAAACTGCAACCAACAAAAAAGGCGGGCCAAATAAAATCGTGGAAATCGGCAAATTGTGTAAAAACATATGTCAAGTTTACCTGGTAAACCATTTTACTTTTAACGCCTTTGTGAAACGTTTTAAAAGCCATCCTTCAAAGATAATGGAAATAGTATATTCTTTTTCATTAAATTCAATTCTTGTGAATAGGGAGCAATAATTGTAGACCTAAATGCATGGAGCTTAAATTTGCCTCCTTGATTTAATCTATAACTACAGCGCCTATATTCTAGGCGCTGTACTACAACTGAAAAAAAAAATTCTTTATTTCTAAATGAAAATATGTTGACAGACAATATTTGTTCTCTAGAATAAATTGACTCATGAAGTTTGAATATGTGAAAATACGTTTTTATTTTTAAAAAAAAATTACTGTAATGAAGATTTTTTTTTCTTTCACCATCTATTCAAATTGAAAATAAATTCTTTTTTTTTTTTTTTTTTTTTTTTTCAATTTTAATGAGAAAAAATATATTATTCCGTTTCATTTCTTCTTTTTTATCCACAAAATTGGAATAATTCAGTTGCCATTTTTAGAGCAACTTGTTAAATTTATATATAAAAAATAATAATAATCATATCTCGGAATTTAAATCATTTTTTTAAATTCTGAAAGTTTATGACATCCTCTGCGAAATACAAACAGGCGGTCAGATTTTAATATAATAGATTCGTAATTATTTTTATTTTCCTAATAATCATGGTGTAGTTTTTGGCAAAAAACTCTCATCTGTATGTAACTGATATTCATGCATAATAATCGCTAGCTAAAAAAAAGCTAAAAAAATATATTTAAATTTTTCGTTTTAAATATAACGTGAAACTCATGTACTTTCTAAACTTACCGATTCTTGTATTATTAATGTAATGAATTGATTCACGCTCCTTCTAAAACACATTTGAAAATTCTCATTTTATTTCAAATATGACGTCACTTTTTCCTCAGAGAAATCTCTTTTAAATGGCACAATTCTTGTTAATTTTCTTTTTCTGGCAATCAGGACGTAAATTTTAGCGGAAAACTCACATTTGTGTGTAACTGGTATTAAAGCTAATTATTAATCAGTATCGATGAAAAATATTTCAGTTTTTCATCTTAAATGTTACGTCCATTATCTATTTACTTTCATTATACATTGATATTCATGCTCCTTGTATTATTACGAATATTTGAAAATACATGTTTTATTTATGACGTCATATTTGTCCAAGCCGAGGGGGATCCTTTTCATAGTTCCATGGTCCAAGCGAAATCTATTTTTTAATAATATAATTATTGTTGCACTTTTCCTTCTAATTATAACGCAGTTTTTGACAGAAAAATATCTTTTTATTTTAACCGATATTCATACTTCATGTATAATAACAAATACTCCATATTTTTGTTTCAAATATCACGGAAATTCACCTTCTCTTGAATTTTTTTAATTTTCAGTTTTCACGTGAAAAATTAGTTGTTGGGGAAAAATTATTTTTCCGTGTTTTTATTTTTGTGGCAACAATCAAAGCACCTAGCAACGATAAAGTAAAATGGTTAAATTTTATGGACAAATGTCCATTTATTCTCTATGAAAATAATGAAATTTTTAATTATTAAAGAAAATATTTGAATAAAATAAACAAAAACCAGCTTATGTTAATTTGAGGATTTTAATCAACCTATATGCAAAAATACAGGATCATTAAATGCTCCATTTTGACGCTGGCTTCAGCCTAACATTTGCACACAATGAGATTTATAATATTATTAGGATAGGATATGCATACTACAGAAACACATAATTCTAGTATTTCATAAAAATAGGCAATTAACTGGAAATATATGCAGCTTAATCAAAATTGTATTCGAACTAACAATGGATAAATTTTGGTGAGAGAATATTTGTTATAAATTCTAAAAAATATATAAAAAATGTATAAAATATATCAATGTTGGCATCAAGGATTTTCTAGATTAAAAAATCAGTGAGTTAAATAGATTCGCTAAACCGAATGTGACAATTCTGAATGTCGCAAAATTTGCTTGAATGGAGAAAAAAAAAAGAATTAGATTGTTTACATTTTCTTCTCAATGATTCTTCACCTTAAGCTGATTGACGAATTTCGTGACATTTTCCTGCTACCGATTGATGAATTTTGCGTTTTTTTCTTGCAGCAGATTGACGATTTTCTGATTTTTTTTTCCCGCTTACTGGCAAAACTCGCGGGTTTTTCTTTCACGCTACCGACTGAAGAATTTCGCAATTTTCCCCGCAACCGACTGACGAATTTCGTGATTTTTTTTCACGCGACCGTTTGAAAATTTTCGAGATATTTTTCTGCGACCGATAGACGAATATCGTGATATTCTATTCGTAAGCGAATAACGAAATTTACGATTTTTTTTCCCTGCGACCGACTGACAAATTTCGCGACTTTTTTTTCAACGTGACCTGTTAAAGTAACTCTGTCTCTATCAGAAAAATTGGAATTCCGGCATTGAAAATGAAAATAATACAGGAATTCCTGTATATAACCTGAACACAATCACCCCTGTTACAAATATTCGTGTATAATGCACCCCCCTCCCAAAAAAGGTCGAAATAAGGGGGTGCATACTGCACACGGGATATTTTCGACAGCTATAAGAAACCACACAGGATTTCGAAGTCATTAAATAATGTGAAAAATAATCAGCGAATATAGTAATAAGTAAAATAAATGAAATAATTTTACTTTTACGTGCTGTAGTTTGTGTATTATGAGGAAATATATACATAGTACCGAATTTCGGTATCAATAAAAGTATCGATCTGTTATTGATAAATAAAGTTTCCAATCAGAGATAAGTATGCATTGTCGAAACCTTAATTTTATGATATTTTAATAAAGGGGTGAAATATATAGCAGGTGTCACTTTTGTACCAAGCAAAAATCAACTTTTGTAGCGATAACAAGCTTACAGTATTCATTTCGGAGTTGTTTTTGAGCATTGAAAATCCAGTTTTGGAGAAGAAATTATCCAATTTTAAAGCAGCAAAAAGTGACTTGGGAGCAAGTTGAAATTTAAATACATGTGGTCGCAGTAGTTCTTCATCTGAACTTCGGACTGCAAACCAAAGCACATATTTTATTAAGGCTTGTGAAGTGGAACCCAAGTTCGAATGTTTCCGAACAATAGAATATTGATGATGTACATTTTTCATCGTGAGAAAAAGTAGATGTGCCATAGCTTTCGTCTCGATCAGACGGGTCGAAAGAATTGTTTCTTTATTAATTCCATGCCGGTTGGAGAACCGCGCATTTAACTAATATTTAAGCCCGACAGACGGTCGGATCAATTCCAAATACATACCAGTTTAAATTAATATTGTAAATATTTTATATTATAATCAAGATATTAAAAGTATAACGTTAATAACTTTGAAAAACGTCTGGACTATTACTCATTGCTCCTAGACACCAGCCAAAATACTACATACATATTAATCTTTTTTCCCTTAAAAGCTGCGAAACAGGCAGAATTATGGGACTTTTTGTTTTCCCACATGCATGCTACACATTAGCATCTACACCTGCCAACATGCCAATTTTGAAAATCGTACAATTTTTATGATGTATTTTTAAAACGTGCATAAAAACACGTAATATTAAAAAATTATGGAACGAACAATGCAATTTGGTTTCTTATGCGCATGTTCTCTGAATGGTTAGTTATATCACGATGTTTTTTTTTATATCACTCCTACCTTCGAGAGAAATTTTAACATCTGAATTACACGCAATGTAAATGAGCAAAATACAAAGTGTTCGCTTTCACAAGATTCCGTTATACACGAAAATTCTTTGGTGTATGATTCTATGAAAACTTAATTATACTGTTTCGGTTTAACTTTTTCCATTTTGTGATAATAATGGAGAACACCAACTGAAAAATAACAAATCTTGTAAAACGGTCGAAGTGAACTTTTCTGCCATGGCATATTTTTAAGTATTCTCATTTCCGTAAAAGAAATCAAAAAGAGGCATGCATCAGATTGGAGGTTTTATCTTTTACGCAATTGATAAAATAACGTTTTACGATTCATTACTATTTTTTTTTTTTCTAAAAACCGTACAATCTTACTGTTCCCCCGTACAACCGTAAATTTAGAGTATGAAGTGAAAATGTTATCTGGAGGGTAATTTAGATTACATTTCTAAAAAACTGGAATCTACCAAAATGTGGAATATTCTCACCTAGGGTTGTCATATATCTCTCTTAAAAAACGGAAAATTTTATTGACACTAGTTTGTTTTTGTTTTACCAAACTATCGTCATCTACCACATCCTACTGAACTATATTGAATGTGATGTAATTTTCCCAACTGGACGAAAAAAAAGTCCGGGCCAGGATTCGAACCAGGGATCTCTTGGCTGAAGCTACCAATCCTCTACCAACTGAGCAATCCCGGACGAATATGGCGGTACTAATTCACCCAGTTAACCTTATTGGTCATAACATCTGATATTTTATCCGAATCAGCTCAACAGAATAAATCGCAGGTAATGGGACCTCCAGTAAACGCGACTTGGGAGCAAGTTGAAATTTAAATATTAATCTTTTTTTTTTCAAAGCTTTGAAACAGGCAGAATTATGGGATTTTTTGTTTTCCCACATGCATGCTACATATCAACATCAATATCTGCCAACATGCCAATTTTGAAAACCGTACAATTTTTATGATGTATTTTTAAGACGTGCATAATTTGCGTTTACTGGAGGTCCCATTACCTGAGATTTATTCTGTTGAGTTGATTCAGATATCAGACCAGAAGCTATGATCATTAAGGTTAACTGGGTGAATTAGTTCCGCCATATTCGTCCGGGATTGCTCAGTTAGTAGAGCATTGGCAGTTTCAGCTAAGAGATCCCTGGCCCGGACTTTTTCGCCCAGCTGGGAAAATTACATCTCATATGTTTTCTTTACCAATTTGAATAATTGTGTCAAAATTAATCTAGTATATTGAATATGCCAATGAAGTTTCCTTTAAGGAATTTTTCTTACAAACAAATCATTAATTAATTGCTATAATTGTTGTTGTTTTCCGACTGTATTTGTATTACATTATTCTAATAATACTGTTTCATTAATTTTACAGTCACAATTTTGTGGTAAAAAGTACATCAAAAGAGAAATTTTTATAGAAAACTGAAAAGATAAAATGATAAAAATTCTTCAAATTAATAAAAGTCAGACATGGTTTTTTTTTTTTTTTTCAAAAAACGGAAGAAATCGTCGCACGGAAAAGGTTTAAACGTACACAGCACAATAAGGCTGAAAAACTTACAACTTACGGAGAAAACGTACATGCTGGCAACCCTATTTTCACCTCGCATGGCATGAAGCTTGCACTTATTTGGCAACCACTACCAAATTGTATTAAATTCACCTCTATATAGGGGACAAAATATGAGGTCTCATGGATGTCCCTTATTGGAAGGTTTTACTACATTTGCTCTTCATAGGTCTGAAAAAAAGTCATTAATTAATGGAGCTATTCTTTCTGGATTATTCAAGTGGACAAAATGGTTTCCATCTACATGTTCAAGTCTAAATTTTTTAGTATTTTTTCTATAAATATCGTAAAATGAATCAGTGACTTCCGGAGTGAAAGAGGCGTAGTTAGGATGCGTATTATTTGCCATTATCATCAACAGTTCACAGCGTACTGCTGCCATGAACTGTCGAACGAAATCATGACTCCTCCGACTGAATTGTTCTATAGTCCTGCATCTAATATCTCGAGTGAATACAACGCCAGTTCCACACTCAGATGGTTTGGTTCCCCTTTTATTGAGAATTTTCGCACCTTCTAACGACACCTCATTAAACATACCTTCACGTAATCTTTTCGCTGCAGATTCTTCTGTATAAATTGGAGGAGGTTTTGTCAATTTCTTTTCTATCTCCAAATGATTCATCACAGCGTTTCTCGTTTCACCAGGAAACATATGAACATCTCTGGAAGACGGTTTTACTATATCTAATACTGCAAGTTTTTGGATGTTTTCTGGGAAAATACTGGAGAACATTAGAGCTAAGCATCCTCCTAAACTATGCCCAATAAGGCTGAAGTTCTGCCAACCTAAAAAGTCAGTGACTTTTTTGAATTCCATTATCATACTAATGTCAGTGTAGTATGAACCAGGGCCTTTGTGAGAAGACATTCCGTGACCCGGTGCGTCAACAGCTACAATATGTAATTTATCTAGAAGCAACGGAAATAGTCTGTCAAATGTTCCACAGTTGTCAAGCCATCCATGCAGTGCTAAAACTGGATAGCCTGAGCTTTTGCCCCAAGCCTTCGCTGCTATGTTTCCATGAGTAAGAGGAATGGTTAATTCTTTCACTTCAGTTCCTAAGTATTTTGCATTCGTAGTTGAATAGCACCGTAAATGAGGTAGAATTGTTCTCTTCACAGTATGGCATCTATATATGGAAAAAGAAAAAAAAGATTTAAAAATATGCATATCATATAATAATATATCATTCTATTAAATAAAAAAACAAGGAGTTTTTTCATGTCATAGTATTTTTTATACGCTTTTATTTTTAACTTAATTTGGTTCATGTATGTAAAAATGGAATTTTGTAATTAATTTTTCACCCACTTCCTGATATACTAGAGTTCTAGAAATTATGTAGGGTCAGGTGGGGTAAAGTAGGTAGGTTTAAAAATGAAATATATATATAATTAAAAAAAAAGGAACTTGCAAAGCAAATTAAAAAAATAAATTTATTTCTATATTGTTAAGCCCGAGAAGGGACAGATATTAAAATTATTTTATTTAGTCAATGCTACAATAATGTTGCATTTTTATATTAAATCTTGCTCAGTCTATTTAATCTTAAAAAATTAAATTTAAATTTGAAACATGATATTAAAGCAACTTTAAAACATTTCATTTAGAAATCTAAATAAATCTTCAACTTTTTAAATTATTTGAACTTCTCATGTTTCTTGTCTGTTAGAATTTGCTACAATACAAATTTTGCATAATGCATGTAAAACTGAAAAAAAAAGTTGAAGATTTATTTAGATTTCTAAATGAAATGTTTTAAAGTTGCTTTAATATCATGTTTCAATTTTAAATTTAATTTTTTAAGATTAAATAGACTGAGCAAGATTTAATATAAAAATGCAACATTATTGTAGCATTGACTAAATAAAATAATTTTAATATCTGTCCCTTCTCGGGCTTAACAATATAGAAATAAATTTATTTTTTTAATTTGCTTTGCAAGTTCCTTTTTTTTAATATCTCAAGTTTTTTAATAACAATTTAATATGAAGCAGATAAGATTCAAACGAGGCAAGTATGTGAAAGACTGCACATATCAAAATCAGTATTGGTAATATGAAATATACAGTTCAAACATTGATTATTCTGTAAACAATTAAAATAATAAAAGTAATTTTTAACAAAAAAAAATGTATATAACGGCTTTAACGGATTGTTTCTCATCTTCATAATGATAATAAACGAATCATGTTCATTTTTGCAAATAATTTTATTCCATCGTGTAAAATACATTTGCAACCACTTTGGAAAGAGACACTAGTAAGCGGTGTGTGAAAGCTATTAATAAAATCTTATGTTGTTTTATCACATAAGAAGCATAAAAATAATAATGAGTATATATGAAACAACTGTATTCTGATTTTGTTATAAAATGTGTAGTTATGGAGGATGAAATTTTCAGCAAAATATTTCTTTTTGTAGCTGAATAAATATTTTACCTTATATTGACAATTTCTTAATTTAACATTTCTGTAGAAGCAAAATGTAAACATCTGCAAGATTTTTTACAAAACGTGTACGATCTGTTATTTTCATATCGTCACAAACAGTCCATTTATTGATCTCGTTTTCATTTGAATGCACCGGTTGGTTCCTATTTGAGACCACCATTTGGCGAAATCGTGCCAAATCGTCGATAGTTAGCCAGATGTAGCTCTTTTATTGTTGGAAAGGCTGAGCAATGATATTTTTTGTGATGACGCGTTTGTCGTATGACGTATTTGTTACGTCATCAAGTGATTCTTTATTCGACGTTTATTTGTATTTTAATGATATTTAATGATTTATAAGTTATTTAAAACATGTTTTTTTTTTAATACAGTTAAATAACACTTACGTCATTAAATTTATGTTTTAAATTTATGTGTTTATGTGATATGATATTAAAAGAAAAAAAAGCATGTGATATGATATTAAAAGAAAAAAAAGCATTGAAAAAACTTCATCATCTGCTTCTTTATTTGAAGCTTGATTTTTTTTTTTTTTTTTTTATGTATGTGAGTGGCTATTCTTGTTACTTTAGAACAGTTATAAATTAATTGATTGCAGTTTTCATGGAAGTCTCATGTTCACGAAGCGATCATACATGCGGTATAGTGATCGCCGCATTTACAAATTTCGTGTATTTTTGTGATCTCTATACAACGAGGTTGCTGTATCCAGTGATGTTTTTGTTCGATTTCATGTTCGCGAAGCGATCATACGTGCGGTACAGTGATCGCGGAATTAACGAATTTCGTGTATTTCTCGGGGATTCCGATATGACGAGGTTGTTGTATCCAGTGATTTTTTTTTCGGTTTCATGTTCGCGAAGCGATCATACGTGCGGTGCAGTGATCGCGGCATTAACTAATTTCATGTATTTTTTGGGATTCCGATGCGAAGAGGTTGCTGTATCCAGTGATGTTTTCTTTTTCGGTTTCATGTTCGCGAAGCGATCATACGTGCGGCGTGTACAGTGATCGCGGAATTAACGAATTTCGTGTATTTCTTGGGATTCTGATACGACGAGTTTGCTGTATCCAGTGATGTTTTTTTTTCGGTTTTGTGTTCGCGAAGCGATCATACGTGCAGTACAGTGATCGCGGCATTAACGAATTTCGTGTATTTTCGTTTTTTCAACTTCACATTAATCGTTAACTTTTACGTAATATCGATGAAATGTGTATAAAATGTTGTTTTTTATTGCTCATATCATCTTTTTTATATCTATCTTTTTAAATTTGTCAAATAAAATATTTTATTTCACTCATAAATGCAGTATCTAAAAAAATCAACTGTGTATGGTATAATTTAATAATTCTGCATTTAAATTATCATTCTTTTGTCCAAATTGTTTTGAACGAATAAAATTTTACATTCGTTACATTGTTACTCTCGTATAAATGCAATATATTTTTCAGTGACGTTTTTATCGCTAAATTCATTACTTTTCCTATGTGTAACTATTTAAAAATTAAGAATGGCAACATTTTACCACTTGCTTATTGTGGGCATGGCCTACTATAATATATATATACGGGCCCGCTCATTTCGCCAAAAACCGCCGAAAATGTGAAGCCGGATAAAACTTCAAACCCTGAACCATTTCATTGGACCACGTGGTCTTTGTTTACATTTAAACCCTGACCAGATAACGGCTCGTATTTTATTAACGGCTTTTATTTCGATCATTATCGAAGTTTGAGATACATTAATCGTATTTTCAAATAAACGAATTAAATAGTTATACCATTCAATTTCACACTATTTATAAACATATTTTTGTAAAGATTGTTGCATTTTATAGCTACATTAACAACTGTGAATTCTTAAGGTTTGCTAGATTCTTATTTGTTTATAATTGCATGCGATACTTTAACACTATTTCTACCGTTGTCAAATGTCACCTTTTTAAAGTTTTTATTTATGTTTATTTTGCTTGTAGTTTTTGAATAAGCTTTAAAAAAAAAGGGAGTCTTCAATGTATCATATATTCTAATACGAGCAAATCTTGTGTGTGGTTATATATATGCAAATTTTATCTTAAGAACGGCTCTAACGATTTTGACGAAATTTTGTATCCTACTGTTTTGGGGCACCAGAAAACCATTGGGCTAGGTCACATGCTCGAGAAAATTCGATTAGTGGGTCATTTTGGGTCATGGTCAAGCTAATTGTATCTCAAAAACGGTTCAAACGATTTTCACGAAATTTTGTATCCGACCATTTTCGGGCACGAGAAGACTATTGGGCTGGGTCACATGTTCGAGAACTTTCGATTAGTGGGTCATTTTTGGATCAACGCGGGTCAAATTAATTTTATCTAAAAAACGGCTCTAACGATTTTGATTAAATTTTGTGTCCTACGAGTTTCGAGCACCATAAAATCATTGGGCTAGGTCACATGTCCGAGAAAATTCGATTAGTGGGTCATTTCTGGGTCATTGTGGGTCAAGATCTAAAAAGCGGCTCAATTTACACTAAATTTTGCATCCAATGGTTTTCGGGCACGAGAAGACTGTTGGGTTAGGTCACATGTTCGAGTAAATTCAATTAGTGGGTCATTTTGGTCATGGGTCATTATGGGTCAAGCTATTTTATCTTAAAAACGGCTCAGACTATTTACACTAAATTTTGCATCCTATGGTTTTCGAGCACGAGAAGACTGTTGAGCTAAGTCACATGTTCGAGAAAATTCAATTAGTGGGTCATTTTGGTCATGGGTCATGATATTTGAACTCAAATTTAATTTTGACCGAGCATAGCTCGGTTTTCTCTGCTCGTTAAAAATTATTTGTAATTGTTTCAATGAAAAATCATAAATCGAAATCTTTTAAAATGTGCCATTTGACACCTGTAGTGTGTGAGATCATTGTGCAGCATAAAAATTAAAACACACTTCAAACATTTGTTTCTCTGTAAGAAAAAAATCTAAAAAAAAAAAAAAAAAAAAAAAAAAAAATCATCAGGAACATTATGTAAATTCTGAGACTCAAACTGTTACGGAGAACACTAGCTACACGAATACATTTAAAGCAATAGTTTGATGTTTTAAGCAGAACATTCTACAATGTTCTTAAAATAAGTAATAATAAAATTTATTGTATTTTGGTATTAATATTTCTTTCTGGCTATGTTTAAAAAAAAAATTATAGATATTGGTTTTGCCTATAATTAAACCAGATTGTTCTTCAGGAAAATAATTATTACGCAAAACTACGATATATTAAGAATTTAACCCATAAAGATGTTATCATTTATTCGTAAAGGAACAGATGTGTTACACTCACGCATCGATCTTGGTCGACTTTTCGATTGGCGCGATTTTCAAGTCCGCGCCAAACCAGTAACTTAATACAATTGCCAAGTTACCACTAAAGGAAAAAATCCCTAAAATTTGGCGATTTTTTTCCTTTTTATAACCGATTTAAAAAAAAAAGAAAAGGAAACGATAGTTTTTCGCCGTTATCTCCAACACTGCAGCTACTATCACTTCGAGATTTACAATTATAAACGCAACAATTTACCATATTTTCCCTTGCCATATTATTTTAATAATCGAAAAATGAACAGTTATTGGAATTAGCTGTCATTTCTAATCTTGATTGGAATGTTAGAAGAGTTGTAAACGTAACCATGGCGACGTGACGTAATTTTGGTGTTTGTTTACATTTCAACCCTGCCCAGGTTGTTTCAGTTACGGTCAAAGGCAATTTTCAATTTTGGGCAGGGTATCAGAGTCCTCTGGCGGGAAGCTTCATACATTAATCTCAATTGAACATGCCTGTAGATCTAGTCTGCCTTGTTGTGGGTTACAATATGATAAATGTAAGTACAGCGCCTAGAATACATAGTGTGGAAACCGGCTACAAAATAGTACTAAAAAATTGTATCCAATAAATGTACAACGTTGTTGAAAATATTAGGATGGGTTCGCAGCGCCATCTGCTAGCTCTTGACATTGTATTAGAATGTTTCGGCTGGTGGTAAGTATTTTAAATACTTAAATTATATCATTTTCTCCTCTGACTTAGTGATTTTTATAAGTTTTTTTTAAATTATGAAAGCATGGCTAAAAAACGTGATACGCATTTTTTTTGTCTCTGGTTGCAACATTATCGTAGGAGCACCGTTGCACATTTATAGGCTACAACTTTTTAGCACTTTTTAAAGCATTACACCATTTGCCGGTTTCCACACTATGTATTCTAGGCGCTCTAATGTAAGTAAACAATTTAGAAATCGCCAATGTGGCATCATTTTTAAAAAGCGCCAAATGGTGGCTTGAAATAGGACTATGCCGAATGCACCATTGTTATATAATGGCCTGAATCAATGAACTTTCCTTTATGCAAAATAGCAGATTTTGTTTAAAGGTTATATTATTTATTAAAACCTTTTGGTTTGAAAATCCTGTTATAGGGCACGTAATTTAAAAAGTTTTATTCGGACCCATAGAGACATTTGTTGAAGAAAATCTGGCTAGTTGCACAAACAAATATTTTCCACAAGAATTTAATCGAGTTTGACACATTTTAGTTCTGTTTTTGCAATGAACACAGGCAATGTTTTCAGTCTGCCATCGTGTTAGGAGATCATTGAAATCAACTGCATCTTCCCTATTATTAAAGTCATGTGGAAATCTCACAATAAATGCATTAAATGGTTCTGTACTAATACATATATCTCGATAACTTGGGCAATTACCACATTTCTCCCAAAGATCTTGCTTCAGTTGAAAAAGATCTATGGCATTGACTTTTTGTTTTGACAAATTTTCCAGTAGGTAATCAAGAAATTCTAACGGGTCTTGATCAGTACCATCATGAAACTTTACATGAAGTGTTTTTCTGACTTCAAGTGTATCTACGGTATCAATCTGTGGATTTTGCAAAGTAGTGAATATTTGTTTCAAAGCTTTTGTTGTAGGACCAGGATCAATAACTCTTTCCTGAATTTTTTTAACTAATTCTGGGATACAGAAGAGAGTTTGCAACATAGCATTTGCGTAACACAAACGATCTGTATTTGTAAAGCCTTTAAAGACAAAGTAATTTAAATCAGTAATATGGTTTTTATTATTTTTTTCACTAACAATTACTGATATGTCAGATGAAACAACCATTTTACTCTCAGGGTATTTTCTGGAACATACAGCTAATTGTGGCAAATCAGATCTGTATTCCTTTCTAAGACGATTATATTCCTTAATAGCATTTGGTGAGGCATAAACTTTACTTGCATCAAATTTAAGAAGATGTAAACCTTCTAAACTTGTGACTCTGGATAAAGCAACATAAGACATGCCACTTTCAAAAATGTTAGGACCCAAGTTAATCATTACACAATTCAGGCTCATTCCTTGACTTAATTTCACGATTTCCTCGATAATATCGTGAATATTTATTTGATGTATCACTTAACGGTTCAGACAGAGATACTCTTTGTATAGGGTTAGGATACTCTTCAATTGGGCCATTTAAATCAATGAAATGCCGAGAGCAAACATACCAGTCTCTAGTCACCGTTTCTGTATTTGTTATACCACAAGCAGAAAGCCATTCGTTACATTTACTCAAGTTTTTCTGTGGTTTAGGAAAAGGGAAAAACAAAACTCCCAGCATATAGTCTTTGTAAAAGTATCGTGCATCACTCTTGCAACCAGAAAATTTGCATTTTTTCATCATGTTGAATTTTAGTAATCATCGATTAAGAGAGAAATTTAAAAACGCATTTCGTAACATCACAGGATCACTAGATAAGTAAATATCGAACATTCATCCAATTTTGATAAAGACAGTAACATCTAAATTAAAGTCCAAATACTGCTTAAAGTGATAAAAACATAACACGGAATATTTAAAATACCTTTTTAATGTAGGTCGTTCACAACTATTGGTGACATCTTCGGATCTTAAAGATAAATACAATATTCTCGCATATTTTTGAAATAGTAAACATATACCACGAGATCGCATGTCCAAGGCTAGCAGGTGCTTAAATTGGCCAAAACTGGGAAACGTGAAAAATTATTATTTGTTTTTATTTTTATTGCTTCTTCAATCTATCGATCATCGCGTGCCAAATTTTAGCTAATTATTTTAAATATTCCGTATTATGTTTTCATCACTTTAAGCAGTATTTGGACTTTAATTTAAAGACTCCACGTTTACTACATTTAGAGTTTTTTGATTGGAGGATTTATTTTTTACAGAATTAGGTGTTTTGAAGAAAATTTGTGGAAGCGCGTACAAAAAGTCGGAAAAACTCTAGTAAATTAACTCGTTCAATGGGATTTCCTGTGTTAAATTAACATTAGGATGTCACACTGGAAATAAATAAGCCTTGCGCTGCCGCGCAAGGCTTAATATACAAATAGTAATTTTTTGAAATTGTTTTGCCAAATTAGTGAGTTACAGGTTATCTGTTATCATTTTTCAATGAATAATAAAATATTTGTTGCCATATTATTATACTTGGTAGTCATTTTAAAAATATGGATGAGATAACTTGGCTGCAATGATGAGAACAACTTTGGATTTAAAGAAAATAAGAAGAACTCGTTTTTTGCTTATTTATCCATTGTATAGCATAAAACATTCAGGATTTACTTTCTGCATTTTTTATTACAAAATAACGTACAATTAATATTTTAGAGCCAAAAAAAAAAAATCTATGTGGGACAAAATAATTATACTGTTACACTTAGCAAACAAATAGCAATTTTTTTTCATATTTTCCTGTAACATTTGACATTAAAGCAATATAGTGCTCTAAAACTATTTACTTTATATCAGTTTAAAAATAAATTTACTTTGATAAATTAATATATAGTAAAAGCAAAACAGGCAACTTTCAGCTATATTCCTACTTTATACCAACACAAGAAATTTTGAAAAGTTAAAGGAAAAACGAAGAAAAATAAAAGCCTGAAATAATAACCAAATCATGGCTACAAGTCTTACCAACAAAGTTATTGATGATTTAGAAAAGGTTTTGTTTCTTTAGAAAAGGAAAACTTATCAAATTTAAATAGTAATAATAGTGGCAGACAAACTATCAGAATTAGATAGCAAGCAGGTCAGAGTTTTTCAAGAAAACAACAAGTTAGATATTTCTTGGGATAATAATAATATAGCTAAGTTCGCAAACGAGCGTGGATGTTTCTATTTCATGTTTCAGAGTTTCCCCCAGGTTTAAAAAAGAGCACTTTTTTATTCTTAAGGGCACTTTTTATTCTTCAGAGCACTTTTTATTCTTGAGGACACTTTTCGGATTCTTAAGGGCCCTTTTTTTTATTGTTAAAGGTATTCTTTTGGTTTTTAAAGCCACTTTTGATATTTAAAAGTCAGGGCACTCTTTTCAAGACAACAATGAGTCAATTTTTACTATGAAAGCAAATTTTTTTGATGCAAAAAGGAGAAAGGGCACTTTTTTTACCGAGAGGCAAGAAGGGTGCTATTTCGTAAACCAAAGGGCAGGCAGGGTGTAGCACCCTTCTGAAACTGTCTGGGGGAAAACTGATGTTTCCTCAGAAAGATGACATGTTTCTTGTATCACAAATTACAGATCGCGAAAAAGAAATACTGTGAGAATTCCTCACACGGTGTTTACCGCCCAACAAGTGGCGTTGCTATGCTGATTTTCATTACTTCCGTGATGGCTATACAGCAAGACAAAAATGTAAGTGGTAGATTGGTTGATAGAACTGTTTGTTTGTAAACATGTCCTTTCCCTAATGCACGGAATTTCATCAAAATTCATATTCTTTTAGTGCTTGACTTAAATAGATGCTGATTCCCTTTTGACTTTATATCAGTCACTCAACAGGGGTACTGATATCCTATGCTTGGGGAAAGATTTTTTAATCCGGCCTGCTATCAATTGATGCAATTTTGCGAACCAAGTTTTCAGTATTATTAACTCCATTTTTGAAACTATCATACGCTTTTAACCACATTGTTGCAAAATTCAGACATTTTTTAGGGTTTCGTTCATCTCACGAAACCGTATTACTCCTGCTCCGTTGTCTGTCTGTCACAGAACCATTCTCAGAACATATATAACTTACAGAGTTGAAACTTTGTACATATATAACTGAATACCTGCTATGAAGCTCAAAATATTAAAATTTGAAAAAATCGTATTATTTTAATAAATAGAGATAATATGAGTTTGAGGAACGTATTGAATCATGATAAAAACCCGATTATGGAAATATTCGCATATTTTAACATTTTGAAGGTGTACAACATGTTTAATTTAGATTTTTTTTAAAAAAAATTTTAAATATCGCATTTAGTCCACATGACAGATATTATTATGACAGGGTATAATAGTGGGCTTCGCCCGCTATCGGGCTGGTTTAGATATTCGAAAAAACGAAAAAATAGACCGGTAAATTTTTACTTTATAAAAAATATGACCTTTTTTTTTTTTTTTTTTTTTTTTTTTTGCCAAATGAAATTTATTTGGATTTATTAAAGAAATGATAAAGTGTTTTGAATATTAAACGAAAACCTTTGTGCGATCTTCGATCACACTTACCCACTTGTTTAAACCAGGTTTTGACTGAAGACCCGATTACGAAATATTAATATTTTTGTGATGAACAGTATAATTATCTTATAGTGTAGAAATGCACCAAATTTTATATTTGAATTTAACCGTTTAACGCTCAGTGTCCTCATTAGAGGACAGATATAAAATCGTATTTCCAAAACAATTTTTTCCTTCAGAATCAACTAATTATGGTTGGACTGTAATTTTAAAACTAAAGGGTGGATTTCTTAAATTACTCGCTTAACTTAATCAGGAGCATTTTATATACTAAAATATATGACAAGTAATAATATAGTTCTATTATTATTAATTTGGGTGTTGTTAACCGGTTAATAATTAAAAATGTATACGTTGATTTAATTTTAAATTTAATACCCAATAAGAGAGGCTGTTGTTCCGTTCTTATTTTAATTAACTGACCACTGGTAACACTGTGTTAATTTTGAAGTAATGCACTATTCTTTATATTCATAATCATTGATGCTAATATAAATTAATACATTAGAATGAGCATAGAAGTAAGTTTTGTGAAGGCCACAGCATCCTGGTTTGAATAATCTTTGGGAATTTTTGTTTTGACCAAAAAAAAAAAAAAAAAAAAAAAAAAATTGAAACAATGATTCTTGTAATATAAAGTACTATTTAGAAAAGCCACCTCCCTTCCCCCCCCCCATTTTTTAAAAATTTCATTTTAAAATTATAAATAAATATGTTTGCTCATCCTAAAGGCAAATATTGATTCTTTTCTGTACCCAAAAAGGAAGATGTATGCAAAGAGAATAAAATTCTGTGAGAAGATATATAAAACTTACACATGGCCAAAATTTAAAATTTTCAATTAAAAAAAAATAAATTTCAATTTTTCTTAAAGATTTTACATATGTGGAAGGGAATATACGGGTAACTTTTTTTTTTTTTTTTCAGACAATCCCTCGATTAATGTGGGGAAAATTTCGATCAGTGCAAGCACGGGATGAGTTATTCTATTTTACCAGCCAAACTGTGCATTATTATGGAAATAAAATAAAAAGCCGACAAGAAACGTGACCAATGGCGACAATCATACAAAGGTCTTTATCATGCAGAATTGAACTTAAAATAGACTTCCCACTGTTTCTTGATTGTCACTTATTAAATTAGTTCACACCTGAACGTTAAGGGAAGTTCGTGTAACTTACATCTATGTATTTAAAGCTAAAAGAGCATTTTGTCAAAATTCATATTCAGAAGAAAATGACCCATTTGCGCATGCGTAAAATTAAATCTAGAATTTATCCAATTTTAGAGTACACTCGAGCGAGGAAAGGGTGGCCGAGTGGTTTAACGTGCGGTATTTCGTTGTTCAGTTCGTCGGTTCGATACCCACTCCGGACAGAATGATTTTTCTTATTTTATTGGCAATAATTTATTTATTTAAACTAACAAAACACAGCACACAGCGCTGTTCTGGTGGGCTCTGGAGTGCAGTATTTATATGAGCTCCAATATTTAAATATTTTCACTAAAATCAAAGAATTACTTTAGTTGAGCTCCGGAGCAAATTAAGCACTGCTTATTATTACCATTTTCACCTTTAAAAACAAAAAAAAGTAATTAAATGCTTTGTTCTGTGATAATTTGATCATTGTATAATCATGAGTGCTTTACATTTTATTTAATTGCATAATGCTCTTTACCTTTCATATCAATTGTAGATGATGTTATTTTACGAATACTGTGATTTAAAAAATCAAGATTTAACAATAAGACAAAATAACTGAATTCCTAAAGAATGCATAAGATTATATGCCTTTCCAAATATGAATGTAATTACATTCAAAACATACACGGATTTAATGAATAAACAGTAAGACAATTTAACAAGAAAATTCCTAACGTCCAATTCTCTTTAAAATTTCTCCCTGAGAGGATGACTTAAGGCTGTTCTCAAATCCAAATGGGCTACTTTCAGAAATATTTTTTTATTAATTTTTGTTCAGAAACATTTTTTTATTAATTTTTGTTCAGAAACGCATGAAATGGACAGGTATTGTTATTCAGAAACTTTGTAATTGAAACATGTTTTCCATTTTTTGGTAAAGGCAGCAGATCTTTCAAATAACACTGTCAAAGTCGGCGTTTGAACCGAATTCCCTGTGCTTCAGCGCCAGAAAGGAGAAAAACGTGTTGTCACGTGACACGAATTTCTTCTAACTCGATAAGTAATTTATTTATAAAAAAGGAAAACTCATTTCGATTCCAAATCGCTTTAATAGTCAGGCATGCCAATTTTACGCATTTGCGTTTAAAAATGAGTCAGAAATTGTGTCAGAAAGTTTTGCAGATCATTTTTGAACCACCTTAACATTAGCAGCGATTGTAAAACGCAAAAAAAGCAAGTAAAACGAGTAATAGTATAGCGCAGAAGTTACAGATTGTTTGTTTGTGAGATCTACATTAGATCTTGCAATTCGGCACACAGCTGAACTGAATATTAAATATTCAGTCTGCTGAATACTTCTATATTTCAGAGTTTGGAGCTATTACAAAGTTAAAATTTTAATCAACTTTACATAATATTTAACAAACACAAATATTTTGATTTTGATGAATAATACCTTTTGGCAAATAAACTTTACGCACTAATATATATATATATATATATATATATATATATATATATATATATATATATATATATATATATATATATATATATACGATGCTTTGAGTTATTATTTAAGAAGAGGATAGTTTAAAATCTTTTTAATTAATAAAACTATAAACTTCATAGTTTCTTCTGTAAATGAAAATAAATGAATAAAAATTTCGGCACCTTCATGTTATAGCGGCCCCCCCCAATTACGATTATGACAAGGTTGAAGCTATGATTTTGGTAAGATCATCGCAAAGTTTCTATTAGCATCATATATACTCCCATATATGTCATTATATACATATTATTTATGTCTTATATGTCATATATAGGGGAAAGTAGGGTAAAACCGGGCATCTAACGGTTTTCCTTTGTTGACTTTTGTCTAAAAGGGCAGAAAACTCTGGACCATCTGAAATAGCTGCGAATTTTGGTGGTAGGGTAAAACTGGGTACTAATCAGAAATTAAGTTTTTACACTTTCAGTAGCAAAAAGCTTTATTGTTGAATAAAACTTTAAAATATATATACAAATTTAAAGCTCAGTAACACTTTTTTTTTTCAGATTTTCAAGCATTTTTTAATGTTTCCATGTAATGGCTTACACTGTAAAAAATGGGTACTCAAAATTGATAAAAAGTACTCAATTTTGAATACGTCACATACTCAAAATAGCTCCGATCCAAATGTACTCAAAATTGAGAAACACATGTACTCATTTTTGATCCCATGGATGTATTCAAATTTAAAAAAAAATTATGTCGTTAAAATAAAATTTACAGGATAAAAAAAAAAAAAGTTACTTCGCGAGGACAACCTTATAAGGGATATATACATTTCTGCTCATTTTTTTCATTCCTACGTGAGTTTATAGTAATTAACCAACCCTTGCCCAAGAGAGGAATCGAACCCGCGATGTCCTGTTTACTAACCTGACGACCAAAACCAAAGCACCATGACTGGTCACGCCTCCTTCTTAAATGTTGTTACTTACTTTGAAACCCTCCCTCTATCCCTTCCTAACAGCATGTGGCGCCATCTGTTAGGAAGGGATAGAGGATAGTTATTTATATATATATATATATATATATATATATATATATATATATATATATATATATATATATATATATTTATAGAGGATAGATTTGTTAGGAAGGGATAGTTTTAGAAAAATCGGACTGACAGAGCAGAAATACGAGATATCAGTATTGAAGATGCCTGAGCAAACGGGCGAAAATATTCTACTTTTACGATACTTTTAGCGTGTGGACTGGTTTTATGTGTTTTTAAATATGTTTTTAAGGATGTACAGTGCCTGTCTATATGTGTTAAAGATTAAAATAATGTCTGAAGTAACAGATAGTTCGAAGAATTATTAATTTAAAAATGACATTAGAAAAGATCATAGATTGAAATACTAAAATTATAAACTTTGTAAATTATAATTTATAAAATAATAAATTTTAGCGTAATTCATAAATTTGTAAGCCAAATCAGTTTAGTTTAATACCAATTTGCATAGCTATAATTTGCAAAGATATTATGTTATGAAACTTTTAAATAACACAATATTGCCTCATGTTAAAAAAGTTAAAATAAATTTTAAAAAAATTAGTGGAAAAAAAATCATAATTTTGAAGTACTATCAAGAAAAGAAAAAAAAAGTAGATGTGTAAAATGTGAGGAAAAAAAAAAGAGTAAATGTGTTGTAGTAGATCCACTTTGATGAAAATCCAGAACAACCAGATACACTTTTCATTTCTCTTATTCTTCGTTTTTCCTTCAAATAATAGCTTTTTAGGCTCCGAAATTTCGTCATTACACATTCTGAAATATACAAGTATGTTGGGTTTGATCATATGTTCATTTTTGATCCAAAAATACTCATTTCGAAATAAGTACATGAACTTACTCATTTTTGAGATTACATATGTTCATTTTTGATCCAAAAATACTCATTTCGAAATAAGTACATGAACTTACTCATTTTTGAGATTACATATGTTCATTTTTGATCCAAAAATACTCATTTCGATATGAGTACATGAACTTACTCATTTTTGAGAATGCACATGTTCATTTTTGATCCAAAAATACTCATTTCGATATGAGTACATGGACTTACTCATTTTTGAGAATGCACATGTTCATTTTTGATCCAAAAATACTCATTTCGAAATGAGTACATGAACTTACTCATTTTTGAGTACTTCATTTTTTACAGTGTACTCGGCTTTTACTTCTCGTATCCACTGCACTCCTCGTATGCCCATTCTTTGCAGACTGAACATTATTATATCTATCCCAGGGTTGGGTTTTTGATGTCAAAAATTAGTTTTCAACATGACAAGCATCAAAAACAAGTTTAAAACTGTCGTAAACTGGTTTTAACTGTCAGACATGTGTAACACACTTTGAAATATTTTAACAACAATAGGTATACATTAAATAAGTCATAATGATTTATGTGATCTTTTATTTAAAATGATAGTAATTTAATAATTACAATTTTTTTTAAATTATTAATTGTAATAAAATACTTTTATTTTTTGGAATTTTCAACCGGAAGAAAATCATTGTACAATTTACAATTAACAATCCAAATCAATTTTACCCTACAGCTTACTGTAGCACATAACCAGCATATAGCATATGCTGAGAAATGCAGTTTTTACTTATCTTTTATCGCCCAATTTCTTATCTTGTCACTATTCAAAATCCAAAACGAATGGAGTAGTATAAAAGTAATGTGGGGTGGAGTGGTAATATGACTACTTAGGGGTTTTCTTTTATTATATCTTCCTTACTTAGGGAAACTTTACAACAATAAAACTTCTAGCTAATCTTTGATCAGCTGCAATTTTTTCTTTCTTTATGAATTCTAACACTTGTTTATTTTGAAGATAATAAGAAATGTCCCAATACTGATATTTATTATTTCATGGCATTCTAATATTGTTCAATATCATTATTGTTTTAAATTACTAGGACATTTAAGATATTTTAAGTAAGAGAAAAAAAATGTGCAGTTCATGCGAGCACTTTCAAATCTTATACACTATATGGCCAATGATGACCGGTCGCGGTCACTTGCGATTTTAGACGTTTTGTTAAATATCTAGAAAAATACATAAGGAATTATCCGGAAACTTCAGGCGTGTAAACAACATAGTTGACGTCATGTATTTCAGCGAAGGTTTTTCCCCCGAAACCCCATAGGGGGCCGTCAATAAATTGCAGAAAACGAATATTTTTTGGATAACCTTGTAAAAATTAATATCGCAAAAGCATTGAAACGGTAGCACATGCTTAGGAGGCTTCTTTTAATAAACTATGTTCATTTTTATGAGGTCCAAGAGAATGACCATGTTGATTTTTGGTCATCTGTTAAGGCAGAACTGGGTACCATTGGTTTTGCATTGAATTCTGCAATGAAATGTTTCTTCACTCAACAAGTGGTGAAGGATTTAGTGTTGTCAGGTTTTTGACATGTATCAGTTTAAATCATAGTTTAAACCGTCATGTCAAAAACCTCACATACTACACTAATATGTAAAATTTCACATTAAATGCCACACATGTTACATGGAGAAGTTAAGATTTTTATAAAAACAATCCCAAATTTCACCAAGTATTTTGCTTATAATATTCATAGTTCTTAATATAAGATAATGTTCTTTTCAGGAACAATGACACACAACATTATACATAATACCCTGCAATCAGAATTACAAAATAATAAATATTGGATGAAAAATGAGCAGGTTTACTAAATATTTTTTCACTGCACATGCGCGAATTCAATCAAATTATACTGTGCATAATATATTAGCTAAATGTATGGACCAACTTTTGTGAAAGTCTCAAAGACATAGCATGAAAATTCTGAAAATTATCGTCGATGGAATAAGCTCGAAATTCGCTGTTCCCAAAAGGAAGCAAAAAGATGAAGGATTGTATCAAATATACAATGAGAGACACTTTATTCTCATTATGTCAACTTTCATAAGCTAGTATATTTCGATACAACCCCAACCCCTCATCTTTTTGCTTCCTTTTGGGAACAGCAAATTTCGAGCTTATTCCATCGACGATTACTATCAGAATTTTCAAGCTATGTTTTTGAGACTTTCACAAAAGTTGGTCTATACATTTAGCTAATATACAGGGTGATTTTTTTTAAAGTTGTGAAAGTAAAACCCTATAACTAAAGAACCACTGATACAAATGACCTGTAATTTTACCAGTATGCTCCCAAGGCAATGGGGATTTTTTAGGCGTGGTTATCAAAAAACTTAAAATTGCACCGACAGATGGTGCTGTAAGTTAACAGAAACAAAGAATGTCGTCAGTGCGAGGAAAACAATGCACAGTACTTCCAGAAACCATATTACGTAGGCCTTCTGTCATCATTGGACCTTCTTAAATTCTTAAGTGTCCTAAATCGCCTAAGAGCAGTTGCGCGCTGTCATTATTTTGATAATGAAGTTTCACTAACAACGCACGGTCCATCAATGCCACAGTCATTGTGAGGATATCTGTAGAATAATGAACACGAGGTGGGCGTGCTTCACGTTTTTCCGCCACTGTGCGTGTTTCGTGTGCAAACTCGTCTCCCGACTTTACTGCATACACAACGCCATCTGTCGGTGCGATTTTAAGTTTTTTTTTTAACCACGCCTAAAAAATTTCCATTGCTTTGGGAGCATACTGGTGAAATTTCAGCTAATTTGGATCAGTGGTTCTTTTGTTATAGGGTTTTACTTTCACAACTTTAAAAAAATCACCCTGTATTATGCACAGTATAATTTGATTGAATTGGCGCATGCACAGTGAAACAATATTTAGTAAACCTGCTCATTTTTCATCCAATATTTATTATTTTTTAATTCTGATTGCAGGGTATTATATATAATGTTGTGTGTCATCGTTCCTGAAAAGAACATTCTTTTATATTAAGAACTCCGAATATTACAAGCAAAACACTTGGTGAAATTTGGGATTGTTTTTATAAAATCCTTAATTTCTCCACGAGTATACGTTATATCCTCATAAAAATGAGCATATTTTATTAAAAGAAGCCTCCTAAGCATGTGCTACCGTTTCAACGCTTTTGCATTGTTAGTTTTTACAGGGTTATCCAAAGATATTCGTTTTTCTTCAATTTGTTGACGGACCCTTATGGGGTTTCGGAAAAAAATCTTGTCGGAAATATATGACGTCTATCATGTTGTTTACACTCCTGAAGTTTCAGGATAATTCCTCACGTATCTTTCCAGATATTTAACAAAACGTCTAAAATCGCAAGTGACCGGTCATCATTGGCCATATAGTGTATATATTAACTTTTTAAAAACACAATTTTACCCAAAAAATTTTACCAAGTTAAAAAATAGTACGTAACAATACTTTACTAGATATTAATTACTGATATACAGTAACAGAGATATTTAAACATTACATGTAATGTTGCATGTAACATGTGTGGCATTTAATGTGAAATTTTACATATTAGTGTAGTATGTGAGGTTTTTGACATGACGGTTTAAACTATGATTTAAACTGATACATGTCAAAAACCTGACAACACTAAATCCTTCTCCACTTGTTGAGTGAAGAAACATTTCATTGCAGAATTCAATGCAAAACCAATGGTACCCAGTTCTGCCTTAACAGATGACCAAAAATCAACATGGTCATTCTCTTGGATAGCTGGACATGTACACATGGCATCAAAATATCAGGTAAAACCTATATTAAACAGTGGTTTACTTACCTAAACTGATCCGTCAGGCTAGATTTATTTAATGAGTAGAAAAGACTGAAATATTAAAACTTTTGAGGTTCATTTCTTTCCAATAGCACTACTCAGAAACAGGGATTAGCTCACTTCTAAAGCTGATAAGCACACTACTAGAAGATGTTAAAAAGGATGTAGTTAAGATGTGTACTGTCCACAGGACAACACCCATCAGCGAGAAAACAGGGTACCCAGTTTGACCCTACTCTCCCCTACATCATATAATACGTCTTATACACATGTCATATATATATACATCATATATGACTTAACTTGGTCATATACATCATGAAATGTTATAGCCATCATATATCATTAATGTCATAAATGCTTTATAATTTGACGATAAATCTTAGTCATTTAGCGATTTATCCTTGGGGACAGCTATAACACGAAGTACCAAATTTTCTTATATTCTAAAACAATTATTTTTAAATTGAAGAGAAATTTTGAAGGAATTAGAAGGAAAATATTTTACAGTCATATATAGTGTTTTTGCCAGGAAGGAACGAAAGTTAAAAATTAATATAATATAATTTATTCAAATGGTAGCAACTCAGCAAGAATAGCTTTCTTTCTTCTTTTGATTTAGCGGGTTGGGTTGGGTTGATTATTGACAGCCAATTATCTACACCTGGGATATAGGCCCGGGGTGGGTGCCCTTCATGGGGGTCTTTCTTAACCCGTATTCACACATGGATAAATCCACGGCTCGAAGAAAACCACGAAAACTCCGAACGATTAGGCCGACGGGCGCGATTGAGATCGAACCCAGCACCTCCCGTCTACCAGCTTCGAAAGCAGAACCTCTCAGCTACTGGTGGGGCTTCTTTTGATTTAGCAAGGAAGTTTTTAAATGCACCAGGTAGCAGTGACTGGAGTGAGTGCTCGTTTTCGGAGGTTGTAAACATACAGGGTGTTCCCAAGAGCTTGGAACAAACTTTCCGGGGAGATAATGTGGTCAAAACAAACATTTTTTTTTTTTTTGTTACAGGAAACCAGCATTTCAACCCACTTGTTTCATCAAAAATACAACACATTCAATCAAAAATACAGCGTGTGCCACTAAAAAGAATTTTTGTTCAAAACTTTAACAATAATGACAGATATTTTAGGGAAATTTTCCTGATATAAACTTTGCTTTAATGAAATGTGATGACATTATTGGAAGTGACTGAATTTTGGTCAGTGACACAGACACAGTATATATGTGCTGCAAGCTGCATTCTGAGTAATGACCAGCTCAGTGTTATTTGGATATGAATGGTAGTAATTTCCAACACTTCTTGACATGTCATCATATTTCACAGAAATCAAAATAAGCCTGTTGAAAATATTGTTACACAATATCTTCATTATTGTTAAAGTAACAAATGAAAATCCAATTTTGACCTGGAGTGAAATATACTGTATTTTTTGACTGATAAGTGGATTGTGATCCTGGTTTTCTGGACAAATATTGTGTGTCTTGATTCTTGATGCCTACTATCACCCCTGAAAGTTTGTTCCATATTGTTTAGAAGCACCTTCTTTGTGAAAAAAGCAAGAAACAGATTATTACCAGACAATAGTCAGGAACATAATTAAATCAGGGTTTGTGATTTTATTTAAAAAAAAAAAAAAAAAAAAATCCGATTTTGTTTATTTAAAGCAGAATTAAAAAAAAAAAAAAATTCAAAATATAATTTTAAAACTACACATTTTAAAGTAAAATAATCTTTATTAAATCATTAAAATTAACAATTAGAAAAGCTAATTTAAATTTATTTGAAAAAAAAAACTCATTTACAAAACTTCATACAAATCATAAACAATTAAATATATACAGTTAAAAAAAATGGAGTAACAGAAACAGATTTAATTTTTAAAATGTGAATTATCTTTTACTTTAGAAAACATGAAATAAATAAAACAAATTGTCTCGTGTTATATGAACACTTACTTACACTAACTGCAATTTAACAAATATCCTGTTCTATATAATATATATACTGCCTTAAATTGCCCATTTGATAAAATACAAAGCCTATGCACCCTTCATTACTAAAAGCTAAAACTTTTTGTTTTAACCAAATTTCTTTATTAAAAATCTTAAAATATAAAAGAAAATGTAAGCATTTTATTCAGAAAAAAAGGAAACAGTTAGGAATGAAATTTTCAACATTCTATTCTAGATCTGGATTATATACAATATTCATTTAATGAATTTGGAGCATGTATTACACATACTTAAGATGATCATGATTATATGCTATAAATTTCAATGATTCTGAAAATATTCTGTTATTAAAATGTTTGAAAAGAAACACCAATTTTCGAGCTTTATGAGCTCTTAAGTGATTACGGAGTATAGAGTGAATCAAAGTTGAATTTGATTAAAAATTAAAAAAAAAATTAAATCAGTTTTTTATAAAGATTAAAAATTTTAGTTGTCAATTAGCTTATTAAGTAATTGAAATTGAAATTATATTAAAAAATATATATAAAAACATTTCAGAGTATTACTAACCATGAAATCATTAGATATTTTTCTTTTCCAAATCTTTGCATAAATAAACTGCATTGGGATATTGAACAATTTGTTATTTACATGTGCACAAAGAAGTAACGAGATCTCTACATAAATATCAATAAAAATACTTTTGGATGACCAATATTTATTTATTCTAACATTTTCCAAATCATCGCAGAAAGTTTCCATGTTTTTGTATTTAAAAATTTACATAAGATTTAGTTTTTTTTATAAATAGGTAAATTCATACATTTTTCAGCTTAGATTCTCTATTTTTATTTTAAAAGTGTGATATTTGATTTAATTAAAATTCAAAATGCATGGATTTTGTGTTCTCAGTCTCTCCCACTCCTTAAATTTACAATGTTTTTTTGTCAAAACATAATATGTATTACGAAATATCTTAACCTAAATTTGAAATGAAATTTTTTTTAAAAATTGATTTAAAAAAAAAACAGTTGATCATGATTTAAATCATGATTAAAAACAAGCTGATTTAAATCAATGAACCCTGAATTAAATCCTATGAAAGTCGTCATTAATGGTTAATTTTCTTAAATGTTGCTTTTCAAAAAGCCAGTAAATAATGTAAAAGCATTCTCTTTTACTTAAATTTGATTCTATTTCTTAATTATTCTGAATATCTTCAATAATTGCCAGCTAAAAGTAGAAGTTGTGCAAGGTCTTTAAAATATTTTTTTAAGTATTTGATAATATTCGGCCAGAGTGAATATTTTGATATTTGACTAAACCAAATATTCAGTTAGTAGGGGAGACTGGTACACACTGAACCTATGGGCACAGTGGACCACCCCCTAATATTTTATTTATTTAAATTTTTTTTAAGCTTCTCTTCTATCCTAACACACAACAGCACTGCAATGATTATTTATAGCCTTCAGAAAATATGTTTAGCTCAGATTGAACTATTTTATCCTGATTGGTTGTTTTGAGCTTCTAAAAGTAAAATTTTTCATCATTCTATTTTTATTTTTTTAGTAATTAAAGGTTGTAGATAAATAAGATAAAACAGCTTTTTTGCAAAGCTAAGATACTTATTTTTATTTAACTTTAAAGTTAATATGTTTAAAAGAAAACTATTAACAATATTAATATGACTATTTATTGAACTTCATCATGGGGCACAGTGATCCACAATCCACTCTGCTTCTGTAATGCAGTATAGGTGAAAACTGGGAAATTTAGTTAGTAGCCAGTGGCCGGTAGACTCAGTTTGATTAGTGGCCACTCAAGAACCCAAGGCAACAAGGAATGATTATTCATTATAGACCAGGGCTTATTTCTGATAATGCAAATGTTGTCTTTTTTCAAAGCGAATATCTCTTATAGTCTTTTTGCTTCTACTCCTTTGGAAACGAATGAGATATTTATGCAAAAAGTAGGCAACTATTACTATACTTTTCCTTCATTTTCAAATTACAACAACAGTCCCCTAAATGCATCATGATTTTTGAAAAGACTTTTATTCAACAAAGTGCCACATTTCAAACAAATTATGAAAATAATACTGATTTTACTTTTATTTTGATTGATTTGATTCTCAAAAGTCGCGATTACTGTACTTTTTTCTTTAATTCTGATGGACACTAACCATGAATATTGCCCGGAAAACATGGAAATCTGTGAAATGAATTATAATAATACTTAAGTTTAATTTTAATTAAGCAGTGCCGGCCTAGCCACGTGTAAGAGTCTAGTATTGAAAGAAATTACAATAATATACACAGAAAATCATTATTAAATACATAATATATGATACATTACACGCATGAAAGTATGATGCAACAATACATCATGCATAGTCATTACACAGTGTCTTTCAAGAAAACAAATTCTGCTGAAACATTTAATGCTCAGCTAACATTTTCCTGTTTTGCTACCAATGTTTTGGTTCATACGAGCAGTTTATTCAAACAACCAGGAACTCAAAGGCGTGCATTATTATCTACAGATATAGACATTCATAGATTATTAATTAAAACGTTAAAAAAAAATCACATACTTCGAAAATGTTTTTGCACCAATTATTTTCATTGTAACATAATTCCGAAACTGCAGCTCTGAAAACTTCTGCATATTTGAGAAAAATAAATTTGCCATTAAGGAAAGCAGAGAGAATAAGCAGCAACTGCGTGGTTTGGTTTATTGTTTACTTTTTAAAGGTAAGGTTGGTTGATTGGTTCCTTTTAAATAATTGACGCTACGCAAGTCGAAGCGTCTGCTACTAATGCAACTGAGAATATTTTTTTGTTTACATAAATCCTAATACTGAAGTATCTTGTCAATAATAAATTATCTGAGTAGTAATGGAACTGAAATTACACCATTACCAACGCACAGCAACAGAAATAATGTGAAACTTTCACATTTGCGAAATTCTGGCTGGATCTCTGCCAAAAACCTGTAATCGAATATTGCTCATTATTCATCGAATGAGAAACAAATGAATGTTGTTTGTTTTCGTTTTTTTCAGTAATGGTTGGTTGCTTGCAATTTGTAAAGCAATTTCAGATTGTAGGTAGATAATTGTAAGTATAATTGTGTGTCTCGATCGTTTTCATTGATTATTAGTAAAATATAAACGTCTTTACCGTAAAACCTCAAATACCTCTCCCACACTCGAAAATAAACCCCCTATTCACTTATAAGTAATTTTGATTTTCTCTCCCCCCCCCCCCCCTTCCCTAAAAAAAGCCTTACTCCAAACTTTTTTTGCGCAAAATTTAATTTCCAAATTCCAGGACAGAGAATGTTCCACGTTTTCGCAAATTTCTCTCGGCTTAATATTCTTTTTTTTTTCTTTTTTTCTATTTGTTGCTCTAGTAAGGATAAGTAAATAATATATCATCAAAATTACAACTCCCCACCCTCAGAAATTCGTGCTTGCCCACAGCATACAATTTTTTTAATCAACTTCTTATTAAAAAATATGTCGTATTTGTTGCTTTCTAGTAACAATACATAAATAATCAGCCATCTAAATCTACTCCCAAAATTTTGTCTCCTCGCCCCCCCCCCCCCCCCCCAACACACGGATTTTAAAACTATTAAAAAAAAAGCTGTACTATTTGTTACTGCCTTGTAACGATAAACAAACAATAAGTCTTCTAAATTATCTTTCGGCTCTGCCCCACCCCCGTAGCACAGACACAGAGTTTAAAATATTTAATACTTTTTTAAAAAATTATCTGCTTTTTTTCTTTGTAATAAGGGTAAATATCAGCCATTTAAATCCTTCCAGACATGAAAATTTTGCTCTGTCTTTTTGCCCTCCCTTCCCAGAAAAGGAAAAGGGGGTTCTAAATATGCTTGGGAGGAGGGGAGCACAAAGCGAAGATTCTTTTTCAGTTTGGCTGTTCTCACCTTCCTGAAAATCCCATGTAGTATGATTAAAGTTTTAAAATAAATTTGTTTTCTAATGTAACTTTTCTTCTTAAAGAAAAAAAAAAAAAAAAAATCAGGGCCATGGAGTTGAGAACTTCTGCACAAGTAGTAATAGTTTGGGGAGAGGGGGGGGCAATCATACAAATTAAAAAAAAATAATAATTCTGTACTATTTGTTACTGCCTTATAAATTATCTTTCCCCTCCTTTCCTTGTATGCACCAAATGCATAAAATTTGCAAAAAAATATTTATTTTGGCAAATCATATTTTCAGTGCATCAGATGAGAAATAATTTTTTTATGATGAAGATATTTTTGAATTTTTGTATTTGTTAATTGTCAATGAAAACAAAGTAATATATGATTTTCTTAAACCACAACATAAGCAGAAATGCACGACTCTTGTTCAGAAGCAATGTGACAAGAAGCAGTTGACATGACGTAAAAGATCTTGGCAATTTGATTATTATCTATAGAGAAGACCAAGTATGCAAAATTTCATTTTTGATGCAAATTTTATTAATTGGTGTAAATATGATTATGACATTCATCAGGATTAGATGTAATTGAATAATTTTTTCTTTCTTTCTATTGAAGGTAGAAAATAAAAAAGAATTTATTTTTGTGTAGTCTTGAATATGGTAGTTTTTGCTAATATGTATAAAATTTGGTTTTATTTTTTTTCTGTTGGGGTAATTTGTTGACTAATAATGTAAAATTCCTAGCTAAAAATTTTAATTTTGACATAAATAACTTCAGAAATTATCGTTTAATGGCTCTCATATATGAGACAATTTGCAAAAAGAATTCTAATTTAAATACCTGTGCATTTTATTCCTCATGTTCAAACCATGGATTTACTGTTTGTCAATGATGCTGTAAATAATAAATTGGTTTCTTTACTGTAATTACAAGAGTTATACATTTGCCAAATCGCCCCTCTTCTGCATGCTGATGGAATATATTAACTACTCGTGCAGCCGATTTTAACCTTAAGCCCAGCAGTCATTCTAATTGATGCCATAAAACTTCATTAGAAATATGTATCTGAAGTGTTTGATACTTTATCTAAAATGTGTAATGACTCTTCAAAACTGTCTAAACAATCTAAATATCAGGCAAAAAATATCTAACTGAAAAAATTACTACATTTGCATTTATTTGAATTTGGTACTTTAAACAAAATGAATTTTTTTTAATAAAATGCAAACCATATGTCTTCCCCTTTGTATTAAGTGCTTATCAAAGCTCAAAAACCAAAAACCCTAGCTCAAAAATGTGAAGTGGTCAGCCCCGTATTTGTTTTGGATGGTAACGTGATTATGCACTTTTATAATATAAATGTATATATTAAATTTAAAAAAAACACTTAAAAGACATTCAAATAACAGATTTTATGAACAAGTTTGGTCAGTTTGATTTTTAAATAAGTTATAGGGGAGACCGGTACACACTGGACCTATGGGCACAGTGGACCATCCCCTAATATTTTATTTATTTAATTTCTTTTAAGCTTCTCTTCTCTCCTGATAGGCAACAGCACTGCACTGATTATTTATAGCCTTCAGAAAATATGTTTAGCTCAGATTGAACTATTTTATCCTGATTGGTTATTTTGAGCTTCTAGAAGTAAAATTTTTCATCATCCTATTTTTATTTTTTTAGTAATTAAAGGTTGTAGATAAATAAGATAAAACAGCTTTTTTGCAAAGCTAAGATACTTGTTTTTATTTTACTTTAAAGTTAATATGTTTAAAAGAAAACTATAAACAATATTAATATGACTATTTATTGAACTTCATCATGGGGCACAGTGATCCACAATCCACTCTGCTTCTGTAATGCAGTATAGGTGAAAACTGGGAAATTTAGTTAGTAGCCAGTGGTCGGTAGCAGTGTCGGACTGGGCCAGGGGAAAGGGCGCAGACCTTGGATTTTTAGAGGGCGAAAAATTTTTAATGGACTTAAATCAATTTTACTTACTTGTGTTGTGTCTGACTTGACAAAGTTTAACACATTCGCATAGCACCAAATAAGAAAATGGCTTAATAGTATATTCCTGAGTTTAGATAGACGACTTCGCTATATTCCCCGTGCATGTTTGAAGTTACATTAAATCTACACAGTGCTACACAGTTTTTCAAACTATGCCATGTAATATTCAAAAACTCTAGAAAGTTGAATACAGATTACCTTGTATTCAACTTTCTAGTTGAACTTTATTCTTTTGTCAATAGATATACCTTAGAACAGTCATGGTATAAAAGTGATCACTCTTTACTAATTATCCTGTAAATAAGGTATAAAAAAAATTCATAGGTACCAATTTATAGGAAATAATTTCTACTATTAAATTATATTCGAAAATTTTGTTTCGGGGATTGTCTACATATTAAAAAATGCACGAACGTTGATTTTTCAAATTGTAACACCTATGTTTGAGTTCCCTGGATCAAGATAGCATGGGAATATACTTATCTTAATTCTTCGTAGAGTTATAAAAGAAAATGTGTTAGGGATTTATCTAAAAATTTCAGAAAATAAAAAAATAAATCTTACAAGAAAAAGTACTCAACACTCATTTAGTCAGCAGTAAAATTTTAATTTATAATAAACTTTCTTTATATAAAAGTAAATATTACAAAATGTTTCTGGTCTACGTGTTATTTTCTGTAGATTCTTTGAAAACACAGAAAGCGATCCCCTTAGACTGGAGGAAGGTTCTCTGCATCTCGAAAACTAATTATTCAAATGAGCTGTTCATTTACACACAGTTTTTTTATATAAAAAAATTAATGTAGGTGATAATCCATAATTTTTTTAATGAATTTATTAATAATTTTCATAATTAAAAATGTCTTTGGATTACAAAAAAAAAAGAGGAATATGTTTGGGTCTATTAAGTGTATTTCATTAAAAAAATTAATAAAAATTCAATCGGATGATTTTTATAAGTTTGTCAAATGGATTTAACATTAGCATCCTCAAACTTTAAACTCTTCTAGCTCTATAAAAATTTAACATAAAGTATTTAAACTATACCTTTTCGCGGGCTGTCTCGATCCAGGGAACTCAAATGGGGTCTCAAAAATAGGTGTTATTATTTGAAAATTCAAAGTTGGTGTAATTTTTAATATGTAGACGACTCCTCCTGTAACATACTTAATTTATAGCTATAATATAATTAGTAGACATTATTTCCAATCGATTAGTACAGATAGATTTTTTACAACTAGTTTTAGAAAAATTAGTAGAGGGTGGTCACGTTTTTTTTTTTTTTTTTTTTTTTTCCCAGGACTGTAAATTAACACACTTGATACATTCATAGTTGTGTCCATTAACGCCAAATAGAAAAAAAAAAATCTTGCTATACTTTTTTAGCAATTTCAGACATTATTACAAGTTTGACGATGTTTAAGATTTTTACTTCCTTCTAACTATAATTGAAGAACGTATTGTAATCGAAATTTTTTTTCGACTTCTGGTTTTAGACGGATTTATACGTTTTAGGGCACTATATATATCTATATTCGTCAACGTCAAATTCTTGCCAAGCTTGGCTACAATTGGTGAAATATTACCTAATTTTGCGATAAAAATACGTAGCCATATATGAAGCCAACTTGGCTATGTCTGTCTAATTTGGCGCTATTCTCATTCAAATTGAACATTGACGCGAACTGGGAATGACTCTTCTGTAATTGATTTCCACGCATTTTAGCTTCTGTTTTTCAGTAAAATTAGCTAAAATCTTAATAACAAGCAAAAGGGAGACTCTTTTCCTGCTGATACAAGCCAGAAAGAAATTTTGTAGTTTAGTATAATACATCGGCTGATCGCATCCAGGTAACCCGACGATTCGCAAGCAGTTGACGTACAACAGAATAAAGACAATTATTGCTTTTTTTCGGCGGTGTGATAGCGAATTTCGAAGCATTAACATGTATGAGACAGTAGAAAGTTTTGGGATTTTGCATATCCGACTACTTTTAAACCGTCATCGTGCTGTGAGATATGACTTGACTAACTCTTCCCTTTTATACAATTCTTTTTTCACTCAAGCAACACAGATTTGTTGGATAGCATCAGTCCATTGTTTTCTAGCTTCGTTGGTCAACGATTGAGTTTGGCTGCTTCCAATAGCTGAGCCAACGGTTAGCTGATCGTCGGTCTAAAGATATGAGTTCCCATTTGCCCAACAGTTATGTTTGCTGGCAAAACTGCGCTAATAATAATATTAAAATATGCAAATAATTGATTATATTTTAATTAGAAACTTCAAATAATTAGTTGATTTTTTAGCTAAGAATTAATTATGTTTCTAGAATTACCTATTAAAATTGCTTCTAATTTGGTTTCCTTGGTTTCAAAAATTTTTCCTCATTTTGCATTTGTATTTAAGCAAATATCTCTAGAACTATTATGCAAATAAATTTTACTTTTATGACTACTACAATGCTAGAATATCAGTGCTAAGAGCTCAAACCTCTATTTAAAAAAATATATTTATTTGATATAATATCAATTAGTTATCAAGTCAGTTATAAACATGGTAATGTAATTTCTTATATAATCTGACAGCAAATGCTGTTTTTTTTTTTTTTTTTTTTTAGTAAAATTGCATCCTTAAATGCGGTCTCTGACGGTGTCTGTCTCATCACATACAAAATAAAGATTCAGTATGCAAAATTTGTTCAAAAAATATTTACATCGAGAACAAAAATGCATTTTCAGTATAGAAATAGAAATTTTGAAACTAAAACTCATGCTTGATTTTTTCTTTTGAAAGAGTACCACATATTATATCAGTATTTGAATTGGGGGAAATAACACTTGCTTGTGAAAATATTACACATGCAGCATTTGGTACAGGATTCGCACAAGTGTATCACAAATTTTTAAAAGTTTTCTTCGCTTTATTTAACTGCGGAAAAATATTGCTAATTCTGTGAATAAACGCGATGGTTATGAATTCTGTGTTTAAAAAATTAAATAGAAACTTCCTTATCATTAATAGTGGTGCCAGACTCCTTACAAAATATAAGGGGTATGCGAACCTTGTAGTATAAGGAGAGGTCGGAGCAGGAAAAGACATTTTGTGTGCTTAAAAATGACTTTATGCATCCTTAAAATTCTGAATTGATATCGCACTATAAAAAGGTTTCCACTAAAAAATGACATCATCAATAGCGATTAGTAGCCTTAAATCGGTAAAATAATTGAGTAAATTTACTTTTCTCAGCACACTCTTCCCATGATTTGCAAATTTCTTATCATAGTTAGAAACCAAGGGAAATTAAGTTTCCATAATTGAAAGAAATCGTTTGTTTGTTTATTGAGAACATACATCTGACTTGTGTGCTTGATATCAAGTGCCCGCTTATAAGTCATCGTCAATATACAGGGACGAAATAGCCACAAGGAAATTTACAACACAAGAGAGTTACATCCGGGAGCTCCACAAAGTGTGTGCAATGGAGCTGGCGGGAGTCGAACCCGCCGACCTGACTCCTACGCTCTCAAGCGATTAGCGCAATGGTGTCTTAACCACTCGGCCACGGAGGCCCTTAAAGAAATCGTCCGGGGATTGTAATCCTGCAAGCGACAGGATTTTACTGCCAGCGTTTTATAATTTAAAAAAAACTACAAAAGTTTCTGAATAGTAATAATCGGTTTATTTAATGATCGATTTTTCCTTGATTAAATAAAACAATTTTTTAAATTTAAAATACTTACGATAATTTCAGAATAGTTATTTAACTACGGAAAGGTTGTCATTAAATAAAGTTAACCGAAGAGGTATTTTGAATGAAAAAACGCTGGCCGTGCGAACCCAGCTTGAAGAACTCCAATCCAAAAGTATCATTGAGGTTGTACTTATTCCTCGAAAAGTTATGTTTTCCACTCAACAACAAAATCCACGCAAACCGTTTTTGCCTTCTAATATTTATCGTTTTCTTTTATAAAGTTGTTTTTCGAAAAGCCTGGTTTCAATTATAGGTCCATTCAGAGGCTACTTTAAAAGGGCGCAAAGTCCCCTGGTTACTACAATAGAGGGTACGCAAAATATTTGATCTGAGATTAAGACCTAAAAAATATCATCCTAAGAACCGATGAAAAAAATCTCTGTCAGGGCGCGGGAGTAGCACATGGGCGTGAGCTTTAGTAACCACGAGGCGCCAGGGCTATTAAAACTTTCCCCAGGTGCCCGTTTTCTATCCTCAATCGTATGCAAACATGACCGCTTTGATTTCCGATTCGGAAAATACCCTCGATGTATCTTCAATTTCTTAATGATAATAAAATCCCTCTCTTTTTCTTATCTGTCTATGATAGTTGATGATTGTCCTTAAGCAAATTCTCGAAATTTAGTACACTAATCAGAATATATGTGTGTGGAAAAATATTGGAGCGTCTTAGGGGCGCGAAATTTTCCCTGGCTGAGGGCGCACCGGCCCTCAGGCCGGCGGGCCAGTCCGAGCCTGGCCGGTAGACTCAGTTTGATTAGTGGCCACTTTTTAAAGTTAGTGGCCACTATTATGTTTCAAACTTTCTTGACATCCAGATAAATTGTAATCGTTGTATATAAACATATTTTTCTATAAGAGTTTTATACCTAATGTATGAGTATGAGGTATGAGTGTATTTCGCATGATTAAACAGTATCTCTTGAAGAAACAATCCAACTGGTGAGCATGTGGCAGGAGTCGAAATATTGAAGATACTGAAATGTCCTTAAAATCTGCTTGTATCCGGTGGGAAAAAAGGAATAAATTACTTGAAATGCATGTGGATTCAAAGCTGATGAATATATTTTTCAGAATAAAACTGTATTTCTTGAAAAAATAATCCAACTAAAGAGTAATCATAACATGCACGTAAGAGCACATGAGAAAAAGCCAAAATATTGAAAATACAGCTAAGTCGTTGAAATCTGTTTGCATCAGGTAAGAAAAAGAATTAACCAGTTCTCTAATTAGATGTAATCAATGTAGAGATGCATATTCCACGAAAAATGGTGTATTTCACTTGGCAATCGATAACAATTTTTTTAATTTTTTAATCGCCACTTGGCGAGTGGCGACTAAGGTGGCGATCGATGGCTGGTTTTTTAATCGCCACGTGGCGAGTGGTGACCGCTAATTTTCACCTATATAATGCAGAATGTTCAAAATGTTTAATAATTGCTTATTTTCTATAAAGAAATATCTATATTATAAAGGACAAACGTGTCCGTGCGTAACACTGACGTCATTTTGCGAATGGCAACAGTTGACAATGAAATTTTGGTTTTGCGATTTTTACTATTGCAATTTTTTTAATTTCTAATCATCTTACATTTTTAATTTTTACACCGTTATATAGGGAAAAAAATCTACTTTGAAATGCAATTTGCTTGAAAACTTTATCTTAATTGACTAATTTATTATGGCTTTTAAAATTTAAAAAAATTGGTATTTTTCACTTTTTTCGGGCTTAATGGTTGCCATTGGTAATTTTTTTTCCTCTTGGCTACCGCATATTATCGTTGATTAAAGAATTAAAATGATTTTTATTAGTTAGAAATTAATATAGACACCTTGAAAAGTAAAAGCAAAAACTGTTACTGATTTTATATAAAATACAAAATAATAATAATAAATGTTTTGATGAGCGATAATTTTATAAATTGAAATAATTTTATTTAAAAATCAATGGAATGTTTGTGATACTTAAAACTATTTTTCAATGTAAAAATTGTGACTCAAATAATATTTGGCTATTTATCGTTTGCACCAGGATTACCACGTTCAAAAATCAATTCATGGCGAAGTTTCGCTTGCTGTTTTAAATGAAAATTCTAAGGTTTATTTTATTGACACGCCAGGACTGGCAAAACATTTTTACTTAATGCAGTTTTAAAAATGATCATATGTAATATTTTTTGCGTTAGCTGTTGCATCTTCTGGGATCGGATCACAGCTTTGTTATTAGATGAAGGTAGAATAGCACATTCAATATACCGCTGAATTTGAACGAAACATCTACGTTCGCCATTAGTAAGTAATCTGACCTTACTGAATTAATAAGAGAAACGAAGTTAATAGTCTGGGATGAAATATCCATGATGAGTAAATTAGTATTTGAATGTGTAAACCATACGTTTAAAATCACAAAAAAATTTATTCGCTGTTTGTTGGAATAGTAGTTGTATTTGCTGGCGACTTTAGACAAATTTTGCCATGATTCAAACATATAGAATAAAAAAAATTTTATTAAATTTTGATGCTAATCTTACATAATCGGGTCCATGTCAAGGGAGAGTTACGCATAAATGATGTTGTCCAGAATAGGGTTTAATGATAATAATAATCTATATTATAAAGCAATACATGTCTGATTATTGCTGAAGACATTTTTATGGCAGCAACAAACTGACTCATAAATTTCGTTTTCACTGCATCTTTTTAAACCTCTAAACATCGCGCAATTTCAATTTCTACACCGTCGAATAGAGAAAAAATGGAATTTCTTTGAAACTGTATTTGAATTTACTGATTTTTTATGATTTTTAGAATAGTTTCCAAGCATGACTTAATTTTAAATCTATCTCTATCACGTGCAATCCGATTGCGAAAGATTATTCAGTTTTCATTTAAAACAATATAAATTGTCCCGCATTTATTCCCAGTTAATATTACAGAACGAAATTAAAACTTCATCAAAATATAAATAATATAATATAAATGAAATGCAAATTTAACAGACATGTTCTCGAACTACACCCTTAAACAGTTGAAATTTTCCGAATAAAAAACCTGCAGTAAGCAGCAAAATCTTGGATGATTACTTTGGCCGTTGACTTCTGGCATGCGGCTAATACAAAAGTATCGCTTTATTAAATTTTGAAATTTTATTTTAATATATTATTGATATTTTTCTTATAAACATTCTTTTTTTATGTTGTTAATGAACCAGTTTAAAAAATTTAGTATTTTAAATATGAAAAATCTATTAGAAAAAAATGGTTTTCGCCTATGTTAACCCAGGAAGCCCGGGTTCGATTCCCTAGTTGTTTTAAAGTAGTTATTTAACTGTAAAATAAAGTAAACAAAGAAAAATAACAATTTATGAGTAGGAAATATTTTGTTTTGTATTTACTGCCTTTGATAAATATAACTGTAGTCTAATTGGTGATGATTCTATTCAAGTAAGATTCATGAGACGCAAATTGAATGGAAATCAGTTCACTTTTCCTGAAACTGTAGATGATGTCTGTTGTTGATGTCAATGATTTCATAATGTTGCTCCCACACCCAAAAGTATTTCAGGAAAATTCCAGGCCCAATCTTACTCATACCGTAAAATACCGTTAATCCGCCCTTCCCGATTAAGCGCCCCCCTCCCACTTTGTAAACAAATTGGAAAATTCAAAAAATCCCGAGAAAGCACTCTCCCCCAAAAGAAATTTCGCCGTGCACGTCAAGATCAACACCAAAAATTTTATCTCCCGAGTGTTTTTTTTTTTTCCCGACGAATCAGAAAGGCGTGACGATTCTTTGATATATCGCAAACATGTACAAAACACATTGTCGATCTGAAAAAGCAATATAACTATACATTAGTTTTGCTGTAAATTTAGCTCCATGGCGATAGGTTATAAAAATATCGATAGTGAAAATTTCTCATGAAATAAGTTAAAAAAATCTGTATTTGATGCTGTGTGGAAAATATTTTGATTAAAAGAGTATCTATTTATTTTATTAAAGAATTTATAGTTGTATTTAACATTATTATGAAAACAAATCACGAAAAAGAATATATCGATTGATTGATCAGATCAATCGATCTGTTGATACACAGTCGAATTTGTAGCATAATTTGTGCTATATTTGTGGTAGTAATGTTTTTTGTTTTTATAATCTGGCAACACTACCAATTCGTTCTATATGTTCTCAATTTTTGTGATTTGTATTATTTATTTAGCATTTATAGATACAAAACTATGATTTAAAAAAAAACGGATATTTAATCTTCCTAACTTACAACAGATGGCGACACCACATAAAATGTTACTAGTTCTCGAAATTACTTCAGGACATTTTCAACTGCAATTTTTCAGTGTTTTTTAATTATTTTAAATTATTAAGTTACTTTTATTTTTCTGTTACCATATTAATGACAGATATTAGTGTTATTACCCTAATTTCCTGCCTATAATCTGCGGATTATACGTTAAAAAACTTTATTTTTCTTGTAATGCCGATTGTACGCGGCTGCGGATTATCTGTGATTTTTTTCCTACACAATATCTTTGCAAATGTCAATAAACATAATTTTTTTGAGCAAATTTGCAAATATCTTTCTTAAAAATCAACAGATGGTGCGACCGCGTAACTTATTAAATCTTGTTAAGAAAAGTCATACCATTATTTCATATCTAGGTCTTACTGCCTCAAATACACTCTTTAAACACAAGCATCCATTACCATTTACTCATATGTCATTTTTATTTACAGTTATTTAATTTGAGTATAAAGTTCATAAACAGTACATATCAACGTAACTTTATTATAAAAACGTAATTATTAATGTTAAAGTACTTTTAACTTACCAATAATCTTTTGATTTCTGTTTTATATTAACAACTGATTCCTTAAATCCATTTATTTCATGCTTTACAATAGTTTTTAACTCATATTTAGTTTACAAACATCGCACTCTATGCTTCATCCATTATAGCTATTCATTCTCCGCATACGGCGATATTCGATTCAACCGATAA
Organism: Maratus michaelseni; assembly: GCA_963931845.1. Taxonomy (NCBI): domain Eukaryota; kingdom Metazoa; phylum Arthropoda; class Arachnida; order Araneae; family Salticidae; genus Maratus; species Maratus michaelseni. The sequence continues at coordinate 228,285,953 of OZ007596.1, forward strand.
TCGAATTGCGTAGTAAGCTTTTACTTCGACAGATGGCGCCACACAAATCTTTGTCTGATTCGCTGATCTTGTAATATTAAATTATAAATAAGACAAAAAAAAATAACTAGTACAAGGATTTTATATTTAATTTAAACAAATATTTAAGTAATTAACTTACTTAATTATAATTTTATATTAAGTAATGTAAATCTTCTGAATTTATTCTTACTTATGTTGCAAATGTTTTGTACTGAATTATCAATTTTTTATTTCAGATTTATTTATTTATCAAGTGCTATATTAAATACAAAAATTAAAAATTGAAATATTTTACAATAGATTCAATATTTTTTCTCTTATGGCTGAACATTAGTCCTGTAGATCTTGTGAAATTTTCAGGAAATTAGGGTATTTATCTAAATGCATTCCAGTTTCAAAGCTTCTGAAATCCAGAATTTTCTATAATCTGAAATCACCATTAATCGTGAAGTTATACTGTTTTTCTATTTTGTCTATCATTTTTTTTTTTCAAAATGTTTTTCTTTTGTTACTTTATTAAAATAATGCATGCTTTGCGATGATCAGCTCTCTCCCCCCCCCCCCCCCACCACCCATAAATATCATATACTACAGTAGGGTGGTCCAGCTTTATATGTAAAAAAATAAAGTTTCATATAAATACCAGGCCACCCCTCAATTTTTTTAGACTTGTATACAGTAATATTCTGGTAAAATTTAAACTTCATATTTCAACTGCAAGAGGGTGCTCAATCCCCATGAACTTTATAAGTTAGTGTTTCTGTTTGCTTCTACGACCTGCAGTAAGAATTGTTTTTCATCTTCATCATTTGTTATGATTTTATTGAAATCTTCAATAAGCTTAACACCTCGTTCTGCACTGTCATTGACTACTTGTAATTTTTGCAGCCGTTCTTTTCCTTTACAATAGTCATTATTGTCATTCCATTTATCAGGAGAGAGGCTTAAAAATGATTTTCCTATGTTCATACGAGATAAAAGTTCTACTGTCCTTCTTGTCGCAAAGTCTGACAATCGCACACCATCTTCTTTGAAAATCTCAGATTCACCTCTCAAATTACGCTTCAAATTAAGACATTGCTTGCACAGACGTCATTCACTCTACAATTCTTTGTTTTTCCTTCATTGAAACACTGTGAGAAAAGAGAGAAAGTCCTACCAAATAATCAGATAAATACCACATGTGACGTTCCATCACTTTTTTTGCAGAAAGTGCAATCTCTTTGTCAACTGATTGATAAATTTCAATATCTTTCAAAAACTTGAAATCCGTTTCAGGTGCTTCAATTGCAAGGTGTGATGCTGCCCATACTTTTGTATATAAAAGAGCACCAAATTGTACAAATCTTAACATCTGCCTTTTTTTCCCTCTCTGTTAGATTAAAAACATCTCGCTGATCTCGAAATAAATATATCTTTAATGCATATTGTAATTTAGCCATCCATCGAGCATGGTGAATGGGTCCTGGTGCTCGCCAGTGTAGTTTTGCTAGTGGACATCCCAAGATAGTCAGTGTCAATTCAATAAGTTCCTTGTAATCATCTCTGATATAGGATTCTGCTGTTTCCATATAATGTTTAAGAAATGTAACAGCTGGTTCTGCAAATACTTTTGTTTCTGCATTTAGTTCTAGTGCTCTATAATTATCCCTCACAACACCATTCCAAACATCCTTGAATCTTTTAAAGATTGAAATATCTGGAGAACTTGAAGAACAAAAACACAATGTAAATGTTTTTGCCAAGACCAATTCGATTATATGATGGCGACAAGCTAACCAGAAGAGTTCACATTGAAGTTTTTTTTTCAAGTAAAGCACAGGTTCCATTTAAATAACCAGTGTTCATGCTTGTTGTGTCAAAACACATTGCTCGAACAATTTTTGTGACATTCCACTCTTTCAGTAAAATATGTACAGCATTGGCTGCATTTTTTCCAGTTCCAGCAATCAGTTTTGGCACTCCCAGGAGCTGATTAAGACCATCTCCAGATACAAATGCTGGTAGTCGATCGACGTTTCCACATCAAAAAATTTCAGGCAGGAGTTTGCCATCCCAGTGAATCACTAGAGGGAAATCTGGTCTGAATTCACCTTTTATTGATTCTGCATACTCCTTCCGGGCTTTTTTACGTGTTCGTCGGATAGTACTTCTTGAAACTGGAAGGCAAGACGGATTGTGACCAAGAGCTGCGAGTGGAACAATTAGACGAACTGCTTCACGATCAGATATTTTATTTCTGTCTAAAGCACTGGTAACATGAGGATTAAAAAGGTCTTTTTTAGACACTATTTGTGTGCTTCCAATTTCGAAAGCTGAGACTTCATCTTTAACTGTGATGGAATAAATTCATCATCTGATTCAAAATCAGAAGTTCCAGAGTTTTCTGTTTCACTAATTAGACAAATATCAGATGAACAGACAGCAGTTGATGGTAAAGAGGCTCTAATGCATCGTTCTTCCTCCTCTTTTTGTCTCTGAAGAGAACGCTTACACTTTTTCTGTAACTCTTTATCTTCTAAACCCATGTACATCTTACGACTGGTTCTTTGATCCTGAAGAAATTCAGAATCTTCTTTAATTCTTATTACTTTCATAGCATCTGCTTGAGCAATATCAAAAAGAATGTCTAAATCTCCAAGAAATCTATCCACTCGTTGTCGTTGGGCTGTAGAAGAACGTCTTTTATTTTTCTTTAACAAGAGCCAATGAGAATGAATGTTTTCAAGCTTTTCAATTATATGTTTCTTTAGTTTTGCAGGAATTGCAGATTTCTGCCATAGCTGTATTAATTCTTCAACTGTCAAATGGCTAGCAGATCATACCAATTTTGATTCTTTCAAATGATAATGAAAGCGCTGAAGTACTTGTCTTGTCTTAGCTAATTGTTTCAATGTAGTCAATGGATCAATTGCTCTTAGACCAATCAGAAAAATTTCATTACTAAGGCGAGTTGAAACTGAAGACATCGCAAATTTTTAGCTATAAAATTTCTTTAAGCAGAAAAGAATGGCTATTTTTCATAAAATTAAAGTTATTGATCAATGCACAAATTTTGTTATTTTATTTCACATTAGGCTTAGTGTTTGTCTTATTAATTGTAACATAAATAATGTTAGCATCACATAACACAGTAGATTAATATTCAATATAAAAATGTAACAAAAATATAAGTCTTGATACTTATTTGAAAGCAAAAATTCCTACAATAAATAATTAAATCCATTTAAATATTATTTTCCTTTGTTACCTTTCACTTAGGAATAGCCATGTGCAAAATGTAAACAACTATGGAAGAGATGTTTGTTGCCAGATGCAGAATTAGAAAATATATGATAATTATTTAAAATAAAAATTATCATGAAAATTAAATGTTTCACTTAAAAATTGTTTTCAATTAGTAGTAAAATGAGTTGGTGGAATTTTAGTTTTGGTTTTAGTGTTGACATTAAATTCATTTTATATATATTTAAGTAAATAACTATCAGAAAAAATGTTAATAGAATAAAATATTTTTAAAATATTTAAAATATATATATAATAAAACAAAATAAATTTCTACTAAAAATTTCTGAGAAAAATTAAATATAAGTCTGAAGTGTAAAATATCTGTTGCGTTTCCTATAGTCCTGCTAATGTTAAATTGTTGGGGGTCATTGAGCACCCTCTTGGAATTTGAGTAGAAAGCTAAAAATTTACCAGCATTATATTATTGATGAGTCTAAAAAAAGTAGGGGGTGACCCGGACTCTAGCTCAAAAAAAGTTTTTTTGGACCACCCTATACTACAGTTTTAATACCGTGTAAGCGCCCCCCCCCCTGCTTATTTTACGATTTTCCGTCGTGTTTAGGGGGGGGGGGGGATTAACGGGATTTTACGGTAAGTATTTTGGTATTTCATTTGTGAATTTTAATGTGCGCTAATTTTTTTGTACTTAAGTAATAACTTCAACTAAATTGCAATTGTTCCCATATTAATCTGTTATTATTTTCAAAATATAATTTATTTTTATTTATTTATTTTATTTTTTTCAAAATGTTACTTGTAAATTTATATTACTATGTTATTTTGCGGGTAAAAAGGAAATAAAAAAGAATTAGATTAATGAAAAATAGATTTATATTCTATTTCAGATAATACCTAATAGTGGTCCACTATGCCCCACTTCTGGGGCACACTGGTCCACTTTACAAGTGCATATAACTTTTTTTTTTTTTTTTTTTTTTGAAAAATGTATTGAAAACTATGTTCTGAGAAAATTATGATGAATGTATAAAGGTTTAAGGAATATTCAAAAATATTTTCATGCAGATCGGTTTGTCTGTTAAAGAGAAGAAAAAAAATTAACTGAAAAAGTAGAGTTCGCTTTGTACCAGTCTCCTCTACAACTTGCCACAGTTTGTTTTAAAAATGACTATGCAATTTTAGTTTTGGGTTGAAAGCATTGCAAAGTTTGTTAAGCAGTGTTTTTAGACAGAATTAAATAATTAGTAAATTTTTATTATTATTATTTAAACAAAGAATAAAGAGTTTAATATTTTACTGAAATCTTTAAATTTTCATCAATGGACCTAATAATTTGGCAGAACTATGCAATATGTCCAATATTTTCAACAAAAACAACAATGGGTCTAATAATTTTGGCAAAATCAAGAATAAGTCAAAATTTAGTAATTTTGTTTAACATTTTTGATCGTAATGTTTAAGAATTAACCATTCTGTTCGATAATGGTGATGATATGACTAATAATAATAATGATTCATTGATCAAAGCTAAATAATTAAAAAATAGAAAATAGTCTTTTTCAAACTTTTTCTTTTAAATAATTCCATCATAACTTATTTCTTAGTATTTTAATCAATTAAAAATAAATAGAATAAAAATGTTGATATATTTTAAACAAAAATAAAAAAGTATTCCTAAAACCGAAAATGAACAAAATTGATGCTTCAAATGTGTCTCAGTTTTAGAAAATAAAACAAAATAAAAATTAATGCTTTATGGGAAATTTATAGTTCAATCATTAGATTCATTTTATTTTATTTTATGCCAGTGTTTTCAGTTTTGGCTTGAAAATTTTATTTTAAGTTAATGAAAGTTATAACTAAATCTCCAAGAACTACTCTGATTTTCATTCTGATATTATTTGAGTCTGTATTAGCAGTGAGGTACCCATAATTAGTGTTTTTGTAAGAAGCCTGTAATCAGCTTAGTCACCATATGTTTCTATGATTTGCCACATCTATTTATTAAGTTTTCTATCCCAGTTTCAGTAACCTTAAATAAATGTTTTTGGAAGCAACAGTACACAACATACTCTCTCAACAATACTCTACAATAATACTCTCAACTTTTCTAAAAAATAATTATTACAGGACTGCAATATTTGGTTTAGTAATTATCATAAATATAGATACTACAGAGACTTTAAAATATTATTAAAAGTAATATTGCACTAGTTTGTTTATTATTATTATCATGTAAAGAAGTATTATCATGAATCTGAACCAATGGCAATGGTCTGCAGAATCTATGACCTGGAGTTGGACCTTACTTATCTGTGTATACTATCATTTACATGATTTATTATTTTGTAGGGATATCCCAAAAACATATGTATATGTGAAAAATGAAAATTAATTTTCCTCTTTTATTATAATTAAGTCTCTATTGATCATTTTTACTTTCATCTGTATACATAAGAAAATATTGGATTCGTGAAAATTCCTTGTCTTTTTTTTATGTATTTACATATTTTCGGATGTCCTGAATACAGTTTGATTATTTTTGGAAAAATATATGTCTGCATGTCACATAAATTTTGTGACTTCTGTAACTCAAAAAAAAAATTAAAAATTATTAAACTTTACATTAAGTTAGACCAAGACATAAATGGGTGGTATTGATTACATTTGGGTGTATATGGGGCAAAAGGTGGCAATTATATTTTTAGCCTTTACTCAAAATTAGATTTTTAAATCTTTTTTACTAATGCAAAACATTGTAAAAAGTTGTGCATATAATGGCTATGAAACTGTGATAAAATACTCTAAAAGGATTGATTTAATGAATGAACCTCTCCTATGATTGTAGTCAAGTTATTGTTTTCTTTTATATTAAAACAAGTTATGAATTGCCATAAATTTTGATGATTCTCCTTTTTGTCTAAATAACAGGGTTAAAGTTAGAAAAAATTATTAGCTGAAAAATGTTTCAGTCATCATAATAAAATATATACAGAATGAAAATATCTTGATTTAAATTTGTGTTTTGTTGATTTGCACAAGTGTGATTTTATTGTTATTTTTATGAATATTTTTGACAAAAAAAAAAAAAAAAAAAAAATCTACATTTTCAAAATATAAAGTTGTTTCACATGTTGTTGAATGTTGTTAGCCATATTCCTATAATAAAATGCATGTTACAAGTCAATTTTTTAAATATTTTTAAAAAATCATCTTTGAAAGTAGGTAGATAACCTTATACAAAATTCAAAATGGTGAGATAGGCGAAACGGCTGACTATGTGCACTTACCCCCTTTTGAAAACAGGGAGTAAGTGTAAACTATATTGCACATGCTCCTTTAAATGGGTTTGCTTTTGACTGCAAAATGTTTTGTGTGGGGTAGGAAGGGGAATTGCATACCCAATTATATATATATTTTAAATGTAATGAAAATGCTCATTCTGCCAAGTAGTTTTTGAATTATGCTTTAAAAACTACTTGAATTGCAATCTGTTTTGCAACAATTAACAAGAACGAAAAAATCATGCGTCAAGCATAGATTATGAAAACTTTCCAACACATTCAGAAAACTATATCGAAACGTCATCGATAAATAAGGTGAAAGAAGATACGTAAGTAAACATTTTAGAAAACATATAACACATTGAAAAATACAGTTTTTCAAATTACCTTCTCATTGTCAAAAAAATAATGAATTATTTTGTGCACCCCTGTATATGATCTATAGATTTGGATATATACTACATAGCATGATAAAATTTAGTTCAGTTAGAAAATTCACAATTAGAAATTTTCGCCAATCGATGGAAATGCACTCAAAATCTTTTGTACCTGTATATTATCTGAAGACTTTTGTACACATCACATATTAAGCTAAAAGGTAAAAATCTCATTCAGGTAAAAAATGCATAAGGCAACTTAAAACTCACTTTCAGCAATTACCAACCGTAAACGACAATCTTTGCATATCCCTGTGTATGAATTTATTTATATTCCACAAATTTCTATTAGTCTACTAAATACAGTTCAGCAGGAAAATGCGTAACACAATTAAAAACTACCCATAAGCAATTCACTCCCATAGTCTGTAATGCTTACGAATTCCTTTGTGTAGCCCTGTGTATGATTACACACCACATACAATGAAAAAAATTAGTTAAGCTTAAAAATGAAAGAAAACGCACTTATCACACAGACTGTAATTATTGCACCTATACTGTCACCAATATCTTTTGTGTGTCCCTGTAAGTGAACGATAAATGCAATGCACAACATACTTTTAAAAGAGCAATTTATAGTGCACCTCAGTAATGCAGAAAATTTTCATTAAGTTTGAAATACTGAAACATCATTAAATTACACTGTGAACGATTTTCTCTCGTAGAACAATGTGTAACAGAATTCTTTTGTTTGACCCTATAAATGAATAAATATGCTTTGCACTCCCATATTCTACAAAAAGCATGTTTTAATGCACTTCATAATTATATATCAATTTCATCCTGTTTAAATGACGTAGCTTCATCAAAATGCACCTGAAACGACTATTTCCCATTGGCAGTAATGTAATGGAATACTTTTGACTGTCCCTGTAAAAAAAATACCAGTCACATTTTTAGATGATGATTGCAACAGAGTTAGTAGAGGGTAGTTTTTTTTTTTTTTCAGGACTGTACCATTTGAATATTAAATATCTTTTGAACATTACTAGTTTATACTTTTAATGTTATAAGGAAAAGACAGCTGATGTCACTGTTGGTTAAATTACTGTTAGTTTGCAAGAAAAACCTGTTCGTTCTTTATGACTCCTACTGTAAACATGAGATGGAGCGATTTGATTGGTCTGCATTAAACTGGTCCATGATATGATTGGGCTACATCGCCAAAATGATTCCTGCAATGATCGCTACGACAAAAGTGTAGTTTAGAAGAGTTTATCTCCATTTAGAAGAGTTTTTTTCATGTTTCATGAGTTATAGTACTATTAGTTACATTACTAGATTTTTTTTTTCTTGTACATATAACTTTATATGATTACTTTTTATTTAAAAGTCTTTTTTTTTTCTAATAGATAGAAAAATTAGAACTTCTGAAGTGTCCAATTCAATCAGCACTTAGTGAAAAAGGAGATTGTCTTGTGATGCATAGAAATGGAATAAAAATAGGTGATATTTTTGTTAAAAAATGAGTTTGTTTTATTTATTATATCACATTGGTGCGTTCTGATCCTTTGCCTCCATGAAATAAAAGAGAAAAGTCCTATCTTTGAAGAAGGAAAAAAGAAAGGACTTCTTTAGTATTTGTGTAGTATTATCTATCATTTTTCTCCCTTGTGAAATTAATAACTTTCAAAAGAATTAGTTGTATTATGGAAAAAATTAATTTTAAAAGAAATGTGCATGGAAAATAATTTCAAAATATGAATGCTCAACATATTAATACAAAAACAAAATCTTTCATCTGTGATGTATGTAATAAAGGATTTTTTCAAAAATGTAATTTTAATGACCACTATCGTACTCATACTGGGGAGAAGCCTTTCATTTGTAAGGAATGCAAAAAAGGATTTTCTCAAAAATCTCTTTTAATTAAGCATTGTCGTATTCATACAGGAGAGAGGCCATTTAGTTGTGAGGTGTGCAAAAAAGGATTTTCTCAAAAATCGGATTTAAATAAACACAGCCGTGTTCATACTGGGGAGAAACCTTTCTTTTGCGGTGTGTGCAGTAGAGGATTTTCTGATAAATCTAATTTAAGTAAGCACCTCCTTGTTCATACTGGAGAAAAAGCTTTCATTTGTGAGATGTGCAATAAAGAATTTTCTCTAAAAGCTAATTTAAATGACCACCTTCGCATCCATACTGGGGAGAAGCCCTTTGTTTGTCAGGAATGCAATAAAGAATTTTCTCTAAAATCTAATTTAAAAGACCACCTCCGTGTCCATACTGGCGAGAAGCCTTTCATTTGTCAGACTTGCAATAAAGGATTTTCTAAAAAATCCAATTTAATTATGCATCTTGTTATTCATGCTGAAGAAAAACCCTTCGTTTGTGAGATATGCAATAAAGGATTTTCACAAAAATCTTACTTAAATAAGCATATTCGTACAATCCATGTCAATTAAATTGATATTTTTGTGCAGTTTTCAACAAAGCATTTTTTCAGAAGTATCTTTGAACTTTATGCTCATTCTAGTTAAAAAATGAAAAAATATATTTGGAGTACACAAGAAAATATTTTCTATGAGATCTGTTTAATAAGCATCATTTTACTCATACAAAAAGAAACATTTACATGAAGATACAATCTAATATTTCTTCATATTCAAACTCATTCTAGTATGAAGTTTTTCATTTGTGAAATTTGCTGTCAAGGCTAAATTTTGAATGTGCCATATGTACACCAACATAATTATACTGAAGTGAAGCATTTGTTTGTTGTGTGTGTGGTCAAAAATTTACTAAGAAGAATAATTTAAATAAGTGCTTTTGTGTTTAGTACATTGAAAATCTTTTCCTTTATGAGAAGCATGATTACCTCCGAAGTCTAAGTTATTTTCCTATCTCAAGAAAAGTCCTTCAGAATTAACTGATTTTTAATATAAAAAATAAAAACTTTTATAATGGGATATAATAGTATTTTATATAGTAGACTCCCTCAAATCTGCAACCCTAAACTCCATGAATCGTTGCAGATGTAAACAGTGAAACTTATAGTTTCATTGAAGGAACAAAATTCAAGATGGTGCTGAAATCAGTGACGATTGTAATGTTTTTTTTTTTACTATTTTTTTGTTAATTGTGTTCTTTTGGCTATTGCAGCTGGTTAATTAGTAAATAAAATTTATTTCATAATGAATAGAGGAAAGTATATTCAACTAGGTAAATTATATTCAATAGTTGGAGTATCATAGTTGAGATTTTTTCCAACAGAGTGAAAATATTCCGGGACCAGGACTCAAACCTGGGTACTTTCGTTTAACGTACCAACGCTCTCCTTACTGAGCTATCCCGACGATATCCTGGACTTGCATATCTCACTCTTATTTGTTGGACAGGCTGCGAACTGCAGCGCTAATTTCATTCATCCAAGCTATAACTATAGAGTGAGATATGCCGGTCCAGGATATCGTCGGGATAGCTCAGTAGGGAGAGCGTTGGTATGGCAAACCAAAGTACCCAGGTTCGAGTCCTGGTCCTGGCATATTTGCACTCTGTTGGAAAAAATCTCAACTATGATACTCCAACTATTGAGAATAAAATTTATTTATTAAGATTTTGATGTAAATTAGTGTATCTAAAGCAAAAATTCACCATATTGTATCCTGCACAATATTGGTAAGTGTAAACTGTAACTGAATTATTTGTTTATTTTTCTTACATTATTTTTGTCATTTTTCAATATTTATTTTTAGTTTTTCATTATAGTGTACTCATTTTGATATGTAATTATGGTTAATGTGGCCGAACTCGAGCTTTCACACGAAGAAAATATGAATTTTCTTTCAAAAAAATTCAAAATGGTGCTAATATTAGGGCACGATCGCAATCTTTTTTCCAAGACAATTTTTATGTAATCAAGCTTTTTTGTTTGCTAAATCTGCATAAACGTGAAACAATTTTTTTTTTATTTTAAGATTCCGATGCAAATTGTTTTTGCATCTAAGGTAAAAAATGGTGTGACAGTAGCCACTTTGCATGGGTATTTAATTTCAGTTTTAATCTTAGATAATTTTAATTATTTTTTTTGTGATTTTGTACATAATTTTGACTAATATGGCTGAATGAAACATGGATTAATATTTCTTCATTATTATGTATAGTTAGTACTGCATCATTAATTATTATTTACTTGACCTTTATTTTTAATGTTCTTAATTTTTATTATTTCACATAATTGTTTTAATTATTTACTTCAATTATCTTAATATTTTATTTAATTATTTTAATATTTTACTTATAGTAATGATTCATTATAATTTCCAATGCTTTACTACAATCAAATTACTGTTTAAAGTAAATGTAAACAAATCGGTGACCAAAAATCTGCATAACCCTTGGTCCCAATCTGTACAGATTTGAGGGAGTCTACTGTATATATAAATCTATGATGTTTGTTATTTATATTGTATATAAAGTCTAACAGCTTTAATTCTTATTCATCTTCATGTATGTGCAAAATATACTTCAAAGCTAAATATCAGTAAATTATGTATCAACATCTGTGCTTCATAACTCTTTGTCTTTACTAAATTATTTTCATAATATGAAAAAGTATTTTTTTCAGTTAATCAAGCACAAAATTTCTGTTATCAGAGCTACTATGACCAATTTTAACCTAGAAGTTTATATTAGTTTCAATGTGTTTCATTTCACTCAAACATTTTCATGTTTATAACCAGGGCTTTACAAATTTTATAAAATCTGATAGTCAGCGAAAAATTCTACTCGCCAGTAAAAAATATTTACCCTCTCCTCCCCCTCCCTCCCTTCATTGATTTTCAAAAGTTTTTTATGAATTAATCGAGAAAAAATAATAAAAAACACTGTTTAAAATTATTAGTTACATAGTTTAGAATAGTACATAATTTAGTTTTATAGATTTACTTCATATGAATTATTTATAATCACATATATATTATTATTATTCGTTAAAATTAATGCGATCGATTAATTAGTTTTAATTCTGAATACAGAAACCTGATTTTAAATTTACAAAAAAACTTAAGCATTTTTATCATTGTATCCAATTTTAGTTGCCTGGATTGCCATTATTTCTTACTGTTTTATTGATCCCCTTCCCCTCCTTCCACATTCTAATCATGTGACTTGCTAGCTGGCTAGAAAGGTAAAGAATGGCGTTTTCTGTGCATAAGATGGGAAATGCCTTTTAAATTTTGTTCTTCCATTAAAAATACGAGAAAATATAAATGAGGGATGGGGAGAGAAAAAATGCCATTAGTGCTTATTTCATAGGTCACCAAAAAAAAAGAAAAGAAAACACCAGATTAAATAACTTGATCGCCAGATAGAAAAACTTAGTCGCCAGTGGCGACTGTATTTGTCAAGCCCTGGTCATAACAGAATGGAAAAAAAAATATTATAAAAAGCAATAGCTATAGTAAATGCTGTTCAGCAAGATGCAGTTATAAGTGCATGAAATATTAGTGCATCAAATTATAGTGAGCTCTTTTGCAAAGTAATTCAATGGAGTTGCATGGCTATGAATTTAAATTTCGATTCTCCTGTAAAAATTTAATGTTTAAATGGATAACTTTAACTTCAGTGTTTATGTTTGTACTTACAGTAAATAAATCTTATTTGTTAGTTTTTGTCATGTATTACACCTATCAATGGAGACACTAGCATAGACCATCACTCTCCCCACCATCAAATCTGACACTTCCTTGCACGAATGCAGGATTATTTCTAGTGCCACTGACTCGGGACCTCTTTGCAGACTCAAATGATTTACTAATCCAGATAGATAATACACCCAGAGAGTGACAGTTCGATAGAAGCCCCGAGAACCACAAACTTTAAGCAATTACATAGTTGTGGGTCAGTAGAGTATCTCAAACGCTACCAGAAAACTGCATCCCAAGTGGGAATCACGTGAGTTTTGTTAAGAATTTGGGATATTTTCCAGCAGAGGGCGAGATAATCAAATATAGGTGTGAACTTACTTTTAATTGCCTTGGTTAATGTGGTCTTATGATGCAATAGGTTTTGCCCCTTCAACTCAATTATAATGAAATAAAGGCATCAACAACAGTCATTTCTAAATTTAATGTTAATGGTTATTTATGATCTTAAATGTAATGAGAAATGTCAGACAGAGAAAAGTAATTAGAATTTACAACCTAAAATGCACTAACAATTTTCTTATTTTGACAATAATTTGAATTTACATTCTAAACATAATTATTTACTTTAGTTTCTTGATCTGGATGTAATAACTGTCATATTAAGGATAACTGATTAAACTTTATGATCTAAATGTAATTCTGTATTTCTTATTTTCACATTAATTATAGTTTATCTTCTGAACACAAATATTTTGTTTGATTTTATTAGATGAGCATAATAAATGTCATGATGATGAATGTGATTAGAAATTATAGCTTTGAGTAATCATCCAATATAAATATGTCAATCAACTCCTATTTTGGGAAATTACCTTCACCAACATTAATCACTGTTAATGATGTTTACAATGGATAATTTATTTTCTTATCATTTCAATATATATATTTATTTATTATTGAGTCATTCTCATATACATAACATTAACCTTCAAAACATAATAATAATGTTGACATTTTCTGTAATTTAGCTACACACTAAAGTATCTGGCATATTTGAACACATATTTTTTGCTGTTATCCATAATAAATATTAGGGATGTAACGAATAGTGATTTGGCTGAATACTGAATATTCAGTGGTCAAATAGTAACACTTTTTTTAAAATATGCATTTTAATTATATATATATGTAAATATGAAGAGTTATTTAATAAATAAAGGTGATTACTTTCAATAAAAGAAGACACTTTAAATTAATTAAGATGTTATATTAAACTATTTACACTACTATGTACAAAAAATATAATAATAAGCTCTAATAGTCGTTCCAATACATCTTCTCTATTATACTTCTGTTATACTTCGTTTAGCTACAGTGCCTACGTATTGTTCCTTCCGAATCCACTCGTTTTCTGATTCTGGCGGGAAGTTTTTCCGCTGAAGCCTTGGTGGCGCTGTCGTCTATTCTTATCAAAAGAAGGCAGCACTGTTGTCCACCGCGCTAGAACTCTGCTTGGATGTACTGTTGCCATTCCGACACTCAGCCATTCTGCATGCCATGACCTCATGGCGACGTTGCCAGGAACTGAAAATTGAAAAGGAAAAAAAAAACAACAGCAAGGGAAAACAAACAGTTTTTTTTTAAAACAAATATATATAGCAACTGATGAATATTGGTGATGATTTTTCTTTGTTTGTTCGTCTTCATCGTCATCAGACCGTCTTGGATCGTCTTAAAAATTCGTCGTCATCTTATAGTCGTAACATTCATCTTAAAATCATCAGATCATCTTAATATTACCACATATTTGTCGTATGAATTTAACTGAATACATCATTTCGTCTTGCTGTATACATGTTAAAAATTTTCATAAACTGATCTTCGTAAACCAAATTGAAATGAAATAAATATTAATACATATACACTTGAAAATAAAATAATAATAGAATCTTTCTTGACAAAAATGGAAAACACAAAAATATATACTTGAATAATAAAATGATAGACGACGTGTAATAATATAAGACAAAAATTAAAAAAAAAGCGTTTAATTTCATTTTTTACGTGGTTGACCACGGTTTCATCATATCAACTGCAGTGGATGTTGTGTTTGGACCCTAATGGTGTCCAACCTTTTCTACCTCATATCTGTCATTACTGTTAACAGCTTTGACTTTATAGGGACCAAAATATTTGATTCGAAGTTTCAGGCCTGGTCCGAATTGAGTACGCTTAATTGCGACTAAGTCACCAACCTGATATACTCTGGGTGGTTTTCTACGTTTGTCATAATAGCAATTGACAGCACTAAACACCACATTAACATCGTTACAAGATGTTTCTTCTGCATCATCTTTTTTTTCTTTTTTGTATTCGTCTTTTTTTTTTCTTTTCTTTTACGTCTTATCTACTTATTCGTTTTACGTCTCTCTTTTTTGTGCTTAGGCTTCTTTCTTCTTTCATCACAATTCATATTCACAACTAGATAAAGTTTCGTCATTTCTTCGGAATGAAACATCATCTTCAGAATCAAGGAGTTTGTCTGGATCGATACCATACTTGTCAAAATCGGTAAAATTGTCATCTTCGGAAATTTCGGTGTCATCTTCAGAATTTACATCAAATTTACTTCTACTTTTTTTCAGGAGAGAGTTTCTATCACCAGGCTTCTCTTTATTAAATTTTAGTTTCCATTTGTTAACTACAAAATCTTCAAAAGAATTTTTGTCTGATTCATCTTCAAAGTCATCTGATGGTTTATAGACAGCTTTAATTTTAGAAATATTAGTAATCAATTTCTTATTACTTGACATTTTCTTAATTTTTCTCAAATGCTCTTCATTTTTTACTTCTAAATTCGTTTTGTTTTCATTTTTGGAGAAACATGCCATTTTTTCTTTATTTTCAAAATCTGCGTAATCTGAATCATTCTTGAGGTTTTTAGAATTGTTACTTCGCTTAATTTGTTTCTTAAGTGTAATAAATTCTTGCATCAAATTTTCGAATTCTTCCTGGGAATTATCTAACTCTCTTTGAATTCTTCTTTTGGAATCTTTTATTTTGGAACAGTCGTCTTCAGATTCTTCTAACTGCTTTTCTAATTGTTTAGAACGATGTTTGGCTTTCTCTAAACGTACTTTATATCCTTCAGAACATTTTCTTTCTTCATCTAATTGGGATTTTATATCGTGAAGGCGCCTCTCTAATTTTCTGTGTGATCTGGCGATCTCTTGCCTTTCTGCTACTTCTTGTTCTAATTTAATTTCCATCTCACACAATTGAGATTCTAAGGATGTTATTGTAATTCTTGTTTTTGCTTTTTCCGACAAAAATGCTTCTTTTAATTCAAGTACTTCTGTTTCTAACATTTTATAGTTTATTTCGGCTTCTTTAACCTGGGCAATCAAATTTTGATTTTCTGAGTGTAATTCTTGAATTTCTGTGATAGGATAGTTAAATGGCAAATTTTTGTTCTTGTTTTGAATTCGCGAGGAACTATTTTGGAGTGTGGCAGAATAAGGGTTAAATTTAGAAGTTACCATTACATCACTTGAATTAATAACATGAACCAAAGAATTGTTAGAATCATTTTCATATTTATTTATTTTTACAACATTGCCAGAAATAATTAGAATACCTTGATTAATTACGTCAGTACCAATAATCATATCAAAATCAATGGAATTATCATCAATCACAAAAACAGAGGTTTGAAATTTAGAATCATCGATTTCGATTTCTGCTTGAAAAGAACCAAATGGGATGTATGAATTTTTACCAAATCCAGTTAAACGCATATCTGTTGCTTCTAATTTTACAAAATCTTTAATCTTATTATAATTACTTCTTTTCAAAATTGTGCGTTGGCTACCAGTATCAATTAACGAAAGTAAATTTAATGAATACAGCTTAACATCTTTAAGAATTAAATTTTGAGAACTCGTTACAACATTCACTTGAGAACAATCATTCGAATTTTTTACATCTTTTGTTTTATCACACTGAAATGATTTGTGACCATACACATTGCAAGAAAAACAGAGGGGACCTTTATCTTTATTTCTACAGTCTATACTCACGTGATTTTTTTGGCCACAATTGTAACAGAACTTAACAATACGATTTTTGGAATTCTGGGAATTAAATGATGACTCAGCATTATCAGGTTTAACTTTAAATTTAGGAACAAATTGTTCATTGTGTTTCGGTTTTTCATCTTGAAAATGGCGCTTATTCTTGATAAAGTCGTTTCGGATTTTATCGTAAATTTTTAACTTTTGTTTAAATTCTATGATAGTTTTACATTCATAAAGGATAGATTTCTGAAAAACAGTACCAGGAATACCTTTAATTATGTATTGCATAAGAGCAGAATCTTCGATATTACCGCGGGAACCCAACTGCTTCATGATTAGAAAATATTCATCTAATGACTCATTTTCATTTAATTTTCGCGCATTTAAAATTTCATGTAACTCAGCAGAATTATATAATTCACCAAATTCGGAAAGAAGCAATTCTTTTAACTTATTCCATGAAGTTATGTGACTTTCTGTTTGAACTAATAGTAGCGCTTTACCTCTTAAGGATCTTTTGGCGAACAAAAATTTATGCAGTTCAGACAAATTAAAAATATTAGCTACATCTTCAAAATCGGTTAACCATTTATGAATACTTTGAAAAGAACTGCCGTCGAACGGCGCAAGAACAGTTTCGATATCATGAAAATTTACAGTAGTACTTGGTAACACATTTTGAACTGGAAAATGCTTGTTAGCAGAATGAGAAAATTCTTCGTGAGTGCTTAAAACACTCGAAACCGGTACATTACTTTGATTATTATCAACATTATCAGGATTTAACTCAAGTCAGATTCTACGTCACTTTCATTTTGTAAGATATTAGCTTGTAGCAATGTTAAGTCTGAAAGATACGTAATTAAACGTGTAGCAATCTCAACTAAATTTCCCTCACTATCAACACAGAGTAGATTGCATAAAGTAATTAAATCATTCAAAGAAAATTCGGCTTTAATTTTATCGACTTTCTTTTTAAACTCATCTGAATCTGTGACAAGATTAAAACCAGTAAATTCCCGTATTCTTTTCCTATTCAAACGATCTCCGTCATTATCATATAAAAATCGATGTAAAAGTTTAATCTTATTTGTCTTTTCATTCTTTAAAACAGTTTCCAGCTCAGCTATTTCCACTAGTTTCATGATTAATTTTGAAATATACAAAAGAAAGAGAAGAAGAAAAAAAAAATGAACTCACCGCAAAAATATATCCTTTAGATCAGGGGTTCTCAAACTTTTAGAACGACGTACCACTAAATCGAAGTTCATACACCCGCGTACCACCAGGTACCAAACGTAATGCTAATATAGAAAAACCTGTCTAAAACGAAATATCTCTCTGGTCTTTTGTATTTTCGTCATAGCAGGTTTTACTGCATTTAAAAAATGAATAATTACATTACTAAATTGACTGATTTATAATAACATTCAAGTAAAAAGTAGTATCATCATTAAATTTTAATAATGCATACGATATCAAAATACAGTATTTTGATATAGTAAGAAATCCACATTACTTAATGACATATTGGAGCACACTGATTCATATACTGTTGTAGTAGGCTAATGAAAAGGGTGGGCGTGTTTTATCCAGCACAACTTCCTCATGTCTCACTCAATATTAGGTAGTTTTAGTCATAAGTCAGATTCGATGTTTAGTTTATTTCTGTATTTGTTTTTCATATAATGAAAGGGGGGGGGGAGCACATTCACAGAGATATGTTGTGCTAAACACAAACATACTTTGACGAGATTAGACGGCACTCTAATATTCTCGTTAGCTAAAAAATTTGTTACATTCATCCTTTTAAATGTGGACTCCAGTAATCCATTACAGGAGAGGAGAGCATGAATAAGTTCACTTCTTTCCTCTCTTGTGAGATACAGTTGCAGGGTGTCTCAAATGAGAAACGAATTTCCAGACCCCGATTAAGGTCATGTGGAGCACAAGGACCAGTCCCTTTTCGGAGCCAGTCTCAAACCAAGATAATAGCTATAAATTTTTGGAGATTTCTTGGAAACGCAACTAAGAGGGAAATATAAATGGAGATAATAGGGAAAAATACTTAAGATATGGTTTTCGGCATTGACTTTTCAAATTATTCGGAGGAACAGAGAGTGAATGGGGAAACATTTACGTGAATTTGGAAAAATTTGGTTAAATTGTTTGGGGCGAATATTCGGTGATTAGCCTTAGATATTATGATATGGTTAACAAATTAATCAAAATATTTTTGTGTTTTGGGGGACATAATTTCAAAAAATTTAACTTTTTGTAAGCAATTTTATTTATTTTGGGGGCTCCCATCAGTGGGGGTCCCTAGGCCACGGCCTAGTAGGCCTCTGCATTAATCAGAACCTGTGAATTTTTTATCCAAAGCTTAGTTAGTGCATTTAACATAGGCTCACTACAACCGTATTAATAATCTGCATACCTTTAAATGAGACAATAATGTCGCTCAGTAGGCAAACACTTGCAAGTTTCTTCATACATTTATGCATATACCACCTCAATATATATATGTACAATGCTTTACCTCAAATCCACGCTGCATATCACCACAGTTTTTGTTTGATTTAAATAATCTTAATCTGTTGACCATTTTAAATAACTTTATTATCTTAAAACTGATTTCCATGAAATTGGAGGAAACTATAACACTTTTTGTACAACAGAAGAAAAACATTTCAATCAACACAATGAATCAATATATGAATTATGTTTGAAATAAGACTTTTATTTCAACACCTCCTATAAGCTCTTCTAGTACAAACAGAACAATGGGTTATAAATTACACTTGGAATGTTATTTTGTTTTAACTCCTCCTACTCACACAAACTCCTACTACTTCCAAGCATTCAGACTTTACCTCCAGATAATTCAATTTATAAAGCATGTTTAAAAACAGTTTTTCCGCTAATTAAATATACTTCATTCATTCATTAATTTTAAAATTGGATCTTTATTTAAAAATTCAATTTTAATTTATATAAATCTAATAATTGTGTTTTTAATTCTGGAAAACTGATTGTATCATGAGTGTTGTGTGCGAATTTCAGAAAGTGTACTATAACAAACATTTCTCGTAACAAGAAACTAGAAAAAACGTTTACAAATCCTAAATCGCGTTCGATTTTTTTAAAATTTGAAAGTTAATAAACACAATCCGTTTTCAAATCCATATTAATATGCTGCATTTTGTATTTTATTCCACGTCCCAGTATCGGACTTCTGCATACCAGTAGCCAGAGCTTCACGTACCAGTACTGGTACGCGTACCACAGTTTGAGAACCCCTGCTTTAGATAGAATGAAGAAAATATAATTCTCCGTCGGCACGTCATATAAGAACAAAGGCTGATTCAGTCTCTCTTTATTTTTTCTTTTCCTTTATCGTAGAACTTCTGCGTCGTCATTTTAGCACTGTAAATAATGCGTAAACAAAAAACAAATTATCTGGCTTTCGTCATCTTGAATGCTGGTTTAGGAGTTTTTATCTATAATTCCAAGTGGCGTAGCATTTGTCTAGGGGTTTAATTCAACCGGCGAGCTCCCCATGTAAATATGAAGAGTTATTTAATAAATAAAGGTGATTACTTTCAATAAAAGAAGACACTTTAAATTAATTAAGATGTTATATTAAACTATTTACACTACTATGTACAAAAAATATAATAATAAGCTCTAATAGTCGTTCCAATACATCTTCTCTATTACACTTCTGTTATACTTCGTTTAGCTACAGTGCCTACGTATTGTTCCTTCCGAATCCACTCGTTTTCTGATTCTGGTGGGAAGTTTTTCCGCTGAAGCCTTGGTGGCGCTGTCGTCTATTCTTATCAAAAGAAGGCGGCGCTGTTGTCCACCGCGCTAGAACTCTGCTTGAATGTACTGTTGCCATTCCGACATATATATATATATACATACATACATATGTATATTAATATAAAAATAGAAATAAAGCACTAATTAAAATTGTTTTTTAATTTGTATATTTAAAAATTTTATCAGTTTGATGTATTTTTTGTAACATTTCAAATACCTTGATGCTAATAATAAAATGTTACTTTTACCAAATCTAAATTATTAATAGCATAATTTTATCTATATGAGTTGCCCAAATAAAAGCGCCACTACAGTCGGTTTGAGAAATGGTTTAATGGTATTCATATAAATTAGTATACAAAAGAAAAAAGTAATACAGACGTAACAGATAGGCTAGACAAAGTCACATTGTAGGTTGTCACCTTGTAGGCCCTTGGTGATAACCACATGCACTTGACCAAATCATGACTTGTTGTCAGTACTGCTTCTTCCACTACGAAAATCCCATCACCATCGGAATACCGATCTGCGTGACATATACTCTGTGATATACACATTTTGCATTTGACGATAGATTTCACTAGCACTCACATTTTCTGCTGTTAAAAATTGCACAACCGCACATTGACACTGTTTGGAGGCATTCATGATGCGAACGATGCCTTTTAATGTGCTCCCACGCTATCACACATGCATCTGGTGGGATCTGACGATATTGCATGCATTCCCAGCATTCTGCACCCTCTATAGTAGCATGCACAGTCATCCTTCTCTTCAAATGGCGGAGTTATTACAGCAATGCCGCTTTCATTTGGGCGACCCTTGTATAATAGATACTTGCAATTCATCTACATTTTATCTAATAAAGAAACTTATTACCACTGTTAAATGTGTTGTTTAAAATTATTATTTTTTAATTTAGTAAACTTATTTTATAACAAAGATTAAAAATTTGCATTTTATCCTTTTATATTTAGACATATCAAATTGACTTTCTTTAACTGGAATTGCATGTTATTTCCATTAAAACATAAAGTACAGTACTTAGTACATATTATCCATGCATGCCAGGAAGATTAGATCATCTAAAATGGTTGCCAATCGACAATCATATTTACGTGTGATCTTTTGTTTCTGACTCCAAATCACTTTAACACTGCTTGAGAATTATTACGGCCATTAAAATATGTAACTAAATTTATATGAAAATTTATTGCATTATATAAATCTCGACCAAAAAAAAAAGAAAAATTGAACGTAATGTTTTCTTATATTAAATTTCAGTATTTAAATTTGTCTTCGATTTTATTTATTAATCAAATTTCAAACAAAAAGGATTCTTAAATATGGTTAAACTAAAATGCGACTGAAAAACAAATATCTACTGTGTAAATATTTGTTTGATAAGTTAGCTAAGATCTATGGCAAAGTACATGAAATTTGGACCTGTCACAGGGAAATCAAAGTTTATTAGAAGTTGGTTCTTTGCTTCACAAATATATAAACTGTAATACGTTTGTGAATGAAATTCTACTTCTTTCATATGAATTGTCCTTTCTTACTTGAATATGCTCTCATCATTTTATCTACATTGCATTTCTACATAATGTAATTATTAATGTACAATTTCATTTTGTGGGAATCATAACACTCACATATTTTTGGTATAATAGTATCACACTCTTGGAAATAAGGAATAACTTCTGTTTCAGTACTTTGGAAATCCTTCAAATGCATTATTCAAAATGTGGAATATGAAAAAATGTAGAAAAAAAAAAGTTAAAACATACCTCACAATTAAAAATGCAGAATATAAAATGCAATCACACTGTAGAAAGAAAGAAATAAGTGTTACTGTAATTAGTATAGTCAGCACCATTGTTGGTGTGGTGTATCTGAAATGGCACAGATAATATGTAAGTACCGAAAATTCACCTCTACTATTCAGCGATACTTTTATCTTTCTTACATTAAAAATTAATGAGCTTCCTACAATTCTTGTTCTTCCCTCATTGTGAGAAGTTTGTGTTCCTATTTGTTAACAAATTGTAAAAATGGGTCTTTTCTGAAACCAATTCCCAATCTTAAATAACTTTGTACAGCTTAAATTACATATATTTAGCAAAACTTTTAACAATTAATATTATTAGTTATAGCAAATAAATTTTTTGTGCAAGAATATTAAAAAACAGAAAATCAACGTTAAAAATGCACAAATAATACACAAAAAAGCAGCATTTTTATCAATAAAAGTTTACACACATACTCACCAAACAAACAAACAAATAAATAAAAAGAAAACTGCCCAGTTAAACTGAGGGCATTGAGCTCACAGGCTATTCACACTAATTGTATATTATACTCTTATTTCAAAGAATTTGAAATAAGCCCCTTGAAAAATAAAGAAATTGACAATAATATTAAGGGGGGTCATCTCCCCGTTACTCCCCTCATAGTTAACTAATGAACCCCTTAAACTAATCAGGGAATCCTCTAATTACAATGAATATATATATGCAAAATTTGAAGAAAATCTGGTCATTCTGCATGAAAAACACATTTATCTAAATTAAGGGGGGATTAGCCCCTCCTTTCCCCCCTTTATACTTAACCAATGAACCCCCAAAACTATTCAGAAAAGTGCATTATTACGATGAACCTATATACAAAATTTGAAGAAAATCGGATAATTCTGCATGAAAAACTCTTTTATCTAAATTAAGGGGGATTAGCCCCCCCTTTATACTTAACCAATCAATTCCGAAAACTAATCAGGGAAGCGCCTTAACACAGTGAACCAATAAACAAAATTTGAAGGAAAACGGAATAATTCTGCATGAAAAACCCATTTATATAAATTAAGGGGGGGGGGGATTAGCACCCCCGTTTCCCCCCTTTATACTTAACCAATCAATCCCGAAAACTAATCAGGGAAGCGCCTTAACACAGTGAACCTATGAACAAAATTTGAAGGAAAACGGAATAATTCTGCATGAAAAACCCATTTATATAAATTAAGGGGGATTACCCCCCCCCCCCAAAAAAAAAAAAAAAAACCCTTTATACTTAACCAATCAATCCCGAAAACTAATCAGGGAAGCGCCTTAACACAATGAACCTATAAACAAAATTTGAAGGAAAACGGATATTTCTATGAAGAGTTATCGCGTTACGTACATACATACAGAACCGGCGGGCACATAAGCTCTCAGGCATTGATAGCCTGTGAGCTAAAAAAGCTTTGAGTTACTATTTAAGAAAATAGCCTTAGATTTTTTTAAACCAATAAAATTTTACAAACCTATAACTTTCATTGTTTTCTCAGTGAATTAAAATAAATAAAATTTTCCTACATTCTAAAACACATATTTTGAAATCAAAAATAGATCTTGCTTTTCTACAGTAATTATTGTTCTTTTTATGACACCCTCCCCGCTCTTCCTTTTTTCTAACCTAATAATGGCTGACTGGAAGAAGTTAAAAAGAAGGTTTCTGGAAAGGACTAGAAGAAAGACTGATGAAAAGAAATTTTCATTTAGCCAATTATGATGCAGTCTTAAACTGAAGGAACTCCTCCTTCCCCCTTTTAAAAAAAACAAAAACAATCATGGTTTAGTTACAAATTGAAAGGGAACTCCTAAATTTTTAAAGCCAATCAGGGTTTGAATTGAAAAAGAATTTTCCCTAACTGGTTTTTATTGAATGTTGAGAATTGTTCTGATTGTCACACCTGTTTCTGTATCTGTCAGATATTAACAGATGCACTTGTTAAAATAATTGTTGAATTTCATGTGATATTTTGTTGCATTTTTTAAAAATAATTTTGCTTTAGTAGCATTATTTTTGAGTGAAAGTAAAATTATTATAATCTCAGCTTCGAAAGAAATAAAAAGAGTCCAGTATGGAATTATTTCATATGCATAGAAGGTGATGTAACAAAGGCTAAGTGTGTTTTGTGCAATGAACAGATTTCAAGAGGTGGAATCAGAAAAATAGCCACCACAACTGCTTTGAACAACCACATTAAAAACAAACATCCTACAGTAAAGCTGGCTTCTGCAAATAGCTGTGATGTAAAAAGGGAATCTGGAGCATACATATGATGAAACCTTGAAGCATAAGCAACAAACCCTGATGGCCTGTTTAGAGAAGAAAAAGTTGTGGGTTATTAATAATCCAAAGTCTGTAGAAATACATTACGCAATAGAAGAAATGATTGCCTTAGACAATCAGCCATATTCAACAGTGGGTGATACAGGATTTAATAGATTAGTAAACTTGCTTCACACACACACAACCACAATACCAGTTGCCAAGCAGAAAATATATGAAAGATGTTATAATTCCAGATATACTTCAAAAGTGTAAGCAAACAATAACGGGACAGTTAAATGAAACTGATGCTGTATTTATAACTTCTGATATTTAGACTGAGTCAACAAATAATCAAAGTTTCATAAGTTTCACATGCCATTGTATTAACAGTGACTTTGAATTCAGGGAAGCAGTGCTGAACATAAAACATTTTCCAGGCAACCACAACAGTAGAAACATTAGTCAACTATTGTTAAATGTACTAGACACTTGGAATTAAAAAGAAAAAAAATCCATCTGTTTATATGAGACAATGGCACCAACATGGTGAAAGGTATAAAGGATGCTGGATTTTCTGCAGTGTCATGTTTCATTCATACTTTACAGCTGGTAGTAAAAGATTCTATAAAATCTCAAAGAGCTGTGAGCATTGTTTATCTACCTCCAAGAATATTGTTACCCACTTTAAATATTCTTCAGTAGCTTGTTCCAACCTCAGTATTATACAAAACCAAAAGCTGAATGAAAGTGCAAAAAAAATTAATACAAGATGTGAGTACCAGGTGGAATAGCACATATTACATGCTGGAATGTTTGTTAGAACAGAAAAGTGCCCTTGCTTTATAATTACATGCAACTGAACATGGAAGAATTCAAAACTTGTCACCTGCACAGTGGACAATTCTGGAAAATGTTCTTCAACTATTAAAATCCTTTGAGGTAGTGACAAAAATTATGAGTTCCCCTGAAGCTACTGTGTCAAAAGTAATTCCCACTGTATCAACATTGCAGCGATATTTGTGTAAAAATGAATGCCAGTTCTTTGGTGTCAGAACAATGAAAGATTCATTGAATGATAATTTAACTTCACATTTTGCTGAAATTTGCATAAATTAATTTTTTTGTCACAGCAACACTGTTGGATCCTCGTTTTAAAGCTGTTTTTTTTCACTGAACAAGAAAAAGATAACGTCAAACAAAATTTATTGAATAAAATAAGGCTACAGAATCTCAAATCTGGTGCTACTTCAATTGAAAGAAGTGAATTCATATTTTGCTCTACCATTGATTGATAGAAAAGACAATCCATTAAAATGGTGGCAAATGAATAAGAACAACTGTCTAATTTAGCTAGGAAGTTTTTGAGTGCACCAGCAAGCAGTGTCTGAAGTGAGAGATTATTTTCTGAAGCTGGGAATATATGTGAAAAAACAAGGAACAGATTGCTACCAGACAATATTGAGGAACTTGCGTTTCTTCACCATAATTTGCCTTTGAATTATTGTTATAGATAAGCAATCTAGATAAATATTCCCTTCTATTTTTAAACATCATTAATTTGTATAAATATGAATGTTAATAATTACTTTTCTTCTCACTTTTTATACAACAATAAATACAGTGTTGATAAAGCAACCTTAGTTAAATATGATTCTGTTTCTTAATTATTTTGAATTAATATATCAATGTATTCACATTTAAAAATAGCAGATGTGCAAGAATAATTTTTTCAAATTTTGAAAGTTTTTGTGCATTGAAGAACTATATAATTTTTAAAATATATATTTGTTCCTGATAATGATCCATGCGTGATTTGCACTTCAGACAAGTTCAAACTTGCATATTCATGATACATTTACCTAGTTATATTGCAAATTGGCCTAAATGGAGTAAAAATAAAACCCAGTTCCCAAATTATAAACACTCAATATGTAATATATTATATTAATTCATTGTCTTTATGTAATGTACTACAAACTAAGTTATGTCACCATAAGTACAGAGTGTTCATAATTTGGGATCGTCGTGTGTATCTAATTGAAATTTTGCCCTGCTAACTATATAAACCTATTTAAAAGGAGCCAATTTCTATTACCCACAAGCATTTCGTTTAAATATGAATCACGGGTGAACTATGAAGCTTGAAAGAGAAATTTTAATGCAAAGCAAATATGATTCACGCAACGCACTGAAGAAATGATCTGTGGATTGTATTTGATTCCTACGACGGTCAATGTGTTAAAAGTTTTCTTATATAATGTTATTTTTTTATATTTTGAAAGGACAGTGTAGCGCAAGTTTAAAATCAAATTAGATGTACAAATTATTAATTGTTTAATGTAAATTCAAATGAGAAGAAGGAATTTAGTAATGAATGAACTTTACTTAGGCTTCAACAATTTAAGCTATCAGTATGCAATTTTTTTTTATTGTTTAAGTTTTTGTTTGTGCAAATTTTCTTTTCGTATGTTTGTTTCATTTTTCATAACAATAAAACAATGGCTGAATATTTTCTTTAGCAGCATTTCCATAAATTTTATCTATAACTTTACATTATTACCTTTATTTTTTATTTAAAGTTTGTAGTTTTGTTTTGATTGTTAGTAAGTGTATTACTAAGATTTAAAAATTTGTCCAAGTGTAACATTAAAAGCTTGTCTACCTCTACTTTAAAGTTGTTTCTTTTGTTTTGAAATATGCTATGTACATGTTCATTGTGCCAAAGAAAAAGAGAAATGACAATTAACTTCTATCTTTATTACAAAAACTAAACTGGCTTTTCAAAAAAATAAATAAAAATTTAATATATATGTCGTAGGCTAATTGAGGAATCAGACTCTTTGCAAAGATCCCGGCTAATTGGAGAATAATCTTTTTTCCAATTTTGCCTGATAATTTTCAGGCTTATTGCAACTTTAGGCTAATTGGAAAATGATCATTTATTTCTCAACCAGCTGGATATTGTTCAGCCTTATTGTAAAGACCAAATTGTTCAAAAAAAAAATATTTCAAAGACCTTGTAGAGCATTAGGCTAATTAAAAGCTGTCCATTTATTTCTCAATCAGCCTGATTATTTTTTCAGACTCATTGCAATGAGCCCATGCAGTTTTAGGCTAATTAAAAAGTGACCGCCTTTTTTTCCAAACAGCCTAGTTTCATCCAGATTTTTTGCAATAAGCGCAAGATAATGAATGTTTATGCATGCTTTTAATATAAAAAATAGTACTGAAACTTAAAATGTATAAGACAAGCTGGAAATTGTACGTCAAACGTGACAAATGAGGTGTGTTCGTACTATGGCTAGTTATATAAATATTTAGATCTTGATGATTTTTAATTCTGTGAAATGAATGATATCGTCTGCAGATTAATTTCTGTCATAGAATAAGTATCTTGGTTGCTTGACAATTAAACTTCGGAAGCTCCTATAACAAGAAAGCACAGATTAAAAAAAAAAAAAAAATTCAAATTTCTTAATAAATATTTTTATTAATATCTCCTAAAGTTTTGATTCGATTTTTATAAAATTTGAAATGTCTCTACAAAATTCTGCAAAGATAATATAGCTTAAATTTCAAACCATTCGGTTGGGTAGTTTTTGCGTTGTTATATGCGGACGGACGAACCAAGCGACGACAATAGGTGCTACGTATTTATATAATTACGAACGCACCTAAAAACTGCCTTATTGACAGATTTCATTAACACAACTGAATGTCTAAGGTTAGTGAATACTTTATTTTAAGGGTATATTTTTAGCAAACATACGTGCAGAAGTATCAATAAAATATGCAGATGAGGCTGATTTTTAATGTTTCTTAGCATAATGCAAAGAAAATGGGATGTTGGATGAAAATAATTATAAAACTACAGTAGAACTTCCCTTTAACAAAGTCCCTATTTAACGAAGTTTTCTACTTAACAAAATTTTCTGCAGAACCTTGACTTTGAACACCATTAACATGTAAATTAACATTCATATTATGAAAAACAATCTATATAATGAAGTTCTTTCCACTTTCGTGTGTGTACAGCATTCAAACGGATAGGTAGCTGTTGCTGTGAATATATGAATTTATTTCAGTGGACTTTATGAAAATTAACACATCATTTTAATCATCTAATCAAAACACATGCATTTAATCACATTTTAATCCAAAAAGAAAAGGTATGCGTCAGCTTTTGTTTACTTCTCTTTATTATGTGTTTTTTCAGACATTATTCTAATAAAATTTTTCTCATATGTCTACATTGTTTAAAAAAAATGACTGTCAGAATTAAAATATATTTTTCAGATTTTCCATTTCATGTGTACTTTTAATTTTATGTGTATTACGTGCATACAAGTTTCATAAATTTAAGTTGATTTCTATTTAACCAAGTGTTTAAGTGTAACGATGAGACTTTGTTAAATGGAAGTTTCACTGCATATATAAGAAAATTTCTGTATTGATGAAATCTGCAGATGAGGCAGATTTTTTTTTGTTTTCTCCAAGAATTACATGGCTTGCAAAATTATTAGAAAAATATATATGAAATTTTCTGCAAAAATGAAATCTGCAGATGAGGCAGAATGCTGAATGAAAATTATAAAACATAAGAAAATTGCATATCAATAAAATATACAGATTTTTAATGTTTTACTAATATTATGTAGAGAAGATGGGTTACTGAAAGAAAATGGCAACAAAAAAGAAGAAAAATTGCTTTATTGGCAAATTTGATTTGTACACCTGGTTGATAATTAAAGTTAATAAAAACTTTATTTTTATTGGTAAATGTGTCCTCTCCCCATAAATTTGTACAAAAAAATCTGCCGACAAAATAGAATATGCTATTATTCCACAGCATTACATAGAAATAATATATAGCTGAGTGAGTTATCTCAGGCACATTGCAAGCTTTTTTTTTTATCTAAGTGCACTGCAGACTTAATATTAAGTTAAAGTAATCACTAATCTCAGGTAATCATGAGCATAAATCATAACTGCCAATATTGCAGTATTCATACATACTTGAGGTAACTAATTTCATTCAGCAACCCATCTTATCTA
Organism: Maratus michaelseni; assembly: GCA_963931845.1. Lineage (NCBI taxonomy): Eukaryota > Metazoa > Arthropoda > Arachnida > Araneae > Salticidae > Maratus > Maratus michaelseni. The sequence continues at coordinate 228,315,583 of OZ007596.1, forward strand.
CGTGATGTGAAAAATAAAGAATAAATATCCATCAAGAATCCATTTTCTCAATGTAATGCTGAGAAAATATTAAAAATTTGCATCATCTGCAGATTTTATTGATACTTCTGCGATTCTTTGCAAAAATATAACCTTAAAATAAAAATGAAGTATTCACTAACATTAGACACTCAGTAGCATTAGTAAAATCTGTCAATAAGACAGTTTTCTTATATATATTTTTTTTTTTTTTTTTGTATTTTAAGTTTCTGCCCTACTTTTTATGCTGAACCTATGCATAAACATTCACTACCTTGGAATTATTGCAATAAACCTGGATGAAACTAGGCTGTTTCTACTAACAGGTGGTCATTTTCCAATTAGTTTAAAGCTAGGTTAGGTTCTTTGCAATAAGCCTGAAAAATATCACTCCGACTGGAAAAAAGATAATTCTCCAATTAGCCGGGCTCGTTATAAACAGCCTGGATTGTTTGCTAAGAGCTAGATTTCTCAATTAGCCTGCGAGATATACATGGCATGTGGTGTCACAGTTGATGTTTACTGTGTAAATGTACCGTCATGTTCATCCATTATTGCTGTTAAATCCCATTGTTTGGTGACAGTATTTGTTTACTGTAAATGGTTAAAGAGAAAGTAAGCAATGTACCAAAAATCTTTTTTAGTACTTGCTTGTGCTGTGTTAAATACTTAAACAAAACTATTAAAAATGTTTTATAAGAATTTCAGAAAAGGAGTAAAATCTAACAATTTTCTGTGGTAAGAGTTGAAATTTAAGAAAATGTTTAGTACATATAGAAACTCATACAGAATAGATTTAAAAATAAAATTTATTTACTTTTACACCTAAAAAATGTTTGCTGAGTTCCCACTTATTTTATTATGCTACTTGAAATTTAGTTTCTCAGTCTATCAAAGGTAACTTTATACTGGCATATACAGTTGAGTCTCTCTATAACGAAATTTCATATAACAAATTTTTCACAGGTGCAATCACTTTTTCCAGAGATTACATTAAAAATAATCTCCATATAGCAAAAGATCTCCATATAACGAATGGTTTCAGAAATTTTTCTTCAGTTGAGAAAAAAGAATCAAAATCATTTGAAATAAATTTTCTTTCACAGATTCTTAGTTTATCCTTCAAAGTTGAGTAATTACCTCTACCTTATTTTGTTTATCAAGTTCATTTTTACAAAAAATTTGAAAATGCTGCCAATTGAGCAAACAAAACTTGTTGATCTGTTTATTAAAAGGTATTTGTAAACCTTTATATGTACTCTTATCAATTTAAGCATATACGATCTCACTTTAATGATAAGCAACTTTCTTATATAATTCTGCTTTCCTTGCTAAAGTGTCAAAATTTTTACGAGGGTGAAGTCAAAACAACCAAAAATTTTAATTTTCTTCGTCTAAAACAAATATAAGTTTTCCTTATAGGTTTTTTCTATGCTTTCAAATAAATGTTTATTTTGTGTTTCGAAAGTGTTTAAATAATTAAAAAATACAATATCAAATGATATTTAGAGTTAAACATTTCAAAATCTTAATTAAACACCTTAAAAACAAATTTTTCCAAAATTTACACATTAAATAGGATTTTTTCGTTATTCTCTATATAACGAATTTTTTTGTCTGAAACAATAGATTTCCTTATATTGAGACTCGACTGTAGATATGAAATTCAGATTTTTTTTATTGAGGTAGTCTATATTATACATTGAAAAATGGTCATTTAAAAGTTTTAAAGCTCTTGTCATCATTACAGTCCGAAAGCTTATTATATAGCATATATTATTTGCAGGTTTATTCAGAGTAAAGGAATTTGTGTATCATTATATTTTGGTAACTAAACAGCTTCTGCTAATACACTTTTGGGAAAAATTAAAGGACCAAGTATAAACTAGTCGTTGGGAGCTACTATAATACTTACCCATCATTGATATGCATAATATAAAATATGAAAATAAAATGTGTAAACTACTTATAAAATGCATTGCAATTCGAATAAAATTGGGCTTGATGACGTCCTAAACTTTAAATCGAGACTAACGAAAAAGACAGGCTACCGCGGTGCATTCCATTTATCTTTTTTTTACAGACCGCTAGAGTGACGTGACGCTCTTTTCGTACACCTGCATTCGAGCATCACGTGACTCCTGCAGTCTGTAAAAAAAGATATGAGTAAAGCACCGCAGTAGATTTTCTTTTTCGTTAGCCTCGCTTTAAATGCTCTATTACTGAATTCGTAAAAGAAACACCCTTATAACTCCAAAACTAATAATCATATTAACTAACGGTTTATTGCGTCAGATTAAGCGTTTCATTTCCAATTAAAAAATATATATTTGAATTGAAATTTGGATGAAATACAGGGTCATGAAAAATCGAAGAGTGTGGAAATATGATTACAAATATCTCGGCATCTAATTATACGATCGACTTCATTCTTTATTCAAAATTTATGTTTTTTTATTGTCTTTTATATTTACTCCTTAAAATAAACAATTTCGAAAAATTTTGTGTACCTTTTATCAGAACGAATAATTCGAGAGTCCAAAAAAAATAGTTCCGGATAATCGAGGTTACTGAAATTCAATAAGCTTCTTCCCATTATTACATACTAAGTATACACCAAATTTCAAGTGTCTATCTCAATTTGCTCAAGAGATAGAGCGTTTACCGACACACAGACGGACGGCAAAAATTTTTTTTTCTAAAAATGTTTTTCGGAATCTCTAGTGTCTGAAACGTGCAAATCCGAAAAAAATAAATTTTAGATTTTCAAAACGATTACAAGACTTACCCTTTGCTACATATGCTTTTATAGCTGAAAACATGGAACATGCACAAGATGTTTATTTTGTTATACAGTATTAGTGAAAAGCAGAAAAAGGTCATTATTTTAAGAGAAAATGTATTGTGTTTAGTAATGATAAAAAAAAAAAAATGGGTACTTTTCGGTTAGCCGGGCGCCAGTGATATATATATATGTATATAATACACACGTATATATATACACTTATATGTATGAATATATATACATATATATTTATATATGTACATATATCACTGGCGCCCAGCTAACTGAAAAGTACCAAAATATGTAATTTTTAGGTGTCATAAATAAAGTAATATTAATTTTGAATGATAAGTCGATATATTGTTAAATTACAACATGATTTAATAATCTGTGTTTTTCCTAAAGAAATGAGGAAAATTCTATAATTTTTTTTAATTTCTCAGGCACACAAATTTAGAGATTCTGAGGTACAAAGAAGATTTTTTTCTTTAATAGATCTTTGGGTATAATTTAGGCTTATTTTTGCTATTTTTAGGGTTTCGTTCATTTTCACTCTTCTGTCTGTCTGTTCATCCTTCTCAGAGTTCATAATTTGAAACTGTACAAGTTAGACACTTGAAATTTTGCATACTTATGCAAAGAATACCTCTGTCACATGACAAATCATAAAATTTTGAAAAAGTCATATTTTAATTAATTATAAACTCATTAAAAAATTTCCGAAATTTCACTTTTTTTAATAAAAATAAACTGAAAATTTCATTTCTGACTGGTTTTGTACCTCACAGCGAGACTAGCTATTTTTACACTCAAAGTAATAAAACTGCAAACAATACCAGTTACAGTAAAAACTATTTTATTTATCAATTTGAAAACTATGCATATATGCTTAAAAAATTCTAAATCCGAATTTTCGTGAAAATCTGTTCATAATTTGCTGAGATATTGATTAAAAAATCATTAATGAAAATGGAAAAAGATTTCTTTTTATTTCATATAAATACACCGGCAGACATTTGAGGGGGGTCATATTTATTTAATCCCCACTTCTGAGGTCCATCTATCCATTTACATTTCGATATGAAAGGGAAAAAAAAATCAACAATGGATGAATAATTCTTACTGATAAAGTGTATTGATCAATGATAAAGATAATTTGGATTTATTATTAAAGGACAAAGTATTTTGAAAGGGATATTAAACAAAACACTTTGTGCAATCTTTGATCACACTTACCTACTTGTTTAAAAAGGGAAGAGTGCATTTTGACAATTTTACAAAGGGCAGTGCACTGTACCCTTAAATAAGGGGAGAGACTGGATGGAACATTGACTCCACATTATTTGTATAAATCTCAGCCTTCCCTGAAAACAATCTCTTTCCATACCACTTTTCTTGAAATTAGCTATCCTTAAAAATTACATTTTTCTAAACCAAATCTTTCCATCTCTCAAGAAAAACTTTAAAGGCAATCAATTATAATCAAAGATGTACAACATTTATTTGGATACCAAATTTCATTTATTAAAGTATACAGACATTTCTACATGAAAACATAAAAAAATACACAGAACATAAGGACATACTACAACTTTTATGTGCACAGTTAATACAAAGAAATGCTTATGTACATGAAACAATAAGATTTTAAAAATCTTTAAGGCACATTTTAACTATGGATATTTCCATATGATAGTTTAATGTAAAAAAGAAAAAAAAAAGCCTCACAATATCTTGCATTTTGTACAATGTTTGTAGGCACCTAGTTTATAATGTATTAATAAAGTCTGGATCATATATGTTTGACTATAATTCAATGCCCCCTATAAATTGAAATACTATTTTAAAAGTATTAATTCTGGAAGTTTAAAAAAAAATTAAAGATATCCTCTAGAGCTATACAAAAAAAAAAAAAAAAAAAAAATTGTAATTTAGAATTAAATTTTATCACAATCAAATTGATTCAGTACTGTTATAGCAAATTTTTGAATTTCAAGTATTATAATGAAGTTTTCAATTCAGAAGTAAATTTTTACCAATTAAATACAGATTTCTTCCTCTCTCCAAACTTTGTTTCTTTAAAAACTATGAAAACATAGATTATTTCATATATGTTTCCTCTATTTATTGAGCATATATTTATTGAAATTATATAAGCTTGTGCATGAATTTTTTGATTTCCCCCAGTCTTAAATTTAATGCATTTCAGTAACTAGTGCAGTTAAAACAAGAATGAAAAATCATGCATAGATTATGAAACACTTTTCAACACTAACAGAATATTATTATGAAATTTCATTTTTTCATACAATGAAATATGTAAATTAAAAATGCAACAAAGCGAAAATTCTTTTTCTGCAATTGCACTTCATATCCAGTAATGTGTGCAAATTTTTTCATGCAGCCCTGTATGTGATCTATAGAATTTATACACACCATGTAATATACTAAAAATTAGTTAATTGAAAAATACATACAACATCTGAAAACTAACTTCCAGCAAATATTGATTACAGCTTCTCTTGTGAGCCTGGGACTGAATTTTTTTGTGTCTGTAAATCAACAATAAATACTATGAATTGTATAATTTGTAGAAAAAATGTACATCTTAATGATCCATATCAATTTATTTCATTATGTTTGAAATATTGTACCATCATTAAGATGCACCACAAATTTATTTTCTTTATCGATCATAATGCAATAGAATTTTTTGTGCGTCCCTGTAAACGAACTATAAATACTACACACTTGCTTTTCAATAGTGAACATTCTATAGTGAATCTCAATAGCATATAAAAATTACATCAATCCAAATATATTTACGAGAGTTGGAACATGGCCAGACAGACTGAATTCATACACACTTTTCAACGATGTTGGAAAATGTGAAAAATGAAAGAACACTATGCACAGGTAACAGAAACTTCATTCGTAGCAAATTAAATTTATGAGATGACTAATAAATTTGTTTTTGTGAAAATAATGAGTTATGAGTTACTGGAGTTTACTAATGCAAAGTAGTGTGGTAATTCTCATCTCACCCATGTTTTTATCAAAAAGGTTTTATAGCTCAAAGAATTTTGATATTGGTAAAATGTTTTAAACATTATTATTTCAAGAGCATAATTTGAGTTTTATTCTACTTTTAATCTACCTTTTATTGTTAGAAATTGTTTCAATATTATATAGATATTCTTCTATTCACTTTAACATTAAAATATTTTTCTTATTATTTGGCAGTAGCCACCTTTAGCAGTATACCAAGCATTCATATTAAATGTGATATAAAATTGTTTTAAAATGTAACATTTTAATACCTTTAAACCCTGAAATATAGGAGTATTTGGCCAGCCGAATATTCACTATTTGGAAAAAATCACTACTTCGTACACCCCTAGTGTAAACTTCACTGTACAAGTAAAGTAGTAAGTGTGTAGTGTAAACTTCCAGTAGTCTAGCTTTCATTGTTTTGCTATTTGTCTCTTATACTGTATTTGGTTGATCAAGTTTCTTTTGGCTTCATTGCTGTGTGTATGAGACAGTTACCTGATGATATTTTGATCAAGAGAAAAGACAACTAAAACAGGTAACTGATGCATACATATATGGAAATCAAGATCAATAACCATATAAACAAAACTCAAAGTGACAAAATAACAAGTGATGCAGGCAAGACTATCAGAAAATTATACAGAGAAAACACCAATTTTAAAATAATTATAATGAATGAAATTCTGTATAAACATACTGTAAATGACTTATATATAACCCAGACTTAATCTTACAGGCATAAAGAGTATGGCCTGTAAGAATTGGGAAAAGAATTATTAAGCAGTGATGAAAGCATACTTATACAGTAGATCTTCAGTATATTATTTATTATATCAAAATTGCATGAATGTAAAATTACATTCACAGAATTCTGCATAATTTCAGTATTATTATTATTATTATTATTATACATTTCTTCATATTATGAAATCAATCATGGAGAAAAATGTAAAAATTAAGGATATGTTCAGTAGCATGATTAAAGTTAATATAATTTATATTAAGAGCCTACGCTAGTCATGCGAGAAACGCTCAAGATAATGTTAAGTCTATGGGAAGGTTCTTGCGCGATTTCTCGCTCGCATTTTAATATATTTAAATGATTTTTTTTTGCTTAAAATAGCTGAGGTTGATCTCTAACGTTATTAGTTTTTACTTTTTTGATTTTGGTTACAGTTTTTTTATAAGCGGACATTTTCAATTTTGGAACCGGTTCTGAAAGTGAAAGTACCCTTATATAAAAAAAAAAAAACTGGAACCAAAATCGAAAAAGTAAAAACTAACAACGTTAGAGATTGACCTCAGCTATCCTATGCAGAAAAAATCATTTAAAAATATTAAAATGCGAGCGAGAAATCACGCAAGAACCTTCCCATAGACTTAACATTAGTTTGCTCGTTTTTTCGTGTGACTGATGTAGGCTCTTAATTGTTGCAATATATCCATTGAAGATCAAATAAAGCATATAGATCTTGTTAAATATTCAAACTTTTTTCATGTTATAGAATTATATTGAAAAATAATCTGTTTGCTATGTATAAACAAGACCTGAAAATCCACGAACTAGAAGCTATTTCCTAAAGAGTGTAGCCCCTCATTTTGAGGTAATTTTGTTTATAATAATAGCTTTTTCCAAAAATGGAAGAGAGAAGTTAGATTACTGATTAATTTTATAAAAATAAAAGTCAAATTTTGTTCAATCTAAATTCTAATGTACATTCACAAATATATTAAAGCACCAATTTTTAGGAAAGATAGAATTTCAAAAGCTGAATGATATGTAATTCTTTTTATCACTTTTTTATAATACTAACCTCTGCTTGACATTTGAAGAAAAAAAAACTTTCTAAACTGCACTAGAAAAAAAAAAAAAAAGCTTTCTAAACTGTACTAGAAAGGCTTATATATGTCAGAATTGAAATATACATTAAATACATTTTAGCTCTGTATATGTTTCTGTGTCGACTTAGCAATATAACTCATCGGGAACAGTGACATGGAATCCTTTATTACTGACCAGAATATTTTTTAATGGCTGCTAAATTTTTGCTATAAAATTTGATAACTAAATGAAAGAAAAAACAAAAAAGCATTTTCTTTTCTGAAAATGCTATTTCACTATTATGCACTTTTCAGAGACACATAAAATTTTTTGAAATTTAATATTCATTCTTGCAAAATAATGGAATGAACACAGCGATTTTCATAAATGTTTTTTTGTTTCAAAGAGTGCAATTTCCTGATGATGATTTGCTAATTTTGTTAGAATTTATTAATATCTAAATGAAAAGAACCCTCTCAACATGAAAAAAATAATAATTTTAATAGGTTGCTGAGTTGAACACATAATTATTCCCTTTTGGAAATAACTGATTTGAAATCAATTTCTTAGAAAATTCCCACACTTTACAAAAAATTTTTGAAAATGTTTTTTTTTTTCCCCTTTTCAAATACTTTCTGCCTACATAACAGACCATTAAATGCATTATAACAAAATAAGTATGAGAAAAACAAATGGAAAAATGCAAATTAAGACAAATACAAAAATAAAATTACTCCATTTTTTTAAAAACAGCCACAACAGAAAATTCCTGAAATATTTATAAATCATCATCAATAATAAAATAATGTAATAAAACTTTTAGTGAGGAAAATAAAAATATCACTTTTTAGGTAGCTAATCAGTGGGTAAAAAATTCAGATGTAAAATCCTTATACATTTAATGAGTACTTACTTACATGTTATAAAATATCACATGAAGCCAATTCAGGGTTTCCCAAAATGACAATTTACAATTAGGGTTTTCAAGATCAGTATAACAGATTGTGAGATAGGAAAAAAAAAAGAGAGAGAGAGAAAGGAGATTCTTTCTGTTAAGATTTACAAATAAATGCAGTTTCTTTCAGTATGTTACATTTTTGTGAAATAAACAACTTATACAGGATGCAGCATGAACTTTATCTGTACATATAATAAAAGAGTGTGTGTGTCAACTGGATTCAGAATAGATAACAGTAGGCATAGCTACTACAATCCCCCCTCCCCAAGACTGGTCCAGATTTATGTAACAATACAGCTTATGCATATAAGTTGAGATAAAAAAAAATTCTAATATTAACATATTTTATGGACAGGCAGAAACTATTCTTATTCATATTGCATTAAATATTGTTTAATTTACTATATTTAATTGTAGCATATAAAGACTTTCAAAAAATAACTTTTGGAGACAAAATTGGGAAAAAAAAAAAGAAAATTCTTTTATCACTAATGACCATGAAACTAATGGTCTTTCAAAGTATCTTTGGCCCCCGAAAGAATTTGACATATATGACAAAGCACACAGGTCACCTTGAGAAGGGGAGTAGAAGCTAAAGGCAGCAAGTTAACAATTAATAATTTTTTTTAAAAATCTGTCTGCGAGTACAATTGTGAGGAGACCACTGAATGCTGTCATTATCCTGTCTATTGAGACCAAAAGAGAAGACACTTTACAGAATAAATGGTCATCCAGCAAAAGGTACGGAATTTTTTTTTTATTTGGTTCTCCCTGCATTCCAAGGTGGCAAAAGCTTCTCAGAATTTATCAGTATATTAGAAAAGAAACTTCAGGACAGTGAATCACAATTGCATTGGCATGTGATAAGAGGAATTTTTTGAAACTCAGCCTTTCTGCTCCCCTTCTAAAGGTGACCTGACATACTTGTCACATGTGTTAGATTCTATCAGGGGCCAAAGAGAAACTTTGAAAGATCATTGATCTGGGGGAATAAATTAGGGGGTAAAATAGGATAAAATATTATAAGATAAAAAAAAAATCTAAATTTTGTTTCCAAAAGTTATTTTTTGACAGTTTGTACATGATATTATAATTAAATATAACAAATTAATCAATATTTAATGAAATATAAATAAGAATATTTTTAAACGAAACTTCTTAAAGAATATTAATTAAAATAGAGACAGAAAGGTAAACTTGCAACTTATTTCAAATGCATTTAATCTACAGATGACAATTTCCTATATATTAAAAATACTAAAATAAAAATTCAGAAAGTGATGTATTTTAAGTGACACAATATATCTTATTCAACTGAATTCATCAGTTTTCTATAAAATTTTATTGCATATATCCTTTATGGGTGAAAAAGGACTTCAGATATTTTCATTAATATAACATTTAAGATAATTCTACTTAAGTTAGCTTTAAAATTTGTGGGATTTTCCTTTATAATGCTGAAACATTCATTATCATGGAAACAAAATAGTAAACATTAATTTTGGAAAGATATTTCCTCAGATCTAGATTATAATTTCTACGATTTTTGTAACCCTTCAATGATTTCTGTACTTTTGATCCAAAAGGCAGAATAATTCTACAAAATCCGTTACAGTTGGCAACTGTGTGTTGGGTCTGAATTCTTTCAAGAGTTGGTACATTGGAATTTTTAGCATGCTTTTTTGTGGTTTTATAAAATGGGTCCTTGAGACCACTGAAATATAAGACACCTGGCAACACTAATTATGATTAGACTTAGAGCCAATTGTGAAGACTATATTTGCACTATATTCAAATTTCCAAAAGTACTGCTTATGAAATATGACAATTTAGACTATAATCACACATCATGACTGCATATTTTTTATACAGGATTGTGACCAGAATAATTTTTTTTAATTATGATTATATTTGAATACGTTAAAACTTTTTTAAATTCCAAAATTTAAAAACATAAAACTTCACCTTTTCTAAAACATATACACAAATTAAAAACATCGTTTACTTAAGCAAGGTGTCAGATACATGTAAAACAAAATATCCAAACTTGACATGTTTCGGTTTAAAGTATAAAACCATAATCATAAGCACACATACATCGTCGTTTTTAATTTGTGTATATATATTTGAATAACAATAATTTTATTAGCATGGTTGGGGAATCCCTGCATTAGCTATACATAAAACAGGAAATTAAACAAATGAAACAATTTGATTAACAATTCTTTGAAATACATTTGTCCGGACATTTTAGTACAAAAATATTAAACACAATTTTCAACAAATAAATTATCTGTCAATGGAACATACAGAAAATGGTTATTCAGTCTATAAAATATACATTTTTTTAAACATTGGTCAAGTCAACATATCTACATCTCATGCCACTGTAGACTGTAGATAACCGAGAATAAAATTCTCATGTATCAATGTCGATATCTCGAATCAGTTTCATAAAAAGCTCACTTCACATGTATTTCATTTCCTACAAGGAAAGTTCCAAGTATGTAAATAACTGATTTTGATTCTTTTAAAATATGTTATAAAGCTGGTCTACCCTAAGTATCCCCTAAAAAGAGTTTTATGCAATATTGCCTTGCTTTATTAATTTTGTGGCAAAATTTCAAACTTTAAACATTTAAAATGTATTATTTTCTTTCTCCCAATTGCATTCTATTATAATAATTTAACATATGCTATAGTGTAAGTTTACAGGTAAAATTAAAGTAGAGAAAACTTTTACATAAGTAAAAGAGAAATAATCATGAAAATTGAAGTTTTTTCTTTTTTTAAAGAAAATATGTACGTTACCAGTTTCTAAATTTGTAAATCACTGTAGTATCAAACACAGTTGTAAAAAGAAAAAAAAATCAATGTTAATTTTAATAGTTTTAAAAATCAGTTTTTAATCAAATTTTTTATACAATGGACTTTAAATATTCCTTTAAACTTTATTTTTTAAAGATAAATAAAATGAGAGTGACAACACTTTACCAAAAAATATGGTATAGTAAAAGGAAAATATTAAGACTTTTTTTAAATCTAAATAACTACTTTCTGCTACAAATGCAAAATACTTTTTTATTCACACATGCATAAAAATTTCAACATATCTAATTTTTGGGGCACAAAAATACCATAAAAATGTTATAATATAGAAATTAAATAAAAAATGTTTTCTATTTATAGTAAGGGGAGGAGGGGGGGGTCTTATTTTATTGGAACTTAAATGAGCATGTCTGAAATTTTTCATGTTGGATCGTGTTAGTATGAAAATGATCTGGTCTTTGTAGCAGAAAAATTATCTAAGTCCATAAATGAAAATAAAAGATTTTAAAACTGAACAAAATTTTCACATGCTTTTTCTATGTATAAAAATTGAAAATTCCTCAAAAAGTAAGCACCAAATGTTTTTTAAAGATGTTTAGAGAAGCCACAGCCTTACAACACAATTTTTAAATCATTAAAATAGATTTTGCACACACTTGGCTCTTCCATTGTTAGTTACAGCTGAATATATTTACAAAGCTGCTTTTGAATGTACAAGGAATCTGGAATTAAGCATGTTTCTGTCACTTAACGTACAAAGTGAACATTGACAAGTTTTAGCACTCTTCACTAGGCAAACTGGGATGCTCTTGTGCTAGAAGTTTTTCTTTATGGTTGCAGTATTCAGTCCATCTTGCCTTGCCATATTCCTGGGCAAAAAAAAGTCAAAATCACACTATTATATTTATTCACAAACATATACGACATGCAACATTGAAGGCCGATAAAAAATGATCGAGAATGAATTTATTTTTTTTAAATGCAGATGATTGGGGGGAGGGGGGGGGAATAACAGTTCCTAATGGATTTTTTTTTTTCAATATTAATGTTTTTTCAATGACAAAATGTCATGCGAATTTTTCTTTTTTCTAGGACTAGTGAATGACTCTCAATCTTATTTTTGGTTAGTAATATATGAACTGAGATAGTGAGTTAAGAATATTAGTTAAAATAACTTGTTAAGATGCTTTTAAATTACAGGATATTGGAAGAATTAAGGTAAATAAGCAACAGATGCAACTTATATTATAAAGTAAGAAGAAACAAAATGGAAATCTGTTTTAGTGACACTTACCCAATATCCAAACTGTATTTGGGAATTTTGTGCATTTACAACACTCCATAAAGTCCATAAGAAATGAGATGCAAGAACAAATACATCAACTTCTTTTAACAGGTGTGTTTCATTATTCACTTCTGTTGAAATAGCTGGGTCTGGACTGTCATTTTCAAAATTATCTAAATAGGACCTGATGAAATTCAACTGGGAAACAAGAAAATGGTCCCATCATTAGATCAATTTACAAATTTATATATTTAATACATTAACTTAAAAAATAATTTTGATTGCTTAGATATTTAAAACATCAGTTTTAAAAAATGTGATAATGAATGTTTTGATAAATACTTATTTTATATTAATTTGCAAAACATCTAAAATATTAAAAAAGATAAAATCATAATTTTGGGGAAAGAAAACAGTAAAAATAACTTTAGTTTTTTTTTGCTGAAAAAATTTATACAGGTTGTCCACAAATGAAATATACAACTTCAATAGTCCTTTTAAAAATATGTAGTTAAAAGAATTTTGTATATTACTTATTAGGAGATTTATAAAATGTTAAAGTTTGTAATCGTAATGGTAGATGGCGCCGAGTGTCTCATACGATGAGAAATATCATTAAGTATGGAAAGTAGCAGAAATGGCTATGCCACAGGAAAAAGCAGCGTGTTGTTTTTGGTTTGCAGAATGTAAATCTTTAACAACTGTTCAACGTAAATTCCAAACACAGTACAAGAAGAAGAGGCACAGACAAGAAAAAGCATCGATGAATGGGTAAAAAAATTTAATTAACAGGAAGTATGTTGAAAAAAAAGTGCTGGTAGACCATCCTCTTCAAATGAAACAATGGAAGTGGTTAGCCGGTGCTCTGCAGCAAACAATGAATTGGGAATACCCCGCTTGACAGTTCAGAAGATTTGACATAAATATCTGAATATATGCATATAAAGTTCAATTAGTGCAGCATATTGAACCGCAGGATTACAAAATTCGAAAACAATTTGCTATTACAATGCTTAATAACATTGAACAAGATACCACCTTTCTGTCAAAGATCTGTTTTAGCGATGAGTCATCATTTCACATATCTGGTACATTATTAGACATAACTGCTGAATTTGAAATACAGAAAATCCCCATGTACTTAATAGAACATCAAAAGTTGATGCTTGGGCAAATCTGATGCAAGATTGAGTCTTAGGCCCCCTTTTTTCCCCCATAGAAGCCCAGTGGCAGAAACACAGCGACGTAGTCACGGACAAAGAAAATCTCTTGCGGACAATTTTTGTCTGCACTAATAAAATTAATTTAACAAACTGTCCGCAACTTGTGAATTTCGGCAAAGGATCGCGGTAAAAACACTGAATTTCGTCAAAATATCGTGGTGAAAACATGCGAATATCGTCGGAAGATCGCAGTAAAAACACGCGATTTTCGGCAAATTATCGCGGTAAAAACACGCGAATTTTGGCAAAGGATCACGGTAAAAATACGTAATTTCGTCGAAAGATCGCGGTAAAAACACGTAAATTTCGGCAAAAGATCGTGATAAAAACACACGAATTTCAGCAAAAGATCACGGGAAAAAAAAAAAAAAAAAGGGGATTTTTATCAAACGATTTTGGAAAAAAAATAATTGTGAGTATCGTCAAAATTTACTGCATAAAAAGACAGCTAAAATATTGAAACCCAGTTCCTTTTACTAATGTCTAAAAATCATTGCAAAGCGAGAAAAAATTAGACTTGAATTAGAAATCTTGATATCCTACGAGCAACTAAAGAAGCACATGTTGAGATTTAATGTCTTAAAAAAAATTTTATATGTATTTTTTGTTTCAATATTAAAAGTAAATTTTTATTTCTTATATTTTTGCTTTAATATAATGTTGAAGTTGTATATTTCATTTGTTGACACCCTCTATAATGTTACTAGGTCATCAATAATTAGAGAGTATGCATCATGACTTCTGGAACTTTTTTTTTTAGCTACATGCATATCATTTTAAGATCTTCCAAGCTGAAATATTTTTAAAAGATGAAAGTGGAGCAAGTGATTCTGGACTATATGAATTATATTTTTCTTATTTATACAGGGTGCCCTTTCTTATTATTGAGCAATAGCTAATTTCTAAGCCATTAGTTTTAGAGGTATAGTTTCAATTGCAAAAATGTTTCAAATGTTGTCCATCATATCAAAAGTCAGTTATATCAAAATATTTCTTTTTTAAATTACAAAATTTAAATTTTTATATGGTCCCTGGGTATTATATTTAGAAAATTTTCCTCTGTGCCCCAAAAATGCAATCACTTTATTACAAGCCCTAACAAGTAAAACGGTAAAAGATCCCTTCTTCTAGGACCAAAACTTACCAAATTATAACATTTAAAATCTTATGAACTATCAGCATTTTCTGCACTAAAAATAGAAAAACATTTTTAATGCTAGAAAAAACTGAAAATTCAAAAAAATTGAACAATAACGCAGTAATTTTTGGTCAGGCAAAAATTAAATTTTTATAAGAATCCCAATGTTTCCCCCATAGAGATAAAAATGACATTAAAAAACACTCTAAATACTGAAAAACATAACAGTTGTGATATCCTTACTTTCAGCCAGAACTCCCCTTCCGCTCAAAATCCTGTATTCATTTTAAATTAAAAAAAATTTCTCTTTTGCTTTAGTGAAAAATCCCTTTTTTTCCTTCTGAGAAATATGAGATATAAATAATTAATTGTTTGTGGGGAAAAAAAAATCTCACCTGTCGTTCAGTGGATGGATATTCTGATGGCTTGGCGAGGAAATGGGGATACTCAGGAAGAGAGTAATCAAAGCACCATTCACAAAAATGATTTGCAATATCAAAGGCCCTAAAAAAAGATATCAACATTGAGTACATTAAATTTAAGTAATTGTAGTTATTTCTATTAATTTTAACAGCAATACTAAATAAACACAGTAAAGGTAATTGTACTGGTATTATTTCACAATACATTTTTTTGGCAACTCTGTCCATGCTAAAAAGTTGCAATCTCTTCAGTTTTACGATTTGTGTATATGTTGTCATTTTTAAAAACTGTTTTAAGTATTTTTTTATATATATTTCTTGGTGAATCAAACTCTTTAGATAAACAAATGTACCATCAGTATTTTTTATATCTTGCTCATATTTTCTGGATAATTTAAATAAAATAAAATACCAGTTACATAATTACACCAGTGTTCTTTAATCATCACAGATAACACAGTAGCTAAATCAGCACTCAAAGCATCTTCATGTACAGTATAGAACCATTTATCTGGAATGGTCGTGGCCAGATGTATTCCGGATAACTGGTTTTTCTGGATAACTGGTTGGACATTAAAACAACATCCATTTAATGAGATTTGTAGAATATATGTGGCGGTAACAGTGTTACTGATTTCAAATTATTAGATTACTCTGATTAAGGCTCAGATTCTATCAAGATCAAATATTAATCAGAATTTGAAAAAAGGCAGTTTCTGGCAATACCTTGGAAACAATAATACTGCATAAAACTCAAAATGCTCAATATCTAACTAAATAGGCTTTCATTTCAAATCCAAGATATTGATAAAGTTATACAATGCATGTGGTAATCTATCAAGCAATACACATATCAAACTGGCACTGCATGGCACTTTTTTTTGTAAAGTTTCTGAAATCAGTTAGTTGGAAATATCATTCTGGATAACTGGTTTTTCGGTTAATTGGATTCCGGATAAATGGTTCCATACTGTATATCCAACTTTTCCACAGTAATTTGGAAAATTGTAACCACAGTTACAAACTTAGGATCTCTTCTACAGAAAACTTCAATGTATAGTTAAAGAAGGTATGAACCAAGGATTAAATCATTAACTTTTCATTACACTTTTTTAATAAATAGCATCTTAGATACTGTATGAATAAAGAGCTTTGCTAATGGCATATTCTAAGATTATAAAAGCATTTCAACATATTAAGAAGTTATTCCAGCATGTTCTATAATTCAAAAACCAAACCTAGTTCTTGGTCTAATTTTTGTATTAGTCATTTTTATAAATATGCAACATTTCTTATTGGTGATTATTTAAGGACCTTTCATACTTTATTAATAAGATCATTATAACTGGAAATAAATTCTGCTAGAAGTTGATATAAAGTCACAGCCAAGCTTCAATAGATTATGTGTTTCAGAATTCTAATTTATCGAACAATAAAACAAAATTTATATAGAAATTACACTAATTTATGTTTTTAAAACAAAATAAACAATTTCAAGCACTTTAACTATTTGTTGTTTGTTAATAAGATCATCAATTATATTTGTTTGATTGTACGGAAATTTTAACAAAGCATAAATTATTTTAATTTCAGATTTTTTACATCGACATCTGGTGAAATCCGCAGAATCCATGGCTATATTTTGCCAGCCATTGTAAAGGCACAAGGTCCTAATGAAAAATTGTAACATATTATCACCATGTGTCTCCATAAATAAGGCTCACATTGATATTTGAATATGTTGTTCAAGTAGAGCATAATATTTCCCCCATTTAAAAATAATCATCCTATCATTATTTTTTTTACAGGAACATAAAAAGGAAAAAAAAAATTGTATCTTTTAAAGATAAATAGGTATATAAATATTCAAAAAAGGTAAATTTGAAGTTAAAAATTACCAAGAAAAAATTCATTAAGCTTAGAAATATTTATATTTAATGACAAAAATACAAAATATGATTTTTAAAAAAATCAAAATTAAATTTCAATATTAAAAATAATATTTTTATAAATTTCCTAAGTAATTACGATTAAAAAAAATGCATGCTGAACATGAAACTAATTTTATTATATTTAATGTTTAACAGCACCTATTTACAATGTTAATTGTTTGAATTATTTATATTACGCCAGATATTGAAGTCTGCATCACAATGGACAATGAGGATTTTTACTACATCATGATAATGCAATGGAAAATTTTTATACCATAAATGACATGCTAGTCAGTATGGCAATTTAAAATTATGGGTTTAAATTTCAGATAAAGTTTGAACTTAAAAAAGCATTTGAAGTCAGTTCTGTATATTAAATACAGTAGATATCACTTAATGTGATACAGTTATTATCAACTACTAAATGATATCGAAATCAGAGACTGGCCATTTATCACTTTGTGGGATCAGTTTTTCATTTAATGTTATTGCATTTTTGGACCATGATGATATGATGAAAGAAGATTATAAGGTCCGTATGTAGGTCCCATATGGTTCCCACTTTTGCTAGCACTATTTCTGAATAGTAATCTTTAACTTCTTAATTCGCAGAATTTCTGTTATAAAATGAAGTGAAGATTACTATTCAGAAATTATAGTATTCAAAAGTAGGAACCTTTGAAGTACTGACTATATGGCGATCGACAATGATATTCCTGTAGCTGCAAGGCCCACAGAAACTTAAATTTGCCAAAAAGTTTGCGAAGAAGTAAGATAAGGTATGGGTTCACTAAAACACTAAATCACTAAAACAATGAGCAAATTTATTTAAATAAAGAAAATGAAAGAAAAACACATACAAATGAAGAAATGAGAAACTCATTAAAATTTTTGAAACATAGTTTACAACATGATTTGACAATTTAAACTAATAATATGAGCATAAACAATTTATTAATGATCTTTTAAAGGATAATTGTACACAAACAAAAATTACACAATTCTTTCAATAAATATTTACTACCCTTTATTAAAAGTCATCATTTCATCAAGGATAAGTTGTTTTCTTATTAATACTAAATGTTATCATTAAATATTTTTCTAAATAGTTTGTTGTTATCGTGATCCTGAGATGATCACATTAAACATCATCTACTGTAGTTACTGTGTTTCTCTGAAAATAAAGACTGGATCTTATATTGATTTTTACTCCAAACCATACATTGGGGCCTATTTTTCAGATGTCATATTTCCCATGCACTATAATTTACATTCATTCATTTAAAACAATCTATATTCACTCATGCATTCATAAAACCTAATCTACATTTATTTATGCATTTTCATAGACAGAAATTTACATTAATTCAATTGCATTCTACATTTGTTTTTGTTCGAGTTTTCATAGTCCAGTACTTATGAATATTACAATTGAAATAGTGATGTTTTTGTATACAGTGTATGTACATTATATCACAGTAAGTATCGATGTTAATGCTTTTATACTACACCTATTGGTTATGCGATTATGCTTTAATAATGATATGTTTTGATCTCTATGTGTTAATGCTTCATAAAATTTTATGATATGGAAATGTTTTTAATATAACTTTGTACAAGTCTTTAATAAATTCTTTTTGTGTTAAATACAAGTTCCATTCATGTTTTTTCAGAATTTTTTTTATTTTTACAAATGGTCTTAAGCATGCCAGTTTTGAAAAACTTTTTAGCATAAGTTCTCTCCCTTGCTGTCTTCTAATTTACAAAAGTTAACTTTTTTCTGAACTCTGTTACACTTCTGTCAAAATTTTAAAGTCAGGATATTTTAAGTATTGACTATTTTAAAAAGACAGGCAGACTTATTTTTTTAGTATGGCTTATTTTTTAATTAAGACTTATTTTCAAGGTAGGACTTTCATAACAATTATCATTAAAAATCATGCTAGGACTTATTTTCTGATTAGGTCTTATTTTCAGGGAAGCATAGTATTTGTTTTCAACTAATTTCCATACTCTGAAAGTTATGATGTTGATCTTACTAATATAATAGATCAAATATACACTCGTTTAAAATGACATCATATAATTTAAAATAAATTCAAAATAGTTGAAACTTGTAAGTACAAACCTAAAATTATAACTGCAATATTCAAAATCAATAAAAACAATTTTATCATCACTGGCTGATGATCGTTCAGGAACAAGGATATTACCTAAATAAGAAAAATAAATCAACATTTAAAAGTTTCAAATATTTAAATTAATTTAATGAAGCATAGTTTTGTTATAGAATAGAACATACATAAATAAGGTAACATATTAGTACCAAGAACTACTATAGATAGAAACCCAAGAGTAAAATTTTATTCTTATAAACCTTCTTAAGAAAATAAAATGTTGGCAAGTAATATAAAATTACATGTCTCCTTAAACACTTTTACTTAAAATACAATAGGCTAATTAATAATGCAGCATTAATTTTTAATTTTCTCATGAAAAAGTGAATTTTTTTAGTGATCATAGAAATATATATACTTTCATAATATCTTGGACTAATTAACAACATTTGGTTAGAAGAAAGTACTTGTCTGAATAGTCTGGAAGAAATTTATAGGAAGAAAGATTTGTTAAATATTTAATTTTTCTTAGTCCAGTAGAAATAGCGCAAAAAAGCGCCTTGCCTTACAAAAATTCGGATAACTCTGATTTTTGGATATGTTGACTCTCTAATAAATTGACTCTCTAATAAGTCTTCTAGGTTGACTCTCTAATAAAAAAACCAAGTTTTCAACCTTCTAGACCTTGTGCGTTTTTTTCAATATCGAAAAAACCAATATTTTTTGGCCCTTTTTTCGATTTTTCTTAAGTAACCCAGTTTTAGTGCATTTTACAGAAAAAGCATTTTCATCATTTTGTAGAGGATAAATTCTCTACAACATGCACTATTCATGTTTGTAAATTGTCCAAATAGGGGGTGAGATACGGAGACGGGAAAATAGGGTAAAATTTGCAAAAATCCACAAATTACGTTAGTTTTTGCTTAATAACCCCCTTTTAGTGTGTTTTAAAGACAAAAGTGTCATAATAAAAAATTATGTAAAGCATGAGGTAGTCTATAAGTTTCATTTATGAGATTATTAAATAACTCTAAAAATCAGAACAACACGATTTATAGTTAAAACAGGAAAATACCGCCTGACAAGTTATTAATTTAAAAAATGAGGTTTTATTTTTTATATTGATTAAACAACGTGTTTAATTAATTGTAGTATGTACAATAAAAGGTAACTGTTGAATAGTTGAGGGGGGGGGGGGGGGAGAGTGAAATTAACTAAAAAATCTAAGTCTGTAGATATAGGCACGACAAAGAGGTTGGGCCAAGAATTCAAAGTCGAAAGTAAAATTAATAGCTGAGAAAAATGTAAAAAAATACTTGAAAGATAAATTATTTATAGTTTAGAAATTTTAAAAGGGAAAAAGAGTATCTATAGCCGAAACTAAGGGAGGTTTGAGCAAAATGAGCATGTGGCCCGAGTGCTAGAATGGAAGGAGAAGAGAGCACACAATGAAGATTTGGTTTGTCATGTTTGTACTATTTGTCCCACATATTTTTGTTATTTACTTAAAGTTTACATTGATAGTAAATGTATCTCCTGTTGCAAATGTTAGTCCCAACAGAAAGAATACCAACAATTATACCTGATAAAACAGAAATCTGTATAAAGGGGAATTGTTTTCCAGGGTTTTGAATTCAGTTTTAAGTTTTAAAATAAAGAAAATATTAGAAACTAATAAAATTTTCTGTGTAAATTTAATTTACAGAGGAGGAGGGGGGGGGGGGGGGGGGGGGGTGAAAAATGCATGTTTGTCCAGTGTGAAAAAAAAAAGCAAGTATCATCCCTAGGAGTGTCGAATAAGAATAACTGTTAAAAGTGAAGAAAGATATGCGCAAAGGCACCAAGTCGATGTTTTACTTTGCTTTTATCCCCCTTGTCGAATAAGAATAACTGTTAAAAGTGAAGAAAGATATGCGCAAAGGCACCAAGTCGATGTTTTACTTTGCTTTTATCCCCCTAACGAGTGACATAATATTGGGAACAAAAAGAGTGGAGGTAGTTGATGGAGGATATCTTCTACACAAAGTTCGTTGGGATTGCAACGAATGTTTCTTTGCCATATTCGCAAAATATGTGAGGAAGTACAGCATCATCACAGTGAAAATGCTGTTGTCTTTGATGGTTATCCTGAACATAATAAAAAAAAAGTATTATAAAAGGTGCAGAAAGAGCTCATCGCTGGAAGATTCATACTTCTGCTGAGGTTAAGTTCAATGAGGCCATGTTTCCACAGATGCCACAAGAGAAATTGTTGGGGAATGAAAAAAACTAAGAACTTTTCATTTCTACACTTCGAAATGAATTAAAAAAAGCACAAATGATCACTAAACAGGCCACTGAAGATGCAGATGTGCTAATAGTGAACACAGCTATATCCTTAACCCGTGAGTACGATGTTGTCATTGTCAATGGTGAAGACATTGACCTTCTTGTTCTTGTGGCTTCTATTGCTCCAGACAATGTTTATTTCTAAAGGGCCGGGAGAAGGAAACTGCTTGATGCTCTCTACTCCAATAAATGTTTCAAGTTTAAGAAAGTTGCACAAAATATTATTTTTCTTCATGCAATAAGTGGTTGTGACACCACTTCTGCACTCTACAGCCATGGGAAAATAAAATATTGCAGAATTCTTCAGAACCCATCCTTGAACAAAAAAGTTCAAATCTTTGCAGAGAGGCACATACTTGTTGAAGCCACAGAAGCTGTACTTCCTGCACTGTATAGAGGTGATCCTAGCCAAAATTTTAATGTATTGCGGTATGTCAGCTTTGCTAAAACAGCTAACAATATTAAATTAAATTTAGCGAACCTACCACCTACTCGCGATGCTACTGAATATCATGCGTTCCGAACATAACTAGAAGTTCAGACATGGCTGGGAAATGAAAAGGATCCTCTCGAATGGGGCTGGAAGTGAGGTGGTCATGGGCTCATTCCACTCAACATGATGAATGAACCAGCCCCTCAAACTTTACTCGATTTCATATCTTGCCATTGCATAAAAGGTTGCAGCACGAAGTGTAGTTGTAGAAAGGCAGGCTTGAAGTCCTCAGTTATCTGTGTGAAGTGTCACAACCAACTGTGTGGCAATACTCCTGATATTATACTGGACCTTGAGGACTTTAATGACCTAGAACAACCAATCGAGTAAAGTACAGAGACCGACAATGAAGTATCCGAGACGATATCATTATTAGGCTCAAGCAGCAGAAAAAGGAAACATGTATGACAAAGTCACTATACTTACGATATATTTGCTGATTAATTTCTTGTACATTCTATGATTAATTAACCACATCGTGTTTTCAATATCAAAAATAAAAGCTTGTTTTTTACATTAATAACTTGTCAGGTGGTATTTTCATGTTTTAACCATAAATCGTGTTGTTCTGATTTTTATAGTCTATTACAGATCTTTAATAATCTCATAAATGAAACTTATAGACTACCTCATGCTTTACAAAATTTTTTATTATGACATTTTTGTCTCTAAAATGCAGTAAAAGTGGGTTATTAAGCAAAAACTAGCGTCATTTGTGGATTTTTGCACTTTTTGAAAATTTTACCCTATTTTCAAGACTTTGTATCTTACCCCCTATTTGGACAATTTACAAACATGAATGGTGCATGTTGTAGAGAATTTTATCTTCTACAAAATGGTGAAAGTGCTTTTTCTGTAAAATGCACTAAAACTGAGTTATTTAAGAAAAATCGAAAAAAGGGCCAAAAAATATTGGTTTTTTCGATATTGTGAAAAAGGCACAAGGTCTAGAAGGTCGAAAACTGTGTTTTTTTATTAGGGGGTCAACCTTTACAACATACCCAAAAATCAGAGTTACCCGAATTTTTGCAAGGTAAAATGCTATTTCTACTGGACTATCTATGTTTTTAATTTTTCTAAACAAACATGTCTCCCTTTTTCTTTTCAAATTTCACCCCTTTTTGTTAGATGAAATGTTAGTCTGATGGACCACAAACAGCTGCATGTTTACCAGATTTACATGTTTAGTCTAGGAGTGAAAAATGAATGTGGCATGCAGGCTTGATAAATTATTTAATAAAAAGAGACATGTCTTATGAGGGAAATGAAATAATCTCCTCTCTTAAACATTGGTCACGGTTTTACAAGAACTTTCTGCAAAATGTGACAGTTAGACGAAGATATGAAAAAAAATTAATTTGTTATGAAGAAAATAAAACAATGTTGCCTCATTATCTAGTCTAATTAAACATTGCTTTAATTACAATTATTTAGAATGATATACAGTTTTATGCTATTTATATGTTTTTATACAACTAAATTCTTATTGAGGTGGTCATGAAGGCTGAATTTTGTTCACAACTCACAAAATCTGAATTAAATTGTATTCTATGGTAGTCTAATGGTCACACTTTTCAGATATTAATTAAACCAATAAATTTCTGATGCCTGATGCATTTAATGTATGGATACGATCATATACCCATTTTTTTCTTTTGATTCAGAGATAGCATACAAAAAAAATAATGCAGTTTTCATCAATAATTAATAGTCAGAGAAAATCATAACAAGAAATGTAAAATTGCTGGGAATTTTGAAGTAGTGGAAAAAAACTAGGAATTTTTTTTCTGGAAAAACTGGAAAAATTTATTTTTTACAATAAAAGCTTTTTTTTTTTTTGTAGTTATATTTTACTAAACAATATGAAATATTAAACATTTTTGAAATTTATGTACATTAAAAAAATATTTTAACTTTACATGAGTATGTTACAAAAAAGAAATAAATGCTTTTATTAATAAATTTTAGACTTTTAATTTCTGAATTTCAATGGAAGCTTTCATTATTAATTAATTTAACAACATTGTAACATATCATTCAACTGTTAAAAGGATTATTTCAGTTACATTTTCTATTTTAAATTGCCATTAAAATTAATAAAAGAAAAAACAATCAAAAGAATTCTTATGAGTTTCACCCAACATTTTCTGGAATTTGGGTTTATTTAACAAAAAACAAATAATTTTATCAGAATATTCATTTTTCAGCAGTGAAGAATCAATAAATTCAGACTCTGCTTCAAAATGAAGACAGTCATAAAAATAAAATATAAAATTTTATTCAAAGTTAATTGAAAAACTTGAGAAATTAGAACCTATAAATTTTATTATTTTTTTATTAATATAAAAGTAATTAAAATTTTAAAAATAAAAGTTATAAAACACATTTATTATCCACAGATAATAGAAATAATTTTAGATAATAGATAATTTTAGTAAAACTAAAGCTAAATTTTGATAAAATATTTTTAAAGCTCCATCAAAGTTGTGTAGTGCAATGCATTTTTTTGCAAAACCCTTTTCTCATTACAAAATAAAAAATCATGTTTTTGTCTCTTATCTCATTTGTCATCCATTTTGTCACCCCATCTTCTCTATACAGGGTTCCCTTACATTATGCAGTTTCAGTTAGTGCAATATTTATTTTCAGGCGATCCCCCAATTATTGCAGAGAAATTTTGATTAGTGTGCAAATCATGGAATGAGTGATCCCATTTTTCCAGCCAAATGGTGCCGATTTTTTATGAAAATAAAATAAAAATTAGAGAAGAATTGTGACTAATGACATAGCTAGATAAGTTGAGACTGAATGAAATAGGATATCATGAATGGGGCAACAATCAGACAAAGGCATAATAAAGCATCAGACTATCATCAATAAAGCATCAGGCATAATAAAGACAAGTCTTTATTATACAAAATTGAACTTAAAATTGAGTTTTTAATGTTTCTTTATTGTCTCTTATTAAATAAATTTAATTTTAAAGAGTTTCAAATCAAGCTGTACTTTCTAATAATAACATACCAAAAACAATATCGTAGTACATATTGTTTTTGATGTGTTATTGGTAGAAAAAGTACAGCTTAATTTGAAACTTTGTACATTTATGTATATCGGGTTTTAAGAATATTGGCTATGAATGCATTGTAATTTTTCCCATTGAATGTATGTTTCAATTAGTGCAGTTTTGATTACTACTATAACATCACAACATTTCTACTCAATAGTTTAATTAAAAATACCTTTCATGTAAAAGAACTTTTTAATACCCCTTTCATTAAGAAATTATGAAATGTATCAAACAGGCTATTTGCCATATATCAGCGCTTGATAATGTCTTGTAGGCCACCAATTCCACTTAAACTCTTAAAAATGGCATTATAAAGGTTATAACTTTCTTCAAGTGCCAATGAAAAGCTAAACATTAGACACCTTTCATTGCTCCCAGATCAGAGAGAGCAGGTAGCAAAGAGTACTGGACTAAGGTGATTCTCACCATTGGATCTGCTTACAGATGATCGAGATAGTATAAAGTATTAGACAGTTTATCTATTTGACCAGTATCTCAAATTGAGATCTGAGATTATTTCAACCTGTGGAACTGCATTCTTACTCCATTCCCTAACCATTTTATGTATTTTCATGTCTATGTAGCCGTGTGTCATAAATAAAGTATCTGTCTAAGAACTACTTTGCCATCCTAATTAAGATGATGTCACACTGAGGTAATATTGAAGGAAACTTGTATTTAAGACAAAGACAGAAAAAATAAATAATTTCAAATGCTTGTTAAAGAAAAATCTGATAATTAAATGTGTTTGGTGATTACTATCTGCTTATATGAAAAATTGGCCATATGGTAGTAAAAGACGAATTTTTGAAATGATATTGCATTACATTGTTTTCAAAATTACCATTTGAAGTAATTGGTTTTATTGATATAATTTTGCATATGACTTTAATTTTTTAATGAGAGAAGTAACAATTATCTATTTTCCAAGTTAATGTTTTAATATGAGATACTGAACATAAATAAAAACAGTACCAGATTATAGCTATTACAAAAATTTTAACACATTTTATAAATAAAATTTCAAATTTTCCACAGGTTTTAAAAGAATTCCCATTTCTAACCATAAGTAATAAAAATTGGGTTTCTTGTTTCATAGTTGTTGGCAAGTAGCAATGATGTGTTTAAAACAATATAAACAAGACTTAGAAATTTTTTTGTAAACTTTTACTAATTTTATACAAAAATAAAGTGATAAGAATTAATGAACCTGTATGACATATATTACAGTCAATAATTATAGTCAAAATTAAAGATCTTGAAGCGTTTAAAAACACAAAAAACTTCTAATTATAGAAAACTTGAGTTATAGATTTTTAATTGATAGAAGTACAATTGTAATGTTGTATGTATATGTAATTTCGTATCTCAAATATATTAATTCATTTATTAACTGGTTTTATTACAAAAGACATGGCAGTCTTCAAGATAATTGTCTAAAGCATAACTGTACAAGTTCAAATTTTTCAACTAAGGAAAAAAGTGTCCAGGCCAGGAGTTGCACTCAGGACCTCTAGCTTAGCGTGCAAATATTCTACCAACTAAGCAATCCTTGACGACTCTGACTGACATAATTTACTCAGACAACCTTTTTAGCATTAACATGCAGCTCAACAGATTAAACCACGGGCAAAGAAATTCCATTAAACATTGGATACATATTATAACTGCATAAAAAAAAACATGTATTCATCATTTATTAGAATTCCTTTACCTGAGGTTTAATCTGTTTAGCTGCATAATATTGCAAACTGGATGCTAATGACAAAAAAGGCTTGAGTAAATTGTGTCAGCCAGGATAGCTCAATTGATAGAACATTTGCATTTTAAAACAGAGATCTGGTTCGACTTCTGACCTGGACAGTTTTTTACTTAGTTGAAAAATTTTAACTCTCATGATTTCTTTATTAATCAGTAGACTGAGATATGTAGTCAAACCTTACGCATGTTTTTCTGGAGTCTGAATTAAAAAAATCATTGCATATGATTTTTGTCTAATTGTTATCAGTAAAAAATCAAATTTCATTACCATTTATTTTTTATACCATTTTTTAATCAATTGGAAGTAAAGTTTACACATTCTATGATAGCAAAATTAATTAATATAATATTATAGATGAGACAGTCTGTTTGATTTAGAGCTACAAATAGAGTTGTCAAACTTATCTCTCTCAAAAATAAGGGGGGGGGGGGAGGATTTTTATTGACACTAGTTTGCTTTGTTTTTATCATGCTATTACAATTTTTTACATCCTACTAAACATGGTTAATGCACCAGTAATGTTTTCCTTAAAAATATTTTTTCTAAAAGCAGCTCATTAATTACTAGTTATAATTGTTATTTTCCAACAACATTTGAATTATATTATTCCATCAACACTGTTTAGTTAATTTTTCAGTCGTATTGAGATTTTTGTAAACCGGAATGGAAGCTGTTCTTTCTTCTTTTTTATGCACACAGATGCAATGTTTATGTGGAAAAATGTGCATCAAAAAGAGAAATTTTTGAAGCAAACTGGAAAAATGTAAATTGAGAAGAATTCTTGTAATTATTAAAAGTTAGATATTTTGAAAAAAAAAAAAAAAAAAAAAAGGAAATGGGAGGAACCTTTGTACGGGAGACGTTCAGTTGTACGATGCCTGCAAAACATGC
Source organism: Maratus michaelseni (assembly GCA_963931845.1). Classification (NCBI taxonomy): domain Eukaryota; kingdom Metazoa; phylum Arthropoda; class Arachnida; order Araneae; family Salticidae; genus Maratus; species Maratus michaelseni. The sequence goes on from OZ007596.1 coordinate 228,343,712, forward strand.
AACTTACAGGGAAAATATACAATCTGGTAACCCCAATTATGGAATAGCTTTGCAGTTTTAGATTCAATATATTTTGAAGTAGCAATTTTACATTAAAACAAAATAAGCTCACCTTCTTGTAAATCATTATGGCAGAATAGCACAGGAGAATTGGCATTTTTTAGTGCTAACCTAGAATAAAATGAATATTCGTTCAATAAATTAATTGAAACAAAATAAAAAACACAAATAATGCATCATATTTATATTAATATAAATTTAACAACGCCATTTACATTTTACTCTTTTATCAACCATTTAATGCATTATTTTTACCAAACTTAGATGTGTCATAAATAAATTAAACAACATAAAAAAATTCTCTCCATTTCCATTCTTTATTGCAAAGTTTTTCAGACGTATTCACAGATAACTTTCGTCATTATCATTAACAGGTAACTGTGAGAACAATTATGGAAGTCATGAGAGAGACCAGTAGATAGAAATTAAGCATTTCAAAATTCATTGTATTTTATACATTTTAAATAATGATATCTGAAAACTTCCTTTGTATTTGCAAGCAATTTCTGTCTCTGTTGTTTGATAAACTGTTTTCTATCCAGTCTTTATTTTTGCTACTGCATATTAAACATTCTGTTACTGTTTCTTGTCTTACAACCAATATTTGACTGCCTTGAAACATCATAGCCAGGATTTTTTTTTTTTTTTTGAGGGGGTGGGGAGAACCTTACAGATTTTAAGCTACAATACCAAATGAAAGCATACGAAAAGAAAACATCAAATTAAAGTATATCAATGAATCCCTTTCAAGCTTATTTTGGGAGGGAACTCGAACCTATCCCCAGTCCCCCCCTCTATTGCCATGATTGTAATAGAAATGACAAAAAAAGCATTAATGAAAAAAATAAGAAATTTACAACAAATCATAAAATCTAGCTAATCTCCCATAATCAGGTTTAGCCGCTAAGCATTAGCATCGAGCATGTATAATATTAGCAACAAATGTAGTTTAATCTGTATATGGATACAATCATGCCAAAACACACTTACTAAAATGTACCAATTGGCAGTGGACCCGATTGCAGAAAATTAGCCCAAAATTCTGTATAATGGAAAGGAGACTAAGATGATAAAGAAAAGGAAAAATACACTAGATTAAAAACAATTGAAGACTAAATAGAACATTGAAGTTTATTTATTTCAACAACAAGTCCATTTGAATGAACATTTTATTCAGTGATGTCTTACATTATAGCAATAATGAATAATTAAAAAATAATCTTGTAAAAAAAAAAAAAAAATCTTAAGTTAATCCTAAGTTCTAAAGTAAGAATTGTTTCTACCAATGAAAATGATGTCATGCTTACAAGAAAACTTAAGTCATTTTGAAAAAATAAACTTAAAATGTAACGCTGTACTTGGAAAAAAAACTATTGGTAAAAAATTGGTAAAACTATTGGTAAAACTATTGGTAAAAATTGGTACTATTGGTAAAAAATAAACATCTGGAAAATAAATAAATAAATAAATAAAAATCTTAAAATTTAAATACTTAAACAAAATTAAAATTATGTAATCTTTCCATTTCATAGTCATCAAGATTTTAATTATTCAAAATTTCAGACATATTTTTTTTTTTTTTTTTTTATCTGGAGCAAAATGATAAATCACTAATTATAGTTTTGATCATCAACACTAACATTTTCAACATCAACACTAACATAAATATGCTGCTTCATGTTTAAATTTAATGTTTTCTTTTTATGGTATTTCTCACCAAAACAGATTTATGCTTTTCGATGAGTGAAAAATTTGAATGCTTCATTTAAATTTTTTTTTTTTTGGATGTAACCATTTAAATTTTTTACCCAAGGATGACAAAATGTGTCATCGCTCAAAAAAAAAAAAAAAAAAATCTACCATTGGCAACATTTGCACTCAAATTAGGGGAAAATAGCAAATTTTATTTTTAAAAAATCATAATTATATCAGTATCTTTCTATATTAAAAAAGAAAAGTAACCGCCACCTACGTTGTCGATGATTTTTTTGTGTTTTGATGTCTTTCTGGGCTAATATTCAGAAAACTATTGCATATAAAAATATGAAAATTCATAGTTTTATAGAGAAATGTTTGCTAAACTTGCTGAAGCAGACAGTTTTTAAATGGAAGAATTATTTTAAGAGATATTTAATATTAAAGTTGTTCAAAAAAATTTTGTTAAAGTTTTATAGGAATAAAAACTATGCATAGGAATATAATAATATTTTGAAAGGATATAGTTGATAAGCTTGTGGTATGCAATGTCTGATTATTTTTGTAATTTGACTAATCTTTTGAGGGTTTTTTTTTTTTTTTTTCAATTTTTTTATTGAAAATTTCATCATTTTAATTGAGATTTATTTCATATTTTGAAAAAGCCAGCTATTTAAATCATAGTCAATTTGTAAAATAGTGCACATAATAATATTCCCTTTCAATTAAAAAATGTATTTACATGTGACCGACCATTAAAAACTGAAATAAAACTTTAAAATAATAATTAAATGATCACATATTAAAAGCAGTAGATGGAGAAAATTACATTATAAACAATGTACTTGCACATGAATATTAAGAAGAGAAATAAAACTTGAATATAATAATTAAATTATTACATGTTCAAAGCATTAAAAATGAAAAAACTTACATCATACTGAGAAAACTGAATACCAAATGTTTACACTAAACCACCAAGAAATGGAAATGACCAGAAAATATACGGGGATACCTATTAATGAAACCAATGCCAGTACATACCTAGGAGTAACATTTGATAAAAGACTATCATGGAAACACCATATTGCAAATATTTCAGAAAAGGCCATTAAGAGATTTTCAATTCTCAGAAGATTAGCAGGAGTGATGCGGGGTTGCTGTAGAGAAACCCACCCTTAATACTACGTATAATATGTATATTAAGCCTTTGATAACGTATTGCTGTGAGCCACTGATAACATGCTCAGGGCTTTATATCGAAAAACTAAAAGGCTCAGAATCAAGCTTTAAGACTGATAACTGGTGTGGTTAAAACCACACCGATCCAGGCAATGCAGTGTTTGAGAAACAATAAGCCCATTGAAGAGATTATTAAAGAAAAGACATTAATTTTATTTGAGAAACTTAGACTGCCTTCAAATAATTACTGGAGAGTATATAGTACTGAACAATTAAGAAAGTTAAAAACTCAGCAGGGATTCATGCAGAAAGTGACTGAGTATCGCTTGAACTAGAAATTCCTAGTAATCCTGAAAAACTGCTTTCAATGTTAAATCCGACAAAATTACCTTATATACAAGGTAACACTGATTTGCTGTATCCAATTAGGAAAAAGGATACTGGGGATAAAGTGTTGCATATGCAATGGAAACTATTTATAGTACATACCCCATAAAAGAATGGCTCTATGTTTATACGGACGGCTCCAGACTCTCTTTGAAAGAGAATGCAGGTGCTGGAATCTACTCTGAACTATTCACATTTTATGCATACCTGTAAAAAAACACAACACTGTTCGATGGAGAGGTGCAGGCTATCTGTATTGCCACACAACAGCTAATTATATGAGAAAGAGATTTTTAAAAAAGCAGTTATCTTATCGGATTCAATCTCTGCTATTCAAGCAATAACTTCCTTTAAGATCGCCGACTCAAGAAGAATTGAGGACTGCAGGAAAAATTTTAAACAACTAAAAGAGAGTGGAAAGGAAGTGGAACTACAATGGATCCCGGCCCATTGTGGAATACACAGGAATGAAGCGGCTGATCAACTAGCCAAAAATGGAACTAAAATAATACAAACACCAAACAACGAAATACCTTTCAATTCAATATCAAGAATTATAAAAGAGAAAAATGGATTCTCAATATGAAAGGAGAAAACTACGTGAAATCGAAAATAAAGAATGGAAAAATGCAATATCTCATGTCCCTGCAGCACCAAGAAGAACAAGTGTTGCCTTATTTAAACTTGCCATGGGACACGATTGTCTACCTAATTACCTTTTCAGATATGGTATTCTTGAAAAGTCCAAATTGCCCTATTTGTGGAGAGGATGTAATCTTGAATGCACAGCATTTACCACTGTGCCCCATACTATCAATTAACAGTATAGCTGGCAGATATTGGGAGACCAGGGAACTAATGAGGACCTCAGAACATCAGCCTAATTGATTGTATTCCCTGTTTACAGTTGACTTTTTGTTTTCTCTAAAGTCTCTATATGTCACTCTTGTTTCGTTTATTGTTCAATTGTTTTGCTGGCATATAATAGTGTATGTTTAAGTGCAAAATGTAATGTCTAATTTGTCTAAGTGATATTGCTTTGGGAAAAAAAAGCAAAAACAAAACACCATATTTAAAATGCTCAAATAACAATATTTCTTTACAGTTTCAATTTAAAAATATATTTACACGAGAGATTAATTTATTTCGACAAAATCTTTACATATTATTGCAAATTTTAAAACAGCATAAATAATAACATTTCCCTTCAATTAAAAACTATATTTTTATGCTTAATAATAGTAAGAAAACTTGTGAAAATTATGTCATATTTGAAACGATATATTTAAAAACAATTTTCTTATACCATCTTTATAAAATCCCCTGATGCAGTGACGTTGTTTACTTAGCCATTTTAGACAAATTGGTTTTCAAATGTTTCATTGATCATTTAATCAATCATAAAAACAGTTGTTAGCTGTTTCGGCCTTAAAATCCCTCAGTCAAAGGAAAATTAATAGAAACCCGATTACAGGAGATCGCTTCTGGTCGTTTAATTTTAATTCAATCTTCCATAATCTTTTTAGAGCTGACCAAAGTAGCATGCTTTTAAAGTTTGCAGTGTCAGAACGGGTGTTGCCAAGCTTATCTTGTAGGGGGCAGAGCCCCCTAGTATTATACATAAAAATTATCCTTGGAAAATGTCCTATGCAATGGGGAAAAAATAATAATCAAGTAATTTTTTAAAATTAGAATGAACATACAGACTGATGCTACCAGGGCTTCTTGTTTTATAATATGCATGATAACATAGTGCAGTAAATACTACAATGCTTGTTTGGAAAATTTTTATTTTATTGAATTAAGAAAAAAGAAAAAGGTCAATTATAGATGTATAATTTTTATTTAATCAAAAATACATAAAACTGATATGGATTCGTAAAATTTGTTATTAATACATTTAATATTAATATGAAATGTTCATTTCTACTGCAAAATTTCAATTATCATAGCAAGGTCAATTATAGATTAATATGTATATTTTTTCTATAATAAAAAATACATAAAACTGATATGGATTCATAAAATTTGTTATTTATACATTTAATATTAATTTGAAATGTTCATTCCAATTGCAAAATTTCAATTAACACAGAATTTTTGGTAAATTGCTCTAATGTGTAAATCAAAAGTTGGGAGATTATATATAGTAACATACCTCAACCACTTCAATTCTTTTTCAAAGTCTTGTGACAATAAATCTAAGGCTATTTTCTTGGTCTCATCACTCAAGTCTTTCAGAGAAACCTCACTCTTGGTGAAATTGATCCAACTACAAAAATAAAATACAAAAGATGACATTTTTTCTATTCATTATTACATTCTTGCGTAAACATATATAAATGCTACAGTAGGTGTGTCTAGAAAATAAGAAATTACCCAGCAGTACAGGAAAACATCTAGGATTGATTAGAAACAAAATTGAGAATCACCAGGAGAGGAATTTTAATAGCCTGTGGGATATTTCCTCTCCCCTTTTAAGGCCAGCCTCTAAATTTCATTATGGATATGTTCATGGTTAATAAGTGGCTGAATGGTCCAGGCCAAAAACTCTTACTCAGCAGCTCAGACTCAAGCCATGGCAAATACTTTTAAGAAGCTATAAATGTGCAAATTAAATCTAATTGTTTGTCAGTTACAGATTGAATGGTGATGCAGAGATAAGTACTCCATTCCACTTTTTGATAACAATAAAAACTAAGGGAATCTTTCAAATCAAAGTAAGATGTCTACCTTCAAAAGGCCAACAAAAAATGGATTATCTCTGTGCACTATCATCCACTCTGTACACTCTGTATCATATCTCTGTACACTATCACTAACTCTATCATCTACAGGATGATAGAGTTAGCCTAACTGAAAACAAGTCCAAGGTAATTAGAAATAAACAAATAAAATGCCATGTTTAAGGATGATACTATCTCTACAGGATTATTTTAAGAAAAATCCAACAAGCTCTAGTAACAACAGTGATAAAAGTATGGAGGGGTTGGGGAGGGGGGGGTGGCAGTTGTCCCAAACCCTTGATCAGATGGAGTAAAATTGAAAAATTATATCAAGATTGAAAACAAAGAAAAAATTAAATTAGACATGTGAAAATATTTAATTTAGATAACTAGAAAAATTAATTTTTGTCAGGGTAGAATCATGGAGATAAAAGGAGGAAATTTATTTAAAAAATGATCATTTATTCCACAGAACGCCATTTACTTCAGAAAACCATCACTAATTTCAAGACCTCTCTACCACGGCAAAAGAAATTTTATGTCAAAAAACTTGAAGTTTTATGGGCAATTTAACTATGGTGAGGATTCAGGTATAACCTAAAAATTTTGCAAGTTCATAAAACAGGTGATTTTCTCGTCAATGTGTCATGTGCCTGTTGCTGCATTTCAATCTTTCTGCTACTGAATCACTATATGTCGCTTTAAAAATCTTACTGCTCAGAGCAAATGCATATATAACACCGCTGACAATAAAGTTATCTCTGGATGGATATTAAAAAAAAAAAAGCATCATCGTGTTGGTGTTTTATATATTTTGCATTCTATTTTAATTTCAAATTTTGAGATTTGTTTAAAAATTTGGTAGAAAGTTTTCTATTCCTTTTGTGCATTTTTAAAATTAAATATTATGTAGTACTATTAATCACAATGTATAGAATCAAAAGCAAATATGTTGCAGCAAATTTAAGCCAATAAACAAAATTCTGAAACCATTGAATGAATCAATAACTGAAAAAGAATGTTTGCATATTATTTATATATATTTAATTTAAATGTTGTAAATATCTCAACTAATAGATTATTAGTAAAAATTATTTTGGTATTATAATAATTTCACCACATCGCTACTTCGATATAAAAGTAACAAAATAAAATTTTTAAGAGAATGGGATATGATAATTTCTACTTGTATTACCTGCAAAAGAATGAGAAAAAGCAAAATTGCCCAGAGTGCAAAAAAATAAATTCTATGTTATATTCTGCCATTTTTTATGGTCACTTTGAACATCTCAACAACAACAAAAAATAATCAGTTTTGGGTTGTGATATCTTTCTATCAGTACAGTGATATATATTTTCTTTTTCTTTTTAGGTGCATTTGTAATTATATAAATACGTAGCACCTATAGTCGTCGTCTGATCCGTCCTTCTGTCCACATATAGCAGCGCAAAAACTACCCAACCAAATGGTTTGAAATTTAAGATATATTATCTTTGCTGAATTTTGTCAGGACATTTCAAATTTTATGAAATTCAAATCAAAACTTTAGAAGATATAAATGAAAATATTTATTAAGAAATTTGATTTTTTTTTTTTTTTTAATTGGTACTTTTTTCTTATAGGAGCTTCCGAGGTTTAATCGTCAAGCAACAGAGATACTTATTTTATTACAGAAATTAATCTGCAGACGATATAATTCATTTCACAGAATTAAAAATCATCAAGATCTGAATATTTACATAACTAGCTATAGTACGAATGAACCTCATTTGTCACGTTTGACGTACAATTTCCAACTTGTTTTATTTTGCTAGAATTAATTATTTAAAGTTTTCGAAAAAAATAAATAATTCTATATTATGCAAAAGCATAATTAGTAAGTTAGCTGAAGATTAATTAACTTTCATTATATAATACTAAATATCACATTAACAGTATTTAAAAATAATTTCATTGGCTCTGACTTTTGCCAGATGAACTGTTTCTGAATGTTTAAAAATTCAAATATCTTGCATTGAAGGTAAATCCAAAAATTAAATCAAGCTTGGTTATTGATCATTTACATGTATGTGAACTTAAAGATGCTTAATCAACCCTTTCTACATCAATCAAAGTCTTTCTTACACTGCCTATATCTGCTGCCTCAAACGCAAGAAGTTTTAGCAAGTTGAAATTCATTAAGGCATAAGTGAGGAGTTTAACAAAAGAACAACAATTAACAAATTTAATTAATTTATAACTTTTGAATATATATATATAGCTCACAAACTGTCTATGATGATATAAAACCTTTGGAGCAAAAAATGCTTGTAAAGTAACTTTTTAATTATTAAATAACTGGTGGATTTTCTGCAATTGTTATATTTTATACTCATTTAAGTTCTGATATTTAAAAAAATATATTATGAAATGTTACACATACAATGTGCTATTATATAAAACAACTTGCACATTAAAAATGTATATGTGTAAATCGCATGAATTTTTAAACATCACTAACAATTATCTGCACAAATTTTCATCTAAAAATATTTATGAGGGATGGGAGCGGGGACCTTGCTAACCTTGCCCCAGATGAAATTTTGTCTAGTTTCGTAACTGGATAATAAGGCCCTGGAAATGAAAAGGACCTTGGTGATGGATGGAAATTGTTTTAAGAAATATAAAATGGAAACAAAATTAAGAAATCAGTTAATAAATAACATTATGTTCAAAATCAAGTTTAAGGCAATGTATAGACATTGTATGCATTTAAAGTACTGTAAAATATTTGGCATATGATTAGTTTTATATATAGAACTTTTCAGATTCCGTTTTTAATTGTGTGAAGTTACTCAGTCATCTTAATTCTTTGTATTTCACATTAACAAAAAACTGCAATTAGTGATTATTTTGTAGTAGATTCAATGTAAATCTACTACATGAGTATAGTTTTATTTTTAACACTTAACAACCTAGTTGAAAAGTGTTTATGACTTTGGTTTGTCTGACTGTGCTCTAACTCCTGTAAATATGCTTGGATTGCCCTGAAATTTTTGTATGTTATGGTCGTTTACTACAGCATGTTCCCTATTTCAACTGAAGTGTGTAGCACTTATAGTTTTTTTACAGGGACTGTCAAAAGTATTCCGTTACATTACAGTCAATGGGAAATAATCGTTTCAAGTGCATTTTGATGACGCTATGTCATTTAAAACATAATGAAATTGATATATAATTATGAAGCACATTAAAACATGCTTTTCATAGAATATGGGGTGCAAAGCATTTATTATTCATTTACAGAATCAAACAAAAGAAGTCTGTTTACACATCGTTCTATGGGGGAAAATCGTTTGCAGTGTTATTTAGTGATATTTCGCTATTTCAAACATAATGAAAATTATATGCATTACTAAGGTGTACTATAAATTGCTCTCTTGTGTGCATTGAGTTTATTTACAAGGACACACAAATGATATTGGTTACAGTACATGTGCGATATTTACAGTCTATGTGTGATAAGTGCGTTTTCAACTTTGGTTTGCGTTTTTAAGTTTAACTAATTTTTTTCATAGTACGTGGATGATTATAAACTCGGTTGATCAAACACAGGGCAACACAAGGGAATTTGTAAGTATTACAGACTACGGAAGTGAATTGCTTAAGGGTAGTTTTTAATTGTGTTTATGCATTTTCCTGCTTAACTATATTTAGTAGACTTATAGAAGTTTGTGGAATATAAATAAATTCATATACAGGGCTACACAATAAAAAAGATGCATTGTCTTTTATATTTGGCAATTGCTGCAAGCGAGTTTTAAGTTGCCTTTTAGTTTAATATTTGGTGTGTACAAAAGTCTTCAGATAATATACAGGGCTGTACAAAAGATTTCGAGTGCATTTATATAGATTGTCGAAAATTGATAAATGTGGATAATCTAACTGAACTAAATTTTATCTTACTATATATCCACATCTGTTGGTCATATACAGGGCTGCACAAAATAATTTGACTACTTTTTTGATACTGGAAGGTAATTTAGAAAACTGTATTTTTCTATGTGTTATGTTTTCTAAACTGTTTACTTACATATCTTCTTTCACCTTATTTAACGGTGAAGTTTCGTTACAGTTTTCTGGCTGTGTTGGAAAGTGTTCCATAATCTATGCTTGATGCATGATTTTTCGTTCTTTAATTCTATTCTCAAATTTTATAACTAAAGAAGTGTATTTTCTACAAATACATATTTTAAAGAAAATGAAAAGTAAATAAAGTATAAGTATGTAGTCCCCAAAAGCAATCAGACATTGAATTCTCTTAAGTATTTAGAAAAAGAGAGAGAAAAACTGAAGATACAACATGATTGAGAGCAGTTTCAATTGTAATGCCTGTCTTGGCCTGGCTGCTGCATCTAGACAAATCGCTTCCATACAAAATTTTGAAATTTGCTTTGAATAACAGATAGAAAAATGGACTTAAAAAAATACACAAATTCAAATTATTTTCTGAACACACCTTATTTTAGGAGATTCCTGCAGTAGATGCATTTAAATATAAAAAAATATTTTTATAAAACAAAATTTTGTCTAACATACAACAATATAAGAGTGTCAGCAATCATACACTGAAAATAGCTTATGAAATATTTAATGTTATCACTCACATTCTCTACTTCTAGAAAAAAAAGTAACAGAGTAAATTTTTTAATTTTTGTAACCCTTCCTTACACTTTTAAATACCCCCATCCCAAAAGGGAAAAAAAAATCTCAGGAAGTCAAATGCAACCCAGAATGTATGGTGGCAACAGTCAATCATCCCAAAAATGATCTGAGAATCAATCATACATCAATTTTAGGTAACTTGCTACAAAATGTTGATTGTTCTTGATCCAAAATTAAATATTTTTTTTTAGACATTTTCAGTATATGATATGATAGTTCTGAATAAAAAATGAGCTCAGTTACATGAAAAATTAATGAGACAGAAACTTTTATGCACAGAGTGTTTTTATAACTATTACAAAGCTAAAATGTTTTCAAAAATTCATAATGAAAAATATTTGAACAAGCCTAAATTCAGAAGATAATGATTTTACAAGTCATTATCTACATCACTTCTTAAAACTATATTTATAAATAGCAATTAAGTATACATGAATAAGAAGAGATAAGCTAATTTTAACAATACATACAATATTAACAAGGATATTAAAAAACATTAAGTTATTAACAAATGGTACTAATAAAAATGAAGTGTTTTGGTTACTTTTTTATAATCTTCAATGAATAAAGATACAGAACTACTTTTTTTTTTTTTTTAATTACACAGTTCATTACCTTAATAAAATATGTTTCATGTTTTGTTCACGCCATACATATATTATATGTTTATTAAACATGACATAAATAAGAATGATAGTTGAAGAATAATAAAGCTACTCACAGATTTAAAAAGCTGTAAAATATAATGCATATTATTAGGCCATAGAGTAAGGTAAGTGAATAAAAAAAAATTATTATCATATCATTACCAAAATATATAGTTGATTCATGATTGTCCAACAAAAGTAATTTGAAACATTTTAAAATAAAAACAGCCTCACTCTTTTTAGAGAATTTCTTTCTCAATTTATTAGTAACGTTTTTTTATACAATTTTGGAATTTATAATTAAATGATAATTTATTTTTTTTTAAAAGGGCAGTGCAGTTATATCAGTCGACATAAATCCTAATTTACGGACATAAGATAGATATTAAATAATAATAATAAAATTAATTGAATGCTGATAAATATTGAATTCATTTGTATATTTAAAAAAAATATTAACAACTTTAAAGTTGTGGGTAGTACAAAATTTGAGAGTATATTTCAGCATATTGCTAGATACTGAATGGCATTTATTTTGTATATGGTATTGTTAAAAGAAAATGCGTCAAGTATTTTATTTTTTGTTATTTTAAGGCAACGCAATGTACCTCTATTTTTATTATGTATATACAATATAAATATATTTAAATTCATTTTACTGTCACAATTTCTCATTGTATCTGTATTAAATTAATTTTTGTACAGTGTTTGTTGGGCATTGATTTTGTAATAAAACTATTACATTCCAGTAAGCACAACTTAATTCGACAAATTCAATTAAATGAGATTTAAAACACATTTTTTTTTTATAAAGCACATGGAAATATAAATCCTAAGCAGAAAAATGGATAAAGAGAAATAAATATTTTATAATTGGTCATATAATGCAGAATGTCATGATGTTAAGTACAGAATTTTTTATTTATAATTTGAACTCTTTCAATTTGATTGTACATAAAGAAAAAATCAGTAAGCACAAACACAAAAAAAATGAATTATTATATCATTATTTGTGATAAACGCTGCTGGTTAAACTGTGTGTGTGTGGTATATATATATGTGTATATATATATATATATATATATATATATATATATATATATATATATATATATATATATATATATATATATATATATATAACACATACATATAATGGGTGTCTGAAAAGTCTGGAAATAATCAAATAGCTCAAGAAATACACAACGGGTTGAAAAAACGGAAAATACGTGTTAAATATTTTTTTAAAACCTATTCAGTGATATCAAAGTTGATCTTCTGCCCTCGCCCCCCCCTGGGGGTGATTGAAATCTTGAATGAGAACCTCCATTTTTTTATTGGGGATTCGGATTCTAGGGGAAAAAATAGATAACTTTTGTATCTGACTTTTTTTTTTATCATTATAGATGGCAATGTAATTGAGCAAAATGCAGTCAGATTCGTTTTGTGAGTAGGAAATCTTAGTTTTCATTGAGAATCTAATTTAAAAAAAGCAGAAACTAAACAGAAAAAGGCTGCTTCCCTCTCTCCAATGAGGGTAGGAATGGGGTAACTGCTTAAATTCTAAATGAATGCACTACTTAAGCATTACCTAAGAATTATGACTTGGATGTACTAGTTTCCTGTTCCAATTCTGTGCACTTCATTAACATGAGTCCTTTCCCTCTCACGATTCGGGATGCTTGTTTAAATGCTGCATTTTGCTCAACTACAGTGTCATCTACGATGATCAGAAGAAAATGTTAAATACAAAAGTAACATTTTTTCCGGTACAATTCAAATCAGCAATAAAAAATAGAGATTCTCATTTAAGATTTTAAAATTGCATCCCCTCTCACTCCCAGGGGGTAAGGGTGGGGGTCAACTTTGGTATTACTGCATAGGTATTTTTTAAATATTGAACATACATTTTCCTGTTTTTTAATCTAATTAGTATTTCTCAAGTTATTTGACTGTTTCTGGAATTTTCAGACACCCGGTGTATATAAAATGAAGATTTATGACTGCACTCCTGAAAACTGCACAAAGGAAACAAAGCAAATATTGGTTAAAATCTTACACCATTTATCAGATTATAGATAACAAACTATAGCATTAAATAAATAATGGAATTTGTCTGCTATTCAAACGTGTTTGCTATTTAAGGCAAAAACGTAATAAAATAAGTAGATGTTGTGAATTAAAAAGGTGCTCGCTAATTAGAAGTGTCAACTATTCGGGAGTGTTTATTAAGGAGGTTTAACTGTATTATAGTCATATTTGTTAACTCCTAACTATGGATAAAAGAGTTAAAAAATATTTGAATCACTCAAAAACAACAACACACAACAAAAAAATCAAAACTATTAGAGAATGAATGTTCATATACTGAAGATAAATGTTAATTGGGAAGGCCACAATTTTAAATGAAAAAGTTAAACATTTTACAGAATCATGTAATTTTCTTTTGTTTAAAACCCATTGCATTAAAAAAGAAATTAGAGGTATAATCTGTTAAGCAAGTCGGAAATATCACAAAAGAATGGCTATACATTGTCTGATGAAAATTCTTTGAATTAATCAAAAATTTTGTGCCATGCAATGATCAATGCTTAATCTCAAAAAACATACCAGGAAAAAACTATGATAAGTCATTTTGATTTTCCCTTGGAAGAGGAAATGCACTATTAAGGAGTAAAGGAAGATGGATAGCATTGGCAGAATTAGAATCTATGGCACTGAAGGAACAAATTAATGACCATGTACTTTACCAAATATTAAAAAACATACAGTGTAAGGTAAAATTTTTGTTTATTTGACATTTTTAGAAAAAAGTTGTAGAAAATTACATTAAAACACTATGACAAACACTTAATTCGATTTCATACAAAAAAAATGTGAAACAGAACAAAATATATTACAAAGTATGTAATACAGAATTCACATTATATAAGCAGAAAAACATTTTTCAACTGGTCACTTTATTCAATGAATGAACTGATTTGAATAAAATAAGCCAAGTGACTCAAATACCAACTTCAGGAAGTAAAATTACTGTAGATCCAAATTTTGCTTTCTTGGGTTTGTTCAAGTTTTTCAAAACGAATTAAAAGAAAGTGGGTCAAATTTAACTTTTTTCTCCCTGTCTTTATGGTTGCTAATATAAAGTTTTATTAACCCTTTCAGTGCGAAATTTTTTTTGGGGGGTTAATGCCCTGTGCGGATTATTTTGACCAAAAAAGCAACATTTATCTGATTACTGGGTAGAATTTTCTGGTACAAATTGATTTTTCCAAAGGGACATGAGTTTCCGAAAGACCCAATACAAAACTAAAAATCATATCTTATGGTTATACGAAAAGAACGCTACTGGTTTTGGTTATAGCCAAATTACTGCACTACGCAGGCGCAATACGTCATCACTGCTAAGCCCATGATGCACTACAGTGAGCATAATACACGCCGTGAACGCGTAGGCGACTTTTGTCGACGCTTAATGTAGTCTACAGCACCCAACTCCTAGATGTCGACTCTCGCACTAAAAGGGTTAAAGCCATTCTTATTTCATTTAAGGTAAATGTATGTTCTTTATATTTAGATATGATTTATATCAAATATACAACAGTAAATTGTATTAACAAGTTCTCAAAAAAGCTTGTTCATCAGTTTGACCTTTTTTTTTTTTTTTTTTAGAACTTTCAATTGCTTTATAATTAAAAAGTATACTACAAAATTACTTTTGACATAATTAACAAATATAGTGATTAGGAAGTTTAAATAAAAATATTGAAAATGTAAAAAAGTTGGCAAATAAGCTTTGTATGAGGACTTATTAATATGATTTACAGCTGCACTTCTCAATATCAATCTAATAAATAGTAGAAATTGAATCAAACTTTATAAATGGCTGAAAACATGGTAGAAGTTATTTGTTAGATAATGAATATAGTTTTTCAAATGTGCAATGATAATTAGGGTATAATTTCAAATTTGGGAATAATAAGAAAATCATGCAGCACAAATCAAAAATGTTAAAAAAAAAAAAAAGAAAAAACAGCAGGCATGCAAAGATACATTTATATCATGATAATCGACAAAGAGATAAGGTTACTTTTCTAGATTCTTAACCTTTGGTACAGGGTAATGTAGGAAGAAAGAAAAAAAAAATAGTGTAAAATTTCTAATAAAATGTTTGAAAGCATGAAATTCTGTTGTCAATTGCCTTATTTCATGGATGGTTGGTATAACATTGCTGATTGATAAAAGAACTAAAGATTGCTTAAAAACGAGCTACATTTTTATGTAAAGCTCTGAAAAATGTAAAAAAATAATTGAATAAAAAAATACTAAACTGTATGATAGGCAAATATTAAATTTGACATGGTTTAATATGATTATCTGGTGAATGAAATACTGAATTTTGCAGTGCTGTACAATTCAAATTTTAGAAACTTGCTAAAAGGTTAAAACTAAAGAAAATAGATTCTTTACATTATATGGTATAAAAATTATATAAGTATCCAATCAATCTCCAGCATATTTTCAGAAAAGTTTAATGTAACCACAAACCATTCAATCCCAATATCAATTCCTGTGACATCCTCCTTTGGGATATCACTCAATACAACATTATGGCCAGCAGAATTTGCTTGACCATGCTGAAGGAGACTGTATTTTTGTGTAGGCAATTTTGTTGTTGTAAGGTCCAAAAAGTTGCTCATTCTTCCAGTGCTCATTGGGCTGAAATAAGAACAAGGCCAAGAAATATATGTTTATTTAGCTAGTAACCCTTTCCATTCAACATATGATAAATAACCCTAAAAAGAGTTTTGAGGACATTTCTATCAGCATCTGCAACTTCCAGACAAAAGCTGAGTAAAAGTGCTTTGAAAAATGTTTTATTTATTTTTCCACCCGCCTGATATGGCTATTAAAGATTACACTAAACAGCTCATTCTGGACACTAAATATGGTATCAATGTTGAAAATTGATGTCAAGTTACTATCAGAGCTCTGCATCCCCAAGCTTAAGGCTAATGGGGATTTTGCTACAGTTAATGTGAACATATATTATCCTCTTATCTACAGCTGCTAAACAAGAGAACATACCATTTCAAAGATTTAATATGCACACCATTGGATTCCACAGAAAAAATGTTGAACAAGCTAGGTTTGAACTTGAGACCCACAAATATATGACATTGTTTATTCATGTACCTCTGAAGTAAATCTCAATAAGGATTAAAAGAAATCCTAGACATTTTTAAATTTCAGCTACACATAAGAGTGTAATTAAAAGTTAGACAATCAGGAATTCACAGCCAGATGAATGCCAGACTTAAGAGATTCAAAATAAAGAAAAGATTGACTACTGATGACCTCAAACAATCATCCAACAAAATCTCAACAAATCACTATTTTTAAATTTAAAAATGCAAGAATATAATTTAAACATTAGTGTGTTCCATCAACTCCTTAAAATGTCAAAAGAATTCAAGTTATATATCTGCAAGCAAATCATCAAGAATCATGGTTCCAGAGACTCCAAATATGGTAAAATATATTCACATTTTGATGACCTAGATGATTATTTTCACGGAATCCAAGTATATTCTAAATACACTCTTCTAAATATGAGGAAACACAGAAATCTTAGGATCACATGAAGATATTAAGATAGATAAAATAAACTTAAAACCATTACATATTGCTAAATTTTTTTTTTTTTTTTTTTTTTTTAAGGACCGGCGTGTTTGTTAAAGAAATTTTAAGAGAGCAGTTAAAATAAATCATAATGCCTGTGCTTGATATTTGGACTATGACAATTAAGTTTAATTATACATAGATGTAACAAACTTAAAATTGCTAGAGAAAAACTATATTCACAGTTGAAAAAAAAAAAACTTTTTTAAGTTGCTACAACCTGTTATTTACACAGGATGTTCACAAATATTGAACAAAGAACAGATTCAACTGACACTTTAGTTGCTCCTCACAGCTAATAGGCTCCTTTGTATTTAAAGTGAATGAAGAACAACCCCAATTCCGCCATCCAACATTTCATCTGCAATTAGCAGTTTTTACAGAAAAGCACATAGATAAAAATACATAACAATAATAAAACCACCATCATTTAATCTGAGTTTAGGAATTTTAAACCAAAATTTAAAGGAAACTATTATTTATTAGTATTATTTATAAATACTAACACAAGCATAACTAGTGATGATTAGAAAAAAAAATGTCCCCATTCTGCATGATTCTCAGGTTATTTTGTCTATTTTTATTTGATGAAATTCAGATACTCATAGAAATTGGATAAAGCTGGAAAAAACTTGATTGCATAACATTACATTATGTTTTGTTGGATTATAATTTTAAGACATACTCAAATTATATTTTTTAAATATTTTATTTATATAATCAAAGCACTTTTAATTTGTAATTGAATTTATTTACTTACACATATCAATAATATTTTAATTAATTAGCAAATTTTATAGCTAATTCTTAAATTTTTAATTTTTCCTTCATAGAAAAAAAAATTGCGTACATTTCTAACCCCCCAAAATCTAACAGAATTTACAAATTATATATAAAAGATAATTATATTCAAAATTATTATTAATTAAAATTTAAGTTTAAAATCATTGAACACTTTTGATGTTAGATGTTTTATCGGATAATTAAAGAAGTACTTGACGAATTCTTTTAGAGCTTTGGGAATATACAGAGAACAAGTTTGATCGCATATTTTTCCATGGAGATTTGATCATGGGGGCAAATAGGGGACCAAACAATAAATTGAAGAAAAAAAAATTAGATTTGTGATCACCCTGTAAAATAAAATGCACAAAATGATCTGTCGCTGCAGCACATGACTATATGGATATTGTACAACATTTCTGTTCATTTTGTGTAAGACTAGCACATATGTTCATGGAGATATAACTTTCTTTAAAAAATTAAAACCATTTTTGCATGTTTTTTGTTTGTAGCATGCAAAGTTTTCAACCAAATTTAAAGCCAGTTTCAGAAAATTTGGTAAAATGAAGTAGAAACAACATACTACAATTAGAATATAAATATATTAAATATTTAACAAAATAAGAGTAGTTGTATGAAATAATTTTTAACTGCACATGCATGAACTGTAAGTTTTTTCTTTCATGACTTGGAAGTCAACTCTATAGAGCAACTAATATAAAAAGACCAGTCGAATATTTTGAAAATTCATAAAGATATAAGCGATTTTCTAAAAAACTAAAGCATCATATGAATAAGTAAAAAAAAATTAATATAAAAAATAAAAAATTACAATTTGTGGAAAATTCCTTATCATCCAGCTACTTTTAGAAAGCAATTGAAATTCAGAACTCACTATCACTGATATCTTTCTGAATTTTCACTATATTCAGCCAGTCTTTTTACATGAGTTGCTCTATAGAGAAACAGACTACCAAAGCATGAAAACAAAAATCTTTAGTATTGTTTGTGCATGCAAAGTTAAAAATTATTTCATACAAATGCTCATATTTCCTCCAATCTGTAATATATTTATATTCTAATTGCACTATGTTGCTACTACTGTACTTTGTCAAGTTTTCTGAAAGTGGCGTTAAATTTGATTGAAAACCCTGCATGCTATAAACAAAAAACATGCTAAAATTTTTCTAGTTTTTTAAAGAAATTTATCCCTATAAATATACATGCTATTCTTGCACAAATGAACACAATTATTGTACAATATCCACATAGGCATGTGCTGCAGCTGCAGATCATTTCAAGTATTTTATTTTACAGAGTGATCCTAAATATTTTTTCTCTCCAATTTGTGCTGGTCCCCTAATAGCCCTTGTGATCAAACCTTTGCTGAAAAATATGAAATCAGACACTTTTTTTTTTCATTTTACCAAAATTCCAGAAGAATTTATCAAGTATTTCTCTAGATATTGGACAAAATGTGTAAAATCGTAAGTGTCCAGTGATTTTTGGCAATATAGTGTATGTATGTATATATATACTCCATAAATACTTGTGTGATTAATAGTTTGGCAATTAGCTGCTGAATAACAGGGGATACCTTGAACATAGAATTGCCATTTTTATATTTTAACTGCTATATTAACAATAATCTCTTAATTAAGATGTATGCTTTTGTGTGTAATAAATACTTCAAATATTTCAATAAAACTGGATACTGGACAAGCTGATATGAAATGTGCATACAGTTTACTGGAGATAGTGGATATTTTTCTGAAATATATTTTAAATAAAACGTAATTTTCAGAATTTTTTTCAGTGGATATTTTTTACCCCTATACAATTGAAAATTTTATATTATCGCGGATATTCCATAAAAAGCATGCAATGTTAAAATGTTTAAAACAAATGTTGCACATTCAAAGTTGTCAAAAACAATTCACAGACAAAGCCAAGAAACCAAATATGCAAACTTAACAAAATGAATAAAGGCACTAGAGAATTGATGGTGGTATACTAAATTAAAAAATATAAATAAAGCTGGTATTTAATCAAATAAGTAAATAAAAATAACAATTACTTGAAACAGTTTTAAGCATTTTCATTAAAACACTTATTAGGGATCCTGAAAATACTTGTTCTGAAAACATTGATAAAAAGTATAACAGTTAATCAGTTTATCCACATTTGACTGTTTTAAATTCTAGAAGAGTTATTTTTACTGGCAGTATGAGGCAAAATAATCTATCACAATATTTCAAGAGTTGTTATGAAAGTAACATTTATTATTTTTCTTTTTACATGCATCATTACAGGTGACATTGGAGATTGATGTTATCTATGCTGTAATAGAGTTTGGACATTTATGTGAGTACCACTGGCAGCTCATTGCTGTGCAGCAGGTGATAAAAGGCAAGTATACTGACAGCAATTAGATGAAACAATATGTAATTAAATAATACTTTATGTTGAAAATTTTGAACATCTGAAATCCATCAACAATCGCTGTACATCTATAGGCATTATACAATGCAAGGGTCATCAGTACAAGGGAGGGGGGGGGGGGGGATCTAATGAAAAAATTTTAGTGGCACGCCATGCCATTTCAAATATTTAAAAAAAAAAATAACATAAAAAAAGATATACAAAGTGCTTTATTAGGGCAAATCCCTTCTTTAAAAAAAATGGCAAAGAAGTAAGAAAAAGCCACTCTGCAGACATTTCCCCTCCACCCCCCCACATTAACACAAATGCCAGCAAACTGAATTTTTTCTTTTTGTGCTGCAGAAAGCTGGAATTTTGTGAGACAGACATTGCCATTTTATACTGATAGCTCCTGATGACAAGTTAGTGTATGCTTACTCCTGTATGATTTTACATTGTATGTATATGATTTCATGTTGTATTTTAACGTTATTGTAGTAAACAGTGTTGCTAGCATCTTTTGCTTCAGCAAAAGAATTAAAAAAAAAAAAGAAAGAACACCCTATTCATTTAGTCTACAGAGTGCCACAGAAACATATGGAAATTATGTCTTCTTTCAATTTATGTTGAAAAAATAAGCTTAGAGAGTACTGAAATTGGGCCAAACTCAAACTTTTAATTCGAGCATCTAATTTTGACATATTTGCTATTTTTGGTAATTTTATCTTAAGATACCAAACGGAAAATCATTTGATCAAGTTGTTTAGGAATTATGAAGGTTTAAAGTTTGAACTCCTAATGTTAAATTCATTTGTAATTGCTGAAAACCATATTGTAATGCAGGTACTTTAAAGCACAACTCAAAAGCTACTTGGTAGAATGAACTGTAATTTTGGATTCACATATTTAAAGTTTCTAAAAATCAATTTAGGTTAAAAAATTCACAGGTTACAATTCATATGTTTTTCGGAAATTTACTTCAAAAATTATAATTTTTCACAATAAATTTTCAAAAAAATATGAATTTAACAGAAATTAATTTTAGAAGCTTTAAATATGTGAATACAAAATTACAGCTCATTCTGCCAAGTAGTGTTTGAGTTATGCTTAAATAACTACCTGCATTGCAATCTGTTTTAGAATGATTACAAATGAATTTAACAGTAAGAGTTCCAGATTTTAAACTTTCATAATTCCTAAATGACTTGACCGAATGGCTTCCAGTTTATCCTGGTATCCTAGTGTAAAATTTACCAAAAAAGCCAAATATGATGTCAAAATTCGATGTTCAAATTAAAAGTTTCAGTATTAAGACTTTTAAGTTTTTCCCTTTAAGTTTTTTTTTTTTTTTTTTTTTTTAACAAATTGAAAGCAGACATAATTACTAGTTGAATGGTTATTTCCATTTTTTCTGGAGCAATTTGATAATTAAAATGCATGGGGTATTTTTTTTTTTACTTTGCTACTACTATTACTAAATGAGATAACTGTATAGAATTTTCAGTGATAAACTTAAAATTCAATTACACACAATGGAGGCAGAATATTTCTCTGTTACACATCAATGAATTTCAAAAGATATTTGCAGGAAAGTCCAAACTCCATTAGCAGCATAGATAACAACATTGATGTCACCTGCAATTGAAAACAGCATTAATTTTGAAGAAACACATATATAATCAATTATTTATGTCTATTAAAATCACATAATATTTGTCATAATTAGCCAGACTGCTAACAGGTGTACTTTTTGTTTGAACATTAAGTATCAATTGCCATAACATAAGAAAAAATAATCAGCTGTACAGAATGTCAGAAGTATAAAAAAATTATAAAGATAAAATGACAGTGAAATAATGAATAACTTTTAATATAAGTATAAAAAAAAAGTTCAAAATATATTAAATATTCCATGATCTACTTAAACCATCTCTAAAACATGGAAAAAGAGAAGGAGACATTAATTTTTTTATTTAAGTGCAATTTAAGGCAGGAATGATCTTTTATTATTTTCATCAATAGCTTATAAATGTTTTTAAGACCCCCCCTTTTTCCCCCCATAGAAATTTATAAAGTTCTCAATAAGAAGGAAGTTTTTAAAGACAAAAGTAAACATCTGTAATACAGACTTCAAAATTTATTGCAAAGAAACCTATGTTCATAAAGCAATGAAAGCTGCATGAAACAATTGATTACATAATTAACTATCTATATTAATAAAAGAAAGATATTTGTCTGTGTCTGTTTGTTGGCAATGGCTAGGAAAATCTAGCACACAGAGCTCTGAAAATTTGGATGAAGATAGACGAATGCACCTGGGTCTCAAATTTTTTATTTTTGATAACTAGCTGAGATATTAATTAAAAACCCTACTGAACAGCATGAAATGGCAAACTTCCATAGTGCTGTCGATTGTTTTTGTGATGCAGATGAAAGGACAGTCTTCCAATTTTTCTGATACAAAAAATAAAATTCAAAATTTCACCATACCTTTCCGATTGTAAAAATATCTTTAAATAAATATTAATATTTGCTATTACAAAAAACATTTTTTCTGGAGCTCAATTATCAGTTCTCAAGTTTTCCTTCATTTTGAAACTATATTATCTGTATTCCCAACGGAAATAAAATACGAAAAATACCCACTTATTCAGAGTGGTCCCTTTCAAACAATGTCTTTTTTTTTAAATTAATATTTACTATTTAAAAAATATATTTTTCGAAGTTCCATTCCATGTTAGTTTTTATATTTTCCCTTTTTTTTTTTTTTTTTTATTGCCATCCTGGTTTCTTGGACGAAAACACAAAAAATACTCCCTTATTCAATGTATTTTTCCCGGTTGTGGCAGTATCTGTGTTTAAATACTAAATATTTTTTTAACCAATTAAAAAATTCTCAGAGGTCGATTCATGTTTGATTTTATCTTTTCAGTTCCCCCCCCCCCCCCCGGTTTTATAACGCCATATCCTTTCTCTGGATGGAAATATAAAACACTTATTCCCTGTGTCTTTCTGCTTCTAATTGCTTTGGTTTTAAAATATATTAATATTTACTTTTTTTTTTTTTTTTTTTTTTTAATATTTTCTGAAAGTTTTTCATAGATTCGCCATTTTCTCAGTGCTTCCCTGATATCATTTCATGTTTTAAGAGAATTGTGCTTTTGAGACAGGTTGTCACTGATGGAAGATATTTTGTGTTTTTAACAAGTGAGGGGCAGGGGTAAATTTTTTTGTTATTTAAGTTGTCTCAGAAATTTTTGGCCAGAAATAAAAGTTTAATACGTCTAAAATGTCAGAAATTAAATTGGCAAAACTTATAATGGGAGCATCTTAGTTCGTTTGGAAAGATTTTCGTTAAAAATGTAAAATCACACAAATCTGAGGTTCATTTACAAAGACAGACTAGACTGCCTTGGTGTATGCTACCGATGGTAGCGTGGGCCCCAAACTCTAAGTTCATTTGGGTACATTTTCATTTATAAATATAAAATTATACAAATTTGAGAGAGTACACTGCCGAAAGCAATGGGGTCCCCAATATTAGTCTTGATTGGAAAGATTATTATTTAAAAATATAAAATCTTTCAATACTGATTTTAGGTATATTTAAGGTTATTATCATGGAGCCGGGCAACGCCAGGTAAATCAGCTAATATTAAATAAAATTTTTAAAAAGCTTTTAGAATGAAACACAAACATTTTTCTAATTTTTTGTGACTATTCTTGTAACAATTTTTCAACATGAAATTTATAAAGATTTATAATGTTTTTAAAATAATAATTTTATTCTGAATTCTATATATTACAATAATTCCCCCTCCCTCCCAATACATTTTAATCACCAATTGCCCCAGAAAAAAATGGAAATAGCCATTCAGCTAGAAATTATTTCTTCTTTTAATTCAAAGTATGTCATAATTCAATCAATTTAAGATGGTCACAATATTATGGCATAATTCAATAATTTTAAGCTGGGATTTCTTTTCTCCCTCCACCCTTTCTGTAACTCTTTCACTGACACACCCATGTTAATACATTCACTAAGCTCCAGGTTTCGTTGCAATACAAGCATTATTTAAATTAATATAATTCTATGGATATAATGTAATTTTAATACATTGAATTATGATTACTACTCTCAAGGATTACATTCATATAAGTAATTAAGTTTTTTACATAATGTTGGAAGAATCATCTTTTTTTTTTTTAGCATTTAAAATAAAATATAGAGAAAATAACATTACAATTTTGCTCTTTTGCTGGACAGTCAGAGAGTTAACTTGCCATCTTAAAAGTTTAACGTTAGCGTATTCTTCTACATTATAAATCGGGTAAGGTAGTTGAAGGAAAGAAGTTAAATTATTAAGATAGCTTTAGTTTCTTCTTTTAAGAAGATTTTGAATTTTTACTTTCAGAAAAATATAGAGGAGCTTTTATTCTGCTTTCAATACCGTATGTGACATTGCATGACATAACAAGACAAATCTCCTCAGGAGAACTTTGACTGCTAAAATTATTATTATTATTATTTTTTTTTTTATAAAACAAGCCTGCTTTTTATCATTTTTTTCTGCACCATCCTGTTTTGATAATTATTTCTTGCTTTTTTTCTTTTCTGGCATTTTGAGTATAACCTTTATATTAATATTGTTTAATACAGAAAAACAATGAGAAATTTGTACGATTCTCTATAACTATAAGATGTTACGTGCCAAATGGCCCATGTCAGTATCAGTTGCATTAAAGGGTTAGTCTATTTCCTAGCCAGAAAGGAAAGAGTTTAGTAGAAAAGGATCGTAAACTGTCAAATTGAAATTAACCGTCTACAAGGGAAAATGACAGTGTTGAAAAGGGGTTTGGTTATGTCTGTTTCATCTTTTCAGGATGTAATTTGAACATTACATGCTTAAAGGGTTCATTTTCTCAGATAAAGAATAAAGAAGCCAGACATAAGACCTGCATGTGAAAATTCAGTGTGTTTGAATTGTTATTTAAACCCAAGATAGACCTCTCCCTCACACCAGCAGGCATGAAAGTGGGAAATAGGAAAAAAGGTGGAAATTTTTTTCCAGCTATACATAATGGTGCCAAACTCTTCTAATTTAGACACATTTTAGCAATTATTTATACAATAAAATGAAATAACTGTACATATGATTATTATTTTATTTCTGTAACTTAGGAAATATTAAAAACAAATTTAAACTAACAATAAATGTATAGGATCATTGAATCAAAAAAAATTGAAGATAGTTTGCTAAAGGTGCAAATCCAAATATATCTGATCAACTTATGTACAGTGATTAATTTTTCAAAATAAATATTATTCTGGATGGTTTGGCTGTTTAAGATTTTTCTCCTACTTCCAAAAGAGAATGCTAAATATTATACACATCAAATCAATATTTGCTCCAGAAATACATCTCTAAAATACATCACTGAAAGAACTCAAAAGTGTTGTATAAATAGGACAAAATATTCTATTACAAAAAGAGCCTTATGAAAACTTCCTTTCCCTTTTAAAGTCTAAAAAAGTCACTATGAAAAGACACTTTTAACAACTTCATTTAACATGACTTTCAGATGCTTATAATATAAGCTCACTTTTCATTTGATGGCTCTTTTGCACAGCAACTCAAAAATAAACTCAAAGAATGTGAGTAGACAAAATGTCTGATTGCTGAATTTTCCAGACACTCCCCCCCCCCCCCCCCTCCACCTTTATATGCTTCCAATATTTTATTTGCATTTTTATATAAATTCAGAGAAAGCCGATAATTGCTTTAAAAAAGGTTGAATTCCTCCTTTAGGAGGAACTCTTTCATGAATGCACCAGACCCTATATTGACTATGGAAAAGGTAAAGGTAAAAAAAACCACAGAATCTAAAATTATTTTTTTCAGTGCGCTTGTGCACACCCCTTGCATCGGTTGGCAGGTTGGCACCTTGTGTAGTCGCACACTTCCCGCCCTCTTGGGACGGCCCTGGTTATCATATGCATGCATTAAGATATAAGAATGAATGAGGAATGTATGTTTTGTTGAAAAGTGGAATATGCAAAGTAAAACCTATTAAAGCTATGTCAAAATTATGACAAAAAACAAATATTAAAAACCATAGAATATATAGAGTTCAGCAAACTGAAATAAGTTCTTCATAACACAAAATTGAGCAACAAATACAATATATTAAAGTAAATAATAAAAGAACCTTTTCAAAACAAATAAATATGAAAAATTACCATACTATAATACTTATTCATACATCATAAATCTTACCTCTGCATTTTATCAAAGAGCCATGTTGGTTCTTTGTTAATTGGAACATTTAGAGTGTGTACTTTGGCTAATTTCCCAGCAATTGTAGCAGAGATTTCTGGATCTTTTAATTCATCACAAGTCATAGCACGAGCCTATAAAATACATGTTAGTTAAACATCGGAATATTATGCAAAAATGTTTCATTGTATATAAAAAATTAAACTTTTCTTTTTAGATATAAATATCATTTTGCATAAAAAATTGGACAAGATAAGTATTATCCCCTGATAACAACAAAATGTACACGATACCACCAGAAATTAAGCAATTTCGAATACAAAAGAATAATATAAATTGAGGCATCTGTTTGAAAACTCTGTATGAATATACATTATGCAGATATTTACATATATATTAATTTGTCAAATTAAGTTATGTCCTCTTTTTAAAAAAAAAATGTTTTGATGAATTTTGGAATTTTTTAAAATATTGTTTCTTTTCCTGTTCTTTCTTCTCACCTTTGCAGAACACATTAAAATCTCTTTTCACCATTCAAATGACAGAATTAAGTATTTCACGGCCCCCACATTTGAAACTTGAAATTTTCATTTTAAATCAACCTAAACATACATCTAGCCTATTATTTTAGAATATTTTTATTATATATGGGCTTTTATTATACATCGTGTGGATAGAAAAAATGAGATGCATGAAAGTTTGTTTTCTTCATATCCAGGTTTTTAATTACATTTTATCTGAAACCAAAGAACTCCTCCTAATGGACAAAATTATCTAAAACTGCAAAGAAAGTTTAACAACAGAAGTGTAAATTAAAACTATATTAACTTTAACTGCTATGTTGAAACTTGTGGCAGAATCATGGCGACAATGTCGCAGAATGGGAAAAATTTCTTGCAGAAAAAAAATTTATTTGGGAAAAAATGTATTTTTTTGTGAGGGAGAAAAAGACCCATGCAACAGCAAAAAGATCTATGTTTCAATTCTGCAGAACGATATTGGTAAGAGGCGACAGTCTTCTGCGTTTCAGCATATTTTCACCCCCCCCCCCCCACCCTGAAATTTTCATTTCTTTCCCTTTGCTCCTCCCCCAAACATTAAAGTTGGAAATCTTTAAAATTGTTAAGCTCTAAGTTCTGCCCAGTTTTTTACTTTCTACTATCTTTACAAGAGAAAAGTATTGGATTCATGAAAATTTTCAACTTCCAGTTTTCGACGGATTTATAAGTTTACAATTTGACTGCTTTTAGAAAATGTCTGTCATTCTGTGTGTCTGTATGTGACAAAAATTTTGTGAGTGCTCTATCTCAAGAAACAATGCACAGAATTAAATAAAACTTTCTGTTCAGTTATCCCTTGATATAAATTGGTGCTGATTAGTTTTTGGTGTAAATCGCCCACCAGATAGCGCTGCTATGCTGCCATTTTGACAATTTCCGCAACAGCTCTATCTCAAGTACTAATGCATGGATTTTCATCAAACTTCAGATTCAGTTAGACGTTGACATAAATTGTTGCTGATTAGGTTTTGGTGTAAATAGCTCAACAGGTGGCATTGCTATACTGCATTTTTCAGGATTTACATGATTTTATCGATAGTCTTATCTAAAGATTTAATGCACAGAATTTCATCAAACTTCATATTATGTTAGACAGTTAGACCTTGACATAAGTTGGTGCTGATTAGGTTTTCGTGTAAATCATATAACAGGTGACACTGTTGTGCTGCATTTTTGGGTTCTAAAATGCATAATTAAAAAAATATGATTTTTGAAACATTAACATGCACGAGATAGATGATAGTTTTGGGATTTGGCACTTCCAACTAGTTAATATTGTTTTGCTCTAGTTGTTTTATTGTTATTTTGAAACACTAATACATAAATAACGGATCATCTACATTTCCTCCCCAACTGAAATTTCCAGCCATTCTTCGCCCCCACCCCCCTTTTTTACATCATTTAAAATATTTAAGCTCCAATAAACTGCTCTATTTATTACTTAAGTAACAATAAATGAATGATCAATCATCTACCCCCTCTTGAAAATTTCATCTTTTTAGTTTCACTCTCTTTGCTCCCTCCTCTCTAGCATTACCCCTTAACTTCTGTGACAAAACTGTTGTATAGATAACGTGAGTGGTTTCTGAGACTGCTTGTTTGAAAGAGGAATAAAAGTCTAGATTAATTTATAGGATAAAGTTTCTGTGCTAAACTTTATGTGCATGTGCAGGACTATCGCAAAAGAGGGAAACGCACACACAATTGGCAAGGAATTAATCTTGTCGGCAGTCTAAGAGGTAATAAAAACTGTTCTTCATCATAAGACACCATCAGATATCAACAGAAAAATTTCTCTGAGTAATAATTTGGTGCAAAAGAAGAATAGATGAAATGGCTAAAGACGTTGAAATATCATTATGCTATTACTTAAAGACAAACTCGATGAATCAACTCTACCAATAATGTAACACTCTTCTTATCATACGTTCTATTCATAAAAGAAGAATACATTTGGCAAGAGTCATTATTTGCTAAACTTTGGAAACTGATACAAAGGGAGAATGAATATTTAATACCATGAGAAAGAAATTCCTATTTGTTAATATTTTACCAGCTGCTACTGGTGGTGCTCCAGCAATGATGAAGCATCATGAGGGTTTCATAGCACATTTGAAATAATCATTACCAAATGTACTTGGTGTACATTGTGCTATTCATCGTCAGCATTTGGTAGCAAAAAATCAGAATGAATGCCTGCATAAGTTGCTTCATTACGTTTTTAGAGCAGTCAATACGATTAGAAGCAATTCATTGCATGACAGATTATTTGGCCAACTTTGCAGTGAAAATGAAGATTACAATCACTTGCTGTTGCATACAGAAGTTCGTTGGCTCTCAAAAGGTATTTGCCTGAATCGTTTCTTGAATCTATTTGACTCAGTACTGGACAGCCTTGAAAATAGAGATGAAAAACTGGGCAAAAACCTGATTACATCCAAAAATGACATCGCTTATTTTTGACAGACCAGTTTAGAATCTTTGAAGTCAATTTACAATATTGTAAGGTGATCAGTTGAATTTAATTAAAACAAGAAACGTCATAGTTGCTTTTATGGGAAACCTTCTGTTCAAACAAAATCTAGGTAGAGGTGGAATACAGCCACTTTCCCACATTATCAGCAGTCTCTACAAAACAGGAAGATTTCTTACGTACTATCAACACTTGGACATGCTTAATGATGATTCTAAGAAGCGATTCCAGGATATTTTAAACATGAATATACCGATTTGGGTTTTATATTTTTTAGCAAACGCAGATACAGCAGAATAATCAAATTTAGAAGAGGAACTTGTAAAAGTCACAAGTAACTAAGAACTAAAAGTAAAATTCAGAAATGGACTAGAGTTCTAGCTTCAAAAATCTATACCAGCTCTTTACCCTGGATTGTGGACAAGAGTACAGAAATTTTTAATTGCTTTTCCTTCATCGTATTTGGCTGAACATGGGTTCAGTGCAGTACCTATTTTAATGTCCAAGAAAAGAAAAAGACTGCACATCACTAAACGTGGCAATTTGTAACTGATGTTAGCGAAATTGGAACCCAACATTAACCTTTTGATTACGGCACAGGAATGGTGACTATTTTTATATTCAATCGTACCACAATTCACAAAATATTTCTTTGTGATAGATTTCTCTTGAAAATATCCTAGAGGATATTATTTTTCAAAAAGTGGTGTGGATAGAATAAAATATAGTTGCTGGGACAACATATGTCCCGACCCTGTAATCACAAATTGTTAAAACTCCTACAGGCTCAATCATCTCATTAATTTTTTTTTTTCCTTATTGATTTTGTGTTTGTTTTTAAATTAAAAAAAAAAAAAAAAAAACAATTTTTTACTGCATTTGATGATTGTTTTAATTAATTTTTCATTTGTGATTCTTAATAGATAGATAGACAGATAAAATAGATATAGATAATATGCAACAATATTTTAATATTTTGTATAATTAACAATTATGGAAGAGAAGGCGTTGGAATTTTCTTTTTCCTTGTAAAGAGGATGGTTGTCCAGAAAAGGGTGGGAACCTATGGTCTAGGCCTAGGGTAACAAAAGAGAATACTACTGCTAAAAAGAAGAATATGCCAAAGAGAAAAAACAAAGGTAAAAACGTTTGTTTTAGGACAGATTAAATTGACGATAAAATCTTTTTAAAAAACTAAACAAGTGCAAGAACTTACTGGAATGTATTCTTCTAATCGGCCTCCTGGAAAAATGCCGTACAGTTTTGGACCCAGTTTTCTCTCAGACAACATCATGAAAATGACACTTTCTGTGACTTTGGCTTCACCCCCTTCATGTATTTGGCCATACATACGCATGAGCACCTGGTGAGGCTCTCCTACTAGTGGCGTGTGAGTTTCAGGCAAGGAACAATAATACAAAAGGTTGCTCATTCCACCACTAGGAAAAAAGAAAAATCATGCAGCTTGTTTAGATTGAGATATAATCAATGATTTCAATGCACTACAAGAAATTACATGAAGTTAAAGAAATGAAATGCTTCAAAATAATAATAATAATTTGGCGAAAATAATAGTTCTGATATTTTCTACATCAAAACAGTTTATATACCTTAGGCTACTTCACTCAGGCGAAAACACCCGCTCGCTAATGTTAATCCTATGAGGGAAATATTTTATGATATCTTGTTGCATTTCAATATTTAAAAAAAAAATTTTTTTTTGCATTGGATAGTTGAGGTCAATCTCTATGAACGTTCCTTTGTAGTTTTTCTATTTTTGTACCAGTTTTTTTTTATTGAAGATACTTTCACTTTTGAAACCGGTTCCAAAAGTGAAAGTATCTTAATAATAAAAAATTGTGATCAAAATCGAAAAAGTACAAAGAAGCATACATAGAGATTGATCTCAGCTATCCAATGCAAAAAAAAAATCATTTAAAAATATTGAAATGTGAACGAGATATTGTAAATTATTTCCCCCATAGGATTAACATTAGCGAGCAGGTGTTTTCGCCTGAGTGAAGTAGCCTCTTAAAGTACACCACAGAAAAAATTCCCAATCACACTTCTATTAGAACATCAGCTACAACCGTTTTTACAAACACAACTGTTTGCTTTATTGAATAAAGTTTTTAAAGACAGCTAAAAGAATTTAAAACAAGAAAAAAAAATATGTTTAACATTTTTACCTATAATAATAATAATAATAAAAGACAACATGCTAAGGCATCTTCAGATGCTTATGAAATCATTTGAACATACAGTGCAACCTCGATTATCCGAGCTAATTGGGACTGCTAGTACCTCGGATATCGGAAATCTCGGTTAATAGAAATTGTGCTTAAAAACTAACCGTGCTTGCGAATTTAACATCTCTTAGAATAAAATACAGTAAAACGTTTTTTGAATAATAAAAATAAACATATATAAAGTTATGTTTCACAGCTCAACAAATTTAAAAAGGAAATCAACTAAAACTAGTAAATTTTTAAAAAGCAAATTGAAATTTTTTTTATTCTAAATTAAGTCTAGATTTTCTATCAGTGGCTGTCCGATCACGCCAATTTTTGAGCAGCAGAAGATGTATCGGCACAACATCGCTTCTTTGCTCCAAATATTTTAGGGCAGTTGTTAGTGCTTGAACACCTTCAGTATGACTTATAGTCCTCGAATCCTCAAAGTCCTGGTCCTCATTGTCAGCATCATTAATGTCCAATAGGAATTAACGGCTTGTATAATTTCTTCATCATTAAGGATTTGAAAACTTGGATGTTGGTTTTCAACGTCCAGCCATTCGGAAATGTCCTCTTCCAAAAACTTCTTCAGACTTTTTAATGCGATTAGTAATCTCAAATAGTTCTCCGTCTGTCGGTGGGTTTACCCTTTGCTGGGATTCATCCTCTCTTCTCTTTTGAATAATTATGTACCCTGTAGCATGGACAGTGAACTAAAATGTGTGGTATTTTTCAAGGCTCATTCACACACACACAAAAAAAATTAGACTTTGATATCAGCTCGGTTAACAGAAACCTCGATTAATCGAAGCTCGGTTAATCGAGGTTCTACTGTATTTGTTTTGTTTTTTTCTTTTAGTTGAATATTATATCACATAAAAGAGATTTAAGAACCAGATTTATAATATATTAAACTTTCAAGAGAAACAAAAATGCACTAACTAATCCTAATTTTTATTCGTCTCCTTCTGAGTATCAATATATATTGAACTTTACTTAAAAGAAAAAGTAAATAAAGTGTATGATTAAATATAATTTTTTTTTCTATATTTTGGCTGTAATTTAAATTAAAACTGTGAAGCTAATGCCCTCTAACAAAATTCAGTCCTTAAATTTGCTCACTACATTACTACAGAAAATACGAAAAAATGAAGTTAAAAAATTGTTTAAATGGATCTACTTAAATATACAAACGCATATACCGGGTGATTATAATTAAAGTTACGATTTCAAAAATCGATAATTTTAAAACTACTGGT
The DNA here is from genome assembly GCA_963931845.1 of Maratus michaelseni. Lineage (NCBI taxonomy): Eukaryota > Metazoa > Arthropoda > Arachnida > Araneae > Salticidae > Maratus > Maratus michaelseni. The sequence continues at coordinate 228,376,804 of OZ007596.1, forward strand.
CAGAATGACTTGATATTTTAGCAGAACAATCGTGAGGCAATGGAATTTTGTTTGGCGAAGGAAAAAAAATAGTTCCAAATTGTGCCGATAGATGGCGTTGTCAGGGTAATGTCAGGGGAAAGACCAAAAATGTATTCTTGAACCTTTTCCGGCGCGGTCTAAATTTGTTTGCAAAATGATGAAATAATAGACTGACACCGGAATTTACAAACGAATCCATTAGTAAAAAGAAACTTGCTTATTTTCTAGTTCTTAATGAAAGGAAAATTTTAATTAAATATTCTTGGTGCCGTTTGTCAGTTTTAGAATTAAAATTAGGTGTCCTTTTTTGTGACCACCGCCCGTTAAAGGGTTAAACATAGGAATGATGTTGCCAAAAGGAAAAAAATAGAGTTCAGAGATTTACTAAAAATTTATTAGCGAAAAGACAAGACTACGTGTTTACAGCGACGACAGCGATAATGACAAAAAATGAAAAAAAAAAAAAAGAGCTTCATGGAACAAACACCTTACTGATTATTAAGGCATAAGTTGCTCAATATGCCCTCCGCCTTGTTCCGCTACTAATTGGAAGCGCAAAACGGCATGCTCCACAGCAGATCGGAGGGTATCTGTACTAATGCAATGGGTGTGTTGTGTGATGCTTGCCTTCAAGTCGGCTAGATTCTGAATCCGCCCGCTATAAACAACATTCTTCAGGTACCTCCAAAGCCAGAAATCACACGGGTTTAAGTCGGGGGAACGTGGCGGCCACGTTGTTGGAAAATGGCGGCTTATGATCCTATCATCTCCGAAATTATCACTCAGTAGCTGCTTCACAGTAGTAGCAATGTGCGGAGGAGCGCCATCTTGCATGAATATTATGCGATCCACACACTGACGCTGTTGAAGTGCCGGAAGAACATGGTTACGCAAAAGTGCTTCATACCGCTTGCCAGTAACTGTGCAGGTAACGGGACCCGCAGGTGTGATCTCCTCGAAGAAAAATGGACCGACAATAAACGCTGCCGTTATTCCGCACCACACAGTGACCTTTTCAGACTAAAGAGGTAATGGCTGTAGCTGGGACGGATTCTCGGTCGCCCATATCCTGCAATTTTGCGTAATTACAGAACCTGGCAAATGAAAGTGGGCTTCGTCAGACCACAGAATGTTCCATGGCCATCCGTTGTCCACTTCCATCCGGGCAAGAAATTGTAGTGCAAAAGATTGACGTGCTTCCAGGTCAGCAGGTAGCAACTCCTGCACATGAGTTATCTTGTACGGATAACAGCGTAAGACATTCCGTAGGACTTTACGCACCGTGCTGTTCGGCATATCCAGCATTCGGCCAATCCCCCTTGCACTGCTGATTCCAGCATCACTGTCAGTATGTTCCTGTAATGCTGTAGCCACATCTTCCACTGCCACAGCTGAAACTGGTTTCCTTCCTCTACCCCGTTTAACGTCAAATGAACCGGTCTCTTCGAATTTAGCAATCATTTTTTGCCGACCATTTGTTGTTATTGGACCTTTTTTTATGGATTTTAATGTCCGAAACTTCCTAATAGCTGTAAGTGCACAGTCATCGTTCTTATAAAAAAGCTTCAAGAGCAGAGCGCGATCCTTCATAGTCAGAGTCATGATGAAGCATTCAGGCAAAGAGCTGCTGCTCTGCATTTTTATGGTTGCTATGTCTGCGGTGCGCATGTCACGTATTAGTAATTTGCATATCTTCAGACAATGTGAACCCAGACAGCGCCATCTATGGGCACATTTTGAAACTTTTTTTTTCCTTCGCCAAACAAAATTCCATTGCCTCACGATTGTTCTGCTAAAATATCAAGTCAATCTGACCAGTAGTTTTAATTAAAATCATCGATTTTTGAAATCGTAACTTTAATTATAATCACCCGGTATTTAATTAAAATTTTCCTTTCATTAAGTACCAAAAAAATAAGCAAGTTTCTTTTTACTAATGGATTCGTTTGTAAATTCCGGTGTCAGTCTATTATTTCATCATTTTGCAAACAAGTTTACTCCGCGCCAGAAAGGGTTCAAGAATACATTTTTGGTTTTTCCCCTGACATTACCCTGACAACGCCATCTATCGGCACAATTTGGAACTATTTTTTTTCTTTCGCCAAACAAAATTCCATTGCCTCACGATTGTTCTGCTAAAATATCAAGTCATTCTGACCAGTAGTTTTAAAATTATCGATTTTTGAAATCGTAACTTTAATTATAATCACCCTGTATATATATCCCTAAAGTAAGCATTTGGTTTTATGGAATGCTGATATATCTCGATCAAAATATCGGGGGCTCTCACAGCTCATCGTTTAACGTGCTCGTTTTCTAATAGTCCTTTTTTTTTTTTTTTTTTTAAGTGATATACAAACTGCCTTTCAAATACGTAATTGATCTTACTTAATCACGAAAACAGCCACCAGCTATTGCAAATGCGGTGGATGTGGCCTCGGCGACCGCAATATCGCATAGCCAAAGCAAAATGAACGGTATCCCGATTATGGATGCTACCTCGACAATGGTAGCAGTCATCCGTAACCGAGATACCGTTCATTTAGCTTTGACTGTGCGATGTTGCGGCATTCGTCGCGGTCGCAATATCAGACGTCTGTTTTCGAGATTAAGTAGAGATTAATTACATATTGCAAAATCAGTTTGGCATACATATCTTAAACAAAAGTGTTGCTGCCTACAGGTACTGGATTGTAAGAACATGAGAAAGCAGAAAGATGAAGGCCAATGTTTGTCATTTTAATATTTGTAGCAAAAGTTTCACTTTGTAAAATTCTGAAAAAATAGCACTACATGAATTAATTTAACTAATTAAATTATTTTTACATTTGAGCTTTTTTCGCATATAGGAATGGAAACTTCCGCGAATCTGTCATTGTTCGTTCTGTTACACTTTTCACTAATTCTAGATTTTTTTTGTTTCGAAAAATATGAATTTCCTGATATTTTTTTATCCACACTGACAAATTTTTGAAAGTAAAATAAATAATCTTACATAACATTTCTTCCACTAATGTTTTTGCAATGTATTTATATTACTTTTTAATACACTTATAACTAGGGATGCACCGAATATCCGTCTCCTGCTTATTCGGCACTCAAACCGGATATCCGGTCCGGCCGAATACTTCAATATCCGGTTGCCGAATAGTGACTCATTTTCTAAATCATTTTTTTTTAACATTATCAGAAAAGGTTAGTGCAAAATTAATTTGTTTCTTACCAACATTATCCTGTTAAAACAATGTTAGTAGAAATAAATATTCATATTTTCGCAAAAATGAAATTATAGGATTTATATATAAATTAAAACATAGTACTTAAAATATGACAACTAATTATTTATAATTAAAGGCAAGTTATGGTGCTCAGCATTTTCAGGCTCTGTTAGGTTTTTATCACAAATATTTTCCTTCTTCTGAGAAAAAGCGTTCACTCCTCTGGTTGTCTCTTTCTTGTGTTTACACCAATTCTAAAGTAACAATGATTTTATTGAATCTTTTGTCACCAGTTTGTCTATGGATGGAAGACCAGCTGTGGTAAAATAATACTGATCATGAAAAGAATTGTGCCACTTTCTTGAATAGTTCACTGTCCCCTTTCTACTACAAATAACAAGATACTTGCAATGAGCAGCTTCTCTATTTAAATTCTGTTAAAAAACATTCGTCATAAGAAAAGTAAGGAATAATATGTACGAGTATGTAAGAAAAGAAAAGGACGCTTCAATAGGATGTTTAGTATTTATAAATAACAAAGATTTATAAGTATGAAAAACAGAGAAATTAAAATTACTTAATGGTTTATCTTTTTATGTTCAATGACCCCGAATAAAGGAAAAAAACCTACTAATATGTGTATTAGAATAATAAGCAAAAGACAAAACATGATTAAATTTCAATACTTAATTAGTAAAAAGCATTTGTTTTTAAGCAAGTTTAACTTAATAAATGAGTTTAAATCTATAATTAACATTTGAATGACATAATAATTTGAAGTTTTCCTTCTTTAAAGCAAGCATAAAATAGAAATATTACTATTGAAATTAAAAACAAAAAAGTATTCGGCCGGATACCGGATATTCGGTAGAATTTTGTACCAGATATTCAGTATCCGACAATTTGAAAGGGGCATTGACAAGAAAAACAACTTTTTTTTTCTCTTCTTTTTCCAAAGTTTTAGAGAGCCTCGAAAAAAGAGAATTATTGGGGGTTTTCTTCTTTCTTACAATTAATGATAATTTTAACAAATACTGAATATATTTTCCTTAAGGATCACAGCTAATAAATCAAGCTGGGGTGATTAATATAATTTGGAGGCATTACAATGCTGATAAAAAGATATGTATGCAGTGATAAATTGGGGTGCTACCTATTTTTCCAAATGTAGGTTTTTTTAGTTTTTTTTTTTTACCAAATATGAGCCGATGCCGGGTTGCTAATACCAGTGAGGAAACGTATAAAATAAAATAAATAAAACTAGGGCGTTTAAAGTTATCCAAAATATCAATAATGTTTATAATTGCAATCACAAATGACGAATTCTTTAAGTTGGAATGATTTAATGCACAAATAATAATAATAAAAAAAAACACGATTTTTTTAAAAATCTTTTAATAAATTAGTATTATATATATATATATATATATATATATATCCCCATTGCTGCTTTCCTCATACCTTAAAGAAAAATAAATAAATACTACTATATATAATACCTCCGTATAGTGAAAAATATTGAAGAAATATACACATACACCGAACAAAGGGCATGGAGAGGGGTGGGGAAAGGTCCAAAACAATTGCGGGTCGGACCTCATGAAGTTAAAATCCGGCATACGTAAATTATAATAAGAAAAATTGTGTGCTATATACTGAGATATTTATATATATAGCAGGGAATTGATCAAGATGAAAATTGGGGACCGTTTAAGACCCCCTTCACAAAATTCAAGTTAATAAAAGAAGACCCTTCACAAAATTCCATTTAATAAAAGATTCTTCACAAAATTCCTTTTAATAAAAGAGTATTTTTTGAAAAATTCTATTTTACAAAAGTTGATGCCATAAAAGCGAGTCTGTGTGTGTGAGAGAGAGAGAGCGTATAATCTGCAAATGAAACAAGGTCACCAGACAGTAAATTTTAGCAAGAAGAATTAAAAAACTTAGTATTAATAAATGTTTAATTTGGATTTGAGTAACTGAATTCAATCCTTTGTTACAAAATTTTGTTTTTCACAAAAAATAATTAAATTTCACAAAACAACTTTTTTCACAAAATGGGACCCAAGGGGAAAAAAAAAACAAAAAAACCTTGAACCGACCCCTGTGCAGGTAATAAAGACCTTCATACCTCTTTGTAACGACACAACAAAATTGCTAAAAGATATTATGTATGCAACTTTGCGACACAAGAAAGACCAGAGTCTAGTTCATCTATTTGAAGACCCAGGGGCTGTTATAGCAGATAGGCCCATGAATGATCATCACTCCCCCCACACCCTCACTTCCCTTTCCGCCTCAGACGGGGAAGAATTTTGAATAATTGTCATTAGAAGAAACTTTATAATCAATAACTTTTATATGATATTACGTGACATATAAGAATAAAACATGCATTATTATTTAAATGCACTCAAAGCGTTTGAAACGAAAAAAAAAAAAAAAAATTAACAATAAACGGTTTAATTAACCAAAATCGAAAGTTGCTGCATCTAAAACTTTTATACACAATCCAAGTACTTGCGCTGGTGTTTTTGAAGAAATTGAGATGCAACTGGCAAATAACTACATGAAATATTTTTTGGAGGCTGGACGTCCTGTTAGAGAAGTCCTTTTAGATAGGATGGAAAGAAAACTGCAATGAAAACAATATCTTTATGAAGTATTAGTGCCTATGTCATAGATACGGAAAAATGAAGGGTTAAATATTCAAATTAAGCAAACAAAATAATTTTATAGGCATTCTGCGTTCAGAAAATTAATGCCTTGCTTTTAAGGGGCCGCTTCACTGAAACTCCCCGAACGCGAAATCTCATGTTAACCTATGGGAAAACTCCGAAGCGCGATAACTCATTACCTAATATAATTATTAAAATACGGTTTTCACCATCAGAAAGTAGACGTCAGATGCCAACGTTGTGCGTTTTTAAAAATTGTCTCCGTTAATTTTAAGTATCTCTAAGAAGATGATAAAATTTCAACAAGTGGAAATTTCAAAGTTTATAGGGAATTTTTAAATAGTTAAAATTTAAAGAGACAATTTTTAAAAATGCACAACGTCGGCATCTGGCGTCTACTTTCTGATGTTGAAAACCGTATTTTAATAATTATATTAGATAATGAGTTATCGCGCTTGGAAGTTTTCCCGTAGGTTAACATGGGATTTCGCGATCGGGGAGTTTCAGTGAAGCGGCCCCTTAAGTCCATATATTTACTTTTTTGTTCTATTTACAGTTCCCTATCTACGCTCCCCCGACCAGATCCCCTTCTTCGATGGATCCGGGATTGCAGCCCCCATGGACTCTGAGAAAGTCTTTCCGCCTCGAAAACCGCTTCTTCTGCAAGAAAACATGTCTTCTTCCTCATCCTTTCTGGGTCAGCGCATCATCCATCTTTAGCATTGTTTTTTTAAATAAACTAAACGCATTTTAAATAAGCGTCAGGGGTAACAGTTACTATATTTCCTTAGTTACATTCCAAGCAATTGACTCGAATTAGACTTCCTTTTGCGCATTTTTTCCGTAATTTCTGCAATTTTATAATGTTTATATCAAAGACAAATATACTTTAGATATAATAGTGAATTTTCTATTTTTTTGTATAATTGTATAGTATTCTTTCCGTCAGGACCAAGCCATTTTTCAGTTAAACAGTAGGATTACGTTATAGATAAGTTCCTTTTCAATTAAAAAAATAAATAAATAGATAAATAAATAAATAAAAATAACAGTTTTAGAAATCATTAAGTGAATGAAATTGAAGCTAATTCAGTTAAAATTTTCATACCGAAATTGTCTCTCATGTGATCTTTTGAAATATGAAAGAAAAACAATATGCCAAGCATATATTATGAAACACTTTTCCAACACTTCCAGAATACTGTAACGAAACTTCGCCGTTTAATAACATGAAAGAAAATATCTGAAGTATACAATTTAGAAAACGGATAACATATTTGAAAACCTAACTTCAGTAATTACTATCTATAGTCGGAAAAGTACTCCAATTCCTTGCCTCCCTGTTAAAGGTGAAAATGAGCACTCGTCAATTAAACTTGAAAAACTGGCGATTAAAAATATGGAAAGAACCCAGCCAAATGCAGGATTTTCCGATTTTCTTTTTTTCCCCTAAAATTAGGGATTCTTTCGCACCCGTTCGACGAAATTCATGATTTTTCCGCACCCGTTCGACGATATTCATGATTTTTCTGCACCCGATCGTCTATATTCATGAATTTTCCGCACCCGATCGACGATATTCATGAATTTTCCGCACCCGATCGACGATATTCATGAATTTTCCGCACCCGATCGACGATATTCATGAATTTTCCACACTCGATGAACGATAATCACGATTTTTACGCGCCCGTTTGACGATAGTTATGATTTTTACCCGCCCGATGGACGAAATTCATTATTTTTAAGCACCCGTTCGACGAAATTCGTGATTTTTACGCACCCTACCGACGATATGATTTTTCTCCTACCGTTTGATGAAATTCATGATTTTTACGGGCCACATCGACGAAATTCATGATTTTTACGCACTCGACCGACGATATTAATGATTTTTTCGCAACCGTTCGACAAAATTCATGATTTTTACGCGTCCGATTGACAAAATTCATGATTTTTACGCGTCCGATCGACAAAATTCATAATTTTTACGTACCCGATTGACGAAATTCGCGAGTTTTACGCTCCCGAAGGACGAAATTTGCAATTTTTTTATGAAACTAATTGGCGAAATACACAATTCTTGAATTTCTGGAGATGTTGGCCACTTATGGTCCGCAGGCCATAGGTTGTGCACGTGTAATGTATATCATATTGTGGGTTAGCATTTATTGTATAAAAATATTCATTTTATTATTATCAGATCTTAATTCTAGACAAATATTTTTTTTTAAAAAAGGTACTTATGTAGTTATCTACATAAGTACCTAAGCTTAGTGAGACTTATGTAGTTAGCTACATAAGCATGTTGTGTTATAACTTTGTTGTTAACTTATTTTAAAATTTAAAATAGATTGGAAATTAGTATCTCAAGTTTATTCAAAACAATATAAATTAACATATTTTTATTTAGTACATAAATTACATGTTCACTGCAAAATTATTATATAAATTTTAAATTATTAAATATTTAGTGACATAAATGTGCTTACTGACTACTAAAGAAATTATTCGCACTAGCCAGTAACTGGCTAATAAAAAAAAAAAAAAAAATCAACCTACCGGTCAGTGGCTACTAAGGAAAATTCCTTATTTTCACCATTACTCCTTGTATATGATCAATAGATTTGTATATCTACTATATATATATAAAACACAAAAGGAAATTTCGTTCCGCTCCTTTATAACTCGAGTTCTGCTGAATGGAATTTGATGGAACTTGCATTGTTGGATAGATAATTTTTCAGGGAAGGTTTTAGTATATAACACAACGTTCTACGTAAATTAGTTATAGAATTATGATGGAAAGTTCTGTTATTTTGGACGAAAAGGTTACCATTGATCGTTTTTTGGCGACCATTATCGTTAGTGAAAGAACTGAAACTGCTATATAATTTAGAAAATAATACAAACACATCGAAAAATAAAAGAAAAAAGTTACTAATTTTATTTAATATAAAAAAAAAAAAAACGAAAAAGAGTTTTGATGACAAATAATGTTGTAAAACAGGATATTTAATTTATACATGAAAAAAAAATGCTCGTAATGCTTACAAAGTTATTCAGTGAAAAATATTGCAATTAAAACCATATTTGACGATTTATCGTTTGCGTCAGGTTAAGAAAAATACCTCTAAAAATTTGATTTGATAAAATCTTAGTAACAAATTTGTTTTTGATTTGTTCTTTTTAAAATTTTATTTTTATAAATCTAACTCCTTCATCATGGGACTTACAGAAGAAACTTGCAGCTGCAATTATAAAAATGACTGTACTTGTGAGTTACCTTTTATTTGTTTATTTACGATTTTGATTTTACTTTTGTCTCCAAACAATTTGATTTTAAGCCAAAAGGACCATAAGCGTGACATCGGTCCGAACGATGTTTAAAAAAAATGGTGTTTTTTCAAGTATACGACAGCATTTTTCGTGTAATTTTTTATATTCGAATGTATATTATATACATATCAGTTAAATGAAGTGAAATATTTAAATTTTAGTGTAAATTATAACATATATTTAAAAAAATTTAAACCATTCATTTCTTTTTTGTTTTATTTGCAAACCTTTTTTTTTAAGGTGTTAAAAAGACATTGGAATAATCTTCTATAATCGGGTCATTCGTCTGTTAGCAATATATTATATTGTTGGAAATTTCGGAACAACTGTCGCAGACGCACCAGGGTTGGCGCCATATTTGTTTTCGCTCAGAAAAACTAAGACCAAAAAAACAGAAAAACTCAAAACCCGGTTTTTGCACCCGTTAGGCCTAGATTCCTAAAGTAGCATGTTAGTTTGATTTTATTATGAAACACACACAATTTTTAATATAAACACGCACAAATTATTTTATTTTAAAACACACACAATGATTAATTTATTATAAAACTCACATTATTTAATTTAATTTAAAACCATTAGAATTTGCTCTACTGCAGGGCTGTCCAACGCGGCGCCCGCGGGCGCCATAGCGCCCTTTGAAGGTTTTCTTGGCGCCCTTTTAAAGGTTCCCTGTTAATAGCATTTAAATTATAAGAAAATGTCATTTTAAAGGATGCTTTATTTATAATCTTTGATATTTGCCTGAGATATGTTTTTAAAACCTGTTTAAGTGTATTTCGCACATCAAAAAACAAAAACGGACTTTTAAAAATTAATCTTGTGTTATTGCGTTTCTTCACGAATTTATAGTTAGTCTTTATTTAAAAAAATATAGAAATTGTGACTAGGGAAATTGGTAAAGGTTGGCAATTACTTATTCAATATGTTAAGAAGTGAAATGTAGAAAAATATGCTGTTCAACCCACACCCCTCTTTCGTGCATGAAAGTTCAGCTTTTTTGCTTTTGTTACACTGACCCATTTGCTATTTTATAAGATGGGTAAAGGAGTGTAATTTTCTCTTCTTATCTTTTGAAATTTTAGGTAATTTTTCTCATTTTGTTTATAACAAATGTGTAAAATCGTGCCAAATGATTTCTGTCAGTTAATAAAGTTCTGTCAGGCTATTTCTTTGGAATCACCCATGGATTGGTCACTATCATGCCTGTTTTTTTTTTGTAGTTTTTATAACGGTAAATTTGCGCTTCCAAAATAAGTCAAGGAGTATTTTTCCGTAATTGTCTGAGTGCAACGAAGACTCATACACAGCGCAGTATTACTTTGCCCCATATATAGCTACGATGGATATTAAAACCTTTCGTCAAGCATAACTCAAAAAATATTTAACGGATTTCGTTCAAATTTTTACAGCAGGTACCTATAAAGGTGACAACGACGTCTATTTATTACCAAGAATAAATGTCAAACCGTTTGGAAGTTATATTAAAAAAATAGATAAAAAAGCACAATTAAAGTACATACGTCACTAAATTTTGTGCGTACGTCATTTTCACCGGCGGGAGATTTTCGTAGACATCGGAATTGAAAAGTTCATGGAATACATGGAGCAAAAAAATATGCAAGCACTAATATTAAGCACAATAAAATATATTTCAATTTAATAAAAATAGAAAGTTAATCTGGATTTTTTTCTGTTTGAAAAGTATTAGAGATTAGTAAGAGTAGTATTAGTATTAGAGATTTGGCGTAAATCACACCATTAGCAGCTTTTTTATTTCGCGTGCGTATGTTAGGAACAATTCTTTGATGTTTAAATAAAAGATTTCGATTTGTGGCATTATTTCTTATTTTCTTTTCCTTTTTAGTATTTTAAATGGAATTAGTGAAAGGCGCGTATTTTAAATTAAATGAGTGAAAGACGTGTATTTTTAATGTATGTATTTCAAATGAAATCAGTGAAAGATTTATATTTAAATGAAATGAATGCAATATGAGGATGTTATGAGAAAAATATTTGGCGATTTATCAACTGCGCCAAGTTAACATAAACCGTCGACCACTTTTCATAACAAAAAACTATCGCCAAATAAACGGGAGAACGTTGTCATTGAAATATCAAAATACATAAATAAATAAAATATAAGAATTTAAGGACACAATTGTTATTTTAATGAATGAAATAACTAATAAATCAGTAAAACATAATGAAAAATAAACGCAAATGTCGCGTTAAAAACCACTTGATGACGTAACAAACACGTATAATGCTTCTGATATCAAGTAAATGGGACTGCATTTTTGGCGTTTAATCTAACAGTTTGGCGATAGTTTTTTTTTACGAAAAGTGGTCGACGGGATAATAGAGCAGTACCTCTATGTGAAATGAAACAAGGCACAGATGTCATATACGCACCACGTTGGCGCGATTTTTCCCTCCACCAGCTTAGGGAAAACTTTGTTTTTGAATATTAGTTACAAATAGTGTGACAAATAGTACACGTGATTTTTTATTTCAATATAAAAATAAAATAACGTAATAAATGAAACAGCTTCTATTATTTTAAAAAAGGAAATAAAAATAAATAAATAATAGTTTGATATAAATAAAGGCGCGGATGTCATATACGCACCACATTGGCGCGATTGCAACAAAATGGCAATTTTATGCCTCACATGGTAACCCGGTTATTTTGTTTCAATTGTTGTTTATTAACTTTTATTTTTTATTTTAATTCTATAAATTGTTTTTATTATATATATCAATATTTATTTATATCAAACTATCATTTATTTATTTTTATTTCCCATTTTTGAATAATAGGAGCTATTTCATTTATTACGTTATTTTATTTTTATATTGAAATAAAAAATTACATACTATTATTGTATGGTATTTGTAACTAATATTCAAAAACAAAGTTTTCGCCGAATCGGCGGGGGAAAAATCGCGCCAATCTGGTGCGTATATGACATCTGTGCCTAAATTAATATTGATATACATATAAAAATAATCTATAGAATTAAAATAAAAAATAAAAGTAAACAAACACAACAAACAGTTTTCGCCAAAGGGGCGGGGGAAAAATCGCGCCAACGTGGTGAGTATATGGCATCTGTGCCGGGATTTTTACCCTTTTATCTGTGCTTTCGGAAATATAAAAAAATTAAAAAATTCTTATATCAGGTGTATAATGTTTTGCATTTTTATACGGACCACTTCTCCATTTTAAGATTTTAAATGCTATTTATATCAGATATTTCTTTCTTGAGATTCCCACAAGTTTTTTCCGGTAATTTTTTTAGTTCGCTTATTAATTGTTTACAATTTGCCCCCCTGGCAATAACAATTATTTATCACAAAAAATGGGTACTTCTCTATTATCCCGTCGACCACTTTTCATAACAAAAAACTATCGCCAAACTGTAACGCTAAATAAACGGGAGAACGTTGCCATTGAAATATCAAAATAAATAAAATATAAGAATTTAAGGACACAATTGTTACTTTAATGAATGAAATAACTAATAAATCAGTAAAACATAATGAAAAATACACGCAAATGTCGAATTAAAAACCACTTGATGGCATAACAAATACGTATAATGCTTCTGGCATCAAGTAAATGGGACTGTATTTTTGGCGTTTAATCTTAGTTTGGCGATAATTTTTTGTTATGAAAAGTGGTCGACGGGATAATAGAGAAGTACCCAAAAATGGCTTAGTTTTGTTAAATTTGTTTGTTATGTATTTTCATTTCTTATTAAAATATCGAAAATGGCAATAAAATTTTATTTTAGCACCGTACTTAATTTTTTAAAATGGCTCAAAAACATGGTTTAATAAACGTAAATATTTTAAAAAACATGTTTTTCCGCTCTCTAGAAAAATTTGTAAGATTCTACAACTGCCTTTGGCACCAACCAGTACATGATACGGAACTTTTCCCTATTCAGATACACAGAAGAGGTTGGTCACAAACAAGAGTAATGCTAGCAATAATATTGTTTTAACTCTATAAGAGTTAGAAACAATAATGATATTAAATTCCCCGATTAGCTGAGGGCCCGATTACGGAACTTTCTCCTAGAAAAAAAAAACTGTAGAAGTCTTTTACATTTGTTTCGAATGAAGCTCGATCAACAAAGTATTAATTGATAATACAAACAACACTATTAACATGGGGGCAAAAGTTTGAATTTAAGTGTATATATTTGGAACCCTCCCCCCCCCCAACCACCCACCAAAAAAAGAAAAAGAAAGTTACAGAAATGAATTTAAAATGGCGTGAAGCCACCCTTTCTGACATAAGAAACTGGCTGCGAACCCGATTACGAAACTTTCACTTAACTTAATAACATGTATCTAATAGCCCTGAGGACAATTCCCCTTCCCAGTTATACGGACCTTGGGGCTTTTTTAAAAAGCTTGACGCAGTTCGGGTTGAAGAAGTTGAGATTTACTGTCAAATGACATAAACTACTATGAAAATAAAACTGGTGAATTATTATGCTGGTTTATGTATGTAATTAAAAAAATTGCATCTGATTACACTCTTTAGATAAATTACTCCTGTTTGCATTTAATAACAGATAAACGGCTTCCGTTTACTAAATTGTTTAAATATTGGGAAGAGTTGGCGAGAGATAGATAGACGTGTAAACAAACGGGTAGAGAGACGGATAGCGACAGAGATAAGCTAACGGGTAGCGAAACGAATAGACAGACGGGTAGCGAGGCAGGTGCAAAAAAGGGTTGACAGAGGGGTAGTGAGATGGGTAGGGAGACGGGTAGCGTGGTGGATAGAGAGACGAGTACAGAGACGACTTGACAGACGGGTAGAGAGAGGGGTATATAGACAGACAGACGTGATGATAGACGAGTAGTGTAACGGGAAGCGAGACAGGTAGAGACACGATTAAAGAGTCGGGTAGAAAGACAGACGGATACTGAGACGGGTATACAGAAGAGTAGAGAGACAGTAGACAGATGAGTTCGGAGAGAGACACAGCTAAGACATACGAGTAGTTAGACTGGTAGACACGTTTGTAGCAAAGCATGTTATCAATGTGGTTTGAAGTATACGAGTTTCTATAAATAGTTATACAAATAAACAAAGGAAATTTTTTTAATTCAAATATTAAATATTTGATTTAATATTTCAATATTTTATATTTTATTTTTTAATATTTTATTTAGATATTTGTCACAAAGAAAATGTTGCAAAAATTAAATTAAATTTGCGTTAAACTACGCTTGCTAAAATACGCTATTGGCTGCAAATCTGATTATGTGACTTTAAAAATATCGTTTTAAAAGATCCGGCGTTTTTTTTTTTTTTTTAAGTTTTGAGCAATTCCCGCTTAAAAAAATGAGATTATTTGCCAAATGTTATAAAAAAATGCATATGAAAACATAACAGTATATGAATTTATATATGATATTTTGTAATTATATCATTTAATTTGCTATTTTTCATATGTTGTATCTTTATCTATCTCTTGTCTATCATATGCTGTATATTCACTTAGATTCTTGTTGATATCTTCTTTATATCGTAATTGTTAACTTTATGTTCTCAGCAATATCACTCAGACTAATCCCTTTGAGGGAAGTCCTAGTAAAAAATACCTAACAATAGCTCTGATTTTTCTTTTTAAAATTATAAACGAGATTAAAGTTTCTGACTACTTCCAATAGAAACGTTTTTGAGATATACCCTCTCAGAAAAATGTATAATTAGAAATTTACTGCGATTTATAGTTTTTCTTTCTTTCTTTCTTTTTTTTTACATGGAGTTTCAGATCTATAGGGGCATAAGGCCCTTTTGCCTTCTACTGCGAGATGCATTTACATGTGTGAATCGCTACTAATACTGAGATAATTGTGTTGCATGTTTTGAGCTAGGTTAATAATGGCGCCCTTCATTGTTTGCCAAAAGCTGAACTGCGCCCCTGCTTAGTGAAAGGTTGGACAGGCCTGCTCTACTGTATTGCCATACGAAGCAAAATCTGGTCGAAATCGCCGGATTGCCCAGGCATAAAAACACCATTTTGGCGCCAAACGGACACCCCGGTGCGTCTACGACATCTGTACCGAAATTTCTTTTATATTTGAAGGGGACTTTGGACGGTAAATCAGATTGGAAAAGATTACCCGCAATTTGTACTCGGCAATTAATACATTTGTGTATTTTCATTGTGAAGCAAACGGAGGAAAGAAGATTAACTATTATATATTTTTTCACTGTCAGTTATTTTACTATCACTAAACAAGCAATACTTGCAATGTACCAAAAAAACTTGGACATGCCAATAGTGGCCAAGTAACAATATTTGTTGATTTATCATTTTAGCCTAGATCAGAAAAAAGTATCTGGAATTCAGATTAGATACAATTTTGATCATTACAATTTAATTTCTGCTAACGCACAGCTCTAGCCGCTAAACTTAGTGACAAATTATCGATTATGTTCATTATAGGGTTTATTTAGACAACAGACTCAAGAATAATCTAATCTTCAAAATAAAAGAAATTGCAGGAGTATTTATTTCTCCGTGTTATTATGCTCATTAGAAAAAAAATCTTTGGTTTAAGTATTTATTATAATAATTATTACTAAAAATTTTGCATAACGAACTTTATTTAACATTCTCAAGTAGTTTTATTGATCTATAATTCAGTCAACAGCAATTTGACATTATTTAATGGAACGTAGTTTGGCGCGTAATTAACTTCGTTTTGTAGCTAACTCTGGTATATTTGTAACCATATCGATATAAAAACTTCTTCTAAGTTTTGACTTCCAACTTGGCTGTGAACCCGATTACGGAAGACTAGGAAGATTTTATTTGATGCAAACTAGAGGATTATTTTTCAATCAGAATCAGATTTCGAGGTTTTTTCCAGGTTGTTACATGATTGCAACTGGTATATAAAATGAAAAGGCAGTAAAAATAACATAATTTTCATTTTATTCGAACAATTCGTCTTTAAAAACCCACTTTTTTAAGATTGACATTTCTTTGAATATGAAAGTTAAACACTTCTTTGAATATGAAAGTTAAACACTTATCTTTATATGCAAGTAATTTATTGCTTTTTTCACTATATTTACTCTGCTGGAATCCAAAGGTAGAAAACTACAGTAGATCTGCCAGAAGATGACGTATATTACGAAATAAAATGTAACGTAGAGTGAGATTGTAGTTAAACTACCAGAACCGCGCATAGCGCCAAGCTGAGAGGCCCGGAGTTCAAGAAATAACAAACGAAAATGAATAACCCGAACATTATTTAAATTCAATAGTCAATCTCTGCAATGATAGCTCTCTTTTTTTAGTAGTAGGGTGACTAGAGGACATTTTAATTTCTACTGGTCATAACGACCACATTTGTCTACCAAACTCTACTATAAATGATGTAATAAAAGAGTTGCTTCTTAATAGCCTGAATTTTGTCTAACACCTAAGATAAAATAATAGCGCAACGGCATTCGCATTGTATTGGAGAGTGCGGAAGAATTTGAAAGGTGAAGGTCCAAATTACTTGAAAATAAATGGTCGAATTCACCATTTCGATTTATTCAAGGTTCATTTGGAAAATTGACCAGCGCAGCGGGCATAGCCTTCTAGTATACTATATAATTCAGCTCAGCTAGAAAATGCATAACACTGTTAAAACGTCACTTTCAGCAATTTCTGCCGATAGACGGAAACGTACTCGAATAATTATAATAAATTAAGTTATGTACAGGTTTTTATACACATCCCATATTAAGCTAAAATTTAATTCAGGTAAAAAACGCATAACGCAATTAAAAACGCACTTCCAGCAATTATTATCCATAATTGGCAATGTATCCCAGTTCTTTGAGTAGCCTTATAAACTAATTTATTTATAGTCTACAAACATCTTTTAGTGTATACTAAATATAATTCAGCTGGAAAATGCCTTACACAATTAACAAGCACCATTAAACAATTCATGGCCATAGACAGTAATGCTTTCGAATGCTTTTGTGTAGTCCTGTATATGATCTACGGAATTTATACATACCATGCGGTATGCAAAAATTTTAACTTAAACTTAAGAACGCAATCCAAAGTTGAAATCTAATTTCTATCAATTTATCGCTTATAGACAGTACTGTAACTGAATTATTTTGTGTGTCATCATTAAATGAACGATAAATGCTACGCACTCTATATTCTACAGTAAGAATTTTGTAATGAACCTCAGCTATATAAATTTTATTATGTTTGAAATAGTGCAACATCATTAACATATTACTGCAAACGAATTTTCCCCATTATGTAACTGAATTCTTTTGTGCGACCCTGTAAGTGAATGCTAAATGCTTTGCACTTCATATTCTCGGAAAGCATGTTTTAATGCATTCCATAAATATCAATTTCATTATGTTTGAAATAGCGTATTATTAAAATACACTGCAAACGATTTTTCCCCATAGAACCATAATGTATAACGGAATTCTTTTGAGTGTCTCTGTAAGCGAACTATAAATGCTACTTGCTTCGTTTTATATAGGGAGCATGCCATGGTAAATCTCAATAGCATATACCAATAAGGTAGAAATCTAAATATATTTACGGGAGTTGGAGCGCGGGCAACCAAACAGACCGGCGCACAGTGGGGTGAAATCGAAGGGAAAAAAATCCTAAAAATCATTAACTTGTGAACGAGGGTTGCTGGAGACTTCACATTTTGTTCGTTGGTTGATTGATTGATTGATTTATGACGGCCAATTACCTACTCGAGGGATATAGGCCCTAGGGGAGAGTGCCTTCCGTGGGGGTCTTTCTAAGGGATCCTAACCCGTATTTACGGCAAGGTTCGAAGAAAACCACGGAAAACTCCGAACGGTTAGATCGACGAGCGCGACAGGGGTTTGAACCCAGCACCTACAGTCTACCAGAGCAGAACTTCTCAGCCACTGGTGGGCGACTTCACATTTGGATCACAAATAGATCTAAAAACCCATCTTTGAATGTATAAACACATTGAAACTTTCTTTTACTTGAAGTATAAGGTGTCACACAAAATATACATAATAAAACAAATAAACCACTGACATATTTCGGTTTTATATGCATATTTTATGTGACACCTTACTTAAGTAAAATAAAGTTTTTATGTGTTTATATGTTTAAGAAAAGGTGAAGTTGTCTTTTACATTTCAGGATTTAAAAAAAATTTTTAGCATCTTTGAATGGATTTGTTTATCAGCTTGATTTGATCAGACCTCATTAAGGAGTCCAAAATTTAAACAAGTTGGAAATTGTACGTCAAACGCGACAAATGAGATGCGTTCGTACTATAACTAGTTTTATAATTAGTCAGATCTTGGTGCAATAGCTGTTGCATCTCTTATGCAAAAATGCGTGAATACAAAATTTATTTTACGTTCAGATTTTCATATTATAGATATTAATTTTATTTTATGAAATTAAGTTTCAATACCACTTTTACAAACAAATAACTACAATTCTGTTACATTAAAATTATACAGTGCGCAAATATCCAATATAAGACAATGTAAAAAAAAAAATCATCGTTATTATTTCAGTGAAATAAATTATATCGTCTGCTATTATGTGATTAATTTCCGTAATAAAATAAGTACAGTTTAAGTTGGCAACATTTTATCTTTTGTTAACATTTACTGAAAATTCCAATAACTTGAAATCCATATTTAGACTCTTTTTAGGTGCGTTCGTAATTATATAAATACGTAGCACCTATAGTCGTCGTTTGGTCCGTCCGTCTGTCTGTCCGTCCGCATATAACAACGCAAAAACTACCCAACCAAATGGTTTGCAATTTAAAATATATTATCTTTGCATAAATTTGTCGAGACATTTCAAATTTTATCAAAATCGAATCAAAACTTTAGGAGATATTAATAAAAATATTTATTAAGAAATTTGATTTTTTTTTTTAATCGGTGCTTTTTTGTTATAGGAGCTTCCGATGGATGTTAAATCGTCAAGCGACCGAGATACTTATTTTATTACAGAAATTAATCTGCAGACGATATAATTCATTTCACAGAATTAAAAATCATCAAGATCTGAATATTTATATAACTAGCTGATACATATATATCTGAATATTTATATAACTAGTTAAGATATTTGTATGAACAGTGTCATAAAATATATACTTAACTAGCTGTTTAACCCGTTCTACGCACGGGATATCATGAATTTAATTCTAAAACGTGCGTACGAACGCACCTCGTTTGTAACGTTTGACGTACAATTTCCAACTTGTTTCCATTTACTATGTATTTCTCCGGTAACATCTATCCAAAAAACTGTCGATAGATTATAGGATTACTATAATGAAACAATTTTAGTATACAAATCCGGTTTTTAAATTGAGTAATACGGAAATAATAAGAGTAAGGGAAGTTGATTTCGTTCGTAACTCCATCAACTTCAACAATTTTAGTAAGAACGTGGATTAAACCCAGAAATTTTATTTTAATTTGTTTATGTCCCAGGTAATTGCAGAGGTGCTGCTGACCTCTATCCCTTAGATCCATTTGTTGTACAAGCTGGTTTTTCAGACGTTTGGGGAATATATTACGTAAATTCCAGCAAAGGGGCGCAAAAACTGCACATTGATTTGAAATCCTGATACTGATCAATTCGTGATTTTTTTTTGGTACTCTGTATTCAATTTTGGTTCTAAATTTTGGAAAAAATGTTTTACCTTCTGCTAATAATTCGACCAAAATAATAACTAGTTGACCCGCCCGGCGTTGCTAGGCCCGTGATAAAACCTTAAATGAACCCCAAATAAAAAATGCTGATAATTAATGATAAAAGTTCTCGTAAGAAAACATTTAAAAAAAAAAAGCTTTTGTTGTTTAAATCCTTTAAAAATTTTAATGGTTATAAATATAAAGGTTTACAGCCCGTGTAAAAATTACGTCAGAAATATTGTTATCTGGCTGTAAAATAAATGTTTTTTTTCCTGGAAAAACTATCCTTTTTCAAATTCTATAGAAGGGGAACTCCCACTCCCGCCTTCAAAAAAAGTGAAAGCGCTTCTCTCCTTTTTCAATCCTTCCCTTCCTCTTGCAATTACCAATTCCCTTCTGTTCACCCCTCTCTCAAACAAAGCAGGTGGAAGAATGGATGCTCCCTCGAGGAAGGGGAAATAAGAATAGAATTTAGAAGGAGTATTTCCCTGCGGTAGTGTTGGGAGCAGTGCAGGTCAATAGGAGAGCTATTCTTTCCCCAGCGCTCTTGATTCTTCTTAATTCTTTTTTCTACTTAGTTGAAGCATGCGCAGTAAGGTCGAATTTGCCCTGAAAAATTAAGACTTTTGTTTCTCGCTTTAATATATTAGATAATCTAACTCACCATAAATATCATACATAAAAAATTAAAAGTTTTGTTAAAGCAATTTTTTACATTTTCTCCTATTTTATATAGTGCGGACTTCTATCAGCCTTCTGGTGAACGCAACGCTGTGAAATTAGAGTTCTGATAGCCTGGGATATTGTTTAATACATGTGTACTATTGATTACCCATTTAAATAAATAAATAAATAAACTGATTTTTAAACATTTTTTCGCCCTACAGTGGGTCGGACGGCAGACAGACAAACAAACTGAATTCATAAACACTTTTTAAATATGTTGGAAAGTTTTAACAAGAGTGGTTTCTTACGTTTTTCAATTGCCCGGGTTTTACGTTATTTGCTTCTAAATTGTCCACACATAATATTACTATAAATTCGTTCCCCTTCTCCACTTCTTTTATATCTTTTTCTTAATATAGCTTAATATTCTCGTATCAGTTGAAAAAAGAACCCAGTTTTATTTCCAGCGCCGTCTGAAACACTCAGGTCTCCTGGACCTAATTAATTTTTAGAGTTTTAACACAAGAACTTATATTTATTATTATTTTTTAAATATTCAGCTATGCAAGAAATATACTACTATCCGCGGTTTTAAAATGGAATATGTTTCTGCTCATATTTCAAAGTGATGTTTTCCAAGTACAGCAAAATTATCACTAAATACGAACATTTTTTTTTTTTTTTTTTTTTTTTTTTTTTTTACTGTAAAGGTTGATTGATACACTGGTGTCATAGATTAAGGGGCAAACAAAATATTCTTTTTTTTTTTTTTTTTTTGTACACAATAGTTAATTGTGAGCTGTCAAAAGAAGTTGACATAAACGCCAGGTGTAGCAAACAAATATTACCCTAAGTAAATATCACAGGGAGTCGATGCGACGTCATAAATGGTCACAAGTGTACAGTCTCTATAATGATCAAAATGAAATACATTTCATTCGTCACTTTCGGATTAATCGTCATTTAGTGACTCCACCGGTAATCACCATAATCGTTGCTTTGCGACAAGTCACTTTTTGACTCTCAGGTGATCGTCATTTGGTGATTCCACTGTGAAGTCATGACCGTTGTTGCATTGAGACAAGTTATCAAGTGGCGCCACAATGAAGTCACCTGGTGATTCAGGTGACCCTCATTCTGCAATTCTACTGTGAAATCCCTATGACCATTGATTTGTGATAAGTCACGAGGTGACTTGATTGTGACATACTTGAGAACACGTCAGAAAACAACGGTCGGGGTGATTTCAGTGTAACGTCAACGTGTGATTCATCACAAAGCAACGGTCACTGTGACTTCATAGTGGAGTTTACCAAATGAGAGTCACCTGGGAGTCCCAATGAGAGGAATAAAGACATCACACTTCGATAAACGTAGTGACTATGACACTTGTAACCATTTGTGATGTCACATCGACTGGTTGTACTATTTGGGCAATACCTGTTGGTCAACACCTACCGTTTATGTCCATTTTTTGACTACTCACAATTAATATTTGTGTACGAAAATTAGAATTTCGTGTTAGCTCCTTAACTTATGTATACACTAGCGTATATCACACAATGCTAAAACACACACACACACACACACACATATATATATATATATATATATATCACAAACATCACTATATGTAAAATATAAATATATATATAGTTTATTTTTATTTTTATTTAAATCAATCTCTATCTTTTTCAATTTTTCTATATATATATATATATATATATATATATACAGGGTGGTTATTAATTAACGTGAGGTGTTCAAGGCCTTCTAGCGAGTAAAGTATAGGACGATGCATAACCAAATTTTATGAGCATGCATAGTAGACCATGGGATTTAGAATTTTAAATTTTTTTTTTCCAAAATTCGCCACTAGGGGCAATTTTGGCGCTGCAAAAGTGTATTAGTGTAAACATTGACTGATTAAAGGCCAAACAATACAGTACACATCAATTTTATTTACAACAAAAATTTCTTACTTACAAATTAGTTTCAATATGAGCACCATTGGTATATTCCAAGAACTGCATACGATGCACGACGTTTTCTACTGCCGCTCGCAGTATATCAGAGTTGATTTGCCTCACTTGTAACGTTATTCGATCTTTCAACGTTGCTATATCGGAGACATGTCCTTGATAAACAACACCTTTAAGAAATCTCCACAACCAAAAATCACAAGGATTGAGATCGGATGACCTCGGTGACCATGCCGTAGGAAATGCATGACTAATGATTCTGCTGTCAGAAAAATGTTGCCGCAACACACGCTGTACCTTAAGTCCAAAGTGGGGTGGTGCACCATCTTGCATGAATATGATCGAATCGAGACATCTCGCTGCTGTAGTTGTAGACATAAAGTTTTGTAGCATATCTGCATACCTGGCAGCAATAATAATACAGGTCACTGGTCCACTTGCTTCATTTTCCTCATAAAAGTAAAGACTGATGATAAAGGATGCTGTAAAGCCACACCACACTATGACTTTTGGTGAGTGGAGAGGCTCTTGCACACAAGCGTGCGGATTATTCGCTGCCCAAATGCGGCAGTTGCGGGTTTTAATTCCACCGTCCTAATGCAATTGCGCTTCATCACTCCATAAAATCTGCAATGTAGCATCAACTTGCATGCGCGCTAAAAATATCAATGAAAAATCCAATCCGGTGGCCGCATCGCCTGGAAGCAGTTCTTGAACAGAAGAGATTTTGTAAGGATAAAACTGTAGCATCTGATGCAGGAACTTCCTCACCGTTGAGTATGGGATATGAGTGTACCGAGATACTGCCCGAGCGCTGCTGGTACCCAGCACATTTTCCATCTCCTGTTCGACAATAGCAGTTGCAACTTCGTCAACTTGTTGCTGACTAGTCACTTTGCGTTCTTGGCCTGGTTGCCGTGCTAGAGTCCCTGTAGTTTCAAATCGTTGAATTATCTTTCGCAAATTTGTCATGCTGATCGATCCTTTTCGCAACTTCTTTAATAGGTGAAATTCACGAAGCGCAGCATTGCAATTCTCGTTCCGTTGATAATACAGCTTGACAAGCAAAGCAAGTAAGGTAAGAGCCATCGCAAAGCAGTTGGTCTCAGAATCATGAGAAGTCTCCTAGCTTTTCCTTTTAAACTCATGATCGCTACACAGAACGGATTTTGTGCAAATTAATGCCTTTTAGACGGTAAACAGCGCCAAAATTGCCCCTAGTGGCGAATTTTGTTTTCTTTTAGAATTCGAAATCCCATGGTCTACTACGCATGCTCATCAAATTTGGTTATGTTTCGTCCAATATATTACTCGCTAGAGGGCTCTGAACACCTCACGTTAATTAATAACCACCCTGTATATATATATATATATATATTCTATTAGTATGTTATAATTCATTAACTAATATATACATGTATGATATCTTAACTATTTTTGGTAAATACTATTCGATATATAGGTAGATAGAAGGTAGAAATTTGTATTAAATCAGTATTCATTTAATTATTTGTAGCAGTATATAAAAAGATTAATTTTTTTATAAATTCTATAATATATATAAGTAGTTTAACATAGATGGCAGCACCAGCACTTTGTATTAAAAGAAATATCTCTTTTACATAATATATACTGTTGTTAAGAATCTATGAAATACTATGTAAGATAAAATTAATTATGTGTAAATTTATTGATATAATAGGAGTTTGTACGATTTTAATGTAAAACTATAATGATAATAATATTTTATAATATTTATATATCATATTAAATCTAATATAATTAATATATAACTCAAACTTAATTTTGAATAATTCCAATAGAGGGTAGCACTTTACATGTCATATAAATGCTAATAATATTGTTAATAGTAATTTTAAATTATATATAGAGGGCGCTTAACGCTTGTGTATTAATTTTACTTTTAAAGATTAAAATTAAATGGAAAATTTGTATTTTAACAAATGTAAATTTGTTTTTAAGTGTATATCGCAAAAATAAATTAGTGTGTGTTTAAATAATAGTGTTATGGTGTAATAATTAAGTTGTTATTTCAAAAAATGTACTCTCAACTTAACTTTCTAATAATTTCTCTCAACTTCACTATCATAATCACGTATGAGCTATTTCATGATTATCGCCATGTGGACGTGTTGGGATCATGAAAACATTGTGATTGTTAAGATTTTTGGATAATAATTGTGAGTAAAATATTTTATCTACCCTTTACAGTTTATTTATTTCCAATTTTAAAAATTTTATCTATTCTTTAAGGATTTTTCCAATTTTAAAATTTAAATTGTTATCTGGTAATAATTTAGTATTGTGTTGTATTGGGTTTTATGGATAATTACTATGAATAAAATATTTTATCTATTCTTTACGGATTTTATTTCACATTTTATTATTTCTCATTGTATTCTGGTAATAATTCATTATACCTGGGTGATTCTACTGATCTTAGCATATATGCCAGTAGAATTATGAAATAATGAATTATTTTTTAAAAACACATGTGGGTACATCCAGGCTGACGATTATATCTACATGTGTTTTTTCCATATTTCTTCTCTTGTTGTCAAATTTTCCATTGTATATGGTTCATATTTCATTTCTTAATCCATTTTTATTCAAATGATAGCAACTCCAAATTATATATTTTTTTTATCTTTCACTCTCTCTTTTAAATTTTCTTAATGTTTTAAGTATTTTTGGCCAATTACCATTGAAGCATAAGCTATGGTAATATTATGATTGCATTAGTTAAATATTAGCTATGTGGTATTCCGTCTTCACATTATCATTAATTATCTCTTTCGAGATTTAAGAAGAACTTGATATGTTTTTTGAAATTCGTAGATATTATAATTATATATATATATATATATATAAATCATGATGATTATCCTCATTCATTTACTTTAGAATTAAAAGTTTATTCGGTTTGCTGATGCAGATTTTGCTCATCCAAGGCCCCTGGGCCAGAATGGGGAAACATATGTGCCCGGTCTTTGCTGGCTCAGAAAATAAAGATCATTATGTCAACAATATAACTTCTATTCCTTACTTTCATCTTCAGACGTGACATAATACAATGATATCGGAGATTTACAACGGATGTAAAAGAAACTATGTTTAATAAAATAAAATAATAATAATGCGTGTGATGACAGATTTACCAACGAGTACAGGATTCACCATAACGTCGCACATATTCAAGGTCTTTGAAGATGCATAACAAAGGCAACCGCAAATATTTTGGCAACGGTTTTCTTTCTTGAAAGGAACATAAATGCGCAACAATCAAAAAGTTGGTGACAGATATATGACACCTTACGAGACATATTGCATTCAAGGCTCTCTTTCGTTTAACTGCATACATTTTCTTAAATATCTACCTAAAGTATATACCCGAAAACAATTTTCCTTATATTTCTTAAGAAAGCTTCTGCATTGAAACATACATCTTTCTTTAAGCTTCGCCCAATTCGGATATAAAATGAGAACAATGCTAATTTCAGGCTAAGGTATGTAAGGAAATCATCAATCATCTCAACTGTTTCCTTCTATGCAAGAATGTGAAACTCTGTATTGTAAAATCTACATTATTCGTGATCATGTACAATCTCGACACCAAATATTTTGCAACTGCATTAACCATTTAACAATTTTTTTCCCCTACGATATTGTGTCCAAAAATAATTCCCTTTTTGATAAATAATTTTATATTCAAAACGATTATATAAATTCAAATCAGCAGAAAAAAAAAAAGGGAATTTTGACATAAAAATGGATTTCTTCCCCTAAGAATTAATCTGAAAACACTTTTAACAAACATGGACGTTAGAAAAGAGTATACATTTGTTAAATAATTATATATTCATAGACGTAATAGTTTTGAAAATTATTGGTTGGGCTCAATTAGAATATAAATTTTTTTTTCACACAAATACGTGTATGTGTGTGTGTAACAGAGATAGATTACTAATTTAATGTTGCCTTTTTAACTCTATTTTAAAGAAATTAAACAGAATCGTATGCTGATAAATAAATCACAAGTAAAACGTTAAAACAATGAAGAATTCGAATGTACAGACCCGTTTAGAAAAGGATATATACTCGTAGTTATTCACGAATCGTTTATAATAAAATCACAAGAAAGTTGACTTCGAATAAAGTTTTTTTTTTTTTTTTTTTTTAATTAGGGGGCTTTACCCTCTACGAGCTACGCTCGCCAACCTCCGTTCTGACACCGCAAACTCTAAAAACACGCTAATTTGATCAACTCTAAAATGATTACGGAAGATTGAACTGTAATTAAGCGACCAGTGCGATCTACTGTAATCGGGTTTCCATTCATTTTCCTTTCACTGAGGCATTTTAAGGTCGAATCAACTGCTGTCGAAAGAACTAACAACTGTTTTCGTGATTGATAAAATAAGATCAATTAAACATTTGAAAATCAACTTGTGTAAAATGGCTAAGTAAATAAACAATGTCGCTGCATCGGGGAATTTTATAATGTTATAAACAAGTGGGTAAGTGTGATCGAAGATCGCACAAAGGATTTCGTTTAATATTCCTTTCAAAACACTTTATCCTTTCTTTAATAAATTCAAATAAATATAATTTAGCAACAACAACAACAAAAAACAAGTTGGAAATTGTACGTCAAACGTTACAAACGAGGTGCGTTCGTACGCACGTTTTAGAATTAAATTCATGATATCCCGTGCGTAGAACGGGTTAAACAGCTAGTTAAGTATATATTTTATGACACTGTTCATACAAATATCTTAACTAGTTATATAAATATTCAGATATATATGTATCAGCTAGTTATATAAATATTCAGATCTTGATGATTTTTAATTCTGTGAAATGAATTATATCGTCTGCAGATTAATTTCTGTCATAAAATAAGTATCTCGGTCGCTTGACGATTAAACTTCGGAAGCTCCTATAACAAAAAAGCACCGATTTAAAAAAAAAAAAATTCAAATTTCTTAATAAATATTTTTATTAATATCTCCTAAAGTTTTGATTCGATTTTAATAAAATTTGAAATGTCTCGACAAAATTCTGCAAAGATAATATATTTTAAATTGCAAACCATTTGGTTGGGTAGTTTTTGCGTTGTTATATGCGGACAGACAGACAGACAGACGGACGGACCAAACGACGACTATAGGTGCTACGTATTTATATAATTACGAACGCACCTAAAAAAGTCATGTTTTTTATAAAGTAAAAATTTACCGGTCTATTTTTCCGTTTTTTTCGAAAATCTAAACCAGCCAGATAGCGGGCGAAACCCGCTATTATTGTGCTGTCCTCTAAAAAAAAAAAAACCCATTTTTTGAATTTATCTTTATACTAGGGGGTCTACCCCCTGCGAGCTACGCTCGCCAACCCCCGCTCAGACTTCGAGGCCTCTAAAAACATGACAGCGTGCTTTGTTTTAAAAATATTGGTAAATCTAATTGGGTTGCCATGCTTTTAACATTTTAATGGGGCATTTTTTGATCATCATGGCCTCATACACAGCTGTTGCGACAACTGATGACTGTTTTCGGGATTGATAAGTAAAATCAATTACAACTTGAAAACCAGCTTGTATAAAATGCTTAGGTTTAAATTGTGGCTACTCTCGGACTTTTACAACAGCGATCTGTTTTCTATTCTTCCTTTGCGTTTAAGGATGAGAAAAATTCCATCTGCTTGTGAATAACATTAAGAACCACGGTATTGAAAAGTACCATGTTATAGACATTTTCAGTAACAGGTTTTATTTTCTCTCTATTTTAGTGCACCATCATGCATATTTTCATGTTATTTTAAATATGTAAATTATTTATTTTAATTAATATGTATATACGAATTTTCTAATAATTATTTATCATACAAAATTAAATATTTTGTGCATGCATGCCTGCATTTATTCGGCATCAATTGATGAGATATTTAAACAAATTTGCTATCCGCGATCCTTTTACATCATGTTATGTCACTTGAATATTGTCCATCGGGAAAAATCGGGTACTTTTCCAGTATAGGATCCTTTGCTTTTAGGTTTGGCGTAATTCGAGCTTCAAAAAGGGATAGATTCGTTAATATACATAGATTTGTTGCCAAATGTTATGAAAACAAACCAAATGAACTTTTGGTGCTTTTCTATTATAGGGGTCTTGACGCTTTTTTAAAAAGCTTAGCGGAAAAAACCAAACAGGATATTTTATTCTCCTTCCGTTCAGTTGGGCAATTATTATTTTATATATTCGTTTCAAATATCCGAATTAGTGATTTTATAAATTCGTTTAATTAAATTTTACAAAAAAAAATGACAAAATGATATCAATAAATAATAATTACTATTAATTACTTTTCCCCACTTTCTTTTGCGTCATAAATGACGTCATTTGGACGAATTTATTCAAAATATTTTCAGTTTATAAATTAAATTAAATGCTGACAGACGATTGAATCCTGACGATAGAAATGTGATTTTTTTTTTTTTCAAATTTTTCTGAAAAACATAATTTAATCACAATCTTGTCTTCATTATCGATTGAAATAAAAGATAAATTCAATTTCAATTTGAAAATGACGAATAAAAAGAATACAATATTCCCTATCGGGATCCTGTTCAATTTTTTTCCTTTTTTTGTCACAAAAAAACTGTCTAATTAGTTCCCATCATTACAGAAATGTCATTAAAATTAGAAAAAAATTAATATCTCAAAAACTAATTCCAATTTCAAAATTATATTACTAGTTTTGACATCCGCGGATTTTTATGGACAATTGGTATTAATTTCACCATCAAGCGTTTAATATTTTATTAAAAATAGCCCTGAAACATAATCAGTCGTTTAATCAGCCGTTTCATAAAATCGTTTCATAAATTCGTTTCATAAAATCGTTTCACAAATTCGTTTCATTAGGATTTTATATATATAGGGTAGATAAAGTCTGATAAGGAATACAAAATTTAAACATAGCTGTATTTTCACGGCTTGTTCTGACTAAGATTTTAATGCTGAGCATTTTTCATTCTATCAATATGTTACAAAATGACAGCACAGCCAATTAAGCAAGAAATTGAAAAAAAAAAAAACCACTTTTTCCCAAAAAAAACCCATGTTACCTAAAAAAAACCATGTAAAAATACTTGGAAATAAAATTATTTGACAGCAAAATATATATTTTTTTTCATTATTATTTCTTTTTAAACCACAATTCTGCAAAAAAATATTTAAAATATTTCATTATTTTTGTAAATTGAAGGAATTTCAAATCCAAAATATAATTATTTGTAAATTCGCTCCAGACTTTTCATATTTCTTTGCATACATCTTCAGTAAATTTAAGAAGAAAATTATTAAATAGCATTTGTAAAATCTTCGAGAGTTTATTAATGGAGAATCATCAGTAATAGTCACATTTTGGTTTCTTTTGTTCTGAATAATATGGTCATTAGATTCAAACTTGAGTAGTCTTAATTTTTGTTGGCATTAAGCAATTTATTCGACGATCATCATTTACTTCTTCGGTAATAATAACATGAAACTTTAAATCATCTTATTTAATAATCCCCTACTGGCCACATTGTAACTTCTCAGCTTCTTGTACTGAACAGAATAAATCATTATCTTCATTATCGGTAATATCACTTGCGGTGTTCAAAATTGTGGCTTCTTCTGTATTATGCAGATCTGCATATGATAAATCTGAGCTCCATAAAGATTTATTACTTTTCCGACTGCCATCTTCACTAGTAGTAGTACTTTCATTCTCAATGCTTATTTTTTTAATATCTTTTATGCAGTAAAGAGTGATTACAATGCTTTTAAGTGTTTGGAGTTTCGTGTGATTTTAACACTTCATCTATTTATTTTTGTGTAATAACAGAAACACTCATCTTTATTCTTTCTTTACATCTTGTACAAGCTGTAGTTTGTGTTTTATTAAATTGATCAGTGTCAATCTAGAAAAAAAAATGTATCTAATTGATATTAAAAAATATTGAGCACTTAAGTAATAAAGGGAACGGATTGATGCTGTTTTCAGAACATCTGCCAACATTGCCACACAAAATCTTAATTTTACTAATCGCATTTCTTCAACATCTTTGAATGTGCAGATTTTTAATGATTTCACTTTTTCCTACCATTGATGCAGTAACCCTAGGGACAGCAAGTATCAAGTCATATTATCATATCTGAACCTTTAGCCCATATTTGGCACCAAATACATTTCCATTCCCTTTAATATCTAATTACGTCTGTCAGCGGCCACCTTATGGCACTTTTCTCACAAGAAGAGAGTAAAATTTTTTTGCATTTTATCAAGGATTCTACTTTTGCTGGCTGCAATATGTTTATTTTAACTTATTTATTTTTGATATTTAATTTTAGATTAATACTAATAAAAATTTTAACAAAAGTTTACTGTTTAACACTTTTAAATAAAAAAGTGGCTACTAGTTTAAAGTTAGTGGCCACTTATAAAACTGCTACCACTGGCCACCAATGAAATTTCCCAATTTTGCCTTTTACCTAATATTATTAGTCCTTGTTTTAACCAGGGTTGTATTGGTTTAAACATGGAAAATAACAGTTTTAACTTTCCTGGTCAAAATATGTTTTGATCATCAGTAATTAAGACTCATTTTGATTTGGAAAAAGAGATTAAAATTTATTTTATTAAAATAAATTTAATACAACATGTGTTACTTAACAAGTAACAACTTTTGCTGTATTAAGGCTAACTCAGATCAAAATTTGAAAATTATCTTTATTGCTGAAGAGTTTGCACAACAATTCAGCAGGTGCATTATGAAATCCAAAAATTTCAAATGTCTTTTTAATAGAGTTTTAATTACTTTTGAGTGGTTGAAGCAAATCTGACCACTTTTAAATGGTTAAAACCAGTTTTGACCACAATCCTGGTTAAAATGAGTTTTGACTGATCAAAATTACAACTCTGGCTTTACCTTTTCAGATGATAAAGCAAAGATAATGAAGTTCATCGATAACACAGAAAGGGTGTACTCTTGTTCTTGAAAGAAGACTTGCTGATTAAATTGCTGCCAATTCCTTCCTGAATTGTATTACAATTTTCTGCGGAGTTCTTAATATAAAAAAAAGTTCTTTTCAGAAAATATGACAAACAACATTGTACATAATACTCTGCAATCAGAATTAAAAAATAATAAAAATTGGATGAATAATGAGCAGGTTTACTAAAAAATGTTTCATTGCGCATGCGCGAATGCAATCAAAATATAATATACATAATGTATTAGCTAAGTATATAGAGCAACTTTTGTGAAAGTCTCAAAATCATAGCTTGAAAATTCTAAAAATTATCGTCGATAGAATAAGCTCGAAATCCGTTGTTCCCAAAAAGAAGCAAAAAGATGAGGGGTTGTATCAAGTATCTGTTGATTAGTGCCAAGAAAGCGTACACAATATTGCACGTACTATCGTCAAAACGTCGTGTTGCATCGTCAAAAACATGTCAACGTAAGTTCACAGCTCATCTCTACTTTAACATTCTGTTTTGGATACATAGAGAAATTTTACTTTTCGACGGTCTCATGAGACAGTCTTCTGTTATAATTTGCAACCACAGAAAATAAAATCTTAGAAAGTAACCGTAAAAGTTACAGAAAATTTTCTTTAAATTAAAGTTAGATTATTTTATATTTATATTTTTATACAACTTTTCTGGTTACTAATTGAATGACACTGGTACTTCTTTCTGCAAGAGAATTTTTTTTTCTAAATTTAGGAATAAACTTTTAACACATTCTTTTATAACTCTACGAAGATTTAAGAAAAATTGCATGAACTATACATTTTTCCGGGCTGATTTAATCAAAAGAACTCAAAAGTGTCAAAAGTGCATGTTACCATTTGAAAAATGAAATTTGGGACACTTTTAAATAGGTTAGACAACCCCTGTTTAAACAAATTACCTTATATTCGAAAAGAAGACAATTCCCAACCGAATGGTACCTCTCGCATCACTCTGCGACAATTTGATGATAAAAGATTATGGAATGTTCCGTTTATTTTTATTTATTTTATTTGACAGGCTGTACATGACAAACAAAAACTCCTTACACGACAAAAAAAAAAAAAAAAAAAAAAAAAATTAAAAGGGGGGGGGGGATAGTTCTGATTTCTTTTAGTACATTTTTTAGTTGCTGCTAGAAAAACTACGAAAGGGAAAAAAAGTACCATACTATACCATCAAAAAAATGAAAAAAGCTACCGTCCCACTAATAAGTAAAGTCAAAATAGAATATTGATTTTTAATTATTGATTTTTACTCCAAAATATATAGTCGCTTTTATATACATAACACCGCTTCATTTATATATATATATATATATATATATATATATATATATATATAAAGTATTAAATGTAATATAACCACTTATTGCAGAATGTTAAAATACTTTTGAAAACACTGTTAAACGGCACCAGAATGACGACAGATACAATGTTTTCCAACTCCAAACTTTAATTACTAAGGATGTTTACATCTGAAGATAAGCAAGAACAAAAGATGTTTTGGAAGCATCAAGTTTCTTTCATCTTTTGCGTAGTATTGTTCTTTTTTTATCTTTTGATCACCATCCACTGAAATGAAGATCTTAAGAGAAAGAAAGTTTATCTATACTCTTTTTTAGCAACATGACCTTCGATAAAAATCTGTTATACATTTAAAAAAAAAAAAGTTTTAAAAAATCTCATGAGTCATGCATCAATTTTATCTCCAGACATTACGAAAGTATAATTTCTTTCTAGTATTGCACGGTGTCCCGATTTACGCGGGAGGTCTCAATGTTTTTAGGTGTTAAAGGGTGTGATATTGCATGCCAAATGTTCGAATTTCTCAGAGTACATAACTCTTTTTTTTTTTTTTTAGGTGCGTTCGTAATTATATAAATACATAGCACCTATAGTCGTCGTCTGGTCCGTCCGTCCGCATATAACAGCGCAAAAACTACCCAACCAAATGGTTTAAAATTTAAGATATATTATCTTTGCAGAATTTTGTCGAGACATTTCAAATTTTATAAAAATCGAATCAAAACTATAGAAGACATCAATAAAATATTTATTAAGAAATTTGAATTTTAAAAAAGTCCTTCCGGCCTGTACCGGGAGGAAAAGGTAGCTTTCCTATATGTTAGTTTTAAAATTTTAGCTAATGTTACACGAAAACAGCAAGTTAAAATGCAAAGAAACGTTTACAAAAGATTCGTTAATACTGAATTTGAATAAGAAATTCGCCAAATTATTGAGCAATAGAAAAATTCGCTTCATTTATTAAGACTTATTTTGGTCGCCAATTTTGGCGAGAATTTGGCTCTAACGGATATGAATATATAGTTTTATGCGTATGATTGGGAAAATTATTACAACAATGAAAGAAAATAATTTGCGAGTAATCGCGTTAATGTGCTGTTTTGTTGCAAAATGTCAGCCACCCTAGAATTTCAAACTGCTCTATCTCAGCCATTTTTTAAGATAGAGGTAAACCAAAAAATGCTCTGGAATCCTTGTATCAAGGCCTAACACGTAATTAAAAATAAATTTGAATTTTTAACTTTTTTGTACATTTATTTTAGTTTTAAATTTTGAAATGGCCGCCATCTTGAAACAAAATGGCGGACCAAGCTGGCCAACGAACTCGGTCGAGAAATTAGTGACCTTAATACACACAATCAGTTTCATCAAAATCGATTTATAAATACGGGCGTTATCGTATGATATAGGTCAGATATATATATATATATATATATATATATATATATGGAGATACTTACTATGGAGATACTTTATACTTTTTTGTATTATTATATATTTATATATGTTATTTGTGTTATATCTACCTAAAAGTATAAAGCTAGCTATTGCAGTCGTTCGGAGGAAAGCAGTTCCGGAAAATTTTGGTATATTTTCACTGATCATGACCCCCAGACCCCAAAACCACCCTCCGTTCAAATGTTGATTTATATTTATATTATATAATTATAATATAATTATAATATTTATAATATCTTTATATATATATCAACATTTGAACGGAGGGTTGTCAATTTCCCAATTTGAGGGTCCCAATTTGCTCGTATTTATAAATCAATTTTGATGAAACTAATTGTGTGTATGAAGCTCACCAATGTCTCGACCGAGTTCGTTGGCCAGCCTGGTCCGCCATTTTTTTTCAAGATGGTGGCCACTTAAACATTTAAAACTGAAATAAATATACAAAAAAGTTAAGATTCAAATTTATTTTTTAATTAAGTGTTAGGCCTTGATACGAGGATTTCAGAGCATTTTTTGGTTTACCTCTATCTTACAAAATGGCTGAGATAGAGCAGTTTGAAATTCTAGGGTGGCTGACATTTTGAAACAAGACAGCACATTACAAAAATTTTCATTGTTGTAATAATTTTCCCAATTTGGCGAAATATCGTTAAATTTGGCGACCAAAATAAGTTTTCATAGATGAAGCCAATGTGGCTATAGCTCAATAATTTGGCGAATTTCTTATTCAAATTCAGTATTAACGAATCTTTTGTAGACGTTTTCTTTGCATTTTAACTTGCTGTTTTTGTGTAACATTAGCTAAAATTTTAAAACGAAGATATAGGAAAGCTACCTTTTCCTCCCGGTACAGGCCGGAAGGACTTTTTACTCTTAAAACACAGGAATTTTAAGAAAAATAAAGTAAGAATATTTAATTTTAAAAGACGTGACCTCCATTGGATTTTAGAGTAGAACTTTTACCACATTTACAAGCAGATATTCTATTTTGTTTATTGGTTATTTATTTTTGTTTATTTTTTTTAACTAAGTGGCATAAAAAAATTTGAATGTTAAATTTAAGTCTGAGATTACTTGAATATTTAAAATTTTACTCCATCTATCGTAATGGCATAATGGTAACATACATTTAAGTTATAATGGCTAAGTGAGAAGCCACGTTGTGGATCCCGAGTTTGAAAGCATGAATTTAAAAAGAAAAATATAAGTTGTTTTAACCTTTTAAAATTATTTGCTCCGATGAAAATTCATATAAGAATGCTGTGTCATTAAGTGTAATGCTGAATTTCAGAATGTTTTAGTTCGAGATTGTTTGCATGGTAGCTAACAGAATGTCATGTTCTTAAAAGCTTGTTAAGTATCATCTGTAAAAAGTGACTGACAAAAATATTTGTTAATTACTATAAAGAGTACAGGGGTCGATCCAGGAAAAATTTGGGGCCTATGTAGGGCCCCTTCACAAAAATCTATTTAATAAAATGGGCCCCTTCACAAAAATAAATTTGGTAAAATGGGCCCCTTCACAAAATTCTATTTCATAAAAACTTACTATTTATTATTTATTTATTATTTTGTGAAGTTTTAAAATGTGTAATTTGTAAACAAACAAGTTCACCAGAGAGAAAAACTTCAGCAAAATGGTTTTAAAAAGTTTTTGTTTATAAATGCTTGGTTCGAATTTGATTAACTGGATTTCAACTTTCATTACAAAATGTTATTTTTACAAAAATATAATAAATTTCACAAAAATAACCTTTACTTTTCACAAAATGGGCCCCGAGAAAAAAAACCTGCATCGACCCCTGGAGTATCTGTTTAACATCTTACTGTATCGTTTAGGAATTGGTTAATTTGCATAAATTTTATATGATGAAAGAAAACTGAGTTATATTATTATTACACTACAAGTATCCCTCGCTTAGTGTGGTTCCAGTGACTGCGGCAAGCTTTATTTAGATTCTCCCTGGATTAGTTTGGGCAAAATTTCGACCGCGCTGCGTAAAGTGATCCCCCCCCCCCCCCCCCCAGCAAGATAGCGTCGTAATTTTTAAAAATGTCGAAAAAATAATAATAATAATAATAATTCTAAGAAGCTTTTCAAAAATTAGAATTCCTCAGACAGTATTTGATGCAAACTCAGATATCAGTGGAAGTATGCAAGTTGCAAGTGCACCGAGGATTAGAAAATCAGATTTTGTGTTGCCGCAAGATGTAAACTCTGCAATTGGCAATCGAGAAGTTTTCGCTTAGATAAATTAAAATATATGTAAGTTTGAAGTAATCAAATTGTATTACAGTAAGTTTTAAATCAAATTATGCAATTAAAAAAAAAGCTAACATAAATAACCCAATTCTTAAAAATTAACACAGTATTAAAAATGGCATTTAATAATTGTGTAGCCACTTACTGGGTAAATAAATCTATTGATAAATTGCATAACAATCAAAATAGAAGTAATTGGTGACAAATTTGGTAAGGAAATAAATAGATATAATATGAATAGTGGGTCAGAGAAATTTATTCTTGTTCATTTAGTTAACAAGTGACTTGTTAGTTTAGTTAACAAGTGACTCTTGTGCATTTAGTTATGCATTTTGGAAAAATAAAGCAAATAGCAAAAATACGGAGAAAGTGAATGATTTCCGCTCAACAAGTAATAGTCGCATAAAAATAGCTCGAGCATGCACAAAAGGGAGACGTGTATCATTCGGAAAAAATAATCGTTTGAATGACTATTTAGACTTTAGAGTAATTCATTCGAGCATGCGCAAAATGGAGACATGCTAATGCTATCGTTCGGATGAAACAAGTGATTTTTCTGAACACGAGGCATGAGGAATCTATACTAATAAAAGAGTTTCACTCTGTGTACCTGTGTATGCGACGGCTAGCGAAATCTAGCGCACCTGAAGTCTGAAAATTTAGATTTAGGTAGTCCAAGACAGGTCCTGATGCACCTGAGGCTCAGAATTTTAATAATTAGCCTAGATATTAATTATAAACTCATTAAACATCGCAAAAATGCGACCATTTTATCTAAAAATTAAATTATCAAAATAATGGAAATTTGAATAAAATAATTTGTTCTAATGATCAGATTTTGACGAAATTGAAATGGGACCACCTTGGGGCCTTACTCTTTTAAACAAAATAAAAATTATCAAAATCGATGCACATTTACGAGAGTTATGCGTGAACAACATAATACATACATACGGGTCGAATTGATAACCTCCTCCTCTTTTTAAGTCGGTTAAAAATGGTGCTAACCGCAAAAGTAATAAATGAAAGCAGGTGCAGACGTTTCAGAGAGGCAGGAAAGAGATTGCCACAATGGCGGGTTTACCAGATAACGATTCCTGTCACAAATTTTAAGGTACAGTAGAGTACCGCTATTCCGAACTAATTGGGACCGAACACTGATCGGTTTAGCGAGAATTCGGAATAGGCGGATTTCATTGATAATAATCAACATATTGACTTGTTAAGGCTTAAATTAAGTGCGGAGACATCTGCTAGGGTCAGCTCTATACAGCGCTGATCGGCTCGTGGTGAACATGTTCAGTGAAAGTGGGAAGGGAAGGGCAGTGACCTTCGACGACTCATCACCCCACCCTACCTATCCAAAACTACCCTATCAAAAAGGTAAAAAAATTACAATAAAAGATGTGATTTACTGGGTGGCTGAAGAATGGGATAACACCACTAAAGGCGCAATACAAAAATCATGGGAAACTTTTTGGCCTACATTGGAATTTGTTGAAACAACTTTTACACCTGTGAAAGACTGCCACCTTCTTCCACTAGTGAAGAAATTTCCTGGCTGTGAAGACGCAGATGAAAGCTGTGTTGAGGAGTGGACTGCTGTTGATGACAATGGCAACCAGGAGTACGGAGACGAAGACATCGTAGCAATGGCGCAGGACTCATCAGCTGAGATGGACTCGGAGGAAAACGAAGGGATGGTGAACGCTCAAACTGAACTCATATCACACACAGGCGCGGCAAATGCTCTTGACCTCGCCTTATGCTACGTCGAACAACATGCTTCATCAACACCAAATGATGTTATGTTCATACGACGATGGTGGAACATTGCATCCTCAAGTCGATTCAGTGCTCTTCGTCAGAAAAAAATCCCGGGCTTTACTTTCTTAAGTGTGTGTAAATTAGTTGTTTTTTGCGTTTAGCAGTGATTAAAAATGATTCTACAGAGTTGTATAAATGGAGCCGACATGTACTGTGAGTTTCAGCTTTCATTGCAATTTGGTCTCAGGCGTTTTCATCAAGCTTAGGCTCTATGTATAGTTCTAATTAACTTCTTTGTATAACAATAAATGTACGTTTTTTCACGAACGTCTTTTTAATTTTTCCTGTTTTTAAATTAAAATATCGGTATTTTTTCTGAACTCTGTTCGGAATAGGCGGATTTTCGGAATAGCAGGACTCTACTGTATATATACATTTTTAAAACTATTTAAGAAACGTATTTGAAAATTGGTATATATATGCAAAATGGTATGCTGATTAACAATTTCTAAAAATCGACTTGTAACTTTTTTTCTTTTTTTTTTAATTATTTATTTCTGAAAATGATTTCTTTTTTATGATAAAAAAACATGTGGTTTTAAGTTTTAACTTCCCGGTAAAAGGAAGTGTTGCCGGACCAGAGCGATAAATGAATTAAAAAGACTCAGAATTTTAAAGTATATAGAATTATTTTTTAATATTTTAGGTATGATTTTGAAAATTGGTATTTATACGCAAAATGATACGTTGATTAAGAATTTCTAAAAATCGAAAAAATCGGCTGGTAAGTTTTTTATTATATATATACTAGGGGGCTCTGCCCCCTGCTCGCAAACGCTCACCAACCCCCGTTCTGATTTCACAGCCTCTTAAAACCTGGTAATGTATCCTGTTTTAAAAAGATGATGATATCATTAAAGGCGACTATCTTCTGTAATCAGGTTATAATGCTTTTTCATTTAACTGGTTCTAATGCTTTTTCATTTAACTGGTTCTAATGCTTTTTCATTTAATTCATCTTTTTTATTTTTAATATTCATGTGTAAACACAATTTTTATGACGTAATTTTCTTTATTTCCTGCTTTCAACCCGTGATCATTTAATTATTATTTTAAACTTTCATTATTGTTTTTAAGTCTCGCGCAAACACATTTTTTATTTGAGATACTAGGGGGCTCTGCCCCCTGCTCGCTATGCTCACCAACCCCCGTTCAGATTTCACAGCCTCTTAAAACCTGGTAATGTATCCTGTTTTAAAAAGATGATGATGATGATATCACGAACGGCGACTTTCTTCTGTAATCAGGTTCTAATGCTTTTTCATTTAACTGGTTCTAATGCTTTTTCATTTAACTGGTTCTAATGCTTTTTCATTTAACTGGTTCTAATGCTTTTTCATTTAACTGGTTATAATGCTTTTTCATTTAACTGGTTATAATGCTTTTTCATTTAATTCATCTTTTTTATTTTTAATATTCATGTGTAAACACAATTTTTATGACGTAATTTTCTTTATTTCCTGCTTTCAACCCGTGATCATGTAATTATTATTTTAAACTTTCGTTATTGTTTTTAATAGTCTCGCGCAAACACATTTTTTATTTGAGATACTAGGGGGCTCTGCCCCCTGCTCGCTATGCTCACCAACCCCCGTTCTGATTTCACAGCCTCTTTTAAAACCTGGTAATGTATCCTGTTTTTAAAAGATGATTGTGATGATATCACGAACGGCGACTTTCTTCTGTAATCAAGTTCTAATGCTTTTTCATTTAACTGGTTATAATGCTTTTTCATTTAACTGGTTATAATGCTTTTTCATTTAACTGGTTATAATGCTTTTTCATTTAACTGGTTATAATGCCTTTTCATTTAACTGGTTATAATGCTTTTTCATTTAATTCATCTTTTTTATTTTTAATATTCATGTGTAAACACAATTTTTATGACGTAATTTTCTTTACTTCCTGCTTTCAACACGTGATCATTTAATTATTATTTTAAACTTTCATTATTGTTTTTAATAGTCTCGCGCAAATACATTTTTTATTTGAGATAAAACATAATCCTTTGCGCTTATTTAGAAATTGGCAACAATATAAAAAAAAATGACTTTTTCAATAAAAGATTTTTTACTCTATTTTTAAGGATTTTGAGTTTTTATTGTCCGACCGTGATAATTTTTTTAATTTCTGAAAGCTTGTTATATTTCGCGTCTGGTGGTATCATTTTCGAATCCGTAGGATGGCTAGAAAAAAGTAATAGCTCTTCAAAAAAGTCCTTAGTAAAAAAGCGATGAGAATAACCCGCAATATCTACGCAGAATTTGATTGGTCCATTTCGTTTTTGGCTCAGTTCCAGATTACTTTTTTACTAATATAGAAGGATATATTATATATATATATATATATATATATATATATATATATATACATATATTATATCATTTACTTTGCGATGCAAAACATTAAAAAATAAATAAACAATGCTTCGAATAATTAAAACCTAACTCACAAATTTTAAGGTCTGTTCCAATTTTTAAAAGTATGTAAGATAGGGTTTGAAAATTAGTAGATATACGATAAAATCATATTTTATTAAAGAAATTCGAAAAATCGAACGGTAAATTTTATCAAAAACCTGATTTTTTTTTTTTTTTATTATGGAAAATTAAATTTATTTTGCTAACTTGTATTTATTGTATCTAACTTGAATCCACAGACCTTCGAAGGAGATGCGGGGGAGGAAGCAAATTGACATTTCATTTTTCACCTTTTCAGCCCTTAGTTACAACTATTTCAGAACATTAATCTCCAGGGGGGAGGAGGGGGATTTAATTTCTCGGGTTCTAGGGGCCCGATCAGAACGGGTTTGGCTCATTCAACTTCATATCGATAGCCTTACAGATTTTAGTTTCCCTTTCTACCGCAAGGAGGCGCATTCCTATCTCGAGTTCTGTGGCCCCGATTAAAACGGGGGTTTGGCGCATTCAACTTGATTTCGATAGCCTTGCAGATTTTAGTTCCCAGTTTCACCACCAGGGAGCGCATTCTTACCTCGTGTTCTATGGGCTCGATTACAACGGGGTTTAGCTCCTTTGGCTTGATTTCGATAGCCTTACAGATTTTAGTTCCACTTTCTACCACCAGAGGCGCATGCTATCTCAGGTTCTATGGGCCCGATCACAACGGGGTTTGGATGATTCGACTTAATAGACACATGCAAACTAAAAACATTTCCTGAAATATTTTATTTGGCATTAATTATGTTTATTTTACTTGAAAAAACAAAATGAAGACATGCCATCATTCCGGAAAAATAATCAATCGAGTGATTGTTTCGGGTTACATAATCGAACTGTTTGAAAGGTTCATTCGAGTGACTGCACAACTAACTATAACCAGACACAATTTTCATGGCCGTAGCTAACCAATGAGCTAACTCGATTCACCAGTTATTTGAGACCAAACTGACTTAAGGAATTGCCCTGTATTCATACAGTATGTTAAAGGTATATAGTATGTCCATAGTGTTCTGCTTTTGAAATTCCCTATGAAATGCATGTTCTTGTTATTTCGAATATTAAAAGTGTACATTCCACTGTACATTGTTTAGGCGTTGTAGAAAAATAATTTTTACCAAAATTAATTTTACTTTTACAGTTATATACAGCAAATTTCCAAGGAAATAATTACACATTCCCATAATGCACCTTCAGCGAAAAGACCACTCAATTGGCAATGGCACGTGCATTCCCCACGTGCCGCAGGAAAAAATAAAATAAAATAAATCTGAAAGTGATTCATAGACGAGACGATGGAAGCAGGTCACTGACTTAATCCTACACTGGGTCAAAATCCTACAGTAGGATTCTCCACTCAGAAAAGACAAAGCAAACAAATGAAAGAAGAAAGTACCGTCACTTCCTCGATAGAGTTTTAGTAAACAAATAAAAAAAACAAAACTACAAACAAGCGGCGGCGGTGTTCGCAAGTTCGAGGTTACCACTTTTTAAAGACACGTGGATTTTGGCGTGTAGCCCACTAGGCCAATGTTGTCGCGTTTCCTTCACAGAGGTGCCACGTTTTACAACAGATATGAAAAGAGAAGTTCGATGAACATGGTATTTGTGTACTTAGATATTTCAATATTCCCATATACGCTTTGATATTTTTTAAATATGTTCTTCCTTATTCCACCCAATTTCTTCAAACAGAGTTTTACAAAACTTCGTATCTCTCTCTGTAAGAAATTTTTAAGAATCCAGGTGAACTGTTTACAACTTCAAGTTGTGAACTTGAATATTAGAAATCGCGAAAAGAATATACAACAATGCAATAACCAAAACATAATGTATCGCAGAAGCAAAACTCAGTCTCTATGTAACACGTAATTTGAAAGCAACAGTTCTAACATAAGTGCATTCTAAAAGTAAGATCGACAAACATGAGACACATGGATTTTGATGAAATTGAAATATGTTGTAGAGTTCCTGTCCCTTATTACCCTGTTTAAAAGATTCTTTCAAATAGGCTTTAGATTTTCAGATATTAGAGGATAAAGTTCAGCTTACACTTGAAGTAACTTAATGCATGACAATGCGTTCGAGACCCCGACGGTCCTTGAAAGGAAATTATAAAACGAGAGCATCCATTTGAGAATTATAGGTGAACATATATAAAATATACTGTCAACTAGAGGGGCTTTTTTTATGATTTAAAAGCCTGTAAAAGAAAATAGAGAAGCGCATAAATTCCCCAATCTCATTTTGAAGCATTAGTTTCCCAGGGTAAACTGCAGAAATAACGTGTTTTAATTACTTTTTTTGCCGCATTCACATCTAGTGTTCATAACTTGTGCTGAAAAAAATAAATACATTCATTCATATTTAAATATATGTATAATATTCGGGTTAACCCGAACCCGATCCCCAAGAATAAAAAAAACCTAAAGTCGACCCGAACTTGGAATAAGTTACACATTGCAGTCAAGCCGACCTGAACTGAAAAATAAAAAAACGCCATCGGATTTGGTTAAAATCGGATTACCCGCCCCGATGCCGGACTCTCACTTTCAACTGTCTACTTTACCAGATTTTTTTTATTTCCCAGAATGCGAAAATCGGACGCAAAATGTCGATTGTAGGCGGCTTGATACATGTCTGATCCTATGCGCAAAAACGAAATAAAATCGAAATGCAATCTGAAAGTAGGAGAATGTGATTGTAAAGGGTTTTTACGTATGCATGC
Source organism: Maratus michaelseni (assembly GCA_963931845.1). Lineage (NCBI taxonomy): Eukaryota > Metazoa > Arthropoda > Arachnida > Araneae > Salticidae > Maratus > Maratus michaelseni. The sequence continues at coordinate 228,420,569 of OZ007596.1, forward strand.
ATGTTTTCAAGGTCTCATCACAGAACATATTTTTCTGGATCATATAGTATTGTTAGATCATGATCAAATAAAATATTACGAGGAGGAAAATATATACATTGATGTACACTAACCAGTAAAAGAGTGGATACAGTTCAGTAATTTTTTTTTTCTTCATTTGGAAACTATTTTATTGTAACCAAATTTTAAGTCATTTATTGTTAAAAGGTCATATTTTCACACAAGTTTAATACGGAAATTACAGTTGATTGTTTAAAATATAATAGATTAATATGAAAAATACAACAATACATCTTATTAAAAGGTCTGAAAAAAAAAAAAAAATTATATGACACGCATAGATGAAACACTTTCCAAAACAATAAGAATACTAGTTATAAACCGATCAAAAAGGGAAACTAGTCGTTGGGGGCCACCGTAATACTTACCCATCATGGATATCCATAATATAAAATATGAAATTAAAACGTGTAAACTATTTATAAAATGCATTGCTATTCGAATGAAATCGTCGCTTGATGACGTCAAACTTTAAATGCTCTATTACTGAAATGCGTAAGAGAAACATCCTTATAACTCTAAAAATGATCATCATATTAACAAACAGTTTACTGCGTCGGATTAAGCGTCTCATTTCCAATTAAAATATATCTTTGAATTGAAATTTGGATGAAATACAGGGTCATGAAAAATCGAAGAGTATTGAAAATGTGATTACAAATATCTCGACAACTCATTATCCGATCGATTTCATTCTTTATGCAAAATGTATGTTTTTTTATTGTCTTTTATATTCACTTCTTAAAAAAAACAATTTCGAAAATTTGTGTATACCTTTTTATCAGAACGAATATTTCGAGAGTCCGAAAAAAATAGTTCCGGATAATCGAGGTTACTGAAATTCAATAAGCTTCTTCTCATTATTACATACTAAGTAAATATCAAATTTCAAGTCTCTATCTCAATTTGGTCGGGAGATAGAGCGTTTACAGACAGACGGACGGCAATTTTTTTTTATTTTCTAAAAATATGTTTTTCGGAATCTCCAGTGTCTGAAACGTGTAAATCCGTCAAAAAAAAATCGATTTTTAAAACGATTACAAGACTTACCCTATACTACGTATGATGGGTGAGTAAAAAATGTTTAATACTAAGGCATTTTCTTCAACTGAATATTTTCACAAGTATTGCAGATGTTAAGAGAATTTGTTTTACTCAAATGAATGTGCATATTTACAATCTGGCAGCGGACAAACAGAATTTATAGGAAAGTGTTAAAAATGTGGTTTATTTGCGCCACAGCCCTTTTAAGTTCACTACATATTTCAATTCAACCACTCTATGTCTATATTCGATGTATTTACATTATCCCTATGGGAACTAATACCCCATTCAAACTACGATATTTAAATTAACTTATCTCTGTTTTTTTTTTTGTTTGTTTTGTGTGTGTGTGTGTGTGTGTGTGTGTGTGTGTGTGTGTGTGTGTGTGTGTGTATGGTAAGCTGGTAATACCGGAATCAGAATTTCCTGGCGCATGAGTTAATAATTTGTAATTAACTTTTAACCTTTATTTTAAAAAATAAATTATTTAACAACAAAAGAAAACAACCCCAAATATCTGATATAACAATAACAACAAAATGAAAATGGTGTGACCAGATCCAAAGAAACAGTAAATAACTCGACGAATCTCAACAGCTAATCAGAGGGAATTGTTATGGTACCGGACTATATTTGCCAATAGGTTGCTTGAACTCACTTATGAAATTCTGAAACTCACTCAGCGAGTTTTGGGGGTATCAGTTAACTTAAATCATCTAGTAGTGAGTCTGAACGCCGCACTTTCTTTACTTCAAGGGGTAGAAATTCTTTGTTTTGAGAACGCGCGTAGTGTCAGTGTGGCATGTTACTTCGCAACTGTTGCTTTTCATCATCTCGATAGGTATTTAAAAAAATTCAAACAAGTTATGTTAGATATTAAAATACATAAATTTTGTTTCTGACCTCATAAATTGGAATTTTTCAGTGCGTGCAGCAGTTGCGAGGAATCAACCTAATTAGTATTAAACACTATAACTAACAAGTTGGAAATTGTACGTCAAACGTGACAAATGAGGTGCGTTCGTACACTAGCTAGTTCTATAAATATTCAGATCTTGATGATTTTTAATTCTGTGGAATGATTTATATCGTCTGCAGATTAATTTCTGTCATAAAATAAGTATCTCGGTCGCTTGACGATTAAACCTCGGAAGCTCCTACAACAAAAAAGCACCGATTTAAAAAAAAAAAATTCAAATTTCTTAATAAATATTTTTATTAATATCTTTATTAATAAAATATTGATTCGATTTTCATAAAATTTGAAATGTCTCGACAAAATTCTGCAAAGATAATATATCTTAAATTTCAAACCATTCGGTTGGGTAATTTTTGCGCTGTTACACTGCAAAAAATAACTGTTGATTTTACAGTATAAAACTGGCGCCCCAGCTGCCAGTATTATACCGTAAAATTAACAGTATTAAATAGTAAAATAAGCAGTAATACGCTGCCGCGCAAGCAGTAATACGCTACCGCGCATGCGCAATAGTGTATTACTGCTTGCGCGGCAGCGTATTACTGCTTATTTTACTATTTAATACTGTTAATTTTACGGTATAATACTGGCAGCTGGGGCGCCAGTTTTATACTGTAAAATCAACATTTATTTTTTGCAGTGTATATGCGGACGGACGGGCGGATCAGACGACGACTATAGGTGCTACGTATTTATATAATTACGAACGCACCTAAAAAGATAACTACGGAAATCTAATAATAATAATAATAATAACAGTTGTTTCTGTTATTCCATATTATTCTAAACAGGATATGTACGACTGGCGACTAGCAAGCATCAAAATAAACAAAGGTTAATTTAAACTTCGTAATGTTGTAAGAAAATCGTTTATATCGAAGTCCATGTAATGCATAATTTTTACGTTGCCTTCAGCTTCCTTATAAACAGTTTCCACTGTATCATATTAAACAAATTAGACTATGTATAATAAATAGGCTACATACACATTTTTACATACATATCGATTTAAGAATAACTTTTTTTTTAGAAGTCTGTGAAAAATGTCTCTTGAACACGAAATATGGGCAGCTGGCCAAACATGTCGAATAAGGAGTATCCAAACGCAAAAGAGACACTGTTAGAAATTTGGAATCTTTAGAAAAATATGTATGCATATTTTAAGCTTATAAAAATGCTTGAAATCAAAAGAAAGAGAGGGAGGAGGGGGTAGACGGAACCAGAAGTTAAGTAATTGGAATGGTATTTTTCTAATAGCTTTCTCTTAATCGATGAACATATTTTTGTTTCGTAATGAACAAAAGAATGCATAGCAGGTTCCATAAAACCTCATATCGATCAATTTTATGATTTTCTTTTTTTATTTTGTGCCAAGGACAAAAAGCAGCATTATTTTATCTTTCGTAATTTTATCAATTATTTGAATTAGGGGTAATAAATACATTTTTCTCATAAAAAAAATAATAATGAAAAAAGGAGTAGTGGAAGAAATACATTACATTACACAACTTCCATAAAGCTTTGGCAATATTTTCCAAAGAGAGTACTTTTTTTTAATCGAAATATTTTGTCTTTTATTACTCCTTGTGTGGCAATAAAATACTGGTATTCTAACATTCACATAAAGATTATATGCTACACTGAATGTAGTTATAGGAGATACATTTAAAAAAAAAAACTTCAATACAATGTCAGATTGAAGTAAAATTTCAGTTACAGAAGGCTAAAAAACAATTTCTTGAATCGCAGAGTTTCTTTATTTGTCCTACAAATTAATATACAACTCAAGATATATAACTGATGCAAAAGATTAAGCATAGACTGAAATAAGGTACTAAATATGAAACGTTATACTGAGATGTAGAGATACTACAAGAGATTCTTGTCTCTTATTACCCAGGCAATAAGAAACAAGAACAAAAAATGAATCGTCAAGCATAGATTATGAAATACTTCCATCACATTTAGAATACTGTAACAAAATTTCACGTTTCATAAGGGAAAAGTTGATGTCTAAGTAGACAATTTGGAAAACGCATAACGCATTTGAAAACCTAATTTTAGCAGTTACAATCAATAGTCGGAAAATTATCCGAATTCTTTTGTGGAGCCCTGTATAGGCTGTACAGATTTGTATATTTTCTACAAAGTATGCTAAAATTTAGTTCAGTCAGGAAACGCTTAACACGGTTGATAATTCCCCTTCACCAATTTCCGCCAATAAACGGAAATGTACTGGAGATTTTTTGTGCAGCCCTGTATATGATCTATAGAGTTTACATACACTAAGTAATATGCAAAAAACGCACTTCCAGCAATTAATGATCACAGACAGTATTGTAACCAAATTCGATTAATCATTTTTAAGATGTGCAGACAAAAAACTAAAATAATTCAAATACTTTTCTAAATTTACATTGTGCTTGAAAACACACTTCAGATAATTCAACTGATACGCGAAAACAGGATAATACATTCGGAAGTCTTGTGTAATCCTTCAAACAAAATACAAATAGTACAAAGATATTTTCAATAAGATGTCGTGGTTAGAGTGTCAACGATTTTAAGCAGATGATTTAAATCAGTGATTAAATCGTGATCTTAATCAAATGATTTTTTTTAAATCATTAATTAAAATCATAAATTTTCTAAATGTTTAAAATGACATAAAAAAAAAGTATTAAAATCTAAGATGAACCCAATTCGGAAAGTTTCTATAAGTATTTTGCCTTATGAATAAACCAAAAAAAGCTTTAAATAATTGCCTCAAATTATGAATAAAGAAATTGCTCCGTCTCAATAATTATCTTCCTTAATGTCTGAAGATATATTAGAAAATTTATATAATAATATGTAATTTATATAATTTTTTTTTCATCAAATCTGATTTAATAAATCGGTAGTTATATGGAAATCTCGGAATTATTATAAAAACAATGATGTAAATAAATATATTATATGAATTTATCTGAAAATGGAAAGATTTTTGTCGTAGCAAATTTTTCAGATATATAACATTTTCTCATAAGAGAAAGCATGCACCTAACCTAATATAAATGGCTGAGAAAATAAAAATTTACAATATGTATATATTTAGCTTCGACTATTTAGCCATGCTTTCAAAATGTGATCCAGCAAAGTATTTTGTATGAAATACAAAATCTACTTTTATTAGAGACGGATTAAATAAATTTTATAAAAACTTTTCTTAATGGTACTTAAGAAGTACCGTCGGGTTGGGTTGGGTTGATTATTGACGGCCAATTATCTACACTAGGGATATAGGCCCGGGGGGAGTGCCCTTCGTGGGAGTCTTTCTAAGGGAACCTAACCCGTATTTATGCGTGGATAAATCCACGGCTCGAAGAAAACCACGAAAACTCCGAACGATTAGGCAGACGGGCGCGATTGGGATCGAACCCAGCACCTCCCGTCTAACAGCTTCGAGAGCAGAACCTCTCAGCCACTGGTGGGGCAGAAGTACCGTCGGAGTATGAAGGTTTAATAACATAATTCAATTTCGTGCCAGTTTACTAAAATAAGAGCACTGACGGAGAGACAAAGCAGGGATGAGAGTTATGCGCCGGACTCTCATGGTTCATACAGTTCAGTATCACTTTTTCCGAATAGAAATTTTTATCTTATTTAATTGAAGAATTTCTGTCATAAATAGGGCGAAGATTATACTTTTCTAAAAAATATATACTAAAATGTAGGAATCGTGCGAGCCCTGTGCATAATTCCTATCCCTGAGAAAGGGACAAACACAGACCCATAAAAGGAAAATACATTTTTTTTTTTTTTTACTATCGATTATAAAGCAATCATTTCTTTTTCATCGGATGTATAATATATATATTTCTTATCTATCTATAATCAATGAAAAAAAAACTTTTCAAAAATATCCTTTATATCATGTGCCTGATGTGGCCATGCTAAAATTTAAGAATGTTCCCTGCCATCAATTTTAAAAAATCAAAACCGTTTTATTATTTTTTTTTAACGTTCTCAGGTTAATGGGACTTCCATAAAAAAAAAAAAATATATATATATATATTGCATTCTCTATGAAAATAGTTTTACTAGTCCAAAAAAACGGAATTCCAAAAGTCTACAAAGTAGCCATATCAGGAACATGTGCACATGCTATGGCCACCATTGTTCCATGTTTCACACATCGTGATTTTCTTCAATTTAAAAATGCTGTTCTGCTAACTAAATTAATTTGGCGTAAAATAAATAAACATGATTACTCAATAATTCATTTTTTTATTCAAAAGTGAATTTGAAACGGAATTTTTCATCAAAAATGAAATAGTTTACAAAATTGACATTACAATTTAAGTTTTTATTTAGAAAAAATGAAATATTTTTAGAGTTTAAAAAATTTTGTAAAAACAAATTACCTATCGCAATTGGAACAAATCAAAAATGTCTTTATCCCAGGCTTGCATGGTGCACTTAATATGGCCACCTGGATGGCTATATCCCGAAAATCGTTTGATTTTGAATAGCTCGTAAAATATACACCATCAGCGACAGCACCAATTAATAGAGCATTAAAAACTAAACAGACTACATTCATAAAAAATTCTTTTAAAAACGTGCATAAAAAATAACTTATCAGATAAAAACAAGAAGAGATTACCCCAAAAACATAAAATAAGAAGTTGGCGTCAAATTCTACAACCTAGCTGAATGGCAAGTGATCACATCATCACTAGTAGGCTCCTTCACAATATGTTCATGCCATTTAGCGAATTTTTTGGTTAGCTAACGTATAATAGGGGGGTGGCCATATCAGCAACAAGACAATAATAGGTGCACGTACCTTATTTTATGAATTTTTAAGCAGATTTTCTCATTTAAAGAAAAAAGGCTTACTATTACTAGTATATGAATTTTTAATATTTTCGCATTATTTACATTTCTACAGGTGTGTTACATTGAGTAGTTGAGGACTAGGAATTTTTTTTTTCTTATGCTCCAGTTTAAGAAAATTATATTATTTATATGATAAATTCCCATAAAAACATCCAGTTTTACAAATTGATAAGTTAAAATAGAATTTTCTATTTTTTTTTCCTTCAAAAAATCTTTCTCTAGATTTGTTGAATTTTAAACAAAGATCAAGCTTTAGCATTTAAAATTGGTGGCCAATATCTTAAATGTTCACAAGTACTAATCAGAAAATTATGAATTGACACGTATCCCAAAAATTAACACAAACGTCCAATAGCCTGACATTTCGTATATGGGTTCTCCAATAAGCGTATATCGTACTATCATTTTCTAAGAACATATTTTTGATTTTTTTGGCGACACTTTGTCAAAAAGAAAAATCATGTGTCAAGCATAGATTATTACAATTCTTCCAGAACAAACAAAACTCCGTCGTTTACTAGGGTACATAAGATACCCAAGTATATAATCATTTAAGAAAATGCATAGCACATTTGAAAATCAAATTTCAGAAATTACCGTCTATAGCCTGAGAGGTATTACAATTCTTTTGTGCAATCCTGTATATGATCTATAGATTTGTATATATTCTATAAATTATTCTAAAATTTAGTTTAGTAAAAAAAAAAAAAAAAAAAGCATAACACAGCTCGAAATTCACCTTCAGAAATTTCTATCAATAAGACGGAAATGTACTCTTGTATTCTTTTAAGTCCTGTATATTACCTAAATATTTTTATACACGCCACATATTAAGTTAAAATTTCATTCAGAAAAAAAAAACACGTTTCAAATTACTGAAATCATTTTTCTAGAAATTATCATCCATAGGTGGCCATGTACCCAGTTATTTGCATAAGCCCTGTATATGATTTCACTTATATTCTATAAACATCTCTTAGCATAATATAGTTAAGTTTGAAAATGCATAACTAAATTAAAAGCACCTTGAATACACATCACATAGTATGCAAAAATTTAGTTACACTTAAAAACGCATACTATAGCTGAAAACGTACTTACAGCAATTATCACCAATAGACAGTACTGTATCCGAAATCTTTTCTGTGTCCCTGTAAATGAAAATAAATACTACGCACATCTTATTCTACACCAAGCATCTTGCAGTGAACCTCAATAAAGTACATAAATTTCATTTATGTTTCAAATAACTTAACATAATTAAAATACGCCGGAAAGTTTTTCCTCCTAGACTATTAAGTAAACAAACTCTTTTATGTGACCCTGTATATGTATGATAAATGCTTTGCACTCCATATTCTACACAAAGCATGTTTCAGTGCACCTAAGAAATTCATATCAATTTCATTATATGTTTGTCATAGAAAATAGAGTATCATAGGGGAGAGTGGGGGCTAATGGGACAATTTTAAAGTTTTAATTATTTTTAAATGAAATTAACAAATTTCTGAAAAAAAAAATTGTATGCGTAGAAAGAGAAGTATTGGCTTTAAAAAAAAAATAATTTGAAGAGATAGCATTTGTTGTTTTTTAAATATAATGACTTTTATACACTATTGTACTAATCCCATTAGTCCCCTAGGTTGGGGTCTATTGGGACACCCCGTGGATCTAATGGGGCATATCAAAATAAACACAAAAACTAGAGTTGCAGTACCTATTTTAAAGACAGCACATTTTACTTCAAAATACAATGTAAATAAACAGTATAGTATTAATTATTGCATATTAAAATTTAAAAAATTAAAATCAAGACATTAAAGTTGATGAACGAATAGTTTTCTAATCGATTGTAGGCTGAGGTAATTTCATTACAATATCTTTAATTTCAGTCCAGTATTTTTCCTCTTTTTCAAGATAGACAAACTTTTGTGAATCGCATCTTTTTGTGAGGTAACTCAGAAAAAGTTCTTGAATTCCACGGTTTATTTCAATAACAACTGCCACAAAATGAGATATAGAACGTTTCCCTTCAAATTTTACTAAGACAAAATTATTTTCAGATATTTACTCTAAAAGAACATTTCCTTCGACATTAATTTTTTCTGGTTAGTCTTCATTACTTGAAGTATCATGTACTGCAAAACTACTTTCAGAACTTTCTGAAAAAGAAATACGCTTCCTATTTTTTATATTAATTTAGGCATTTTTTAGATCTTTTTCCGGGTTATTTTAGTATTATACACTACTTTTTCAGGTGTTTTTTAAAACCTTTTAATAAGACAATCTTTTAAATAAATCATGCATACCTATCAGTAAAAATAAGTACCTGATAATAATGCTGATATTTTATATATTTCTAAAACATAACACATGTTTATCCAAAGATAATTTAACTAAGTTTAATATAAAATGGAATATTTGTGTTATATTAATTTGTAAGCTCGTAAACAATTTGAGACAATAATGAATTTTAAATGTCATTTAAGTACACAAAATGAAACTTACTTTTTATAGTTGAAAACAAACTTTCTTCATGCATTCTTTCAAACAATTGCAAATACCTGACTTGTTGAAGTTAGCAACTTTGGTGTTGCCTTTTAGGTGTAGCATAATGTTTTGTTAAAAATAATATTTTTGACGGAGAAACCTTTTATATGCAGTTAATTAATCTCCACGTGCAGCGAACGATTGAAAAACATGTTAAAAACCAGACCCCAATTAACTATAAGTACTTTAAGTGACAACCGCAGATGCAAAACAGTGAATAAAACCAGAGACTGTCGAAACTAACTAATTGGAGAAATACTGCAGATCTCCCTCCTTCAAACTACAGCTGTTTGTCCCGCGCGTGTGCACAGAACTCAAATAACAATCTCCCTTCAGTTTCCAAAATGTATCCGAGCAGTTAAGACGCTCTTGTATATATATGATGTAAATATATTTTAATATAATGTAAAATTGGAGCACTTATACGCAGCCTCCAAAACGCGATTTTAAACATGTACATCTAGCCAAGAATTATAATATTATATTCAAAGGAAAATGAATCTTCTGCTCATTTCACACAATTGTTATTTTCTACTAATACTATTTCTTATCACTCCAATATAAGTGAATCAATGGATAAGATAAATATCGTTACAACACTTTGGATTACTGTGGATATCACTTGGCGCAAAAAGGAAAATTTCAGGTAAGCTGAACAAACTTCTTTAACATATCAAAAGATGAAAATGTATATTAAATTTGAAGACTGATTTAACCATTTATAAAAATCAGAAAATTTATTACGCTACCGACGGTTCCCCTAACAAAGATTATGAAAGACTGAAAAAAGAATATCCCAGTATTAAAAAAAAAAAAAAACGATAATTTAACAAATTTCTAAAAATATAATAATAAATAAAAGAACACTAAAAAAGTAATAATGAATGCGATCAAAGAAAATACTCAATTTATTGAGAAACTCAATTCTACGAATTATAGTACATGGAAGTTCAAGATGCAGATGTTCCTGATTAAAGAGGAACTCGACGATATTATAGTACAAGATCCACCGGATCCAGCCGATCCCGCATGGCACAAAAAAGATCGCAAGACCAGAGCTCTAATAAACCTATGCATCGATGATTCTCAAATCGTAAATGTAAAAAACTAAGATACTGCCAAATTAACATGGGAAGCTCTGAAAAATATACATGAGAGAAGCAATTTATCTAGTAAGCTTTACCTGTTACGGAAACTATACAGTACTAAATTAGCTGAGGGTGCAAACATGATCACGCATATCACTAATATCTTGCAAATTATAGATAAACTTAATGCCATTGGAGAAAATATTAGCGATTCACATATTTCCGCGCTATTTCTGTGTTCTCTTCCCCCCAGTTACAATACTTTGATAACTGCGTTGGAGGCGAGACCAGAAAATGAGCTCACCCCTGATTTTATCAAAAACAAATTAACGGATGAATATAATCGTAGACATGAAATGTCAGAACAATCACATAGCGGATATAACAACTACGAGAGAGCATTTAAAACAAATAGGAGATATACACACACTGAAAATAGAAGAGAACAAAAATATTGTAACAACTGTAAAATGAAAAATCATTCCACTTACGAATGCTGGCACTACAAGAGCAGAAACACGGTACAATCCGGAAATCCTCGTAACAATCAATTCAAAAATAAAAAGAATTTCTCATCTTCATTATGTTATGAAAAGACCGAAACTCGTAGAGAAAATAAAATTCCAAACGAAAGAAAATACGCAAATGATCAAACGCAAAATAAAGCATTAATCACCGAAAAAGTAGGCAAAAATAACTGGATTCTCGATTCAGGATCTACCTCGCACATTTGTAATGATAAAAGCCTATTATTGATTGATTATAATAAAACTTCAGTAACGATCGCGAATGGTAATAAACTGACAGCATTAGGTTCAGGAGAAGTTTTTATAAAAACATTAACCCCCGAAGGAAAAGAAAAACTAACGAAATTACGCGAAGTGCTTTATGTCCCAGACTTAGAGTCCAACCTAATTTCGGTTAGTAAAGCCGCTAAAAACGGGTGTAAACTAATCTTCGACGATAATAAATGCGATTTGATCTTTGATGAAGAAATATATATTAGGGCGAAAAATGAGAAAAATTTATACATTATTGAGGAAATGGACGATGTGGAAGAACCACAAAATTATGTAAACATAACGTATAACTGTGACAGCAAACAATGCATAGATCTCTGGCATCGCAGACTCGGTCACAGAGATTATGACGCGATTAAATCTATAATAACAAATCAACTTGCGGACGGAATAAAGATAGGAAAATGTAAACATCAAAATAAAACATGCGTAACTTGTATCGAAACTAAATTAACTAACATGCCGTATCCTAAATCAGCAACAAACCGAGCTACTAATATCGTGGATTTAATCCATAGTGACGTATGTGGTCCTTTAGATACACCGACTTTAGGCGGAAAAATTTATTTTATGACTCTTATTGATGACTATTCCCGATATACTACGATATATTTATTATCTAAAAAGAGCGAAGTTGCTGAAAAGATAAAAGAGTATATAACGATGATATACAATCAGTTCGGTAAAAAACCTAAGGAAATTAGATCGGATAACGGTCGTGAATATGTAAATCAAGAGATAGATGAATACTTAAAACAGAACGGAATTTTACACCATTTGACTGTCCCGCATAATCCGAACCAGAATGGAGTTGCGGAGAGAAAAAATAAAAGTTTATTAGATATGACTAGAAGCATGCTATCACAAGCAAAATTAAGCAAACATTTTTGGGGTGAAGCCATAAACACTGCAACATATTTACAAAACCGACTCCCAACTAAAGCAAACAACAACAGAACACCTTACGAATTATGGAAAGGAGTTAAACCGAATTTAAAACACTTAAGAACATTCGGTTGTAAAGCGCTATTTTACGTCGATAAAGTAAATAGAGGAAAACTCGATAACAGGGCTCAAACCGGAACGTTCGTAGGTTATGACACACGATCGACTGGTTATAGAATTCACACACAAGGAAAACAAATTATAATAGCGAGAACGGTAAAATTTCTTGAAAATGAAAATGTACACTCAGATAACATTGAGGAGATACAAAACACCACAAAAACATCAGATGACAATACACAATTACTGGATAGACATGAAAATCACTAAGAAATAAAACTTGACAGTGAGGAGACACCATCCGTGCCCAAACAGCAACCAATTGAACCAAGAAGGTCTAATAGGACAAATAGAGGCGTTCCTCCTGACAGATATGTTTGTCTCATAAATAGTTCATCTGAAAACATTCCCGAAAATTGGGAAGATATCGAAAAAATGAAAAATAATAATGATAAACAAAATTGGATAAAAGCAACACAAAATGAAATACAATGCCTAAGAAAAAATAACACTTGGACTTTAACAGATCCACCACCCGGAACAAAAATTATCGGCTCAAAATGGACTTTTAAACTAAAAAAGGACAATTTAGGAAATGTTCAAAGCTATAAAGCGCGTTTAGTAGCACAAGGATATAGTCAAAGATTCGGGATTGACTATGATCAAACTTTCGCACCTGTAGTTTCGCACGCTACAATACGTGCATTTCTCATCTCTGCATTGCACAAAAATTTGAACGTGAAACATGTTGACATAACCACAGCATTCTTGCATGGTGAATTAACTGAAACTGTTTATATGAGTCAACCAGACGGGTATATTAAACCCGGCGATGAAAGAAAAGTTTGTAAACTTCAAAAAGCCATCTACGGTCTTAAGCAAGCCGCAAAGGCCTGGTACACCAAAATATCGGAAACACTCACAAACAATAATTTCATACACAGCAAAAATGATCCATGTCTGTACTTTAAATCAAATCAAGAAAATCCGATATACATCATCATTTATGTAGATGATATCCTGATAGCAGGAAAGGACAGTGATATCGAAGAAACAATAAACCAACTTAAGAAAGAATATGAACTAAAAAACTTAGGAGAAGTGAATAATTACCTAGGCATAAACATTAATAAAATCAACGATACATATTACCTAAATCAAAACAATAAAATACAGGAACTAGTGAAAAAACTGAATTTAAACGACATGAAACCTCATTACACACCCATGATTGTTGGATTCAACAGACTTGAAGACGACGATAATCTTTTACCTAATAACACGAAATATCGACAAGCGACAGGCACATTACTTTACATATCAACAATCACGCGTCCTGACATATCTGCAGCAGTAAACATATTATGTCGTAGAAACGAAACACCACGCCAAAAGGACTGGTCAGCAGTAAAAAGAATCATTTCATACCTCAAAACTACAGAAAATTTGAATTTAACACTTAGCGCAAACAGCAAGCCCATCCTAACAGCATACGCCGATGCAGACTGGGCTGGTGACTTGAAAACACGTAAATCAACGTCAGGAAATCTATTCAAGCTAGGAAAATCGCCGATTTACTGGATTACAAAAAGGCAAAATTGCATTGCACTTTCGTCAGCCGAAGCTGAATACGTTTCAGCTAGCAACGCAGCACAAGAATTAAGTTGGATAACAAACTTGCTAAGCGACCTCAACATTCCACAAAAACTACCCATCACGATATTTGAGGATAATATGTCCTGTATAAAAATGACTGAAAACGATAAAGATACTAAGCGATCCAAGCATATCGACATACGTTTCCACAACATCAAACTTATGAAAGAAGAAGGAAAAATCGATCTACAATACTGCCCCAGTGAAGAAATGATAGCCGACACTCTCACGAAGCCCACTCCCAAGCCTGTGTATGAAAAACACCGTAAGAAACTGAATCTTCAACCATTCCCCACACAGGAGATTACGGGGGAGTGACGGAGAAACCTTTTATATGCAGTTAATTAATCTCCACGTGCAGCGAACGATTGAAAAACATGTTAAAAACCAGACCCCAATTAACTATAAGTACTTTAAGTGACAACCGCAGATGCAAAACAGTGAATAAAACCAGAGACTGTCGAAACTAACTAATTGGAGAAATACTGCAGATCTCCCTCCTTCAAACTACAGCTGTTTGTCCCGCGCGTGTGCACAGAACTCAAATAACAATCTCCCTTCAGTTTCCAAAATGTATCCGAGCAGTTAAGACTCTCTTGTATATATATGATGTAAATATATTTTAATATAATGTAAAATTGGAGCACTTATACGCAGCCTCTAAAACGCGATTTTAAACATGTACATCTAGCCAAGAATTATAATATTATATTCAAAGGAAAATGAATCTTCTGCTCATTTCACACAATTGTTATTTTCTACTAATACTATTTCTTATCACTCCAATATAAGTGAATCAATGGATAAGATAAATATCGTTACTTTGGATTACTGTGGATATCACTTGGCGCAAAAAGGAAAATTTCAGGTAAGCTGAACAAACTTCTTTAACATATCAAAAAATGAAAATGTATATTAAATTTGAAGACTGATTTAACCATTCATAAAAATCAGAAAATTTATTACGCTACCGACGGTTCCCCTAACAATTTTCAATGAAATTTGGCCATTGTCCCATTAGCCCCCACTCTTCCCTAATTAAAATTCAACGCAAAAGTTTCCCCATGTATGATAATGTAATGTAATTCTTTTGAGTGCCTCTGTAAATGAACTCTAAGTGCTCCACATACCATATTCTATAGAAAGAATCTTGTAGTGCACTTCGGTGAAGTATATCAATTTTCAATATGTATGAAAAATAGTGTAACATCATTAAAATACAACGGCAAACTATTTTTCCCCATAGGTAATATGAAATGGAATTCTTTTGAGTGCCGCTGTTAATGAACTATAAATACTTACACATTTCATTTCCAATACCGAATATGCCATTGTAAATCTCAGTAACGTATATCAAATGCATGTTAACCCGATATATTTACCTGAGTTAGAGCGCTGACAGACGGGCAGACAGACAAACCAAATTCATAAAAAGGGATATGGGTCTCATTTTTGAAAGAGCCTAGCTTAAAATGGCCATTTTTCGCAAAAATGTTCAAAATTTCTATTTTTAGTTTGTTCACCTAACATTTGTGATTCCACAAATGCTTTCTTTTCGTCTTTACGTGGATAGTGCGAAGACAAGGCTAATTTACAAAACCGGAAATAAATGTAAATTTTTCATAACCTGAAGTTTTTTTTTTTTAAATGTAGTCTAAATTATTAGAATTTTTGTTTTTTCAATAATGTTTCGTTCTTGAGCGTTTTAATTATTGGGTTTAAACTTAAGTTTTTTAATGCACAAATAATACACAAAAACGCAGTAAACAGATGTTTTGAAACCGCAAGCGAGATACTTCTCCAATGCCAGAAAGAGCAAAGCACAGCGTGCAAGGAAAAGCAAGACTGGGCTTTTTCTAG
Organism: Maratus michaelseni; assembly: GCA_963931845.1. Classification (NCBI taxonomy): domain Eukaryota; kingdom Metazoa; phylum Arthropoda; class Arachnida; order Araneae; family Salticidae; genus Maratus; species Maratus michaelseni. The sequence continues at coordinate 228,436,495 of OZ007596.1, forward strand.
CACGCTGTGCTTTGCTCTTTGTCGCATTGAAGAAGAATCTCGCTTGCGATTTCGAAACATCTGTTACTGCCTTTTTGTGCATTTTTAACGTTGGTTTTCTGCCTTTTAATATTCTTGCACAAAGGTTTTATTTGCTATTTTTATATATTACAGATATAGTTATAAAATGTTACCACTTTTTTTCTTTTTTAGTTGTGCAAGAAACTAGACCTTAAGCCCTGTGATCAAAATTATTAATTTTACAGACATTTAAACAGAAAACAAGTTTTTGCTAACAAAATTTTAGATTTTTTTTGGACAAAAATTAACATTTTATTTTGCGTGTCCCTGTAAATGAACTATGAATGCTATGCTCACCATATTCTATAGTAAGCATCTTGTAATGCACCTCAGTGATATATATTATATGTTTGAAATAGTGTAATGTACTTAAAATACACCGCAAACACTTTTTCTTCATAAACAGTAATGTAACGGAATTCTTTTGAGTATCCCTGTACAAAAAACTATAAATGCTACACACTTCATTTTCAATACCGAACATACCACAGTAAGGCTCAATAACATATATCAATTGCATGGGAATCTGAGTATATTTACGCGAGTTAGAGCACGGACAGACAGACAAACCGAATTTATAAACACTTTTCAACTATGCTGGAAAGTTTTAGAAATATTTTTCTTTGTAAAAAATTAGAATTGAAAAATCGGACTGAGTGGGAGCCTGGTTGACGTTTAAATGTTACAGAGAGTATTTTCAATAGGACACATGCGGTAATCTACCTAAATAACATATTTAAGAGTGATGGGTATCTAAGCAGGTTTGTAAAAAATATTAAGCAAGTTAAATCTATAATAACAAATCCAAATACCCAGAGATAATAATACTTCGTTAATTGCTAAAAGGTGTTATAAAATGAAACAGTAAAAAAGCTTTATATACAAACTGTCACCGAAGCTATTTTCAAGATAAATGATTATATTTTACAGATGCACTAGCTATCACGTTTTAAATCATTGCATTATAGATCGTGCATCTGTAGAATATTCTAATTTGTCTTGAAAAAATGTATATAAAACGTTGGCTGTTTTATTTGAAAACTTTTAGCAATTAACGAAGTTAAATGTACTTACAATGTGATTTAACTTAATATATTTTTAAATTATTTTTTAATTATGCCGTAATTTAAATTTTAAAATGATGAAATATGACACATACTTACAATAAAATAGAAAATGACGTATATGCATAGTAGAGGGTGGTGCTTAAGGGCTTACGCCTTCTCCATTCAAACGGAGACTTAAAAACAAAAAAGAAAAATCATGCGTCCAGCATAGATTATGAAACACATTCAAAATACTCTAACAAAACTTCATCGTTTAATAAAGTGAAGTTTCTAAGTAACAAATTTGGAAAACGCATAACACATTTGAAAACCCATTTTCAGCAACTGCCATCTATAGTCGGAAAAATATCCGAATTCTTTTGTGCGGCTCTGTATAGGATCTATAGATTTGCATACATACTACAAAACATGCAAAATTTAGTTTAGTTCGGAAACTCATAACGCAGTTGAAAATACCTTTTCAGCAATTTCCGTCAATGGGGAAATGTACTCTAATTTTTTTGTGCAGGCTATAGGATCTATATAATTTATACACACCAAGTGCTGTGCAAAAATCAGTTAAACTTAAAAACGCATACCACACCTGAAAACGCACTTTACGTTGTAACCGAATTATTTTGTGCGTCCCTGTAACTGAACGATAATTGCTCTGCACACAATATTCTATGGGTAGTTAAGCATCTTCCAGTGCACCTCATTGACATATATAAATTTCATTATATTTGAAATAGTGTAACATTATTAAAATACACTGCAAACGATTTTTCCCCTTAGAGCATAATGTAATGGCCCTTTTTTTGAGTACCCTGTAAATGAATTATAAAAACTACGCACTTCAGTTTGAATCGAAAACATGCAGTGATAAACTTTAATAACATATATCAATTATATGACAATCAGACTATATTTACGCGAGTTGCAGCACGGCCAGACAGCCAGACAGACGGCCAGACAGCCAGACATAGACGGCCAGACAAACAGAGTTCATAAACACTTTTCAACAATGTTGGAAAGTGTTATTTTTACTTATAACTCATTTTATTTATAATTGAAACTCCCAAACAGCAGTTTCATTTCGTTCCTATTAGTATTGCATGAAGTCAATTACATTTAGGAGATTTAACTCTTACGTATTGTAATGGTGCAAGAAGTACATCCAAGCCAAGAGTGAAAAAACATTTCTGAGTATTAGAAATAAGCAAATAAAAATGCGCTAGAAGAATTCTATGTCTTGCATTATGGCTAAAAATTAATCTCTTACATTAAAAGAAGATGATTCAAAGTTCTGGATAGCAAAATTGCTATTATTTAAGCATATAAAGTAGAATTTACTATCAATCAAAAATCGCTACAAGAATGAAATCAGTCCTGGGACCAAAAGATGCTACAACATTTTTTACTGCGGTTTTATTATTATTAAATCAACTACTTCATTTCAGCAGTCCCCCGCTTTCCCATTAATTTGCTAACCGTAATTTTCTGCAATTCATTATTTTAAATATTCTTATGAAAATAATTAAAATATTGATTTTGTGATAATAGCATTTAATAATTAATTATTAATGCTATTAATTATTATTCACGATTATTTACTCTTAGATATTTTATTAATTATCTTTGATCCTAATTGTGGACTTAAAAAATAATAATATCTGCTTGGCCCTTTCCATAATTTTTGAATTGCTACGCCACTGGTCATGGCATTTGCTCACCTTTACCCATAAATTAGGCGTAAATGTTGGAACAGCCCCGGGACCGGCCCTGCGCAGGAAGTAAACAAAAACAACCTCACTCACCTGATAGATCTGAACACCATGTCATTGCTGGATATACTCTTCCAGGATCCGCTGAGGTAATCCCGGCAAATTCTGTAGGCTTGATCTCTCATCTTCTTGACAGGATGATGAGTAGACGCAGCCACAGCGCTGGAAAAACGAGAGAAATCTGAACTGTTATTATCGTCTGCACCCAAACTCATATCAAGTATGAAAACATAACCATACACTAAACAACTCTGAGACGCGACTGGTGTAATAATATACGCGAGGAAGAAAGCCGGAAAAGAGAGCAGAGTGCGCAGGTTGAGTGTTGCGCAGTGGCGTGAGGGATCGATAAACGGAGGGATGGTTTTGTGTGTGTACGCTCACTCACTTGCACGTGTGGTCGTAAAGTCTGTTTTCTTTCTTTTCATCTACTTTGAGGAATCGTAAATTTCAGTCGAACCCGTAAGATTCAGCAGCGGCTTTAGTAACCATGGGATCCTGCTCGACATTTTTTAGCGACCTTACGAATGATCTCTTTTAAAAAAGCTATTGAATATTAATCAAGTACTTGTATATTTTCCACCATTAATGTTTAGCGTCCCGGTTGATCGCTTTTTTCTAAAGCCGTCTCTGTATAAATATAATATAGTTTAAGGTATTGTTCCACTTAATGAAATCACACAAGGAATTCAAGGTCTCAACATCAAAACTACTGGTTTTCCAAAGTTGACACCAAGTACGGATCCAAGGGGGGGGGGGGGGGCAGGGCTGTAGCTAGAAGTAAACAATAGGGGGTGCTCAAGAAAATGTAGGGGGCTCATGCTATTTCTTTCTCTCTCTCTCTCTCTCTGACACATGCACGCACAAACACAGATATATATGATCAAGGTATTATATAGAAAGGTAAATTAGTGCATATTCATATTGTAGGCACTGTGTTTCTTATTAAATTGTTTATAATAACTTTATTTGGTGCTAAAAAAAGTAAAGGCTGCAGACAGGATGTAATGGAAGATATACGGTAGATACGCCATATACCTTCTGGATTATTTTAAGGAATACCGTATATCCTCTTCTCAAAAACACTATAGCATATACTTTTAGGGTACACCCTCTGCCTAAAGCATACGCCCTCTGGTTTTTTTATTACGACACCCCTAGCTGCTGAATGAAAATTTTCAGTGTATAATTATACTAGTGAAATATAATAAGTGATGATGTCAATAAGTAAATAAAAAGTTGACAGTTCACCTGTTTCAAAAGAGTTGCAACCTTTAATTATTTTCCGACTATACCCTGCCCTTAAGGATTCTAAAGTTATGTTTTTATTTGATAAAAAACATTAGAAAAATCAAGGGTGTATTTTGCATTTTAAAATTATTTTTGTGTCTAGTCAAAATCTAAAACCACTTGTATTTAAATTGGCTATAACTCTTTAGAATAACTTTGTTTTATGCTAATAATGGAAAACTCTGCAAAATGAAAGATTTCAGTATATAAGTAATGCAAAAGTCAATGTTTGCATCAGCAAAAGGTTGCTAATTCTGAGTATGTGCAGATAGGATGCATTTATTAGCCTATTGAAGCATTTATTTGCAGTTTTTAAACAAATACTACAATTTAATATTTATACAAAACTGTAAAAAGCCCCAAAACGAAGTTCATTTTTTGAACAGAGTTTCATTTGGATTTTTGAAACAGAATTTCATTTGGTGGCCTTGGAAACTTTCCCACGGGGGAGGGGGGGGGGGCTCAAAAATATTCAGGGGGTGCTGAGCCCCCTGGCACCCCCCTTAGCTACGGCCCTGGGGGGGGGACAATCACAGCTCCTTCGTTAAAAGTTTTAAGCAAACGTGCTTTTATTACTTACCCATTCGTTTACCCTATACGTAGTATAGGGTAAATATTGTGATAGTTCTCAAAATCGAAAAAAAAAAAAAAAAAAAAAATTGACGGATTTACACGTTTCAGACACTGGAGATTCCGAAAAACATATTTTTAGAAAAAAAAAATTGCCGTCCGTCTGTCTGTCTGTAAACGGCTATATCTTCCGAACAAATTAGAGACTTGAAATTTGGTATGTATAGTATGTAATAATGAGAAGAAGATTATTGAATTTCAGTAACCTCGATTATCCGGAACTATTTTTTTCGGACTCTTGAAATATTCGTTCTGATAAAAGGTATGTAAAAATTTTCGAAATTGTTTTTTTTTTTTTTTTTTTTTTTTTTTTTTTTTTTTTTTAAAGGAGTGAATATAAAAGACAACAAAAAAACATAAATTTTGCATAAAGAATGAAGTCGATCGGATAAGTAGTTGCCGAGATATTTATAATCCTATTTTTCATGACCCTGTATTTCATTCAGATTTCAATTCAAAGATATATTTTAATTGGAAATGAGACGCTTCATCCGACGCAGTAAACTCTTGGTTAATAGGATTATCATTTTTGGAGTTATAAGGATGTTTATTTTACGCAATTCAGTAATAGAGCATTTAAAGTTTATGACGTCATCAAGCCAGGATTTTATTCGAATTGCAGTGCATTTTATAAAGTTTACACATGTTTTATTTTCATATTTTATATTATGCATATCCATGATGGGTAAGTATTATGGTGGCCCCCAACGACTAGTTCTTTTTTTTTTTCAATACGTTTTTATAATTTCTCATTGTTATAATGAAAAAAAGAGATTTATTTTTCTTCCTTGCTTTTTTTTCTTTCATTAAAGCTTTTCCGAAATGTTAAACAAAATATACCAATCAAAGAGTAACAATGTCGATCTTTTTTCATATTTTCAGGGCAGGTTTTTGTTTGTAGAAATTGAAAAAAATATTTTATAAATGCAAGTACATTATTTATGTACTTTTTTATTATTATTAATTATTCAGAATCATCATTAAATTGCCAAATCACTATAAAAAATACAGTTTTTTCATTCGTCTCCAAACTCACGGAATTATTTAATAAATAAAAACTAAATATTAAGTTTACTTAGTTATAAATAATATAACGTTCAAAAAATAAAAAAAATTGCTGAAGACAAATACTACTAAATTAGTATTTATAATTATAGAATACATTAAATAATTTTGAGCAGATCACCCTAAATTATGTTGTAAAAAACGTACTTTTGCTTTATTTTGTTTGTAAAGTATTTCCCTCAAACCAGTGCAAAGTCGCCAAAATTGGTAGGACAACTTACTTGAAACTTGAGTAAGCAATAATCAATTAGATTACGAGCTACCGTTCCGATCGACGAACATGCTTGGAAGAAAATTTTATGCATATAAACCCCTACTAAAGCGTACCCCCTGCCCTAAGAAAAAGCGAAATCCTTGGTGTGCCACTCTATATATATGTCATGTGAGCTTTTTCAAAAGGTTATTGCATTATGTGTTGCCAATTTAGCGGATTTTTTTATTATTATTATTAAAAAAAAAACTACCATAATTTCGTTACCTTCACTTTATTTAATCACTGAATGTCTGTCATTAACATAAAGCAAAAATTTATATTTTAAATTTCTAGTAGATGAATAAAAAAAATCAGCTAAATTGACGACATTTGTGGGAATGGGAGGGGGGGGGGGGGGATTTAACTAGCTTGGCAGGGAAGGGACTTCCAAAAGTTCTTGCACCCGGCCTCGCTTTCACTACGGACGGCTCTGGAATTGTTATTGATAGGATACAAGAAATCTTCTATTATCTAATTCTGAAACCTTTGCACAGTCAGTGTTAGTAACATAAAGAAGCCGTGGGATATGCCTGTTTGTTCTCGCTTTCTGTTTGAAGTACTTTTTCAGAATTACTGGAAAACAGAACTCAGGTCTTTCTGCTATAGTTTTATAATGATATTTTAAAAAAGACTAAGAATTGTGACTTTTGGAGATTTCTGGCAGTGGTTGGGTATGAATAACTAATTTGGTATTTTAAACAAATTTTCAGAAGCATGAAAATCCCGAAATGTTATCACGAGGGAGTATTTAGGATTAATACTTATTTCGATGTTAGGAGAAATTTTAAATGAGAAAATTAATTTTGAATCAACTTCAAAATATGAACTTTTTTCTACTGCGTACTTTCGGACCCTGACACAATTTTTTTCGGGCTAGGGCTCCGAAAAAGGAGCCCGACGAACTCATGTCTAATTCTAAACAATTGTCTCCGCCCGCAAGAACGAGTTTTTACCTTTTTACTGTTCTTCGAAATAGCATCTATGCGAAAATAAAAGTAAGTGGGAAATTGGTTACACAAAAGAAGTCGGAATTAGTTAAAAGCCCGAATTTTCTGAAATTTTCTTTTGTGCTTACTCTATGTGCTTAATTTTACCCTTTTTTCTCTCCTCGCAAAGCTTTCCCTTGGAACTAGTTTTTCTAAGAAAGAATCGAAATACCTGTGTAAATGGAACCTAGCTACAAAACCATAGCCAGAATTTATTTTCAGGAGAAGAAGGGGGGGGGGGGGAGGGTATTAAGCTATAATGCCCTTTTGACATAAAAATACATGAGTGGACCTGGACTCCTGGCCACTCATATGCCTACGGTCATGCCTGACTGTAACAGAATCAAGTCTTAAACGGAACCATTTCAAAGTCCCAACGGAAGGAACGCCATACAATTATACCTACTAATGTGGATACGTTTCTTCTGATACCCGGTTCAGATCGGATATTTAGGATATCTTAGATCGCCGAACTCACTAGTTCGAACTTTCTATTGCTAGATACAGCCACAACTACTCACTTTGATTGGCTCTGGAGGCAAGCTTTAACTGGTTGGCTGTTGAGGCCAGAGTTGAATTCAGACATTTTTCTCCGGGAAGGATTTCTGTGGGTCCGGGGGGACATTATAAATTCCCCGGGGGGGGGGGATTGCACTTTTTTGACAATTAAAAGCATAAAATCTCAAACTTCCGGGGGGACATTTCAATGCTCCGGGGGGAAATGTGTATGTCCCCAGACACCCCTGAAGGCTAGCTTTAATTTATACGCATGCGCACATTCTATGTTTGTTCAGATCTCAGACACAATGACGTTCAGTGAGTTATCTTAGATGAGTTTTGCAGAGTGAACCAGGTATTCAATTCCGGGAGGGTACTACCTCAAAACCGGCGGTCTAAGATATCTTAAATATCCAGTGCGAACAGGGTATAAAACTGAGTTTTCCTCAGTCCATCCCTAAGTGATTCCATTTTCATAGGTTTTACTACGATATGTAATAATCATTGTATTGTAAAGCATATAGTCCGATAGATTAAGCTTGCAGCCAAATAATGAGCTTAAAGCTGTTTCACGGCTTCATAAAGGAGTTCCTCTTTTTTTAGAGCTAAATGACAAAGGTGAATGAAAAACTACAGCAGAAAAGTAATAATGTTGCTCATGTTTCTCATCATTTTATATTGCATTGAAAGGGTTCTTTCTTATGAAACCTTGAAACAACTTCATGCTAATTTGTTAGCTAGTGTAACTTTTCTTTTCGTTGTTCATACACGTCACTTTATGTATCACAACACTAGGGCTTTGTACTTATCAATTTTTAATTGATCTTATTATATCCTCTAAATCCATATCCCCCCCCCCCCTTCGCTGCAGTCAGTGTAACTATTTTTTTTTCTTCAGTTCTTACTATTAGCTCACACTCTCTATATATTTATATATATCTTGTTCAAATTTTCAATCGTTAATAAAATACTTTTTATTCATCCACTCAAGTTCAAATACATTTTTTTAAACTTGTAGTGGATGACACTTGATGTTAGTTTTTTCAAATATTAATTCATTAATTAATTTTAGTTTTATATTTCATTTCTGTTCAAAAGTATAGACTCACTCCATTTCATTTCTGTGCAAAAGTATAGACTCGCTCCATATTTTAGTCTCCTTCGCCCGCGCGTCGCCTGATCTTCGTCCGTGAGCAGCCCCATTATCTTTATACGCGTGAAGGTTTCGCTATGGTACTTCATTGTGAAGTTTGGTAATTTTTTTAATTCAATATTTGAAAAACATCATAATCATTCGATTTGAAATTTATATCAAGAAAAATACAATTTTTTACCTTTCTAACGCAGTTTGTCTAACAATTTTGTGAGAAGTACTTTTCGAGCTATTAATTTTTGGTATTTTAGCAATGTTTTTTAATTTAATTTTTAATACATTTCAAAAATTTCTCTTATATAAGATATTTAGCAGGATATAAATTTAGGAATAAATACCATCAGGGGCGAAGCATGTAGATCGTTGGAAAAAAAAATTCTTTTTGACCTAAGTAAGAATTGACTTTAAATTTATATATATATATATATATATTACTTGTTTCAGTTATGATAGACGTAATTACAAAAATTGTTTTGAAAATTAAGAATATCCTAGTGCTTGCTTTTAAATATTTTGAGAAACAGTACTACTAGCTCTATGCAAGTTCGCAGCCTAATTCTTCTGATTTGAAAAAACTAAAATTATTTTATAAAGATGTATTCTAATGGTAATAAAATACAGTAAAACCTGCTAAGGCGAAATCGTTAAAAACGAATGGAAAGTTTCGTTTTAGACAGGTTTTTTACTTAGCAGGGATAATTGTATGGTATTAATTTCTTTGGCAGCATGATTTTTTTTTTTCATTTAAGGCAGGATTCCGTCATAGATAGTTTTCGTTTTAGACAGGTTTTTTACTTAGCAGGGATAATTGTATGGTATTAATTTCTTCGGCAGCATGATTTTTTTTTTTTTTCATTTAAGGCAGGATTCCGTCATAGATAGTTTTCGTTTTCTCAGGTTTTACTACTTTTAAAAGAGAAAACTATGAAACCGACGCACAGTGGAGAGTTTTGAGGATTTAGGTGGACAAAATTATTGCGTTGAAGTTTTGCTGGGTTTTCGAATGTATCAGTAATAAAATAAACAGTGACAAATATTTGGCTTATATAATTATTTATATTATTATTATTATTTATATTATATTATATTATATTGTATTGTCCTTCAAACTACACGTGTATTCAAAGTTTCAGCTCAATCGGATAATTAAAAGTGGTTTAAAATTGACTTGCAAGAGTTGAATTAAACACCCAAACACACATTTCAAGTTAATATAACTTAATGATTTGCAAACTTTCGCAGGAGCTTTCTTAAGTTTTCAATACTCTAGGAATGGCACTTTGATTTTTAAAAATGTTTATTTCTTAATAATGCTTAATACTGTATTAAAAGTCAAGATGAAATTTGGAAACAAGATGGCGCTTATTTCCAAACAGCAATAGGTTAAATCTTGTGACAAACATGTGACATATGTCCAGCAAACTCCTGCTTTCAAATAAAACAGAAAAGTCACGACTTGCTTTCGAACTTGCAGAAAAATAGTGCAACTGTTGAAACTCCCTCAAACCAACTGCCTTCTTTACGGTCGTAGTTAATCTGGTTAATCCACACATCGGATTTTATCGACAAAATTCGTACGGATCTCGACAGAAGAGACAAGAGACAGACATTCGGTTACCAGTATACGCGGTCTTGTTAAATTCTGAGATAATCGAAAAATTAATTTTGTTCATCTAGATCAGTCATACTCAACCTGCGGCCCGCAAGTGGCCCGGAGACCTTTTGTGTGCGGCCCGAGATACATAATCAATAACCTCTATTTATTACATTAATTGATATGTGTATAAAAGTTTTTAAGACCTTCAATGACCTTTTATATATTTTCATGGGAAGACAAAAACTTTCCTGTTATTTAAAATTACTAATTTAAAATTATCTTAAATACCGTTTCCTTAGTCAAAAGTTCTTTTTACATGTAGTTCTATTTGTGCTATAGTGGTACATTTCTTAATCTTCAACACTAAACCAATATTATTCCAAATCTATTACATTTTCACTATACATTTCTACACTTTACAAAAAAGTTTTGGTATTGAGAAAACGATTAATTTATTAAAGCAAATCACCTTATTCTTTTCTTTATAACTTGGAAATGCTACATTGTTATATTATTACGTTTAACTATGTTTATTAGGGTAGAACTTCTACCGCGGAAAAAAATTGGCAGCAAAATGTTTTATACCACTATTTGTACATCATTTGCAATTGAAATCTACCACAAAGTTTATTGTTTGGAAATAGTGGTGTTAAAAGTTTTGGTAATATTTCTTTTTCGACAAACGTTCAATCCTACTGATTATATTAACTTTATTATATAGGTTTGTTATATACTATTTTTGTTTAATCTTACTATTTAAATTACCCCTTTTTTGCATTATAATATAATTATGTTGTGGCCCGCCGAATGTTCCAAACATACGTTTGCGGCCCGCGAGAAAAAAAGGTTGAGTATGGCTGATCTAACATAATTGCAATTCCGATCGCAGAATGATATGGTCTTAAGATTCGAAATATTGCAAATATATTAAAACTCTTGCTCTGAAGTCAAATACGAGAAGAAATTACGAGAAACATTTATACTAAGTAGCGTAGAGGTTAAAATAGGAAATTTTCACAAAGGTATACCATAAAATTATACCTGCTAAGACGAATCTTTTCTTTAGTCCTTAGCGATTCCATCTTAGCAGGTTTTACTGTATTAGTTGTCTGTTAATATAACATTAATGAACTACAAGGTACAGTAAAATATGTGATTTTTTATTATTATTATTTATTTATTTTACGGCACACTTTAATGCTTAGTTATATTTCCATGGTACATTTAAATTATGATTTAATAAAAGATATGAAAAAGAAAATATATTTTATAATTTATTTTTAAACACAAACAAAATGGATTATCATTGCCAATTAAAACAAATTTTATACCAAGAAATTACACTGCAAAAAAAAATTGTTGATTTTACAGCGCATCCCCAGCTGCCAGTATTATACCGTAAAATTAACAGTAATAAAGAGTAAAATAAGCCGTAATACACTGCCGCGCATGCGCGGTAGCGTATTACTGTTACGTTTGTAATAAAATTTCTTCATAATTTGTATAAAATAGATCTAACGTTTGTCTTTCCAGGATTTTTTTTTTTTTTTCAGAAAGTATTAATTTTATCTGAAAATAAATTCCCCCCTGATATTCTTTATTAAGAATATTCAAACGCCGAAATAAACTTGCTTGAAATTTTGCTTTGTTACACTAAATCTCACCACAATCTTATCACGCGCAGCTTAAGTATGCTATATTAAAAAAAAAAGTGTACTTTCATTACTTCGTAAAATCTTGATAGAATGTGACTGAATATTTTCGCCGCATACCCGAGATCTTTTCACGACTCACCGGTTGAAAACTCCTTATTTCGATATATAAATAAGGAAATAGCTTTATAATCGATAATAAAAATTATGGATTATTTCTTACGGGTCTCCCTTGAAATCGTATGACCTCACTGAAAGGCATTTCAAGTAGTCATGGTAATATATTCGAATTATTTTGGAAGGCTTCGTATAAGAACTATAGATGATACATACACTACCATAGGGTGTCTACAAATCAGTCTTGGGAAAAGTTCCTAACCTGTAAGAAATTTTCATGACATTTTATCGCTGGGCAGACACATTAAATATAATTTTACAAATGTTAAAACTAATTATTAAGTGCTTACTGGCTTTAACTAATAAATCGAAATGTAATTACTTAGTTTTTAAAATAATGTTAAACACAATATGCATTAGCGGCTAACTATATTATTAATCACATGCGCAGTGAGCGAAAGACAAGCTAAGCTTTCTATGCATTCCAATCTGACGATGAAATGGACAAGATTTCTCAGAAATGGCGCGATCATTTAAAAATAATTTACGACAAATGTAGATCTTAGTAAGATAGAAGTAATAACATCGCCCGATTTTTGAAATTCAACCTGTGGAATGAGCAATTAAATGCCAAAATTATAATGTAAAACCTATGGGCAATTTCGATACCCATATTCTAGCACGCACAATAATTCACGTCGAAATTATGCGTGTGGATAGATGATAATGAAATCAAAATTCGATGGCGTAACAATACACTAGGGATAGGCTTTTCATCCTATAAACCTTTTTTAATTGAACTATTTTCAGCAATTTTAACATTAAATAGCTCTTAAAATAATTAGATTTAAAATTTGTCTGTTGCAGCGTGTTTGTCATGCATTTCTCTAAAAAACTACTAGTTTTCATATTTTATATGCAATAAATATATATATATATATATATATATATATATTTATGACCCGAGAAAGTCAAAAGGTCACAAATTTAATTACTGCAACGGTGGATTATTGAACGTCATATGAGGTTCGCTAGGAACTGTTTTTCAATACAACCTCATAAGATTTCCATATATGAGAGTATTAAAATTTATGTTTGTAAGAATATTAATTCAGGGGTCGATGCAGGTTTTTTTCTTGGGGCCCATTTTGTGAAAAGTAAAAGTTATTTTTGTGAATTTTATTATATTATTGTGAAAAATAACATTTTGCGATGAAAGTTGAAATCGAGTTAATCAAATTCGAACCAAGCATTTATAAACAAAAACCTTTTGAAATCCTTTTGCTGAAGTTTTTCTCTCTTATGAACTTGTTTGTCTACACATTACACATTTTAAAACATCACAAAATAGTAAATAAATAATAAATGGTAGGTTTTTATGGAATAGAATTTTGTGAAGGGGACCATTTTATCAAATTGATTTTTGTGAAGGGATCCATTTTATAAAATAGATTTTTGTGAAGGGTCGCCAAATAGGCCCCAAATTTTTCCTGGATCGACCCCTGTAATTATTTTTAAAGAGAAAGGTTACGTTAAAAAAATCAAAGAACTTTGCATTTTTATGAAAATTAGAGAAAAGAGTTTGTATAACCAGACTGGAGATTTCCAACTTATGCCGCAACTAACCATTACAGATTATGTGCCGGGCTACATCTGTAGCCTTTTCCAGAAATTTCTGTGAATGTAGAGCTCTGACTAATAAAAAAGTACGTTACTTAACACTAACTGCCATGGCCAAGGCCCGATTAACCTCTCAATCTAGAGGAAGCGCAGTATTATTTTAAGCCCCCTCTTCCATTTTGCAAAAGTTTTCTTAATTCTTCATACATGAAAACTCACCAATGATACTAATATTATTCCTGGGAGTAGCTTAGCCGAGGTCACATAAATTTCATTAAACAGCTTTTTTATGTTCCCTATATATGCTTCAACTATATTTAGTACATACAGTTGTATGCTCAATTTCCCGGGTGATTTCTAATAGGCACATCAGGATGCTATATGATTAATTAACATCCTATTGATTCATATTTTCCTGTTAAATAAGTTTCGTGAAGTAGTGCGTGGATTTCCTCTTGGATTAAGCAAACTTTCATTTCCAAAAAAAATTAAAAATACAATGTAAAAAAAATGAAAACAGGAATTAGAGGGCCGTCTTCACAGTTTTTTTGGGGGCCCTTTTAAATTTTAGAGGGAAGGCATGTGCTTCGCGTGCCTTTTGGATAATCAGGCCCTGGCCATGGCACACAAATATATGTGTGCCAGAAATATTTCCCGGGCCCCCTTCCCTACGAATACGTGTGCCATCAATATTTTCATTGAAGACAATTTATTACTATGAAACGGGACTTTTGAAAATTTATTACAATGTATTTATAAAAAGAACCTCGTGGCTCCCCAGGCATGTTAAGTGATTTCAGTTTGGCGTTCAACGTGTAAAAATAACTAAAATTTGATATTTTTGAATTCAAAATCTATTAAATTAACAAACACTGTCGCGATTGGGAATTGTGAAACGCCTCGATAAACACAGAAAAACGCTTTGTAAATGTCTACCAAAAAAGCAATTTGTGGCGGTCAACATGTTAAACATATTATTAAAAGAATGTAATTAAATTTGCATTAAATATATTTTTTCTTTGCAATTAAATACTTTTCTTTTTACAGAGAAAAAGTTTACTATAGAATAAATTTATTATTACACACAGCTCTGTAGACCGTTACTTGGAAAGCTCTACTAAGCTAAGACAAAATTGTTAATACTTTCAAGTAACTTGCAAAATGTAAAAATAAGTCATTTTTAGGTGCGTTCGTAATTATATAAATATACCTATAGTCCTCGTCTGGTCCGTCCGTCTATCCGCATATAACAGCGCAAAAATTACCCAACCGAATGGTTTGAAATTTAATATCATCATCATATTCTAATACGAGCAAATCTTGTGCGTGTGTGTGTGTGGGGGGGGGGGGGGTATATATGCAAATTTTATCTTAAAAACGGCTCGAACGATTTTGACGAAATTTTGTATCCTACCGTTTTGGGGGTACCAGAAACCATTGGGCTACATCACATGTTCGAGAAAATTCAATCAGTGGGTCATCATGTGTCAGGGTCAAGCTAATTATATCTAAAATACGGTTCAAACGACTTTGACTAAATTTTGTATCCTACCATTTTCGGGCACGAGAAGACTATTCGGCTGGGTCACATGTTCGAGAACTTTCGATTAGTGGGTCATTTTTGAGTCAACGGGGTCAAGTTAATTTTATCTAAAAAACGGCTCTAACGATTTTTATTAAATTTTGTATACAACAAGTTTTGGGCACGAGAAAATCATTAGGTCACATGTTCGAAATAATTCGATTAGTGGGTCATTTTTGGGCCAAGCTAATTTTATCTAAAAAAGGCTCATACTATTTAGACTTAATTTTGCATCCTATGGTTTCCGGGCACGAGAAGACTGTTGGGCTAGGTCACATGTTCGAGAAAATTCTATTAGTGGGTCATTTTGGTCATGGGTCATTATGGGTCAAGCTATTTTTATCTTTAAAACGGCTCAGACGATTTGAACTAAATTTTGTATCCTACGGTTTTTGGGCACGAGAAAATCATTGGGCTAAGTCACATGCTCGAGAAAATCCGATTAGTGGGTCATTTTTTGGTCACTGTTTCAAGCTAATTTTATCTAAAAAAATGGCTCAGACTATTTTGACTAAATTTTATATCCTACGGGTTTCGGGCACGTGAAGACAATTGGGCTTGGTCACATGTTCGAGAGATTTCGATTAGTGGGTCATTTTGATCATGGGTGATTATGGGTCAAGCTATTTTTATCTTAAAAACGGCTCAGACGATTTGAACTAAATTTTGTACCTTACGGTTTCTGGGCACGAGAAAATCATTGGGCTAAGTCACATGCTCGAGGAAATCCAATTAGTGGGTCATTTTTGGGTCACTGTGGATCAAGCTAATTTTATCTAAAAAATGGCTCAGACTATTTTGATTAAATTTTATATCCTACGGGTTTCGGGCACGTGAAGACAATTGGGCTTGGTCACATGTTCGAGAAAATTTGATTAGTGGGTCATTTTGGTCATGGGTCATGATATTTGAACTCAAAGCTAATTTTGATTGAGCATAGCTCGATCTTCACTGCTCGTATATATAATCGTTGCAGAATTTTGTCGATTAATTTCAATTTTTTTGAAAATCGATTCAAAACTTAAAAAGATATTAATAAAAGTTTTCTTCATTCCATTAAATCCTATCATACATAATTAATTCAATGATATCCCATGATAAGTAATAATTCTAGGTTGCCATGGTGATTACGTCCTATTTAAGATGGAGTCCTATTTCCGTATTCCTGAATTTAAAAACCGAATTTGTATACTAAAATTGTTTAATTAATAGCAATCATACAATCTACCGACAGTTTTTTGGATAGATGTATCCAGAGAAATAGTTATTAAATGGAAAAAGAGTCTAAAATATGGATTACAAGTTCTGAAATTTTCAAAGCTAGGCTTAAGTTTCTCATTCGAATTTTCAGTAAATGTCAACAAAAGACAAAATGTTGCGAACTTAAAATGTACTTATTTTATTACGGAAAATTAATCATATCATAACAGACAATAGAATTCATTTCACTGAAATAATAACGATATTTTTTTTTTACATTGTCTTGTATTTATATTTGCGCATAGTATAATTTTAATGTAACAGAATTGTAATTAATTGTTTGTAAAAGGGTATTGAAACTTAATTTCATAAAATAAAATTTATATCTATAATATGAAAGTCTGCACATAAAATAAATTTTGTATTCATGCATTTTTGCATAAGAGTGCAACAGCTATTGCACCAATATCTGAATATTTATAAAACTAGTTGCAGTACGAACGCACCGCATTTGTCACGTTTGACGTACAATTTCCAACTTGTCTTGTAAAAAATAAGAAAATTACTGATTTACAGGAGGGTCAAAAATGGCCCAATGCGTTTCATGCTAATATGAGTTTATAATGGCAAATGTGTAAAAACTTAGCCTGTGCATTACCAAATCATTATGATTCTTTCTTGAGATACATATTTCGTTAGACAGTAAAATCTGCTAAAACGAAATCGCAAGGGACAGAGAAAATTCCGTTTTAGCACTCTTTTCATCTGGACCATGAAAATTTTCCGTTTTCACAAGTTTTACCGTATTTTTTATATTTAATAACTATTTGGTATTCGGCTTACATGCCGAATATTCAGATTGGACCAGGTATCGAATCTATTTATTCGGTTGAATTCGAATAGTGTTGTTCGAAATATATTCATACTTTCACTAAGCTTTCTTATTTAAAAATTCATTTATGCTAGAAATTTTGATCGATATTATTTATTACTTTATGGAAAAACTATACTGAATCGAAAAATTTATTTACTCTCTTTCCAATATTCTCAGAATACAGTTTTTCTCTAACAGTGGTATCCTCAAAATTAAGCCAATTTCTGTTTCATCATATAACTTGTAGATAGTAAAAATTTATATAATATTTTAACCATAAAATATATAAGAATTGTGTATAGAATGTTTATTATATCTTGCTTTCAGACAAAAGCTGATTTATTATTCAGCCTAGCCATGATCAGTGTTGAATGCAGACTTTCTCCCAGAGAGATTTCCGTAGCTCCGGGTGGGGGTATTACACTTTTAGACCATCAATTAGTATAAAATGCCAAATCTTCCGGGGGAGGACATTTTGATGTTCTGGGGAGATTTTCCTTCCTCTAAGCCCCCCCCCCCCCCCCCTGAATTCAACAATGGCCATGATTTTGGCGGAATACTCGGTATTCGGAAAATTAACTATTCGTTGCATTCCTACTTAAAAACTAGTTCTATCCAGGGGCGGCCCGTCATATAGGGCACTTGGGGCACGGCCCCACCTATACTTCGCTATTAAATTTTCTTAAATTTAACATTATTGTTTAATAAAATATCAGCAATGTCAGATAGTTTCAACTCCAGACTTTTCCAGCCCAGTCCAAAATTTTCTCTCGCTCGCTCGCTTCCATCCCCGAAGAACGTTATCATTCCCTTCCACCGGATGTCGTAAATCACCCTTTTGACAACTGACCGCTCACTGTTCTTGTAGTATTCAGGAGGGCCCCAGAAAGCTGTGCCCGTCTCACGATAGAGCTCTATGGCATTTTGCACAACCGCGCATCTTTGCGTCTTCCTCGTATTTATCGCCAAACAGCGTGAAGGAACAGCTTGAATAGGACACTTTTGGGGCAAAATCTGTCTGGCCCCATATAGAAAAAGACTATGTTTGTTTCGGAAGATATCAGCGTTTAAGAATTATCGACATAATTGGCGACTTTTACTGATGGGAATCAGTCATTTTTTTTAATTATCCGAATCTTTTTTTTTTTTTTTCAATACCAATAAAAAATTCTACATTTATTTATGGTGCATTTAATACTTTTTGAATAATAATAAAAATATTTTTTAATTATATTTTTGAGTTTATGTAGTTGGTATTTTTCTTCAATGATGAATGTTTTTATTTTTTAATTTAACTAGGTTTTATAGACAAGTTTCAGCCAGAAAATCTTTTGTCATCTAATTGTTAACTTGATGTTAAATAATATAGCAGTGCAATTGGATATATGAGTTTAAAACTACATATTTTTAATTTATATAGAATCTGTTAAGACTCTTTCATTTACAAAATAATTATTGCCAAAATCGACAGAATAAATGGATATAAATAATTGAATTACTATATACATTACATTTAATCTGTGTTTTAAATAAAAATAAATAATGTTTGTGGTAATTAATAATTTTTAATTAAACAAAGATAAACTTATTTTTCAGTAATTTTCTTACGTGTGTTGCGTGATTTTTTCCCTCTAAAATTTACTTTAAACAATCGAAATTTAGTTTATATATGAAGATTTTGGATTTGACATCTTAATTGGTATCTGTAAAAATTACCATTGGCCTTTAAAATTCTGAACGGATCGCGTTGTGCCCGAACCGAAACTGAAAATTCTGCTTAGTCTTTTCGAAATACGACAAATAAAATTTAGTCAACCCGAGACCAGTTCACTTCAACGTGAACCCGGCCCGAAAACAAACTATTCAAACCCGAACAAGAACAAAAAATTTTTAAATCATATTTTAATTTGATTATAGAAAAATAGTGTACAATTATATATCTTCTCAATTTGATATTTTTTTTTCTATGAAAATGAACACATTTTTTGTTCACTCGTTAATATTCAACTATTTAGTTTTGTTCAGTTGAAAAATATTCAGGATTTTCTTTTGAAAAATTGGGTCAATCCGAACCTGACCCGAAAGCTTCGAAACCTAACCCAAAACCGACCCGTACCCGAAACATTTAAAGACAACGCGATCCACAACAAAAAATAGCGTCAGCCCTACTCAACCCCATCCGCTGGTCCTGTCGGATTCGGGTTAAATCATTTTACTCAATCGGATGGAGGATTATATTGGTCATTTCACATTTAAATTTCCGCAACAATGAAGGAATTATTTGTGACTATTCTGTAACTTTAAAAATGACTTTTACATTTTAACAGAATAAATTTTAAATGTTTTCTCTTATTTTTATTTTTTTTATTTTTTCCCGAAATGTATTAAAAATTAGGGTGCACGTTTTACTTGAGAGGGCGGCAGACACCGGAAAAAATAGTAATGTTGATTTAGATTTTAAACAATAAAATAAAATAATACTTTAATTAAACAGCTATTAAGAATAGTTGTTTTGTTGGAATAATAGCTTTACGTTAAACATGAGTAATATACATCTTTGGTAAGTTATATAGTGGCATATTAGCAGTAATAATTCTAAGAAGTAAAAAACAAAGTGTGTTTTATTAAGTGTGGCAGTGACAACTTTACTGCATGACTGAAGATCTCATCTCAAACTTCAATTTCTTTTTCTATATTTTCAAAATCATCAAAACTTTATAAATTTTCACAGTATGAGAAATGTCGGTATCTAGATTTTTTCAATTATATAATACGTAAAATAAACACCCGCAATAATTTTAATAAAATGCAAAGTGTATTTTTTTTTCTTTTTTCAAAATTTAGTTGCTTTATTGTTGTGCAAATCTTGTTTTCGGTACACACAGTACTATTTGCATTATAGTAAAAAATATAGTATATATGACTCCAGTTTACTGATATCTACTACACTGTCACACTTATCATATAGGTGCCCCACCTGTGAAATAGGGCACGAGCCGCCACTGGTTCTATCATAGAACTTATGATTAATAGATTAATAAAAAATGAAATATCTATACTAATAAAAGAAAGTTGTTTGTTTGTCTGTCTGTAGTGTATGTGTGTGTGCGATGGCTAGCGAAATCTACCGCAAGTATAGAAGTCTGAAAATTTGGGCGAGGACAGTCCAAGGCAGGTCCTGATACACCTGAGGATCAGATTTTTTTTTATTTTTACTACCCTTTTTACCCACTGGTGCCCCTTGAAGTTTTTGTGCCCTAAATTGTTAATAACTTGTCCCTGTTTCATCCGATCTTCTTAGCTTTTCGAGCTCTTTCTCCATTTAGTTATTCCCCCATCTCTACATGCCAGTTAAGACCCTAGCCCAAGGAGATTTTATGCGCCATGCCTTTTCCACCTCCTAAGTGTGTCACACCCTCTCAATGCGTAACTTTAAAGTTTTGAATCTTGGATTCCGCTCCCCGTGCCACCACGAAAATTTTTCTCAGACCTCAGCTACCACCAATTTTGAATATTAATCTCCTTCTTGGGAAAATTAGTGCAGCTTCTTTAAAAGTGATAGATTCTCTTGCAATTTTCTTTAACATAGTTCTAGGGTCCTCCAGCTACTTTATAAACTACTAAAAATTTCCTTAGATCCCAGCTACCACCTATTTCGAATATTAATCTTCTTTTTTGGCATCAACTTACGTTTATTCACACAGCCATAAATTAAAAATCGCGTTTCTGTTTAGAAGTCTGAAAATTTGGGCGAGGACAGTCCAAGGCATGTCCTGATACACCTGAGGATCAGATTTTTTTTATTTTTACTACCCTTGCCCCCTGGTGCCCCTTGAAATTTTTGTGCCAAAGGCAGTTAAGTTTACAAGAGAGGGGGGATTTCATCCGTAAATTAAATATCGCGTTAATGTTAAAGCTAATTCCTTAAATTTACAGGGGCGAGTCACCTTCCACCGCCTGGGGGCGCATTCTTTTTTCGGATTTAACGGAATCGATTTCAACGGGAATTGGTTCATTCAACTTAGCTTATGATTGTTTTACAAACAGATTTTAGTTACACCTTCCACCGCCAAAGGGCGCATTCTTATCTCCGGTTCTATGGACCAGATTACTACGACATTTTGGCTCATTCAACTTGGTTTTCGATTGTTCCTGGCGCGTGCGGGCCTAACACACCCGGTATACGCTGCCGTAGGCAACGGGAACCCGCATCACAGGTACGTTCGGAAGGAGGTTTGTTGGCAACACATTAGACGCTGCCGACAGCATTGAGGCCCCGAAAACTAGGTCCATTTGAAACACTTTACGCTGTAAAAGACAGTGCCCCCCCCCCCCAAAACTAGGTTCATTTGAAAGATTTTCCGAATATATAAAATCATACAAACTTGAGTTTTATTTAAAGTTATTACCACGGGATCGGGCAACGCCGAGCGGGTCAGCTAGACCAAAAAAAAAGTGTAATTGCAGTTCATTACACAAAAGAATGTCTTTACAGTTTATTAATTAGAGACGTAATTAATTGCAAATGTTTACTTCCGCACCTACCAGTAGTATGATCTTTAAAAAAAAAAAAAAAAAAAAAAAAAAAAAGAAGAAGAAGAAAAGAAAGGGATGTTTGCGTCGAATGAACTAATAGTCAGATCACTGAAACCAGTACGTCATACAATTACTGAAAAAATATTTTGCGGAAATAGTAAACGGAAATATTTACGTTTTTCTTTCGACATAGTGTTGAAACAAGCTTGTGTTTTTACGCATTTCTACACTATTGTGCCGATTTGTTTATCTGCCCATAAGTGAAAAGATTTCTGAATTCAAGAGAGGCAATAGAGGAGACTTATTGCTGCCGATAACCTGAATTAGGGACATTTTTCGGGGCCTAGGCAGCAATCATGAATTAAATTCAGATGAGCCCGAAGAAAAAAAACTCTCCCTATCTCGGGCGATATTGGATTTTCTATTTATTAATGACCCGGATTCCCCCCCCCCCCCGCCCCCTTCCCTCACAGAGACGTAAGCAATTCCACAATTACGGGAGAGGCTCAACTGTCACCTTCAATCAATCAAAATAATTAAATAGAATTATTAAAAATTATCAGATAATTGCAATAGTGATTAAACTCTTACATGATTAACATCGTTAATATAAAATTCATATTTTCAAATGAAAATAATAATTTAGTAAATTGTTATTGCATTACAGCATGCCAATCCCGCAAAATGTTTACTTTAGCAATTGTATAAAACGCATATTATATTATATATATATCAAAGTTTACCCCCAGACAGTTTCAGAAGGGTACTGCACCCTGCCTGCCCTTTGGTTTACAAAATAGCACCCTTCTTGCCCCTCATAAAAAGAATTAGCACCCTTCTTGCCCCCTCCAGTAAAATAATTAGCACCCTTCTTGCCCTCAGTAAAAAAAAGCGCCCTTTCTTTTTTTTGCATTAAAAAATTTGCTTTCATAGTAAAAACTGACTCAATGTTGTCTTAAAAAGAGTGTTTCGACTTTGAAATATCAAAAGTGGTTTTAAAAATCAAAAGAATACATCTAACAATTAAAAAAGTGTCCTTAAGAATCTGAAAAGTGCCCTCAAAAATCCAAAAAGTGCCCTCAAAAATCCAAAAAGTGCCCTTAAGAATAAAAAAAAAAGTGTCCTTTTCTCACCAGCAGCACCCTGCCCCTTTTTAAACTTGGGGGAAACTCTATATATATATTTTTTAAAACACGTGTGGATACATCCAGGCTGATGATTATATCTACACGTGTTTTTTCATACCCATTTCTAATTTCAATCTCTTGTTATCCAATTTTCCATTATATTTAGTTCATATTTCATTTCAAAATACATTTGTATTCACTTGATATCAACTTCAAATTATTAACATTTTATGGTTTATTATATATATTTTTCTCTTTTTAAAAAAAAAAATATTTTTCATATTTTCAGTATTTTTGGCCAATTACCATTGAAGCAAATGCTATGATAATATTATGATTGCACTTGTTAATTTATTTACTATGTGGTATTCTGTCTACACTTTATTACTAATTATCTCTTAGGAGATTTAATTAGAATGTTACAAGAACTTGATATGTTTTTTGAAATTCAAAGATATTATAATTATATATATATATATATACAGTAAACCCTCGATTCAACGGACTAATTGGGACTAAGATGTCCGTTAAATCGCAAAGTACTATTTATAATATTTTGTTATAATTATAATTATAATACATATATATGTATTATTACGTACTTGTAATTACATATATTATTACAGTACAAACTACATATATATATATATATATATATATATATATATAAAACCATAAATGAAACATTACCATAACACCAACTTAAACTATGAAATAATGATTAAGTATGTAATAATTAGTTGACAATGAAAGTATACCCCAACACACTGAATATAGAGACCAAAAACTTATTTAAAAGAAGAAGAAATTAAATTAAAAATTGAATAAATGAAATTGAATGAATGAATTGAAATTCGTGGAATTTAGACAGAATTATCAAGTCCCAAATGCCTAAATACCACAAATAAAATGAGTGGTTTCATCATCATATTAGCCATAACATTGCTAAAGAATATGATTTTGGGACTACCACTCTTAAACAATGAATCAAACCTGTGAAAAAATAAAAAATAAATACAATATTAAAAAGGAAAGAAACCATACCTATAATATACAGATAAAACTTGAAATAGAGTCATAAAGTACATAATACATTTGGATTAAAAAAGATACCTGTGCACCACATGAACCACACATGAACACAACCAAACAGAGGAAATGAATTGCAAAAAATCATTACATGTTGCCAAATTTAGTTTTAGAAAATGATTTACCATGTTGCCAGAATAGATGTTAGAATAATATGAATATTATTGTAAAGCAACAGAAACCATGGTGCTGCCATCTATTAGGGTAAAAAGTAAATATACGCTGAATAAAAATAGCATTAGACGAAAATTAATATTTAAAAATTAAACCATATACTATCTAAAGTAGCAATTAGTTAAATAATAAATAAATGTAATTAATAAATAATAATAGAGTATCCAATTACATTAAAGTAATTGATGTATTAATGAATAATTCTATGTTAATAAGATGTAAGATGGAAAAATTAATAATTAAAGCAACATAAAAATATATGTACCATGAAATGACATAGCAACTATTAGATAGCTATGCCAAAAATGCAACATCACAAAAATTAAATTAAATTAAAATACTAAATATTTGAATTAAGATACAAAGGATTTAAAATTAATAATAATTACAGATTGAAATTAATTATTAACATATAATGTTTCTTCATACAAAGTTAAAAATTAAATACTCGATATAAGTGGTAAGAGTAGAACGTTTAATAAAAATTAAAACATGTATTATATTAACACTTTAGAAAAGAATACATTATATTAGAAGTTAAAATGATATTGTCCACCGTAGGCCTTAATCTAAATGCATTAGATCAAAAACATTCTTAATATTAATGAATTAGATCAAAAACATTCTTAATATTAATGAATATAAATTCATTTAAATTAATTAAATAATGAATATGTAAATATAACTAAATTAATATACATATAAAAATATCACATCACAGTCCATTATAAAATGTGTAATATCAAACGTGTGTAAATAAAAATGCCCCCCTTTTTTTTATAAATTAAACCATGCGTTTTTTCCATACAACTTACAACTCCGCCACACACCTCCTCAATCCAACATTTACCACCCAGCCGTATATATATATATATATATATATATATATATATATATATATATATATATATATATATATACAGTGTATATACATGTATTGTATATATACAATATATGTACATACATAAATATATGTAGTATATACATATATACTACTGTATATATATATATATATATAATAAAATAATTTTATACTGAAAATTTACTTAATCAAAATAATTAATAGTTATTTAGATATTGTTTTAATCTTTAACTAGATGGCAGCACCATATAATGATTTTAAAAAAACTATTACTATTATTCTTTAGTATTATTTTTTAGTTATTGTTTATTATAAAACCAGATGGCAGCACCATATAAATTTTCACAATTTTTTTTTCTCTTTTAACTGAAAACTTGGAATACAAGTGAAATTTTTAAATATTCCAATAATATAATATATATATTAAAATTATTTAAGTTAAAAAATATTTTTAGTAAATGAATTTATAGTTTTTATATTATTTATTTGTATTTTTATATTTTAAATTAGAAATAGTTAAAATCACAATGGTTAAATTAATAACTGCTACTTTTAGAAAATTAACTGTAATTTTAACTTGTACGTTTGAATTCACTTATTCACTTTACCATGTGCTTAGCACAAAACTTTTTTGGCTTCGGATTCTGGACAAATTTATGTTGTAATGTATAGATTTTCTTTGTCTTCCTTTGTATTTATTTGTTTATAAATGGATTTATTTTCTTCCGTTTGATTTGTAGTGTTCTATTTTCAATGGTATCCTTTTTTTTTTTTTTTTTTTTTTCCAATTTCTTTCCAATGATTGTTAGGGCTTGGAATTGTCACAAAATTTTGGCTTTAAGCTTGTGACAGTTACAGAAAACAATCATTCTTTGCTTATAATGTGGTTTCCCAGCCCTTGAAAAAGTAAATTACATTATAAGCTTGCATTTGTGTTTTTTTTTTTTTTTTTTTTTTTTTTTTACTTATGTTTCACTTTTTGAATAAATACTTCATTTGTTAGGACTATGTTTTATAATGTGTAATTTGACATAGCTATTTGGGATAATAATTTCATTGCATTTGGTCAGTTATTTCTGTTTCAATGGTTAATTTTTGCAATAAGTTTTTATATATATATATATATATAAACACAACACATTACCTTTTAATAATACAATATTAGTAATGAAATACAAACGAATTAACACACATGCAATTTTTATGGGAATGAAACACTTTTTGCACAGAAATAATAATTAATGAACAGGCAATAAACAAATAGAAAAAAATTACAATGCCACAAAAAGAACAGGCATCATTTTATGTTATTAACATCACATTAAGGTTGCTCCATACTGCTGGATTGAAAAAAGGCGTCTAGATTTAGTTGTTTCCTGCTTGAATGCTGTTTTTTTATTATAAGAGCTCGAAATTATCTAAAGTGTTCGTAATACGCAAACACCTCGGGATCTGAAGATGCCCCTACGTAAGTAATGACGTCATCCATATGCTCCCCGAGACTAACGAAAAAGAAAGGCTACCGCGGTGCTTTATGCGTATATTTTTTTTACAGACCGCGGGAGTCACGTGATGCTCGAATGCACCAATGCAGGTGTACGAAAAGAGCATCACGTCACTCTCGCGGTCTGTAAAAAAAAGATAAGTGGAATGCACCGCGGTAGCCTGTCTTTTTCGTTAGCCCCGTATGCTCCCGTACTGTAGATAATTTCGGTCGAAATTAGCTTAATTCTTCTTTCTTGCCGTCCTCGTCCTCATCTTCATTATCATCATGTAAAATACTTTCTGCGATCTCCTTCTCGTTTAGAATCTGGTAACCTGGATCTGCTTCGTCATTCTCGAGCCACTGTTCTATATCATTCTCAGGGATATCATCACCAGCCTCCATTATTGTATTCCTAAAATCCGAAATCTCAAACCCCGTTAAATCGTATTGTAAAAACTCCGGCGGGATTCATAAAATTCGAACTGGTAGCTGTGGCTAACCGGAGTAATTACTATAGCTGATTTTTAAAAGAAATATTTCTTTTATTTGTAACATCAACTTACAAAACATTCCTCCGATAGATTTCGGTATTAACATAAATTAAGGAGTGCGTGAGATGCGGTGATTATAAACCATGCGATAGTCTTTAAGTCTCTCCTTTCTCCTCTAGGTCTCTACACCAGACAGGGCCATCTGTCCTCCCTCCGTTTCACTTCGCTCTCGCTTCACTGCAAGACTCTGCTTTTTCAGGGTCACGTCCTACCCTTTTGCCTCCGAAGAACCAACTCCTCTCCTCTTCTCTTCTTTCTCTAGCCTCCGAAAAAAGGGGGGCGGGGGGAGGTTCATCCCGGCCTCTCAAACTTACGGCAGCCTATCGTTGTCGATATCTGGTTCCCATTCGCAGATTTTAAAAGGACTTCCCTTGGCGTCCGATGGTCTCTGGGAACCCTCTCCATCTGCGACCTCACAAGTAGAATCAATAATTCGTTACCGTCGGGTAGGTGCCAGCCAGTCTCCAGTATTGTTTCCCTAATGTCCAAACCATTCAGCGTAGGAGATGGATCGCTTCCTTAGGTTCGGCCCGACAACTCCTGCGGTCCATAGTAAAGTAACTCAGCTGGGATATGGGAAAATGTCACAGCATTACCCCCTCCAGCAGTTGAGATTTTTCAAGCATTTGGAAAATCTTACATCATTACTGGTGCGCTAGCCTTCCATACATACCCAACACATGTTAATTCTCAATAGAGGCTTACCTTAAACATTATTATTCACAAGTTTACAATACACTCTACAGACTCACATCGTTAAATTAAATTTCAATATTCATTGTATGATTCAAATACACAATTATTTCAATTACAAAATTAAAAAAACTATATACAAAATTACTGAGTGGAATGTTTTTTATTCCATTCTACTTAAACAGTCTACATGTGGAATTTGGCTGCCTGGGCGGTGCCTCATCCGATAGTGGTAACCTTGCAAGATTAGTGACCATCTCATTAATCGGGGATTATTTCCAGCGTTGATTTTCAACCAAGTGAGTGGGCTATGATCGGTTTCGATGAGAAACTGTTGCCCATCTATATAGTGACGCAACTTCTTTATGGCGAAAATTATAGCCGCACATTCTTTTTCGGACGTGCTGAAATTTTGTTCCGGGGGTGAGAATTTCCTACTGAGATAAATTACCGGGTGTTCTTCACCATCGACTCGTTGGGCCAACACCACGCCTACACCTTTGTCCGAAGCATCAGTTTGGATTATGAATTCTCGACTGTAATCAGGGGCAAATAATACCGGATTCTCAGTCAATTTACGTTTTAATTGCGCGAACGCATCTTCCATTTCTGCATTCCACGTCACTTTTCCCTTCCTTTCTTTCCCTTTCAGTGCGTTTGTCAAGGGTTCTACTAAGGTAGCGTAGTTACGGATGTAGCGGGAATAATAGCCAGACATTCCTAACAGCCTGCGTATTTCGGTTTTCGTCTTCGGCGGGGGGAAATCGGTAATAGCTTGTATTTTAGACTCGGCGGGAGAACGCCTTCCTTCACCTACCACATGCCCTAAATATTTTACAGATTTCTGCGCGAACCTACATTTAGACAATTTGACTTTAACCTTAGCTTCCTTTATTCTTCCCAGTACTATCTCGAGATGCTTTAAATGGTCACTCCACGAATTCGAAAAAATGGCCATGTCGTCTAAATAAGGGAGACAGAAATCTTCTAAACCTCGTAATAATTTGCTCATAAACTTAGAAAATCGATAGCTCGCTCCTATAAGCCCGAAAGGCATGGTTACCGGTAAAAATGAACCAAAGTTCGTAATGAATGCAGCCACCCGTTGGGCCCGGGGGGTCATCGGTATCTGCCAATAGCCTTTAGTGAGATCGAGTATGGTTATGAATTTTGCTGCAGCTACCTTCTCCACCCGCTCTTCGATATTTGGTAAAGGGAATATCTCCGGTTTAGTTATCGCATTCAGTTTACGGTAGTCGATGCAGGGCCTTGGGTCGCGCCCCGCTGATTCCACCAGTATCAGGGGCGATGCAAAATCTGACTCGCCTTCAACAATCACTCCCAACTCCAACATTCGCTTTATTTCCGCCTTCAAGATTTCTGTTTGGCGAGGGGAGGTGCGATAAGGTCTTAGGCGCACCGGAGTGTCGCTCGTTAACTCAATGTCATGAATTATCATATCTGTTTTCCCAGGGTCATTTGAAAATATATTCCGGTTTTTGCCTAACAGCTCAGATAATTCGGACAATTGTTCAGGTGAACACAATTTCCTCAAATTACTTTCGATAATTACATTCTGAAAATCGTATTCTTCCGGACTCGTATTTAATTGGGGAATTTCAAATTCGTCTTCGCTCGCATTGCTCTGGACACTTTCGTCAATTATCAAATTCCTCACCTGCTCTCTTTGTAAGTAAGGTTTAAGTAAATTTACATGGTATACCTGCGACTGAGCCCTCCTACCGGGTACGTTAACTACATAATTTGTCTCTGAAATTTGTTTTTCTATTGTCCCTGGTCCTATCCAGTTCACTGCCAATTTGTTAGGTTTCGATAGTGCCAACACTAACACTTTGTCCCCCGCTTTGAATGTTCGCTCGACCGCGCTTTTATCGTAATACCGTTTACGATCGTCTCGAGCCAAACTCATTTTTTCGACCGCCAACTCCTGACATCTCTTCATTCGATTAATAAGATCGAACACGTATTCGGTAACCAGATTCTCTTCCTCGCCCTCACCTCTCCATTTCTCGTATAATAAGGCTTCCGGGGTTCTCAGATTTTTCCCGTGAACCAACTCCGAAGGACTGAAACCTGTTGACTCGTGAGTAACTGTGCGCAAGGCTAGCAGCGCATAGGGCAGAGTTTTTTCCCAAGAATTTCCCGATTCGATGCATAAAACCTTCAATAATCTTTTTACTGTGCGGTGCCAACGCTCTACCGGTTGAGATTGGGGGTGATGCACACTAGAATGGACCACTTTAACGCCAAATTTTTCTAAAAATTCGGTCGTTAAATCGCTAACAAAAGAGCGGCCAAGATCACACTGTACTTCTCTGGCGAATCCTAAACGACTGAAAACCAACATTAGCGCATCAATTACCGTTACTGAACGTATGTCTCTTATAGGTACTGCGTCTGGGTATTTCGATGAGGTGCACAGGGCCGTGAGCATAAATTTGTTTCCGTTTTCGGAGAGGGGTAAGGGACCCACAGTGTCCACCGAGACCCTCGTGAAAATTGTCGTTATAATAGGGACCAGCTTTAATGGTGCCTTCTTTTGGTCACCTGCTCTACCCACCCTTTGACAAGGATCGCAAGAACTCACGTAATTTTCTATGTCTTTTATTATGTTAGGCCAGAAGTAATGTCTCAGAATCTTATCTTTAGTTTTCGTAATCCCGAGATGACCTCCTATTTCTTCATGACACAAAGCCAGTAATTCGCGTCTATATTCCAACGGGAGTACGATTTGCTCTCTTTCCGTCCCGTGGTGATCTTTTATTTTCCTAACTATAATCCCGTTTCTCACGTCAAAATCGGACTTTTTCGCAGCAGCCCTTTCTCTAATCCATTCTAAAGAGCTATCTGCTTCTTGAGCAGCCCCCAATCCTTCCGGGGTTAGTTTAGCTAAACTAGCGGATGATTTTCTTTCTTCGGAACAAGGGGGGAGAATCAGCTCTTCTTCTTCTATTTCAGCCTCGGGGTTTTCTTCTACGATATTTTCCGCTGCCGGGAGCGTATGCCCTTTTTCCTCCTCTTTTTCCGAAATACTCTCAAAGAAAGAGGCGGTTTTGGTTTCCGGTCCCGAATTGATCGCCTGACGCGCTTGCTGTCGCGTAAGGACGGCATTGACAAGACTGGGTTTTGTTTTAATTTTATCGATTAACACTTGAGTTCTATTTCCCAATAAATAATGCGACATTTTCGTGTTTTTCTCTACGACTGCTGCCTTGGTTGTAAACTCGCCTACGTCGGTCAGATTCAGTTGTATTTCTACCAGAGGAAGACATTTA
Organism: Maratus michaelseni; assembly: GCA_963931845.1. Taxonomy (NCBI): domain Eukaryota; kingdom Metazoa; phylum Arthropoda; class Arachnida; order Araneae; family Salticidae; genus Maratus; species Maratus michaelseni. Next base: position 228,467,716 of record OZ007596.1, read on the forward strand.
AGTTCGTTCCCTAGGGGTTGTTTAACCCAGACTACCTCTCCCGTGTATTGTTCTGTATTTATGTCATTTGCACTGATCAAATCTAAAGACGATCCGGTGTCCCGAAATACCTTCATTTTTCTCCCATTTACAACTCCCACGCTTAGATAGGGTTTGAAAATTTCGTCAAATTCATCTGGATCAGTTAACTGACTCACGCTTTCGGTTTCATCTTTTTTCTTTCTTAACTCTGGACAGGAGTAGCGTAAATGCGTCGTAGAATGACAGATGTAACACGACCTGTCCCTTCTCCTGTCAAATACCTCGTCTCTATTTTTTTGGTCATTTTTATCACGCCAATTTCTTGTCGGCTCTGCCCTTTTGGGCTCCACCTTCGCCTTTCCGGGGAACTTATTCTTTTCTAACGGCCTTTCATTAATTAGGTTTTTCGGAGGGAGGGGCTGTCTTTTTACCGTGATTTTCCTGACGGACTCATAATGATCTAGTTTTTGGGTCAGATCCAATGGCGTAATTATTGTACTCCAAGAGTCAATAAAATGCTGTCTAATTTCAGAGGGCACTTTCCGTTTGATCTGGTCAGTAATTATCAGGTCCCTAAGTTGACTAAATTCAGACACCTGAATACCGCTTAACCATTGGTCGAAATAATTCGTAATTTCATACGAAAAATCTTTCCAATTTTTTTCTTCGGTCCGTGGTGTTGTTACGAATTTGATTCTGAAGTCTTCTGCACTAATTTTAAACCTTTCGAGTAATTTACCCTTCACAAAATCAAAATTGTCCGTTTCGTCTGGTGGTTCTCTAAGAATAACTTCTGTCAATTCTATAGGAAGTAAACCTAGCAAATTTGTTACCCATTGCGACTTATCTAATTGCGCTTTTAATGCCTGTCTCTCAAATAAGTTGAGATATAAGGAAATCTCCGATTTTCCCATTTCAAACTTAGGTAACACATTTTTTAACAGAATTTTAGGTTCCCTTTCTATTTGACTAGATGATAACGTTAAAGTATCATTTTCCCGTTCCGCCCTAATTCTCGCGAGCTCATGTTCTTTCTCAATTTTATCTTTTTCCAATTTCGATCTCTCTACACGGTCTTCTTCAATCAACTTTAATTGGTTTAACGCCATAGTCTCATCATAATCAGGGGCCTCCGTTATCTTTTTAACCAATTTAGGAATTGTATCATTTGACAAAACCTCTAGTTCAAATTCTATCGCAAGGGTTTGCAGATCGCATTTTCGAAATCCTGATATGCCTGCCATAATCACTAATTTTAAATTCTAACACAATTTAATTCCAATTTCCCGCACATAAATGCAATAAAAAAAAAATACACAATTTTTTTCCACCCCCAAAACAACATAAAAATAAATACAGTAGTTTCTGCTCGACACAAAATACAATCAATATTCATGAAATTTTGAATTACAAGCAAACCAATTCCACATATAGGCTACAATTTGCCAAAAAAAACATATATCTTACTTTAACTTAACTGAATTACTAACAGACTTCAACTTAGTCTTACAACTTCTTTAAATTCAAAATTTAATTCCTTAGCAATCTTCAAAATAAGAGAGCACATTAAAAATTTCGGCCGAAAAATACAATTAACATAATTTGCTTTTCACCAAACAAAAAATTTTTAATTAAAAAGATTAAAAGAATTTTTCAATTACTAGAAACAAGATGAATTTAAAGTTTGTTACACTTTTAATTTACCTTCAACACACAAAAACATCTGTTGGTAATTAATATTTAAAATTTTTACTTATATTACCGAACACAAATAATTAAAGAAAAATTGCTTCCTGTCCAAAATTAAAAATATACACACTAAGCCTCCACTGAGAATAAAACAAGTGCTCACCTGGGTATAGCTCCGTCTGCGATTCTCGGCGGTGATTCTGCTTTCTTTTCTCTCCACACTGTCAGCAAAGTTCGGATGCTTCTGGTTTCTGGTTCAGCGGATGCAGTTTCAGATCAGCTCGGGTCTCTGCCTTGGCTTTGGCGGGTCACTTTGGGGTCGGTGGATCTTCCTCGATTCAGCGGAATCTGTCTCTCTATCACAGGATTCTGTACGAATTCGGCGAGTTGTCCTGCTCTGCCCCGATTCGGTATCTAGATTCAGGTTCCCAACGGCTGGTGTAGATTCTGAAGAAATTCGGCGAGTTGTCCTACTCTGCCCCGAATTCATAAAACTTTGTCACGCACGTTTCTTTCACCACTTTAAATCCCTTGAAGCTGCCACCATCTGTAAAAACTCCGGCGGGATTTATAAAATTCGAACTGGTAGCTGTGGCTAACCGGAGTAATTACTATAGCTGATTTTTAAAAGAAATATTTCTTTTATTTGTAACATCAACTTACAAAACATTCCTCCGATAGATTTCGGTATTAACATAAATTAAGGAGTGCGTGAGATGCGGTGATTATAAACCATGCGATAGTCTTTAAGTCTCTCCTTTCTCCTCTAGGTCTCTACACCAGACAGGGCCATCTGTCCTCCCTCCGTTTCACTTCGCTCTCGCTTCACTGCAAGACTCTGCTTTTTCAGGGTCACGTCCTACCCTTTTGCCTCCGAAGAACCAACTCCTCTCCTCTTCTCTTCTTTCTCTAGCCTCCGAAAAAAGGGGGGCGGGGGGAGGTTCATCCCGGCCTCTCAAACTTACGGCAGCCTATCGTTGTCGATATCTGGTTCCCATTCGCAGATTTTAAAAGGACTTCCCTTGGCGTCCGATGGTCTCTGGGAACCCTCTCCATCTGCGACCTCACAAGTAGAATCAATAATTCGTTACCGTCGGGTAGGTGCCAGCCAGTCTCCAGTATTGTTTCCCTAATGTCCAAACCATTCAGCGTAGGAGATGGATCGCTTCCTTAGGTTCGGCCCGACAACTCCTGCGGTCCATAGTAAAGTAACTCAGCTGGGATATGGGAAAATGTCACAGTATTCAGGGTCTGCTTCGTTGAGTAGTTTTGAGCAGCCGTTAGCCAGTGTTGATACCTTCATCTCCCTCCACGCAGCAGCAAAGTTAAAGATAGCGGATTTTAAATTGTAGGTGCGCAAATTTTGCAGCGTTCTGGCTCCTCTCAAATCTTCTACTGCATCATTTTCATCTTCCAACACTACCATTACTTCTTCAAGGAATTTCTTCTTATAAATCCTGTTGCAGGCAACAATGACTCCCTGGTCCATCGGCTGAATTAATGAAGTTGTGTTTGGAGGAAGGAAATCACATTTTATTCGTCCATCCCTACTAACTAACTTTTCCGCGGTAGGGTGGGAGGGAGCATTATCAAGCAGTAATAGAGCTTTTACTTCTTGGGAAGGTATTTTCATAACTTCTTGATAGTAACGCACGGCAGGAACAAACTGGTTAAAAAACCAATCAGAAAAAATATCGCCTGTGAACCAAGCATTCTTTGAACTAGAATAGATGACTGGCAGTTGTCGCATAATATTTTTTAGAGCACGTGGTTTCCTAGCCTTTCCAACTACCATTGGTTTAAGACGATAACTACCATCAGCATTAGCACAAAGGAGTGCTGAAATATGCTCCTTGTTTAGCTTGTGGCTAGGCGTCTGGGCATCATGTTTGTACGCCAACGTATTTTCCGGCACAGAACGAAAATAGAGACCTGTCTCGTCAGCATTGTATAACTGACACAAAAGTAGGCCCTCGGATTCTATCAGTTTCTTTATCTTTTTTCGAAAAGGCTCCACCTGTTCGATGTCGGCGCTTAAAGATTCACCGCATGTTTTCCTGTTAGTGAAACCATGGCGTTTACGAAAGCGCCAAAGCCAACCATCACTTGCACGAAATGCCACTAAACCCATATGCTTCGCCAATTTTTCTGCGGCTGCCCGCAACTCAACACTACGAACGACGACGCCACTTGACCGCTGTTGTACAAACCTGTTGTGTATACTGCCTCCTCTAGGTTTTTATTTTGAGCCACTTTTACATGTTTCCTGTCCGCCACTGAGAAACCACTTTTTGAATCACTCACGCTGTATTTAAGGGAAAACTGGACTAGTTTTTCCTTATTCTTGCGAATGTCTGAAACGATTTGTTTTTTAACTCCGTATAGTTCGCAAACACGTGCAACCGACACACCACTTGTCGAAACCCAGCTTTCTACCACATATTTCAAATTATATTTCTAACTAAATCTATTTAAACTTTCTTTCAACTAAATACAAGCCAGGTTTCTCTTCCGTACTGCCGAATATGATTGAATTCAATTAAATTTCTATCTACAAAAAATATACTCATAAACTAAATAAATACCAGTTAAACTCTAACTCTAAAACAATCTATTTCAAAAAAATGTACAGAAAACAGCATTATAATATTTCTACATCACAAACTTAAAACTTCATAATAAAAATGCAGTTTAAAACACCGGAGACAACTCCGTACAAATTCAACATAACAAGTAAAAACAATCTAAAAAGTTTACCAGATCATTTCAGTTCTAACGAAAACAAACAGCTTCAGTTCTGATTCAGGATACCAAAACACCGAAACATACGGAAATTTCAGTTCAATTCAGGAGGCTACGAAGTGTTTCAGATGGAGCCGGTCATCAACTTACTGGTATCGAAAAACTCTGGATCTACAAAACTCTCAATCCAATTCAGAGGTAACTGCGAAGAGTGACTAATGGAGCTTGCCGCAGCACCACTCTCCAACTTCTCTATCAACTCAAGTTTCTGTTTTATAGATAAATTAACGCGTTTTCGTTTAATATTACAAGCCATTTCAAAAAAGCACTAGTAGCAAAATACACTTGTGAACTAAACCGCGAACTGAAGCGAAAATGGATCGTGGGTACGCTAGCGCATGCGTAGAACGAAAAGCAGATCACGTGCCCGCATAGGTCGCCAGTATCATTGCGCATGCTTAGAACTAAAACCACGCTGCAGTAAGAATCAAAGCGCGCGCTTTCGGCGTTTCGTTTTCTTTCCCCTTTTTAGGTAGCTTTCAATACAAAAAAGTATAAAGCTACCTATTGCAGCCGTTCGGAGGAAAGCAGTTCCGGAAAATTTCGATATATTTTCACCGATCATGACCCCCAGACCCCAAAACCACCCTCCGTTCAAATGTTGATTTATATATATAGAAAAAAATTGCACATCACCACTCAATTTTTATCCTACTCAGCTTAAATTAAGCGAAAATCATTTAATTAATAATAATATAAACTTTCTTGACTTAAAAATTAATATTACTAATAATTAAATTAATTTTTGATATTTATGATAAGAGATTTGATTTCCCATTTAAAGTAAATATTTTTACCAATTTTGCTTCATGTTTACATAAATCTGTTTATAAAAATATAATTATCAATTATCTACATCGTATAAAATACTTATGCTCAGATATAAATAAAAACAAAAATATTAGATAGATTCGAGATCAAGCAAAAATATATGGTTATCCAATTTTTATGATAAATTCAATCATCAACTCTTTTAAATAACATTTATTATATAATTTAAATATAAACATGGTATGTAATAAATTATTGTTTTAGTGTGCGATAACATATAACAAAAGATATAGAAAATAATAATTATAACATACATTATTACAATTATAACATATTAGGAAATTTAATATTTAATTTTTGTTTGAACATTATATACACTTTATATAGAAAATTACAATTATAACATACATAATTACAATTATAACATATTAGGAAATTTAATATTTGATTGAACATTATATACACTTTGTATAGTTGTGATTGTGCGTTGCCGATCACCTCTGTTTAAGGTGTTATTGATGTGCAGTTTTCATACATTTATAAATTAACTTATATAATAACAAATTAAATTATACATGGATAACATTGGTGATTATAACTCATAAACATATCTATTTGCAATATATATAAATATAAATATATATAGTTTTTATTTTTGTCTATGAATAATTAAATTTAACAAGTATTTTAATTACTGCATTGCATTAATTTGATTGAAAAACAGTAGTAATACTATTAATTATCAATTTTATAAATTTTGAGATATTTTGAATTGCTTATGAATTATTTAATTAGATATTTAAATTAATCTATGAAATATAAAATATATTTACAATGTAGTATAAATTAAACATTAATTATTTAATAACAAGTCTAATATATATTTAAGTAGTAGTAAAAATAAAACATTAATTATTTAATAATATGTCTATAATATCAGTGGATTAACACAGCTGGCAGCAAAAACAATTTGAATTAAAATAATATCTCTTTTACATAATATATACTTGTTAAGAATATCTGAAATGCTGTGCAAGTTGAATTAATTCTGTGTAGATTTATTCATATAGTAGTATTATATTTTATTTGAATTTAAAGTAAAACTACAAGTTAGTATTGTTTTTTAAAGTTTATTTATATAATTAAATCTAATGAAGTGAGTATGTAACTAATAAAGTGGATATCTAACTAAATATTAATTATGAATTATTATAATACCAATAGATGGCGACACTTTACCTTTCAGGTAGTTGTTGATAATATTGTTAATATTATATTTAATTTAACTATAGTGGGAGCTATTGATTGTATATTAATTTTACTTTCAGGAATTAAAATAGGATGGAGTAATATATATTCACGGATATAATTTTGTTATAAGTGTGTTAAAACCAGAATTATTTTGTGTGTTTTTGAATCATTTTGTGTTTGGGTGTCATCGATGGGGATGTGTTTTAAAAAAAGTGTGCTCTCAACTTGTCTTTCAAATCATTTCTCTCAACTCGACTTAGTCAACATGTATGATGCATTGCCATGTGGATGTGAATATTATGCAGAAGTTGTGACATTTTAAGGATTCTGTATAATTATTGTGAGTAAAATATTTTATCTACACTTTACGCGTTCATATTTCCAATTTTATTATTTCAAAACTGTTATCTCGTGGTAATTTCGTGAGGTGTTAAATACAGTTTTTGGGATAATCGATGTGAGTGAAATATATTGTTTATTCTTAATGGTTTTTTATTTCCTATTTAAATATTTCCAAATTTTTATTTCCTATTTAAATATTTCCAAATTTTAATATTTCCAATTGTTGTCTGGTAATAATTCAGTGTACCTGGATGATTCTACTGATCTTAGCATTATGCCAGTAGAATTATGAAACACTGAATTATTATTTAAAACACATGTGGGTGCATCCAGGCTGATGAGTACATGTGCATGTGTTTTTTCATATCCAATTCATATTTAATTCTCATGTGATCCAATTTTCCATTGTATATGGTTCATATTTAATTTATTAATCCATTTGTATTTACTTAATTGCAACTCCAATTTATTTTTTTTCCCCTTTCTCTCTATTTCTTTTTTCAATATTCTTTAGGTATGAGTAAAATTTGGCCAATTACCATTGAAGCACAAGCTATGGTAATATTATGTTTGCACATGTTAATTATTAGCTATGTGGTATTCTGTATACACAATATCATTAATTATCTCTTTGGAGATTTAAGCAGAATGATAATAGAACTTGATATGTTTTTTGAAAATCATAGATATTATAATTATATATATATATATATATATATATATAGTAAAACCTCCATAACGGACACTCCCGAATAGCGGACACCTCTATTTAACGGTCACTTTTCAAATTCCCACTCCCAAAATCTAAATTTTTGTATGTTTAACCTCTGAATAGCGGACAGTAGTTTTGGCGATCAAGGATGAAAAATGATTTTTTAACGCGAAAGAAAATTTAGAAAAAAGTAAAAAGCGTCGGAATTTATCAAGGCAATGTGCCACAAATTTTGAGACCACAAATAAATGTAAGGGGGGGGGGGTCTCAGGAAAATCCCCAGTGACCTGGGGAATCCGCCAATATCGTATGTATTTTGTATCGATTACTGTTTGATTCTTCATATTTAATTGACATACATTATTCAAAGCTTCAAAATATGCTAAAACCATTTTTATGGTTTTCTGAATATATTGAGTTCTACGTACACTGAATTTAGTGTCCTGTTTGTGATTAATGTTTCGAGAATGACCTCAAAACGAAAGCGATTAACTTTAAAAGAAAATGTTGAAATTGTAAGTGTAAAGGAATCTGAAAAACAGAAATTGAGTTTACGGATAACTTGCCGAATGTTTTAAAATAGGTCAAACACAAGTGGGAGAGATTTTACGAAATAAAGAAGAAATAAGGAATTTGTGGATTACTAACTCTAACGAGAACATCAAAAATGTGAAATTGAGGTACAATGATTCTATTGAAATTGATTCTATAATTAATTATGAATAGATTTATTTCACTTCGTTCAAAAAAATTCCTATCCATGGGCCTTTGATTCGGGAAAAGAATTTAGAAGTCGCCAAAGAATTTGGATTACAGGATTACACGATTTTAAGACTTTGGGTAGATGGCGGGAAAAGTTCCGATTTCGGCACAGTTTCTCTTTCAAAACAATATGTGGAAAAGCAAAATTTGTAGCTCTGAAAAAAGTGGATGATTGGCATGAATGACTGCAATCAATTTGTGAAGGTTATGAGGAGAGAAACATTTTTAATGCCGAGGAAACCGGACTCTTTTTCAGAATTTTTTCGAATAAGACTTTGTGCTTTAAAAAGGATGGCTGTATCGGCAAAAAAATGACAAAAGAGTGAATCACTTTTTTATTATGTTGCAATGTATGCAATGTTGCAATGTTGCAAAACAGGAGAATTTTAAATCCATCTTATAATTCAAAAATTTCTGAAACCCATGTGTTTCTCAAAGAACATCCAATTTAATAAATTTGGTGTTATGTGGAGAGCGAATAAAAAAGCGTAGATAAGTAGTTTTTTAGTGATTAAATGGTTAACTTTCTTTGATAATAGGATAAAAAAACAAAGAAAATTCTCTTGTTTTTGGACTGTGCAACTTCTCATCCAAAACATTTGAAATCGGACAATGTTAAAACTGTCCCCTCCCAAACACAACTTCCGTATGGCAAGGCGTTATACACGGTTCTGCGTCAATTCGTCGCGCACAATTCATCGCGGAACAATTCATCGCGCACAATTCGTCGCAGCGTCAATTCTTCGCGGCGACAATTCGTCGCAGCGTCAATTCATCGCGGCGACAATTCGTCGCAGCGTCAATTCATCGCGGCGTCAATTCGTCGCAGCGTCAATTCATCGCGGCGTCAATTCGTCGCGAGCTCAATTCGTCGCGAGCTCAATTCGTCGCAGCGAAAACGCACAATTCATCGCGGAATAATTCATCGCGCACAATTCGTCGCAGCGTCAATTCGTCGCGGCGTCAATTCGTCGCGGGCTCAATTCGTCGCAGCGCAAACGTCTTTGAAGGCCATTATGATAAAAATAAAGATAATTCAGTAAAATTACTTAATGATAATTTGTTTTTTAGATTTAGAGAATTGTAACTAACATTTTACAGGCAATTTTGGAGGAATCTTTTTTCATATGTGATTTTTGTGAATTTCCCTGATGAGAACATGAAGGTTTAATGAATTAGAACTACTCATTTCTTATTTAAATTAGAGATCGAATAAATATTGCATTAGATTACCGAAAAAATTGCGGAAGATTTAGGATAAAATCACCCAGAGCATGAAAAAATGACGAATACAAATGCTAGAAAAAAATAACATATGCGTACACAGGGTACAAAAGAGGATCCCCCCCCCCTCCTCCTTATATTTGAAAGAATTAGGAAGTAAAAAAAAAGTATTTAGAGATGTAAACATAAATTTTTTTGTAATTATGATTGAACTGATCGCTTCATGAATGCAATTTCATTATATGATATTTTGGCTTTAAAAGTTTTATCGTTCATTTCATCTATACTAATAAAAGAAAGTTGTTTGTTTTTCTGAGTTCTGTGTGTGTGTGCGAAATGACAAGCGAAATCTATCGCACGTAGAAGTCTGAAAATTTGGGTGCGGATAGTCCAAGGCAGTCCCTGAAGACCTGAGGCTCAGATTTTTCATATTTTAAGACCCGGGGCCCCTGGGGCCCTTTTAAAGTTTTTGCATCTAAATTGTTAATAATTTGCCCCGGTTTTATCCAATCTCCCTTGTTTTCATGGCCATTTCTCCATTAAACTTTCCCCCCATTTCCACATTGCAGTTAGGCCCCTGGCCCCCTGTGGCACGATGCGTTGTTCACTTGAACCTTTTGTGTGCCATACATTTTTCACTCTCTCTAATTGTGTCACTCTCTCAATGCGTGACTTTTAAGTTGAGTCTTGGACTCCTCTCAACGGGCCACCACCCTCATATTTCTATTGAAGCCCTAGGGCCCTTTTTTAGCATTTCTTTCAAATTTTATTCTAACGATTAATTTACAACCTATGCTTAATTTCGTCTAATTGAAGATGTAAAGCGCTACGTACTAGGATCTTTTAAGATGTTTTCCTCTTAAGGTCTTACTCAAAACTATCAGTTGGCCCCTTTTGGGACCTCTCCCTTAAAAATCGACCGATCCACTAAGCTTTTGTTTACTGATAACTTTTTAGGTCTTCCAGCTACAAAAGAACGACAAAATTTTCTCGGTCAAGTCCTGACCCTCCTGGGCACTTTAAAATTTTTGTGTCTTAAATTGTTAATAGTTAGCCCCATTTTTACCCGATCTCCTTCGTTTTTGGGGCTTTATCTCCCTTAAGCTTTTCACCATTTCTACATTCCAGTGAAGACCCTGGCCCCCTGGCACTCAGTATAGGGAAGAAAAAGAGGGGGAGATGAAATAGGGGAGATGAAAGGAAATTTGCCGAAATCATGTTAACTAACACTCATAAATTAAACCCGTTTATGGATGAATTCTGCTGTCTTGTTTGAAAACGTCAGCCACCCTAAAATTTCAAACCGCTATACCTCAGCCATTTTTTAAGATAGAGGCAAATTAAAAAATGCTCTAGAGTCCTTGGAAAAACATAACATTTAACGGAAAAAGTTTTTAGGATTTCTAATTTTATTTTTACAACTTTTTGAAATTGTAATCTTTAAATGGCTATACAATGAGGACGGACGGACGGACAGACAGACAGACAGACAATTTGTAAAAACTTTTTTTCGGAATCTCTGACCCCTAAAACGTGTAAATACGTCTAAAACTGGAAGTTGAAAAAAAGTTCGATTACAATACTTTCTTCTATAGAAGAAAGTAAAAAATCATAAATTGGAAACATTTACTGAATACAACAAGCAGCATTAGTGGATGAAAATAATTAAAATATAATAAAATTATGGTTTACTTTCTAACTAGGTGACCCACCCGGTGTTTTCCGTGCCCGTGATAATAACCATAAACAGAACTCAAGCTTTTATGACTCTTTTAAAAGAAGCTGCATAGAGGGGGCCAAGAAGGGGATTAATATTCAAAATTGGTGGTAGCTGAGGACCGAGATATTTTTTTCTCGTTCAAGTAGTAGTTGGAAGTCCTAAGTAGTTGTCAGACAAAAAAAAGCTAGTGAATCGGCCGATTTTTAAGGGAAGCTAACAAAGGGGGGCTAACTGATAGTTTTGAGCAGGGCCCTAAGAGGAAAACATCTTAAAAGATCCTGGTACATAGCGCTTTAGAACTTTAATTAGTCAGAATTAAACATAGGGTATAAATTAATCATTAGAACAAAATTTAAAGAAATGCTTAAAAAAGGGTCCTAAATGCCCAATAAAAATATAAGCGTGGTGACCCGGGGAGAGTAATCCAAGGCTAAACTTTAAAGTCGCTTAGTAAGAGGGTGACAGAATTATGCGGGTGAAAAATGCATAGCACACAAAAAGTTCAAGGTACCTCGAGTCGGGCCCCAGGAACCTAACTGGAATGTACAAATGTAGGAATAACTAAATGGAGAAAAGGCACCAAAAACGAAAAAAAAAATCGGATTTAAAGGAGCATGTTATTAAAAATTTAAGGAACAAAAACTTCAACGGTGCCCCTATACCGAGTCCCACGGGGGCCCGGGTCTTAACTGGAACATAGAAATGGGAGAAAAGCCTAATGGAGAGAAGGCACCAAAAACAAAGGAGATCTGAGAAAAATGGGGCAATTTATTAATAACTTAGGGCACAAACATTTTAAGGTGCCCAGGGGGCCCGGGACTTGTCCGAGAAAATTTTTTGTCGTTCATATAGAAGCTGGAAGTCCAAAAAAGTTACATAAAAAAAAAAACTAGTGGATCGGTCGATTTTTAAGGGAGCTATATCAGAGGTCCCAAAAATGGCCAAATGATAGTTTTGAGTAAGGCCTTAAGAGGAAAACATCTTAAAAGATACTAGTACGTAGCGCTTTAGATCTTCAATTAGTCGAAATTAAGCATAGAGTATAAATTAATCATTAGAATAAAATTTGAAAGAAATGCTAAAAAAGGGCCCTAGTGCCACAATAAAAATATGAAGGTGTTGGCCCCGGGAAAGGAGTCGAAGACTCAACTTAAAAGTTAGGCATTGAGAGGGTGAAAAATGCATGGCGCACAAAAGATTCAAGTCAACACCGCATCGGGCCCCAAGGGGCCAGGGTGCTAACAGAAATGTAGAAATGGGCGGGGAATTAATGAGAAAGGCCCACAAAAAGAAGGGAGATCAGATGAAAATGGGGCAAGTTATTAACAATTTAGATGCAAAAACCTTAAAAGGGCCCTAGGGGCCCTTAAAATATTAAAAATCTGAGCGTTAGGTCTGTAGGACCTGCCTTCGACTATCCACACCCAAAATTTCAGACTTCTACGTGCGGTAGATTTCGCTTGTCATCGCGCACACGTACACAGAACTCAGACAGACAAACACTTTCCTTTTATTAGTATAGATGAAATAAATGAAAAAACTTATAAAACCAAATTCTACTTAATGAAATTGCATTCATGCAGCAATCAGTTCAATCGCAATCACAAAAAGTATTTTATGTTTACATCTCTCAATACTTTTTTTACTTCCTAAATCTTTCAAATATAAGGGAGGGGGAGGGTTGTACCCTGTGTACACATATGTCAACTAATAATTTTTTTTTTATATTTCTAGCATTTGTATTCGTCATTTTTTCTTGATCTGGGTGATTTTATCTTAAATGCTCCGCCATTTTTTCGGTTATCTAAAGCAATATTTATTCTATCTCTAATTTAAATAAGAAATGACTTGCTCTTATTTATTAAACTGTCATGTTCACAATAAGGAAATTCCCAAAAAAATCACTTATAAAAAAAATTCCTCTGAAATCGTCTTTAAAATGTTAGTTATAATTCTGTATATCTAAAAAACAAATTATCATTAAATAATTTTACTAAATTATCCTTATTTTTATCATAATAGCCTTCAAGGACATTTTAGCTGCGACAAATTGACGTCGCGACGAATTGAGCCCGCGACGAATTGACGCCGCGACGAATTGACGCTGCGACGAATTGACGTCGCGATGAATTGACGCTGCGACGAATTGACGTCGCGACGAATTGACGCTGCGAATTGACGTCGCGACGAATTGACGCTGCGACGAATTGTCGTCGCGATGAATTGACGCCGCGACGAATTGACCCTGCGACGAATTGACCCTGCGACGAATTGTCGCCGCGATGAATTGACGCTGCGACGAATTGTGCGCGATGAATTGTTCCGCGATGAATTGTGCGAGATGAATTGACGCGACACCGTTATACACAATTGTAAAGCCTGGTAGAGAAAGCTTTTATAAGGCCACATTCTTTCGAAGTTAAATTCTACTAATACAGTTAGTTGAGAATAGCCTAAAATTAGTTAATGTTCCAGATGCTCTCGAATTAAGATTTCTTCAGCTGTAAAAAATATATATAACCGGAATGCGTACGACAATGTTCCAGAAAAGCAGACTTCATATTAAAAGAAAATTAAACACTTATTTCTGATAGAAATGAAGAACTATAGCAATAAGTGAATTAATGAAATGTATCAGAAGTGAAGAATTGCCAAAATGTCCATCAACATTGATGATGACGATGACCTACTGACGAAGAATCAGTTGACGTAGGCGATTATATTTCTTCAGAATCTTCGACAAAAGCTGACCCTATTAGTGATATGAATCAGATACTGAAACCAGAGGATGTTCCCTGCAATATCAAGAATTTCCAAGAAGCGGCAAAATACAGTGATCAGTTACACATTTTTTTTTTTCTTTTTGAAAAAAAGGATGATTCAGAAGGATTAAAACTACTGATAGCATCAAAACGTTACATAGAAAAATTAACTACATGTAATTGCAAGCAAAAGCAAACTTTTGTAACAGATTTTTTCCGTCAGAATGTAATAAACAGTGGAAAAATGTATGTACAATTTCATTTCAGTTTTATTGCTTAAAAAAGTAATTTTAATTTCTGATTAATCATATAATAGAAATTCTAGGACATATAAAAGCCAATTTATGAAACGTTAAGCATTTCTTAGCGATTTTGAGAATCTCTGAAGTTTTTCCAATAGCGGGCACCTCCGAATAGCGGACAATTTCTGCGCTCCTGATGTGTCCGTTATTTAGAGGTTTTACTGTGTATATACTATATATATATATATATATATATATATATATATCTGACCTATGTCATACGATAACGCTCGTATTTATAAATCAATTTTGATGAAACTAATTGTGTGTATTAAGCTAACCAATGTCTCGACCGAGTTCGTTGGCCAGCTTGGTCCGCCATTTTGTTTCAAGATGGCGGCCATTTAAAAATTTAAAACTAAAATAAAGATACAAAAAAATTAAAAATTAAAATTTATTTTTTAATTACGTTTTAGGCCTTGATACAAGGATTCCAGAGCATTTTTTGGTTTACCTCTATCTTAAAAAATGGCTGAGATAGAGCAGTTTGAAATTCTAGGGTGGCTGACATTTTGAAACAAAACAGCACATTAACGCGATTACTCGCAAATTATTTTCTTTCATTGTTGTAATAATTTTCCAAATCATACGCATAAAACTATATATTCATATCCGTTAGCGCCAAAATTGGCGAAATATCTCCAAATTTGGCGACCAAAATAAGTCTTCATAAATGAAGCCAATTTGGCTATTGCTCAATAATTTGGCGAATTTCTTATTCAAATTCAGTATTAACGAATCTTTTGTAAACGTTTCTTTGCATTTTAGCTTGCTGTTACGAGTAACATTAGCTAAAATTTTAAAACGAAGATATAGGAAAGCTACCTTTTCCTCCCGGTACAGGCCGGAAGGACTTTTTTTTTTATTTATTTTTTTATTTTTTAAGAATTAGTCCGTAGAATCCGAAGTCCGTTGAACCGAGGTCCGTTAAATCGAGGGTTTACTGTATATATACATATATATATATATATACCGTGCCTTGCATCCGAAATAATTAATTTAAGAGGCCAAATAAATCGTAGGCCAAATAATATAGCTTTGCTTCATTAAAGAAATTCTGAAAAACGTAGTCATATTCGGCAGCATAATTTTAATTATTTATTAATTTTGAAAAAATATAATTCTTCGACAACTATAGTGGGCGACCAAAGAATATTGAACGTCCTAGGGGGAAACGGACCCAAAAAGTTTGGGAACCACTGCTTTATCAAGCAGGGCGGTCGCTCTGCCAAGCCAAGCTTAAAAAAAAAACGCCACACAAACAACGCCAAGAACTGGAATAAAGACCGCTAATGCTTATATACAGAAAGCAACTTCGCAATGTTAAATCGACAAAACATGCCAGATTAAAATATCAGATATCAAACAAACCAAGCGTCGTAGAAAAAAAAAACGAAAACTAGAAGAATCTAAGGAAGAATTTCTTCAATTTAAGACCAAACTCATCTTCATAAGTGATTTATAAACAGAGATATAGCTTTTTTTTAAAAAACGTCGAGTTACTTAAAATGATCACTATTTTCTTCGTCAACCTTTTTTTTTCAAACAAGCTACAGGCCTTAATATTGGGCAGAATAAAAAAAGGATTGCATTTTTGGGCAAGTAATTACGTAATCTATGTGCTTTTATAAAATTCAGTGTAAAAAAAAAATATTTTCTATCCTTAATTAGCAAAAAACTGTTAATTAACTTGGCGATTAAAAAATTATGCCAAAACAGAGATAAAACCCGCCAACGACCATGTACCATCTGTATTAAAATAGCACAAATCAGTTACAGGTTATAATATAACCACATCAAATTTCATCTGCAAGTCAGCCATTTTCTTCTGAAGATATTTTTTTTTTAAATAAAACTTCACAATTATAAGAACACATATTTTTTCAAATAATTAAATATGACTGCAAACTATGGCAGATGATTGTTTCTAACATGAATAAGTATGAGAAATTGCCTGTTACGGATATGGATCTGGGTAGCTCAGTAGCAGAGCGTCGGCATGGTACGCATAAGGTCCCAGGTTCGAGTCCAGGCCCAGGTCAATTTTTCACTCATGTTTGTTTAGTGTATTTAATTGTCTGATAAAATGCGTGTTCTTATAAATAAGGTAATCAGACGTAGTGTTTATGCTTTAAAAATATTTTAAATATATAATTTACGTTTTTAGAAAGATCTTTAAAAATAAATTAGTTTTTGAGGGAAGATGTACCTTCTAAAATGTATACATTAAGAGTTATCGCCATTTAAAATTTCTTTCCAAACGTAAACAAAAATTTTGAAATGAATTAAATGTGATTCATTTATTTCTAAAAATAAAAAAACACGGTAAAGGACAGGCATTTCGTTCGCAGGAATACCTTTCACGTCATCTACTATATATACGAGGCTAGCGAAAAAGAAAGGCTACCGCTGTGCTTTACGCGTATCTTTTTTTACAGACCGCGGGAATCACGTGAGGCTCGAATCCACCAATGCAGGTGTACGAAAAGAGCATCACGTCACTCTAGCGGTCTGTAAAAAAAGATAAGAGGAACGCACCGCGGTAGCCTGTCTTTTTCGTTAGCCTCACTATATATATAAAACACAAACGGAAATTTCGTTCCGTTCCTTTATAACTCGAGATCTGCTGAATGGAATTTGATGGAACTTGCACTGTTCGAGAGATAATTTTTCAGGGAAGGTTTTAGTATGTAACACAACGTTCTACGTATAATAGCTATCGAATTATGATAGAAAGTTCTGTTATTTTGGCCGAAAAGGTTACCATTGCTAATTTTTTGGCGATCATTACTGTTGCAGAAAGAAATGAAAAGGCTATACATCTCGAAAAATAAAAGAAAAACTGTTACTAATTTTATTTAAAAAAAAAAAAAAAAAGAAAGAAAGAAAGAAAGAAAAAAAAAAGAGTTTTGATGAGAGAATATTATAAAACGAAAATATTTAATTTAAACATGATTAGAAATGTTCATAATGCTTAAAACATTATTCAAGGGGCAAGATTTCTATTGAAACAAATTTGGCGATTTATCTTTTGTTTTTGGCGATTTTAATTTTACTTTTGACCCCAAACAATTTGATTTTAAGCCAAAAAGTGTCTTTTTTTGTTGCAGAAAGGATTGAAATGGCTATACATCTGGAAAAATAAAAGAAAAAACTGTTACTAATTTTATTTTTTTTAAAAAGAAAGAAAAGAAAAAAAAGAAAAACAGTTTTGATGAGAGATTTTAGGCCAAAAGGTGTTTTTTTTTTTCAAGTGTACGACTGCATTTTCGCAGTATTTTTTTTTTTTTTTTGGTACTTTTTGGTTAGCCGGGCGCCAGTGATACACATATATACACATATATCTACACAAATACATGTATATACATACATATATATATATATATATGTGTGTGTGTGTGTGTGTGTGTGTGTGTTCATATATCACTGGTGCCCGGCTAACCGAAAAGTACCTTTGTTTATTCAAATGCAAACTATATTAATGGCAATATACTTCTATTTACTTCTACATATATGAAATTTCGTTTCGGCTGCTTATAACTCGAGTTCTGCTGAATGCATTTTCGTAGAACTTAAACTAAGATAATTTTTAAGGGAAGGTTTTAATGTATAACATATCGTTCTACGTAGCTTAGTTATATAATTATTCTGGGAAGTTCTATAATCAGATCAATCCGATTATGAAAGATTAGCCTTTTTAAAAGATTTTGCCGAATGTATTTCGATGGAACCTATACTGTTAAATAATTTTCTAGGGAACGTTTTATTATATAACGTTGCTTAGTTCTAGAATTATAGGGGGAAATTCGAAAATCGGGTGACCATTTTTTTTATCAAATATTAGCCTTTTCAATATTTGATTCCGATTATGAAAGATTAGCCTTCTAAAAAAGTTCTACTGAACGGATTTTGATGAGAATTGTATTGTTAGTTAGATGATATTTCAGAAATGGTGTTAATGTACTATATATTGTCCTACTGTATCCTGTTGCTTAGTCCAACAGTTATGTGTGAAGGTTATATAGTCAAGTGAACCCGATTCCGAAATATTAGCCTTTTTGATAGTTTTTACTGGGCGTATTTTTTGCGACTTGCATTGTTAAGTAGATAATTTGTAAGGATTGTTTTAGTATATTTTATATCGTTTTGTTGTTTTAGAATTATGTGGAAAAGTTCAATAATCAGATTATCAAAGATTAGCCTTTATAAAAACTTCTTCTGAATGGATTTTGTTAGTTAATTTGTTTGCATTGTTATTTCGATAATTTTTAGTGATGGTTTTAGTATATTGCATATAGTTTTATCATTCTTTAGCAAACCCTAACTGTAAATGACCAAATAAAAGAGTTGGTCCTTAACAGCTAAAATTTTGACTGCACATTAGAAAATATAATAGCACAATCGCGTCATTTTTCAGTAATGTGGAAGGATATTCCACGTAAATATACAGATTGCTTTCAAATACAAGGTCAAATTTAACGATATATTTCGTTTGATTCAGGGTTCATTTGTAGAAACCGACCAGCGCAGCAGGCGTAGCTTGCTAGTTTTCCTATAAATTAATGAAATCCAGTTGTTAAATTATTTTTGTTTTAGAAGTGAAGTTTCCATTTAAATTTATTGTAACAGTACAATGTTTAATTGAATAAAATAAGGTAAATCTAAGAAATTGCTAAGAAATTCCAAACATGCACAGGGCAACGCAAAAAAAATAAAATAATAATAAACAAAAAATAAAAAATAGATAAATAAATAAATAAATAAATAAAAATCAGCTTTCAGAAATTCTAAAAATTGTTCCGCTATTCATATTATGTATCTTCGGGGTCCATCCTCCCACTTTCAGCCCTCCCACCCAAAGGGGGCACTTTTCTAAATTTTGCCGACACATCTCATGTGATATATCGTTGGAAAAGTCTGTGAACGCTTAATCATAATATGCAGGAGGGGATGGGGGGGGGGGGGTATTTTCTAAATTTTGCACATACCCCTCATGTGATACATCGTTGGAAAGGTCTGTGACCGCTTAATCCTATTATGCATCTCCGGTGTTCATCCCCCCTTTTGCCCCCCAAGCGCGATTAGCTTTCACCACCAGGGGACGCTTTCCTATATCTGTTCCTACGAGTCGGATCACGACGGGGTATGGCTCATTCGACTCGACATCAACAGAGCTTTCCGATTTTAGTTCGTTTTTTCACCACCAGGGGGCACTTTTCTATCTCTGGTTCTATGGGCTAGATCACGACGGGGTACAGTTCATTCGACTCGACATCTATAGCCTTAACGATTTCAGTGCCCGAGGTTCATACAGAACAGATTGCGCTACCTGGTGGTGGAAGATGGAACTTGAGCGTGCGCAGCAGGACTGCTATACGGTGCCGAAGGCAGCGGGGACCCGTGTCGGAAGTTAGTTTGGTTAGAGGTTTATACTATTCGATGTGCAAATTAAGGGATTATCCGGTGTCGAAGGCAGCGGAGAACCAGGTCGGAGGTTCGTTCGGTTCGAGGTTTATCTTATTCGAGGTTTTACAAGATTCGAGGCCCCGATATAAATTAGGGGTCCGCTAGCGGGCGAAGCCAGCTAGTGCTAATAATAAAAGAGCGTGATATCACGTTTGATTTCAAATGCAGCGCTGGCACGCTATGTACGTATTGCATTTTTATTCATTTCATCGATAAGTCAGCGATATTTTTTAACGGGTGATAACAAGTATTATAACAAGCCACATTTAGTATGTTGTTATTAGTTTAATTTAAAAATCTACTGGTATTTCTAGTTAACCTTTTAAACAATGACTGAAAGTAAAATGTAATTTTAAATTATTTCTCATGTTTAGATTATTTAAATTATGTTTATTCTGTTTTAAAAAAAAAGAAATGATATCTACAAAAACAACTTTTCAAAAGTAAAAAAAAAAGCCAAGCTTAAAAAAAAAAAAAAAATGTTGTGGCTAAAAAATGGTGTGATATCAAATTTCCAAGCTATTATATTACTTTTTTAACTTTTTTCCATTAAATAAGTTATCATATATATAAGTCGAGTGCCTACGTATATGTTAATAGAAATCGTTTTCTCCGGTACTAAATACATCCTAACGAGTTTCTGAAAATTCAATTTTTTTCAAATTATGCATGATGGGCTTGGCGGCCATCTTTTCATATTTCTAAGCACCCAAATTTCTAAAGTAAAAGCGTAATATGTTTGCAATGTAATATGTTTATAACAATTTCGAACTTCAGATTTTAACTACGGACAGATAAATTAGATAAGACTGATATTTTGAGAAATTGATTTTTACTAGTTTGAAATTATTAATTACTGTAAAAAATAAATCATAAGATGAATCTTTAAGATAAGTCATCATTATCTTAAGACACAATTTTCAGATCATACAAATCTATAAATGAAACGCTTAAAATATTTGCTTAAATAACAATTTTGAACTTCGGATTTTAACTACGGATTTGGATGCTTAGAATTTTGTGAATAATATGCAAAGATGGCCGCCAAGCCCATCATGCATAATTTGAAAAAAAATT
Organism: Maratus michaelseni; assembly: GCA_963931845.1. Classification (NCBI taxonomy): domain Eukaryota; kingdom Metazoa; phylum Arthropoda; class Arachnida; order Araneae; family Salticidae; genus Maratus; species Maratus michaelseni. Next base: position 228,488,617 of record OZ007596.1, read on the forward strand.
GAATTTTCAGAAACTCGTTAGGATGTATTTAGTACCGGAGAAAACGATTTCTATTAACATATACGTAGGCACTCGACTTATATATATGATAACTTATTTAATGGAAAAAAGTTAAAAAAGTAATATAATAGCTTGGAAATTTGATATCACACCATTTTTTAGCCACAACTTTTTTTTTTTTTTTTTACGCTTGGCTTTTTTTTTTACTTTTGAAAAGTTGTTTTTGTAGATTTAATATTCAATAGGCTTTAGCTTCATGTTTCATTCTATTTTGAATTGTTATTGTTATTGTATATCTACAAAAACAACTTTTCAAAAGTAAAAAAAAAAGCCAAGCGTAAAAAAAAAAAAAGTTTAACTATGATGTGGAAAAAAAAATGTTTGACCGGATTTTTTTTTTCCGACAGCTATTATTTCTGTCTATTAAATAGAAAATTTCGATTATGGAACTTTCCTCAATTTAAATATACATTAACCTTTATACTCCACGTTATTTAACACTCCAATGATCGCACCCTAAAAGTTACAAGAACGATCGCGCTTGATCTATGGAGTTCATACCCAAAAATTGAATCTACTTTCAAAAATCTCGCCATCAGTTAGGTAACTATTAAATCAGATAAAAAAACATATTTTAACAGCTTTTATTTAAACTTAGAAGATTAATAAAATTCAAAAAACTTACAGGAACGATCGCGTGGTATCTGAGAGATCCAGATCTGTCAGATCCAACGCGATCGTTAAAAAAAAGCCATACATTGAATGTTCCCCCATTAGAGTGCAAAAGATTAAGTTTCAGTTGAATCTTTAAGTACAAACTAGTCCATGAGCAATAAATTACAATTTTGAATAAAATGTGCGATTCCATTTAAGATATGTCATACTTTTTTTTTGTAATTACTTATTCTTTTAAAGATATCAGGCAATCCAACCCGGTCTACCCGGGTTAAAGATGCTCGATATACTACTCGGTGTGCAAATCGTAGATGAAAATAGTTTTTAATTGAAAACACCAATAGCTTTTTGGCATTTAGTAAATTTTCTGAGATTGCCCACACCAACTACACCCCAAAAAAAAAAAAAATTGGTCTTGGCTATACAATGTTCTTCAAAATGGATATTAATACCATTAAAGGTTTTAAAAAACAAATTTTGCGACATATCACAGGTGTTGAAATATATTATTTGGCTACGGACCTGATTACGGAAGATTAACCATAAGATGCCGTACTTTGGCGCTAAACTGAAATCTGTCACCGAAAAGACTGATTTTTATGTTTAACATAAAATTAATATAAAGTTAAGTTGAATTGCTTAAAAAATACGTTGCATCAGAATATGCTCAGATTTTCCTATTTTATTATATAAGATTAACACCCACTACCATACTTTCTAAGCCAGCAATTCAAGAATAACAGTGTGTAAATTAAAACTATTGGCACCACCCATGCAGTATGAAAAAATGACGTTAGATGGTACAAATTTTATGATGCTACGCAAAGTAATGCTTGATTACAAACTGGGAAATTGTACATCAGGGACCTCATTTTACTGTACTTTACTGCCCGAGAGGGACTGCTCAAATTAGGAACCAAGTCTGTAGAGCATAGATGTCCCCCCCAGGTTCCCTTAATGAGATTTTTTTAAATCAAAATCCTACAAGAAAGCGCGACAGAGAACGGGCTGGTGAACAATAGATAAATGAATATAACGGAAACAATATTTGTAAAATTGACAATGGTAGAAAATAATATCACTGCAGGAGAATACAAAGCTCCAACCCGACAGAGGGCAGTGAATAAGGAGGAACCCGAGTCCCTGGCTCAGCGATGGATTAAAGTAGAAAGGTCACATAGAAAGTCAAAGATGTTTTTAAGCAATGCCGGACGTGATAAAGTTTTAGCCAGCCAACCGTTTGGAAGAACAGGAGGGAGGCAAACATGCCAGAAAGCTGTTAAAGGACAATTATAGAAGTAATGAGAGGCAAGAGCGACATCACCAGGGTCATTTCATGGTAACTTACGTTACATTTAGAATAATTGACTTCAGTAATTTTAGTAATATAGCACCAGAAAATATTCAAAATGTAAAGTTGATGTGATTTTTTAATTAAATCTATCCAAACCGAAATTTGGATGAAAATTACCCAAATTTAGCGGTATTTATTGAACAGTGGTAATTAAATTTGTTATGGTAACTTACGGTTTTTTTTTTCAGTAACGTAAGTTACCATAGTAAATATAATTTCCGGAGTTCAATAAATAGCACTAAATTTAAGTAATTTTCATGCATTTTTTTCCTTTGGACAGGTTTAATTAACAAATCACATCAACTTTACATTATGAATATTTTTTGGTGTTATATTACTAAAATTACTGAAGTCAACTATTCTAAATGTAACGCAAGTTACCATGGAATAACCCACCACACTCACAAGGGGAAAGGGCCCTTTTAAACTTAAAGAGGTCCCCAAAGCACCATGATCGGTAAGGAAAGCTGTAGTGGAGGGAGTGAGCAGGAGAAGATTCAAAGAAACCACTGGGATCAGATCATAGGTATATCTACCCTTATCCAAGTAGTCTCAATGATCCTGCCACTGCTTCATAAAATGAGAGCAAATATGTCGTTTGATGAGTGGATGTGGTGCTGGAAGTGAAAAATCATCTGGTGGTCTAGAAGTTGCTTCCCCAGCATATTCGCCGTTTCATTGCTTCTTATGGGCTGAAGGTGGTCTAAATAGGTTTTACAGAGAAGATTTTTGAGAAGTGATTTAATCTCGGTAACTTGAGGAGTTGTTGACCTAAATGCATAGATTGCCTGCAGGCTGGAAAGACTATCGCTAAAAATTGAAATTAAAATATTTAAGTTTTGTTGAGAGATCCACTCTACGGCTTTAAAGAGGGCAGAGAGTTCTGCTTGGAAAATAGAATTATTCTCATCCAGCTTGCAGGCCCACCGATGAGTCACTACACTCCCTTCCGTAGCGCAGAAAGTTGCTCCTACGTGGGTAATGGTGCGTGAGCCATCGGTGAAAACCATGATATTTTTACTTGGAGGTGGAAAGTCTCCTCTGCCGGATGAATCTGCCAACAAGGAATCTTACGCTGAATTGTCATTTGTGGAAAATATCTAAATTTCTGAAAGATTATCTTTACCAGAGAAGATGCAATATATTTTCCACAAAAGAATGAAAGGTAAAATCACAAAAGAATAACATTTAGGTCTGGAGTTAATAACCTGACAAATTTGCTTTTTGTGTATGTATGTGTGTGTTTCTTCTTTGATCTCCGTGCCCATCTGCCGCCGACTTGTCAAAACATCTATCTAAATTGCACCTTGACCTTGATATGTCTAATTTACTTCAAACCCATGATTCACTTTTCTCATAACACACTAGTAACGTTAGCACTAGTAAAAAAAGTTTCAGGCAGTAATTTCACTCCTTTTTAAAGTTTTTAGGAATTCATTTTAAATTTTAGGTGTCACTTTTAAAACAAATTGGGAAATAAAAGCAATACACATTTTTTTAATCTAAAATATTAGAAAAAAATATGTTAGTTACACTGAAAAAGACAAATGGCTCAATGAGAGAAATGAGAAGACTATGTATTGCTCTATCTATATGGATCGGCATGGTAAGCAAAAAATAGGACTAGTAAATATATGATCATCATAAAACAGCATTACCAAATATGAAAAATATCTATTAACATCATTCTGTATATAACAAAACTTATGGATTTTTATTTTTATTTTATTTTTTAAATATAAAATCATTCAACACTGACCTTAGGTATTACCTAATCACTTAAATGTACCTAAAAGTTTTCCTTTAAAAAAATTACATAAGATATGGTAACTATTTTATAGAAGGAAAATATTGTTCTCTAGCTTTAATAACACACCCAAATTCTGTGGAAATTGGCCTATTTATATAAAAGTTAGAGCCTGGAGAGATGGTCAAACAGATGGTCATTTGTTAAACATAATCAAATTTAAAAAGAAGAAAAAAAAACCCTTTTTATCCAAAATAGAATTTTAAAAACATGCTTTAATTTGAAAATTATCCGTGAACATATTGCACGCTTATTTCTATAGCGACACAATTCAAGAAGTGATGTGTTCAGAAAAGGTGAAAAATATTTATAAAGCATTAAAACAAATTGTGTTTTATTTAAAATGGATCTGAAAATACAAAAGTTTTAATCTCAAAAATCACATTTTTTTCAGTTGTGTCAATATGAGAAATAAGTGTGCGATATGTCGATATGTTAATATATATATATATATATATATATATATATATATATATATATATATAGTCACAACTCAACTTACCCACTTCAGGGCCCAGGGCACATCGTGAATTTTGCTCCCAACATACAGTAGGAGTAGATTCCCTCAAATCCACATAGCTTGAGTCCAGACATTGTGCAGATTTTAGAATTTTGCGGATTTCTGGTCACTGTTTTGTTTACACTTTTTAAACAGTAATTTGAACATAATAATGCACTGGAAATTATAATGAATGCTTACAATAGAGTAAGATATTAAAATAATTAAGTAAAATAATAAAAATTAAGAAAAGTTATGCAATAAAGACAAAGTGTAATAAATAATGAGATAAATTATTCAATGAAACTCACCTCATAAAGGTAGCTGATCATGTACATCAGAATCGTAAAATAATGTTCTAATTCATGTTTAGACAGACTTATCCAAAAAAGCTTGATTAATACGTAAATGTATTTGGTAAAAAGATCACGATCGCCACTGAGATCAACAATATCTTGAATTTTTTCAGAAATAAATTTATATTACTTCCTTCATGAGAAAGCATGAGTTCAGTCATATTAATCAGAATTACATATTAAAATGTGCACGGAATAATATAATAATAAAAAAATCTTGAAATTTTCCGCTACATCTTAACTGTAAGTTTCATTGTTTACATCTGCAACGATGTGCGGATTTTAGGGTGGCAGATTTAAGGGAGTCTACTGTATTTCTAAAACAATTTATAAAAACCCATTCTGTCGGCATCTGGCATTTATTCTCTGATAGTGAAAAACATATTTTGATAATTACATTACGTTAGTTTTGATAATTACATACATTAGACCTTGTTTAAATTTCTCCATAGTTTATCATGGGATTTCGTGACTCGCGAGGAATGGTGAAGAATATCCCCTGAACACATGACATATTATTGAAAGAATTTATATCAACAATTCACAAACACAATGCGAGCAGTTTGTTTTCAACTGTTTAAACAAGCTTTATATAAATTTATTTTTCAATTTTAACAAAATGTTATGTGTCCTTAGTAATTGGATTTCATTCAGTATTTGTGCTCTTTTTTAGGTGCGTTCGTAATTATATAAATACGTAGCACCTATTGTCGTCGTTTGGTTCGTCCGTCTGTCTGTCCGTCCGTCCACATATAACAACGCAAAAACTACCCAACCGAATGGTTTGAAAGTTAAGATATATTATCTTTGCAGAATTTTGTCGAGACATTTCAAATTTTATGAAAATCGAATCAAAAATTTAGCAGATATTAATAAAAATATTAATTAAGAAATTTTAATTAAAAAGAAGAATAATCGGTGCTTTCTTGTTATAGGAGCTTCCGAGGTTTAATCGTCAAGCGACCGGGATACTTATTTTACTACAGAAATTAATTTGCAGACGATATAATTCATTTCACAGAATTAAAAATCACCAAGATCTGAATATTTATTATAACTAGCTATAATACGAACGCACCTCATTTGTCACGTTTGACGTACAATTTTCAACTTGGTCATTGAATTGCTTATCCTTCTCGGTCGTTGTTAAAAAAAAAAAAAAAAAAAATTACAAAAATTGGCGACATTATCTTGAACAGGATTTCATAATCTTGGACATGTCCCACCCTGAAAGAGATAAATTTCAGACAGCAATACCAACCATGATTTTGAACACTTTACTGAATTTCTTAAAATGCTTTATATCCAAACCTGCATCCCATTTCCAAGTGATAATTTTAATCAAGAGTAGCAAAGTTTAGAATACAGAGTGTCTCATTTATTTTGCAACCCGCGTAAACGGGAAGCAAATGAGCAACACGAGTGCACGCGGACACCGTTAGCGCAGGTAGTGCTACGGAGGGGCGTGCGAGCAACGCTATCAACACGCTAGAAAACCGCACGAGACACTTCAGTGCTAAGAAGAACGAAGTGGAAGGTAGTTTTGCGTCATGGTGCTATGTGTATGTGCAGAAAAACGCGCGTTTATTATTGAACATTATTTTCGAATATCTTCGTACAAAACAGTCAAGGAATGATCTGAAAACAAGATTCCAGACTCGGTGGTGCCGAATAAAAGCACAGTTAAATAAATCGTGGACCATTTTCAAACAAAATGGACTGTGGAACTGAAAAGAAAGAACCGTCTGTCGTTTGTCCTAACTGACCACTAAATGAAGGAAATCGAGACGAAAATCAAAGAGAAACCGGCCACGTCAGTAAGAAAATTAGCTTTACAAACAAACGTTCACCGAGCCACTACATACCGCGTCTTGACCATCGGCCAACGGCACTCTGCCATTTCTCCAAGAATTTTTTGGTGATCGGCTAACTACAAAAGGACTATGGTCTCCACGCAGTCCAGACCTGGCACCGCCCGATTCCTTCTTGTGGGGCTATTTGAAAAATCGCGTGTTCCGTGAACCGGGTAGCCTCGATTACTGAACTGAAAACTCGCATTAATGAAGAGATAAACGCTATCACACCAAACACATTGCATAATGTGTCTCAAAACCTCCTCAAACGGGCCCGGATATGTATAGATGAAGACGGTGGTCACTTTCAACACCTTTTGTAGTCGTTTAAGCACTTCTGTAAAATAAAATTAGATGCAATTAAATCCATTTGGACATTACACTGTTAACTAGTTATTTTAAAAACACAAATTGCACAAATTGTGCCTATTAGTTGCTAAAATCAGTGTAAAAATTGTTTTAAACTCATAAAAGAGCTAAAATCCTACATGTTTCGGCTAACTTAAAGCCATCATCGGGGAAGAAGAACAACACAAACGACTACGGACCTTTTAATTTTCGACATAAGAAAATTGAAATCAACAGCTTGGAAAAATTTAAATAAAATAAGCCGGCGCTCTCTGTGAGCGAAAAACTAAACTATGAATTAACAAAGGGTTAAAAATGTATTCCATAAACTAGGTATGTTGAAAGAAAAGTTATCATTACAAATACAATCCTTCCTAATTTTAATCTCCAATGATTCCCTAATGGCGGCTTTAAATGGGTTATTGAACCTATAGATAATTCTTGCTTTATCGAAATTAATTACAGTATCATTATTTTTAGCGTAAAACCGGGAGAGTGCAGTGGATAACTTTCCAAATTTTATGTCGTTTTTATGCTCTTTTAACCTTTCCAAAAACTTTCTTTTAGTCATACCAATGTAAAAAATTATACTATTATTATTTAAGCTAATGGGGATTTCATAAACACCTGCGAATTGATCAGGGGGGATAGGATCTAATTTACATGAAACTAAGTCAACCAATTTTCTGGGAGGGACAGCAATAAGATGGATATTGTATTTAATGAGGGCCCTTTTAATCCTTTCAAATATAATAGGTATATATTGGAATTTCCGATAGTTTGGTTTATTATTGCTAGGGACAGGATGCTGAATTAAATGGCCATTGAGTTTTTCTATAATTTTCTGTACGTGATGAGCCGGAAATCCATGGTCAATGGCGATATCTCTGATAAAATTAAGTTCATCTTGGATGAATTCACTTGCACAAACCAGAAAAGCACGCTTGATGAACGAATTGAAGGCAGCAATCTTATAAGAAAAAGTTGTAGAGGCATTAAATGGGATTATTGTGTTACTTCTCATCGGTTTACGATAGACTTTACGTTTTAAGTTGTTGCCATCTTTAATTAATTGAATATCCAGGAACGGCAGTGATGAATTTTCTTCTATTTCCAACGTAAATTTAATATTTTCGTCTATTTCGTTTATTTTTGAGAGGAAAGATAGGAGTTCCTGCTTTCCATGATTCCATGTGATAAAGATATCGTCCACGTATCTTAGCCAAACTTCAGGTGTTAAATTCAAACTTTTAAAAATAAATTCCTCCATAGGTCTAAGTTTAAATTCTGCCAACAGACCGGAAATAGGAGATCCCATAGGTGCTCCTTTATTTTGTCTGTAAAATTTCTTATTAAACATGAAAACGTTGTTATTAATGATAAGGTTAAGTCCTGACTTTAGAGATGTTTTTACGCCATCACTTAAATTATTTTGTTTATCAATTTCCAAATTAATATTTTGTACAACTTCATTTGTATCAATAGATGGGTAAAGAGACTCAATATCTAAACTAGCTAGAATAGTTCCTTTAGAAATCTGAATATTTTTTGTTTTCTGGACAAAATTTTCTGTTGTCCAGTTTTACGCTAAAAATAATGATACTGTAATTAATTTCGATAAAGCAAGAATTATCTATAGGTTCAATAACCCATTTAAAGCCGCCATTAGGGAATCATTGGAGATTAAAATTAGGAAGGATTGTATTTGTAATGATAACTTTTCTTTCAACATACCTAGTTTATGGAATACATTTTTAACCCCTTGTTAATTCATATAGTTTTTCGCTCTTTGGCAACAGAGAGCGCCCGCTTATTTTATTTAAATTTTTGTTGTTGATTGTTGATTTCAATTTTCTCGTGTCGAAAATTAAAAGGTCCGTAGTCGTTTGTGTTATTCTTCTTCCCCGATGATGGCTTTAAGTTTAAAGCCGAAACATGTAGGATTTTAGCTCTTTTATGAGTTTAAAACAATTTTTACACTGATTTTAGCAACTAATAGGCACAATTTGTGCAATTTGTGTTTTTAAAATAAAATTAGATGTTTGTACATTCTTCTTTTTTGGGGGGTTGCAGAATAAATGAGACACTCTGTACATGTCTCATGCTTATTCATAAAGTGACAACTCAATAAATGTAGTTTTTCAAAAAAGGCAAAAAATATTTTCAAGAGTGAAACCTATACATTTTTTTTTTTTTAGGGTTTCGTTCATCTCACGAAACCCTATTACTCCCGCTCCGTTGTCTGTCCCTCACAGAGCCATTCTCAGAAACTATGTAACTTACAGAGTTGAAACTTTGCGTATATCTAGCTGAATACCAGCTATGAAGCTCAAAATATTATAATTTGGAAAAATCATATTATTTTAATAAATAGAGATAAAAAAACAAAATTCTAACAGCCTTTTCCTATTAAATTGAAACATTTTTCGTTAAAGCAGTTGCCAAAAATAAAAAATTCCCAATGAAATTCTTTCTACAATAATTAATTTTCTTTTGAACGATTTCTAATTGAAAAATGAAAATGGAATAAAAAGTTTCACCCATTGAAAAAAAGATTAATATGAAATAAAAATGATTGACATCATAGAGGTAATAAAACAGAAATTTTCAAAGATTTTTCAATAATACAAGGAGTATGAGTATGTATGTACACAAAGCAGATTAATATCAAGTCATTAGAGAATTAAAAAGAAAATCTGACGTCCTATTGGAAGTTTAACGATTTTTTCAAATGTTTGAGAATAATACAAAGCGAGTATCAATATGAGTAATAGAGAATAGTAAATATATGAGTTTGAGAAACATATTGAATAATGATAAAAATCCGATTATGGAAATATTCGCATATTTTAAAATTTTGAAGGTGTACAACATGTTTAATTTTGAAATTATTTTTTTAAATATTGCATTTAGTCCGCATGACAGATATTATTATGACAGAATATAATAGCAGGCTGGTTTAGATATTCGAAAAAATGAAAAAATAGACCGGTAAATTTTTACTTTATAAAAAATATGACTTTTTTTTTTGGCAAATGAAATTTATTTGGATTTATTAAAGAAAGGATAAAGTGTTTTGAAAGGAATATTAAACGAAACCCTTTGAGCGATCTTTGATCACACTTACTCACTTGTTTATTATTATTACTAACAATCCAAAGTGGTTTGGAAAATACGGTAGACACACACTTAAAAAATCAGCCACCTTAAAATACACAAATATATCTAAAATCTGCACATCATTTTCGACGTAAACAATGAAATTTACACTTAAGATGTAGGTGTAAAATTCAAGTTAAAATTTTATATCATCCTGTACACGTTTTAATATGTAATTCTGGTTAATATGATTCAACTCATGTTTTCTCATGAAGGAAGTATAAATTTATTTTTAAAGAAAATTCAAGATAGTGCTGATATCAGTGGCGACTGCGATATTTTTACCAAATAATATTAGTAATTAATAGTATTAATCAAGCTTTTTTGGTTATTAAAGTATATGACTAAACATGAAATAAAACTTTGTTAATTTAAGATTTTGATGTGAATTATTAGTGTACATTTATAGGCGAGTTTCACTGAATAATTTAAGAAATTATCTCATCATTACGCATATTTAGTTAAGCAATATTAATTATTTACTTGACATTTACTTTTAATATTTTAAAATTTTTCTTAATTTTTCTTATTTTACTTATTGTAAGTATTCATTATAATTTTGAGTGCATTATTAAATTCAAGTTATTGTTTAAAAAATGGAAACAAAACAGTGACCAGAAATCCGCAAAATTCTAAAATCTGCACAACCTCTGGTTTTAAGCTATGCGGATTTAAGGAAGTCTACTGTAATTAAACAATTTTGTATGTAGCATCAAAAATCACTTATTCAATTTAATATGAGTTATGTTACATTGAAATATCTGAAGATTGGTAAACAGCAGACTTCTATAACATTAAAAGTAAAAATTTATCAAATAGCTCTACAGTTCATTCAAGATAAAGTGGGATTAGAGGATTGCCAATTTACATCAGGGAGTTCCAGTTTTGAGCTTTTATCATTCATTTAGTGATTTAAATAAAAGTAAATAATTATTTGTTTTTCCAAGAAAATCTATTGTGAGAGAAAAATATATATTTGTTGAAATGATCCCACTATCTTTTTCTCTTTCTTTATCTATTTTAAATGATATATTGTGCTGTCCTCTAAAAAAAACCCCATTTTTTTAAGTTTTCTCTGCATAAAGTCTAATAAAGAATGCACAAAAATAAAACATGGCTAAATTTTCACAGCTTGTTCTGACTAAGATTTTATCACTTTATTACAAAATGGCTGTCACTAATGCAAGAATTTGAAAAAAAAGAAAAAATCTACTTTTCAAAAAATAACCCATGTTACCTGAAAACAAAAACTCACACCTGACATATTCAGCTGAAAATGAAGCATTTTATTACCTATTAATGGTTTGAAATAAAAGATTTTAAAAGAAATTATGTACATCATTCTAAAATTGTATTATAACAAGAAATTCTGTAAAAATGAAGCTCTTGTTTCGCCAGAATTCTGTAATTGTTAAATTCTTTTAAAACAAAATAAGCACACCTTAGGTATTTTTAATATTTTTATTATTCTAAATGATATACAAAAACAGGACAAAAAAAAAAAAAAAAATAAATAAAAATTGGCGGAACAGATGCTTTACACTCACGCACAGATGTTTGGAGACTTTTTGGTTGGCGGGATTTTCAAGCCCGTGCCAAACCAATAATTTAATACAGAGGTGCCAACCTCTCATTAATATTCCGTAATATGCAGGTTAATTTAACCCAGGTTTAACACGTTTCGCACCAGAAATTTTTAGGAAATGAAATTAAATAAATTCCACGTAGAAACTGGAAATTAAATAAAGATTCATCCAATAATTTTTCTGGTTTGAAGCGTTAAAATGGGTCAGATTGATATTCTATATATATACATATATATATACACACACACACACACAGGTGCCAACCTCTCATTAATATTCCGTAATATGCGGGTTAACTTGACCCAGTTTAACAACGCTTCAAACCAGAAAAATTATTGGATGAATCTTTATTTATTCAATTTCAGGTTTCTACGTGGAATTTATTTAATTTCATTTCTTTAAAAAAAATTCTGGTACGAAACGTGTTAAACCTGGGTCAAATTAACCTACATATTACGGAATATTAATGAGATGTTGGCACCTATATATATAACAGCAGAAATACATTTTCATAAACATAAATTTAAAAATACTACAATTGAAATTATACAAATAATAAAAGCTAAATCAGAACGTTTATTTATGGAGTCTTCATATATGAAATATTATAACACTATTTATCCTTATGGACTTAATAGTGAATTATTTAACAGACCAATTAAAGTTTTTTCAACAAATAATACTACAGATTACTCTCCTATTTATCTTACTCTAAATCATAATTTAAATCATAAAACAACACGTAACAAGCGAGGAAAATGTACTGCTACAGTTGTTATTTCCAATAAATTTATTCTTAAACAAATCAACACTCTTCATCAAAACTATATTAAGAACTACAACTGGTTTTTAATACGAAAATATATTTTTGCTATTAAAAAGAAACTGATAGTACAATATTTAAATGTATTTCTTAGTAAATCTTACTCAAATCATTTCTCTGATATTTTCTATGATCTAATTATGACAAGAGCTAATCTTTTTAACATTAATTTAAATAAAATACAAAAAATTCAAAACACTAATACTCAAATAATTATAACTTTTTCAAATCAAATCTTTAATAAAATTAATATTAATTCTATAATTAATGATAAAAACTGTTATTTTCCTATAAAAAATCTTCAACTTTCAAAGACATTTAAATATCCTACTACAATTGGAAGAAAGATTTTTAACTATAATGCATTTTCAAAAAATACATCTGATGCTATATAGTACTTTTCAGTGTAATTGCAATGACCCCACTCTAAAAAAATTCATTAATAATGATCATGGACATATAATCACTGGTAATCTTAATATTGTGAATGATTATAAACTGCAAAAACTCATGGGTTATGGTACTAAATATAGACTTCCTTCTAAATTTAATGTAAATTCTATTATAAAACAGTTTATATATGATATAGACATTTTTATTTATAAAATTTCAATTTCATATAGTAAACCTATTGAATATTTTAATCAATGGAAAATACTGGTTATTGAAAAATTAAGTTCGTCTTTAAAACAAAATTTATCGAATATGGTTAAAATTAACACAAAACATTTGTTCCAGCAAATTACTAAATTACAAAAAAACTATGTAATAACATATATTGACAAATCTCCTAATAATTATGCAATCATATGTAAAGCTTATTATCACCAACTACTTACATCCTGTATTTCTACTAACAATTCTTTTAAAAAAACTAATGAAAATGTAATTGTAAACAATCGTAAAATTCACAGTTATTATAAATTATTAAATATTAATTCTACTAACTTTAATTATCCTTATTTAGTTCTTATACCCAAATTTCATAAAAATCCAATTAAATTTAGGACTGTAACTATAGGATGCAATACATATAATAATATAGCCAATAAACATCTATTAAAAATTCTCAATCAAATTTATACACTGACAACATCCACTGATAACACACATTGTATAAAAAATAGCTATCAACTCGTCAATATTTTGAAAAATCTTAAATGTGTTAACAATAATTATATTATGTTATATTATTATCATAATTATAATTAATATTAATTTTAATTATATTATTATCATAATGACATATGATTTCAAAGATCTATTTAATAATATAGATTTATTAGATCTACATAATATTATAACTGCATTATTTTATAAGTATCAACATTCACTTAATTTACCAATTCATATAGATACAGCTTATTTTAAAACTTTAACAAATTTCATTATATATAATAATTATATAATGCATGATAACACGTTATATTTACAGAAAGTCGGTATACCACAAGGGGGATGTACATCTAGTATACTTTCAGACTTATACTTGTATCATTATGAACGTACATTTATTAATAGTAATATACATTTATATCGTTATATTGATGACATTATTTTAATTGCCACTGATCACACTAATATTTCTATATTTCCAGTTGATTATCCTACTAATTTAGAATTAACGGAAAACCTCCTTTCTAACAATACTATTAACTTTTTAGATCTTAAAATTACACTAAAAGAAAACAAAACAATAATAGATCTATTTGATAAACGTAAAGAATTTAAATTTAAAGTTAATTCATTTACTAATTTTAAATCATGTCTTCATAATTCTGTATATCGTAATATACTCTTTAATCATATTTATAGAATAAAAAGTTTATGTTCCTCTCAACTTATTAACAAAAATATTAAAAAACTTATCTATGAAGCATTACAACATGGTTTTCCAAAAAAATTCATATATTCCTTAATATATAGTTAGTTCCTATTTGATCTTTACAACCAAATTAACACATGCGTTTCAAAAATGTATAAAAAAATCATATAATCTTATAAATATTTACAAAAAAAAAAATAAATAAATAAATAAAATAAAATAAAATACCGGTTGGGTGGGTAGACGTTGGATTGAGGAGGTGTGTGGCGGCGTTGTATGGAAAAATACGCATGGTTAATTTATATTTAAAAAAAAAAAAAAAAAAAAAAAAAAAAGGGGGGGGGGGGGCATTTTGATTTACACAATTGTTTGATCATACACATTTTATAATGGACTGCGATGTGTTATTTTTATATGTATATTAATTTAGTTAGATTTACTTATTCATTATTTAATTATTTTAAATGAATTTATATTCATTAATAATAAGAATGTATTTGATCTAATGATTTGGATTAATACCTTTGGTGGACAATATCATATTTACTTCTAAGATAATGTTTACTTTTATGCAGTGTTAATATAATATGTTTTAATTTTATTAAGTGTTTTTATTTAATTTAACTTTGTTTGAAGCCACATTATTTGTGACTAATTCATTTCAATATTTAATCAATATTAATTTTAAATTCTTTGATTCTTAATTCAAATCTTTAGTATTTTAATTGATGTTGCATTTTTAGTACAGTTATTTAATCGTTGTTGTCATTTAATGGTACATTTTTAATGTTGCATTAATTATTAATTTTTCCATATTACTACTTATTTATAACATAGTATTATTAATTTATACATCCATTACTTAGATATTATTCAACATTCTATTTATTAATTAACTTCATTTATTTATTATTTAACTAATGGCTATCATTAAGATAGTAATTTGGTTTAATTATTAAACACTAATTTTCATCCATTCCTTTATATTTACTTTTACCACTAGAGGGCAGCACTATTTTAAGTTGTTTTTTATTATTAATTTTTCCATCTTAATACTTATTTATAACATAGTATTATTCATTAATACATCCTTTAATGTAATTCGATTTTCTATTTATTAATTAATTTCATTTATTTATTATTTAACTAATTGGTATCAATTAAGATAGTAATTTGGTTGAATTGGGAAACATTTATTTCCATCCAATTCCTTCGATTCAGATTATATTCACTTTTACTAATAGATGGCAGCACTAATGTTCCTGTTTATTTTATAATCCATTATATTTTAACATTATTTCTGGCATCACTGCAATGCAATTTATATTTCTAAGCAATTTATATTTCTAAAATTGGCAACATGTTATGATTTTTTATGCAATTCATTCCCCAATCATGTTGGAGTTTTCATGATGGTTCATGAACTGCAAGGTATCTTATTTATATCTCTTTTCATCTTTATGGATTTTATACTTAATGTCTCTATTAAATGTTCTCTCTGTAATTTATAAGTATGGCTTCTTTCCTTTTTAATATTGCATTTTATTTTTTATTTTATCACTGATTTGAATCATTGTATTTGAGATGTAGTCCCAATATCATATTTTTTAGCAATGTATGGCTAATATGATGATGAACATCTCATTTCATTTTATTTTTGGTATTTAGGCAATTGGGACTTGATAATTCTGTCTAAATTCCACAAATTTCATTTCATTTAATTCCATTTATTCAATTTTTATTTAATTTCTTATTCTTTCAATGTTTTTGATTCCATATTAAGTGTGTTGGGGAATCTTTCATTGTCAACTAATTATTTCATACTTAATTATTTCATTGTTTAAGTTGGTGTTATGATAATGTTTCATTTATGGTTATATATATATATATATATATATACAGAGTTTCCCCCAGGTTTAAAAAAGGGCAGGGTGCTGCTGATGAGGAAAGGGCACTTTTACATTCTTCAGGGCATTTTTAAAAAATTTTAAGGGCACCTTTAATATTTAAAGGACAACACTCTTTCAAAACACAGGTCAATTAGTCAATTTTTACTATTCAAGAAATAAATATATCTAAAACTATTATATATTATACTCTTACTTCAAAGAATAATGCCCCTCGAAAAATAAAGAAATCGAGAATAAATCTGTGTGCCAACTTTGAAGCAAATCGAATAATTCTGCATTAAATACCCATTTAGCTAAATTAAGGGGAGATGAGTCCCCCATTTCCCCCCTTATACTTAAGCAATGAACCTCCAAATGTAATCAGGGAAGCGTCTTATCAGAACAAACCTGTATACTAAATTTGAAGCAAATTGAATAATTCTGCATGGAAAATCCATTTATCTAAATTAAAGGGGGAGATTAGTCCCCCTTTCCCTCCCTTTATACTTAACCAATAAACCCCCAAAACTAATTGGGGAAGCACCTTGTCAGAATAAACCTGTATATCAAATTTGAAGCAAATCAGATAATTCTGCATGAAAAACCCATTTATCTAAATTAAGAGGGGGATTAGTCCCCTTCCCCCCCTTTATTCTTAACCAGTGAACCCTCAAAACTAATCAGGGAAGCGCCTTATCAGAATGAACCTATATACAAAATTTGAAGTAAATCGGATATTTCTATCAAGAGTTATCGTATTACGTAGTATAAACTTGAGATATTAATTTCCAATCTATTTTAAATTTTAAAATAAGTTAACAGCAAAGTTATAAACAACATGTTTATGTAGCTAACTACATAAGTCACACTAAGCTTAGGTACTTGTATAGCTAACTATATAAGTACATTTAAAAAATATATATATTTGTCTAGAATTAAGGTCTTACAATAATAAAATAGGTATGTTTATGCACTAAATAATAACCCACAACATGATATGCATTACAATGCTCAACCTGTGTCCAGCTGGTCAAAATCTCTAGAAATTGAGCGTATTTTGTGCCAATTAGTTTTGGAAAAAAAATGCAAATTTCGTCGATCGGGCGCGTAAATATCATGAATATCGTCGATCGGGTGCGTAAAAATCATGAATATCGTCATTCGGGAGCGCAAAAATCATGAATTTCGTCAATCAGGCACGTAAAAATCATGAATTTCGCCGATCGGGTACGTAAAAATCATTAATTTCGTCATTCGGGAGGGCAAAAATCATAAATTTCGTCAATCGGGCGCGGAAAAATCATGAATATCGTCGATCAGGTGCATAAAAATCATAAATTTCGTCGATCGGGCGCATGAAAATCATGAATTTTGTCGATCGGGCGTATAAAAATCATGAATTTCGAGATTACGGTACGTAAAAATCATGAATTTCGTCATTCAGGAGCGCAAAAATCATGAATTTCGTGGACCAGGCGCATAAAAATTATGAATTTCGTCGTTCGGGTGCATAAAAATAATGAATTTCGTCGATTATGCGCAGGGAAAATCATGAATTTTGTCGAACGGGAGCGTAAAAATCATGAATTTTTTCAAACGGGAGCGTAAAAATCATGAATTTTGTCGATCGGGCGTGTAAAAATCATGAATTTTGTCGATCGGGCGTGTAAAAATCACGATTGTCGTCAAACAGGCGCATAAAAATGATTTATGAAATTCGTGATTTTTTAATGGATCTCTTGACAAAATTTAGTTTTTTTTTTCTGCAATCGTTTAACGAAATCTTTTTTTTTTCTTTTTTCATGAATTGATCTTGCGGAATTTGGTCATAAATTAATAATTCACGGACGAATTACATGCCCATATCCTGTGTCTCCCTCTAAGAATATCTCTCAATATTTCACGACCTACAAATTTAACCTGTTAACTGGGTATGACGAAATATTTCGTCATACACGAACTACTTTCGTCTTATTAAAACGGCCTATTTATGCATCATGACAAAGTTTTCAGATATAGAAAAAAAAAAAAATGTGAAAGATCGAAAAATTGGTAAACTTGGCAAGTCTGATTTTACCATTCTATTTTGATTTAATAGAATAAAAAATGAAAGTCATACGCACACACACACACACAAAAAAAATCTATTGGAAAATGATAAAAAAAGCAGAAAATATTTAAAAGAAATAAAAGGGAAATGACAAGAAGTCGGAAAATTGCGGATCAGCGGAAGAGTCTCATGCCTGCCTGATATTTCATGATTTTCTTTTTGTTTTGTTTTGTTCTATGAGAGATAGACGAAATACATCCTTTCCCCGCAACCGATTAGCAAAATTCGCCATGTTTATTGTACTCGATTGACTAAATTCGCATTTTTTCTTTCTTTTTTTTAATGATCAATAGATATGATTTATTTTTTGGCTAGTAAATTGTTTCCTTTGCATCTATTAATTCCAAAATACTGATTTATCGGAATTCTGCAAAAAATGTATCCGCGAAATTTTGCTAATTCTCGAAAAAATCATATTGTGGAGTCTGAAACTTTGTGCCACAGGATTTTTTTTTTCTTTTTCGGGTGTTTGTAGGGGTAGGCCTTTGTATTTTTTACTTTATTACCGTACTACACATTTTATTCTATATTTACGGAGAAATTTGCTATTTTGGGAGAAGTCGACATCTATGTAGTGAACCAAGCAATGCTAAGGCGCCATTTATTGAGATTGAAAAGAACAATTTTTTTATTTTCAGAAGTGTGCTTTTATAAATTTTAAAATCCCAGTAAAATACTGGAGACATTCATACTTAAACATAAAAACGGAAGATTGTGATAAAAAAGGTAGTCTGCCGCGAAAAACTGGAGAGATGGCAGTTCTGTATTACAGGAGCTATACTCCAGTTCTGGTTAACATAACAGGTTATTATAGTCAGTGGCGTAGCATCAGGAAAGGGGGGGGAGGCACAATCGTTTTACTACCAGTAAAATTATATACCGTAATTTCACGTGTATGCGCCGCGCCTTACTTAAGTCTTTTTCAAACCGGGAATTTTATTGAAAATAAGAAGTTAAATAAGTGTTAAGCAGAAGTAAGTCACATTTTATTTAAAATAAATTCTGGTAGGAAATCGGATTGTCTGAGGTAAATTTCGCCGTAATTTCGGCATATACGCGCGAAATTACGTTACTACATTTGGCCTTATTTAATCTTTGAATGGTATGAATTAAATAAGGCCAAATATAGTATATAAAAGTACTGGTAGTAAAGTGATCCTGGTCCCCCTTGATGCTACGCCCCTGATTATAGTACCTTCAACAGTTCTTCATACATTCTTGCTATCGTCAGGGAATTTCTAAATCTACCATGATCACGGACTTTGAACAGATGGGAGGTGAATGTGCGATCCTATGTGTGTAAATGAGAAAACAACTTGCAGGCGCACGTTCAGGGCAGGCACAACAAAAGGCAGTACGGGCGTCATTTTTTAAAACGAGGGGCAGAAGGGCGCTATTTTTTGGATGAGGGGCAAGAAGGGCGCTATTTGTTTAACCGAAGGGCAGGCAGGGCGCAGCGCCCTCCTGAAACTGTCTGGGGGAAACTCTGTGTGTGTATATATATATATCACATATATAAATATATATATACATATTATATGCACACATACATATGAATATATATACATACATATAAGTATATATATATACATATAAGTATATATATATTTCACTGGCGCCACCAAGTATACTTTTATATTATAGAAAAGCAACAATCACCTACTTGGCTGGCAGAGATTGTACCTAAGGCATTGCAAAAGCTGCCAATTTGCACGAGTTTTCATTTATTTTTAACGGACTTTAATTCGACCAGTTTTAAAAGTATTTAAAATGCTTTTATTTTAATCACAGATGAGGATGTATTTATGTTTGTGATTCAGTCATATCTCCAAAATTAAGTTTTTGAGTCGTGTCATTATATCAATAACCAGTGGACTTGTGCGAGGATTTTGCACTGCAGTCTAATTTTTCTTAGAAATATCTATCTTTTATGCGCAGGTTTAAACTCTAAAGAAAAATTAAGGATACAAATATCTGCAAACAACATTAGTCAAGCCAGAATCATTTATTCCATCAAAGTTACAGTAAAAAATGATTGAAGATAGCAAAAGGCATGTGCCAGAAAAAAATTAACAATCATATTTTAACTGCATTAGAAGATGACATCCACTTCGTGAAAAACATGGGACAAAGTTAAATAAATTGAATACACATAAAATACAATTTAATACAGCATAACTTTTAGACTATACATAAAATACCACTGCCTCGATCAATCAATGGTGTATTTTTCTTCTAAACATTTCATTTTTCCATTGTAATCAAAAAATTTGTGAGGATACATCACACTTTATCTTTGTTGGACTGTTTTTTTTTTTTTTTCTAATCATTGCTGTAATTTACTTTTGTGGCAACACTGATTTGAGAAAAAACTTTAATTTCATTTATGGAAACAATGATGACTTAATTTTTAATAAAAAAACACGTTTTAATAAAATGTGAGTGTACTATGTCAAAAGCCAGTTCAAAAATGTTTCGAATGATATGTCATTCATTTTGAGCATTTTGTAAATGCATAGAAAAAGGGATGTTGACAACAGAAATAATATATATGATAACTGTGCAATAAACTTATTTGAAAATAAGGTACTTTTCGGTTAGCCGGGCACCAGTGATATATGTACATATATAAATACATATGTATATACATATATAAATACATATGTATATACATATATATGTATATATATACATATGTATATATATGTATATTTATACATGTATATATATATATGGCGCCCGGCTAACCGAAAATAATTACTACTACTGATTAAAAATTTATTATACTGTCCTCTAACCTCCTCTTTTTTTTTATCTATATAAAGTCTAATAAAGAATACAAAAAAAAAAATGACATAGCTAAATATTTAAAGCCTTGTTGTGACTAAGATTTTAATGTTGAGCAGTTTTCATTTTATCACTTTATTACAAAGTGGCAGCCAATTAAACGAGAATTAAAAAAAAAAAAAAAACACTTTTCCAAAAAATAACACATGTTACCTAAAAAAAATCCACATATGACATAACTGGCTGGAAATGAAGCATTTTATTACATATTAATGGTTTAACCAAAAAAAAAAAAAAAAACAATAAAAAAATTATGAAGATCATTCTAAAATTCTATTATAACAAGAAAATCTGTAAAAATAAAGCTCATGTTTTGCCAGAATTTTGCAATTGTTATTTTAAATTATTTTAAAACTAAATAAGCACTCTTTAGGAATTTCTTAATATTTTTATTATTTTAAATAGTGCATAAAAACAGAACAAAACAAATTGACTTTACTGAAATATTTGATGGAGTAGTACTAAAGTGGTTTTTTTATGAAACATTTCGCTATGGGTTTTTTTTTTTTTTTTTTTTAGAGGACAGTACAATACTTTTAAAGAAATTACTTAAAACAGGCCATTACTGATTTATTGTACTAATTATTTATCAACTAAAAATAAAACATTAACTGTCAAATTCTGTGACCAAAATATTAGAAAATATTTCTAGCATCAAAAAAAAAATTTTTTTTTTTTTTTAGTAGGACACGAACACAATACTACATACACCAATAACACAAATCAACTAAGTTTAATAATGGAAAACTGGCGTAAAGGAGGATAAAGTTATTAAAGTAGAAATAAAATAAACAATAGTGACAAGTAAAAAAATGTACGATAAAATTGCAACTCTTATACAGACAAACAATGTATATATATTCAAGCTTCGCAGGTTTAATTTTTTCCGATATCTGATAAATTAATCGGACAAAATACGAGAGCAAAAACATATCAATATGGTCATAAAAATAGAAGTCTTATGTGAAACCACTTGAAATTATCATAAATAAAAATATGAAAAAAAGAAACAAAAGAAGTACTTACTTAATTCGAGAATTAAAGCTATACGAAAATGAAGTTTGGTAATAAGCGTTCACACTCCTTCCAAAAAATATAACACGAAATAAATTAATAGACATAAAATTCACTTAAAAATTGTAATAAAATAATCTATAGCTAGAAAACAATGAAAATCTAGAAATCTAAATAACGTTAAAAGAAATAGCGTTCTAACTCGGCAGACGATGTCAAACACAACTCCCAAGTCCCAACAAAATTGTTGTCAACTATCAGCTGGATTTTCGATGAGGATTCAATTTATAATGATTCATAGGAATATACGAATGACTCTTTAAGATCCGACTGCGAACATTTCCCAAAATGTTTCTTCCTTCGTACAACGCAAGTCGCAATTATAATCTTCGATAGATGGCGCGTTTAAGCGGGGCCTCCAAGATGTCGCTGTGTGTCCTTCACCTGGTTACAGTGCCTAGAAGTAACTAGTGTGCTTATCGCCAATACAACCATAAGAAAAAAAATGTGTCAGGAAGGAGGAAAACCAAATTCTCCGCCAGAGGGCGTCGAGTTCCCACCGTGGTTATTTGCATTTGAAGTTTCATTTAAAAGGTTTGATCCTAACGTAAGTTTCGATATAATTACCGCTATATTTTCAAACAAACTATACGAATTTTTCTATTTCTCTAATATTTTAAAGTAAACATATATTATAACATATACTATGCTTCTTTAATGATAAATTAATATGGATAATTCCGCAAATACTACGAAAAGAAAAGCTGATCGAACATGTTTCGTTTCTGGATGTTCAAGTGGATATAAAAGTAACAAAACTAAAAATAACTCTATTTTCCACCCCTAAAGACAAAAACCAATTTGAAAAATGGTTAAAAGTCATTCCTCGAGCCGATAAAGACTTGAACCAATATTCAGTTGTGTGTGAATCGCATTTTGGTGAGCGATTTATTGAAAGGAGTTACAAATACACGATTTATTAATTATTGATATCCTAACTCTTAAATTTATTTTAACATGACTATTTTGCTTCATTAGTATGCTTTCATTGAATTATGGTTTTAATACATTCACAAAATCAATGTATTACTTTTGGTAGGGTGTCTATTACTGGAATTAAAATTGATTTATTTCTTTTATTAAAATTTTGATTCACATTGGGAAATGTGAGTATGAGAATGGTTAAATATTGTTGATAGATTAATATAATATTAAAAAAAAAAAACTAAAATATAATAAAAACTATTAAATTAAAAGAATTTTTTTTAAAGGATGATTAGCACATCAACCCCAATTTAAAGAAAATTCATTCTTGTAATACTTTCAGGGGAATAATTTTTTTTTTCTAGATTTGAAAGAATCATAGATTTCTCATTTGATGTTTTGTTGGAATACCTTAAATTATTTTACCCAAAACTACACTCTGAAACAACAAAAATGTGTAACAACTAATCATTATTAATTAAATTTATTATAGCTTGAAATGCTTTGAGCTTGAATTTACATAGCTGTGTTATACAATTATTTTAAATTTAGTATTTTAACTTTTTTATCTAAATTAATTAAAATATTGATTTTGTGATAATGACAATAAATAGTTTAAACAATGAATTATTATCATAAATATTTTATTAATTATTGATATCCTAACTTTTAAATTTATTTTAACATGACTATTTTGTTTCATTAATATGCTTTCATTGAATTATGGTTTTAATACATTCACAAAATCAATTTCTTACTTTTTGTAAGGTGTCTATTACTGGAATTAAAATTGTTTGATTTATTTCTTTTATTAAAATTTTGATTCACATTGGGAAATGAGAGTATGAGAATGGTTAAATATTGTTGATAGATTAATATAATATTTAAAAAAAACTAAAATATAATAAAAACTATTAATTAAAATAATTTTTTTAAAGGATGATTAGCACATCTACCCCAATTTAAAGAAAATGCATTTTTGTAATACTTTCAGGAGAATAATTGTTTTTTCTTCTAGATTTGAAAGAATCATAGATTTGTTATTTGATGTTTTGTTGGTATACCTTAAATTATTTTACCCAAAACTAAGCTCTGAAACAACAGAAATTTTTAACAACTCAATTTACTCTTTAGTTTGTTAAGTGGATGTAAACAAGTTATGTAATAATAAATACCGATTGAAAAGTTGTCAAAATAGGGGTAAAATAATTTAACTGTATAAAAAAGGACATGTTTTTACAACAATATATCGTAGTATGATGTATTTATCCAATATATTGTTTTAGAAATAACTAAATATTGTTGGAAGAAAAACGTCCTATGATAAATTTTGTAACTGTTTGATTTCTTTACAATTAGATTAGAATTAGATTGTTATGAAAGCAGTTACATTTCTCCCCAACTGCATTTTCATTATTACATTTTTTTTTTCTTATTTTTTTTTTTATCTAGAGCATTTTTAAGTACTGATTTATTACCGAAAAAATTAGATTTAAAACGATGTTTATGTACAAACGAAAGTTACCATAGCCGCGGCGAGAACACTAGCGCCATCTATCTGCGTCCTCTATTTCAGGGATATAATTTTGACGCCGATAACAACACTATTTACTTCTAGGCACTGTAACCTGGTGTAGGACACACAGCGACATCTCGGAGGCGAATTTGGAAAGTTCCCTCGATTGGTGCACTTTTGGCGATAATTTTTGGCGAGAAACGCATTTTGAGATAAAATACAAAATATGGTACTGATCTCTCAAAAGCTGCGTTTTCACTGGTCGACCCAAGGCCTAACTTACCCAACTTTCGACCTAAACCAGGGCTACACTACATACCGGGCTTGCTCATTCATTATGATGACGTCACAAAAGGTGGCTGACTAGGAGGAAAGACATACAGCGATTGGCACAAAACAATGGGCGCGTTGCTTTGGACCAATCGCTGGTCGCGGTCAGCCACCATTTGTGACGTTTTGAGAGTGAATGAGCAAGCCCGGTATCGAGTGTTGCCTTGCCTAAACCCAAGATTTTAGGCAGTTAGGTAGCGATTTTGAAGGTTTGATCAGCACTCAATCCTAAGCCCATCTAACCCAAGCTCAGCCAATTAGAAAAGAGCTTTTTCATACATAATGGCGGCGGATAAATATTTATTTTGGAATTATTCAGCTTTTGAAAAAAGAAATTCAATTTTTTGTGATTGAAGCAAAATAGTGAGTTTTCTTAACAAATTTATATCTTTTATTAATGTCTTTCCGTTTAGTAAATAGCAATCCAGTATAGATTTATTGTTGCACTTATTTTGTACGATAAGTATCTCTGTTTTTGGTAATGAATCAGATGCTTTTTATTAATATTAAAATACTAAATATATAGTTCGTTTAAGGATTTCGTTTCTGATGTAATAATGGATACATAAAGTGCAGTTCTCAAAATTATTTTATTATGATTGAATGTTAGCAATAAAAAAAAAGTAAATAAAAATATTATATATTATGATTATGGATATTTCTCTCTCATAATGAATTAAATATACTTGTTTCATTGATTTTAATTTATTATATATCCTTATTTGATAATGTGTTTTTCGGTAATTTAGAACTAAATTTATCTTTTCTCATTTAAAATAATTATAAGTATTAATAAAGATTTGTTTACTGTAGCCCAGCCCATTGATATTTAAATTGAAAATTAGTTAAAGACAAACGTCAATCCAGTTTTGTTAATACTTGAACATTCATGTTTATTCAAGCATGTAAACAAACTTTCTCTAAATTAAATAAGACAGTGTATTTTGTATTATCATGTTCTCTTTTAAAGGTGAAATATGTATTACTAATTTCAAAACAGTTTGCCTTTTCAGAGATTTACTTGTTAGCTTTGCTATATAAAGAAAACTCTGCTGTTCTGTTGTTTAATTTTTCTTTTTTTATGCATTTCAGCTGCAGATGTACTATATTTGAGTTTAATCTTTTTTGTTATTCCATTCATGCTGAAACTTTTATGAAGATTTAAAACTTTGTATAAAATTTAATTCAATTGCAATCATATACAACTTTTTTAAATAGACATCTCTAAGAATTGGCACACATTATCATGTATGATGTGTTATTAATTGAGCAATGTTTTCATGTGATATTTCAATTCGAATGGCATTTAACTTTTATTTCACCATAGTTTAATCCACAAATCCTGTAACTTTGATCAGAATTAATGTTCTTTTTGTGTAAAAAATATTCTGTATTCTCTAAGTGAAGAGTAACGAATCTGAGAGTTATCCCATTGAATTTGTTATATGTACTTTATTTGGTCAACAAGAAAGCAGCAGGTTTAATATTATAAACAAGTTATTAAATTTGGATTCTTTGATTACTCTTCAGTCTTATTATTTTCTTAATTATGAATGTAGAAAAAAGGAGAAATTTAGTTCCAAGTCTGTGTTTATCTTTTTCTTTAGGAAAATTTTAAGAATTAGATTGGAAATAAACAAACATTTATAAGGCATGTAACTTTAAAAAATAATGTTTAATAGCATGCTAAGCTTAAATAAACAAACTGGCACATTGCAAATAATGTTTAAAATATTTTTTAATGGTATTCTTTCACAAATTAGCATTAGAATAACAGAAACCACTTTATGATTTAGGTTTGACCTTTTATGTGTACAATAAACTTTGTGTAATGCAAAAAGATTTTAAAGTCCCCATTATAAATAGAGTTATACACTGTCTAAGGTAGAATATTCTTTATGATAGAAAATTTTCTCGGTCCTGGTCGATTCTGTTTTAGACGTAGTTTGCTGCATTTCATTTAGTCTTATGTAACATTTTCTACTGCATTTTACAAATAGTTTTATATTTATATTGTATCAGTTATAAGATGATCGTTATAGGTCAATTCCACAGAAAAGTCTCATTTTGAGGGCAAAATAAAATTTATAAAATGTTTAATTTAAGAGTATAATTGGAAAGCTTGGTATTTTTATGTTGTATAATAAAATCTTAATAAAAAGCCATTCTAAATTACTGTTTACAAACTAAGTTAAGAACCATTATTGTCTTTGTAAAGTCATAATGTTACGTCAGTTACACAATAAAAGTTACGTCAGTTACATGTGTAAATGCCATTTTTTCTTTTTTATTGTTCCGAAATTAATTAAACAAGTTACTATTATAATTTGTCATTACTTAGTGTTGTTGAGAACATTAAATCACTTTTTTTAACGGGATAGTTTTGATAATTTTTACACTTCAATGAAGGCAGAAAAAATGTTTGTCTGTTTTACGTTACATCAGTTACAGGATTTTGAATTGCAATTTTTGTGATTAAAAGAGATATTGAAATAATCTGCAGGTGTTTGGGTATTAAGTCCTTAGTAAGAAATATTTTAAATTGTAAAAATTTGTTCTAGCTTTATTAGTAAATTTTCTGCACAGTTTTGAAAACAAAATTCGATGATTAAGTGTTACGTCAGTTACGATGGAAATGACCTATATCCTGATAAATGTTATTGAGTCAGTTTAGGTTTCTACTATATTTTAATAAGGAAAACAAAATTTAGTGAATATTCTAGTGATAATTTTTTTAAACTGATACAGTGTTGCATTATGCAACATCTGTTATTTGAAATTTTATGCTTGTGTAATGATGTCTGAGAGATAGATGGTAAAATTCATTATCTGCAGATTGACAGTAGTGCTGTGAACTTACCAATATGAAAAAACAAATCCATTAATTTTTAGATGTTTAAACATAATTAAATATTGTTTTAATAATAGATTAGGAAACCATTTTATGATTTATCATTAATATTTAAAAGTGAATTTTTTTTGAGTGAGTCAATTTTAAATAAAAAACTGTAAAATATAAAGGCACAGATGTCATATATGCACCACATTAGCACAATTTTTTTCCTCCGCCAATTTGGCAAAAACTTTGTCACAAATAGCATGCAGTAATAGCACGTGATCTTTTATTTCAATGTAAAAATAAAATAACGTTAATATACATTATAACGTTAGTGTTATAAACGTTAACATACATTATAACATTAATATTCAAAAACAAAGTTTTTGACAAATTGCTGGGGGGGGGGGGAGGAATCACGCTAATGTGGTGCATATTGATTGATATACATAATAAAAATAATTTATAGATTTGAAATAAAAAATAAAAGCAAATAAACAAATATTTATTTTATTCGCCAAGTTGGCGAGAAAAAATTCGCGCCAATGGTGGTGCGCATATGACATCTGTGCCAATATAAATATATATTTTATGACATTTTTAACTTAATGAACAATATTTTGGAAAAGCTCACAAATTATCATTATCTATACTTCATATGGTGTATATTATTAAACTGAAAATTTTATAAAATATTTCTAGCCTAATTTTTATTTCAACCAAACTTTTAAAATCTGAAATCTTCTCTCTTTTTAGAGCCAATTTTGCTGTTGTATCCTGGACAACTGTAGTTGTGATTAACAATGTGATTGAAGGAATTGGGTTCACCCACATGTGAAATTTATTTCACGAGATACCACATGGCTTGATTGGCATTTATCTTTTATCTACGGACCTCCAAGTGAGAGAACTCTCCACACCGCTACTTTTTTGTGCAAGTCTGTAGCACTGACATGGCATGGACTTTACCCACGAATGGCAACACCCATGCCGCAGCGGGTATCTACCCTCCGAAAAAGACTGTTTATTGGATGAAGGGGAAGCAGTGTTAAAATTTTCTGCACGCCTATTGGTGTTTTTCTTCTGAATACCCGCGGCTGACGTCACATGGGTAAAGTCCATTGACCTCATCTGATGCTACCTAGCTGCCATTCTCTGGTGAAAACTACTGCTGCATTGTGGCATAGTTGAATAAATATTGCTTGGTGTATATTGATGCTTAATTTGAACTGTATACACCAGCAATGCTTTTTCGACTGTAAAATGGGAAAAGCTGTGTTCACCAGCAACTGATCTAGCAGGGAGAAAGCTTTACCAAAAGTAAGCGTTTATTGTTATTGTAATAATTTATCCCATTTTTATTAATATTCCGTAAGACGTTTATGATACTTAATAAAAAAGGTTGTATTAAAATTTGTGACATAACTCATGGGGCTTCAGTCCGTGTTGTCCTTTCTTAAATCTGTTTAGGGGGACATTCAGTTTGAAACAAGAAAATCGCCATTTGGGCAGTCTGTAATTTCTATCCAGAGTATTTTATAATTATCAAAAAATTAATTAAAATGTAATAAAATATTTAATATGGTATTTCCTTGATATAGATAGCGGCGACTAAAATGTATCGCCAAGTTATATTACATATATGACATTAAAATCATATTGACATTTTATGATGTATATATGATATTTTAGACATAAATATTATGAAAAAATATATATATATATATATATATTGGGTACATTTAGGATATACAATATACTTCCTCAAATCCACACCCTAAAATCTGCAAATTCTTAAAATCTGCACATCGTTCCTGATGTAAACAATGAAATTTACAATTAAGATGTAAGTGTAAAATTTTAGTTTTTTAAAAATTTTATATCATTCTGTACGCATTTTAATATGTAATTCTGTTTGATATGATTCAACTCGTGTTTTCTAATGAAGAAAGTATAAATTTATTTCTGAAAAAATTCTAGATACTGCTGATATCAGTGGCGATTGCAAATATATATATATATTTTTTTTTAACCAAATAATTTTTGTATAATCAAGCTTTTTTGGTTATTAAGCACGGCTGAACATGAAAGAAAACTTTGTTATTTTAAGATTTTTATGTGAATTATTAGTGTACATTTATAAGGTGAGTTTCACTGAATAATTTAAGAAAAAAATATCTCATCATTATCATATTTAATTAAGCATTAATAATTATTTACTTGACCTTTACTTTTATATTTTAAATGTTTTTTAAATTTTCTTAATTTTTTTATTTTATTTTACTGTAAGCATTCATTATAATTTTCAGTGCATTATTAAATTCAAATTATTGTTTAAAAAATGTAAATAAAACAGTGACCAAAAATCTGCAAAATTCTAAAATCTGCATAACCTCTGGTTTTAAGCTACACAGATTTAAGGAAGTCTACTGTATAAGATTGGCAAAATCATTACAACTGTGGGATAATAGTAATTGTGAAGGCCACTATAATGAGGAAGTATCTTTTAAATTTTTTGTCTCCTTAGATTTACACAATGTTTAGGAGAATGCACCCACTCGCCTCCAACACACATCTCACAGAAAAAAGCCATGCATACATTTTTTTAATGTCTAATATCTATTGTAATGATAAATTATGTAAAGTGATCAACAATATATTTAGTTTTAAAATTAAAAGCACATTCTGTCAAATTTCCCACACGAATATCGTCTCTTTGCACATGCGCCAACGTTTTTTGAAGGCTTCTCCCCTCAGAAAGGGGAAACCTGATGTATTAGCCCTCACCTGTTTAGCCTAGGATAATTGAAAAGGGTTGATTGCAAACAGATGGAGTCACCTCACCATTGCATTAAGCATAGACCTTCTAATATATTTTTGCTCTCAGATTGAAAGCTGAAGCTTTTTTTTTTTTTTTAAGAACTCATTGTTCCAATACTAAATATGCATATTTTTCGCAAAATTTTAAAGAGAGCTTGGATAAAGTTATATATTTATATTGGATTGAAATGTCAGAGAGTTCGGAAGATGAGAACAATTTTTTTATTGCTATGTTAAAGGAGCCGACACGAAAACAAACAAAAAAAAAAGCGAGAAGAAAACATTTATTTTACAACTAGATAACAATATTTTTTCACAAAATTTTTACACAGGCTGTAAAACCGTTTATTTATCACCAATAAAGATTTCAAAGAGTTCGGACAAAAAGAACTTTTATTTTAAAACTATGAAACGACCCTATGTAAACAAGAAAATGAGTGCATCACTAAATAAATATTAATATTTTTCCGCCAATTTTTTCATTTTAAAATATAATTTCAGACAAAATTTTAAAGAGAGCTTGGATACAGTTATATTTATAACCGATTGAAATGTCAGAGAGTTTTGAAAATGAAGACTATTTTGTTATTGCTGTTTCCCAAAATTTTTACACGGGTTGTAAAACCGTTTATTTATCACCAATAAAGATTTCAGACAAAAAGAACTTTTTATTTTAAAACTAAGAAACAACCCTACGTAAACAAGAATATGAGCACTTTTATCACTAAATATCAATATTTTTCATTTTAAAATATGTCATACAAAATCTGATTAAAGATATATAATAATAAAAACTTGATGTTTCTTTTTAAATTTATTATTATGGGCCCGGGCAACGCCAACTAGTATTAATATTTAAAATATACATTGATGTAGCCCATTTATCACACAAATCTAAAAAAATAATCAATTTAAGCTTGAAATTAATGCTTTTGTCTGAAAAAAAAAAAGGGGGGGGGGAATTTTCCTGCTAAGAAAAATCGAAAAGTTGTGAAATTTTGGCGATATGCATTTTCTGGTAAATTCTAGCAACCTTTTCCCTTTTGCTGGTGGTTCTGACAGAGAAGAGATATTTTTCGTCGAACATGAATAAAACAAAAGTTATATGGTGATGTTATCTCTCAAGTGACCTTAGGGGGTCGTTCAAGTATACCCGTAAGCATATTTTTAGTAATTTTATACCCCGTCCTTCCCTTATCAGAAAAAATAAGCAAATAGTAACCCCCCTCCTTTTTTTTTGCTTATGTATGATTTTGACATTTTGTACGTCAACACTGTTTGCCAGGGAAAAACAGTTACCATTAATTTACACTATTAATCTTACAAATTTATATAAATAGGCATATATAGGGGTTGTGGTATCAAAATAATGCAAAATGGTTTTAATATATTGTTGTTTATCGCATTGAACAATAAAACTTAACAATAGGCCCTAACTTAATTAGTCATCATAACTAAAATTTTTAACAGGAATCTTAGAAATGTTACGTGTTTGAAGTTCCGAGCAGACTACAGAATACTCATTTCCCATCATGTATTTTTTCTTGTTGTTGCTGTGTTGTCTAATGCATTCATAAGAATTGTCATAATCCCCCCCCCCTCCCCTCGTCTCCCTGTCAGCAAAAATAATCAAACCCTGAACTCCTCCTTACTGCTTATGTAATACTTGAATTGCCCCTTAGCGTTATTTTTAATTTTAAGGATTGTACACTTGAGCAGTCAAAGATGCTTGTTTATAATTTTAAATCATCAGATTATTTTGCTTTGATGGATTTGAATTGGAGCACGTGTTCAATATTATTGAAATATTTATTTTACGTGAATTTTATAAGTGAATACTGGATATCTAGCAATCAGTGCTTAATTTATGATGGAGCTCAGCTCTGGTACTTCTTTGTTTTCAGTGAATACTTAAATATAGCCAGAGCTTATAAATATTGTGCACCACAACTTACCAGGACATTCGTGTATGTTTTATATTGTTGGTTGATAAAAAAATGCTTAGCGAGTAAGATTTTCTGAAATTTTTTTTATAAATGTTTTTGCTATTTGTTCATTCATTAGATTTTACTTTATATATATGCATAGCTGCCAACTAATCCTTATCTGTGTTGCTACTAAATCTGGATAGTAATATTGACCTTATTTAATTGCAAAATTCTGCAATTAAACCATGTCAAGATTAGGCGAAGACTTCTGTTCGGAAGTACTGGTAACAAAAAAGTGGAATAGTTGACAGCTATTTATAGACTGAATTTTCTGTAAACCTCAAGCCGAGGACACTAATGTAGAAACATTTGCCTTTTACTTCCGGTAAGTTAACCCTTACTTTTGGTACCTTTGCTTGGCGAAGTTTGTTTGTTTACAAATTTGATGCTGTCAAATCTATGAAATACACACACTTAACATTCAAGGTTTCGCGAAAAATAGAGTATTTATTTATTTTCATTATTTCTTATTTTATTCTGACTACAATTTAAAAATACAACAACCATAGTTGTATGGGAAAAAAAATTATATATTTTAGACACATATATGTAAAGATGCATTCAAAAACTTGTAACATTATTTAGTACGATACACAGTAAATATTTACTATTCTCAAATTATGTTTATTTTTAACTACATTCAAAAATATAAAAACGGGTTTTTATTTATTTATTATTGAAATCAAATACTAAAATATTTTAAAACCTTTGTTAATAAGAAAACAAAATACTTCTTTATGTTTATTCTGTGAATAAATTTGCAGAATTTAGTGTTCACTCTATTTTTTGTGACGCTATTTAGAGCACAAATTAGTATAGTATTAGGTTCTATTGTTTGTTATTTAGAGTGAAAAAACTATAAGACTAAGTGATTGACTGCAGCATATTTGATGTAATATCCCTAATTCTTGAAATTTTAATGTTTACACTATAATTTGTTGTTGGTAGTAGAACATTGGAATAGCTTCATGTAAATGAGTGATTTTTTTTTTTTTCATTAGTCTAAATTATTTTTTATTGTGACAATATTGAAAATAAAATATTGATTCACAACCTCATATTATTTGTAATTGAAATCTTCAACAGTTATTTTGATTATTAATTAAAAATTTCCAACTGTACTTTATTTTTAAATTTTACAATTAAACGTTTAAGATATTTTGAATGATGAGGAGAAAAAGTTTAATGTAAACAGTTAAGCTTAATATAATATAAATGCAAGTTTAACAGTTTAAGTTTATTAACATTGTTATTTTTATAACAATCTTTTTAAGCTTATTAAGTTTGGTAAGGATAATTAATTTAAAAAATCTGATTTAACTTTCAAGTGAAAAATCTAAACGAAAGAAATAATATGTTATAAATAAAACAATACAAATAAATGACATATTAAGTTTACATTTAGGAACAAATTAAATATTGTTTACTCTTCTGTATAACTTTTAGTATTGATTTTTAAACAATTTAGATTAATCAAATACTAAGAGAAGCCTTCGTTATTATTTTTTTTGTTGGGAACATATATCTGACTTGTGTGATTGATACAAATATCTGCCCCTTCATTATTAATCGTAATTACAAAATAAACAAAAACATATCGCCAATGTAGCACTTTCACGATCGCTAGAAAAGAGCGATAAACCACCATAAACATATCGCCAATGTAACACTTTTTACGATCGCTAGAAAAGAGCGATAAACCACCATTTATAGCATCCATGCCACCGAAAATGACTAAATTATGCATTTATTTAAGCAATATTGCATAAAAATTCATATACTTGCCCTATTTTTTCACATTTTAAAGTATTTATGTATATACATTTTAAAAAACAATGATGTAAAACTATTTAAATTTAACGAACTATCACAACAAAAAATCGGAATCTTTGCCAAATGCAATGTTGGCTTTATGTCAGCCTAGCACATGAGATTAATCGTTAAATATTGTTGTTATTACCATTATTCGTATTCTATTAATTTCTTTTGAAATATAGACTTATCATTCATTTTATTTAAAATATGAATTTTTCATTTAAAATACACATATCACATATATTTAAAGTACATTTATTTAAAAGAAGAATAATAATAAATGAAATAATACAAAAAACCAAAATATTTTATTTCAACATCAAGCCATTGTTTCTAATCTAAGCAAGTGAAAAATAAACGGTGCTATAGCTGGAGGGGAAAAAAAGATATTGGCAAGATAATATAATATTGGCCCAGCTAACATAAAAGTACCTTTTTTGTGATCTATTTGAAAAATCAGTGACTGCTTCTGACAAAAATTGAGACCACTTCACAAAATTATTCTTAATAAAAGAAGTACCTTCACAAAATTATTTTTTTTATAAAAGTGATTTTACATTTAAAAAAGAAAAAAAATTGTTGGGATTTAAAATGTGTAATTTGCAAACAAAATAAGCTCGCCAAAAAGGTAAACTTAACATATATATATATATATATATATATATATATAAATCAGTTTGAATTTAAGAGTAACTGGATTTGACTTTTTGTTACATCATTTTATTTTTCGCAAAACATAATTAAAAAAAAATACCCATGAGAGAGATGGGGAAAAAAAATCTGCATCAAACTTTGATGTGATATCAATCATACAGTAAAATTTACAATTTTAAATACATTTAATTTGCATTTTACTGTGAAGCCTTTTTTTTTTGTTTTTGTGGGGAGGGGTTGGGGGTGTCACAAAAAGTAGACATTCTATAATTCTACATTGTAGTGATTATATGATAAAACTAGCTGCCAGTGTGATCAACTGATACATGCTATTAGCATGTACCTTGGAGAAGCCTCATGTATAATGACAATCCTGAAAGGTGTTTTTAAATAAATGATAAATATTACTATTTGTTTCAAAAGTATAACTGCACTGGCACAAAAATGATATATGCATGTACAAATAAATTGTATATAGCACTGAAGTAAATATCAAAAACATATTTAGACTTTTAATTTAACTTGTGAAAAGCAGAAATATAATTTTAGATATACAAGTCATATGCTATAAAAATTATTCTCAGATAAAAGGAGCTTTCACTGTATTCTGAGTGACTTCGAAATCTTATGATTTACGATCGTCATTATTAAAAAAATATAATGTTTTATTTTTTGAAAGCACAAAAAAATTAATAGTTATCATTGATTTATTAACGGAAGATTAATATTTTTGTGTGGCATTATTTAAGACCCTTTAATAGCGAAAACTTTGGATTATTTCCACGCAAAACATTTGTTATTAACAAGATAAGGACAACAAATAATTATTTGTGTATGTTTATAATCATTCACAGCTGATATCGATCCGTAAATATGACGCTTGCGCAGTAAAACCTTGTTCATGATTGGTTAGCGCTAGTGCTTCCCTGTAACCAGTGAAAACGCTCTTAGGTTAAGGTCTTGGGTCGCTGGGATTTTTAGGTAGTTGGGTCGACCAGTGAAAACGCAGCTAAATGTGGCTTCAAGCTTAGCGTTGTTTGCAAAACTAGTTGCTTGTATTATTTATCTGGCTCCTCTGTTTCTGTTTATATTTAGGAAATAAAATGTAACAATTTGATAAAAGTAAGTTTTAAGATATTTATTATTTATCACTGTAGTATATATATGTATATATATTTGGCTTATTATAATTAATATTGTTACCGAACTTTAACATCGATCAAAATAGTCGTACCAAATATATAAATAAAATTGCTAATCGCGTTTGTTTATACTAGAATTTATACTTTCAGAGAGTTTCTTTCTTTTATTCTACTTATTACCAAGATTGCAATTTTAACAAAAATAATTTTCTCTGTATAAATTCAAGTATAACTTTTAAAAAGTTCAAAGGCTGCATTTTCTTTCACACACACAAAATAATAATAATAATTATACTACCATGAACTGTGTAAATGTAAATCTTTTTTTAAGTGATTTATCTAAAAAATAATTTGCATGATTAATTTTATAGTATTCCTGTGTCACTCTTAAAATAAGCTTGGGTTATATTTTTAATAAACTCTGTATTTCATATATTTTTCTGCATTCTTTTAAAATATGGATTATTTTTTTCAGTGACAGCTCCTGCTTACTACTATTAACAACACCAGCACATTAATTGAATGGGTATTGTCTGTGCTGTATGATTTGTTATGCTCATCATATCATTGACAATACTTGCTCAATTACACTTAATTCTGTATGGATATGGTTGTGAAAATGTAACAGTTGGAATTTTCTGCAAAGCTTGGAATGGGAGTTATTGAATCAACATTCTACTTCAGCGTTAATTCAAGGTATAATTTTTGTTTCATGACATTATTGATTAAGTAATACCAGTTTTTGTCCAGCTTTCTAAATATCCCTGCAGTTATTTTTTTTTTAGAGTACTTCATTTTTCAATAAAATTCTATCTCTTTATAAGCTTTCAATTTATAAAAGAATAAATTAACATCCTTTCTATTTAGGGCTAATCATGAGTTAGCCCTAAATACTTGTGCAGATTACTTTTTAATGTATATTTGGTTGATTTTATTATTTTATTTACTTATATATCTTAATCAAAATTCCTACAAATTTTGTATATAATTATTTATAATTTTTTATTACAGAATAATACACAATTATTAATATTTAGAAATAAGAATTAAAATTAGACTGAATATATATATATATAAAATAATATTTCATGAAATTAAATTATTAGTGATTGTGTATTATAAATTGTTTAAAAATATTAAACAGCCATTGAATAATACTTAAAAAATCAATTTAGGCGACCAATAATTAAGAAAAAACACCTGTTTTCAGCATTACTGTTATAGAATTTGGTTTAAATAAACAATAACTGTGTTTATTGTTGCTTTATTTATAAATAGGAATAGCTGTTTACTGTGAATTGCATACTAAGATATTTTTAAACAGTTAAATTTTGATGAAATCTTTTGCCTATCTTTTACAAAAAAAAAAAAAAAAAAAAAAAAAAATACAGACATTGCATTTAGATTTCTGGTGTTATTATTATTATTATTTTTTTTTCATTGAGGACTTTTAGTATGCTTCTAAATAGGATTGTATACAGGGAGGACAAATATTCATATTTAAAGAGTAAATGTCTTATGTCAATGATTTATAAAACTGTTCCATAAAAATATTAATATGATCATTATAAGAAATTGCAATATTTATTTTTTACAGAATAATTTTATTTTTCTCTTTTCTTATAATTGAAAAGATATTTTTAAAACATAATTGCTTAATTAAAAAAAAAAAAAGTGCTGAATTAAAAAGTAATGAAGATTAAAGTGTAACTCTAAAGTACTAGCAAAAACTTCCAAGTGTTTTATTAAATATTGTTAATTGTTATTTTGACAAACCCTTCAGAATGTTGCACTAATTTTACCATTTAACAAATGCTTTTGACCATTGATCAAAACATATTTTCATCCAGATTGTTAAAACCATGCTTAAAACTAAAGCTAATACAGCTCTGTTTGGTGGTGGGGGGGGGGGGGGGGGGGGAAGGCAGAGCCATCCTGATGAAAAATAATAATAAACTAGAACTAAATATAATAATCAATGTTTACATCTATCTACATTCTGTCTAACATTAACATTTTATTCAAAAGTAAAAAAAGAGAAGCTCACGCGGTGTTCAAATAATAATTAAAAAAAAAATTAAAGTTGCAACTGTTTTTGCAAAAATATTATTTTCCATCATCAGTATTTGATTACATTTGTGAAAAAAAAAAAAAAAGGAACAGCTTTGGAATTCACCCAAAGTTCGCCATCTTGTATTTTAAATCAAAACATATTTGTTTTGCTTCTCATTTCCAAAATAATTTTCATTCATATTTACTTATTATAAACACATTATTAAATTTTATTGACTAATTTATTTATATTTAATAATAAAAGTTAAAAAATGTTTTAATTTTACACACACATTTATTTTTTTTATAAAACATATATTGGGTCTTTCCTTAATTAAAGAGTTAATTTTAATGCATCTTATGACTAGAATCTTACATTCTACCACTTCATAATACTTAACTTCAATCCAATTATACAAGAATTTAAATTTAACATTACACCAGGTGAGAAAGACATACCACCAACTGAATATTGTTACCATAAATTTATTACAAACACCAGGTAGTTAGATTTAAGAAGGGGCACCAAAATTTAGTACAAGTTAACACACATAATACAAAATATAAGAAAAGGGAGAGAATGGCTAAATAAATTCATCTACTTTTAAATTTTACTTTTAAATAAAATCAAAGGAGGTAACAATATTCTCATATCTTTCACAACCTAAAAAAAAAAAGGAAAACACCCAATACTTCTAATTCTCAAAAATATAAAGTATTCATAAATGATGACGAACAACAGTGAAAATTAAACTAATTTTGAATGACTGAATGGAGACAAACTCTCATATTTGAGAGGATAAAACCCAGAAAATTTGCAAGTAAAAACCAAAATGACATTACTTTATGAATACATTTATACCTTTAAAATTTAGGGACCAATGAAATCGTATAGTTGAGCACACTACGTATTTTATAAATCATTTGTAAAGCTGTGATTCAAGATGATAGGACACATTTTTAATTACCTAAACAATAATATCTCACTTAATAGGATTCTCTTAATACTTCATAAATTTATTAACTCTCTTTAAAATATATAAAATTTCACAATTAACTTAATTCAGAATAAACGATTTATTTTAAATGCATCAATAAACTTTAATCTATAAAATTTACTATCATCTGTTTAGCTATATAGTCCTATTTACATTTGGATATTTAGATTAGGTCTACACATTTCATCTTAAATCCACATTAATTTAAAATTGTATTTGTCATATATATATATTTCTTACAGAATTAATATATTTAAAGAAAAC
This sequence comes from Maratus michaelseni, assembly GCA_963931845.1. Classification (NCBI taxonomy): domain Eukaryota; kingdom Metazoa; phylum Arthropoda; class Arachnida; order Araneae; family Salticidae; genus Maratus; species Maratus michaelseni. The sequence goes on from OZ007596.1 coordinate 228,528,161, forward strand.
ATGTGTGATTGAATTTCACTCCATATGAATTCTGTTATCAGTTTTAAAAAACCAATGAAGGTGGACTTTTTCACAGAAAAAAATATAAGGGCAACAAAGCTAAAAACAAGGAAAGGGGGTTTAATTTACTATTAATTTACAGATTTTAAACTAAAAGTGCAGAAAAGAATTACTTATGAAATAATATTTATAAACACAATTGAATAAAATAATAACAGAATTCTAAATTCAATTTTTTTACACATGTATTTGCTATTATTATAATCGAGCAGACTACTATTAAAGTAGAATTTAACATTACCATTTAAAGTTTGATAACTTGAATAAAATCTTTTAAGCTACTGTTATAATACATGAGAAATGTATTTAAATTAATCAGAATAATAGATGCAAATTAATAAGGGAAAAACAGATTCTTGGTTAATTGTGGGTTTATTTACAATTAAACATTTTCATATCAGTACTAGAAAGAATATTATAATTATAGTATGACATTATAGATAAACCAAAATTTACTCACATATATTTTTCTTAGACCACAACAGTTATCTCATCTATAGAGATTTTCATCAGGATGACAGATTAACAATTTTATATCAGATCATCACATTATCGTCGAAGATGGCCTCTACTTCATCGGCAGTCCCCACTTTGCCGAAAGAGAAATTCTTTACCACCTAAAACCGCATCTCACTGGTCACGTACTGCTTTCACATACTATATCGGGGTTGGTATTTGTAATACCGATGACATTTGTGTCGGTGATGTCGAGAGAAATTCCGCTTACACTATCGGGGTTGGTATTTGTAACACCGATGACATTCGTGTTGATAATATCGAAAGAAATTACGCTTACACTAATTAAGTTTTAATGTAGCAGCAGGATTATTTGAAGTATAACATTAATTCCTCCTTCTGCTCTTTAATTCGATCCTCATTCAACACATTCCGAACTTTCATGTACTACCTCGGCTCAAAGTTGAGGAAAGCTCATATCTCCTAACAACCTCGGTAATGGAGATAGCAAAAAAAAACTTATAGGACCAGCATCCTTTTTAGTTAGCCTCTTCTGTAGTACAAATGCCTTTTTTTTCTGCGCTCATGCTTCGGAGCTCCAAATTTTTTTGACTCGCACCTACATCAAACGTTGTTCTCTGCTTACTGACTGACCTTCTCGTATCACCTTTACTCCTCGAACCTATATGGGGCCTACCCATTATAAAATTAAGGGGAACGGGAGCCTTACGCTTCTGTTACTATGCGCTAACCACATGGTAACAGGAAAATTTTCGAAGAAACGGGTTGCTAATGGTCCTTTTTTGACCGAACGTTTATTTGAAAGGTTGACCGTTTGTCCTACAAGGTTAAACTTTGCGGGTATTTTTCCTGGAATAAGTGGGGTTGAACAACAAGGTCACAACAATTTACACTTGGGGTTGATATTACGAAAAGGGAAAAAAAAAAGAACATTTAACTAGAATTTGGAAGAAAGAACTGCATTACTTACCATGTTATAGATTAAAAAAAAAAAAAGAAAGTGAAAGAAAAATTAACTGAAAATTTAGAGAAATGAAGGGTTATGTTAATATAAGTTAAAAATTTAGAATTTGCGAAAAATTCTACAACACATATGTAATTTTTATTATAAATACATACAAGTTTTTTGTATTATTATAAACATGCTTTTAATTTTATTGACTAATTTTATTTATATTTAATAATAAAAGTTAAAATGTTTTGATTTAAAAAACACGATGGCTGACTGTGGGCAAATCCCAAAGCTTAGTCAAAAAAAAAAAAAAAAAAAAAAAAAAAAATTATGTACATAAAGAAGCAGTATAAATATTGAATTAAATTTCTAATGTGTAAATCTGTGTAAATGTGTAAATCTTAAATGTCAGCTCTTCAAGTCACATTTTTTTAAAACTTATTATGTTTAACATTTTAGACATTTTCGTTTAAACCCAGTCCTTTTTTTCATGCAACTTGTATTACTTTTAATTTGTTACGCCTTATATTTATTCTGTACTAAAATTTGGGGAGAAAATTTGACAAAGCCTCCTTATACAGTATAGGATCCGTTATCCGGAATGCAAAACACTAAACAAAAAAAAAAAAAAAAAAAAAAAAAATTAAAAAAACGTAAAATTTAAAGTGTCAGTAAAATAAAAAATAACAAAATGATATTGCCTTCATTCATTAATTTATAAATTCAATAAATACCGTAAAATCCCGATTGTAAGACCCCCCCCCCTTTTTTCGAAATCAAAAAAGGTTAAATTTGGGAGGGGGGCTTATAATCAGGATTTTTTCTAAAAATTATTTAAAAACCTGTTTTTATCATCAATTTAGCAGTAAAAAAGGGGCGAGAATCTTCCGTATTTCGGCAAATTAAAAAAATAATAATAATAAAATAAAATAAAAATGAATCCCCAACCCTAAAATCCACCCCCACCCCCCCCCCCCCCCCCAAAAAAAAAAAAAGAAAAATTAAAAATCAATTTTTAAATATTTTTCTTTATTTCTTATTTTATTGTAACAATAAATGCTATCTATCTAAAATCAATCTAAATCTGCTCTCAAAATTACTGTTTCCCCCCTTTGCCCCCCTCCCCTCTGGTACCAAAAATGTATAGTTTTAACCTTTATACTTTTTAATTTTAAACTTCTTTTCAGACTTATTAAATACTCTATATTAAAAATAAATAACTCCAACCTACCACCTAAATTAACCCATCCTCCTAAAATCCCTGCTTCTCCCCCCTGCCCCCCCCAAACTTATCTCATGAAGATCCTCCCCCTCCAAATGCATCGCGTAAAATTTAAAAAAAAAAAGCGAGAGTCTTCCGTATTTCGGCAGATTAAAAAATAAATAAATGAAATAAAATTAAAATAAATTCAACCCTAAAATCCCCCCCCCCCCCCCCCCAAAAAAAAAAAAAAAAAAAAAAAAAAAAAAATCATTTTTCTAATATTTTTCTTTATTTCTTATTTTATTGTAACAATAAATAATCAATAATCTAAATCTGCTCTCAAAATTATTGTTTCCCCCCTTTGCCCCCACTCTGGTACCAAAAATGCATAGTTTTCTTCTTAATTTTTTCTGCTCTATTTGTGATTTTTTTCACAGCAATATTTAAATAACAATCTACATTATACCCTCCTCCCTTCCAAAAAGTCCCCTTTATTTCCTCCCCCCCCCCCAGTACATACTTTAAAATCTTTAAAAGTTTTTTTTTTTCAATCTATTTAGAACTTTCTTGAAACTATAATTAAATAATTATCTAAATTTCTTCTCACACACCCCTAAAAATTTGCTTCCCCCCCCCCCCTCAGCTCACAAACTTAAAAATCTTTGAAACTATTTTTTAAAGATTTTATGTGGTATTGTCACTTTGTAGCAACAGCAACAATAAATAAATTATCATCTAACTCTCCTGTTAAAGTTCCATTCTCCATCCCCAGAAAAAGGGATGAATTTCTAGACATGGAGGGGGAGAGAATATTTTAGTCTTTTTGTAGTTTGGCTGTTCCCACAGCTGATATTTTGTTAATGGATGGGAAGTTATTTTAGAGAATATATTTATTTCAAAACATAAAATGTACACATGATTCAGGGAAGAACAGACAAACTGCAAATATGGCAGTTGATGCCGTCTCTATCTCCAAATCAAAAGATTCTGCTCCCAGCTCCCAAAATGAAATTTTATTTATTTTTTGTAATTTAGAATGTTTTTTTTTTAAATTTTGTGCGAATATTTACCATTAACCCTGAACTTAACGGTTCATGTCAGTTTTCCTTATTGACGATAAACAGTATATGAATATTTTTATCAATTATTTAAAATTTTAACTGAAAACCCCAATTTCTACCGTTCCTAGGACGGGCATTTACACTAGTTTACATATATTATTCATATTTATCACTATTTTATGAAATTATTTCGTACATTTTTTATATTTATAAAAAAGTGTTCTGAATTACGGAAAAACCCCTTATCCAGAATGCCCCTGGTCCCAAGCATTCTGGATAACGGATCCTATGCTGTAATATAAAATTGGAACAGGTTTCAATAATTAGATCTGAAGTCACTGTCGAAACTAGAGGGAGACGAAGGGGATGCAAAATTAAGATTTGGTTTGCCATTTGATACAATATATATATATGGTGTGGGATCTGTTATCTGACGTTCTCGTATCCAGAACGCTCTGAAAACCGAAATGCAATATAATAACCAAAGCTCAATTTGTCAAAAACGTTTCAGAAACGTTAAAAAAAATTGCAAAATTCGTCCGTCAAACGCATGAATAAACACCCGCGAGTAGTGGGGAACCCAGTAAGTCATGGGGGAAAATATCGCCGTCAGTCGGTAAAACTCGAAATTTGGCAGCCAGTCACGGGCAAAAAATCTGAAATTCGTCGATCAGTCACAGTAAAAACCATAAAATTTGTCCACTGATAGAAAGAAGGAAAATATTGCAAAATTTGTAAATCAATTGTGGGGAAAAAGTTGCGAATTCATCAGTCAAATGTTGAAAAAAAATCTTTTAACAACTGCAATAAGTTGCAGGAAAATTATCATGAAATTCTTTGATCGGTCACAGAAAAAAATCACAAATTTGTGCGTGTATCGAGGGCAAAAGCTAAAAAATATTGCGAAATTCTATTGATAAAAGGGGACTTTAAACAATCAAATTCAAAATGTGTTTTTGGAACAGGGTGCAAGAATGCCCATTTTGAGAACAGTGTGCACTTTTTTGAGAATTTCCACTTGGTGGTGCTTTCTTTCTAGAGACCACACAAATAAAAAAAATATATATATAATTGCATGCATTCGATAAATAAATATTAACAAATAGTGAAATTAGTTATTTTATACATTTTTTATACCTATAATAAAGTGTTGCGAATTACGGAAAAAACCCTTATCCAGAATACACCAGGTCTGAATCATTCCAGATAATAGATCCTATAATGTACATGAAAGTCGGGTAAAAATGTCTTGCAACTAAAATATTTAAAAGAAAAACTGAGCCAAGTGCATTAAAATTGACAAATAGATAAAAAGTTCCATTTACAATACACAAGATCAAATGAATAAGAAACAAGAACGAAAAATCATGCGTCAAGCATAGATTATGTAACACTTTCCAACGCTTCCAAAATAATTTTACGAATCATTACCGTTTAATAAGCTGAATAATAACATCTAAGTAAACAACATGGAAAACACATAACACATTTTAAAACGTAATTTCAGGCATTTCCAACATATTCAATATTCGGAAAAATATCCGAATATTTTTATTCAGCCTTGTATATGATCTATAGATTTGTATATATACTACATAGGATGCTAAATTTTAGTGTAGTTAGGAAACGTGTAGCACAGTTTAAAATTCTTCTTCTGGAGTTTCTGTCAATAAACGGAAATGTGTTCGTGAACTTTTGTGCTGCCTGTATATGATCTACAGAATTTATACACACCAAGTAATAGACAAAAAGTGAGTTAAATTTAAAATCTCGTTCAGCAACTTAAAACACACTTCCAGGAATTATTGTTAACAGACAGTAGAGAATTCTTTTGTATGTCCCTGTAAATGAACGATGACTGCTAAACACACAATAGTCTGCAGTAAGCCTCTTGTAATTTATATATAGCACCTTAGTGATATATATAAATTTCAATGCATTTAAAAATGTGAAGCATTATTTAATTAAACCGCAAACGATTTTTCTCCATAGATGTAATGTAACGGAATTCTTTTGACTGCCCCTGTAAAGTAACTATAAGTGCTATGCACAACCTATTCAATATTAAGCTTCTTGTACTGCACCTTAGTGATATATATCAATTACAATGTGTTTGAAATTGTGTAACATCATTAAAATAAACCGCAAATGATTTTTCCCCATAGACCGTAATGTAACGGAATTCTTTTAAGTGTCCCTGCAAAAAACTATAAGTGCTACACACTTCAGTTGAAATAGGGAACATGCTATAGATAACGGCAATAACATAAAATTTTCAGGGAAATCCGAGCATATTTACGGGAGTTAGAGCACGGACAGACAGCAGACAAGTGTTAAAAAGAAGCCATTCTCTGCTTTTCCATTCTTCCAATCCAAACGTACTATGCCTATGTCTACAATTGCAGAAAATCCCTTCCTGTGTAGGAAGGTATTTCTAGATTTATTCGCTAACTAGTAACATTTTTTAATATGTAGATTATACCCCATTTCAAAATCTGAATTCGAAAAGTCAACACAATTTCCAGTGGAACAGTGCCTTTAACATCTCTCTGCGGTAATTTGGTGATTAAAAAGCATGAGGATGTTCTCTCTCTCTCTTTAACTACTTTAAAAAAGAAAGAAGAAAATAAAATTCCTCTTTGACATGGCCAACCCAAATTGGTAAAAAACAAAACTAGAGTCCAGTCCGAGAATTATGAAAGGAAATTGGTTAGAGTCTGTATATACCTCTACTAAAACATAATACTCCCACCCTTTCCCTCTCCCCAAAAAAGTGCAATCCTGGGTGCACCAATGTGTATGTTATACGAGCTTTTTATAAAGGCAATTCCGTTATGAGAAGTAGTGTTGTCAATTTAGCAGAATTTTTTTTATTTAAAATATCTACCAGAATTTCTTACTTTATTTATTCACAGAATGTTTGTCATTAAATAAAGCAAAAATTACTATGCGAAATTTCTGGTACATGAAAAAAAAAATCAGCTAAATTGACAACATTTGTGGGAATGGGAGAGATGGATTAACTAGTTTGGAAGAGAAAAATCTCGCAAAACTTCTTGCACGTGGCCTCACTTTTGCTAAGGATAGCTCTGGTTATCCCCTTATATTTTAATTACACTTTACACATATTGCCAAAAAATTCTCTTTTTTTTTTAAATGATTATTGTGCAGGAAGCATTAATTGGAATTCTTGTTATGTGTAACTTAAAAATGGTGAGATACATAATTTAGGGCCCAGTTTATAGTCGGTTGATTGTATTGGCTTTTATACTTACTTTATAGTTAAATTTAGAGGACATCGATAAAAAACTACCAGTCCCTTTTTATAATGAATATGTATACACGTGTAAAATTTGTGTAGGTTCCATTAATTAGAGCTCAGGTTAAGCTGTTTTAATGTATTGAGCCCTTATATTGTAATAGACCGGGAGGCGGCAGCACAGACAACCACCTCATCGAGTTCACGGCTGAAATTCCAGAATTAGTTAAAACTCGATTCGCATATTAAAACGCAATCGGTCTGCCAAGTCATACCTTGGTGGAAAACACCTTAAAATCCGAATTTAGCGGCTGACTCGTAGGTTTACCATTGTGTTTTCCTGCACCCAGTTCTCCATGTTTTCATACTTTTGTGTTCAGGAAAACACAATGGTAAACCTACGAGTCAACCACTATAACCGGGTTTTCACGTGTTTTCCACCAAGATATGACTTGGCAGACCGATTGCGTTTTAATATGCGAATCAAGTTTTAACTAATTCTGGAATTTCAGCCGTGAACTCGATGAGGTGGTTGTCTGCGCTGTCGCCTCCCGGTCTATAACTAGCTTACCCGGCCGGCGTTGCCCATGTCAACAACCTTAATTGTATCTGAAATCAGTGTTGAATAATTTTTTACTTTTAAACAAATCTAATGTTGGGGGCCCCACTACCTTAGCCAGCATACACTGGGCATGCCATGCACACTCACATATGTTACTGTAAGTCCAGTCGAAAAAGCTATACCCCGCCATGATCCAGCCCATAGAACAAGAGATAGGAAAGCACCCCCTGGTGGTCAAAATCCAAACTAAAATCAGTAAGCTCTATCGATGTCGAGTGGAAAGAGTCATATTCTGTCATGATTCAGCCCATAGAAACAGAGATAGCAAAGCGCCCCCTTGTGGTGAGTGCAATTTTGTGTAGAATAAATACGATATTTAATAAAAAGTCATTCCACATCCCCCCTCATCTCGACATTCTTGCAAAAGTATTACAAATATACAGATGTTTCTTAATTACATCTAATGTCCCAATCTGATAGCGGGCGAAGCTCGCTTTTCCCTATCATAATACCTGGCTGGCACTCTAATAGAAAAACTTTAATTACCTATAATGCAGTTTAAACATTTTAGCTCAGGTTCTTCGATTATCATTAGGCTTTTAATTTATTTATTATTTTAATCTGGGGATAGAGTCGCCTTTATGTCTGACATTGAAATTACATGTTTAAAAGACTGTACGAAAACGATGGGATTAATTAAAAATTTTGTGATTTTCCATTCAATTCTTTTTCTTTTACTAATCTTTTCTCTCCACTTTCCCATATATTATGAATTTAATAAGAAATCTTAATTAAAACGTATATATTGCACTATACTGAATGTTTTGATAGTGATATCAGTTCAAAGCTAATTCAATGAAGCGAAAATTTTGAGTATTTATTGTCATTTACTATCTTTCTTCCTGTTATTTTCGACTACATTTTTAGTTCCCAAGAATGGTGAACTGATAACATATGATAAATTGTAGAACTGAATGGGAAAGACTGTGTTTTGTCAATAAATCGCGGAAAAAAGCATATTTTATCATAGAATCGCTGAAAAAAACATTAATTTTGTCAAAGGATCATTGAAAAAACATGAATCTCGTTAAAAGGCAGCAGACAAAACATAAATACAGTCAAAGGATCACAGAAAAAGCAAATTTCGTCAAAGGATTGCTGAAAAAACATGAATTTTGTTGAAGAATTGTTGAAAAAACATGAATCTCGTCAAAAGGCAGCAGACAAAACGTGAATATCATCAAAGGATCGCAGGAAAAAAGCGAATTTTATCAAAGGATCACAGGAACGTGAATTTTGTCAAAGGACCGCACGAAAAACGTGAATTTCATCGGAGGATCGCTGAAAAAACTTGAATTTCATTAAGGGATCACAGAAAAAGCAAATTTCGTCAAATGATTGCAAGAAAAACTTTAATTTTGTCAAAGAATTGCAGAAAAAAATGCAAATTTCGTCAAAGGATCGTGGAAAAAATGCGAATTTTGTGAAAGGGTCGTGGAAAAAATGCAACTGTCTTTATTATAAACAGCACACACACAAGCATCTATACAAACCTCAGTACACACAAACATCTATACAAACCTCAGTACACACAAACATATTATAATAGGTATAGTTTTAATCTGAAATGATATACTGAACTAACTTTTGCAAAAACGGGTTAACCCGAATCCAAATTGCAGAAATCTCCACTCAGTCTGAAATCGACCTGAAACACAGTTAACCCAACTTGCAACAAAAATAATTATTGCCGAAGGGATTTATCCCCTCACCCTGTGCTGTAGCCTTTCAGAAATTTTGCTGTGAATTCCAGTTTTTTTTTTTTTCTCAAAATCATCCCTGATATAATAATACTTAAAGAAAAAAATGAGGTGAAAGCGATGTTTTTCTGAAAAGAACCAAAAGTTCCTCATATTATAAAGTTTTTCAGTTTCTGCTTATCAATTCCAGTATCTGAAGCAACATGCAAAGGCTGGGGTTCTGTGATAAGCAATATAATGCAGAAAAGAACCAGAGCAGATGATGGAAATGTACAAGAAATAGGCATAGCAGACATGCAAGCTTTTATTGAACTCAATAATCCTTCTACAGGATATAAATCTGTTAGAAAAATTTTAAAAAGCACATTAATAGATATGGCACAAGTTTTTACAACCACTTCAAAAATATTATCAACATCAACTTCATTTGTATCATGCATTAAATCCACAGTTGTGTCAAGAATTTTGGAAAATGATAAAACAATATTGCCTTCTTTTAAATAAAGCATTTTCCAAAGTTCCATTTTTTATCTAATTTTCTGCCTAATGCCTAATAAAAAACCTCTTTGTGTGTCTCACTTTTTTTTAAAAATTTATTTATGTAAATGATGCAAACAGTTTGTATATATATCTATCTATCTATGATGCCATAATTAATTAGCACTACAACAGCAGCAAGAATATATTTATATGATATATTGCATATTGCAGACTATTTTCGAAGACATTACTAGTGTTGCAGGCATTTGAAGATAGTTCTGTCACTGGGCTACTCTGTATAGCTGCAAACTATTCATTTTTTGTGTTAACACTATTTCAGAATCATGATCCTGAGCTTATTTAATCGCAGAATTCTGTGATTAATTAACATTAAGATTAGGCAAAGGTTTCTATTTGGAAGTTGTAAAAACTAAAAAGTGGAATAGTTGATAGCTTAAGCACTTAAAATTTTGGTTTTTCTAAACAAAAAACAATGCTTTAAATTTTGAAAATAATGTATAAAATATAAATATGAAAATTAGAGTGATGGGAGGGGGGAGTGGGGGTGGACGCTACGGGTGTTACCTGCAGAATATTAGGTCTTTTTTCTTAGAAATTAAGCCCTGCTAGGAAGGGGGGGGGTGAAATAAGAATGCATCAAAATAAATGCAAAAGGTCATTTACAAAAATTTTAAAAACAAAAATGCTCCACGTGATATATGAGCTAAAATCTTAGATGTAGCTGATCAACTATACCATGCATTGGAGGGTTAAATTATTCAAATCACTGTCCTGAAACTCCCTTGCAATAATTACAAATCACAATAGCTTCAAAATAAAAACCATCTGTAAGACTTTGTTCATTCAAAGCTCATCCCAAGTAAAAGTCGGCCCTTTTTGTTAGATTATATATTTTTTAGCATCATTTTACGCTCGCAAACATTTAAGAAGCGAAGCCATTTTATTTAAACTATTAATTCATAAAATATTTGAACGTGAATTACTTATAAATTATCGAAAAAAGAATGTTTGTTTACGCGTTTACAATGCAGTAACGCTATACGCTAGCGGAGAAATAAAAAATTCCCCCGTTTTACGCATCCTGCATGAGTGCAACCCCATTACCGGTTACTCGCGCCAAGACTTTTTCGCCAAATGCGTGAATCGAGGGAACTTTCCAAATTAGCATCTCGGAGGCCCCGTACAAAATCGCTCCATTTGAAACCATTATACCATTATAATTTACTTATTTTTTATTTTGCTACTGAAATGATACAAATGTATGCAATGTATTTGAATAATTAAAGAATATTAATTTAATTTCAGAAAAATTTTGTGTCAGAATAATTTTATCGAATTTATGAGAACTATAACGTTAAAATAAATTAGATTGTAGCTGATGTCTATGGAAATGAGTGAAATTTCAAGTGTTTAAATTGTGAATTGTTTATAAATTAATGTAAATTAAACTTATTTCACTTAAATATGTTTTTACTTTACAGTTATAATATTAATTTTGACTATTTAGAAAATGTTTAATTAAAATTTTGTAAATCATGATTTTATATATTTTTTTATTATTTAATAATTAAATAATAAAAGAATATCGCGACGCCATTTTACCCAATACGACATCACGAGAATATTGTCCATTATTTTTTGCTACCCGTGTTATATACTTCTACTAGCTCTTTTCAACGTAAACCTTGCATAAGAATTGAATAGAGAATGTGCATGTGACGTCACGAAGCCGTAAAGAACGAACGGTAGGCAAAACAAATGCATGCCTACTGTAAGAGAAAAGAAAGACTAAGGATGTGTTATGTGCTTATTATTTATATTTTTTTAATTAATTATTCATATAATTTTGCCTTTCTTAATTGCAGCGGATAGCCCAAGGCAGGTCCTGATGCACCTGAGGCTCGGATTTTTAATTTTTTGAGACCGCGGCTCCCTGGGGCCCCTTTAAGATTTTTGCCCTAAATTATTAATAATTTACCCAATTTTTATCCGATCCTCTTCGTTTTGGGGGCTTTTTTCCGTTTAGCTTTCACCCCCATTTCTACGTTCTAGTTATGACCCTGGCCCCCTAGGGCCTGGTACGGGGCCCGTTGAAATTTTTGTTTCCTAAACTGATAATTACTTGCCCGCTTTTAATCCGATTTTCTTAGTTTTTGGGGACTTTTCTTCATTTAGTTATTTCCCCATTGCTACTTTCTAATTAGGACCCTTCATCTTAGGGCCCTGCTCAAAACTATCGGCTGGTCCCTTTTTGGGCCCCCTACTATAGTTCCCCTAAAAATCGTCCGATTCACTAACTTTTTTTTTCTAACAACTTAGAACTTCCAGCTACTACATGAACAACAAAAACAAAAAAAAATTCGGTGAAGATCCGGGCCCCCTGAGCCCCTTGAAGTTTTTGTTCCCTAAATTGTTAATACCTTGTCCCCTTTTAATCCGATTTTCGTTTTTGGGGCCATTTCTTCATTTAACTTTTACCCCATTTCTTTCCCCCATTCCAGTTAGGAGCGTTCATTTTAGGGCCCTGCTCAAAACTATCAGCTCGCCCCTCTTTGGGCCCCCTACTATATTTCTCCTAAAAATCGTCCGATTCATTAACTTTTTTTTCTAACAACTTAGAACTTCTAGCTACTACATAAACGACAAAAAAAAAAAAAAAAAAAAAAAAAAAAAAAAAAAAAAATGGAGAAGATCCGGGACCCTTGAAGTTATTGTTCCCTAAATTGTTAATACCTTGTCCCCTTTTAATTCGATCTTCGTTTTTGGGGGCGTTTTCTCCATTTAGTTATTTCCCCATTTCTACATTCCAGGTAGGGCCGTTCATCTTAGGGCCCTGCTCAAAACTATCAGCGGCTCCTTTTGGGCACCTACTATAGCTCCCTTAAAAATCGTCCAATTCGCTAGCTTTTTTTCCTAATAACTTCTTAGCATTTCCAGTTACTACATGAATGACCAAAAATTTCTTGGACAAGATCCGGGCCCCTTACGTTACCCATAACTTCTTAATTATGATACGTATCGAATCCGTTTAAAGATATTATTATTTCTAGGAAAAGGGCCGAAAATTTATATATGACAGATTTTTGATATAATTAAAAATGGCCTCAAGTGGTTGGGGGGGGGGGGGGGGGGGAGAGAATAGGAGTTTAAGAAGAAAAAAATTCATAACTTTGTCAATTCACAAGTTATCAAATCCGCTAATTTATTACAAATCCTCTTAATATTATCTACAACTTTTATATTGACAAGTTTTTTTTTTTTATAAAACCAACCCTTACAGAAAAAAATCTTTGTGTGCTCCGTCTACAGACACAGGTAGATTTCGAAGTGAGCGGTCCCAACTGCCGCATCATGGCAAAAAGGTCATTTCTTCTGCAATTCCAATAAATAGGCTGCCCACGGTCTGCATCTTCGAAATTTACCTGTGCCTGTAGGCCGAGCTGCCAAGGATATTTTTTTAAATATTAATCTTCTTTTTCGGCATCAACTTACGTTTACTCACCACAGCCGTAAATTAGAAATCGCGTTACTGTTAAAGATAAGGGGTTAAGTTTAGAAAGAGGGGGGGGGGGATTTCATCCGTAAATTAAATATCGCGTTAATGTTAAAGGAAATTCGTTAAATTTACAGGGGTGCATATTCCACCGCCTGGGGACTCATTTTTTTATTGGGTTCTAACTAAGGGCTCGATTTCAACAGGGTTTGGTTCATTCGACTCGATATTGAAAACTTGAGGTTTTTTTTTTTAAATTTATTATCACGGGCGCTAGTCAGTTCGTTATTAATAAATGTTTGGTTCGATTTTGAATAACTGGATATCATCTTTTGTTACAAAATGTTATTTTTTACAAAAATATAACAAATTTCAGAAAAATAAATTTTATTTTTCACAAAATGCCCCCCTTGCCCCCCCCCCCCCCAAAAAAAAAAAAAAAAACTGCATCGACACCTGATTAAATACTTTTTAAATGGTAAGGTTTTTTTTAAAAACATGGCATCTATTTTTTTTTTTTAGATTAAATTATATAATTCTCTTTTACAAAAAAAAAAAAAAAAAAAAAAAAGAGTAAAATGTTTCTTAAAAAAATATCGCCCTTAGTACTTCATTAAATGTTTCATATAAGTCAATTTTTTGTTTTGTCCTGTTTTTATACATATTATTAGAATAGTAAAAATATTTTTCTAAAACCTAAGGAATGTTTATTTAGTATAAAAATTATTTCAGCTAATAAAACCGAATTCTGACAAAATTTATGCTTCAGTTTCATAGATTTCCTTGTCATAATACAACATGTTAAAATTATATAAAAGTGTTTCAGAAAATAAGCAGTTTTGATTTGAGAACACTCATAGGTATCATTTTAATCGATCATTTAATCTGAATATAACGAAATTTGTAAAAATTTTCCGATTAGCTCAAGCAATAAAAAGTTACCATACGAACAAAAACAACTTGAACTACAAATAGAAAAAAAAGTAAATAAAACATTAACTTTACAACATAAAAAAAAAAAAAAAAAAAAAAAAAAAAAAAAAGAACTAAAATCTTTTTCCTACCAGCTACAACAAGTTGAAACGCTTCTTGAGCTCTTGAATTCTTCCCTGGAAACTTTTTTAAATAAGTTTCAATATCTGATGAAGCAACCGATGGCCAAAAAGCCATATCTGCTTTCCAATCTGCATTCACAATAATATACGGATCATCTAAAATAATAACACTATTACTCGGTTTGACAATTCTAAGCTTTGTTAAATAATCTTGATTAGCAACAGAATCTAAGTTCTGTGCATAATCTGATAAAAGAAAATTTGTTTTTGAATAAATATGATCCATAATTGAATGCAAAAATTTCGCTTTCTCATAGGAAACTGTAGGAAATAGCGCATTGAGCGGGAAATGTTTTGCCTACCGAAGAGGCGTGGTCTAGTGAGGAACCAGTTTGTTGACAAACATGCACATTCTCTATAGAGAAAACATTATAAGGAAAGGGCGAGGCTAACGAAAAAGAAAGGCTACCGCGGTGCTTTACGCGTATCTTTTTTTACAGACCGCGGGAGTCACGTGATGCTCGAATGCACCAATGCAGATGTACGAAAAGATCATCACGTCACTCTAGCGGTCTGTAAAAAAGATAACTTAAAGGCACCGCGGTAGCCTGTCTTTTTCGTTAGCCTCGGGAAAGGGCAACTGACGTCACTGTTGGTTAAATTACTGTTGGTTTGGGAGAAAAACCTGTTCGTTCTTTACGATCCCTACAGTACACATGAGATGGAGCGATTTGATTAGTCTACGTTAAACTGGTCTGTGATATGATTGGCCTACGTCGCCATGACGATTCCTGCAATGATAGCTGCGACAAAAATGCAGTGGTAGATTGGTTGATGGAACTGTTTGTTTGTAAATATGCCCTTTCCTTATTGTCGGTAATGAATGTTTTAAATATTGGGACTTAAAATGGCTTATAGAGGCGCTGTTCGCAGCCATCGGTACAAGATAATTGTCCCTTTAACTAATGATAAAGTACCATTGAATTCATTATTTACTCCAAACGCATTTGAAAGTGTTAGATATTCAAATTCGGATCATTTTTACCTTGTCATATAAACATAGAACACCACTATCACATGAAATCTGGAACTGTGCAGAAAAATAATCATTATGAACAAATTAAAAATACATGTAATACAATGGACATGCACGGGATTTTCATGAAACGCTCCACCAGATGGCATCTTCGAGCGCTTGAATTCCCTGATTTGGATAGGATATTTCATAAACCTTAAAATTATGGAAGATAATTTACACAGTTTAGACAGAAAGATTACACAATTAATTATAGTCTATATCTATAGCTACCAGATGATCAGTTTTTCACGTCTGCAAAATTGGGTAAAATCCATAGAGGTAGAAGAAAAATGAAGATGAAATGTGTTGCTTTGGCGTGAAGCCAAAAATGCAGCACTAAAAATGGTTACAATTCGGCCCAAGTACTTTCAGCTTGCTTTGACCAGCGTCCCCTAGATTATGGAACAAGCGGGTGCTGTGTTGGAATTCCGATGAATTTTTTTTAACTAATAAGAATCCCTAAGACTGAAATACTTAAAATCTTTAAATATCTATAAACTATTAAAACTCAACTCAATAACATTTAAAATTACTAAAGCGAATGTATTTCTACCTTAATTCTTAATAATGATAGAAGACACTGAAAAAATACTCTTCATTACTTTTATTGAATATATCATCTCAAGAACAAAAACAACCACTTGAGAGCGTAGGAGAAGGCGGTGGGTTCGATTCCCGTCAACTCTTTTGCACACTCTTCGTGAAGTTTACGGCTGTAATTCTTCAGTGATATTATTTCCCTGTGTCTATCCTGTCCTCATCTTGACGAAGACTTTATAAGTGTATATTTGTATCAAGCACACAAGTCTGGTGTATGTTTGTTTGTTTGTTTTATTGAGAACATTCATCTGAATTGTGTGCTTGATACAAATATCCGCTTATAAGTCATCGTCTAGAAGAGGACTGGGAAGACACAAGGAAATAAATCACTGAAGAATTACAGCCCTGACCTCCACAATGAGTGTGCAATGGAGGTGAGTTGAACCGGTCGCCCTGACTCCTGCGCTCGCAAGCAATTAGCCGAGTAATGCCTTAACCACTCGGCCACGGAGGGCTCAAGTCTATTGTTTATTGAGAACATACATCTGACTTGTGTGCTTGACATCAAGTGCCCGCTTATAACTCATCGTCAATATACAGGGACGAGATAGCCACAAGGAAATTTACAACACCAGAGAGTTACATCCGGCAGCTCCACAAAGTGTGTGCAATGGAGCTGGCGGGAGTCGAACCCGCCGACCTGACTCCTACGCTCACAAGCGATTAGCGGAATGGTGTCTTAACCACTCGGCCACGGAGGCCCCGGGCCCAAGTCTGATGTATATATGTTCAATAAACAAAAACAACAACTATTACTGTTGCCAGATGTTGGAACAATAAAGTTACAACCTTTAAAACATTTTTACCCCAGCACGTGACTCATACATGGATAAAACAAAAAAGATTAAAATCAATGACGCCATTGGTATTATCCAATACTGGACATGAGCGACTAATCTTTCTGACATCCGGACCGTTGCGATAGGGCCTCCTGTCGAGCAGAGTTGAGAGGGGCCGGACCTGGTCCGACCCCAATTGTGGCGCGACCTACGTTAGACAGTGCATGACTTTTAAAACGTCACATGGAGTGGATTATTTTTACACGGCGATTAGTGCAAAACGGGGGGCGCGCTGCTTTGCACCAACTGTCGTGTAAAAATGATACACTCCATGTTGTTTAACGTTATTCACCGTTTTAAACGTTATGCACCGGCAGTGTATAACGTTGGTCGGGTTTGTGGTCCACTGTGCCACAAGCCCAGGGGAGAGCTTGTGATACATCATCCTCAAGCGCATTTGGCAGTCCACTGGGGTGAACCACGACCTACGTCCTACGTCACACACGGCCGGTGCATGGCGTTTAAAAAGTCACATGGAATGGATTATTTTTACACAACGATTGGTGCAAAACGGTGGGAGCGCCGCTTTACACCAATCACTGTCTAAAAAAGATCCACTCCATGTGACGTTTTAAACGTCATGCTCTGGCCGTGTATAACGTAGGTCACGGGTGAACCAAAGGCACAAGGACTAACGAAGGGTTCCCTCCTGAAAATTGCTCTACCATCGGTCATGGAAATCCTACAGAAGCGACTACTAGCTCCGTTCAAGGGGAGAAAAAAAACAAAATATTAGTAAAAACTTAAAAACTCAGATACAAATGAAAAAAAGTTGACAAAAAGTTAGCCACGACAGCCGTCACGATCCAGGGTGACTAGGCCTGAGGCGCCGTGCTGCGTAGTAGAATCGAAGGCAAAAATGTGGTCCGGCCGGACCGTTCGTGCTCCGATAGCTCATCCGTACCAGATGACGATCACATGCTTCCGACACCCTTTTAACCAACTGGCCCCGGGTTGGCCTTCACGCACGATCTCGCATATTTTGGAAGCTTGAAATAGCCCCGCTTCAAATGAAGGACAGCTCCGAACTGAGTAGTGTCTCGCGTCCAACAACATGTGACCATACTTAGATTCCTGCCTTCAGTTCACAGATTTGCCTACTTATTTTAATGTTTTGTTGCTGAACGGCTATGTGTTTGGTGGTTGAATGGTTAGAGCTATGCATTTGAGTCTAGATAGCATGAGTTCGAATCTCACGTCTCCTTTTATTCCCAATTTTTCTTCTAGATCTTTATTAAATATGTTTTATCGGTTAAAATATTCTATTTCAGGTTTATTTTAAATTTTTTTATTTATAAATGTTTTATCAGTGAAATATTCTATTTCAGTTTTATTTTAAACTTTTTTATTTAAAAATATTTTATCGGTTGCTTTATATTATTTCATGGTAAATCGAATATTTTTAAATAAGTATTTTATTCTATTAATGGAAAGAAATCTAATTGTTATTAATATCAAAATTAACTTTTATTAAAATATTCCATGCATAACATTTTAAAATAGAAAAGTAGAGAAAAAAATTCTGAAATAGAATATTTAAGTATTTTATTTTAAAAATAAAAATAAATGTTTAAAAATTATTAACATCAAAATTTACTTTTATTAAATACGATAAAATGAGCTTAAAATTTTACATTAAAGTGCCTTTTAATATTTAAAGTTTCGTTTCAGTTCAATATTATCAAATACGTTTTTTTAAAGAAAAGCATATTTAAAAATGTAAAAGGGCAGGAATCTAAGTATGGTCACGTGATGTCTGCCACGAGACACTTGTCTCCGAACTGAAGTCTAAGGTGCGAGAATGAGGTGAGTTCCGCACGATGCCGCCATCCAGATTGAAATACCTGGGTCCTGGGTGGCACTTGAGACCAATGTCTAATTTTTTCCCATTTCTATCGCTTCACTTAAAGGGGCTACTTCACTGGCTCTCCCAGACAGAGCAGCTAATGTTATTTCAATGGGAGAAATTTAGAAGTGTCATCTTTTCGCATTTTGCTCGAATTTAGTAATTTTTGTAGCTTTCAAAACCTGTACATTTAAATTATGCACGCTCCTTTCAAATTTTATTTTATTATTTTTTTTTAATGTGATATAAGTGCGTTATTTTGAAGATTCATGTTTAGTGTCTTATCGCGAAAAATCTGTTTGACATTTTAAAATTTGGTAAAGACACAATCGTAGCCTGATTATTTAGCTTTCCAAAAATGCTTTTTATTTTGATTAAAAAAAAATTTTAATCGATGCTACAATCCTAAAAAAATTGTACTGCCTTTTTTTAAACAGCCGAAAACAGTAAAATGACCGCCCCAAACAAGTTACCTCCTTTTCTTTCCGGGAACTCAACGGGGAGTCAAACGGGAAAAATCCTCATGGAGCGATAAGAAAGACCACCTAATGTGTGAAATTTTGCCTTTGGCTATCAGTATGCAACTTGTAAAGCTGCAAATTTCATTTTAAGAGCAGAGAAGAAAGTTTAAAAAATGGTATTTTGAAATGCTGCAAATAGGTGCTGATTATTTGTTTTACTAGGCATCATACAGATTTTTAAAAAACGTTATTGATTTGGGATCGATAAAGATTTTTTTTCACCTCTCACCTCTGAAGTTTAATACCCGATATATTTTTTAATTGCCTACAATAGTAAAATGAAAAAGCGTTTATTTGCTAAACAAAAATACTAGAACTATCATTTATTCACTCTTTCTCGGGAAAAAACAAACATACAGCGGCAAGTGTCATTAAAATGAATAGATAGACAATAGACATATCCAGCGAATAAATACAGTTGTATTTAAATTTTCTACAATACCTTTTTTCTATTATTTATTACATAACTCTTACTGAGTTAGTTTTAACGTTTCTTTCGAAAATATTAAATATTTATGCGGTAGATTAACTAAAAAATAACTATTGTATAGCTTTATTATTAAAATTTGTTACACTAATTTAAAACTTAGAAATGATGAGATTATACGTGTTCTCTTTTTTTCGGTAAATTTCGTGATTCTCCTTTCACAAATGAAACATTTTTAAATTATACTTCAAAGATTAAAAAAAAAAAAAAAAAAAAACATATTTCAGTGCGATTTATTATTAGTTACTATAAATGAAGCATTATTTATTTTAGCATGCAAGAATTTAAATAAATGTGTCAGTAATCAATTTTTTGTCAGACATATTTTGTCTGTCATATATTCGCTGAACTAGGCGCTTCCTTATTTTTTCGCAGGGGTTCGGTCCGATCTTGTTTCTACCACTTCGAAAGAACTTTACCGAGGCTCCTGTGGTCAATACCACACATCCCCGGAGAACATGACGAATGGAGAAAAACTGACTGAAAAAACAGCATGAGCATGACCTGAGCAGCTGGCAAAGAAGGCAAATGACCGAGAACAACCGTAAAAAAAAAGGCCCTTTTCAGGCACCATACATGTATAAAATTTAGGTATATAACAAACGCATGCGCACCCCCGGAAAGGAGGAGGAGTCAAGAACAAGAGAGCCAATAGGAAAATTGTAGAATTGCTGTCGGGGAGAGGCCTCTAAGGCTTTTCTGACACATTTTTCACAGTGCAAAAATTTGTTTCAATTAATTTTTGAAAAGGTATATTTAAATTAGTAGTAAGTTTACTTATATTTTCGAGGAGGTCATTTTTTCTTGTTTCTACCAAAAACGCCAATGTTTCTTAGTCAATATTATCTTATAATTAAAGTTCTTTTAACAGAATATTGCATACATAATACGTGGTATAGCAGATTATATGCACACAATCTATGCAGTGGTCGATGCAGGTTTTTTTTTTTTTTTTTTTTTTTTTTTTTTTTTTTTTTTTCCCTTGGGGCCCATATTGTGGAAAAAAAAAAGTTATTTTTGTGAAATTTATTATATTTTTGTGAAAAATAACATTTTGTAATGAAAGATGAGATTTAGCTACCTGAATTCAAATGAAACATATAATAATAACTTCCTTCTGCTAAAGTTTTCCTTTTCTGTGAACTTGTTTTGTTTGCAAATTACTCATTTTAAAACATAACAAAATAAAAAAAATCCCTGACGGCTCGGCCTACAGGCACAGGTAGATTTCGAAGACGCAGACCGTGGGGCACCTGATTATTGGGAATTGCAGAAGAAAGACCTATTTGCCAGGATGTGGCAGTTGGGACCACCCACTTCGAAATATACCTCTGCCTGTAGGTGGAGCCAGCAGAGATGTTTTTAATTTTTTTTTTAAAACGTAAAAGTTGGTCCTATAAAAGTCCCGTAAAAGTTGGTCCTATAAAAAACTTGTCAATATAAAAGTTGTATATAATATTAAGAAGATTTATACTAAATTTAAGCAGATTTGATATCTTAGGAATGGACGAAGTTATGAATTTTTTTCTTCTGAAACCCATATCCCCCCCCCCCTCCTTGGGGGCTCTTTTAATGAAATCAAAAATCTGTCATACATAAATTTTTGGCCCTTTTCCTAGAAGTAATAATAACTTTAAACGGATTCGATATGTATAAAAATTAAGACGTTATGGGGTCTTTTCTGTCATTTTACTATTGTAGGCAATTAAAAAAAATATCGGGTATTAAACTTCAGAGGTGAGAGGTGAAAACAAATCTTTAAGACGTTATGGGGTTTTTTTCTGTCTGGTTGTAGGCGGAGCCAGCAGGGATTTTTTTTTTTTTTCTGTAAGAGTTGGTCTTATAAAAAAAACTTGTCAATATAAAAGTTGTAGATAATTTTAAGGAGATTTACAATAAATTTAAGCGGATTTGCGAATTTACCGAAAAAAAGAGAACACGTATAATCTCATCATTTCTAAGTTTTAAATTAGTGTAACAAATTTTAATAATAAAGCTATACAATAGTTATTTTTTAGTTAATCTACCGCATAAATATTTAATATTTTCGAAAGAAACGTTAAAACTAACTCAGTAAGAGTTATGTAATAAATAATAGAAAAAAGTTATTGTAGAAAATTTAAATACAACTGTATTTATTCGCTGGATATGTCTATTGTCTATCTATTCATTTTAATGACACTTGCCGCTGTTTGTTTGTTTTTTCCCGAGAAAGAGTGAATAAATGATAGTTCTAGTATTTTTGTTTAGCAAATAAACGCTTTTTCATTTTACTATTGTAGGCAATTAAAAAAAATATCGGGTATTAAACTTCAGAGGTGAGAGGTGAAAAAAAATCTTTAAGACGTTATGGGGTTTTTTCTATCTGGTTGTAGGCGGAGCCAGCAGGGAATTTTTTTTTTTTTTCTGTAAGAGTTGGTCTTATAAAAAAACTTGTCAATATAAAAGTTGTAGATAATTTTAAGGAGATTTACAATAAATTTAAGCGGATTTGATATCTTGGGAATTGACGAAGTTGTGAATTTTTTTCTTCTGAAACCCCTATCCCCCCCCCCCCCCTCCTTGGAGGCATTTTTAAAGAAATCAAAAATCTTTCATACATAAATTTTTGGCCTTTTTCCTACAAGTAATAATAACTTTAAACGGATTCGATATCTATAAAAAATTAAGAAGTTATGGGTTTTTTTCTGTTTTCACGTCTGCTTGTAGACGGAGCCCGAAGGGATTTTTTTTATTATTATTTATTTATTTATTTATTTATTTATTTTTTGCCATAAGAGTTGGTCCTATAAAAAACTTGTCACTATAAAAGTTGTAGATAATTTTAAGGAGATTTACAATAAATTTAAGCGGATTTGATATCTTGGGAATTGACGAAGTTATGAATTTTTTTCTTCTACCCCCACCCCCCCCCCACCCCTTTTCCCCTCTTGGGGCCATTTTTAATGATATCAAAAATTTGTCATGCATAAATTTTCGGCCTTTTTCCTAGAAGTAATAATAACTTTAAACGGATTCAATACGTATCATAATTAAGAAATTATGGGTTTTTTTCTGTTTTCACAAAAAGCCCCCCATTCCCCCCCCCCCCCCCTTGGTTCGATTTTACTCGTTAACGAACTTGACCGAGATTTTATGCCCCTTGATTTTATGTATCAATTTGGAAGAGATTTGTGCAGAATTATTGGAGCTATGGTAAAAGAACATGGTAAAAGAAATAGTTCTTCGATCCTCTCTCTATTTGTATGTTTGTACATGTGAAAATGTATAAAACAATCTCCTTCATGTAATTCAAATTTAGATACATGATATATATATATATATATATATATTACCACTATGTATTATTTAATTATGCTTACATTGCTTAGTTTTTCGACAGTTGACTCTATACCTATTTGTAAACACGTTATTATACGTGATCATTCATTAAAAAAATATGCTTTTTAAAACGCAATTATAAAACACTTAACTTTATATTGTACTTGTATACATTATTATTATATACCAGCTAACCCTACCCGGCGTTGCCTGGGCTCGTGATGATAACCTTATTGATACATAAAATCAGTGTTCAGTGATTTTATATTTTTAAAGGAAATTCTATCCAAACAAACCTAGAGTTGGGGGCCGCACAGCCTTCCGCACCGTACATCGGGCGTGCTACGCACGATGAAGTCTGTTTTTATTTTGTTTTTAAACGAAACTCTTTCCAAACAAACCTAATTTTGGGTTCGAAACAAACTCAATGTCTTTTATTTTTGTTACTCCAATTTTAGTTTAAAGTATTGTTTTACAGATTACAGCAGACTGTTTTATAAATTTTCACATGTACAAACATACAAATACAGATATTCTGTTTTAAATTTTACAAAATAATTTAAATAAAATTTATGTAAACAAGAAATTTATTTATAACGGAAAAGTTTATTTATACTTGTGTGCCTATGGTACATGTATACCTCCGTTGTGTTACAGGATATATGATACTATGAATTTCACTTCTTAATAACCACATAAAAAATAAAAAATAAATAAATGAAAATTAACATTTGAACATAAATTTTTCCAGTAATGAACACTTGCAACGTATATTTATTTAAATGATAAATGAACTTAGAAAAATGTATTCTATGTCAACCGTATAAAAGAAATTATTAAATGATACAGAATGTAAAGATATATTTAAAAAAAATCCCTGACGGCTCGGCCTACAGGCACAGGTAGATTTCGAAGACGCAGACCGTGGGGCGCCTGTTTGTCGGGAATTGCGGAAGAAATGACCTTTTTTACGATGATGCGGCAGTTTGAACCGCCTACTTCGAAACCTAACTTGTTTGCAGGCGGATCCGGCAGGGATTTTTTTTTTTTTATTTTTTTTTTTTGGTATAACGGTTGGTCCTATAAAAAACTTGTCAATATAAAAGTTTTAGATAATATTAAGAGGATTTATAATAAATTTAAGCGGATTTGAAATCTTATGAATTGACGAACTTATGAATTTTTTTCTTCTAAAACCCCCCTTCCCCCCGTCTTAAGGCAATTTTTAATTATATCAAAAATCTGTCATACATAAATTTTCGGCCCTTCTCCTAGAAGTAATAATAACTTCAAACGGATTCGATACGTATCATAATTAAGAAATTATGGTTTTTTTCTGTTTTCACAAAAAGCCCCCCCCCCCCCCTGGTTTGATTTTGCCCATTAACGAACTTGACCGAGATTTTATGCCTCTTGATTTTATGTATCAGTTTCGAACAGATGCGGGAGTTGGAACCGCTTACTTCGAAAAATAACTTGTTTGCAGGCGGAGCCGGCAGGGGTTTTTTTGTTTTTAATTTTTTTGCTATAACGGTTGGTCCTATAAAAAACTTGTCAATATAAAATTTTAGATAATATTAAGAGGATTTATAATAAATTTAAGCGAATTTGAAATCTTGGGAATTGATGAAGTTATGAATTTTTTTCTTCTAAACCCCCCCCCCCTTCCCCCGCTTAGAGCAATTTTTAATTATATCAAAAATCTGTCATACATAAATTTTCGGCCCTTCTCGTAGAAGTAATAATAACGTCAAACGGATTCGATACGTATCATAATTAAGAAATTATGTTTTTTTTTTCTGTTTTCACAAAAAGCTCCCCCCATCCCCTCCCCCCCCTTGGTTCGATTTTGCCCATTAACGAACTTGACCGAGATTTTATGCCCCTTGATTTTATGTATCAGTTTCGAAAAGATGCGGGAGTTGGAACTGCCTACTTCGAAAAGTAACTTGTTTGCAGGGGGAGCCGGCAGGGATTTTTTTTTGTTTTTAATTTTTTTTTGCTATAACGGTTGGTCCTATAAAAAACTTGTCAATATGAAAGTTTTAGATAATAATAAGAGGATTAATAATAAATTTACGCGGATTTGATATCTTGTGAATTGACGAAGCTATGATTTTTTTTCTTCTAAACCCCCCCCCTTTTCCCCCCCTTGGAGCCATTTTTAATTATATCAAAAATCTGTCATACATAAATTTTCGGCCCTTCTCCTAGAAGTATTAATAACTTTAAATGGATTCGATACGTATAATAATTAAGAAATTATGGGGTTTTTTCTGTTTTCACAAAAAGCCCCCCCACCCTCCCCCCCTTGGTTCGATTTTGCCCATTAACGAACTTGACCGAGATTTTATGCCCCTTGATTTTATGTATCAGTTTGTAAAAGATTAATGCAGAATTTTTCCAGTTATCGTGGTCAGAAAAAAGTGACATAGATAGATAGATAGATAGATAGATAGATAGATAGATAAAGTTTTGAACTCTGGGTGGTTTTGGGTTCTGGGAGTCATGATCGGCGTAGATCTGCAAAAATTTTTCAAAATTTCCAACTTAGGTGAGAATGTAATAGGTAGTATTTCTTACGAAATCTACCTAAAAAATATATGCAAGTAAAATCCTTTCTAAAACTGACAAACACACACGCATGAAGTTTTTCGAAGATTCTATTAGATTTTTTAAATTTTGTAAAGGTAATTTTTTTCTGCTGTTGACTTCTAATGCATTTTCTATCGAAATTAAATTATATTTTCGTGGATATTATTGCATGGTTGAAATGTAGGCAAAACTACGTTAATAATATATATATATATATATATATATATATATATATATATATATATATATATATATATATATATATATATATATATATATATATATTTATATTTATACAGTTTAAGATGCTCATAAAATATTCTTATTTACCAGCAAAAGCAATTTATCCAAATAAAACATCATGCATTGAATATTACTTTACGTAGTTTTGTATACATTTCAACAATGCAATATCAACGAAAATTTAATTTAATTTCAATAGAAAATGCATTAGAAATGATTAGTTGATTTGCAGATTTCTCATTCAATCTCTGATGAAAGGGTACTGAAACATAAAAGAGAAAAAAAAAAAGTCTGGTAAATTTGTAACAAGATTTCCAAAAAATGTTTTTAGTTTTTTTCCAAATTATATTCGGACCATAATAAAATTTCTGTCAATTTCAGTTGCATTCTAAATTTAGATGGAGGCTAAGGAATTTTCCAAAAATCGTCATTATACATTTTTATTAAACATTTTTAACACCTTTCCAACATCCGTACTCCATCTTGCAACTGTTAATTTAAATGTCTTCTTTGTTCTTAATAAACGGTGAAATTTTGTTATACGTCTGGAAGTATTGGAAAGTGTTTTAAAAAACTATGCGTGGCGTGTGTTTTTTCTTTCTTGTTTATTGCTGATTTAGTTATCCACAAATGTTATAAAAACTGGACCGGAAGCATAACATATTTAAAAACCCAATTTCAGGAATTACCAACAACATTAAAAAAATATTCGAATTCTTTCGTGCATTCCTGTATATGATAAATAGATTTGTATATGTAATGCACGAGCAGGGAAGACCGAGCTATGCTTGGTAAAAATTAGCTTTGAGTTTAAATATCATGAACCATGACCAAAATGATCCACTAATCAAATTTTCTCGAACATGTGACCAAGCCAATTGTTTTCTCGTGCGCGAAACTCTCAGGATATAAAAAATTCAGTCAAAATGGTCTGAGCCGTTATTTAGATACAATTAGTTTGACCCTGACCCATGGTGACCTACTAATCGAAAATTCTCGAACATGTGACCTAGCCCAATGGTTTTCTGGTGCCCCAAAACGGTAAGATACAAAATTTCGTCAAAATCGTTAGAGCCATTTTTAAAATAAAGTTTGCATATATATAAACTTTCTTGACTTAAAAATTAATATTACTAATAATTATAAATTAATTTTTGATATTTATGATAAGAGATTTGATTTCCCATTTAAAGTAAATATTTTTACCAATTATGCTTCATGTTTACATAAATCTGTTTATAAAAATATAATTATCAATTATCTACATCGTATAAAATACTTATGCTCAGATATAAATAAAAACAAAAATATTAGATATATTCGAGATCAAGCAAAAATATATGGATATCCTATTTTTATGATAAATTCAATCATCAACTCTTTTAAATAACATTTATTATATAATTTAAATATAAACATGGTATGTAATAAATTATTGTTTTAGTGTGCGATAACATATAACAAAAGATATAGAAAATAATAATTATAACATACATTATTACAATTATAACATATTAGGAAATTTAATATTTAATATTTGTTTGAACATTATATACACTTTATGTAGAAAATTACAAATATAACATACATAATTACAATTATAACATTTTAGGAAATTTAATATTTGATTGAACATTATTTATACTTTGTATAGTTGTGATTGTGCGTTGCCGATCACCTCTGTTTAAGGTATTATTGATGTGCAGTTTTCATAAATTTATAAATTAACTTATACAATAACAAATTAAATTATACAATGATAACATTGGTGATTATAACTCATATATATATATATCTATTTGCAATATATATAAAAATAAATATATATAGTTTTTATTTTTGTCTGTGAATAATTAAAATTAACAAGTATTTTAATTACTGCATTGCATTAATTTGATTGAAAAACAGTAGTAATACTATTAATTATCAACATTATAAATTTTGAGATATTTTGAATTGTTTATGAATTATTTAATTAGATATTTAAATTAATCTATAAATATAAAATATATTTACAATGTAGTATAAATTAAACATTAATTATTTAAAAACAAGTCTAATATATATTTAAGTAGTAGTAAAAATAAAACATTAATTATTTAATAAATGTCTATAATATCAGTGGATTAACACAGCTGGCAGCAAAAATAATTTGAAATAAAATAATATCTCTTTTACATAATATATTCTTGTTAAGAATATCTGATATGCTGTGCAAGTTGAATTAATTCTGTGTAGATTTATTCATATAGTAGTATTATATTTTATTTGAATTTTAAGTAAAACTACAAGTTAGTATTGTTTTTTAAAGTTTATTTATATAAATAAATCTAATGAAGTGAGTATGTAACTAATAAAGTGGATATTTAACTAAATATTAATTATGAACTATTATAATACCAATAGATGGCGACACTTTACCTTTCAGGTAGTTGTAGATAATATTGTTAATATTATATTTAATTTAACTATAGAGGGAGCTATTGATTGTATATTAATTTTACTTTCAGGAATTAAAATTGGATGGAGTAATATATATTCACGGATATAAATTTGTTATAAGTGTATTACAACCAGAATTATTTTGAGTGTTTTTGAATCATTTTGTGATTGGGTGTCATTTATGGGGTTGTGTTTTAAAAAAAGTGTGCTCTCAACTTGTCTTACAAATCATTTCTCTCAACTCGACTTAGTTAACATGTATGATGCATTGCCATGTGGATGTGAATATTATGTAGACGTTGTGACATTTTAAGGATTCTGTATAATTATTATGAGTAAAATATTTTATCTACACTTTACGCGTTCATATTTCCAATTTTATTATTTCAAAACTGTTATCTCGTGGTAATTTAGTGAGGTGTTAATTACAGTTTTTTGGATAATCGATGTGAGTGAAATATATTGTATTTTCTTAATGGTTTTTTATTTCCTATTTAAATATTTCCAAATTTTAATATTTCCAATTGTTGTCTGGTAATAATTCAGTGTACCTGGATGATTCTACTGATCTTAGCATTATGCCAGTAGAATTATGAAACACTGAATTATTATTTAAAACACATGTGGGTGCATCCAGGCTGATGAGTACATGTGCATGTGTTTTTCCATGTCCAATTCATATTTAATTCTCATGTGGTCCAATTTTCCATTGTGTATGGTTCATATTTAATTTGTTAATCCATTTGTGTTTACTTAATTGCAACTCCAATTTATAATTTTTTTTTTTCCCCTTTCTCTCTATTTCTTTTTTCAATATTCTTTTGGTATGAGTAAAATTTGGCCAATTACCATTGAAGCATCAGCTATGGTAATATTATGTTTGCACATGTTAATTATTAGCTATGTGGTATTCTGTATACACAGTATCATTGATTATCTCTTTGGAGATTTAAGTAGAATAGAACTTGATATGTTTTTTGAAATTCATAGATATTATAATTATTTAACATTCTATAAAATTATGCTGCATTGCGCAAATTGGTATGGAATGGTTTTTACATATTCTTTTCAATATTCTTTTCAACAATTAGCTAGTTAAAATATTGATTTTTATATGATACCATAATTTAGCCTAATTGGCTCACAAATCACTTTGATTAACTTCTGTTTGAAATACATAGTTATTATAGCTGCATTGCGCTTTTAATGGTGTATTTAATTATAATTTAATAATAATAATATTTTAGTATTACTATTATTTCCTGGTATCATTTGTTTATCTATTGAATTTTCAAGGGCATCTTTATAAAATCTTATTCAGGTTCTAATGATTTTTTTTTTTTTTTTTTTTTTTTTTTTACCAACATTAATTTTGTACTGACTTATGACTGCTAGGGGTTTTTATATTGTTGTCTTTTGATGTTAGTTTGCTTAATGGGACTTTATGTATATATGTAAATAGTTTTATTATATAGCTTTATTATATTTAATCAAGTATTAAACAGTCAATCTTAATATTTTTTTTATTTATTTATTTTATTTTTTTTTTTTATTTTTTTTTTTTTTTTAATGGATATTCAAGTAATATTAAGATTGAATCATAACAATTTTTTTTTTTTTTTAAATATGTTATAGATATATTTAACATGTATTTCTTGCAATTTTTATTGCTATCAAAAAAATATGGCAGTTATTAGTAAAATGTTAGATACTGGCAATTTAGGCCTTGGTGGATCCAGGACTAATGCTCGGTACAGGAAGATTATTAGGGATCTTCCTGGATCGTTATCAGATAACCTATTCTATTGTCCCAAGCCTGTACTATGTTTTCGAGAGTGTGAATCTAAGCGTTGTCTTACATGTCCATTAGCTGATAAGTCACAGATTTCAAATAATAACAATCTTAATTTGGTAAAATTTTGCAAAGCATACAATGTAATCTATTCATTGAAATGCAATTCGTGTAACATGGAATATATTGGACAGTCTTGTCAAAAATTACATAAGCGGCTAAATTTACATCGTTCTCATATTGATAAATATAAAAATTCTAAATTTCAAACAACTCATAATATTGAATATACTCATTTCAAAAATCATGATTTTAAAAATATTACTATTAAAATACTTAAAATACAAAAAAATTTTACTGAACGACTTTTTCTAGAATCTAAATATATAAGACATTTTAATACTACATATCCTTATGGATTAAATCAATTAGTATACAAAAAATCACATCCTGTATTTTCAGATTTAACTAAATATGAAAATTATAAAAATCTTTATTCCGGATTAAATTTTTCAAACTTAAAAAAAACTTCTAGATCTGGTAGAGGTAAACATAATAACAAAAAATTCACTGATGATATTGTGATTCAACAGGAGCTTGATAATCTTGAGGCACAGTTTTGTAATGATTATTGTTGGCTTGCTATAAGAAAACATGTTTTTAGTATAAAAAAGAAATATATAAACCAATATTTCAAGGTATTTAAAAAGAATCAATATTCTCCACATTTTTGTGATATCTTTTATGATATTCTACATTATAGAGCAAACCTATTAAATACAAGTCTTTCTAATAAACCTAAATATAAAACTAATAATACACAATTAATTATAAATTTTTCCAATCATGTATTTAATAATATAAATTTACACAATATAATAAACAACATTAATAATAATTTTCCAATAAAAAATTTTACCATTCACAAGACATATAAATATAATCGCACACTTGGACGTAAAATTTTCAATTACAATTCTTTTGCAAAAAATTTGGTCTCTTCAAAGAATTACCCATGTTATTGTAATGACCCAAAATATCAAAAGTATATAAATACAACACATGGTCATATCATTACTGGTGATCTTAATATTGTAGAACAACCTATTTTACAAAACTTAATGCATAATGGCACAAAATTTCGTCTTCCATATAAGTGTAATATCAAATCCATAATACTGCAGTTTATTCAAGATATTGATTTGTTTATATATAAAATTGCTGTTGATTACAATAAACCAATCGAATATTTCAGTGAATGGAGATTTTCTGTAATTGATAAATTAAAAAATGAAATTATAAAAAATTATCATCATATTACACATGCAGCTTTTAAAAACATAAATAAACATATATCAGAATTACAAAACAAATTTATAATTACTTATGTAGATAAATCTCCAAATAATTATGCTATCATTTGTAAAGAATACTATAAAGTGTTAATTCACAATGCAATCAACACAAGTAATATTTTTAATAAAACTAAATTAAATATTGAAATAAATAACAGAAAATTATTAAATTATCACAAATTACTAAAAATCAAATGTAATAATTTTAATTATCCTTATCTTGTTATAATTCCAAAATTTCATAAAAATCCTATTAAATTTCGCACTGTTACCATCGGTTGTAACACATATAATAAAAATGCAAGCAATTTACTACTTAATATTTTAAAGCAGATATATGATATAACGCTAAAACATAATAACCAACATTGCCTAAAAAATAGTTTTCAACTCATTAATAAAATACATAATATCAATCCGGTAAAATTCATAAAAACATTGGATTTTAATGATTTATTTAATAACATTGATATAAAAGACTTACATAAAACAATGTGTATATTATTTAAAGAATTTAAATCTCAATTAAAATTAAAAGAACATATTTCAGTAAATTTTCTTAAAACTTTACTAAATTTTACATTGCATAATAATTACATTATATATGACAATATTATCTATAAACAATGCCAGGGAATTCCGCAGGGCGGAACCGCATCTAGTATTCTCTCTGACCTTTACTTATATTATTATGAAAGAAATATAAGTCCGAACAATGATTATGTATTTTATCGCTATATTGATGACATTATCATATTTTATTTCAATGAAAAAAATTGCACATCACCACTCAATTTTTATCCTACTCAGCTTAAATTAAGCGAAAATGATTTAATTAATAATAATATAAACTTTCTTGACTTAAAAATTAATATTACTAATAATTATAAATTAATTTTTGATATTTATGATAAGAGATTTGATTTCCCATTTAAAGTAAATATTTTTACCAATTATGCTTCATGTTTACATAAATCTGTTTATAAAAATATAATTATCAATTATCTACATCGTATAAAATACTTATGCTCAGATATAAATAAAAACAAAAATATTAGATATATTCGAGATCAAGCAAAAATATATGGATATCCTATTTTTATGATAAATTCAATCATCAACTCTTTTAAATAACATTTATTATATAATTTAAATATAAACATGGTATGTAATAAATTATTGTTTTAGTGTGCGATAACATATAACAAAAGATATAGAAAATAATAATTATAACATACATTATTACAATTATAACATATTAGGAAATTTAATATTTAATATTTGTTTGAACATTATATACACTTTATGTAGAAAATTACAAATATAACATACATAATTACAATTATAACATTTTAGGAAATTTAATATTTGATTGAACATTATTTATACTTTGTATAGTTGTGATTGTGCGTTGCCGATCACCTCTGTTTAAGGTATTATTGATGTGCAGTTTTCATAAATTTATAAATTAACTTATACAATAACAAATTAAATTATACAATGATAACATTGGTGATTATAACTCATATATATATATATCTATTTGCAATATATATAAAAATAAATATATATAGTTTTTATTTTTGTCTGTGAATAATTAAAATTAACAAGTATTTTAATTACTGCATTGCATTAATTTGATTGAAAAACAGTAGTAATACTATTAATTATCAACATTATAAATTTTGAGATATTTTGAATTGTTTATGAATTATTTAATTAGATATTTAAATTAATCTATAAATATAAAATATATTTACAATGTAGTATAAATTAAACATTAATTATTTAAAAACAAGTCTAATATATATTTAAGTAGTAGTAAAAATAAAACATTAATTATTTAATAAATGTCTATAATATCAGTGGATTAACACAGCTGGCAGCAAAAATAATTTGAAATAAAATAATATCTCTTTTACATAATATATTCTTGTTAAGAATATCTGATATGCTGTGCAAGTTGAATTAATTCTGTGTAGATTTATTCATATAGTAGTATTATATTTTATTTGAATTTTAAGTAAAACTACAAGTTAGTATTGTTTTTTAAAGTTTATTTATATAAATAAATCTAATGAAGTGAGTATGTAACTAATAAAGTGGATATTTAACTAAATATTAATTATGAACTATTATAATACCAATAGATGGCGACACTTTACCTTTCAGGTAGTTGTAGATAATATTGTTAATATTATATTTAATTTAACTATAGAGGGAGCTATTGATTGTATATTAATTTTACTTTCAGGAATTAAAATTGGATGGAGTAATATATATTCACGGATATAAATTTGTTATAAGTGTATTACAACCAGAATTATTTTGAGTGTTTTTGAATCATTTTGTGATTGGGTGTCATTTATGGGGTTGTGTTTTAAAAAAAGTGTGCTCTCAACTTGTCTTACAAATCATTTCTCTCAACTCGACTTAGTTAACATGTATGATGCATTGCCATGTGGATGTGAATATTATGTAGACGTTGTGACATTTTAAGGATTCTGTATAATTATTATGAGTAAAATATTTTATCTACACTTTACGCGTTCATATTTCCAATTTTATTATTTCAAAACTGTTATCTCGTGGTAATTTAGTGAGGTGTTAATTACAGTTTTTTGGATAATCGATGTGAGTGAAATATATTGTATTTTCTTAATGGTTTTTTATTTCCTATTTAAATATTTCCAAATTTTAATATTTCCAATTGTTGTCTGGTAATAATTCAGTGTACCTGGATGATTCTACTGATCTTAGCATTATGCCAGTAGAATTATGAAACACTGAATTATTATTTAAAACACATGTGGGTGCATCCAGGCTGATGAGTACATGTGCATGTGTTTTTCCATGTCCAATTCATATTTAATTCTCATGTGGTCCAATTTTCCATTGTGTATGGTTCATATTTAATTTGTTAATCCATTTGTGTTTACTTAATTGCAACTCCAATTTATAATTTTTTTTTTTCCCCTTTCTCTCTATTTCTTTTTTCAATATTCTTTTGGTATGAGTAAAATTTGGCCAATTACCATTGAAGCATCAGCTATGGTAATATTATGTTTGCACATGTTAATTATTAGCTATGTGGTATTCTGTATACACAGTATCATTGATTATCTCTTTGGAGATTTAAGTAGAATAGAACTTGATATGTTTTTTGAAATTCATAGATATTATAATTATATATATATATATATATATATATATATATATATATATATATATATATATATATATACATATATATATAACCACACACAAGATTTCCTCGTATTAGAATATATATGACAGAATGATAAAATTTTGTTTAGCTTGTAAACACATAGCGCAGTTTAAAATCCCCCTTCTGAAATTTCCGTCAATAAACGAAAATGTGATCGAGATATTCTGTGTATGATCTGTAGAATTTATACACACCAAGTAATACACAAAAAATTAGTTAAATTTAAAATAGCACACCGCAACTGAAAACACACTTCCAGCAATTATTGTAACAGACAGAACTTTAACAGAATTCTTTTGTGTGTCCCTGTAAATGAACAATGAATGATATGCACACAGCAATCTATAGTAAGAAAGTCCCATGTAATGCAACTCTCAGTGATATACATCAATTTCAATATATTTGAAATCGTATAACATCATTTAAATAATACGCAAAGAATTTTCCTCTATAGACCGTAATATAACAGAACTCTTTTGAGTGTCCCTTTAAAGTAACTATAAGCACGACACACTTCATTTTCAATGCCGAACATGCCATAGTGAACACCAATAACATATATCAATTGCGGGACAATCTGAGTATATTTACGTGAGTTAGAGCACGGACAGACAGATAGACAAACCGAATTCATAAACACTTTTCAACTATGTAGGAAAGTATTAAAAATAAAGAACAGAGACTCGCTCAACAGCGTGAATCTTTGCTGACATTATTACTCAATCACTTTGGAATCGAATATCGTTTTTTTTTTTTTACATTTTTATTTTAATATAATTTGAATTATAAAAGAATGGCTACTCGAATACAACTTTTTCCTCTTGTGTATAAAATCAATACAAAACGCCATCTTTGCCATCGTTTTCCGAATAATGTTTTGCCTTCATAGGGAAAAAAAAAAGCATCTGAATATCTGTAAATAATTTCGTGCGTTTAAAAAGATATATAATTGATTTTAAGAATGTGTTAGAAAATAAAGTTTAGACTTGAGCCCAGCGGAGCTATCTGAGAAAGTGTGATTGGAAACCTCTCTCCTGTTTGCTAATCACTTTTCTCGCGGTGGGGTATCACTCTCCCTTACTATCCGCCTGAGGCAAAAAGTGTCTTGTTTTATGTAGTGGGATGACCTTTCTGTTTGTCAATCGCAAGCTTAGTAAATATCATTGGACTTTAAAAGTGTCAATCTTAGTCACAGGATACGCCTTACAGATGGCAACGGTTTTTCTTTTTTCGGCTATTTCGATCTTTCAACTGAGTGAAGTAGCCTCTTAACAGCTGTTTTCCCTTATCTGTTACCACTGATACACCAATAGTTGGCCAGGGACTCACTATTGGTTCTGACAAACACAAAACTAAATAAGCAATATACAAAAGCTCCGATAGCTACGACCACAACCAACACCCCCTATATACAAAGCCTCCACAGTGAATTGTAATGGCCGATCCCGTAGTCCGACTTCCTATTCCTACTTCAACAATACGCGTTTTCGCGAGCTTGCGTACGCTCACAGATTGAAGTTGGAACTTTAATTCCTCCGTGAAAGTTGCATTTAGAATTATTTCCCATAACTTTTTTTAAACATTTCAACAGGATGAGTGTTTTTTCTCCATTCAATTATAAATTGAATAAAATCCAATGTCTCCAATATTTATTGAATATTTCTTTTTAATAATTAACATATCCCAATACAAAAATTTTGTAATTTAAATAAATTACGATAAATATCAAAAACTACTAAAATGTAATTGATTTTTCGTATTAAACTTGCATTTATTCCATTTGAATAAAATTATTGTTAATGTAATCAAGTTCTTCATTTAAATCAGATATTTTAAATTACAGTAGTTCACCCCCCTCCCCTTGAGAACCAAATTTTCTTTCTAGCTTTAGATGTATACATATACTATTTACAATATAAAGATTATTTTTCAATAAATTTGAAGCCTCGTTACTAATATATATATATATATATATATATATATATATATATATATAAGGGGGGGGGAGCATTAATAAACAAAAAAGACATGAAGGGGTACTTAATGCTTAAAAAATATACTAAAAGGGAATTTTTAATTTAGAAATACAAAGGTTTCTTTACTTTATTGAAATCACTATTTTAAAAGAATAAAATATAAGAATAATCTGTATTAAAAAAATTTAATTTACGAGGAAATATTTTCTGAAGCTCAACTATATCAACATTTCAATTTTTCTATAAAAATTGCTAAAATTTGCAATTTTAATAATTACTAGTTTTCAAACAGCAGCTAAATTCTTTTACATGGCTGAAATTTGATGGCCTAGAAATAAAAATATAGGGTTGAAAATGTACTAATAAAAAATATGCTGTGTGAGAGAGTTTTTTTTTTTTTTTTCACTCCTTCAAATGCAAAAAAAAAAAAAAAAAATATTACAGCGTTTTTTGTATAATAGTTTTTCAAGGGTATCCATGTCTTTCCTTTTAACCTAATATCTTTTATTTCAGAACTCTTTTAAACATTAATATAGCAAATGTTTGCTTTTAATAGATTTTTGTTACCCTGAAAAATTTCTTTTACAGGCTATAAAATAAGAGCTTTCTTCTTGTGCTACCTTTAGAGCAATTTTAAGTTCTTCAATTTACATAAGTTACTTACTCGATTTGTTGTATTAAACTTGCATTTATTCCATTTGATTCAGATTATTTCGTATATAGTCAAGTTCTTTATCTTCATTTTCTTTATTCATTTAAATCATTCTTTTTTATTGAAATTATTTTTTTTTTCTAAGAATTAAATTTTCTTTCTATCTTTCTTTATTTTTTCACCTAAACAGTATGCAGGTTTGTCAACAGATTTGAAGTAAACCTGGTATAAAAAATAATAACAATAATAATAATACTTTGGACAAACGTAAAAGTACCAAGCGGATACTAATTGTTTAAAAAATATACTAAAAAAGGCTCAATATACAAAATTTTATAAAAGGCAATAAATGTGATGTAATTTAGAAATAGAAAAAAAAAAATCTGTATTAAAGAATTAAATATATTTACATGAGAAAATATATTTAGAAAAAAATTTGAAGCTTAATTATAAAAATATTGTAATTTTTCTATAAAAAATATGCTAAATTTGCAGTTTTAATTATTATTTAACGTAGCATTCAAACCCTGAAGCTAAAGTTTTTAACATGACTGAAATTTGATGATCTAGAAATAAAAATCAGGGGTCTGTTTCTCACAGTGTCCTGTTTTTATGAAATTGTGGGGTTTTTTTTTTTATATTTGTGACAATTCTAGTTATAATTTTGTAAATTTTGAAATTATCGTTATATACAGGTTCCTGTATATCCTTTACAAATGAAAAAGCTAAGTAATATGTTCAGTTGTGATCAGTTCAGTTGTTTTGTGACAGGTAAGATTTTATTTTTAAATGATTAAATTTGTGAAAGGTTTTGTGAAAAGTCTATTTTAAGATGAAAAAAATTGTGAAGTTTTGGAATGAAAAATTTGTGAAGGGTTCTTTTAAGAAGCCAAAATTTTTTTTAACAGATATCTGTAAATACAGAAAAAGAATGTACTAAAAGAATGCATTGTGTGAGAAATTGTGAAAGAAGAAAGAAAATATATATGTAATCGCAGCATTAAAAAAAATATACATAATTGTTTTTCAAAGATATCCATGGCTTTCATTTTTACCCCCCCCCCCCCCCCCCCCCCCCGTCACTGTTTATTTATTTTATTTTTTTCTTATTTGATACTGAGACATATTTTAAAGACTTGGGGCACTAAGTATTATCTCTTATTTATTTATATCATTGTTTTAATGTAATTATTATGTATAATCAGTTCTGTTATACATATGTAAGATAGAAATCTCGTTTTTTGAAGACAAAAACTGGAGTCATTTGCCTAGAGAGAGATAAAATGTTTTTCAGTAAATCATAAAAGGAAGATTTTACTTGTTTTCTAGCTTTTAATTCATTTATTATTCAATACTTTTTACAAGACTTTGTTTATATGTTAGTTTGTATTCGAAAATACTTGCTAATTTAAATCATATGATATTTATATATGTTAAATTATTTTCTGTATCTATTTAAAGCTTTTATTTATTCAATGTAGTCATTTACCCCCCCTCCCCTTACGCGGATGTAAACACTTTCTGGTATTTAAACCATCAAATGTAAATAATTAATAACGAGGCCTTATTGTACTCAAATTGCTCATATCGAAACTATTTTTATAAAAAAAAAATTATGCTACAATAATTTTATAAGTCAACATATAACTCTATAAATATCACCAGGTGCTATTGAAAAATAAATTTGAGAAAAAGAAAAAGAAAAAAAAATAGCACTTACAAGATCAAACAACTCTCAGCATTCTCTAATTATAAAGAGAATAAATAGTAATAATAATTTGCTCCCATAAAATCAACTTTAAAATTAAGAGTAAAAAGAAACAAAAAAGGAAAAAGATAATTGACAAAAGCAATATACGAACTGCTGCTAGTTAATACTATGATAATAGTAAACACACTCTTGACATATTTTGTAAATTAATAAAATAGTGCATCCAGATTACTCATAGTAAATGATTAGAAACTATTAGAAAGTAAAATAATTATATGATTTAAAAAATATATAATAACGAAATAAAGCATAGCTAAAAAACGGGGATCTTTTTTTTCTTTTTAAAATCTGCATGCATAAAGTTTATCTTTAGACACATAAATTAATAACAAAGTCCTGTGAAAATATAGTGAGTTGAAGTAAACTAATAATCAGATAAAATGCAAAATCATCCTTTTTTTTATGACTTAAAACACAATACTTATTCTAGGCAAATGATTGAAAGCTATTGTAAATATACACGTGGTTTAAAAACTAAATTTGTATCTTACATACATATAAAGAAATTATATAATGATAATGTTATTAAAACAATGATATAAGAAAACAAAGACAAAACTTACTTTTATTCTTTAAAATATGTCTCCATATCCAAAGTTGTATTTATTTTCACAATTGTAAATACGTGATACGTGCTCTCGCATTTAATCCTAAAGATGAACTGACCGATCAAGCAGAGGCAACTGGGAAGGTCAACGATAAGCGGAAATAACTTCGGACTACCGTCTCCGCCATATTGCCTCTTCCAGAATTCACTGTGAAGGCCATGAACCTCTATACAGGTATATAGGTTCATGGTGAAGGCTTTGAATATAGGGGGTGTTGCCACAACCCGCAGGACCAAACACAACTGTGGATTCGGGAGTGGAGACTCCGTCAGTACCTGCTCCCGTCAAGTACCCCACTTCCTCTCGAATGTTAAAAGAGCCGGCACGGCGTCCTTGACCGAGCTCCCGGCCCTCCTCCCGCGCACAAGCCGGGTTGAGTCGGGACCACTCGGAGGAGCGCCCCCCCCCTTCCCCCTAAAAAAAAGAGTAAAACAGATATTTCTTTACAACCTTCCATCTTGAGTTGGGGGGGATGGTACAACTCAACAAATCAAAGTTAGAAGTTCAATCTTTTCGGTACCTTAATAGTTCCATGTATGTTTTTTCAAATTTCTTTCACTGGTTCAACAGGGATTGTCTCGCGTTGTTAAGATACCTTTGTATTTGGTGGAAAATCTTTAAAAACTTATGCATTGTCAGCTACAGAATTTGTTATTTCCAGCAGGTAGATACGCTGTATAGATTTAATCAATTCTCCACTTGCTATTTGAAGTTTCACCAATTTGACGATTCCTTCATTTTCGAAGATGTGTAACTCACCCAAGTAGCCAGTCAATACGTCCATAGCTGAAAAGTGTTTACGAATTCGGTTTGTCTGTCTGTCTTTCCGTTGTCTAACTCGCGTAAGTACACTCGGATTGCTACGCAATTGATGTATGTTGACAGTCCCTTCTCCAACATAAGCTATATTTTATGTCGGTGCCACTACTCCCAAGGAGGTTCAGGAGCGAAAAACGTTCTAAAATTTCGAATTTTTTTTTATACTGAAGGAGCTAGAAACTTGAAATTTGGCATGGTAGTTATTTATAAGATGTAAATGCTTTCTAAGAACAAATTCTAAAAATATTCGAAATTTAAAAGGGTGAGATGAACGAAAAGCGGTCTAAAAACATTCTAAATTACAATATTTATGGAATCTCTGGAACTACAGAGCCATTTTCAAAACTGATGGTGTCAAATTGATGGTAACAGTCCCTGTTGTAACATAGGCTATGTTTTATATCAGTGCCACTACCACAAGGGGGAGGGGTGCAAGAGCGAAAAACGATCTAAAATTTCTATTTTTATTATATTGAAGGAGCTAGAAGCATGAAATTTGGCATGGTAGTTACTTATAAGATGTAAAAGCTCTCTAAGAACAAATTAAAAAAAAAAAAGACTAAATTTAAAAGGGTGAGATGAACGAAAAGCGGTCTAAAAACACTCTAAATTACAATTTCTATGGAATCTCTTGAACATCAGAACCATTTTCGAAAGTGATGGTGGCAAATTGATGGTAACAGTCCCTGCTGTAACATGGTGACACTACCACAAGTGGGAGGGGTGCAAGAGCGAAAAACGTTCTAAAATTTCCATATTTTTTATACCGAAGGAGCTAGAAACATGAAATTTGGCATGGTAGTTTCTTATAAGATGTAAAAGCTCTCTAAGAACAAATTCTAAATAAATTCGAAATTTAAAAGCGGGAGATGAGCGAAAAGCGTTCTAAAAACATTCTAAATTATAATTTCTATGGAATCTCTGGAACTACAGAACCGTTTTCAAAAGTGATGGTGGCAAATTAATTGGGGCAAGTCCCTGCTCCAACATAGACTATATTTTATGTCGGTGCCACTACTCTCAGGGGGGGGTGGGTGCAGGAGCGAAAAACGTTCTAAAATTTCGATATTTTTTTATACGGAAGGTGTTAGAAACATGAAATTTAGCATGGTAGTTACTTATAAGATGTAAATGCTCTCTAAGAACAAATTCTAATAAAATTCGATATTGAAAAGGGTGAGATGAGCGAAAAGCGTTCTAAAAACATTCTAAATTACAATTTCTATGGAATTTCTGGAATTACAGAACAACAGAAGCCTTTTCAAAACTAATGGTGTCAAATTGATGGTAACAGTCCCTGTTTTAACATAGGCTATGTTTTATATCAGTCATCAGTGCCACTACCACAAGGGGGAGGCGAAAAACGGCGAAAAACGTTCTAAAATTTCGATTTTTATTATACTGAAGGAGCTAGAAGCATGAAATTTGGCATGGTAGTTACTTATAAGATGTAAATGCTTTCTAAGAACAAATTCTAAAAAAAAATCGAAATTTAAAAGGGTGAGACGAACGAAAAGCGTTCTAAAAACATTCTAAATTACAATTTCTATGGAATCTCCAGAACTACAGAACCGTTTTCAAAATTGATGGTAACAATGTTATTGAGGATTACTATGGTATGTTCAGTATTGAAAATGAAGTATGTAGCATTTATAATTTGTTTACAGGGAAATTCAAAAGAATTCCGTTACATTACGGTCTATGGGGAAAAATCATTCACGTTGCATTTTAATGATATTTCACTATTTCAAACATATTGAAATTGATATATATCACTGATGTGCAGTGCACTGAAAAAGACTTACCATATAATAGGGTATGCAGAATATTCATCGTTCATTTACAGGGATACACAAAATAATTCTATCGGTACTGGGGTGGGGGTGGTGGCAAAGGTAAAAGCATATTTACTTGGTGGGGAAGATAATTTAGAGATTTGTTTTAAAGATTTTAAACTATTCGTGCACATAGGCGCCGACTACAGGGGGAGGGGAGCAGGTGCCCCGTAAATTTTCATTAGGGACATAAACCACCCTTGAAAACATAAAACAAATATTGGGAGACCTGTCCTTACATCACTGATTTCTGCGACCTCCATGATCGATTATATCCTCCCCCCTGTGAAAATTTAAAGTCAACGCCTCTGAGGGAAGCAAAATTTTAGGAAAACGGAGGTGGGGGGGGGGGGTGTAAAAAATCTGACAATTCTCACCTGTGGTCAACCAATGCAATGCAAAACACACAGTTGAAATGACTGTACTTTTCAGCTAAATAAGCTTGTAGCTATTTCAAGGTTTTTCTAAAAGAGCCTCCCTTTTCTTAATGTGAGATACCTTTTTATTTCTTACAGTTTGCACTAAAAATGCTCTTTTTTATGAAACCTTGCAAAAATTTGGCATAATTTTTTATTATGTAGTTTTTTTTAATCATTTCATCGCATTTTTCTTACATAATGTATGCATGGTAACACATTAAATATTTTTTCTTTCATTTTATCTCTAGTAATACTGTGTATTCACCTTGTATCATCTTTTAATCTGTTTTACATTAGAATTAAATAATTTATTATAAATATTTTACAAAATTTAGACGCAACGAGAATTTTTCAAGAAAACTTAATAAAAATATTACCTACTTAAAAATTGTAGTACACTTTGTAAGGAGCTTTAAATATCCTTTATGCATAAGTGGCTATAAGTCGCACACAACACATATATATA
The DNA here is from genome assembly GCA_963931845.1 of Maratus michaelseni. Classification (NCBI taxonomy): domain Eukaryota; kingdom Metazoa; phylum Arthropoda; class Arachnida; order Araneae; family Salticidae; genus Maratus; species Maratus michaelseni. The sequence goes on from OZ007596.1 coordinate 228,571,439, forward strand.
CACATGAGTCATTTCAAAACAGTTCAGACAGGCATGTAACACACCATCACAGATTTTTTTTTTTTTTTGCTCTAAGGCGAATTAGTTTTTGCGAAAAAAATTATATAAGTTTTGAAAAATTGCCATGAGTTGGCATTCTTGACTGTTCTATTTTCAAAGGTAGTGTGCCAGTGTCATAAATAAAGTCATATTTCATTTCAACATCTAGTAAACAAATTATCTTCAAATAATTTATACTCATTTTCAGTCATATAGATGGCAGCACTAAAATTATGGTTGTTAGCAAGAAATCCGTTCATTTATTCAGTAATAGATGGCAGCACCAATTAATAAAGAGAGCCGCAAAAAGAAGACGGTACTTTTCTTTTGAACCGTAAAAAGAAGACATACCTTTTTTTTCTTTCTTTCTTTCTTTTTAAAGAATTATGATAGATATTGTCACTGGATTGCATTTTTATGTTCATTTAAAAGCACATTTTGAAAAGTAAAACCTTTTTAAACAGCACATTTAATTAACATTTTTTAAAAATAAGAAATTTTGATTTTTTTTTAATTTCTGCTACTTTTTTTTAAATACTGATATTTTTGTTCGACTACTTTTGTTACATTTATAAAATATATATTACACAAGACCGGACATGGATTTTTAGATAAATCTACTATTAGATTTAATATAGAATTTTTACTGTCATATGCACTGAAAATCGACGAAATCTAGAGCTTCTTCCTTCATAAGCTTTAACATCAGGCCCCATTAGTGGCGTAGCCAGGATTTCTTTTCGGGAGGGGTCCAGAATTTTTCTTCAAGTTATATATAATATAGTAAAACCAGTGAAAATAAAATCGTAAAAAGTAGTAAAATATTCCGTTTTAGACAGGTTTTCGTGTTAGTAGGTGTAATTGTATAGCATTCTTTTCTATGGGATGTAGAAATATTTCCGTTTAAGTCAGAATTCCGTTATAGGCAAGTTTCATTCCCACAAGTTTTGCTATATTTATACAAATATACATATTTAAGTTATGTGTATAAGGAGACATGTCAAAAAGGAACCTGTCTTAAACGAAAGTATACCATAGTCTGGATATGGATTACGATACAATTAAATCTCCTGAAAACCTGACTGAAACGGTATTTTTCACCGGTCTTTTTTTATTCCGATTCCATTTTACTAGGTTTTATTGTACTTATAAATAGAGTAAAACTTGTGAAAGCGGAATTTTTCTACAACGGAATCCTGTCTCAAATGGAAGAGTTTCAGGATTACGACGATACGAATAATACAACTTATTGAGGTAGTGTATCTTAGAGATATAATTAATTACACGTCTTTAAACGGAAACCTATCAAAATGGAATTTTGTTCCAGTCCCCTGTGAACTCGTCTTGACAAGATTGACTGCATGTGTGTGTGCAATAGAAGTAATTTCGAGTAACTTTAATCCTTTAGGAGGTACATCTTTATCAATTTCTTATTTGAAAAGAAACGTGTAAAATAAAGCAAGATTATTCTCTATAATTGCAGATAATAATACAATGAAATTACCAGTGAAAAGATTTTACAAACATTATGATACGAAAAACTGAGAGTTAGAGTTAAATGTATTTAAATCAAGTTTCATATATCATGGACATTTGCTTACGTTAAAGTTAGAATCAAATGATTAAGTTTATAACAGTAAAATTATTGAATTAAGAAATTGAATTAGCACTTTTTTAGAAGTATTAAATTTTGTAAAAAATAATGGTGGTTTTTATTATTTTACTTTCCAACTAATTTATTTTAAGCGGCTGGAAACAGCTTTAAAACATACTCCAAGTTTAACTGCAAACTTTCGGACTTTGGTACATTGATTAGCTTTAACTTATGCTTTAAATTTCTCTTTTGTTAATGGCAGAATGTCATCACGACTTTCTCCATATTCAATACTTTCACTACAACCGTGAAATTTCTGGAAGAAATGTTATACTGTGCATTCACAAGTTGTACTTGGGTCAAATATAATGTTCAATTCAGACATTTTTCTCCGGGAGGAATTTCTACGAAGTGTACCTTTTTTTTTCCAGAAGGTACACTGTCGAGTTCCAGGTGGGGGGTGGAGGCGGATTGCACTAGTTCTAGACCATAAATAAGCATAAAATCCCAAATCTTCAGGGGGGATATTTCGATGCCCAACTCTTCCTGAATTTAACGCTGTAGTGTAGTTGATATAAAAGGCGTTTCCGCTGTTTTTCGCACCATTTTGAATCAGTACAAAAAATCGTACGAATGTTCCCATAGTTCTGTAACTGCCTTAAATATCCCTGTACAATGACGAAATACAAAATTATAATACAAAGTAAGTAGATTAATAAAAAATTCCCCCCTTCAAAATAATATTCAACAACGTAATAGTTCATTAACAATTTGTTAAAAACAGCTCAGGTAGAAAAGTTCAATTATAAATATCACCGTTATTTTGTACAAACCCAGAAGAACATCATAATAACCTTTCAATATCCCATTGCTCTTCCTTTTACGATGAACCAGACCAGAAATAAAACTATCAAAGTAAGACCGAAGCGTTCTCAGGTTTGAATCTGAAATATTCTTCAGGTTTGTCATCAGATGTATAGTCCTTCTTCATCAAGTCGTCCAAAGGATCAACTTGACAAGGAATCTGTATGGCTAAAGAAAAATTTTAAAGTTTGCTTAAGGATTCCGCTCTCTTGAACATGTTAAAAAACTTAAACACCAGTCTACTGTTCTTTGATTACTGATTGATGTAAACTTCGTAAAACTGAAAAATGACAACATCAGCATGTTTTACAGCAGAAGACAATCTTATTCAGATTTGTGCAGGTATTTTGAAAGTGGCGATATACTGCCGAAAAAAAAAAAAAAATAGCCAGTCCAAGAATAAGTTAATTTTTTTTTAATTCCAGCGAGCAGATTTAAAATAAATGATAATATTTCTCAATATAACATTATAAAATGAACAGAGATAAGGGTCACCAAACTCTGATCAAAGTGTCGTTATTGCATTCGTGTAAACTCGCCTCTTCTCGTAAGTACTGGCAACAGTTGGTCCCATCGAAGTCTCTGTTGAAGAAGTTTTACGTTTAACCTAGTCTAGTTAAAAATCTGTGACATGGAATTGGAAGAGATTGTTATCGAATTGCGTTTTAGAACGATTTCTGTATTATCAGGTATACTTGTTAAGTTATCCTTCCGTCATCGGGACCATAAAATATTATTGTTTACGAAAAGATTCCGTATTCACAAAATACCTGCCAAGAAGAAATCACGACTGGAAAAAGTTTCATTTTAGATAGGTTTCAACTATTAGCAGGTATAAATATACAGTGTAGTGTTCTCTAAACCTCGAAAATTTTCCGTTTAAGATAGGGCCTCTTCACAGATTTTATTGTAATATATCTGTGCTCTTCAGAGGTGCACTATAGAGTGGATACGTTTTAAAAGTTTTAGAGGATACCTGTGAAAAAGGGACGTGCCTATAACAAAAACCTATGTTAAAAGGAAAATTTTTATAGACTCGGCAAAAAGACATACTTGCTAAGACAAAAACCTGCCTAAAGCGGAATTTTTTATCAGGTGTTTGCTATTTCGTCTTAGCACTTTTCATTGTTGTTGTATCCATTATTCAGTACACTAGTTCTTCGTTCGAGGGGGGGGGGTCCAGACCCCCCCCCTTGGCTACGCCACTGGCCCCGATAATGACTAATTGGGGCCCTGGGAAAAGATAAATTAGGGGGGCCCATTCAAATCGTTGCAACATTATTCAAATAGAACTGATGGTCAGTCATATGTGTAATGCATAAACAATATTTTCGCACCTTGGATTTTAAATAGAAGAAAATTCTTAGCTGTGTCAATTCTAAATTAAGTACCTTAATTAATAAAAATACTCTTTTTTTTTCTTAGTACTGAACAAAACTCTTTTATATAACTTTAGCAACTTCTTATATTATTTTAAGTGAATTTAATAACTCAACTTATGGAAGAGTGTCAAATACTCTAATATGTATATATGAGTTAATCAAGTTACTTTTTTTTACATCTTTTTAAGTTGTACTACACACAACATAATATAAAATCAAATAGATTCTACTTCACAAGTAGAAAGTGTTTTTTCAGTAAATCTAAAAAAGTGGCAATTTAGCTAATAAAGCATTAGCATTAGCTATTATGTTCTATGCTCTGTGCTTGCAGCCACAGCGGAGCGGTGCTTTGCTACTGAGTGGTTGGGGTTAGCTTTGCGAAAGCACTCAGTTCTGTGAGTTTAAAATGAAATTTGTTTTTCAGAAAGTTTAGTAGAATCTTTTAAAGATGAGATATGTATTTTGTATTTGAAAATTTTCAGAGTTGGAATTGGGGGGAGTTAAAAGTAAATATTTTATAAATTAATATATGGATTTGGGGGCCCATTGAGGTCTGGAGCCCCTGGGCAAAGTCCAGATTTGCCCATGCGATAATAAGGGCCTGCTTAACATTAAAACAAGAACGAAAAATCATGCGTCAAGCATAGATTATGTAACACTTTCCAACGCTTCCAAAATAATTTTACAAATCATACCGTTTAATAAGCTAAAAGATAACATCTAAGTAAACAATTTGGAAAACGCATAACATATTTAAAAACATAATTTCAGGATTTTCCAACATATACAATATTCGGAAAAATATCCGAATACTTTTATTCAGCCAAGTATAGGATCTATAGATTTGTATATATACTACATAGGATGCTAAATTTTAGTTCAGTTATAGGAAACGCGTAGCACAGTTTAAAATTCTCAGTCTGGAGTTTCTGTCAATAAACGGAAATGTGTTCGCGAACTTTTGTGCTGCCCTGTATAGGATCTACAGAATTTATACACACCACGTAATAGACAAAAAGCTAGTTAAGATTAAAATCGCGTTCAGTAACTTAAAACGCACTTCCAGGAATCATTGTTAACAGACAGTAGAGAATTCTTTTGTGTGTCCCTGTAAATGAACGATGACTGCTATACACACAATATTCTGTAGTAAGCCTCTTGTCATGCACTTTAGTGATATATATAAATTTCAATGCGTTTAAAATAGTGAAACATTATTTAAATAAACCGCAGACGATTTTTCTCCATAGACGTAACGTAACGGAATTCTTTTGACTGTCCCTGTACAGTAACTATAAGTGCTATGCACACCCTATTCCATATTAAGCTTCTTTTAATGCACCTTAGTGATATATATAAATTTCAATGCGTTTAAAATAGTGAAACATTATTTAAATAAACCGCAAATGATTTTTCCCCATAGACCGCAATGTAACGGAATTCTTTTGAGTGTCCCTGTAAAAAAACTATAAGTGGTACACACTTCCGTTGAAATAGGGAACATGCTACAGATAACGATAATAACATATAAAAATTGCAGAGCAATCCGAGCCTATTTACGGGAGTTAGAGCACAGACAGACGGCCATCCGGCCAGACAAACCGAAGTTATAAACTCTTTTCAACTAGGTTGGAAAGTGTTAAAAAAAATGGACATTGAGAAAAAACAATTTAAAGTTTCCATTAAATATATAGAATTTTTTTTTCTAATGTTGGAACATTAAATTCACCTTCGTATACAAATTAAAAACATGAAAGCATTTATAATGAATCCCAATTTATTACTTATTACTAAAATATAGGTGTAGAATGAAATAAAGGTTTTAAAACATTAAAACCCTTCTATAGATGTTAAAATTTTCGCCGGAGTCCCGAGTGAATTTCTTTTCATTTTCGCTCTCTTGATGATGGCCAGGTTCTGGTCGAAAACACTCGGGATTCCTACGAACATTTTAACATCTATAGAAGGGTTTTAATGTTTTAAAACCTTTATTTCATTCTACACCTATTTTAGTAATAAGTAATAAATTGGGATTCATTATAAATGCTTTCATGTTTTTAATTTTTAATTTAGAGTTTCCATTTGTGAGAAAATAACTCCTTGAACTGCAATCCTGTACACCACTTTACATAATCTTGCGCACTTGCACACCACTTTCATACACACCTTTCAACCACATGTAAAAAATGTTAAATCTATATGTTGAGCTAATAGTAATAAAACTGAAATCGATATTTTGACCATTTTTGCGGTACTGTCTTCTTTTAAATAATTGACCATTTTTTTTCCTCTAGAAATTTTCCTGATAGTCCATGGTTATTATTATTATTATCATTATTATTATTATTATTATCTAAATATTTATAAACGTCCATGAAGATCGTGCTCGTATATCATGACAGGGCTTGGTAATGTGTTCCATGTTCCATAAACGAACCATCATTTTTAAGATTATTATTATTATTATTATTTCGCATCTTACATGATAGGAGCAATAGAGGTAATTCTAACTTGCTTATTGCGTTTACCTCAATATCACCTTGAAACTTGAAACATTTATAAAGCATGAATAAAATGCAGAACCCCCTCCCCTTCCCCACCACAGAAAAAGAAAAAAAAACAAATTTCACACATATTATAACACATATTATTATATTATTATAATTCACACATATATAATTGCTTAAAGGTTTTTTTTTTTTTTAAATCGAGTTATGCATTTTGAACGTGAAATATGTTTAGTGTACAAAGAGATGTTTGTTGAATATAAATAAAATCATATACAGGGCCACGCAAAGAACTGGGATACATGACCGCTTATGTATGATAATTTCTGCAAGTGTGATTTCAGTAGTTTACAGCGTGTTTTTGCCTGAATTAAACTTTAGCTTAATATGTATCGTGCATAAAAATCTTAAGGTAATATACAGGGCTGTACAAAATAATTTTAATATGTTCCCGTCTATTGGTAGAAACAACTGAAAATGAATTTTCAACTGTGTTATATGTTTTCTTATTAACTTAAATTGTAGCAAACTATTAAGTGTATATAAAAATCTATAGCTTATATACAGGGATGCAGAAAAAAATTGGAGTACTTTTCTGTCTATTGCTAAAAATTTGGTTTCCAAATGTGTTTTGTGTTTTCTAAAATACACTGCTCAAAACAATTAAAGGATATTTGAAGTTTTATATAAAATAAAGATATAAACGAAATTTTTTTTGCCGAATATAGAAGAAGAGAATCACAAATGCAAATTTTTCTGGTTTTCAAACTGTGGAGTATGCAAATTTTGAGTTCGACGTCAAAAACGTCGCTTCAGCGGCAGCGAATGAAATTTAACTTTCAACTGGATAAAAGAGAATGAAGACAAGGATGATCGGCATTCAGTGATTGCTTTGTTTCGATGAGTACGATGTCTCAGCGAAGTCATTTGACAGATTCAGAAGCTTGGAGAATTGTTGGTAGGTTAGAAGGGGGCCAAACTCAAGCCGAAGTAGCGCAAGCCATTGGAGTGTCACAAAGTGTCATTTCCAGGATCTGGAACCGTTTTTTGGAGAGTGGATGTGCAGGCCGAAGACCAGGGCAAGGTCGTAGACGGGCAACAACGCCCAATGAAGATCGGTATTTAGCGTTAACAGCTCGGAGACACCAAAACATGAACGCTACTCTTCTCCAACAACACCTTCGCTCGGCTACAGGCACCACGATTTCAACTCAGACTGTCCGAAACCGGCTCCATGCTGTAGGTCTGTATGCTCGCCGACCGATGGTATGTGTTAGATTAACATCAAGGCATCGTCGCGACCGCAGGAAGTGGGCAACCGAGCATGTCAACTGGAGGAGAAATGAATGGAGCAATATTCTGTTTTCTGACGAGTCCCGTTTTTCTGTGCATCCGGATAATAAGCGTATTTTCATCTGGAGGGACCGTGGCAGTAAGAATAATCCTGCGTTCGTGCACGAAAGTGTCAGATTTGGCGGTGGAGGAGTGTTGGTGTATGGTGGTATCTCCATTGACGGGCGCACTGACCTCTACATCATTCATGATGGAGCTCTGACTGGTCGCCGATATAGGGATGAGATCCTCAGACCTATTGTAGTCCCTTACGCTGCAGCAATCATAGATAACTTCATTTTAATGGACGATAACTGCAGGCCACATCGTGCAAACCTGGTGGAGGATTTCCTTTTCGAGGAAGGAATCGTTCGAATGGAATGCCCAGCGTGTTCTCCAGACATGAATCCAATCGAGCACGTTTGGGACGCTCTAGGAAGACGAGTTTCTGGCCGCCAACAAACCCCACAAACTCTCCAAGAACTGGAAAGAGCTCTTCTGGAAGAGTGGGGCAGAATACCCCAACTCGTCATTAATAGCCTCACTGAGTCCATGCCTCAAAGGTGTTCAACGTTGCTGGCCGCCCGTGGAAACCATACCCCCTACTGAAAATGATTTTCTTTGAAGAAAACACCTTTTCTTATTCTTTTTTTCTCATATGCACAAATTGTGTTTTTTTCCTTTTGTACACAAATCCGCAATAAAATGCATTTTTTTCTGCCAAACATGTGTAATTTATTCTCATATAACCTACTATGTCTGTCGACCATGTATCAATCAGCTAAAAAGTTTCCCAGATACAAAATCCACCTAAAACTGCAATATCCTTTAATTGTTTTGAGCAGTGTATTTACTTAGGTATCTTATTTACCTTATTAAACAGCGGTTTATTAAAGAATTCGGGAAGCGTTGGAAAGTGTTTCATAATCTATGCTTGATGCAAAATTTTACTTTCTTATTTGTTTCTTTCTTTAAATTTGGACTCTAGGCTATATTAACCAACATTTTCATGTCTCTTATTGCACTGTGAAAATGAAAAGAATGTGTTAAATCAATAGCTTGGAAATTGAAGTGACTATAGCAATATTAGTCGTGTTTTCCTGTGAAAAATCATGATATTAAGTTAATTTTAGCATTGAGATAATTAGATAAATTAATAGTTGTAATTAGTGTATGTATGTTTGTAATATTTTTATTATTCTTATTTTTATCTTCACGGAAATTGCGAGCACCGGTTAATATGAGAACTTTTATAACCCCTTTGCTCCTCGTATTAATACCTAATACTGTTCGGCTGTACATAAACGAAGTGATTGTAAAAGATCGATATCTAAATAAATCAACCTAAAAGAAAGTTGAGTAAAATACCTAGACACATTTTTCTTTCTCTTTCTTTTCTTTTTTTAATTAATGTCTCTCTTGTGAGTGGGTTCAATCTCTCAGGTACATCTAGTGGTTTGACCATGTCAATGAACCACTAAAGAATTTTTTTCTGTAAGATATTTTTTCTTGTCAAACAGTATGGTGAAAAGGTAGAAAATGAAAATACTACACTTTTTTAGAGCCCATTGCAAACTCTACCATTGATATTTACCTTACACTTGTTTGTATTTATCATATTAATAATGTATTTGACTAAAATAGAATACAATTTTTCGTTTGTATATGTTTGCAGAATCAAAAGTTAAGCATTTAGATGTGTGCTTTGTTTATATTCAAGTTTAGTATTTTACCTAAATAGAGATTGAATATTTTTCTTTTTCTTTGTATATGTTTATAGAATTAAAAAGCAATTTAAATGTTTATTTAAATAAACATTTTTATTAAAACTTTATGTTAGTAAAAATATATATACATATATATATTATTCTACTATGACTACGATATATTCGACCCACTTATCGTGGTCGAATAGTAGTCATTTTCAAAATAATTTAAACAATTAATATTATCAATAACTAATAAATATTTAGGAGAACAGTTAATCGTTCAAAATAATTATTAATGCCTAATCACAAAATTAATATCTAAAATTATTTTCGATAGAAGAATTAAGATACTGAATTCTAGAGAGTTGGGATTATCAAATTAATGAGACAACGGGGTGGGTGGGGGGGTTAGAGACTATAACAAATAAAAGTGTAAAAATAGTTAAAAAAAAAAAAAAAACTTTTTTATAAGCATTTAATGTTTATCTTAAAAATCACGCCTAATTTTTTGTCGACCCAAGAAAGTTTTACGTTACTATACGTTAATTTGGTGTGGGCCCCGATTATTGAAAACTCGTCCATTGATTTACGCTTGATAAAAAACGCGAAAACGTGAATTTAAAAAATATATATAATTTTTGCTCTGCTTCTTTTTTAATATATGTGAAATTTAAAGGAACAAAAAACATTATTTAAACAATCTCTTCAGGATTTTAAAATTGTTTTCACAACGTATAATAACAATTTAATTAATATTAAACTGTTAATTGATAAAAATGTATCTTTTTTTAAATATTACTCTTTTTTTTCTACTTTTTAGCTTTTAAAATATTCCGTTGTTGCAGTTTCACAGCCACTTGGTATATTTTGGTGAAATTTTCGATTTTTACATTTCATTGTCCAATGGATTTAATTAAAAGAAGTTTCGTATTTATTTATTTATTTGTTTGTTTATTTATTTTGCCATTTTAAGGAATTTGTTTCTATTTTTAATTAAAATTAAATCATTAATTTAATATGTTTTTCAGATATAGGTACAAATATATAGTGTTACAATTGTCTGAAAAGCCGTTCTTGAATATTTTTAATTTGATTAAAAAGTACTTCCTCTTGTTATCATTTTATTATTAAATTTAATAGTGCTGCCATCTGTGTTCTTATTAATAAATGATAAGGATAATTATAAATTAATGATTTAGATTTATTAATTAAAGATAAAGTATTTTGAAAGGAATATTAAACGAATCTTTTGTGAGATCTTCGATCACACTTACCCACTTGTTTTTAATTATTTCCCCTCCTTTTTCTCATTTTCTTTCTTTTGCATATATTTTTTTAATTTATTTTTAATTAGAAAAATAACTATAATTTTAAAAAATTGTGATTGAACTTTAAAACTACAGTTTCGCATGATTCCTAAACTTTGAATTCTGGATCTATAAGTGGCATGCTTCATGCTATAATAAAACACCTGCAGCTAGAATTAGCTCTTAGCACACTAGTACTTACATTAGCCAAGTCTTTATATTCAATCACCGCATAAAATTGAACAACAGCTGTTACTGCAAATTACTCTGCACATGCAATTTACAACAGGTGAAACAAGATTGAAAGTTTTTAATGATCCATTTTCAAAAGAATTTGCTATTAAAAAGGAATAAAAAAAACTGTGTTTGAGAAACCGTACACTGCAAAATATAATAGTTGATTTTATAGCATAATACTGGCACCCTGTCTGCAGCATTATACAGTAAAATCAACAGTATTAAACAGTAAAATAAGCAGTAATACTGTTAATTTTACGGTATAATACTGGCAGCTGGCATGCCAGTATATATGATACTGTAAAATCAATAATTATTTTTTCCAGTATAGAGAATATTTACGAAAATGGTTTTCGATATTTGTATCGAACTAACTATTTTATCCGGTATTCCACATCTCTATTAATAGTGAAAACTAGTCGTTGGGGGCCACCATAATACCTATCCATCATGGATATGCATAATATAAAATATGAAAATGAAACATGTGTAAACTATTTATAAAATGCATTGCAATTCGAATAAAACCGTGGCTTGATGACGTCCTAAACTTTACATGTTCTATTACTGAATTGCATAAAAGAAACATCCTTATAACTCCAAAAATGTTAATCCTATTAACTAAAGGTTTATTGCGTCGGATTAAGCGTCTCATTTCCAATTAAAATATATCTTTGAATTGAAATTTGAATGAAATACAGGGCCATGAATAATCGAAAAGAGTGTGGAGGATAGTATTACAAATAAAAAAAAAATCTCGGCAACTCATTATCCGATCGACTTTATGCTCTATGCAAAATTTGTTTTTTTATTGTCTTTTATATTCACTCCTGAAAATAAACAATTACGAAAATTTTTATATACTTTTTATCAGAACGAATAATTCGAAAGTCCGAAAAAAAATAGTTCCGGATAATCGAGGTTACTGAAATTCAATAAGCTTCTTCCCATTATTACATAGTAAGTACGTACCAAATTTCATGTCTCTATCTCAATTTTTCGGGAGATAGAGCGTTTGCAGACACACACACAGACGGACGGACGGCAATTTACATACACAGACAAAGACAGACACACACACATACACACACACCGACAAACACACACACACACACACACAGAGAGAGAGAGAGAGAGAGAGACATACACACACAGACAGACGGACGGCAATTTTTTTTTTCTTCTAAAAATATGTTTTTTGGAATCTCCAGTGTCTGAAACGCGTAAATCCGTCAATTTTTTTTTTCGATTTTCAAAATGATTACAAGACTTACCCTATACTACGTATGATGGGTAAGTAAAATATGTCTGCGAGTAACACTGACGTCATTTTGACGATGCCAACAACCTGACCAATAAATTTTGCTTTTATTTCATTTTTTAAAACTTGTGAACATAGCACCCCCAACTCCAATTTTTGCACCGCCGAATAGGGGGGGAAATATTCTTTCCATTTGTTTCAAAACTGTATTTACTGTTTTTAGTGTTTTTAGTGTTTTTTTTTTATGGTTTTAAAAACAAATTTTAAGGATGCTTTAAAAATATATATATATATCTTCATCGCGTGCAGACCAATTACAAAAGATTACCCCGTCAGGACTTAAAAGGATATAAATAGTCCAGCATTTGTTTCCGGATATTATTCCCATAATGAAATTGCCACTTCATTAATAAATAAATAAAATTATAAAATGATATAAACCACAAATTTTATGGGCATGTCATCGAAATATATACGCTGAAACAACTGAAATTATCAGAATAATAAAGGGTGCTGTAAAAGCAAAAATCTTTTTTGATTTCTTCTTTTTTGATTTATTAACTACCGGCACGCAGCTAACACAAAAGAATCTCTTAAAAAAAATTTCAAAACTTTATTTTAAAACATTATTGATAGTTTCAAGTAAAAAATGCTTTTTGGTGTTATTAGTGAACAATGTAAAAAAATATATATATTAAATGTAAAACATCTATTAGAGTTAAAGGGGAAAAATGGTTTCCAGCACCTACACTTAAAAAAAAAAAAAAACTTTTGATTTTACAGTATAATACTGGCATCAATACTGGCATCCCAGTTGCCAGTATTATACCGTAAAATCAACAGTAATAAACAGTAAAATAAGCAGTAATACGCTGCCGCGTTCAACATTATTATTATTATTATTATTATTATTATTTTTTTTTTTTTTTTGCAGTGATACATTCTATAACCCGGGAAGCACGGGTTGGATCCCCGAGTTATTTTAAAACTAAAAAGAATGTTCACGAATGAACGTTTCCCTTTAACTGTTTGTTCTTTTTAAAAGTAACTAAGCAAATTCAAAATAAATAAAACAATAACGAAAAATCATGCGTCAAGCACAGATTATGAAACACTTCCTAGCACTTTCAGATTACTTTAACAAAACTTTACTGATTCATAATGTGAAAGTTTATGTGTAAGTAAACAAGGGGGGGGGGGTGACTAGGGATGACCATGCTGGGAACTCCGTTTTCGCTTTAGATATGTCTAAGTAAGCAATTTGAAAATGCATAACAAATTTGAAAATCCGATTTCAGCAATAGATCAATAGTTGCACAATAGTACGTACCAGTTGCACAATAGTACGTACGCAATAGTTGATCAATAATAGCAACCATCAATAGTTGGAAAATTATCCTAATTATTTTGTGCAGCCCTGTATATTATCTATAGATGTGCATATATGCTACATAGTATGCTAAAATTGAATTCAGTTAGGAAACGCATAATACAGTTAGAACAGTTAAAAATTCCTATTCAGCAATTTCCGTCAATAAACCGAAATGTAATCGATATTTTTTGTGCTGCAATGTATATGATCTGTAGCATACACACACTTAAGCTATACATCCATAGCTATACACACCAAGTAATGTATAAAAAACAAGCTAAATTTAAAAACACGTACCACAACTGAAAACGCACTTCCAGCAATTATTATCCATAGACAATACTGTAACGGAATTATTTTGTGTGTCCCTGTATTTGAATGCGATGCCAAACCATATACTATAGTAAACCTCTTGCAGTGCAAGTCAGTGATATATATAAATTTTAATATGTTTGAAATAGTATAATATCATAAAAATACACCGCAGACGATTTTTTCTATAGATCGTAATGTAATGGAATTACTTTGAGTTTCCCTGTAAATAAATTATAAATGATACACACTTAATTTTCAATACCAAACATGCCATAGTAAACTTCAATAACATATATCAATAGTATGGCAACTCAAATTAGAGCACGGACAGACAGACAAACCGAATTCATAAATACTTTTCAACTATGTTGGAAATTGTACGTCAAGTGTGACAAATGAGGTACGTTTGTCCTCAGTGTTTATTACCCTCAGTTAACTAGTTTCAGTGAAATGAATTATATTGTCTGTTAATGATATGATTAATTTCCGTAATAAAATAAGTACATTTTAAGTTGGCAACATTTTATCTTTTGTTGACATTTACTGAAAATTCCAATGGCAAAATTAAGCCTAGCTATGAAAATTTCAGAACTTGAAATCCATATTTAGACTCTTTTTCTATTTAATATCTATTTCTCCGGAAACATCTATCCAAAAAACTGTCGGTAGATTATTGCTATAATTAAACAATTTTAGTATACAAATTCGGTTTTTAAATTCAGTAATACGGAAATAATAGGACTCCATCTTAAATAGGAAGTACAGGCATCCCCCGACTTACGTAATTAATGCGTTCCGCAGACTTTTACGTAACTGGAATTTTACGTAAGTCGAATGTGTAATTTGCTTATGCATGATGTAATGTTATGATTATGTAAAATTTCGTAAGAAAATGCAATATTTATTATGTATTAATTTTTAAATAAAGCATCATGCAGCAGTATTTACTCGGATATAAATTATACAAGTAATGAAGAAATATAAAGGTAAACGGAAAAAACATTTTTCAAATAAAAAATATCTTGTGGAATTTGAGATTTATAAATTTAACATTGATGGAGTGATTTATAACAATTTTGAGATTACTTCAAACGACTATAAAAATAATAAATAATTAAAGAGGAGTGACTTACCTCTTCTCCACGAGTTTTCGATGACAAGACAAATTAATAACATTCACAAAATAAAATAATTCTTGATAAGCACAAATTGTATATATTAAGAATTAGATGAACACTATGAATAACGAACAATAAAGATTCGTTGTTATGATAATACTATTTATAGTTCCCATAAACAAAATTGTATTGGCATCTGTGATTTGGTTCTGTAATGGGACAGTCAGCGCTGGAGATAGATGATTTTGAACAGAAATGCTGTTCTCTAATAAATTTTACCCCTGTCGATGTTGAAGGCTGAGGGTTGTCGGGGTTGTCATTTTGATGTTGCTGTGGGAGGCATATCATAAACCTATTTAGAGTAGATTGTGTGGTCACACGCTTTTTGTCAACGTAGATGACCTTGTAGCTAGACATATCTGCATGCATACGTCGGCTAACATTCTCAAACTCCCCAGTGTTCGGATCTATAGATTCGAATTTTGCTAGTACCATGTCCATCAGATTGAAAGCCTCGGCTAATCCCTTTGTTGTAAATTTCTTCTTTGTTGTAAATTTCTTAACATAATGATAACGGTCGAACCCGAGCTTTTTTTTGCCTCATTTTAATTTGTATATTCCCAACCAAAATATAAATAACTCTCTCTAATATATAAAACTATGTTATTATAGTTATAATTTTTATCTACATATTTTATTTATAAAATAATTATCAAAAGTATGCAAACGCGTATTAAATGAGCTAGTGAGTTCATAAATGTAATTTTCAAAAAAAAAAGTTACGTAACTGCGAATTTACGGAAGTCGCAGTATACGTAAGTCGGGGGATGCCTGTAATCACCATGGCAACCTAGGATCATTACTATCATGTGATATCATTGAATTAATTACGTATAATAGGATTTAATAGAATGAAGAATGCGACTATAACTTGGTCACAGATGTTATAAAATGTCATATACGTCATATATGACTCACTATAACGTCATACATGTCAGATAACTTGGCGATACATAACACATCTCGGTCGCTTAACGATTAATCCTCGGAAGCTGCTATAACAAGGAAGTACCGATTAAAAAAAAAATCAAATCACTTAATAAGTATTTTTATTAATATCTTTTTAAGTTTTGATTCAATTTTCATAAAATTTGAAATGTCGCGACTAAATTCTCCAAGGATTATATATATTAAATTTCAAACCATTCTGTTGGGTAGTTTTTGCGCTGTATATGCGGACTAGACGACGACTATAGGTGCTACGTATTTATATTACAAACACAACTAAAAAGGGATTAAAATAATAAAAATGTGATATCTCAAAGTTTAGAATACCTTATTACAAATTAGTTAAATATTTCTAATGCAATGCACAATCCGCACATAAAATGAAGCAACCGCTCGCTGTTCATGAAGATGTCTAAGCATATGTATTACAGGAATGTGAAACAAGAATAAAAATGGCTGACGATCCATTTTCAAAAGAATTTGCAAGTAAAACTGAAACAGTGATTCAAAACCCGTAAAAATTATTTATGAAAATTGCTTTAGACACCTATATACATTAATATTTTCATCCTTACATATGATAGTCTATATTACTCTCAATCTCAAATATTTTTCAGAGTCTAGAAAGACAATATTTTCTAGAGTCTAGACCTTCAAACTCAGGAGTCTGTCTAGAGTCCAATCCCGCACCGGGTCGGGTAACCCGATTTTACCTGAACGCGATCCGATTTATGGTTCGGGCCGGGTCGAGTTAATGCTATTTTTTTTTCGTCGCGGGTTTCGTTCGGGTCGAGTTGGCTTTAATTGTTTCGGGTCGGTTCCGGATTGGGATTTAACTCTTGCGGGTCGGGCTCGAGTTGATTCGATTTTTCAAAAAAAAAAAAAAAAAAAAAAAAAAAAAATCTAGAATATTTTTTTCAGATGAGAAAAACTACATATTTGAACATTAATGTGTCTATATATTCAGTTTTCAATATATAAGATAAAATTGATATTAGAGATAAAATTTTACACTATTTTCCATACACAGTATTATTTTAAACACAATCAAACTGATTTGTAAAGGAATTAAACAATGTGGAACATTTTCCAACCGAGTGAAAATATGTCCGGGTCGGGAATCAAACTCAGAACCAGATTTTTCCATATATTTTGTTATTCCTTATTTTTTTATATATATATTTTCTATATATTTTGTTATTTTGATATTTTTCCATAATTGTGTTGAAATATGCGTTGCATGTTTTCCTTTTCGGTTCAGGTTCGGGTTTAAGTATTTCGGGTTTCGAATTCATTTTAAATAGAACGCGGTGACTTCAAATACCATGGGTCGGGCACAACCTGATCGGCGAATGACTACTCTAGAATTACCCGTTCCTGTTAACGTTTTTTTTTTTTTTTTTTTTTTTTTTAAGTAAGCAAACAGAAAAAAAATAAATCAGTCGAATCGATCGAACTCGCGCTCAAAGGTTTCCGTATACATTGAATTTATTAATTACTATTTAGTAATTAATAAACTCATACTACCCCTAATTTTTTCACAATTTTAGTTTCGGTAGATTTGAAATAGGGGAGGGGGGGGATATTTTTTAGTACTTTTTGAAAATATAATATCTAAAATTAAAACAAATATATTTTTACGATTTAGATGTTACAAGATCTTTCGAACGATACCCTACACGATGTATAAAAATAATTTTTTTTCTTAACTTAATTAAGTAACTTAATTAATATCTTGGCTAATTACTGACAGTTGTTTTCGAAAATCATTATCATATATCCTTGGATGATTCTGCGTCAATAGATACCTCGAGCGCCCGTCAACTCTCCCGCTGACCGCCCGAAAAATAATGTTTGTGTGTCACGGAAAAATGCGTTTTTCTCAAAAACTATGCTACCTAGGAAAATCTCTATAGTTTTCCTGCATGGTTTAAATAAACTTCTACGACCCCTAATTTTTGCATAATTTTAGTTTCAGTAGATTCGGAAATAGAGATGGGGGGAACATATTTTTGCAGTTTATTTTAAACGATATCTCTGAAAATAGAATATCTAAAATGAAAACAAATACATTTTTGAGTTCGATATTACGAGATCTTTCACACGATACCCCACACGATAGACGAAATGAAAAGTTTTTTTTTCCAAGTAACTTAATTAGCATCCTAAATTTGTCCTAAACATATTTGTGAATGGCTAATAATCTGAGAAAAAGGGCTCTGACAAACAAGGGATAGACAAACACAGGAGTGATCTGATAATGGTTCCGTTTTTAACATTTTCCAACATAGTTGTAAAGTGTTTATGAATTCGGTTTGTTTGTCTGTTTGCCGTCTGTCTGTCCGTGCTCTAACTCGCGTAAATATACTCGGATCATCATGCAATTGATGTATGTTATTGAGGCTTACTGTGGCATGTTCGGGATTGAAAATAAAGTGTGTAGCGCTTATAGTTTTTTTTTTTCAGGGACACTCAAAAGAATGCCGTTACATTGCGGTCTATGGGGAATAATTATTTGGGGTTTATTTTAATGGTGTTACACAATTTCAAACATATTGAAATTGATATATATCACTGAGGTGCACTACAAGAGACTATTTATGGAATGTAGTGTGCATAGTACTTATAGTTCCTTTACAGGGATACTCAAAAGATTTCCGTTACATTACGGTCTATGAAGAAAAATCGTTTGCAGGTTATTTTAATAATGTTTCACTATTTCAAACATATTAAAACTGATATATATCACTAACGTGGATTACAAGAGGCTTACTATAGAATATTGTGTGTATAGCTTTCATCGTCCATTTATAGAGACACACAAAAGAATTCGGTTAAAGTACTGCGTATTAATAATAATTGCTGGGAATGCTTTTTCAGTTGCTGAACGCGTTTTTAAATTTAACTCATTTTTTGCCTATTACTTGGTGTGTATAAATTGTATAGCACAAAAGTTCTCGAGTACATTTCCGTTTATTGTGGTAAATTGCAGAAGGGAAATTTTAAACCGTGCTACGCTTTTCCTAACTGAACTAAAATTTAGCATCCTTATTTAGTACATATACAAATCTATAGATCATATACGGGGCTGCAAAAAAGAGCTCGGATATTTTTCCCAATATTGTAGGTAATTCTTGAAATTGGATTTTTAAATAAGTTATGCGTTTTCAAAATTGTTTAGGTATATATCATCTTACAACTTACGGTAAAGATTTGCAAAATTATTTTGGAAAGTGTTCGAAAGTGTTACATAATCTATGCTTGACGCATGATTTTTTGTTCTTGTTACTTTTTAAGTACGAAACACTAAAAAAAAAAAAAAAAGAAAAGAAAAGAAAGAAGAAATGAAGAAAATTACTTTTTCTTTTTTATCAAATTTTAGAAATCATTATTTAAAAAATGAATAACAATGATTTTTAAACGCTTGTGATTGCATTTAAAAACTGCATTTCCACATGATTCCCAAACTTTGAATTCTGAATTTAAGCGGTATGGTATGCTTCATGCTAAGAAGACACCTGCAGATCGAATTAGCACTTAGCATATATATTAGCTAAACATCTCTATACGCAATGTTCACATAAAATTAAGCAACAGCTGTTACTGAAGATAACTACGCACATGTACTTACAACAGGTGAATAAGAATAAAAATTTCTAACGATCCATTTTCAAAACCGCTTGCCATTAAAAGGAAAAACAGTGTTTCCGAAACCGTAGAAAATATTTATGAAAATGGGTTTAGACAGCGATATCTCACTTGCTAGATCACTCTTTTTTCAGTAAAAAAAGTGGAAATAAATGGTTTTATAAGCAGGAAAAAACATCTTCCAAGCCGCGTAGGAGGAACTGGAAAATAACCGGTTATACACCAATTTGTCTCCTGTTATCTATATAGGTTTCTGTTGGGTGGTTATTTTCCTGTTCTTTTCGTTCAACCAATTATTCTGACAGACCTTTTTTTCGCTTTTTTTCTTTTTTCTTCTGTCGCCAGAGATGACTAAGCTCATAAAACGCAATGAAATAATCAGCTGCGATACATAAATCGTTAGGAGAGATTTCTAGCTCCTGTTTGACGCTTCATTAAATAGATGGTTGGGACTTTTAACGTCGTATGCAGTAGAAAAACGGAGGGTTGTGGGAAGGCTTTAATTACTATTATTTACTGTGACTCGATAGGCGTTTGTTTTGGTAGTCTTCGACGTGGTTTTTTGTCCGAAATATCTTTAGACTTTCATGTTCAGTCTTACATTTATCAGTTAATACATAAGGGCGTGCACAGGAAGGGTGGAGGGGGACAAATGTACCGTTGTATTGAGACTTAAGCTCAAAGGATTCCATGAGGGGCCGATTCCGTATTAAATATGCACAGGACATTTATCAGTTATACATAAGGGTGTGTAGAGGAAGGAGGGGATAAAATGTACAGTTACATTAGGCCCTAAGCTCAAAGGGTTTCTGTGAGAACCGATTTCGTATTAAGTAGGTGCAGGGCATGTACAGGACACGTAGGGGCCCCATAAACATAATGTGTACCGGGCCTCACAATTTCTGTACACGTCCTTGGATTCAGCATTTCAGACATGGTTTTCGACGTTTCATTCTATTAATACATCATATGGGACACAATTTCTTTACTTATGAACCATGCCCACTGATGTTTCGAAAGGTATAGTTGGGTAACATTTAATGCAGCAGCCAATTACGAATTTGTTTAGAAAGGATCTTCATTGAGAACGCAGTCATATTTATGCACCTAATATGCAGGGTGGACATAAATTAGTTGGACGAAAATAATGGTTTATTATGCGTAGTTATATAGCCAAAAATTAAAGCACACATAAGATAGTGAAACACACAAAGTTTACGTTCAGGAACGCCATTTCAAAGATTTCTGGGTGTGTGCGTGTGTGCAAAGTTTCCTTTGAGGGGGGAAAGATTTATTTAGATTTTGTTGTGAACAGCTGAGAAGCAATTGATACAGTTTTATTCTCACATATATTTTTAAAATAAGCCAAACTACTCATTAATGAAAAATGTGGCAATATAAAGGCTTTCGTAGATATTATATAATTGATAATTGCTGGAAGTGCGTTTCAGTTGCGAAATTTTACTAATTTTTTTACATATTACTTGGTGTGTATAAATGCAATAGTCTAGAGCAGCCATACTCAACCTGTGGCCCGGCGACTTTTTGTGTGCGGCCCGAGGCATATAATCATTAATCCATATTTATAAAATTAATTGAGATGTGCATAAAACGTATTTAAGACCTTCACTGTTGTTTTATGCATTTTCATAAGAAGACGAAATCTGTTCTGTTATTTCTAATTAATTTAAAATTATGCTAAAACATCTTGAATGCCGTTTGCTTAGTCAAAAGTTCTTTTTACATTTAATCCCTATTTGTGTTGCAATGGTGTATACATTTCTTAATCTTCAACACTAATTAAACTAATTATTCTAAATTAGTTAAATTTGCACTATATATTTTTACAATTAAAAAAATAAATAGATAAAAAGTTTTTCCATTAAGCAAAAAACTGATATATTAGAGAAAATCCCCCATTTTTTTTCTTTTAGAACATTTTAAATTCTACATTGTTGTGTTATTTCGTTTTATGGTTATGGCCCTGTATATATCTAACACTTCTTTGTAGGGTTGAACGTTTGTCGAGGAAACAATTGGCGCCAAACAATTTGTAAACCATTATTTCAAACTTCGCGGCCTATTTTTACAACATTTGCAGTAAAAATAAACTACGAAGTTTATTATTTATGGATATAGTGGTGTTAAAATGTTTTGGTTACATTTCTTCCGCGACACATGTTCAACCCTACTGATAAAAGTTACTTTGTTATACAATTTTTATTATCTTACTATTCTATTTACACTCTTTGTTGCGGCCCGCCTAACGCCGCAAACCTTTGTTTGTGGTCCGCGAGAAAAAAAGGCTGTTATAGAGGATATTTTAGTTATTCATTGTAAACGATGTAGGAAGAAACAGTAGAACAGACAATTTATGAACAAGGGAATTTCTTGTAATTTCTTGCACAATTTAAATCACTTAATTGATTTGATTTATACAGAAGAAAGTTTTGTGATAGCCACAACATACTAGTTTTATCTGACTCGCAACAGCTTTAAAAAGAGATTTACTTCAAAGATTTGACTCACCCATTTGAAGTTTCAATTTAAAACTAAAATTCCGGTTGTACTAAAAACTCTTCTAAATAAAAACAATACTCTTCTGGTTTTCCTTGAAAATTAAAGAAAATCGTTGAACATTTTCACATTGACAATGACCATCTATATCTCAGTAATGATCTGCAATGTCAACGGGAAATAAATATCGGTTTTTGTTCAAAGAAAGAGTGTAACATTAGAAACAACGATTTAAGAAGAATCCACCCTCAAATATTTAACCTTCTCTTGAAGACTATACACTTACTTATCTTATCGCACATCTTAAATGTCGCAAGCAGGGACTGGACTTCTCCTGTTTTGGATGTTTTCAATAAAATATTTATTTTATTATCAGCGATTGCCTTGACATACTATCCGAAATTTGCCGCTCGCGAATGCTAATGACAACTTAAAATAGATTGAATTGTGACAATGCATTTAGATTTTCATGATTATCCTACTAAATGAGTTTTTAACGATTTTTATACAAACTAATATGGCAGAAACTGGAAATTGCTATAATTCACAAATAATGAATTGAAAGAAAAATAAATTATATATATATATATACATATATATATATTTTTTTAAAGACAAGCTTTTATTATAATGTACCAAAAAGGAAATAACACTGTTGAAAGATAATTGATTGAAATTAATACCTTTTGTAAAAGAAATAAATTAAATTTCAAGGAATTTTTTTTATCAGATTGTTAAGAAAAAAAAAAGTGGGAAAATGTGATCGAAGATCGCACAAAGGGTTTCGTTTAATAATCCTTTCAAAACACTCCTTTAATTAATAAATCCAAATAAATTTCAGTTTTTGATCAAATAAAAATTTATCGCTCGGTTTTTTTAATTTCTTAAATAGAATATGATTTTGCGTATATATACTAATTTTCAAATCCCTTATCTTATATAGTTTTAAAAATCTGAACATACGTTAAATTTTGTAAGTGCGGTTTTTAATTATTCTCAGCATTGTTTATTTATTTATTTTTTTTATCTCTTGTATGCCAAAGTAAATGAAATATTTTTTTTGTCTGATAAAAGAAAAACTTACCAGCCGATTTTTTCGATTTTTCGTATTTCTTAATCAACATATGATTTTGCGTGTATATATCAATTTTTAAATTCGTATCTTATATAGTTTTAAAAAATTGCATATACCTTAAAATTGCTAAGTACATTTTAATTCTGGTTGCGATTGTTTCTGGCTACCTTCCCTTTTCTCGCTGAGTTAAAATAGGTGTTCTTTCGACTTCGAAAAAAATTGATTTGTACTCTAAAAAATATAAACATGCTTACATACTATTCATCGACAATAAGGAAAACTTATCCGAAACGTTAAGTTCAGAAGTTCAGATCCTCTGGAGTTTTAACAATTTTTTTTATTTGTGTAAATAAGATAACAGAACAGAAAGATAATTACAGATCTTTCTTAATTAGTGAAAGGAAACATATATAGATATAGTTTTCATTTGGGTACAGATGTCGCAGACGCTCCTGGGTACCTTTTCGGTGCCAAAATGGCGATTTTATGCCTGGGCAACCCGGTGATTTTGGCGAGATTTTACTTTGTATGGCAATCCGGTAGAACAGATTGTGTGTGTTTTATATTAAATTAAACATTATGTGTATTAATCACTTGCACTACCCATTTAAACATACATTAATTTATTTTAAAACACATCAAAGAGCAATTCCTCAGTTACTGATGTTATGTTTCTTCTTCGTCAGTCAATCCGTTGAAAACCCCCATTCTTCCTTTTTCTAATAACATATGGCGCCATCTATTATCGATTTTTGCGTGGATCATATCATTGCATCTTTCTGCGTTTGATGTACATATTTCTATGGCTTCCCTCTGTAATGCGTAGTTTAAATTATTATAATTGGAGAATTTTTCGGCATTATTGAAGTCAATTGAATTGGAGATTTGTTGTTTAATCTGGCTATTTTGCAGTGGTTGATTTATTGTGTTTTAAAATAAATTAATGTCCGTTTAAATGGGTAGTGCAAGTCATTAATATGTTAAAGAATGACATTATGGACGATCATAGATAATAAACATTGTGTGTTTTATAATAAACTAGCTAACCCGCCCGGCGTTGCCCGGGTCCGAGATAATAATCTGTTCTATACGAATATAAATGAAATCTGTAAGGCTATCGAAATTAAGTCCAATGAGGAAAACCTCGTTGTAATCGGGATCATAGAACCCAAGATCGGAAAGCACATCCTGGCGATCATAAGTGCAACTAAAATATTTAAGGCTATAGATATCAAGTCGATTGAGCCAAACCCTTCCGTAATCGGACCCATAGAACCAGATATACTTCTATACTTCTTCCCACCTTCCACCGCCAGGGGGCTTGAAGAGATCTTGAAGAGGTTTTTCAGAACACTCGACCCAACCAAATTTCCTAGTAGAATTGAAATTTAACCCCCGGTAAACATTGCCAAAATAGCGGAAATCGCGAAAGTGGATTACGTAAAAGAAAAAAAAAATTTAAACCAAACGGTGCGTTTTGAAGAAAGTTAACTATAATTTTGAGTGTATTGTTTGTCCGTATTCACATTTCCCGAGTCAATGCTTATTTTTAAACCTGGGCCGAAAAACGAAAATCGCGTGAGTGAGCTTTGGGAAGGATTTTTTTTTTTTCGGAGGGTTAAAATTAAAATTTTTCAAAACGGATACCAGATTATAAAAAGCAAATTGATATAGATTAGGCGCGGTATTTTTAGTTTTTCGTATCTTGTTTATAAATGCAGATTAGAATTTTTAAATATAGGAGAAATAGTTAAAAAGCGAAACTGACTTACGGTAAAAAAAAAATTTTCGAAAGGGTTAACGTGAATTTTTTTTAAATTGATGATTTCTGCCTGAACCCGATAGAACGTAGATGTCTTTAGGTGTATTTGTTTCTTGTTTGGTTATTTTAGAGAGCCGATGCTAGATTTTATGTATCGCAGAAAATCGGAATTCGCAAAATTGAGTCTTGCGCGCGAATTTTTCTTGAAGTGTTAATATTCGTATTTTTCTAAAACAAATACAGATATCGAAAAAGAAATAAATGTAGATATTGTCTGGTATTTTTAATTTTTCGTACCTTTCTCTGAACCGCCGATGTGAATTTTTACAAATTGCCAAAAGGGTTCGAAGGGTTGATTTTCGTATTTGTTAAAACCAAAGGTAGCTTTGGAAAGGACAATGTTAGTTCTTTAATTTGGTGACCATCGTTTTTCCATATCTTTTGTATTCCGGTGGATACAAGGCTCGGAAAACGGGAGAAAAAAAAAAAAAAAACATGAATTCGATGCTCAATGATTACTTTTTTTGAAAGGGTTAAATGTGAAATTTTTTTGAACCAACCGGATCGTTTGAGACGTAAAAGTACGTTCTTTGAGAATATGTAGACGTTTTTTCCGTATTTTGGGCCGTTCGTGCATGGCGAATTTAGAAAACTTAAAAAGAAATGGAATAACTCACGCTTTGTTTCTTCTTTTAACGGAGGAACGAATAAATGGCTTCTGGGCATACGCGAGTTATTTTTGGAAGAGTGATTTTTTATTTGCGATCTTTGATCAGTTTTCAATTAATAACTACTCTAATTTTCAAAATATTAAATCTGAGGCTCAGGTGCACCAGGAAAGGGTTTGGACTACCTAAATCAAAATTTTCAGGCTTCTAGGTGGGCTAGATTTTGCTAGCCATCGCCCACAGACACACACACAAAGCGAAACTTTATTTTATTAGTATAGATGGAGCGCCTCCACATATTGAACTCTGTGTACAGCAGTTACTTCGGCAACGTTTCAATAATGGCAGAGTTGTGCGTTTCCGACATTCTGGCCATCTCGTTTTGCGGATCTTAATCCGTGTCATTTTTGGCTGTGGAGACACTTAAAAAATCTTATTTATCGAAGGTGTCAGATTACCTTGACAGACTTGAAAGAAGGTATCACCCTGCATGTGAGAATCATCTCAGTCTACCAGTTATGATGCGCAGTTTAACAAGCTGACCACAGACTTGTAGATTTTACATCTTTAAGAAGGGAACCATATTGAGCAGCATTCCCTGCGTCAATAAGGTCCTTGTCACACGAATGTTTAGTACTTGCAAATAAAATGTGTTTTTGTGTCTTTTCAACATATGCTCAGTTGTGCAGCGCCATCTATTGGAGATTTCTAGAACTTTTGTTTCGCATAATCAGTTTTCCCATGTCTTGAATAGTATGTGTTCAAAATTTGAAGCTTATGCATTGAGTAGTTCAATAAATAGAGGAGTCAGAGTAGGAGTGTTTTAATTCTGGCCACTCTGTATATTAAATCTAAAAAAAAAACATAACTGTGAAAAAAGGGAGCCAAGTTCTGTAAAAAAATGTCAAGAAAAGAAGTGATATGTAAGTGGGTGCCAAGTTCAAATAAAATTCACTCAACCTTACCTACTAAAAGTATTATAGCATTGTTTAAAGTATATAAAAAATATATATATATTGATAGCATATTAATAATAAATCTAGAACTTGGCAAGTTTTTACCCAAGAGTCCTTTATTTTTATTAATGACACTAGTATATAACCCCGTCAAAAATGACAGATTGTTGATCTCCGTTTCTTTTTCATAAGACTTCATACAAACTGACGGAGAAATCTTTTTTATGCAGTTAATAATCTCCACGTGCAGTGAACGATCGAAAGAACATGTTAAAAACCAGACCCCAATTAACTATAAATACTTTAAGTGATAACCGCAGATGCAAAACATAGTGAATAAAACCAGAGACTGTCGAAACCAATTAACTGTGAAATTCTGCAGACCTCCCTACTTCAACCTACAGCTGATATCCCGCGCACGTGCACTGAACTTAATAACAATTTTCCCTCAGTTTCCAAAATGTATCCGAGCATTTAAGACGCTCTTGTATATATATGATGTAAATATATCTCAAATATAATGTAAAATTGGAGCACCTATATGCAGTCTCCAAAACGCGATAAAAATGTACATTTGTAGCCAAGAATTATAATATTATATTCAAAGGAAAATGGATCTACTTCTTATTTCACACAATGTTATTTTCTAATAATAATGTTTCTTACTATTCAAATACAGTGACACGACGATCATTCAAAGGGATAAATATTTGGATACACTGTGGACATTCTGTGCGCTAAAGGAAAATCTCAGGTAAGCCGAAACAATATTCTTTACCATTATCGAAAGATGAAAATGTATATTAAAATATGAAGACTGATATAACAATTTATTAAGATAGAAAATTAATCATGCTACCGACGGTTCCCCTAACACAAACAAACAGCATGGAGATTTTATTATTGAAAGGTTTGTACTGTAAAAAAGTACATTTTAAATATGACAAATGATTTCTACAAATAAAAATGAAGATATATATATATATTTTACTCAGTATTAAATTTCGGAAGTAGTTCAGCGATTGGACAAAACATTCAAATTAAATATTAACAAATAATCCATGTGCGAAAGTTTTTGTAAAAAAGTGTTATCAATGAGTTTCTAAGCAGATTGACTCACCACATAACTCATTGTTTGATTACATAAGCAAAATTAAATGCAAATTACGCTGTACTATGTATTCCTTATATTTTAATTACGTTTCATAAAAGAATCATTTTACAGTATATGACCCCTTATCCGGAATTCCAAAATCCGGAAAAACCCGAAATCAGCAAAAAAATTTCGAAAATTTTCTAAATTTGTAAATTTTTACTAAAATTTTTGAATTTTTGAAATTTTTCGAAAATTTTACCGATTTTTAATTTTTTTTTCAGTCCATTGTGTTTCAGTGTGTAATCACTAAAATATTGTTACTTCGGTAGCGGGTGAACACGTCCCCCCCCCCCCCCCCCCGTCTTCCCGAAATTAGAAACAAATCATTTTCTCTCAAATTTTAGTTTAAAATTAATTTATATTACGATTCGTTTGAAACAAAATATAGTTATATATTTATTTCATCAAGGGTGATTCTGTTCCGAATTTTCCTAAAAATTTAAGGCATTCGGTTTCGAAAATTTTAGTTTCGAAAGATTATAATTTCCAAAGATTCGAACATAACAAAATCTCGAATTTTGAACGATCGTCGCCGAAAAAAACAATTATGTCTATCGTTCGAAGAAAAAGTAGACAATTTCTTCAAAGGATTGCGGAAAAAACTTGAATTTTGTCAAAGGATTGAAAAAAAAACGCAAATTTCGTCGCAAAATTGCGAAAAAACGCTAATTTTGTTAACAAATCGCAGAAAATACGCGATTTCCGACAAAGGCTTGCAAGGAAAACGCAAATTTCTTCCAAGGAATCCGAAAAAATGTAAAATTTCTTCAAGGAATCACAAAAAAAACACAAATTTGGTTAAAGGATCGGAAAAAAACAAAAAAAAAACTCGAATTTCGTCAAATAATCGTGGAAAAACATGAATTTCTCCAAAGGATCGCGAAAAAAAAAAACGCAAATTTCTTCAAAGCACTGCAAAAAAATTTCTAATTTCGTTAAGGGATCGCGAAAAAAGTGGAATTTCGTCAAAGGATCGAAGGAAAAAAACACAAATTTTGTCAAAAGATCACAGAAAAAATGCGAATTCCGTCAAAGGATCGCGAAAAAAAAAACCTGCTAATTTCGTCAAAGAATCTGAGAAAAAAAACTCGAATTTTGACAAAGGATCGTAAATCAAAGGAAAATTTCGTCAAAGAATAGCAAAAAACGCAAATTTCCTCAAAGAATCGCAAAAAAATGCAAATTTCTTCAAAGGATCGCAAAAAGAAAACGCAGATTTCTTCAAAGGAGCACGAAAAAATTATATTTCGTCAAAGGATCGTCGAAGAAAAACGCAAATTTTGTCAAAGAATAGCAGGAAAAAATGCAAATTTTGTCAAAGAATCACGAAAAAAAAACACGAATTTTGTCAAATAATCGTGAATTTCGGGAGGACCCAAAATCCGGAAAATTCCAAAACTCGGAAAGCCTTTGGTCCAGAGGATTTCGCATAATAGGTCCTGTACTGTATTTAAGATGGAAGCAAAATTTCAAAATACGCCAGTAGATGGCGCCAATGTACTGGATTGATCACTCAAATCCTCCGTAACGAAAGAATTCACCGCTATTTCTGAAAAGAAAAGTGCTCACAGAAAAAAAAATGTATACAGAAATGTTGATGTACGTGTTTTATATGAAATAGTTTTTGAAGGTTTTAAACAAAATTAAAATATTTAAAAGCTCTAATATGCTTTTACAAATATTTTAACAGCAGAATCGGATGTAGCATAGCTTTTTCATTAAGCCTAACATGGCGTTTAACTATGGTCGATTCGCAGATCAGAGTGGTCGAGCCCGGAGCCGTTACAGACACTTTCTTGCCTTCGGATTTTATTATAAGTAAGATTCGCAGATCAGAGTGGTCGAACCCGGAGCCGTTACAGACACTTTCTTGCCTTCGGATTTTATTATAAGTAAGATTAATCATTGTGTGATAAAATTATTTGTGTGTGTTTACAATAAAAATTGTGTGTTTTTTATAATGAAGTTTAGTGTTTATTATAGTAAAATAAACTGTTTCATAATAAAATAAAACTAACATGCTGTTTTCGCAAGCTAGGCCTAACAGACACCCGAAAACGGGGTTTTCTCGCCAAAATGGCACAAAAAAAAATCTCGCCAACCCCGGTGCGTCTGTAACGTCTGTTCCCTAACTTGCATTTTGTTATGAAGTCTTAAATTTGTTATGCTATATTAACCGGAAACAAACGCTGAACTATTTATATTGTTTTAAGTGCAAACGTGTTAATGTCCCGTAATCGTTTAAAGCTTTTTTTTTTTTTTACCATAACAGTACTCTTAATAATTTTATTTTTCGTGAAATGCTCTGTTTTTCTGAATTCTTTATTAAAAAAATAATTCATCTTACGTATCATTTAGTTTTTTGTTTAAAGCAATAGTTAACATGTAATTAAGGTATACAATCAAGATGTAGTAATCTCAATAAAGGTTCCAATTATAATTTTTATAATTAACAATTCAAAGATCAGTGAAAATTGCGTTATGTTGGCACAATCATGTCAATTTTTTTTAGTTTTATCAATATAAAGTACATTTCAAGCTAAGCATAACATCATTTTCAGCGGCGCAAACTTTTCACACGTACTATATATACGTACTTTTATGCTTAATCACCATGAATTCAAATAAAAATGTATTTTCTATTTAATTGTAATGAAAAAAATAGCATCAGATAAAAAACCCTGAAAAGATGCCATTCTCGTGACGTCACAGTAAATATGAATTTTTATCACTTATAAAAACAAAGTAACACGTGAAGAAATATTTTTACCGAAATTTAACCTGCAAGTTAAAAAAATACGTCCAAAAAGTCACGTGTCTGAATATTTTTATTAATAAAAAAATTAGCTGTTTAGCTGTTCTTTCTAAAATGTGATTGAACACAGTATTTTGTATGAAAAGTAAAATCTACTTTTATTAATAGACGGATTAAATAAATTTTATGTTACATTTTTTTAATCGTGCTCAAAAGTAATTCACTTAGTATCATAAAGGGTTAAGTAGAATGCACAGTTTTTGAAATCGGTTTTAGTATTTTTTATAGGACTTTTTTTTTTCCTACTCCGACACACATAAGGATAATTATATGTTTATCACGATATTCATATATTCATGCATATACTGGAGTCCCACAGATTCAATCACATTTCAAAAATTTATAAAAGTTTAAATAAATTGTCGTATCAGAGTACGGTAGGGCCTGATTATCCAAAAGGCATGTAAAGCACAAGCTATCCCTCTAAAAGTAAAGAGGGCCCCCAAAATGACTTCAAAATGGGACCTTACATTCCCGTTATATAATTTTTACATTGCATTATTAATTTTCTTGGAGGGGAAAGTTTGCCTAATACCAGAGAAAATCCACAGTAATTCAGGAAAGTTTTCTAACCTAGTAATTTGAATGTGATCAATATGATATTAACCAATCATGTGGCTCCCAGAGGTGTTGGTTAGAAATCACCTGACACCTGAGTGGTAAATATACAACTATACCGCAAATATACTCATCTACGTTATATACAGGGAACATAACGAAAAGTTGTTTGATGAAATATTTGAACTCAGCTAAGATCCTCACGGGAATAATATTTGTTACATTGATGAGTTTCCATAAATGTAGAATTTAGAAAACTTTTCTCGTGGGCCCCCAAAATGACACTGTGCTTCCACTAGATTCAGAGGTTAATCGGGCCCTGAATACGGTTTTGCTTAATAAAACTTGTCAAAGAAGAATTTTTTTTTCTTCTTGTGGCAAAAGAAAAATATAATTCAAATTTTCACCGATAGGCGGCGCTACTAAGGCCGAAGTTACCAAAAAACATTAAAAAAAAATCGAGATTATACAGCAAATATTTATTTGTATTTGAAAATAAGCTTGTGCAAACGCTCACCGATACGACATTTTGTTACATTTTTGTAAAATTTTGAAATGTGACTGGACAAGGGGAACCCGGTGTATGTTGTACAACATACAGTCAAGAAGATATTTAATCAGCAAATGAAGGCAGATAATAGTAAAAAGTATCATTCGATTGAGATTTATGTCTTCTTTAAATCTATAGAAGTAAAATAAGTTTAGAGGGTCGTCTTCACATTAAAGTAGAAAAAAATATTGATAGCAGAAAACAATTTGAATACATCAAATTAGAAATAAAAGAATGTGAATATTTTTTTTTCTTGTTCTTTCATTGGAATATATTTTTCTAAATAAATTTAAAATAAAAACCAAACTTAAATAGAACCCTGGGACCGTATAAATATTAAAATTTCGTAACTTTTACAAAAATACCTATTTTGATTTAAATGGTTTTTAGGATGATGAAGAACAAGATTTGAAAAATTATTCAGTAGGAAGTATACTTCTAAAATTAACGATTTAGGAATTAACTATTTAGCAACAATGAGAGGGGATGCCTTGTATATACGATATAGCTCAAATTAATTGGAACTGTCAATGAAAAACAGCAAATTTCTCTTAATACACAATTTATTATAAATAGTACATACTTAGTTTTTTTAATAGTTGATATGTCCTCCCTTGTTCCTTATTATCTCCTGACAACGTTTAGTCATTGACTCAACTAGTTATTCACTTTTTTTTTTTCAGTTTATCGTCATAAAACCATATTTCGATTAGTGAAGAAATCCTAGACATTTTTGCCATACAGTCTTCTTTGGCAAATTTTTGCTTACTAATTGACCAGAGATTTTCGATCGGGTTTAATTTTGGTGAGTTACCAGGCCATTGAAAAACATTTATACCTTTTTGAGCGAAGAAGTTTTTACATTTTTTAGATGTATGTCAAACTGCAAGATCTTGCTGGAAAATCCTACCACCGGCTCGAAACAATAATTTATAAGAGTCTCTGGAGTACAGATATGTACTTATATGAATTCCTCATTCCTTCTAACCGAACCGATGGTCCTGGTCCATGAAATGTCACACAGCCCCCAAACAATTTCTTTGGAGGATGAAATATTGTTTTCAGCCGGCGACGGAATTTTCCAACAAGATTTTGCACCTTGCCATACTTCTAAAAAATGTAAAAACTTTTTCGTTCAAAATGGTATGTTTTTCAATGGCCTGGTATCTCACCAGACTTAAACCCGATCGGAAATATCCGGTCAATTTGTATGCAAAAACTTGCCGAAGTAGACTGTACGACAAAAATTATGGTTTTTTTCATTCATCAAGATATGCTTTCATATGACGATGAACGAAAAAAAAACATATGAAAAACTAGTTGAATCAATGCCCAAACTTTGTCAGGAAGTGATAAAGAACAAGGGAAGAACATATCAACTATTAAAATAAACTAAGTCTGTACACTTTATAATAAATTATGTATTAAGAGAAATTTGCTGTTTTTCATTGAATGTCCCAATTAAATTGAACGGTACTGTAATATATATGTGTGTTGGTTGACGAATTGAGAAACCTCCTTTTTCCGAAGTATGTTAAAAACATTGCAAAATTTCTAAATCGGTCCTGTCTGATCATTTTCTTTCTCTGTCCTCTTTCTGATAAGGAATCGGAGAAAATATGAAAGTAAATATTTTTATTGCACTTGACCTCTTGTTCTGTGAAATGCCTCAGTCAAAGTCACTTTCAAGACGCCTCCACCCTGAAAACCTTGGAATGCACTCGTGCCAAAATACTAACATGGTATGCTGAAGGTAGTGTTCATATATTTGTTGACTAATTAGCATACACACATAAATACTATAGAGTGGACATTCATTCGGAGGCATAAATGCTTCGGCTTGTGATTTTTTATTCGCCTCATTATAATTTAGAATGTCCTAGACGTTGTTTTTGAAAATATTAGCATTGTAAATCCAGATGCTTTATCGACCACGAAGACTGGAATTGCACAACGTAATTACTACGCTTGCCTCATAATTTTCATAAAAGAAATTGGATGTGCTAAGCAAGGAATTTGCGTGGCTGGAATTTTTTCAAGAGAGGGAGTTATTTTTTAACCAGAAGTTGTTAACATAATAGCTTTTATTATATGTGTAAGAAAAAGAAACTGCATGACTTATTCTGAAATTTTGGAAAAAAAATTCTATATTATGCCTATCCATTATTGATTTGTAAAGGATAAAATAAAAACACACGAAAAAAAAAAAAAAAAAAAAAACTGAATAGAAATATCAAGATTTATCAAAATTACTCCTATGTATCTTAGGCAATTA
Organism: Maratus michaelseni; assembly: GCA_963931845.1. Taxonomy (NCBI): domain Eukaryota; kingdom Metazoa; phylum Arthropoda; class Arachnida; order Araneae; family Salticidae; genus Maratus; species Maratus michaelseni. The sequence continues at coordinate 228,605,464 of OZ007596.1, forward strand.
ATTAACATGGTTTTAAGAATTTTACGCTCAGATGGGATGGTTATGTTTAGTGTATTTCCTGTAAGCCCAGTAACACTTGTGAATATTTCAACGTTTAAAAAAATAACTTTATTTTCTAAATAAATTTCTAAACATAATTTCACATTAAAAGTAAATATTTAAAGAAATCTTATGCCCTCTCTCTCTTTTCCCTGTCAATATATATATATATATATATATATATATATATATATATATATATATTTATTTATGTGTGTATATATATATATTATTGTGTACTTAGGTTTTGTCTGTTCACATATACAGTAATACCTCGGTTTTCGTTGACTTCGGTTATCGTCGGTTTCGGTTTTCGTCGATTTTTTCCGCGAAAAATTTGTTTCTGTTTTCGCCAGTTGCTTCGGATTTCGTTTATTTCCTTTGTATTTTTATGCGTTTTTTATTGATTGCGAGTGCTCTATCATGGAACCAAAGAAAGTTTCTTTTAAGTAACTTGTTTAATGGTAATATCTTGCCCCATTTTAGGCAAATTTTAAAGAGGCAGCAGAAAGAGATCACTTTGGACAGCTTTTTTGAGCGACATAGGCCCTCTGACTCTGAAGCTAGTCCACTGCCAAAAAAACAAAAAGGGAAGTGACCCCAGATACTGTGCCTTGATACCATACGCTAAGAACACTATGTTAATTCCTTATTGTTTTTAGTATTAAACGCTATACTTACTCTCCATAAAATGTGTTTTTGATATGTATTTTGGAGTGTTTAGAACGAACTAATTGGATTTACATAGATTCATATGGATGTAATTGACTCGGTTTTTGTCAGTTTCGGATTTCGCCGATTGTTTCCGGACGGTTTATCGACGAAAAGCGAGTTATCACTGTAAATTGAAATACGTAATGCATTGAGCTAGATAGCACAGCTACATTTATACAGTTAAACGGTCTCACTTTTTTTGTGTTTATCTCAGATAGTTAATTTCAGCAGTTTTTATGAATTGAAAGAAATCTTTGTAGCATTCTCATCTTTGGAAAATAACAAGAGGACGTGTTGTTTGCCAAATTTCAATATACTAATTTATAAATATCTCACATTATTAACCCCCTCCGCCCTAGTGGCTGAATTTCTAAAATTGCTGAAATAAATGTTTACTTATTTTTTAGTAGATTCGTTATCCTGAATCTCACGCTCCTACCTAAAAATGCTGCTGAGATATGGCGAAAAGGCGAAATGACCTAAAACTTTCTACCTCCCCCCCCCCCCCATTTAACTCCTTTAATAGGTGGATCTCTAAAATAGCTGAAATATGTGTTTAATTATTTTTTTTAGTAGATTTGTTATCCTGAATTCAACGCTCTTACCTGCTGCTGAGATATGGCGAAAAAGTGAAATGACCAAAAACTTTCGACCCCCCCCCCCATTTAACCCCTTTAGTGGTTGAATTTCTAAAATTGATGAAATATGTGTTTAACTATTTTTTGTAGTAGATTTGTTATCCTGAATTTCACGCTCTTACCTAAAACTGCTGATTAGATATGGCAAAAAGGTGAAATCACCTAAAACTTTCGTTTCGATCCCCCATTTTGCCCCCTTAGTGGTTGAATTTCTAAAATTGCCTGAAATACATGTTTAACTATTCTTAAATGGATTTGTTGTCCGAATTTCACGCTCCTACATAAAACTACTGCTGAGATATGGCGAAAAGACGAAATGACCTAAAACTTTCGACCTCACATTTAATCTCCTTAGGGTGTGAATTTTCAAAAATCCTTTCTTAGTGGGTGCCTACATTGTCTAAGGAACATGTCTTCCAAATTCCATTGCCCTAGGACCGATGGTTGAGGAGCGGCTTTGATCATGAATCAGTCATAGGGCATGTTCTTTTGTAAGTATAGATATACCTCATAACAAATGAGTAATAAAAATTTGCTGTGCCGTTCCGTTTATTCTTTGATATATAATGTATTATAATGTATGAAAAATTTCCCCTTTTCTCATCAATTAAAAAAAAAATATCTTCTTTTTCGTGTGTTTTAGTTGAATAAAAGTCTGAGTTTAAATTAATTTTTTTTATTATTATTTCATGATTGGGGCGACTTTTATCATTATTGACCTTAACTGCCTTGCCTACAATGGCCTTAGTCACATTTTTATCGTCGACTGAAAGCAATAAGCAACTCTGCGCTTGAAAATCTACATTGCACTTTAATAATCATAACTCCAATTCTTTTAACTTGTCTACGATAATAGTTCCGTTTTTTGTCGCTTTTATGTGATCACAATAACTGGTAACATTTTCATGTTTTATAAATAGCAGGTTGTCTTCTAAATTAATTCTGTATAACTTTTAATTGCAAACAATCATGCTACAAAAGCTTCCTAAAGAAATCATCAGATCTTTTTGTACATTTAGGTGCGTTTTGTTTACGTTGAAATAATTCTATACATGGGTTATCATTACTTAAAATAATGAACTCTTTGCCCTTGAATCTGATCATTTAACAAGGCAAAATACTAAAAAAACAAGTTAGTGGGGGATGTTTAACACAGAAAAAGAAGAAAAATCCGGTCCGATGCCAAAAAAATATTCCTATTAAATAGCCGTGAAAGGTCGAAGGAGATCAGCTGATGAATCATAATCTTGTTAGCAGACAGTTTTCTTTTTCTTTTTTCTTTTACTTATTTATACACAAACTAAAACTAGTCATTGGGTGCCACCGTAATACCCATCATGGATATGCACAATATAAAATATGAAAATAAAACATGTGTAAACTACTTATAAAATGCATTGCCATTCGTATAAAATCGTGGCTTGACGACGTCATAAACTTTAAATGCTCTATTACGGAATTGCGTAAAAGAAACATCCTTATAACTCATAAATTGATAATCATATTAACTAACGGTTTACTACGTTGGATTAAGCATCTCATTTTCAATTAAAATATATCTTTAAATTGAAATTTGAGTGAAATACAGAGTCATGAAAAATCGAAGAGTGTGAAAAATAGGATTATAAATATCTCGGCAACTCATTATCCTATCGACTTCATTCTTTATGGAAAATTTATGTTTTTGTATTGTCTTTTATATTCACTCCTTAAAATAAACAATTTCGAAAATTTTTATATACCTTTTATCAGAACGAATATTTCGAGAGTCCGAAAAAAATAGTTTCGGATAATCGAGGTTACTGAAATTCAATAAGCTTCTTACCATTATTACATACTAAGTACATGCTAAATTTTAGGTCTCTAATCTCAAATTGTTCGGGAGGTAGAGCGTTTACAGACACGCACACATACACACAGATAGACGGAGGGCAAATTTTTTTTTTCTTAAAATATGTTTTTCGGAATCTCCAGTATCTGAAGCGTGTAAATCCGTCAAAAAATTTTTTTTTCGATTTTCAAAACGATTACAAGACTTACCCTATGATGGGTAAGTAATATATAAAACCACTTTTACGATTTTTGAAGTGAAAACACAGATGCCCTTAAAACTAATTCGTTAGATTATAAAATTGTCGATAGTGGCACATAAAATTAATCACTTGTAGTAAGTAGTTGAAAATGTTTTATACAAATTTTGCTTTTCAAAAATAGATGAAAATGCGGCGTTTTATTCGAGAGAGAAAACATGCTTGTCGCTTAAAATTAATGCATTAGATTATAAAACTGTCGATAATTAGTAATAAGTGTAATCATTAGAAGTGGGCAGGTGAAAATGGTCTATAAAAACTGTATTTTTTAAAATTAAATAAAAGTTTAGCTATGTAATTCTAAAGAAAAACATATTTTTATCTAAATTACTTCATTAATAGATGATCATTAGAAATTGGGCAGATTAAAATTTATTTAATAAAATAATTTACTTTTTGCTAATAAAATGATTCGGTTTTGTATTTGAGATTGAAAACATACTTGCCATTAAAATTAATTCATTAGATAAAACCATAAAAATGCTTTATCAAATTGGATAAAATCTCGGTTATGCATTCGAGAAAGCAAACATACTTGTCGTTTAAAAGTAATTCTTTAGATTATAAAACTATCCAAAAATAGTATATAAGAGCAAACATAAGAAGTGGACAGGTGAAAATGGTTTATAAAAACTGTTACTTTTTAAAATTCAATAAAATTTCAATTATGTAATTCTAGAGAGAACACATATTTTTCTCTCTAAATTACTTCAGTATAAGATATAGTCATTAGAAATTGGACAGATAAAAATTGATTTATGGAAAATTTACTTTTAAAAATTTAATAAAATGTTTCGGCTTTTTATTATAGAGATAAAGAAAATACTTGCCACTAAAATTAATTCATTGAATAAAGGTATGAAACAAGAAACTTTTGAAACAGGGAAATGTATAATAATTTACAGGTGCGCGTTATACGACAGATATAAAAATGAAAGAATAAAAATTAAGAAATGATAAAGCATAATACAGTAAATTCTGTCTAAGGCAGTCTCTGTGTAAGCCGGAAATCTATGTAACGCGGAAAGATTCTCATGTGTCCCGGTTATCCATAAAAAATAACATTGATTCATGCTGCATAAGCCGGAATCTGCCTAACACGGAAACAGAAAGTGTTTTAAGGTCCTACCGAATCCAAATGTTTGCATAAGACGAAAAAAAAAGGCATTTGTTTTAATGAAATTTTATAACTGATATAACGTTAAATACTCGCTGTCGAATTTAATTTAATTTCATAATAGATTAACAAAGTTAATTCAAAAACACAAACTGTTTACATTTTTAATAAATGCTTTCTTATTCCATTTTTTCCCATGTAAATGTGCACATAAAAGTTAGGTACTTATCCATTACAGTGTTGAATTCAGGGGGTGGCCCGGGAGGATATTCCTCCCCGGAGCATTGAAACGTCCTTCCCGGAAGATTTGAGATTTTATACTTTTAATGGTTAAAAAGGTCAATCCCCCCGGAACTCTACAATCTCCCCCCCCCCCCCGGAGATACAGAAATCCCTACCGGAGAAAAGTGTCTGAATTCAACACTGATCTATTATCCCGTCGATCACTTTCATAAAAAAAAAAAAAAAAAAAAAAAAAAAAACTATCAAACTATAGGATTTAAAGTCAAAAATGCATGATCGAGGCGTCATATTCACTTGACATCAAATGCGTTACACGTACTTGTTATGTCATAAAGTAATTTTTAATTCGACGTTTAATGTATTTTTAATATGGAGTTAATTATGCGCTGAACCACTTTCGCCAAAATAGACCAACCGTCTGTGAAACTAAAACAACGAAATATTACAACAACGAAATATTTAAAACACCAGAAAGTATAAATGAAAAATAAAGAGTGTAATATATACTATTTTTTAAAATACTCTTTTATTCGCGCTTACTATAAATGCGACTTTAATATCATAAACTTATTCGAAATATTATTTTCTTAATGCCATTAAAAATGTATATATTAAAAAAAAAAAATGTTTTTCTGTCTGGCAGATAGATGTACTTTTGCAACACATAGCTACTTCGAATCCATAATAAGAAAGAAACCTGTTTTTCTTTGTGTGACAATTGTATTTATGCTACATTAAAAAGGTGAGACAAAGGTAAACAGGTGGGAATCTATTTGACTTTATTTTTGCGTATTTCTGCCGTTAATCATTAGAATATGTCTCAAACACTTAAAAGTGGGAGTGTTTCATACTCAAGACGTGATTCAAATGTAAACCCGTGTTTTTTGATTATCTGACGTAAAACGTTTTATTATTATTTTTTTTGTGCCTGCGCTTCCGCTTTCTGTGATTAAATAGAAAAATAAATTTCGAATTCATTCTCATGTGTGACTTTTTTGATAGATAGAATTTTTTACATTAGTTTTGCAAAGAAAAATATGTTTGTTAATATAAATACTCTTGGATGTACCACAGGGTGCCAAAAAATGAGGACAAAAGTAGGTAAAGGCATTCATTACACTCAGTAACAGAAAGGATACAAAGTTTTTTTTTTTTTTTTTTTTTTTTTTTAAGTAGAAAAAAAAAAATTGTTTTTTTTTCTTTTATGAATAGAAATAATACATTAAAAAGTTATTACCTTTCTTTTACGTATAAAATAATGCAATTAAAATTATGAAAAAAAAAAATCATGAAAGTAAAAGTAGTTATAAATGCGAGTAAAATGCGATTCCGTCATGAGAAGTGCAGGAAGTAGAAATTGAATCAGTGATGCCATATGCACAAGTTGCATTCTGAATTGTGAAGCATTTAGCCCATGTTATTTGGACGCGAATGGTAGCCTTTTACAGCACTTTTCAATCACATATTATCCAAAGCAAAGTAAGTCTGATGAAAATATCGTCACAATATCTTCATGATTGGTAATGAACGAATATCTATAGGTTTGGCTCATTGACTAGTAATATAAATTATTTATATTTCTAGTCAATAGTTTGGCTACTTCTTCCATTTTGAGTGGGTTTGGAAAAACATGTACAATGTCGACGTCACCTCCTCTGCCTTAACATCTTTAAAAAAGCAAAATTAAGGGTTCTGAATGAAACTGTTATAAAACAAGACGTTAAACGTGACATATGAGGTGCGTTCGTTTTATAACTAGTTTCACAAAGTAAAAAAATCATCCTTATTATTTCAGTGAAATGAATTATATCGCCTTATCATCTTATATGAGCATGCTTTTTTCTTATTTTATTACGTATGCCCCGTTTACAGATGCGAATTTTATTTTCAACATCAGACAGCGCTGCAAAATTCACCATGGAGATCTTGCTTTGCGAATGATTACCTCCATGGTTTAATATTTTTATGACTCATGATGAACGAATCTCTTGTGTTTATTTACTTTAATGGATTGAGAAATTGGGCTGTCAACCGAATTTCAGCTGAAGTTATCTCCGAATCGATACATTTTTTAATGTAACTTATCTCTCAAGCAAACAATTTTTTTGAACGATCCTTCTAAAAATGTCACTTTTATGCAATTTTATTCGAAAAAATAATTTTGCATAAAAATGGCTGCCTGGCATGTGAAAAAGAAGTGGTTAGCTCACATTTGTTTTCCTCAGTCACATGACTTGCGATTTTATTATATAGATTAGGTATGATAGGATTTAATAGAATAAAGAAAACTTTTATTAATATCTTTTTAAGTTTTGATTCGATTTTCGTAATATTTGAAATGACTCGACAAAATTCTACAACGATTATATACATTAAGTTTCAAACCATTCGGTTGGGTAGTTTTTGCGCTGTTATATGCGGACAGACGGACAGACGGAGGGACCAGACGACGACTATAGGTGCTACATATTTATCTAATTACGAACGCACCTAAAAAGGTGCCACCTGGCAAAAACATCAGAAATTTAATTTAGGTACTGCAGGTGTAAAATGTAAAGTATAAAAAGATCCCGAAGCGTAAATTTATGAGCTACACTCGTGATTTTAAATCAGATTATGTATAATAAGTGTTGATTAACTGATAGGAGATGATTGTGGGTCCACCTAGCGGTAAACATGTGTAAATAATAACAAGAACGAAAAATCTTGCGTCCAGCATAGATTATGAAACACTTTCCAACACATCCAGAACAAAAACTCAACGTTAAATAAGGTAAAAGAAAATATGTAAGTAAACAGTTGAGAAAACATATACAACATTGAAAAATACAGTTTTCGAAATTACCTTCCATTGCAAAAAAAGTAGTCGAATTATTTTGTGCAGCATTATATATGATCTGTAGATTTGGATATGTAATACATAGCATGATACAATTTAGTTCAGTTTGAAAATTCACATTTAGCAATTTTCGCTAAAAGCTGGAAATGCACTCGAAATCTTTTGTACAGCCCTGTATATTATCTAAACACTTTTGTTCACATCACATATTAAGCTAAAATTTAATTCAGGTAAAAAACGCATAAGGCAACTTAAAACTCACTTCCAGCAATTACCAACCATAAGCGACAATATATTTTGTTCTTTGCGTAGCCCTGTATATGAATTTATTTATATTCCACAAATTTATATTAGTCTACTAAATATAGTTCAGCAAGGAAATGCGTAATGCAATTAAAAACTACCCTTAAGCAATTCACTCCCATAGAGCGTAATACTTATGAATTCCCTTGTGTAGCCCTGTATATGATCAATCGAATTTATAAAAACCACGTAATATGAAAAAAATTAGTTAAACTTAAAAACGCATTTATCACACATAGACTGGTAATTATCGCACGTATACTGTAACCGAATTCTTTTGTGTGTCAATGTAAATGAGCGATAAACGCAATGTACACCATACTTTTAAGCGAGCAATGTGCACCTCAGTAATGCGTATAATTTTCATTATGTTTGAAATAGTGAAACATCATTAAATTACACCGCAAACGATTTTTCCCCGTCGAACAATGTGTAACAGAATTCTTTTGTTTGACCCTGTAGATGAATAATAAATGTTTTGTACTCATATTCTACAAAAAGCATGTTTTAAAGCACTTCATAAATATATATCGTTTCAAATGGCGTAGCATCATCAAAATGCACTTGGAACGATTGACTGTAATGTAACGGAATACTTTTGACTGTCCCTGTAAAAAAAAACTATAAGTGCCACACTCTTCATTTGAAATAGGGAACATGCTGTAGTAGACGACAATAACATACGAAAATTTCAGGGCAATCCAAGCATATTTACGCGAGTTAAGAGCACGGCCATACGGCCAGACAAACCGAAGTCATAAACACTTTTCAACTAGGTTGGAAAGTGTTAAATCTCTATCTCAAGAACTAATGCGCGAATTTTCATCAAACTTCAGATTTTGCTAAACGTTGACACAAGTTGTTGCTGATTATGATTTCGATATATACTGCCCGGTGGTGCTGATATGCTGCATTATTCACAATTTCCGCAATAGCTGTAATCTTCAGAACTAATGCATGGATTTTCATCAAACTTCAGATTCACTTTGACGTTGACATACGTTGTTGCTGATAAGGTTTGGGTGTAAACAGCCCAACATGTAGCACTGCTATGCTGCATTTTTCATGATTTACACGATTTTACCGATAGTCATATCAAGAATTAATGCACGGAATTTCATCAAACTTCATATTCTGTTATTTTGGTTATTTTTAAATATTCACATGTATGAGATAAAAGAAAGTTCTAGACTTGGTACGTCCAACTAGTTTTTATTATTATTATTATTATTATTATTATTCAATTCCTACTATTAGCTCACAGTCTCTATATATTTATATATCTTGTTCAAACTTTCAATCGTTAATAAAATATTTTCTATTCTTACACTCAAGTTCAAATACATTTTTTTAAACTTGTAGTGGATGACACTGGATGTTAATACAGTTTTTTCAAATATTAATTCATTAATTAAATTTAATTAATTAATTTTAGTTTTATATGGGAGAAAAAAAAATTATCCCATTGTTTTCATCAATGAAATGAAAGATTTTCCTAAAATTGGTGATACCACAAAAATAAAATACCGCAATGATGATTATAAAAAAATGTTCAATAAAGATAACGTGGGACATGAATGCTGCACGGGTTTATTTTATATATTTATGATTGAAAAGTAGGAATTGAGTTAATTTTTTTTTATATTACTTGTTTTTTATTTAGTTTTTGTGATTAAACGCAAAAGAACGCACATTTCTTTTCAATTACTACCTTTCTTTGAATTATCGCCGTATAAATGGAAATTACGTCATATGATCTCACAACGACAGCAATAACGTAAGTTTTTTGAGGATAGCAGTCGAGTGTTAAATAATTTTATTTTAAAACATTTTTACAATTGATTGTAGGATCAAACATATTTACTACCCGTAGTTTAGCAGCCTTATTTGAAAAGTAATATAAAACTTTAATATATTTCGTATAAAAATAAATAAATACTGTCAATGTATGGAAGTTATTTGCTCTTATATGCACTAATCTGTTTTCGTAATGCATTCTTTTTATCAGTTGTATTTGTTTCATAATGATTAATTCAGTTAATGATATTATGATTGCAATTATATACGGAAGACATAATCCACACATTCCTGCTTCAGAAATTTTTCAACAATGAAAATGAAATCATCCAATCAAGTGCAATTATGTTTATGCAAAGATTATACAAAATCCAGGATGCTATTATGCCAGTCATAAGAAATCATGCTTTCGCTGTTGGTGGTCAGTAAAGCAACGTAGGATGAAATTATCATATATGCAATGGCACAAATATATGTTTAAAGAAAATATTATAATAATCCCATTACAGAAATGAATGTCATTACGCCATCATATTGCCAAAATCCTGTTGAAAAGAATTTAAAATAGTTTTCAGAAGATTATGTCTTATAATCCTCCTCTTTAATAAAAAGCAATGCGTTGCTGACGACTGGGATTTTCGCTAATCGTTGCCACAGATTAATCTCGGAAAATGAAACATTTGAAGTTATTGAAAAAATTAATAGCTCGAAAAGTATTTGTCAGAAAATTGTTAGACAAACTTCGTTAGAAAGGTAAAAAATTGTATTTTACTTGATATAAATTTCAAATCTAATGATTATGCTGTTTTTCAAATATTGAATTTCAAAAATTTTCAGATTTCACAATGGAGTACCATAGCGAAACCTTCACGCATAAAAAGATAATGGTAACGGCAATGTGTCCAGACTGGCTATAGCACGAGTCACAAATTATATTAGCAAATTGAATTATGATGTCACAAATGTATGATTTTTATTTAATTTTATATAAAAATAATTTTTGGTATTGTTAGCGGGCAAGCAATATCTATATATACATATATATATATATATATATATATATATATATATATATATATATATTAGATTATTTTTTAACACAATTATTTCAAATTGGTAAAGTAATCATACAAGTTGTAAATTTCCAACTGGACGAAAAATGTCCGGGCCAGGATTCGAACCTGGGATAGCTTGGCTGAAGCCGCCACGCTCTACCACTGAGCTATCCCGGTCGAATCTGGAGGGCATAATTCACCCAGTTAACCTTATTGATCAAAGCATCTGGTCTGATATTTTAATCAGCTCAACAGAAAAGATCGCAGGTAAAGGAACTCCAGTAAACACTGGAAAACGTGAATACACTAGATTATTTTTTAACACAATTATTTCAAATTGGTAAAGTAATCATACAAGTTGTAAATTTCCTCTGTATATATATATATTAAATGTAAAAAATCTGTTCGAGTTTTCAATTAAAAGAATATCTTTCATCTATATTTTGTAACCCGGGAAGCCCGTGTCGGATCCCCTAAGTATGTAATATATGGTAAAGATTCGCATATACACATAAATGACATATATTCTTTGCAACAATTTGACTTTGTTGGACAGCCTTGACTTTTGGCTATAGCTCTGGCTCGAAATTTCTATGATAATAGAATTTCCTTGTTACAGCCATGTCAGTTTTTCCCGATACCTCTTCTAAAACTTTCCAAAGTCCTTTCAATGTTCGTGAATTCATTTAAACAATCCAAATGCAGAAAAAGGCCATTGGTGAGGTAGGGGGGGGGGGGGTGTACGTCAGGTGATTTTACATGCATTTCTTCAATTGAGACACGATTTATTTCCGTTTGGGCTTCTTTCTTTGCTAAATATGCGTCAGTTTGAGTTATGGAAGAGCGGCTGAGAGACTTTGTTCATATGAAGGGCAATGTCTTTTTCATATAAAACTGGAATTTCTTCTTCAAAAATGAGTTCTAAAATATTTTACTGATAATAAAGTGAAATCACCTTAACTTTACTGCATTTTCTACCTTTAATTTAATTTCATAACAAAATCCAGCAGCAATCATGAACTATTTTGGAATTTTTTCTTTACATTCACAAACCCGTTTCTTCTTTTTTTTCTATTAATAAAAATTGCTCTTCTTTTGATACACTCACTTAAATAAAGCCTCGTTTCATCCAGTGTTACGATACTTTTTTATTTATCACCACCTATGTGTTTGTTAAAGCGAGTGTTAGAAAGCACAACACATTGAAAGACTTTGGAAAGTTTTCCAAGAGGTGTGGGAGAAAGCTGATATGATTGTACTAAGAGAAAAATCGACTATGATGGAAATTTCGATCCAGGGTTATAATCAAGTGACTGTACAGTAGCGTAAAATTGTCGCAAAGAATAGGGCATATATGTTCAGAAATTAATAGTGAAAATCGTTTCCATAAAGTGTGAACAACGCTCTGTTACACGGACGAATGTTAAAGTTTTAACATCAGTGTTTCTGAAGCGGTGTGTCGCGACACACTGGAATCAGGGACGCCATTTCAAAACTTGGAGGGTGAGGGCAAAACTTTCTTTGGATCATGTTGTTCATCGCTGAGAAGCAATAGATACAGTTTTATTCTTATATATGTTTTTAAAATTGACCAAAGTACTCACTAATGATGAAAGTGTCTCACACTGACACTGTTGCAACAGCAACGCTTTAGTAAATATTAATGATGGTTATTAATTTATGTACTTAAAGTGTTTATTTAATGTCGATATTTCTATTTTTATAAGATATGATAATTTTTTTAAAAGCTTTTGTGCAATTTCTGAAATTTTCTATAACATCTTTTATTTTAACACCTTCGTAGAGAGAGAAAAAAATCTTTTAAATGCAATTTGTTTGAAAACTGTATCGCAATTAATTGATATCTTATTGGTTGTAAAATAACTTTCAAGCTTGAATTAAAAAAAAAAAAAAATCTATCACTATCACGTGCAGCCCGCTTACGGAAAATTGACACGTTTGCACTTAAAAAAATATTATAAATAGTTTAGTAATTGAATCCTTCCAATAATCCATAACGAAATTAAAACTTCAACAATAAATAAATAAAATAATAATATAAATAAAACACAAATTTAATTGATATGTAATCGAACTACCGCTTAAACACTGAAATGATCAGCATCAAGAAAGTTTCTTTAAACAGTGAAATCTTTGGCGATGTTTCTCTTTAGAAACAAAACTTCATGGCTGATTCCACGACTGTAAGCGTCTGGAAAATGACATCATTTTCATGTAATCATTGCATGTATTGAGTTTTTATGAGTGTAAAGGTAAATTTCCATTTAAAAATAATGTCATACGAAATACAATTTCACTAAATGCTACGATATTTGGTTGAATTTTTTGCTTTTATTTTTCGGTATTTTCAAAAAAAATCTTTTTTTTTCGTTACACGCGCCAAAGAAAACGTACATTCTCATTTATAAACGTACATTCTCATTTATAAAGCTGAGGAATTTTACTAACATTACGTCAAATTAACGTCATTATTTTTGATTGTCGTTTTAACAATTTATGGGCGCAGAATGATTGCCATATTTTTAGAGTATTGCATTTTCATTTATTTTACCCGGAAGCCTCCCCCCCCCCCCATGGTTAACAATGGGTTTATTATGAAAATAGCTCGTTATTAAACAAAAGACAATATCTTGACAACTGAATTATAAAACAGATTACAGCAATACATTTAAACAGACATTACAAATTTTAATAATAATGAAAGATTCCGGTTTGCCTACTGTTGGTTGTCAGTTTTTAGCAGCCAAGAACTTTGCCCTACTACAGATATATTGTTGCTGTCAATATGATAAAGTTCATTACAAAATTAGAAATACAATCATCAATGTCTGTTTGACGACATCAAATGAATATTTTCCCGCTCAGCTCAATTTTGTAAGTAGCTGTAATAGCTTTTGGTTTAATTTGGTTTATTCATTCGAAAAATATAGAGCATCCATTTTCTTCCATATTATAATGGTTTTGTATAGGAATTCAGACGATTTCAAAATTTCGTCATTCACTATGAAGATGGTGGCACATTTGAATAATTGATTTAACCCTTTCCGGCACAGTGGTCCCACTCTGGGCACACTTAATTTTAATTCCAAACATGCATACGGCACAAAGAATATTTTAATAAAATTTCGTTTCTATAATGGAAGCTTAAAATAAGGAGTTCGTATTTTCTAAAAAAAGTCGTTTGTAAATTCCGGTATCAGTCAGCAATTTCTCATTTTATGAACAGACTTTGTCTATGCCGGAAAGGGTTAAACATTAAATTATCGATGCTAAATTTTCGATATGGGTATGTTTTAAATTAATCCAATCAGAATAGGATCTATATGGATAAGAGTTCTCATTTAAATATTATAAAATGTTCACCAAAACTGTTTTCTCCAAATGAAAATTATAAAAACGTTGGACTTCTAAATTAGTTATAAATTTCGTAAGAGAAGTTTACATTCGTATAAGAAACTTTGTTACACGATATTTTATCCCATTTCGGAAACAGATATAGCTGTTTAGTGCTTGAAATGCAAGTAAGTATTGTTTTAAGAAATACTTGTTTGTTACAAGGACCTTGGCGGTTTTTTTTTAAAGCTTGGCGCAATTCGGGCTTCAGAAAATAAGATTTATTGCCAAACTAATATAAACAGCTACTAGCTGAACCGCCCGCGTTACCCGGGCCGGTAATAATAATGAAAAAAAAAACCCATCAAGTTTTTAATATTTTATATCTTTAACTCGATTTTGTATGCAATTATATTTTTTAATGAAAAATTTGCGAAAAAATATTGATGTTTAGTGCTAAAAGCGCTCATTTTCTTGTTTTTTTTTTGTCCGAACTCTTTGAAATCAATTTTGGTTATAAATAAAACGGTTTTACTGCCCGTGTAAAAATTTCGTGAAAAATATTGTTATCTAGTTGTAAAAGAAATGTTTACTTTTCGCCATTTTGTTTCTTTATTTGTTTTCGCGTCGGCTCCTTTAACATTGCAATAAAAAATAGTTCTCATCTTCCGAACTCTTTGAAATTTCAAACAGTTATAAATATAACTTTATCCAAGCTCTCTTTAAAATTTTGCGAAAAAATATGCATATTTAGTAGTGAAAAAGCGAGTTCTTAAAAAAAAAAATCTTTCGATGCAATGGCTATATTACGCCATCCGTTCTCAATCAACTCTTTTCAATACCCTTAGGCTAAACAGGTGAAGGCTAAACACCTTTCCCGTTTCTGAGGGGAGAAACTTAAAAAAAAAAAAATTGAAGCATACGCAATGAGACAATTTTCGTGTGGAAAAGAGAATGTGAATTTGACAGAATGCGCTTATTGTTTTAAATATTTGATGGAAAAAAACGTGATGAACCTTTAAGCTTGTTTATATATGCATTTAATATTTAAAAAAATGTCAAAAGATACTTATTGTGATAAATACTTTCTTTAACTTCAATAAGGGCCATTTTTATTACAATCTACCAAATAAATAATCAAATTACTTTCACCTTAAAAAAAAAATAATAATAAGCAATTTCAGAATATCATTGGATAAAACCGTGTTTAGCATGAAATATCTTAAAAATTAATTTCTTGAAACTCCGAGAAGAACTCCTATTTTTTGTTTTTTACCCTTAACGCGCAATATTGAAAATTCAAAACTTTGAAGCATTTTATATAATTTTTTGCTTTTAAATAAAGAAAAAAAAATTATTACTATACGATTTTATGTTAATTAAAAAATATAGGCGTACATAGATACATGCATATCACAAATAGCTTATTATTAAAAAAAAATCTCTGGATTAATTTTTAAAAATATATTTTAATAGTTTTAGTCATTACAATAATCGTTTACAGCAGTATATTTAAATATTGTTGAATTTTCTGGACTTCAACAACTAATTGCATAGGTGTTTCGAACTCTTTAGTGCGGAAGTTAAATGAATACATTTGTCTGAGAAATTCGATAGCTTTGACACAAAGCGATAACACTTGATATACTTTAGATACAGTCTGAATGACAACAAACAAAGAATAAGAAGAAAAAAAGCTATTAGTTACCGTGGAGCTTTGAACCTGCATTATGAGCGTAAGAGTTAGTGTGTCAAGCTCTTTTCAAAAAAGTTGATGTAGTTCATTTCCTTGTTGATTTTTACTTAACTAGCCAGCAATTCAATCTTGTTCAAACCCACTCGAGAAATTAAAAAACAGTTTGTTACAAAATGATGCAAGTTGATATATTTTATTTTTTTGTTCAGCGTCCACCTTCATACTGGTCAGCGGTTCCCAAAATTTATTGTTAGGCGACCCACAGTTTCAAATTTTCTCGCGATCCACATTGTTACGGTTGGTTTCAACAAATTTTTTTTTTTTTTAATCTACATTAATTATTTAAATCACTTTCTCAACATTTATTTAAAAGCACTCTTTTTTTTCTGTTTCTAATAAAAATTTAAATAAATAAAAGTAATTGTAATAATTATAATAAAATCAGTTTTTATTTTTTCTTCTTTCTTTTTCTTTTTGCAAAGTAATTTCAACGTTTATAGTCTAACGTAGCTTCCTGTTTTTCAAATACGAAAAGCAGACAGCAAGGGAGGGATGTTTTGTCAGTAGACTGCACAGGTGGAAAATTTGGAGTCATCTAGTCTGACTTTGATATAAGAATGACCGACCGCCCTGTATAAGAATTACGTTATCTTATGAGTGTACTATACACGCAATTAGGCTTTGTAAGTTTACGTCAGGCTTCAATTGGCTCTGCTATCAGGCGGATAGCTGGCGCCCATGTAAACAGAGGCTAACAGGACCCCCCTTCAGCACACGCCATGGGGGTGATGCATGGTTTCCTTCCCCCATGAAGCGGCCGGCAGAGTGGAGCGGCAAGCTGTAGTCTTCACGATGAGTCCATTTTTCCTTTTGTTTCCATTCCCGTACCCCTGGCAGAGTGGATCGGTCCCGTTTTTCAAGCAGCGCGGGAGAATGAATGTTTACGACACTTGTTGCTTGGCCAAGAGACCTGTCGTTTGACTCGTAAAAAAAATTCGACTTATTACGGGGCTTGAAGATTGGCCTGTGGGCTGGATCGCGAAGTTGTTGAAGGCGGACAGGTTTCTGGAAGATTTTTTTTTTTGAGAGTGGGGCATTGATGGCCCTACATTAACCATCCTAAGTCATGATGTTATGATGAAAAGAGGCTATAAGGGCATTTTCGAATTGCGGATCTATATCTGTTAACGAGAAATTAAGAAGAAGATATGTGTAGCCTATTTTTTTTTGGCGTAGTGGCGCTCCAAGATTATGACTTCTTAACCATCAGAAGTGATCATAGATATTGAACTAAACCGGTCGTTAGAAGTCGTAGTGTTCTGAGTTACGGTGATGGCTATCTTCGAATAAAACACATGCTTCAGGAAGGTGAAATTACTGACTCCGACGGTGAAGTTCTGGACCGTAGAACGATTTTCCCCTCCGGACTAGATGATGGACCTAGTAGTTGATAGCAAGTGATGCAGTGAGATGAGAGGATTGATGAATGTTAGCTTGAAACCACGTCTGAATTTTTCCCCAGCCTGAATACTCCAGCTTAAGTGCTTCATCAGATTTTGAAAAAGGAGGAAATGCTCCTAAGTGCCCATTGACTAAAATTGTAGAACTCTCTACCTGTTGTAAGTACTATTTGCATAGTTTTTCTTTTTATTTATTTGTACCTCTTTTTAAAAAAAAAAAAAAAAAAAAAAAATATGTTTGCTATACCAGAGTTTAAAAGTGAGATGAATATCTTTGGATAATTTCAATAAGAATAAACATTATGAACAGAAATAGTCTGTAGGTTAATATATAATGTTTGTATGTTTGAACGACCATTAAATGGTAATATGATGGTAATTTTAAAAATATGATGTGTAATTTAAAAGTAACCAGTGAGTGGTTTCAACTTAAAAGATCAGCTGTTATATTGTTTTATTAAGATTATTTTTGATAACTTAGTTGCTTCATTATTTTAAATGTTCAAATAAATTGTGTTTTTTTTTTGTTTATTATCAAAGTTGGTATGTTTTTCTTTGTATAAATCTCTAAATAATTAATTTTTTATATTCACAGTAGACCTATAAGAATGGCCTAACCTTTCTGTGATTAATTAAAAAAAAAAAAAAAAGGGAGAGAAAATTCAACTTTATTAAATTAGGACTTTAAAATTTCTTAAGTTTAAATTCATAACTGACTGTTTTAATGAACATAAATTGAAGTTCACTCAATGTTATACAATCGTATTTTTGATCTTGATTTAAGGATGGATAGATTAATAAGTGAAACAGTAATATTAAATTTAATTTCATAAAATGTTAAATTTAGCTTTAACTCTCCTCTTTCAGAAACATTGTTTTTCTAAAATATACACCAAAATTGTTTTATTTTAAAAAGTAAAAAAAAAAAAAAAAAAAAAAAAAAAAATATCCAGTCATTATACACCACTATACGATTCTTGGTTAACCGATCGGATCTTGTTCAGAATCTCTATGGTTGTTCTAAAATTTTAGTACATCATCATATCCCTATTCTATTAACGGATTTAACTCTTTCCCCTTTTGGTCCTCATATTGGAGGAATTTCAGGTTGTCTGCATTTTTCCAAATTATATAATGATTACACTTTTGTTAATTTAATGTGTATGGAGATTTGAGCTTGATCGGGTTGGAGTGGAGTTGGGTGTTCTTTATGCAATCCAGTATGCTACTTGATTTAGAAATCTGTTGCCCCTTACTACATTTAATATTGTCTTAAAATGATGAGTTCAAAATTATCATTGTTGTATTAACCTATTCGGATTCTTAAGTTTTGATATTTTGATTAGTTTAATATAATTTGCTACCTTTTCCATGGCAACAGATTTCAGTGGAGCTAATCAGGGTATACTTATTTTTTTCTAAATATTTAATTGTCAAGTGAAGATTGAGTAATAAATGAGCTTTTTAAGTTTAAGTAAGTTGTGTTTTAGAAAGAACCCCAAAAAACCACAACAAATGGAGCCGTAACAATTCGGTCTCTGGGTTATTGATTTTTTTTACTTGTATGTATTTATGTATCAAAGAGCAACTGGGTGTTTTTGCAATTAAAATTTTATTTATATGTTCAAGTGTAAAAAGAGGTCTAGGCTCTCTCTCTGTGCTAGTAAGCTACAATTCCCAGTCAAAATTATGCCTTGTGAGCATAACCTTTTCTTATTTACAAAAAGCATAGTCCTGTACTTAAGTTTTATGTATTTATAAGGTTTTCCTTTCCCCTCTCTTTTTCTCATTTTTAAGTTGTCCCCCCCCCCTTTTTTCATTTTCTTTTTGGTTTGTTTGTCATTTTCTAACTCTAACTATGGCTGATAAGCACTCGGAAGCAATTGCCACTATTCAGCGAAAAAATGCTTTAGTGGATAATTTGTCAAACATTCCCCCATTCAATGGAGAGGCCAGCTCAGTCTGCTTCTCAGATTTTTCTGAGAAATTTGAGAGTTTTGCCAAATTATTCGACTGGAATGAGGAGGAGAAAAAATTCGTTTTGTTAGCTAGATTATCAGGAGCTGCTTCTAGGCGAATAAAAATTCACAAAGCAAAAACATCTGATGAGCTATTAAAAATCTTAAAAGAGAGTTATACTTCACAGGCCACACCAGATGTTGCCCTCAGTCATTTTTTAAATTTTAAACAGCCACCCAATATGAGTGTTCAGGAGTTTTATGACAAGGCATATGATATGTCATTAAGAGCCCTTGTAATTGAAGGTATCCAGGGTGAAGTAGTCGATAAAAGCCGAACGACTCTACTACACTCCATGCTGTTGAGCAATCTTACACCAGAAGTGCGAAAGGGGGTAATTGCGAGAAATCCACAATCCCCAGAAGAGGTCCTCAAAATTGCGCTTCTTGAGGAAAAGGCTTATAGGAGCATTAACCCTTTCTACAACCACCGCGAGGAAATTCTCAACCCTAATTTGACCCAAAACCTACCCTGTGCTGCAGTTTTTCAGCAAGATAGCTCACAAAAGAAGGAGATAGACCAACTAAAATCTCAAATTGATGTTTTAGCAGCTAAGATAGACAGTTTAGTTGATCTTAGGGCTAGGGATGTACAGGAGAAAAACCAAGAGGTAAGACCCGTAACCTGCTATAGGTGCTCCGTACAAGGCCACTATGCCAGAGATTGTCCACTAAATTTTGTCGACTATAATTTTAGAAGGGGAGGTGGTCAAAATTTCAGGAGCCGTGGGCAAAATTATAGAAACAGAGGTGAAAATCCTAGAGGGAACCACAATCAGCGAGGCGGATATAGGGGAAGAAGAGGTGGTTATTACCAAAACAATAGGAGCACAGCTGCGAACAGAAATGAAGAGCAGGCGGTAAATAACACCCCAGTAGCTAACAATGAAAGTGAGGCTTTAAACTATTAGTGGCCGGATCAGATGTGGTCAAGTCGATCCCCAACAGGCCCCTGGACCCCCCAACTGTGTATAGTATGTTTCAGCCCCAATCATATACATTACCAACTGCAAGAATTTACATAAATAAAGTTTGCCTAAATGCATTATGTGACACGGGTTCTGCAATTAATCTCCTGAGTGGTACTGATTGTAACTGTTTAGAGAATTTTGAAATGGAGAATTGCAATATCCCCATTATGACTGTCACCGGTGAGAAAGTTCACCTAAATAAGAAAGTATTTTTAAAATTTGTTTTTGATAATGTTCAATGTCAAGCTGAATTCTATGTAGTGGAAGGTAAATTAGCAGAGGAATTTAATATGATTTTGGGAATGCCATTTTTGAAAGAGTACCGGGCAAGTATAAATTGTGATACAAATGCTGTCGCTCTTAAAGTGCCAGTTTCAGGCCAATGTAAACAAAGCGTAGAAACCCCAAGTAATACTTCAGGGTGTAATACTTGTCTTGCTACTAATTCTGTAAATATTTCTAACTCTGTATATAGTGTAAATTCTAATAATAATTGTATAAATAATGATTGTGTTAAAAATAATTCTGTAAATATAAAATGTGTCAACAAAGTAGGGGAGAATTCAAAAAGTAGTAATGCCAATAGCCCTCCTGAAAATTGTGCATGTGAGAAAGTTCATGACTCAGTTAATATTGAAAATGGGAATCATAGTAGTGAAAATATAGTAGTTCAGGACCCGCAGTTGAGTAATATGGGAAAAGATGTTGAGATAGTCATTCAAACTGAGTCAGATAAGGAAGTTGAAAGTGTTGCGCAGAACTTTTGCATGCAAACAACATCAGGCGGTAGCTCTGAGGGTAATAACACTGAAAATTTTTCAAGTATTCAAAGTGTCGACAACATTCTTTCAGCAGCGAGTCAGGTAACTCAGGGTAATTTAGCTGAAGAGACTACTGAAATTTGTAATATTGATGAAAGTGAAGATTTGGTAAGTATAGAGGATAAGGTACCTGAAGTCGAGGAGGAGAGCAATGAAGATAGCAGTAGTGATAAAACCAATAAAAATAAAAATATAAGTTTCGCTGTGTTATGTAGCAAAATTTCAATTCCCCCGCAGTCAAAAATGTTAGCCCAGGTTAAAAGTTATAAGGAAAATTTTATTAAGAAAAATGATATTGTTGTTGAAGGGGCGAGGCCAACGAGGTAAGCGCGTAACATCAGAATATTAAATTCTTCAATTAATTGTTCGTGATCATTAATTTTCTCGTTTAAATTGTTCAGTTTTTCTTCCAGAAATTTTACAGATCTGGAAATTATTATTTCACCATTTTTAGTGAAAACGCGGTATCCCTTTGTATTATTATCATAGCCCATGAAGATACCCTCTTCTGCTGTGTCATCTAGTTTAGATCTTTTGTGTTTGTTTATGTAAGTGTATGCTTTACAGCCAAATACACGTAAATAATAGAGATTTGGTTTTCTTTTGAACCAAATTTCATATGGCGTTTTATTTGTCAATTTAGTGGGGAGCCTATTTTGGAGGTGATTAGCAGTATTTATCGCTTCACCCCAGAACCTATGAGGTAAATTTGCTTCGGATAATAGGCTTCGTGTCATTTCAATTAAACTTCTGTTTTTTCTCTCAGCAATGCCATTCTGGCTGGGACAAAATGGAACTGTGTATTCATGTTTTATACCATGTTCCCTTAGAAAGGCTTCTGTTTTATTTCCTATGTATTCCCCACCGTTATCCGATCTAATCGCCGTCGGATATTTTCCTTGTCTGGTTTTGACCATTTGTACATAGTCTTTTATTTTTTCATAAACTTCATCTTTACTTTTTAATAAGTAAATAACTGTGAATCTAGAACTGTCATCTATGAATGTAAGGAAGTAATTTTTTCCTCCTATTGTGGGTGTTTTAAAAGGCCCACATAAATCAGTATGTACTAAATCTAATACTTTTGTTGTTTTATTTTCGATAGATTTAGAGTACGGTGCATTTGTTGACTTTGTTTTTATACAGGTTTCACAGTTTGTTTTATGATTACAGTTATTTATTTTTATCCCACTGGCCAAGTCATTTTTGACTAATTCTTTTATACTTTCATTATTTCTGTGGCCAAGGCGTTTATGCCAAATTTCGAGGCAATCTTTATTTCTGCAATCATGTGCAATGTTTATTTTATTTTGAGAACTTTCTTCTAGTGTTTCAACTTGATATAATTTATGTTTCTTTAATGCTTCTAAGTATATTTTTCCATTGCACGATAGTATGCATTTTTCATTTTCGAAAAATACTTTGTAGCCATGTTCTGTGGCTTTACTTACGGAAATTAAATTTGATTCCAATTGTGGAACAAATAACACATTTTTAAGTGTAATTCTATTTATACATCCATCAGATGTCTTTGTCATTATTTGTGTTTCGCCGGTTCCGTAAGAATTTAATGTATTCCCATTAGCAATTGTTACTGTAGTTTTTTTAGTATCGTTGAATTTTGTAAATATATCCCTATCGTTCGCTATATGCGAAGACGCTCCTGAGTCAATTAACCAGGTTTTATTAGCGGGATTGACAATTATGAATGCTGCATCTTTATGTTCACTTTTATTTATTTGTACCTGTTCATTTGTTTTTGATTCATTCATTTTATTTTTACTATCACCTTTTGTATTTTCAAAACACAACGATGTGTACTTTTTGTATTTGTATTGTGTTTTAGGTGTAGTGGTCTGTGTGTTTCTGTTCTTGAGATGCCAGCATTGTTTGTAAGTGTGATTTGATTGTTTACAGTAGGTACAATATTTGTTTTGCCCTTTATAATCTTGAGTGTATTTCTTTTGTGTTTTAAACACCTTTTGTGAGTTTTCAACTTGCTCACTATTTTCTACCCGTTTATTAAATTCATCAGTAAGTTTGCTCTTGATGAATTCGGGAGTTAATTCAATTTCATTTCGGGCTTCGAGAGCTGTTATTAGAGTATTATAACTCGCAGGTAACGAGCACAATAGAAGTGCAGATAAATGCGAGTCGGTTATGTTCTCTCCTATTGCGGAGAGCTTATCTTTTATTTCCAGTATATTAGTAATGTGTTTGTGCATGTTCCCATTTTCGGGAAGTTTTGCACTATACAATTTTCGTAACAAATACAATTTACTGGACAAATTGGCTCTCTCGTGAATGTTTTTTAAACTATCCCATGTCTGTTTTGCTGTTTCTAAATGTTTTACATGAACTATTTGCGTATCGTCTATACTCAGGTTTATTAAAGCGCGAGCTTTTGCATCCTTTTTTCTCCAATCTTCGTTAATTGGTGTAGGGGGTTCCTGAGTTACGAGTTCGTACAAATCTTCCTTAATTAACAACATATTAATTTTAAACTTCCATATAGAATAATTATTATTGTTTAATTTATCTACTATTTGCATTTCCTTTATTGTCGCCATCTCGGAGAACTTGTTTATACAGTTTTTAAAGTTTTATTAGTTTAAATAGTTTATTAAATTCAATTATGTTTTCTTGAATTTTTAATCTAGCATAAGAGCTGAGTATTATTTTTATTAATTAGAGTCAATTATTAATCCTTAAGAATAAATTCTGAGTTCATATATTCATCAGGCTCATGATCACTGTTGAAGGGGCGAGGCCAACGAGGTAAGCGCGTAACATCAGAATATTAAATTCTTCAAATTAAAATTAACTCTGGTCTTCAACATGCAGAAAGAAAAGGAATTGCTTACCTTTTCTAAGGTCTATCCAATTTATGAAATATCCACTGGTTTATATATTTCAACTATTTGAGAATTTATTATAAACACTTCTTGAATAATCCTGTTTTGCACCACCGCTGAAATAAGACTTGTAAAAAAAAATTATATTAATGCACAATTCACATTGAATAAATAAGTTCACGTTTGGATTGATTTTAAAAATTATATTTTACATTACTTAAAATTTTAAAAGGTTTACATTTAGATTAATTTTAACATCAGGAAACATTTTTTCCTGTGACTTTACAGAATGAAGGATAGTAATACACTGACTCATTTTCACAAAGTTTGGAAAGTTACGAGTAAAGTTGCATCATTTCTTTGAAACAAATTGACGTTGAATAATTGTCCTTTTAAAATGTTTTAGTTCTGTAATAAGTTTATAATGGCATAATCACAAATAACAAATTATAAACATATTTCACATTATTAGAAGAGAACGATTATAACGAGGTAATAAATCTCTATTGCTTGATAAACTTGAAACTTAAGAGTCATAAATTAGGTCACTTGTTTTAAGAGATGAGAGAAAAATTATCGTTGGGTTTTTATCTGCGTGCTTCATCATTTTCTTTATTTATTTATTTTACTTTGAGTGGAAAATATTAAGTGATTGAAATGAATGGATTAGTTTTTACAATTGTTATGTTAGAACCTTTGGCGAAAAATTTAAATCAAGGTCTCCTTACCTCCAGAGCCATTTGCACTAAAGAACATGGCCTATATATCTCATTTGCAAATTTTTCAGACAGTAGTATTCATTTAAATAAAGGAACCTTTGTTGCCAAAATTCAAAAACGTGTAGACCAGTCAAATATACCCGTAACTGATAATAAATTAACCTATAATATAAATTTGGCCCCTCCAATTGGTGACTTTGATCACGCTGATCTCACTTGGAGCTCTGAAATTAATTTAGATCATTTAGAACCCCCATTAAAACTTAAAATGCAAAATTTTCTAGACAAAAACAAAGATGTATTTGCAGCATCGGTCTTAGATTTACCCGGCTGTGATACAATCCCGCATGAAATTAACTTAACTTATAACAAAATAACTGCCTTTCCCTAAATGAAACAACGTATAGATGGCGTTATTGCCACTTTTAGCAGATATTTTGCCAAGTCCGAACTGAACTGAAGAGAGCGAGTAACTTTTCGCGGTTCTGTAACTCTGTAGATGTAGTTGAGTTGTAATAGTTAGTTTCGAGAATGGATCTCGTCCCGAGACCAAATGTTGATTTTCTATTGTGTTTTGTGTTTTGTCGTTTTGTGCTGTATATTATTAAAATTGTGATGTCTTAAAATGTGCGAGTCTTTGACAAAACCCACACCAGACCAGCACAAACATTACAAATGGCGCCCAACGTAAAAGAAGAGAAAATCGTCTGGTTTCGAATGAAAGAATCGTCCCGATTCTGAAGGTCTGTGGAATATTTTATACCGTCCGGCCTGGCCTGGTTCTGTGTTTCAAGGAATCATCCTGATTCCAGTGTTTGTGAAGTCTTTCAGTGCAATGCTGATCTGTTATGTGTGAAATTAAAAGAGTCATTGTGTGTTGTTTGTGAAATTAAAAGTGAGATTAAAAGGAAACCACCCCGGTTTCAAAGTTTCTAAAAATCGTCCTCAATCGTGAACCATCCTGGTTTCGAGTCTTGTAAAGTGAAGGAATCGTATGCATTCTACATTTTACCCGCCCATCCTAGTTTCGTTTTGAAAGAAGTTTTAAAACGATTTATCATCACGATAATTTGTGAATCGTCTACGTAATCCAACGTGTATATTCCACAAATATTCCATATATGTTGTGAAATTATTTAGAACCATCCTATTTATTATTTATGCTGTGAAATTTTGTGAAGCATCCGCCCGATAGCTAATTTTGAGGGAAATTCACGTGACTTCTTTTTCATTCATCAGGAAAAAAAAAAAAATCATTCTGATTTTGAAACTATACTGTGAAAAATCACCGCAACCTGCCTTATTTCAGCATTAAAAGTTTAGTGTTTTCAAGTGTGATGTAGTTTGACCTCGAAAAGAAAAACAAAAGATCTTACATCTGTTCGCTGCTGTTTTAGTGAATGAAAGTTACGCGTTTCATTTTTTTTTTTTAACTTTCTCTTTATTTTATGGGATGATCATCTATTTCTAATTTATTTGTTATGTTTATAAAAGTTTGGAAGAATTTTTTTTTTGCTGGATCCAGAGTTTAGCGGTTTTGTTTTATTTTATTTCTTTCTTTAAACGGTGTATATATATTTTTTGTTTTGTTCATTGGTTTTGGTAAGTTACGAAAGATTAATGACATAAAATATTTATATTATTCCTTTGATAATATATACATTTTTTTTAATGAAATGTTCTTTAAGTAAAATACATTTTATCTTTATTTATTTAGCTCTATAAAATACGTCATTTCAATAACTTTCTATAATTATTTCTCATATAATTTTTTTAAGATGTAGAGTAAGTATTTTATTTATAAATTGTGTTGCTTTTATCTTTATTGGTGATAAATTCAGATTATCTATAATACTTGTGTTTGAATTGAAAGTTTTATATACGGTAAGTTAAATTGGTAAATGGCTGAATATTAATATTTCGTATAGAGATTTAAATGAGCTCATGGTTAATTGCTAGTAAATTTTAGTATGTTATTAAATTATTTCCTATATGTTTTATCAAGTGGTTATAAAAGTTTGATATATTTATCTGTTTATATTTACCTGCTTATAGTTATCTGTAAAGGGAAGGTAGTTGTTTTGTTAGTGATTTTAGGTCAAGAATTACATATAATTTTGCAATTTAAGTATTCTGGGTATAGATAATTGAAATAACTGCTTTGAGAAAAATGACGTTTCTGGCAAAGGGAAAAAAAATTGATTTGTATAATTTAGCTATCGAATTAGACATTGCTCCGGATACAGGTGATACAATTGCGGTCTTACGTGATAAAATTATAAAGTGCGCTCTATTTAAAGATGATGAGCAATTTGTGAAAGAGGCATTCCTTACTATAGTGGATGATAGAAAGAAACAGGAAAGCGCAGAAGAACGAAGGTTAGATGAGACGCGTGTCGCGGAAGAACGAAAGTTGGAGGAGAAGCGTGTCGCGGATGAGAGAGCGTATGAACTTGAAAAACTTAAACTACAAGCTCAAACCCCTAACGCGACAACTGTTCCACAGAATCAACTGGATTTCAATCAAATGCGCATAGATATTAAAAATATCCTACCAATATTTATTCCCGAAAAAGATGATATGTCGTTGTTTTTGACAATGTTTGAACGTCAGATGAAATTGCTAAGTGTCCCTAAAGACTTCTGGGTTTCACAATTACTTGGCGTTCTTCCAAACGATATTGCTAAACTTATAGCAAGAGAGCCTGAAACAATGTTTAAAAATTATGAACATATTCGCGACATACTGTTAAATAGATTTAGGTTAACAGCAGAGAGGTTTAGGGTATTGTTCACCCGTAATCAGAAAAGAGAAAATTCTACATGGAAAGATTTTTACTTTGAAATTCGAAATTATTTTGAGGGTTGGTTATCGGAATTAGAAATTGATTCATTTGAAAAGTTAAAAGAACTTATAATTGCTGATCAGATTAAAAGAAAGTGCCCACCAGAATATAAGAATCATTATTTAGATGGTTGGGACAAACTAAATGATCCTGTCGTGTTGGCAGAAAAGCTTGACATATACGAAAATATCAAACCACATTCTCAAAAATCAGCAAGTAATTCAAAAACGCGTGAAACACAGAAATATGTTTTCCCGAAAACTTCAAATGGTCAGGAATTCTCTAAAAATCAAATAGTCAAAACTGAAGCTAACGAACATTTTGGAAATTATAAAAATACTACCCCTTCCCCAAAATATATAAACTCGCGATATGTAAACAATGACAAACATGCAACTGTAACTTGTTATGGATGTGGGAATCCCGGGGTTATTCGTTCGAAGTGTCCTAAGTGTAATCCGTCTCTTAAAACAAAATCTAAAGAGTTTAATAGCGTAGATCTCTATACCTGTGTAGCAGACTCTGCCCACCTTCCCATCTTGGATGTCCATATAAATGAATTTTACGGTACAGCGTGTATCGATACAGGTGCAACTAATTCTATTGCTGGAGAAACTTTGTATAATTTATTAAAAGGCCAAGGAGTTTCTTTTAAGTCCAAAGTGATAACAATGACTCTAGCTAATGGAGGTAAACTTGATGGTGAAGTTCTATACACTGAAGTAACTATCCAAGTTAAAGGAAAATCTTTTCAAACTGAATTAATTGTTTTGCCCAAAGCAAAAGGAAATCGCACTTTGTTGGGTATAGACTTTTTACAAAAAGCAGGAACTGTCCTTGATATAAAGAACCGGAAATGGTATTTTAATGATTTTCCTCATCAAGTATATGACTTTTCTTCTGATGATGATCCAGTGCTTCTGCAGAAAGTACCAAACGAGTTTAATTCATGCGTGTTACGTGAGGAAGAGGGGAATCAGCTACCTGAAAACCAAAGAGAAGAATTAAGCGAATTGTTACGAGAATATGAAGATGTGTTCAAACCAGGGGGAGAGCCCACTCCTTTTATAGAACACCATATTCCTACTGGAGACCATGCACCAGTAGCTGGTCCACCCTATCGAATGTCACCTATGAAGAAGGAATTATTAAAGAAAGAATTGGAAGTTTTACAAGAAAACGGTATTATTGAAGAATGTGAATCCCCATACGCAGCTCCTGTTGTTCTTATACCAAAACCTAATGGTGAAATGCGTCTATGCATAGATTACCGAAAGCTGAATGCAATTACGACTCCGGATACTTATCCACTCCCCAGATTGGATGATTTATTACAGGATGCTACTCCTACAGCTTACATGTCAACCATTGACCTGAAATCTGGTTACCACCAAGTTAATGTGAGTGCCGCTGATAGAGATAAAACAGCTTTCATTTGTCCATTTGGAACATTTCGCTTTGTTAGAATGCCTTTTGGATTACGCAATGCTCCTGCAACGTTTCAGAGACTAATGGATAAATTCCGGTATGGATTTAACAACGTTAAAATTTTGACATACTTGGATGATATCATTGTTCTGTCATCGACTTTTGAGCAACATCTTTCCGATTTAAGATTAGTGTTTGAGAGACTGTCCAAGTTTAAACTTCATGCTAACCGTGACAAATGTTACTTTGCTCGTTCGCGAGTCAAGTATCTCGGACATTGGATTACAAGCAAAGGCATTGAAGTTGACCAAGAGAAAGTTGCAGCCATTATGAAAATACCCTCTCCAAAGACTGTAAAACAGGTACAATCATTCTTACAAACTTGTTCATGGTACCGTAGATTTATCGAACATTTTTCTGATATTTCACGTCCACTAAGTAATCTTACTAAAAAGAAAGTTCAGTGGAAATGGGGAACTGAAGAAGAAAAAGCTTTTGCCACTCTAAAGCAATGCCTCGTCACCACTCCTATATTGCATCAAGCTGATATGACAAAGCCATTCATTCTTCGAACAGATGCCAGTGCATATGCTCTTGGAGCAGTTCTACTCCAGGGCCAAGGATCTGAGGAACATCCTGTCGAGTATGCCAGCAGACTTCTTAATCCTGCTGAGCGAAACTATTCTACCACAGAGCGTGAAGCCTTAGCCGTTGTATGGGCTCTAAATAAATTTCGAGGCTATATTGAAGGTTCTGAAATCACAGTAGCCTCGGACCATCAACCTCTCCAATGGTTGATGAGCCTAAAATCTCCATCAGGTAGATTGGCCAGATGGGCGTTGCAGATACAAACCTACAATCTAAAAATAGAGTATATCCCAGGAAAAGCAAATGTAGTTGCGGATATGCTATCCCGCCCAGATTGTACAGAAGATTCATGTGAAGTGAATACTGTCATAGTGGACTTTCCCATTAAAAGTTCTAAAGACATTCGAGAAGAACAGTTGAAAGATCCAGAACTGAAGAAAATTATAGATAGTTTTGAGACTAACCCCCCTACTACGGATTTAGTTAATTGGACTGAAAGAGGCTATCTAATGAATCAGGGTGTACTGTATCGATACGCCCCTGACTCTGAAGTCGAAGAAGCTCAGTTGGTAGTTCCAACTCATGACCGTGAAAGGATCCTAAAAGAATACCATGATGCTCCGACCGCTGGACACTATGGCGCCGAAGGAACTTTCCGTCGAATTGTTAAAAGATATTACTGGACCGGCATGAGAAAATTCATATCAGATTATGTTAAAGCTTGTCCTGATTGCAACCGGTATAAAGCCTCAAATCAAAAACCAGCTGGACTGCTGCAAACTCCAATTTATGCTCAAAGGCTAGAAACTATCTCTATAGATTTGTTTGGGCCTCTTCCAGAAAGTAAAACTGGAAAACGATGGATTTTTATTGTTGAGGATTGTGCAACACGGTGGGTGGAGCTGTTTGCATTATCACAGGCTACTGCTAGGGAATGTGCATTAACTCTCCTTAATGAAATATTTTTACGTTATGGCTTACCCAGAAGAATAGTTAATGATAATGGACCCCAATTTGTGAGCGATGTCATGCAACAATTATGTCATCTGTTGGACATTAAACAAAGTCTAACACCTGTTTATCACCCTCAAGCGAACCCTGTTGAGCGTAAAAATCGCGATTTAAAACCTCGACTTGCCATTTTAGTAGGAGACGACCATAGCTCCTGGGAAGAGCGCTTACCAGCTGTTAGGTTTGCAATGAATTCCGCAAAATGTGAAACTACCGGTCAAACGGCCGCATATTTGCAATTTGCGCGTGAGATGCGTACACTCGACGATGTTACGCATGATTTAAGAACTGTGATTCATAACGATAATTTCGTCCCTGAAATTACCCCATACCTTAAAAATTTCGCAAACTTTTCATCTAGAGTACATGATCTAGTTGAAGAAAAGCAAGATAAACGTAAATTCTATGCGGATAGGAAGCGTAGAGCAGGTCCAAATTACAATCCTGGAGATCAGGTGTGGGTGACTTTACATCCACTTAGTAACGCTAAACAAAAACGGAGTGCTAAATTCATGCCGCGCCGTGATGGCCCGTATACTATCTTAACTCAAAAATCATTAACAACGTATGAAATTGCTCATCCAAATAATCCTAACATTTCGGTAGGCACTTACCACACATCCGCACTCAGTCCATATCGAGGTGCTGATGAATTGCCCGTGCAACCGCTACGGAAGCGTGGTCGACCGCCTAAAATTTCTGATTCCTCGTCGGGACGACTTCGGAACCAGAGGGGGAGGCTATAACAAAATAACTGCCTTTCCCTAAATGAAACAACGTATAGATGGCGTTATTGCCACTTTTAGCAGATATTTTGCCAAGTCCGAACTGAACTGAAGAGAGCGAGTAACTTTTCGCGGTTCTGTAACTCTGTAGATGTAGTTGAGTTGTAATAGTTAGTTTCGAGAATGGATCTCGTCCCGAGACCAAATGTTGATTTTCTATTGTGTTTTGTGTTTTGTCGTTTTGTGCTGTATATTATTAAAATTGTGATGTCTTAAAATGTGTGAGTCTTTGACAAAACCCACACCAGACCAGCACAAACATTACAAACTTCAAATAAACCAGTTAAAGGCAAAGCTTATAGAGTCCCCTACAAATTACGTCAAGAAATGGAAGACCAACTTAATACTTTGTTACAGGCGGACATAATTTCCCCTTCCATGTCTGAATTTGCTTCTCCGGTTATTCTGGTTCGGAAATCAGACGGTTCCTATCGACTTGCTGTTGACTACAGAAGATTAAATAAAAATCTTGTTAAAGATGCTTACCCAATACCTAACATTACCGACTCTGTTGATGCTTTAAGTGGGGCTAAAATTTTTTCAACGCTAGATTTAACTAGTGGGTTTTTTCAACAGGTTATTCGCCCAGAGGATAGGCATAAAACTGCTATAATCACCCACAAAGGACTTTTTGAGTGGACCCGTAACTGTTTTGGGCTCTCAAATTCAGGTAACAGTTTCCAAAGACTTATGAATGCTATTTTCGGTGATTTAGGCAATCTTGGAATTCTTGTTTATATCGACGACATTGTAATTGCCTCCAGTGATGTTAATTCTCATTTTGAGAAGCTTAGCATGGTCTTTGAAAGGTTAAGACTGCATAAACTTAAACTTAAGCCCAGTAAATGCACTTTCCTTTCGAATAAAATACAATATCTAGGTTTTGAGATTTGTAGTGGCCAAGTATCACCTATCAATAAAAATATTGCCGTAATAGAAAATTTTAAACCTCCAACTACCCGAAAGGCTGTTAGGTCATTTATTGGAACTCTATCTTTCTATAGGAGATTTATACCAGATTTTACTAAGAGAGCTAAAAATCTAATCAACTTAACGAAAGAGACAGGAAAATTTTCGTGAAATGAAGATGCACAGAAAGAATTTGAAGACCTTAAAATGGCTCTTATTTCAAAACCATGTCTTGCACTCCCTGATTTTGAGAAAGAATTCCATTTATATACTGATGCCAGTGGCGAAGCATTAGGGGCAGTGTTATCACAATTAGATGAAAATAACATGCTCCATCCTGTTGCCTTTGCCAGCAGAAAATTGAAAGATGCTGAGACCCGCTACTCCACCACTGAAAGGGAATTACTAGCTTTAGTTTGGGCTACTGCCCACTTCAAATGTTACATTGCTAATACCCATTTTTTCATCTATACAGACCATGCGCCTCTAACATTTATGTTAAAAATTCACGACCCTACATCTCGCATGGCTAAATGGATCTGCACTCTCTCAGACTTTAATTTTACAATCAAGTTTGTTAAAGGTAAGTGTAACAGTGTCGCAGATTTCCTTTCGAGGTATGTCAACAATGATAACTCCAATGATACTGTTAATTGTAATTTTTGTATACAAGTCGAAAAGGAAGTTACTTTTATGCCTCATTCTAATCTACTTGAAAAAATTGGTGAATTACAAAAATCAGACAAGAAATGCTGCGAGATTGCAAGAAAACTAGACCAAGGTGTAGAAATTGCTCCTAAATACATGAAATTTTTTTTAGAGATGACATTTTAGTTTGTGAGGATACAAGGGAGTCAGCTATTTTGAATAAATCTGTAAAGTTAGTCGTGCCAAAAGAATTGGTTACTCAAGTTTTTGCACTAACACATGAGTCCCTAGCGGCTTGTCATCAAGCCTTTCAAAAGACCATTGATCGCATTCGTGAGCACTTCTATTGGCCAGGAATGTCGTCAGATGTCAAGCATCTAGTGGAGTCATGTATTAGTTGCCAGCAGAAGAGAGCTTATAGAGCGAACCAGCTCGCCCCTCTGCAACGTATGCCGACCCCCCAGTTTCCCATGAACAAGGTTCATTTGGATCTCATTGGACCCTTACCGCAAACTTTTTCGGGAAATAAGTATATTGTCGCATATATAGATTCATTTACTAAGTGGCCAGAAGCATATGCGGTTAGTTCAACCACTTCAGATGTCATTGCGGACACTTTAGCTGATTTCATATCACGCTACGGTGCGCCCTGTTTTATTACGACGGACAACGCGAAGAATCTAATTTCAGATGCGATAGAGCACGTATATAAAATGTTTGGTATTAATCATATTAAGACCTCATCTTATCACCCGGCTGGCAACTCGCAAGTGGAGAGACAGAATCGTACTCTTAAAAATGCACTTTGTCACATAGTCAATCAAAATCAATCTGACTGGGACACTAAACTCAAATTTGCACTACTAGCTATGCGTTCAGCTGTCCACTCTTCAACTAAACTTAGCCCAGCTGCAGTTATGTATGGCAGAAATATGAATCTACCATATAATCTCTTTTCTCAACCACCTTCTTTTAATTATAATGATGCACCCTCTTTTTGCGAACTCTTAATCCCAGCTCTTCAAAAAGTATACACTGAAGTACATAGTAATTTAATTAAAGTTTCTGAGCAGCAGGAAAAATACCGTGAAAAGACAGCTGTTGATAAAAATTTTAAAATAGGAGATCTTGTGTGGTTATTTACACCCACAGTCGCCCCTGGTAATACAAAAAAATTAAGCAAGCAAAATAATGGTCCTTTTACTATAATTGAGAAGCTAAATGAGGTTAATTTTAAAATAGCGCTAGTTGCTAATCCCAAAAATTGTCAGGTTGTCCATGTTGACAGGTTGTCTTCTTTCAAAGACAGACTCCCCATCTGGTCCAGTAAACCAAAACAAACAATTGGCCTGGGATCGACTGAAAACGTGACCATCGATTCACCACACCAACCGCGCGATTCTCCTCCTGTACGCAGGTGTAAACGCAACCGATTCATTCCCTGGGCACCATATGATAGTAACCGCGCACCAGCAGTAGTGAACGTCAACAATAACGAAACTCCGGTAGCGCCGGAAGTGGAGGAAACAGACAGCGACGCGACTGAAATCATAAATCCCTCTCCCCCACCTCCCATTTCTCCGGAGATTGCAGCGGCAGAGAATAACGAGATGTGCGTAAGTAAAAATTTAGCAACGGCAGAAGGCAGTGAAATGCGCGTAGGTAAAAATTCAGCCACGGCAGAAAGCAGTTCAACTGCTGAGCACAGCGATTCGCGCAGGTCTCGTTCATCGATTCGTCCAGCTGCTAAATCGAATAGAAGTAGTCGTTCAATATCGATTTCTAGAACCGACTATTCGCTACGGGATAGACGAGACCGTCCGAGTTATAAATACTAACTACCTTTTTTCGTTATTCAAGCATTTTTATTCAATTTTACCTTGTTTATTTGTATTTATTTATAGTTTAGTTAATGTGTATGTATATTTAATTATTTTTTTTTGACATGTTTAAAA
Organism: Maratus michaelseni; assembly: GCA_963931845.1. Taxonomy (NCBI): domain Eukaryota; kingdom Metazoa; phylum Arthropoda; class Arachnida; order Araneae; family Salticidae; genus Maratus; species Maratus michaelseni. The sequence continues at coordinate 228,640,363 of OZ007596.1, forward strand.
CGGAACTTAGTTTTTCTAGCGTATTAAAGGTTTGTTTTGGTTGTGTGTTGATACTTTCATGTAGGCATTTTTAACCCTTTTTATGCCTATACTTAAGGTTTTTGTCTGTTTTATGGTAGATTATGTGGTATATACCCGTCCGCACCCCGTTTTCGTAGATTTTGGGTATATTTTTGCAAAAAAAAAAAAAAAAAGAAACGAATGTAATTTTTGTTACTTTAAAATTTTTTTAGGATGTTGTGTTTTGTATGCCCTTTTGCCGAGGTAGATCTGTTTAGTTCAGTTTTTTTTAATGCATCAGTGTTTTGTATATAACTTTTTAAGTATGTGTTTACTTTAATTTCTACATTTTAACTAGATAGATTTATTATTTACTATACAGTTTGTGGTTTTATTTGAGCTTAAACTTTAAGGAGTGTGGGCCCTTTTTCTTTTTCTAGTACATACTGTCTCATGTACATGCCTGTATGTTGTTGTGTGTGGCTAAAAGTGCTAAAATTAACTATTTTATTTATTCTACTTCCTATTTTTGTGGAATGTGTGTTTTCTTTCCTGGTGATATATGTCACCACCCCTGTTTTTTATTTTATTTTGTGGAATGTTTTCCCTGTAGTGCCCAAAAGGCCCGAAACTGCTTTTTGCTATAAGTAGCACAGAGGCAGAGATACTCTTTCCCATGCACATTACTTGTACGTGCATTTGTAAAATCTACATAATATCCCGAATCATTAGACTGTGTTCGAAAACAAACATGTGTTCTCATATAAAATTGTTACAATTGTGTGCGTAATTCTCTAACATGGTCTGTGATACCATAATTTGTGTCTTACAGATGTATATGTATATATTTTTTTTTGTGTGTCACCAGTTGCTCTTGTGTATTTTTGTATAATAGAATTAATATGTGTTTTACAAATTTCATTGACATTTACAGTGTTGTAACTATGATATTACTAGTACTTATTTACATTAATAGATAGTGTTGTAATATACTGTGATGCCAATTATTGAAGTTATGTATATAAGCAGTATAGTGACAATTAATCAGTGGGCACTTCTCTTCTTTTTCGGCTAATTTTTTTTTTTCAAAATTCAATTTATGTATTATTTACAGTTCTGTTGCCAGAAGTCTCAGGAAGGATGCAGTTATGCGTAGGAATGACAGTAGTAGGGAAGTGAGGTTTCACAATCAGGTGGAACATGTGTTCTTTTACAGGTGCAGAAAATATCTTGGTCATTTTAGTGGTAAAATCAGCCTTGTGGTCCCTCCTCTGGTAGTACTCTTTTATGGTCATGTTTCAGGTAATATTTTAGGTAATGGTTTCTACGGATGTGCGAGCTCTGGTTGTATATATCCGGAATATATTGTCAGGGTGGTATTTCAGCGGTGAACTCTCTGGATCCCGTCCCGGATCGATGTATGATCTGTGTTTGTGGGTCAGTTTTTTCAGTGTTGAGGTCCCAGCATGCCATGTGGTACCAAGTTACCTTTCAAAAAAATAATTTGTTTTCTCAAAAAAAAATTTTTTTTTAATTAGCCGGGGGGAGCAATCTTGTTACGGTTGGTTTCAACAATTTTTTTTTTTTAATCTACATTAATTATTTAAATCACTTTCTCAACATTTATTTAAAAGCACTCTTTTTTTCTGTTTCTAATAAAAATTTAAATAAATAAAAGTAATTGTAATAATTATAATAAAATCAGTTTTTATTTTTTCTTCTTTCTTTTTCTTTTTGCAAAGTAATTTCAACGTTTATAGTCTAACGTAGCTTCCTGTTTTTCAAATACGAAAAGCAGACAGCAAGGGAGGGATGTTTTGTCAGTAGACTGCACAGGTGGAAAATTTGGAGTCATCTAGTCTGACTTTGATATAAGAATGACCGACCGCCCTGTATAAGAATTACGTTATCTTATGAGTGTACTATACACGCAATTAGGCTTTGTAAGTTTACGTCAGGCTTCAATTGGCTCTGCTATCAGGCGGATAGCTGGCGCCCATGTAAACAGAGGCTAACAGGACCCCCTTCAGCACACGCCATGGGGGTGATGCATGGTTTCCTTCCCCCATGAAGCGGCCGGCAGAGTGGAGCGGCAAGCTGTAGTCTTCACGATGAGTCCATTTTTCCTTTTGTTTCCATTCCCGTACCCCTGGCAGAGTGGATCGGTCCCGTTTTTCAAGCAGCGCGGGAGAATGAATGTTTACGACACTTGTTGCTTGGCCAAGAGACCTGTCGTTTGACTCGTAAAAAAAATTCGACTTATTACGGGGCTCGAAGATTGGCCTGTGGGCTGGATCGCGAAGTTGTTGAAGGCGGACAGGTTTCTGGAAGATTTTTTTTTTTTGAGAGTGGGGCATTGATGGCCCTACATTAACCATCCTAAGTCATGATGTTATGATGAAAAGAGGCTATAAGGGCATTTTCGAATTGCGGATCTATATCTGTTAACGAGAAATTAAGAAGAAGATATGTGTAGCCTATTTTTTTTTGGCGTAGTGGCGCTCCAAGATTATGACTTCTTAACCATCAGAAGTGATCATAG